>OY728142.1:19960000-21271800 GCA_963277665.1 Viscum album
ATCCACAGTTCTAATATCAAGCAACAGCTAACAAGTAGCTAAGCACAAACAGGTAACCCTCTGGGAAGTATTCACAGCCATCCCCTATGGTCCTACCTAACAAGTACCAACAACCCTCTGGGCATTACACTCACCCTAACCACTCTGGTTTGGTTATAAGAAAATTATAAGACTCTCTGAGGAAGCTCACTCGGTCAATTCCCTTTATAGTATAAGGTAGTCAGGGACTCTCTGAGGAAGATCACACAGTCAATTCCCCTTATAGCCCCAATGTTAAGAGACTCTCTGAGGAAGCTTACTTGGCCAATTCATCTTATAGCCCCAGGTCGTTCACAAACTCTCTGAGGAAGCTCACCCGGTTAATTCCTCGTATAGCCTAGAGTGATTCAAGGTAATTCAAGTAAAACAAAGACTCTCTGAGGAAGCTCACTCGGTCTATCCCCTTATAGTCTATAAAACTAAAAGACTCTCTAAGGAAGCTCACTTGGTTTATCCCTCTATAGTATATAATGTCCAAACACTCTCTGAGGAAGCTCACTTGGTCTATCCTCTTATAGTCTATAATGTCCAAAGACTCTCTGAGGAAGCTCACTCGGTCTATCCTCTTTTAGTCTATAACACCAGGTTCTCATGGCCTCATGTAATTCAACGCATAGTAATGCTATAAGGCCAAAGTAAACCTTCAGAAATACTTGGATAACAAGTCTACAACATCTTAAGCATGTCAAAAAACAACACTCCATCCTACAACTACAAGGCCTGGAAAACAGGTAAACGACCAATATGCTAAATAGGACCAAACGGTCGTAAACAGAACAAAGCATGAGAAGAACATCCAAGGCATTTTAATCAAGCCAATTCATATCCAATTTACCTATACACAGGTATACAAGCATGGCAGGAAAATAACAGCGGTAAAACGGTAAACACGCAATACCCCATTCAAGGGTATTGGTGGAATTTTCACCTAATACTCAAAGAATATGAACGGAAAGGAACAAACCACCTGCCTTGGGGTTAGGATATCAATATACTTGAACCATGAGGCTTGAATCATCTTAGAACTTCATAGATCTAAGAAAATGCATAAAACGTTCAACCCATGATAACTTGGAAAAGAGTAGGAATTAGAAAACGATGCTCTAGAAGAAGAGAGAGCTTACCATTGTGATTCAAACACAATCAATGATGGTGGATTCGGAGAACGGATGTGCGATCAGGGGATCAGGGAAGTATCGACACTGTATGGGTGCTCCAGAACCTTTAGGCCGAATAAGAAGACACCCCTATCCATTAGACGCGACCCCGGTCTGTTTAATAAAAAAACAAAATACATGGCATGTACTTTTGGAGTGCACGACGTGTACTTACTGTTTCTATACTCCACTTTAGGCAGCCTCCACATCACCCCACATGACCATGTGTATGTCCAGGACACGGCTAGCACACAGCCTCACGTGGCAATGAAGTACAGGGCGTGTACTCATAAAGTACACAGCGTGTACTTCAAAAATTTCCAACAACTCCTCTTTTCTCAAAAACTCCAGAAAAAGGAAAAACATAACTAAAAAGAATATTTGAGTACTTATAGTTTATTAGGATTTTTTAGGATTATACATCCAATGATGACATATTATGATATATCTCTCAAGAAATTCATTTCTTATCTTATCATATGGTTATGTCCCGAGAATACATTTACTTTTGTTTTACTCTATTTATGTACTCAATATTTAAAAAAATTATTTTTACAAAAAATAATTTTTATTTATCTCTTCAGTTAAAACCCATTTTTTCTAAAACCATATTTTCTAAAAAAAAATCAATTATTTTTAACATTATATAAAGGATTTATTCAATAAATTTTTACCCATGTTTTAATTTTTACAAATTTTTTTGAAATGAATAATTATTTCATTTTCCCAAAAAATCCTATTTGGATTATAACAAAAATATGAATGGAATATTTATTTTAAAGTGTATGTCATGAATAGTATTTTCTATCACCATGAACACTCATTGTCTTAATGCTTACTTCATTAGATTTCAATGTTATTTTAATAATTTCTTTTTTTTAATTTTTTCATGTTTTAAAACTATTTTTCAAAGTGTAAAGGATAGTTTCCTCATGAAATAATTCAATTTATTTTTAAATAATATTTTATAAGTTTCAATGATTACTTTCAAATAAAATGATTTCCTAAATTTTTAATGAATTTTTAGTCTTAAAAATTGATTTTCAAAGAAAATTTATTTTCTTATGGAAATTTTCCAAGTTTCTTTTCAAAATCAATTTTTATCTCTGATAAAATCCTTTTTTACTTTTTATTTACTGGGGATGTGATACTGGGATATAATTCTTATTCCTTTTCAAAATGTTTTATGCTAATGATGATAATAATTTTATGAAAATTATTTCTTTTCCATCAGTTACACCATGATAAAATGCTTATGAAACCTAGTTCTTTTTCCATGGGTTATGTTATGATGAAATGATGAAATATATATGAATTCCATTTCATTTATATGGGTTATTCAATGATTCAATTATTATAAAACACATTTCTTTTCATGGATTCTGATATATTGAATTTTTATGATCCTATTGCCCACATATTTTTTATTTTCATTATATGACGGGCGTGACCCATATATCTCTCCAATGCATTGGGTAATGATTGAAATATTATGAGATTAAAAGTATTGGAATGGGGAGTAAACCCAGATTATCAAGTAACCTTTTCCATTATGATTGTGTTAGGAGTGAATATTGACTACTACATTGGTTTGAGGAGTGAAAACATTCCACTATAATAGCATTGGTAATGATCTTTGACTACAAAGTAAATGATGTTTTATGCTTATTTATATTCCACAAATCAAACTATTATGCCAATGTTTACTAGAAAATAGGCTTTTAACAGCACTGATAAAGGTTCCCTTTATCATTACTAAAACAATAACTGACAAATGGCACCTTTTAGGAGTGGTTATTTAGCGCTAATAAAAGGTACCCATTATCAGTGTTTTTATAAAACTGATAAAGGGTAAGCTTTATCAATGTTCTTATTTAGGACTGATAAAAGGTTCCCTTTATTAGTGTTTTATTTTTATTGATGATAAAAGTACAATATAAAATTAAATAATTAAATAAAAAATAGAAATGATTTCATTAAACATTATTAAAAAAATTATTAATTAAATAACTCTTGATAAAAGTGAATAAATTGATTATACTATATATAAATTAGAATACTAATAAATTGTATATATTAAATATATAGAAATATATAAAATTAAAATTAAAGAGATAAAAATTAAAAATAATTAAATTGATAAAAATATTAAACATTTTATTAATTAAATAATTATCAATAATATTAATAAATAGTATATATTAAATATATATATATATGAATGTATATAAATATGATTTTTATAATAAAAGATATTTATTCTTTACATTAAATAGTCATATATTTAGTGAAGAATGGTTTAAAATTAAAAATTAATATGAATTAAAAATACCGACTAACTGCATCGAGTAATAGATATAATTGAATATTATTTTATTTTTCAAATTAATATATATATAATGTGAGTTTTATTTATGTTATATAAACATAATTAATGCATTTTTAAATACAACACACACACACAAATATCTATGTAATTAATGAAATCTTATAAAGAAACCCATTCACTAAATATTTATGTAACTTATTAATATTTTAATGTTAATTCTATAATTTCATTACAAAATGATACATTTAATATATCATTAATTGTTAAAAAAATATTTACTTCTTTATTTTTTTACAGTTAGGTATTAATTAATTTTTAATATTTTTTATTTTCTATTTTCTATTTTTTGGGAATTTAATCAATTACTATTATTTATTTATATATATTTTTTTACTATGTTTTAATACTTTCAATAGGTATTCATCTTCATTTAAATATATATGCATATTTTTTTAATAATTTATATTTAATTAATAAAACTTATCCATTTTTTCTATATTGTTAAACTTTACTCATTTTTAATTATTTAATTTTACTCATTTTTAACACGCATGCACTTAAGATTAAGTATTCATTAATAATGTTAAAAATATATCTATAAATAAATATTTTTAAATAAATTTATTTATAAATGTATATTTATTATATTTATACATTTATATATTTATAATTATATATAAATAAATATTATTTTTAAGAAGTATTTATATAATTATAAATAAATAATTATATATAATTAAATAATTATAAAATTACAAAAAAAAATATTTAAATATAGAACAAATAAACTATATATATATTAAATATATATATAATTATATAAACATATATAATGGTATAAATATATAAATATATAAATAGTATTTATATAATTATAAACAAATAATTATATATTTAAATAAGTATAAAATTAAAATAAATATATTTAAATAATGAATATATTTATTATAATTGTATTTATATATATTTATTAAATATTTATATAATATAAATATAATTAAATTTTTTATTTATAATTATAATTATAAATACTTTATGAGTGCTTAAGTAATAAGCGCTGATAAATGATATCTTTATCAATGTTTTTTTAGAAGCATTAATGAAATTATCATGATCTATTTAAAGAACCATAAATAGTCATGAACGAGTCATGATATCCGAAGGATTCTATAGAAGCCACATGTTGCCAGCACACCTTCTCATGGAATTCATGCTCAAATCCGGGGTCAAATCAAGGATCGAACAATTCCACGGCTCAAATCCAAGGCTTGAACAATTCAAGGGTTGAATGAATCTAAGGTTTTAGTGAATTCTTGGTTTGGTGATATCTCTTCTTTTTCTTGGACAATCCAAATCTTCAATCTAAGGTATGTTATTTTCTCCTCCTCACTCGTTTATTTCTTGTTTTAGATATCTATTTGCATTTTTTTATCATCATTCGTTCTTTACTGTCGACATATCCTTGTGGTCAATAGTTGACACATATCTATTCGACCCCTTGGCACCAACATATCTCAACAAAATGTTTTAAGAACTACTCAAGTGTATGAATATATTTCTACTTCCATTTAGGAGGATTATAGGTATGTTTTGATAAATAATGAAAAACATTATCAAGGTTATATCCCCATTTTAAAAGGTGATCATTATCCCATTTAAACTACCACTTTAGGGAATTATCATATTCCTTATAACTTTATAATATATCATCTAGATATTCCAAGTAAAACTTTCGAGTAACTTGAGACACGACTCACATTTCAAGATTGCTAGTTGCATCAAATGCCCACATCCACCTAATAGAGAATATCTAAGAGGAAGTATCACTAGGGGAATCCCAATGTATATAATCATTCCCATATATTAACCCTTATAAGCTATGGTGTTCTTGAGGCCCTCAATACCATTTGATGATGGATCAAGAATTTACTGACTCGCTATCATAAGTAGGAGGAAGCTACACTTTTAGGGACCTCCCGAAAATATTGTTACTAGATGTTATTAATTAAAAAACTATTTAATATCATAATATAGTTTGATAAATGATTACCTATCCAAATTTATCTTGAATACGATAGATATTAGTGAAATTATAGGGAATTAATTATGACCACTAAACATGTTCACATGGGTTCTCTTCATTTATTTAGCCGGATGGATATAGAAGCCAAGGGTTATTATACTCAGTTGAGGGATGCCTCCTTTCATTGGACAAAGAAAATACTAGTCCTAATACAAATGTGATACTAATTCACTAGTTATTTACATGGTATAAATATTCAGAGTCAGTTAGGTGAATGATATTGATCATTTCTATAGAGTGATAATTAAGTTGGGACAACAAATTAAAAAAAAATGAACACATATATGGGAAATTACTCAATGATTGACCATTATTCCTAATAATAATGTATTAATAATTATATATTTTCATTATTAATATTATTTAGTTTTCATCAATTTTCTAAATCCCCAATATTTTTCGTTTTTTAAAAATATATACAAAATACCATAAATATAATAATGCGTCATGAATAGAGAGTGATCCAAACTGAAATCTTTAATTGAATGACCATGGACATAAACTATTCTATACTGTTTAGGAATAAAAATATTATTTTTTACAACCATAGGATAGGTGTGTCATATATTCAAATCCATAATCTAATATAGACTTCTTTACCATATAATGAAACACATTCTTAATACTTCTTCTTAAAATTGTAATCCCCTTTAGAGAATTATATATATATATATGACTAAAATATAATACATATGATCTAAGTATAATTATTAATGGGTGAAATGAAATACTTATCACAATGTTTTGATTTATACTTTGAGGGTATATATATATCATAGTGAATAAACTTCAAGGGTTGTTTCATTTAAATGTCATATTTATTATTTTAATTATTAATAATTTTTTAACTATAATTAGTAAAAAATATCAATAAATTGTATCTTTTAATCTTAAAAACATCTAAATCCACCCTTTTTATGTCTGTATTTAAATGTATCATTATCTTATATGATTTTTTTTCACTACCAAAATTCAATTACCTATTTCAAACCCAATTACCAAAAATTATAGTTGACCTGAAATTAGAATATAATTAGGCTAGTTTTCTATAACTTTGTAATAATATATCTACCTTTAAAATCCTAAACCACTAATTAATACTTATTTAAAATGACTTCATTTCATTCATCACACATCTAATAAACATTATGTATGTTTTAATTTTATCCATCTAAAATCATATCATTCTCTAACATTACTTATCATTTCCAACATCTTTTAAATGCATGAAATTTATCTTAATAGATCCACCATTTCTAAAATCATAAGTACCCATTAAACTTTTCAAAAATTATTAATTATATTAATTTACCTATCATGTGTGCTGAAAAACCCATTTCAAATATGAAAGGATGTTTCTTTTGTAAATCCTTTAGTGTGACATCAATTATAAATTCTTCTTAAAGTACATTCCTTTTTATATAATACATTTTTAATTCATTCTTCACATTCATATATGTTTTTAGAAAATTTTGAAAATAATCCATACAACCATTTAATTTTTCACATATTAAATAGAGTTCATTCAATAGTTTAAATTCATCATCAAATTTTACTTATAAAAATTCATCTCACTTTGAAATTTATTCTTAAGAGTGGTCCATCTCCTCTTTAACTTAAAACCACTATATCTTCCATATTTACTATTATTTATCACATTATTGCTAACATTTTATACTATATACCCAAAATAACCATAAAACCCATAATTTCAATGAAAATAAAACATTATTATAAATATTACCCTTAATATTCATGAAAATAATTCTTTTTTTCAATCTATCCAGATATAATTATGGAATCAATTTATCATATAAGAATTTTTATATGATTAAAATGATTATTTTCATTAGGTATATTTTTTTGTAAATTATTTTTTCCATTATTAATATATTTTTATGTGAAATTATATTTTTGAGATGTTTTCAAATGTTTGATATACCATTTATATTAAATGTAAAAAATTATTTGGTCATTACATCACTGGTTCCAAAAAAATAGAAGGGAGGTTATCAAATTCTATATATGTTGGAAGAATTATTAGAAATTATTTTTAGGGATTCATTATTTTAGGTCTACATGTATTGGTACCACCCCTATAAATTTGTGATTACTATCCAAGTATATGAAATAAATCATTATTTATTAAATTTTTTATTAATATATTTTTATATAATCATTTTGATTGAATGATATTTTATTATTATTGTTCATGATATTTGGGTTTCTTATTAATTATTAATTACCTATATTATATTTTTATTTGTTTAGGGGATTTAATAAAGTCCTGATGGATCATTTTAATAGGGGTTGGACTAGTCTTAGTTAGATTATTGAATACATAAAAATTTGTATTTCTCATAAAATATAGAATGAATAGAGGCTCCAAGTATTTATATATCATAACATGTACCCATTAATAACCCTTAAATCATTGCTAAAAATGTGTATTCCCCCCCAAATATCACCATCTATAGGCCATGAGTTAACATATAGTTCCAATGGTGTAATTCTCACTAATGAGAGGAATTTCCCCTATTAGAGAACACAATAGAGTACAACTGTCATCCCCATCAACTTTATCTCCTGAATAGTTATTATTCAAATTTATTACTTAAGACTCATCCCCCATCTATTTTATGTTTATTTTACTATTCTGAGGAGTATTTATCCCATGGATGACTACTTTTTATAGCATTTCAAGCAACATAAGTTCATGTCCACAAGAGATGGATGATGAATGTAAAAAATGAAATGGTAAATTTTTGAGAGATGAGTTGATACAGATGATAGTTTTCTATACCATTCACCTTTGATTGAATTTAGTTGACAACACCTACTATAATGGATTGATTCTTTTCTAAAACTCAATTACCAATTTTTTAAAGCATACTGAAATTATTCGAAATAATCAAATGTTGGGTTTCTCTTATTAGAATTATCTATAACTTTCACATTTGATAATAAATATCTTATGAATATTTATTTATTTATTTTAAGAAATGATTAATTTATGAACTCAATAGGATGGATATGAATTGAAACTAGATTAAATATAATCATTTGAAAAAATAGTATGAAGATGAAGTTAATGAGTTTATCAAATTTTCAATAAATCATGCATATGACCCTTCTCAAATCCTTTATCTATGATTACAATGTTGTTATTGAATAAAAATTAGTCTGGAAGAGTTGAAATTACTTTTGATTTGTTACAAAATATATCTGAGCTATAAATTTTATACTAAACATTGGAAAAAACTGAACATACACACTGATTGGGATGATATTCCAGATTATGGATCATTTGATCTGAAAACCAGTGTAAATGATGATTTAGATCACATAGAATAAATGAAAATTAAAATTGAAGATGACCATAGTGATTTCCCAAAGTTTTTTGATAAGTTATATATTATTTCTAAGAGACTATTGTATACTGATTATACTAAATACACAACATTCTCAGCAGTATTGAAGTTATATAATTTTAAACCTAGAAGTGGATGGAGTGACCCCATCTTTACAGAACAACTTGGTCTTCAGAATGATATGTTAACAGAATAAAATGATCTACCATGTTGACCATATGACACTATATTAATTCTTTGTTCAATGGTAATGATCTTTAAAAAAATACATGCTTTTAAATATGATTTCATATTGTTTCACAAGGACCATGAATTGCTCATAAAATTCCCTATGTGTGGTGTAAATTGAAACCAGAAAAAAGAACCAAGTACTTAAAAAGACATATAGAAATTTCATATCATTCCTTGGTTTATTAGACTATACGGATGTCAAGAAACCATGATATAATTGAAATGGCAGGCATATATAAAAATTAAATATGGGAATGTATGTCATCCAACAGATTATTCTCAATAGATGAAAATTGATTACGAGTATCATGAATTTAGAAATGAGTTGAGAAACATTCATCTTATTTTTTCTATAAATGAAAAAAATCCATTCAGTGTACAGATTTTCACTCGTGGTACATGGGTCATCATGTTAATAAATTATAATTTTTCCCATGGTTTTGTGTGAAACACAAATATATTATGTTGTATTTAATTATATCTGGACCAAAGTAATCTAATAATGATATTAATGTCTATTTGGATCCATTAATCTAAGATCTAAAATTGATGTGGGATACAAATTTTACAATGTATGAAACTCATATAATTGAAGAATTCACATTGAGCGCAAAGTTGTACTGGATGAAAAAAGAATTTCTCGATTATAGAAATTTATCAATCTGTAGCATTAAAGGAATTTTGGGGTGTCCCATTTGTAAAGAAGACACAAACTCAGTTCAGTTGAAACATTCCTCATAGACTTTGTTTTTAGGACATCCAAAATTTTTATGTCAATGACATAAATATTGATCACAGATGAGACCATTCAATGGGAATATTAAACGAGGTGCAAGACCATCTCCACTAACAGCTGATCAATTGTTCGGTAAAGTAAAATATATTGACATTATTTTCAAAAAACCATTTTTGAAAAATATTATAAAATCATGATGGAGGAATGGATAAATTTTATTTGAATTACTGTATTTTAATATTTTGTATTCCAAACATTTTCTTTATGTAGTGCATGTTGAAAAAAAATGTATTTGATAGTGTTATTGGCATGTTACTAAATGTTCCTAGAAAAATGAAATATGGAATCAAGGATAGGTTAGACCTTATTGACATGGGGATGAGGAAATAGTTATCATTAGTGAATGGAAAATGGAAACATTTACTTCTCCTAGCAGCTTACACTCTATCTAGATAGAAAAAATTTCAATTTTTTCCCTTAATTGTGTAAAAGTTCTAGAGTGTTATTCATCAAATTTCAAGAATGTCATGTCAATGACTAATTTCATGTTACATGTACTAAAATGACATGAATGAAATGTTTTGATGCAATATTTTATGCCTATTAATTTCAATTTAATTCTACCTAAAAATGTATGTTATACATCAACAAAACTCTATTTGTTTTTAAAAGGAATATGTAGTAAAGTTATAGACCTGATGAAGTTTCAATTCATGAATAAGGAAGTTTCAATCATATTATATGAATTACATATTTTCTTACCACTATCATTAGTTGATATAATGGTCCACCTGATGGTTGACTTAATAAGAGAGGTTAAACTATGTGGTCTTATCCATTATAACTAGATGTAACCCATTGAATAGTATATGAATATTTTGATAGGGTATATCAAGAATCGAAGTCATACAAAAAGGTTGTTTTGAGGAACAAAATACTATTGATGAAGCTATTAAATTCTGTACTGATTACCTATTAGATGTTGACAATACCTATCTCCCAAAATTTTTTTACAAAAGGCACCTTATGGGTGAAGGGATTTTTAGAAGATATGTAGTTAAAATTACCTTAATAACATGGGTGCAGGAAAACATTTACATTTTATGTAATTGTGAATATGTTGATCCATATGTTGAATCCTGTAAAGAAAATATTATATTTTTAATCCATAAAGGTATGAAGGGTGGATATAAAATACAAATAATAAAAAAATTGTAGGATAGTTTCGAGATCAAATTTATGATGAGTTTTCTAAAAATCAAAATTCAATTTCCAAATGACTACGATGGCCATATATGAGACTGAATGAAAATGATATATCATAAACTAGTTTTGTAATCAATGGGTATCTGTTCAATTAAAAATATCACAATGACTATAGTACGATGAAAAATAGTGGTGTTATAATTGTGGCAGAAGTAATGCGCAAATCTGGTTCAAAGTATAGAAATCCAATTTATGAAATATGTCATATTTTTGTATTATAAAATAGATATATGATTTTTATTATATAAAATTTTAAGTGCTGAATTTATTTTGAAAATAGGTTGACAATAGAAGTGTAGTGAAATTTTATGAAATGGGCTCCGTGAAGGTGAATGTGGAAGGGGAAAAAGATGATTTGTTCATAACGGAATCAAAAAAAGTGTAGGTATTTTATGTCTAGGATCTAACAAACAAGAATTGGTCAATTTTTCTACTCATGACAAAAATAAATATTAGGTTAGATGAAAATTCAATCGAGGATGACCCAATTATTAGGAGATCACAATCAGTTCATGTTGGTCTCAATAAAGAAAATGTTTTATATATTAGAGAAGACAACAAAAGGGGGATTTAGATTCTTGATAGAGGATTAAAATATATTAAACCTTTAAAAAAATAAATATAGTTCAATGAGAAGGTAATAATATTTTTTAAATATACAATGTTTTCCTCATAATTTTATCTATTCTGAACTATATTAAAATAATATAAGTTAAATGTTTGACTACTCATGAAAACAATTTATTCTACACATGATGGGGTTACCAATCCCACAGAAGAATAAACTAAAAAAAATAGACCCTTTTAGAAGATGTAATGGTAATTTTATAATATAATTTATCTATTTTACTGAAAAACTATATAATGAAATGTTTATTTAATTTTCATTATTCCTTGGAGAGTTTGTTTATTTTAGAATATTTTTCCCCATATTTCATGCCTTTCTAAACCAAAAACTTCCACATACTTCTTCTCCCACAAAATAATTTTCACCCCTTAAGCATTGGAATTTATCACTTTTCTTTAGGTTACCTCTACTGCCTTTTAAGTAAGAGAAGAAATTCAGCATATACTCAATCACACGGGTAATATTTATTTTTTCACATTAAAATCATTTTCCATAGAATTAATTTATTATTTATATTTTTTCTTAACTTATTTATTTTTATTATTACTCACATAAAACAATTTCTTATATAGGTGGATTATTTTGTTCGATTTGGGGTGGTTTGTTTGAGGTTGCTCATGATCATAAGAGATTAGAGTTTAAGATTATAACTAAGATAATGACAATAAAGAAATGGGATAAGAATATATACAACCATCATGAAAATGTGAATTCCTACTACTTATTTAATTAATTTTGTTATCATTTTATCAACTACTTGTAAGTTAATTTCCTTATAATTTTTATCTAATACTGCTTGTTTCTTTTTAATATATATTTTTGGAGGTCATATTTTCCTTTCAACCATCTAAAACAAGAAACAAAAGAGATATCATGTTCCTTTCTTTTAATGTTAAAAAATATTTCCGTTGGCTTTCTTTTTGGAACTGAAACAATAGATATTGATTTGATGTTCTTACCTAAAAAGGATTTTTCAACTAAGAACATAGACTCAATATATTGTGTTGGGAGTTCAACAAAGAAATCCAATTTAAAGTCTGGTAAAATTTACATTTATGATTTATTTGTGACTTTAGGATGTATAGAAATCAGTCACACCTCAATCCAACACATGGTGTGACCGATGACACAAAGTTATTCTTTTTATTTAAAATTGAGATTAATTTTAGTAAAAACTAAAACTAACATACTCAAAACCATTAAAACATATTCATATTATTCTTATACTTTATGAAAATGATCTATAAGTCATTATTGATATGTAAAAATCAGTCACACCTCAATTCGTTACATGATGATCCCACTATGACTCAAAGTTTTTGTAATCATTTTAAAATTGAAAATTAAATTGAAAATATTCTACTCACTAAAATCCAAGAAAACATGCTCATGTTGTCTTTATAATTTATCAAAATGATTCATAATTTTTTATTAATGTTTATTACTTATTCTCACATCAAACTGATGCACTTTGTGACTGGAATGACTCAAAGCGCATATTTTCAAATTAAAATTACCTTTTAGTAAAAAAGATAAGTGATATATTAAAAACTAAAATAAATACATTCTGGTTGTTTTGATACATTATGTAAATGATCCATAAGTCATTTGTGGCATGTAGGAATCAAGATAACTTCAATCTGGTTCATGGTGTGACTGGTATGGCTCCAATTGCATCTTTTTATTTAATGATTACATTAATTTTCATAAAAAAGACACCTGATATTCTCAAAATTGAGAAAAAAATTTCTATTGTTTTGATACTTTAATAAAATGATCTATACATAATTTTTTATGTATAGGAATTATCCTCACCTGAATCTGATATACTATGTTCCCAGTATGACTAAATGTGTCCCATATTAGTTTAAAATTCACATTTTAGTTTAAAAAGTTCCACTCACTAAAAATAGAAAAAAAAATCTTCGATTGTCCTTATAATTTATAAAAACAATTCATAAGTCATTTTTGAAGTCTAGTGATTAGTCTCAAATCAAACTGACACACGATGTCACTGGTATGACTCAAAGTGTGTGTTTCCAATTTAAAATTCCATTTTAGTAAAAAAGACAAGCTGTGTACTCAAAACTAATAAAATGAACTCATATTGTTTTTAAAATTTATGAAAATTATCTATATTTAATTCTAAATGTGTAGGAATAATCTGAACCTCAATCTGAATCACGGTGTGACTTGTATGGCTCAAAGTAAATCTTTTTATTTTACATCGATATTAATTATAGTAAAAAAAACTGATATACTCAAAACTGATTAAATGTATTCGTATTGTTTTTATAATTTTAGAAAAATATATATATTTTATTCTGTAATATATGAATTTTCCACACCTCATTCTAATACACGATATGCCCAATATGACTCAAAGTTTATGTTATCATTTAAAAATTGACATTTTATATCAAAAAGTGTCACTAAGTAAAAACTGAGCAAACACACATGGATTGTCTTGATATTTTATTAAATCCATTCAAAAATCATTTATAACATTTTGAAATTATTCTCATATAAAACCAACACATTATGTGACAGGTATGACCCAAAGTGTGTGTTTCCAGTTTAAAATTACATTTTATTAAAAAATACAACTGACGTTCTCAAAACCAAGAAAAACAATTTGGATTATTTTGACAGTTTAGGAAAATAATCCATAATTAATTTGAGACATATAGAAATCATACACAACTCAATATTACATAGGGTGTGACTGGTATGACTCAAAGTGTGCCTTTTTATTTAAATCTGACATTAATTTTAGTAAAAAAGACAACTAATATACTCAAAACCAAGTAAACATGTTCAGATTGTTTTGGTACTTTGAAAAAATGATATATAAGTCATTTTTGACATTTAGGAATTATAAACATCTCAATCCAATGCATGATGTTCCAGATATGACTCAAAGTGCCCGTTATTAGTTTAAAATTTTCATTTTAGTTTAAAAAGTTTCACTCACTGAAAACCATGAAAACTTCCATGGATTGTCTTGATAATTTAGGAAAATGAATAATAATTAATTTTTAACATGTAGGAATTAGTATCACATAAAACTAACATATTATGTAACTGGTATGACTCAATGTGTAACATCCCAGGTAAATAAAGAGTATGACATTTTCACATTTATCCATATTTGTGAATAAAATATTAATATTACTTTAAAGGGGATTCTATGCTCGATGGCGTACTCAATACGCAACAACGAGTTTCTTGGGAACCTTACGTTTCACTATAATAATAAAATAATATTATTTTAAATGGTAGTTAACGCCTAGCTATTGTGATGGCAGGAATGAATAGAACTAACTACAAATTTATTATATATTTTTGTCAAATATTTTTACTTCTTACAATAAATGTTAGAGGATTAAAAATGCGAATGAATCCAATTTTAAGCGTAAACATTCTAATATTCTTTAAAAGGTCGATTAACCGCCTTTTGATGGCGAACCTCTTTGAAATCCACCTTTTTGACAATTTTATGTGTTATATTTGACTAAATAAAATTCTTCTTTAGAATCGGAACATCAAAATTTACTTTGTGTAAATTTTTGGTATTTTTCCGAAAAAGTTCAATTTTTAATGAATAGTGAAAAATGTTGTATTTTAATTCAAAACCTCTTTTTAATATAATTTATTTATATGATTATATTATCTTTTGAATTGGTTTTAAATTTAAATTAGAATATATTTTTACCATTTAATCCAATAGTGGTCATTGTAATTAATTTCACTTTGAAATCGGACTTAAACTAGTGTCAATCTTTTGATACATTTTGTTTCATAAAAACACGCTATTTGTTTTGACAGCGGGAATTAATTATTAAATTAATTAATGCAACATATATGTTTTTAATTTTGTAAAATAGACATCATTTTTGAATTTCGGAATATAAAATATAGCTTAGGGTGAATTTTTGATAATTTTCTGAAAAACTTCAATTTTTGATGAATAGTGAAACCACTAAGTGGTACTTATAAAAACTGATTTTTCGTTTAAATGAAATTTTGCCATCTTTGTGTTTTGAATTTTAAAAATCCGACATACATGGTTGTCATTAAGAAGTAAAATGTGGTTCAATGGGATTAAAATAATTTTTTGGTGAATAGTAACTTATTAAGTTTTAATCGCGATTAGAGGTAATTAGTGTAGTTTAAGGTAAAAATAATATTTTAATAAAATGAAATGACCTAGACACATGTCCTACCCTCATTGGATGAGTCATGGCATACCAAGACAATACATGGGTCAACTTGGGGACTCCATGGAGCCACTTTGGTTGGGAAATGACATAAATAACTTTTTATTTAATGTTAAAGTAAAAAATGACACAAACATGAGATGTTTTACTAAAACAATTTTTAAATGGGGTTATAAAAGTCATATTTTTTACTATAAATATTCATTATAAAGATAAAAATATTTCCTGCATCATGATATTTTTTTTTAATTTTTATACATTAAATATATTAAATTATTTATGACATCATGATGATGTGGTGATTACCTCATTAATAAATGATTTAAATAAAATGGAAAGATAATGTAAAATCGAAGAAATAAACATGTCCAAAACCTATTGGATGGGTGGATTTCTAACCCTTATCACCTTATCCTCGAAACACATCAATGTGGGACCATTAAAATCCGAAACTCATTCTAAAATAAAGTAACATTTATTTACTTTCCAAGAGTGCCCATCCTCTCCTCTCATAAAAGGCCCCCACCACTACCTCTTTACCCACACTTACAAAACCTTTTCCTCGGCCAAACCCTTCCCATTTTATCTCTCCACATACATCTATAACTACTTGAAGCCTCACTTTGGGCATAAGTCTTCCCAAGGAAGCCTTTGAGCTCAGACCAATGGGAGTTACCCGATTTTAAGGTAATGTCTCCACTTGAGTCCTTTTGTTTTATTTTGCTTCTCCAACCCCCTAAACTCTTTTTATTCATTTATTTTGTAACAACTTCAGTATCTTAAATATACTAGGATGTTTTTATAATAAGGATTCGAGATCCACTTACACACACCTACATCTAATGGTTAAAGAACATACTGTTTCCGTGGATGGCGAATTTCTGCTTCACGAAACGATGATTGTTCAATACTCATATAACACCTTCAAAGGTGGCCATTAAGATGTCACTATATTTATATATGATATATAATATGTTTATGTTTTACTTAAGCTTCTATATTTTTATTTTTTGGCATACCTTTATGGTTTCCATTGTGGGTAAACACGATAATTTCATTTTTAGGAAGTGTGGACTACCGCCCCCTTAAAGTGATTTGATTCGTTAATACCATATGTGGGACGTATAAAGGATGGAGTTATGATATTATATATGATATTAAACTGGAATTATAATATAATTTTATATCATTATGATTACATTTCATAAAATATGAAATAGAAATAGAAGCAGCGTTCATGCGTACGTACGGCTTACCGTCTCCATTAACGGTGCATTTCATTTCTTATCCCCAAATATAATGTACTATTATAAGTACATATATATAATGGATATATATGATGTATGTTACATATAAATTATTAATATAATTCTGGAATTAAAATATACATACCTCTCATTTAGTTTTAATTCCATTAATATGACATAGAAATGAAAGTAGCGTTCATGCGTACGTACGGCGTACCGTCTCCATGAACGGTGCATTTCATTTCTTACCCCTAAATGATTATGTGATATTATAAATACATGTAAATTCTAGATATATATGATATATATGATATCCAAATCAGGAATTTCATTCTGGATATAAAGAACCTTTGACCACACGAACAACATGTAATTGTAAGAAGTCCACTTTGGACTTAAGAACCAAATATCGACAAAACAGACATTATTAACTTAAATGATTACATAATGTCTATGAAATGGTAATAAGTGATATAAAAGGAATAATGAACTTGAAAAAGGTTCTTAAGGAAGTATAAATTAACTCAAGTTTATTATTCAGGATATTAAATAATGATCGATTCAAGTCGGACCCGAGGTAAGGTATCATACTCCTCTCTTTCTTTTTAAGTACACTCTTTTATGCCATTCCTTTTAAGCTCATATTTCTTGTGATTGGGATGTTCTTTTATATTACCCTTACTGTAATTTTTATGTTCATATGATGAGAGACCGTATTTCCTCTCATCAATCCATTTTGGAAGTTTTAAGTGGCACCGTTAGGCTGCCGAGTTTTCGTAAGGGGTTTTTCATCTCACTTTTATTCCCGTGAGATTTATGCTACATTTGCCACAATTTCCTTTGAGTGGTGTATGTAATGCCCATTATTATACACTTTGTGTAGTATAATTTCATTTATGGGTATTCGCATCTTCATTGTATGACCCTTCTTCCACGAGGTGTACGTTTTGAAAGTTACCCAACTCGATAAGGGGACCTTTCACCCTCCTCTTTTTAAAGGACTTCTTTTGTTATGTCTTTTAATTCACATACTATTATGTTGGGATATGTTCTTTTATATACTTATGGGTGTAAATTTTATGTCCAAGTGATGAGATTCCCTTTTTATCTCTCATCAACTCATTTTATGAATTTTAAAGTGATGCCGTTAGGCTGTCGAATTTTACAAAGGGAACTTTTTAACCTAATTTCGATTTCTTTGGGTTCAACATGTAGTTATTGAATATGTCATCTTTTGAATATGTGTGAATGACCTTTTATTATTTTACAGTTAATATCCACTTATATTGGGTGTATTAATGTTTGTCACACATAATTTTGAGATTGAATTATCCTTAATTTAAGGATAGCTTCTTTATAAGGGAATTCATCACATTTGACATTTCTATTGAGACTTCATTGTTGTTATGCACCAATTCACTCTTATATGGTGTATATATTGTCCTTTGGAATATTATATCATGAATCCATTTATTCTCATGATATTATAAGGTTCTGACTAAATTTTATTCCTCAATTATTGTATTCAAGCGTCTCTAATTTTGGTAGAACCCCTTTAACCAAAATATCGCTTTAAATGTTTTAATTATTTGTTCTTAATAATATCCATGTTTTCAAAATGGTTTTAAGGATTTATTTATATGGATATTAATGGTTTAAAATTTTAAAATCTTCAAGGTGGTATGGGAAACTTTGATTCAAAAATCTATTTATTAAATTTTTTAAATGGTTTTGGAAATGGTTTCTTTTTGAGTGGATTCATTATTTCAATATACTAAAATGTTATATTGTGATTGAAATGTGGAAATGTTATGTTTCCTTTATGCATGTTTTATACATTTATGTTATGGTTCTTGGGCATTTTTATGAAAACGGGTGGTTCCGTTATAGACTAAGGGCGGGTGAGCCTGATATAGCTCTCCAATGCATTGAGTAACGCGAAGGAGTGAAACATTAAGGTTTCTCCGAAGAGATTTAGGGAATATACTGTGGTGGGTATTCCAAACGTAACCAAGAGGGTTACTCCCTACGTAAGAATGTTATTAATGCCTCAAGTTACCTTTATGTCTTATGATTTCTATGATTTATTCATGATTTTATGAGGTATGTTAAAGTGCTTATGTTTTATGGGTAAAGTATGATTTCATTCTTAGGTATACATGTACTCATGTTTCCTTTCCATATTTTTATAACCCTTACTGAGCTTTTTATGCTCATCCCAAGTTTTTTTTGAAATGTTTTTCACAGGTCAAGGGAAAGGTACATGAAATGATGATAGTGTCAAGGAAGTGTCAAGAAAGAAACCATGTTTTATTTTAAATATGATTTTGTTGAGGGGAAAAATGAATACTATCTTTTATGTAACCACTTTTTTAAATGTGGAATGTAATGCAAGTTTTATGATCTAATTCTATAAAACTCTAAACCTGAAAAGATCCTCAATGTGTAATCTTTTAATAACTCAAGATTAAGTAAGGTTTAAGTCCGGGGCCTTATAGTTGGTATCAAAGGTCGGTTTAGATAACTTTAGAGGTTAGGGTACTCTTTAAGCATAAGTGAAATTACCATAATGGTTAGGATTTCAGAAAGAGACCTAGTTTTAGATAAAGTGAATGATTAAGTATATCTTAGTGTTTACCTTCCTCATTAGTACATGATGGTTTTGTTGATATACTCACACTGAAATTTCTGTTTTTAGTGAATGGATGGATCTAGAAGGCACCAAAGAGACAACAGGTTTGAAGGAAACTATGGTGGTTCTCTGATTAAGATACTAGATAAAATGGGGGGATTCAATGAGGAAACTCGTGGTTGTTCTAAACCAACTATCAAGGAGTCATGATCAACCACTTGAACCTTGGTATGACTTATAATGCATCATGTACAAGATGACCAATCGATGTGGATGTTCAGGTAATAATTATAAATGTAACCATTATGGTTTATATGATCCTTACTTTTGAGGTAATTATGGGTTATTATATGTTATGATGGAAAATGAAAGGCATGAGATAAACATGAGGTTAAAATATGTTATGATTATTTTTGAAGATTTTAGCTCGTTTTGGGGAATGTTTTAAGAATTATATAGTTTTGAAAAAAGGACAACACGCAGACCGTGTGACAACCCGTCGCGTCGGACAAAGCTGCGGGAATCGAACCCACAACCAAAGTGCAACTGGTATTTATCGCCTACCACTGGACTACATGAAGTCCCTGGTTAGTTTGACTTATTCTTTTTAGTTAGATGATTTTATAAATTAAGAGTAAGTTGATTTTAAGTTATCTATGGAAATTATTAACCTATCATGGAGGATATGTGATTAGGTTAATTACTTTTCAATATGAGACTTTAAGAGAAACTGATGTTATTTAGAGATAAGTGTTACCTTGGAAGACTATGCGATTAAATCTTTCAAATATTTGGGTTTCAATCCTAGATTGGTTTACCTTGAAGAATTTTATGGAAAAATTGTTTATCGAATGGTCTTCGTTGAACTTTGGGTTTTGTTGGACAAATTTTGGAGATTAAGAATAGATTTTCTTTTTATAAAGGGTTATCCTTTTCTGGATTATCTGATCTTGTACTAACCTTTTTGGTTTTGGTTTTGGTTAAATTCTAATGACATGGGAATTATATACTCCTCTTTTTTGGATTAGGTGATTCTCTAGAAGTTGATTATAGAATTCTTAATGTGAACAAGTCTTCTTAAATACTCGTATTTTGGAGAAAATATGAGTTCGTGTAAGAAATCTAGTAAAAGTTGAAAGTCAACATGGCAATTAAGTATGCTTTCATATGTTTTATTTAAGCTCATAAATAAATTCCTCAATGAAAAGTAACTTAAAACAAAAAAAATTTCTGTTAACTTTTCCTACTGTAGAATCGAATACCGTTTAACCCATCACAAGTTTGTGATTTTCTTATAGTTAACTTTCTCCTAGACATGTTTACTATCACTCTCCATCAGAACAAGACCCTTTTTTTTCCTCCATTTCCATATTTTCATACTTGGAATCCTAGTATCGGTTAACTCGGGTGACCTTTGTACTTATCTTTCTTTATTTTAAAGTGAATTTTTTACTGACTCTTGTTCCGATGTTGGATTTTCAATGAAGTTTCCAAGCCCAATTTTAAAATTGCGAGGACGCAATTCCCCAAAGGGGAGAAGGATGTAACACCCAAGGTAAATAAAGAGTATGACATTTTCACATTTATCCATATTTGTGAATAAAATATTAATATTACTTTAAAGGGGATTCTATGCTCGATGGCGTACCCAATACGCAACAACGAGTTTCTTGGGAATCTTACGTTGCACTATAATAATAAAATAATATTATTTTAAATGGTAGTTAACGCCTAGCTATTGTGATGGCAGGAATGACTAGAACTAACTACAAAATGATTATATATGTTTGTCAAATATTTTTACTTTTTACAATAAATGTTAGAGGATTAAAAATGCGAATGAATCCAATTTTAAGCGTAAACATTCTAATATTCTTTAAAAGGTCGATTAACCGCCTTTTGATGGCGAACCTCTTTTAAATCCACCTTTTTGACAATTTTATGTGTTATATTTGACTAAATAAAATTATTATTTATAATCGGGAAATCAAAATTTACTTTGTGTAAATTTTTGGTATTTTTCCGAAAAAGTTCAATTTTTAATGAATAGTGAAAAATGTTGTATTTTAATTCAAAACCACTTTTTAATATAATTTATTTATATGATTATATTTTCTTTTGAATTGGTTTTAAAGTGAAATTAGAATATATTTTTACCATTTAATCCAATAGTGGTCATTGGAATTAATTTCACTTTGAAATTGGACTTAAACTAGTGTCAATCTTTTGATACATTTTGTTTCATAAAAACACGCTATTTGTTTTGACAGCGGGAATTAATTATTAAATTAATTAATGAAACTTATATGTTTTTAATTTTGTAAAATAGACATCATTTTTGAATTCTGAATATCAAATATAGCTTAGGGTAAATTTTTGATAATTTTCTAAAAAACTTCAATTTTTTATGAATAGTGAAACCACTAAGTGGTACTTATAAAAACTGATTTTTCATTTAAATGAAATTTTTCCATCTTTGTGTTTTGAATTTCAAAAATCCGACATACATGGTTGTCATTAAGAAGTAAAATTTGGTTCAATGGGATTAAAATAATTTTTTGGTGAATAGTAACTTATTAAGTTTTAATCGCGATTAGAGGTAATTAGTGTAGTTTAAGGTAAAAATAATGTTTTAATAAAATGAAATGACCTAGACACATGTCCTACCCTCATTGTATGAGCAATGGCAGACCAAGACAATACATGGGTCAACTTGGGGACCCCATGGAGCCACTTTGGTTGGGAAATGACATAAATAACTTTTTATTTAATGTTAAAGTAAAAATGACACAAACATGAGATGTTTTACTAAAACAATTTTTACATGGGGTTATAAAAGTCATATTTTTGACTATAAATATTCATTATAAAGATAAAAATATTTCCTACATCATGATATTTTTTTATATTTTTTAGACATTAAATATATTAAATTATTTATGACATCATGATGATGCGGTGATTACCTCATTAATAAAGGATTTAAATAAAATGGAAAGATAATGTAAAATCTAAGACCTACACATGTCCAAAACCTATTGGATGGGTGGATTTCGAACCCTTATCACCTTATCCTCGAAACAAATCAATGTGGGACCATTAAAATCCAAAACTCATTCCAAAATAAAGTAACATTTATTTACTTTCCAAGAGTGCCCCTCCCCTCCTCTTATAAAAGGCCCCCACCACTACCTCTTTACCCACACTTCCAAAACCTTTGGATCGGCCAAAAATTGCCCATTTTGTCTCTCCACATACCTCTATAACTCCTTGAAGCCCCACTTTGGGCATAAGTCTTCCCAAGGAAGCCTTTGAGCTCAAACCAATGGGAGTTACCCGATTTTAAGGTAATGTCTCCACTTGAGTCCTTTTGTTTTATTTTGCTTCTCCAACCCCCTAAACTCTTTTTAGTCATTTATTTTGTAAAAAATTAAGTATCTTAAGTATACTAGGATATTGTTATAAGAAGTATTCGAGCTACACTTACACACACCTACATCTAATGGTTAAAGAACATACTGTTTCCGTGGATGGCGAATTTCTACTTCACGAAACGATGATTGTTCAACACTCATATAACACCTTCAAAGGTGGCCATTAAGATGTCACTATATTTATATATGATATATAATATTTTTATGTTTTAATTAAGCTTCTGTATTTTTATTTTTTGGCATACCTTTATGGTTTCCATTGTGGGTAAACATGATAATTTCATTTTTAGGAAGTGCGGACTACCGCCCCCTCAAAGTGATTTGATTCGTTAATACCATATGTGGGACGTATAAAGGATGGAGTTATGATATTATATATGATATTAAACTGGAATCATAATATACTTTTATATCATTATGATTACATTTCATAAAATATGAAATAGAAATGGAAGCAGCGTTCATGCGTACGTACGGCTTACCGTCTCCATGAACGGTGCATTTCATTTCTTATCCCCAAATATAATGTACTATTATAAGTACATATATGTAATGGATATATATGATGTATGTTACATCTAAATTATTAATATAATTCTTTAATTAAAATATACATACCTCTCATTTATTTTTAATTCCATTAATATGACATAGAAATGAAAGTAGCGTTCATGCGTACGTACGGCTTACCGTCTCCATGAATGGTGCATTTCATTTCTTACCCCTAAATGATTATGTGATATTATAAATACGTGTATATGCTAGATATATATGATATATATGATATCCAAATCAGGAATGTAATTCTGGATATAAAGAACCTTTGACCACACGAACAACATGTAATTGTAAGAAGTCCACTTTGGACTTAAGAACCAAATATCGACAAAACAAACATTATTAACTTAAATGATTAAATAATGTCTATGACATGGTAATAAGTGATATAAAAGGAATAATGAACTTGAAAAAGTTTCTTAAGGAAGTATAAATTAACTCAGGTTTATTATTCAGGAGATTAAAGAACGATCGAGTCAAGTCGGACCCGAGGTACGGGATCCTACTCCTCTATTTCTTTTTAAGTACACTCTTTTATGTCATTCCTTTTAAGCTCATATTTCTTGTGATTGGAATGTTCTTTTATATTACCCTTACTGTAATTTTTATGTTAATACGATGAGAGACCCTATTTCCTCTCATCAATCCATTTTTTAAGTTTTAAGTGGCGCCGTTAGGCTGCCGAGTTTTCGTAAGGGGTTTTTCATCTCACTTTTATTCCCGTGAGATTTATGCTACATTTGCCACAATTTCCTTTGAGTGGTGTATGTACTGCCCATTATTATACACTTTGTGTAGTATAATTTCATTTATGGGTATTTTAATCTTCATTGTATGACCCTTCTTCCATGAGGTGTATGTTTCGAAAGTTACCCAACTCGATAAGGGGACCTTTCACCCTCCTCTTTTTAAAAGACTTCTTTTGTTATGTCTTTTAATTCACATACTATTATGTTGGGATATGTTCTTTTATATCCTTATGGATGTAAATTTTATGTCCAAGTGATGAGATGCCCTTTTTATCTCTCATCAACTCATTTTCTGAATTTTGAAGTGATGTCGTTAGGCTGTCGAATTTTACCAAGGGAACTTTTTAACCCAGTTTCGATTTCTTTGGGTTCAACATGTAGTTATTGAATATGTCATCTTTTGAATATGTGTGAATGACCTTTTATTGTTTTACACTTAATATCCACTTATATTGGGTGTATTTATGTTTTTCACACATAATTTTGAGATTGAATTATCCTTAATTTAAGGATACCTTCTTTATAAGGGAATTCATCACATTTGACATTTCTATTGAGACTTCATTGTTGTTATGCACCAATTCACTCTTATATGGTGTATATACTGTACTCTGGAATATTATATCATGAATCCATTTATTCTCATGATATTATAAAGTTCTGACTAAATTTTATTCCTCAATTATTGTATTCAAGCGTCTCTAATTTTGGTAGAACCCCTTTAACCAAAATATCGCTTTAAATGTTTTAATTATTTGTTCTTATTAATATCCATGTTTTCAAAATGGTTTTAAGGATTTATTTATATGGATATTAATGGTTTAAATTTTTAAAAGCTTCAAGGTGGTATGGGAAACTTTGATTCAAAAATCTCTTTATTAAATGTTTTAAATGGTTTTGGAAATGGTTTCTTTTTGAGTGGATTCATTATTTCAATATACTAAAATTTTATATTGTGATTGAAATGTGGAAATGTTATGTTTCCTTTATGCATGTTTTATACGTTTATGTTATGGTTCTTGGGCATTGTTATGAAAACGGGTGGTTCCGTGATAAACTAAGGGTGGGTGAGCCTGATATAGCTCTCCAATGCATTGGGTAACACGAAGGAGTGAAACATTAAGGTTTCTCAGAAGAGATTTAGGGAATATACTGTGGTGGGTATTCCAAACGTAACCAAGAGGGTTACTCCCTACGTAAGAATGTTATGAATGCCTCAAGTTACCTTTATGTCTTATGATTTCTATGATTTATTCATGATTTTATGAGGTATGTTAAAGTGCTTATGTTTTATGGGTAAAGTATGATTTCATTCTTATGTATACATGTACTCATGTTTCCTTTACATATTTTTATAACCCTTACTGAGCTTTTTATTCTTATCCCAAGTTTTTTTTGAAATGTTTTTCACAGGTCAAGGGAAAGGTACATGAAATGATGATAGTGTCAAGGAAGTGTCAAGAAAGAATCCATGTTTTATTTTAAATATGATTTTGTTGAGGGGAAAAATGAATACTATATTTTATGTAACCACTTTGTTTAAATGTGGAATGTAATGCAAGTTTTATGATCTAATTATCTAAAACTCTAAACCTGAAAAGATCCTCAATGTGTAATCTTGTAATAACTCAAGATTAAGTAAGGTTTAAGGCCGGGGCCTTATACAATGTATGTGTTTCGAGTTTAAAATTAAATTTTACTAAAAAAATTGACATACTCAAAATGAAGAAAGCACATTAGGAATATTTTTATATGTTTTGAAAATGATCTATACATAATTTTAGATGAGTAGGAATCATCTCCACAAAATTAAAATTCATGGTGTGACCAATATGACTCAAACTATGTATTTCTCTTTACATTGACATTAATTTTAGTAAAAAAGACAAGTAACATATTCAAAACCAATAAAATGAATTCGGATTGTTTTTATACTTTAGGAAAATGGTCTATAAGTAATTTTTAACATGTTAAAATCAACCTCACCTCAATATGATACATGATGTTTCTGGTATGACTCAAAGTTTCAGTTATCAGTTTAAAATTGATGTTTCATTTCAAAAATAATCACTCACTGAAGACCAAACAAACACACTTATATTGTTGTGATAATTTAAGAAGATGATTCATAAGTCATTTTTTATGTTTAAGAATCAGTCTCATTTCAAACTAACACATGATATGACCAGTATGATACAAAGTTCAAGTTTCCAGTTTAACATTACATTTTAGTAAAAAAGATAAGTGACCTAATCAAAACCAATAAAACAAATTAGAATTGTTTTGAGACTTTATGAAAATGATCCATAATCCATTTGGGACAAGTAAGAATTATCTAAACTACAATATGACACATGGTGTGACTGGTATGACTACAAGTGCATCTTTTCAATATATAAGTGTGATTTTAGTTTAAAATGTGCATCGCATCGCCAAAACTGAGCTAACAAGCCTAGATTTTTTTCTCATCATTCTATCTACTATTACTTAATTAATTTCCTTACCATTTATATCATTTACTTATTTAGTTAATTTTCATTGAAATAATTATTGGAGATGAAAAATAAATTGTTTGATGTTAAATAATAAAACCCAACTCAATCTGATACACAATATTCCTCATATGACTAAAAGTTTAGTTTAAAAATAAAAATTTGTGT
Source organism: Viscum album (assembly GCA_963277665.1). NCBI lineage: Eukaryota > Viridiplantae > Streptophyta > Magnoliopsida > Santalales > Viscaceae > Viscum > Viscum album. The sequence goes on from OY728142.1 coordinate 19,987,341, forward strand.
TATTTTATTAATTTTTATTATTTCTAACATATGAATTGATTTCTTATATAGGTTCATTATTTTATCTCATTCAAGGGTGGTTTTTTTGATAATAGCACGAGTTAGGTTTAGGATATAATGATAGAGGAACATTGATATTTTTGAATGTATGTAATATTTTTTCTTATTTAATTACATAAACCAATGTTTTAAATATCATTAAAATAGTTTTTTTGTATTTGTGTTGTAATTTTTTTTCAATTATATTCAATATTAGAACTTGATTTTTATGATTTCATGGTGTTTTTGGTGTTGTATTTTTCTGTTACAACACACTACACCGGTTTTGTACTGTGTTGTTATAACACAATGCTTCATGCCCCTTTATCAGTTCTTATAAAATGGTGATAATTTTTTTCCTTTATCAGTTCATTTTAGCACTGATAAAAGATTCGGTCTTTTAATATCACTTTGGTAGTCAGTGTCTCACTAGTACTGATAAATTCTATTATTAGCGCTATTAATGTCTTATTTTGTAGTAGTGAATGTTATGTTCTTATTATTGAAGTTCTTTTATGTCTTTATGTTTTATATCTTATGAACTGTCGATATTTATTCCATGACTATGAATTATGATCTTTAATATGTATGGTATGGTTTTCAAATGTTATTTACATGTTCTCATACCCTTATGCTAATTTTGGGTTTACATATCTCCCTTATTTATGCTTACTAAGAATATAAGATCACACTTTATTATGTTTCCATTTCCCAAGTTATGAATAAAGGTTTTAATTACGGTTTGTCTAAGAAGAGTACTTCATGGGAAGATCTTTATGGGAGGTGTCAAATATCTATTAGAAAATAAAAATATTTTTTATCCTGTCTCCAAATACATGATAACTTTTAGATCCTCAGGAGTTTGTTTGTAAAATGCAATGAGTATTGATATAAAAAGATGTAATACTTATATATGAGAAGTTTGGGTCATTACAGTTGGCCAAATTGGCCCTACTCTGATAGCCACCCAAGAATCTAAAACACCAAGAGGTCCTTATTCAACTTCTAAAAATATCTCCATGGGATATATCAATGCTTGAATTTTCAATCCAAATACTTATTAATAGAATAACCCCTACTCTATATCCAAGGATTCAAACTCAATCCAAAAATTAATGGATGTGAAATTCATGGGTCATTACGCCATTCAATAATAATTTAGTTTCTAGGTAGTATACACATTCATAATAGTTAGTAAACCAATAATCTTTTGATCATAAACACTAGACCTTTTAGCATATTGAGCAGTAGAGTGGTTATTTTAAAATTATAAAAATTATAACTTTGGTGGTTCCAATAAAAAAATAGTGGGATTATTTGAAAAAAATTAATTTTAAAGCATATTTATATTTATTTAAAATTTTTCATAACTTCGAACTATAATACTTGTTTTTAATTAGGACAACCAAAATACTTATTTATTTTGTGTTGGTTTAATTTTTTATATCTAATGGATGAAATTCAAGTTGATTGAAAAATTTATTTATGGATGTTATATTATCTAAAATAAAAAAATATTTTAGAATATTTCTTAAATTATATAATATTATTGTGATTATTTTCTTGAATTTAAAGTATTAAAATAGGGAAGAATGTAGAGTTGATGGAGATGTAGTCCATCAGAGAGAAACACAATTTTTACGATGATATCCATAAATTTTAAATTGATTCATAGAAATTCATTTCATTGACCAATGTAATGAGAATTGAATAGTGAAAAAAATGTTATTTTAAGACCTAATTTTATATGTATATGTTCAAGTTTCATCTTCAATAAATTTTAACAAATTTTAATAATTTTAATGTTTTCATTTGATATCAATCTGATATTATCTTTATTTGTGAAGAGGTTATAAATTAAATAATTCATAGATAAATTTATATGATATATATTATGAATATGGTAAATTTATTCAAGAATATTCATGATTATTCATTACTAATTAGAGTAATGTCTATATATATTTTTAAATAAGAGAACATCGATTACCTTTCTTATATATAATTCACTACTATCATTTCATATACACGATATAATAGTTTCAATGTTGTAATACTCATGATTTTATTTTGTTTACAAATAATATATGGTTAGATTTTCATATTCTATTATGAAATATAGCGAATTTAATGAAATATGTGATTCTTTCCATTCCAAGGATTTGACCACCTCTAAATTGATAAAATCCTTGTAAACTTTCTTCCATGTTTATTGATGTGTGTTTAGGTTTCTTTCCTCATAAAAGAAAAAGTTAAAGAAAAATAAAAAAGGTTATTTATCTAATTATTTACAATAAAATGTGGTTTATTCTTATGTTAGTGATGATAGCAACATGCAACAAAAGAGGAATTTGGGAACTTGACAACAATCCTACAAAATAAGATAAGAATTGAGTTAAATAATTCAATGTATATATATATATGTATATAATATGTATAAATAATGGATAGCCATGACCTCTATAAAAATGATTTTGTGAATATAAGAGGAATTACAAATTTATATTAGAATAAAAATATTATATATAAAAAATGGATGTTAACATATTTTATTTAAATCAATTTAGATATTCTTGATGTTGTCACAAATGATTATTTTACTTTGGTGGAAATAGATAAAAAATATAATTATTATCTTGAATATAATAAAATATAATATTAATATAAATGAAATACTGGATTTTATTACATAGACATAATTAACAAAGGGGAAAATATTGTAAAATATGGTATACATTAAATATAAATAACAACTTTTAATGATGTGTGCGTTATAAATGAAGAAATAGGTGATGATTTATTAAAATTAATGAATTAAATTATCAGTTTGATCAAATTGATTGATAAGGAACTTAAAGACACCATGAAAATGATTTAAATCCACTGAATTATTGAAAATAGATTAAATGAAATAGTTTTATTTATTATGATTGACACTTGAATTCATTTATAATTAATTATTTTTATAAAGTTTTTTTTTATTATGAGTTATGCAAGAGAAAAATATTATTGAAGAAAAATAAAAGGTGAGGAATAAATTTATTCTAATGAACTGATTTATGTGAATATTCGAAAAAGAAAATAAAGCAGTGTTTGATAATAATTCAAAATTATATAGTGATGAAATATAGTTTTAATAAATTCTATCAATTTTTTTAAAAGAAAATCATAATGGTAAATGGAGTTACAATTAAAAATTACTCTCAACTATTTTAATTATAGAGAAATTGATAATTTTTAAGTAAAATGTGTCAAATTAAATGAATATGATATTGATGAAGAAGATTCACTAGAGATGTTACCGTGAAAGATGAATATTAATTTTTTCAATATTTTTCTTTAATAAGTGTAAATGATATTTTTTAAAAATAATAAATATATAATATATAATAGGTAAATTAGGATTATTAATATAAATATATTAATAGTGAATATGATTCTTCATGTGATCAAAATGAGAGAAAAATCTCATGGTCAAGGTGAATAAATACAAAAATTCATTAAGTGATAAGGAAGTTTGAATTAGTAGAGAAGATAAAAAAACTAAAATGGATTTTATTAAAAAGTGAGAGTTTAAGGAGATCATATAAATGATTTAAAAATAAGAAAATTAGAAAAATGATATTATAAAATCAAAACAATTTTCATGCATGGATGAATATATATATTTTTTAATATAAAGAGTAATGTTTGCTTAAATGAATATAACAAATAGGTTTTATTAATTTTAAAGAGTTGAAGATTAATAAATACCATGAATGGAACTGTATAAAAAAATAAGAAAGGTTAATATTATGAAAATGATGTTTTTATAAACTTTTTTTTTGAATAAATAGAAATTTAATATTAAAAAATAAGGTATCTTTTGGGTAAATGTTCCAATCCTAATGGTAATGAAAAAAATCATTGAAGAAACATGATAATTTTATAATTAAAAAAATATCTTACATAATGTGGTATAAATGTACTATTTTATTATTAAAATATAGAGTTAAATTAAAAAATAAATAAGTGAGGTTTCCACTCTAAAACATGATGCTAAAAAATCCATTTACACATAAATTTTTAAATTTGAGGAAATATATTGAAAAATTTGGAGAACATATATTTTAGTTATTAAAATATAAAATATTATATAATATATTAATATTATTTTAAAAAAAATATAACAACTGAAAATCATGAATTATTAGAATTTATAAAATAATTTTAATATGAAAAAGAATTATTTAGTGAGAAAATATTATTTGTACGGTTATTATTGGTGTTGTGAATTATAAAATAACATTGGAAGAAATTTTATGTTAAATGCAAGTCTAATTAAAAATTTTATAAGATAAATATGGAAGTCATTAATTAAGAGGAAACATATACACTGAATAAAATTTTAATAATAATAAGTTCAATCAAATTTGGAGTCAAAGATAAATTTTCATAGGTTATAATAAGTTGGTAGAATATATGAACTTAAAGGTTAATTTATATCAAATTTATTAAAATATTTTTAGCCAGTTTAAATTGTCAAATTTTTTTGTGGGAATTTTTTAGAATGGTGAAAGGAAGAGAAGATATAATAGTTGTTGGTATTTCTTTTAAGGCATCATAAAATTTAAGAACTTATATTTTTTAGGTTTTTTATTCATATCATATAACAAGTTGACTAAATAATCTTAATAACATAGATAAATATAAGAGAGATTCAATTTGTTTTGAATGTTATAGATACTGAAAAAAAGTTGTTGGTAAAATTTATAATAGGTGAGAACAAATTGATTTTGAAGGATATTATCTTTTTGAATAGACTAAAGAATAATATTTTGAATGTTTTACAACACTATAAAATTATAAATTATGTTATCTTTTTAAATATTTATTGCATGCTAAACTGATTGAAATATTTGTTGTCATTAAATAATACTCATAAAAGAAGTAGAAACCTTTTTTAAGTTATAGATATAAATAATTTCTTTTGTTCTTACCATGATATAAATAAAATTCTTATAGACCCAAATAATTTATATTTATATTTAATGTAATATGATATTTGCATCTAATGAAGATGTTGTATATTATGGACTAAAGTAGCAAATATTGAGGAATTTGATATATAAAACTTTTTAAAGGGGAAATATGATGACTTTCTCTTAGAAAATAGTGAATATTCAAATTTTAAGCCATATTGAACTTTTTTATTAATATATTTATAAACTAATGAAGAAAGAATTATATATTAGAGAAAAATAAAATTTTTATATTGTTTTTGAATCCATCATTTTTCATGTATTCTATGTATATAAAAATATTTAGATGCACCTTCCATATTCAAAACTATAGAGGAATTACTAAAATGGAGATTGAATTTTTTATTCATAATACTATAATAAATAACACTATTGTATATACTATTTGAATATATAAATCATATCTTGATAATTATGAAATTTAACTTGATTATAACTTACAATACACTATATAATAGAATTTATTAATTTAATGGACGAATTACATCTATATAGATAGGAAAACTATGATTCTCTTAAAAAGTAATGCATTAAGGTAATATTGGGGAAAATAAAAAATTTCAATAGTTTATATACAAAACCATTATTTTTTTTGAAAAAAATTCTTGAATTAATATTTATGATATATTGCAAAAATTATATATGTTTCAACTATGACTAGTTATTTGTATTTTCATATCTCATTAAATTAATGTGCCTAAATTTATGGAAATTTCATGAATAATTGAACTATAGGATTTTCAATTTTATCCACCAAATATAAGTGGTTATAATTTTTTTTATAATAATGATGAAATATTTATGAATAATAATAATTATAATGTTTTTTGACATACTAAAAATGACCTTGTAAAAAATAGCGGTTGAAAATTTTAAACAAATTGAAGCTAAAATTTTCAGATAATGGGTTTAAAATTATAAAAAAAATAAAGACTTGTTTTATTTAAATAGACATAAAAATTAATAAAAATTTATAGTTATGAAGATGGATAAAAAACCAAATTTATCATATTTAATTTTTACTAAAAAATTATTATTCAATTTTTTTAATTGTGAAGCACCAATACAAACAAGGTGGTCTTTGGGAATAATATCACATAATTAAAATATCTTCTCATGTTGAATAAGGAAATTATTAATTTGGACTTAATAATAAATAGTAGATTAAAAGAATGAAATAAATTTAGATTATATTGAGAAGAATGAAAATTGAGTTTTTTTAGGAAGTATAACAAAAATATCATTGAAACAAAATGAATTTTTAATAATAATTTGATTGAGATTGGTGGAGTCAAAAGGATAAAAATGTGATTTTTTTTTAAATTACTCTCAAAATTTGATAGGATTAATTTTTAAGTAACATTTTCACCAATGAAAATGTTATAAATAATTGAAAAATCTTCTTTTAAGTTGTATGCAAAGTAACTAAAAAATAATCCAAATAGATACAGAGTTAATTTTCATTAATTATAAACCAAAAAAACGATATATATTAAAACCAACAAAATTTTCTAATAGATTATTATAAACAAAGTGTTTTAAATTAAAGTATTCATTTCATGGTTTAAATTATTACTTGAAAAGTATGTATTTCAATATATTCACTTTCCTAAGGATAATAAAGTTCAATAATGAGGGATTTTACTAGAATATCAATATAATGGGTTATAGAAATAATTCACCTATAGGTGTTATATTTTTGTATGATATGATTTTTTTACTTAATAAAGAGAATATTTTGAATGGGTTTTCCACAAAAATTAATTTTATTTGAAAATTTTAAATGTTTAGAGATATGATGTAATTATTGTGCCTTTAAACAACTTAGGAACATGGATACATTGATTTATATCCATATAATTATACCAATGAATTTTTATATAATTTTAAATCTATTTAATATTAGTTAAAATAAATATCTCTTGGGATAATAAATGAAAATAATTTAACTAATTATATTTTAGAATACTCATTGGATATTTTTTTAGTTGATTGTTTTTAATATGAACGTTATTTATAAAATTACATTGTGAGATTTATTTTAGAATCTTCTAATGGAATCAAATATTATTTAATCAAATAGAATCATAATGTTTTTCTAATGAAAAATTTATTATTTCATTCTTTCTGAATGTAAAGGGAAGATGGATTTGTTTAATAATGTTGACGTGAATTGGGTTTGAAGTATTGATGACTAGAAATATACTTTTAAGGGTTATTTATCCATGGTGAAAATATGTGTCTCTTGGTATTATAGAGAGTAAAATTAAATTAATTTTACATTAGAATAAGATAATTTTTTTAAATGATATAATAAAAATCATGTTTTATGTACAAATAAAAAACCAAAATATCTCATGGTTTATGTAATGTTTTTACTTCAATTTGGAAGTGAGAAAAATAATGTTATTAATTATTTTAGGAATATTATTCATCATAATCATTAAATTCACACTGATATAATTTATTATTTAATCATATAAATTTAAACACAATGTTTTTTACATTCTATTTTTTTCTAATAATGAATAATTAGAGAATTTCTTATAAATCTAATGAAAAATGATTCATTTTACATGTTTAGGTTTAATGTGGTAGTTTAAACTCTTTTAATTAAATTATGGGGTAATGTGATATATGTTACCTTCCTTAAATTTTTTGTATTATATTATTAATTTGAAAAACATGATCTATAAACCCAATATGTTTTTATTCAAGATAATGAGAGCATGAATTGAAAAATTAAAGGGAAAATGTGAATAAGGAAAAATATGTTGAAATGAGGATATAAGAGTTTGTTATTATTTAAGTTAATATTTCTGAGGAAGGATATGTGTCAAGAGTGTGTTTAAAAAAATTATGGAAAATCTTTGATTAAATATTAAAAGTACTAAACATGTATCTTAATTGCTTCTATTTTCATGTTTCATTAGTTTATTTCACTTGGAATCAAAATTCATATAAATATAAGATTATATTTTTTTTAGTATCAATAGAAATTTAACATTTGATATTTGAATAATATTAAAATATTTGTAATAATTGGAATCTATTTATTTGAATATGTTAAAATTAAAATTAAAATGGGATGATTGAAGTGATACTATAATTTTTAAAATTTAATTTTATAATAAATAAGATTTATCTGATGCATATATGAATAGGAATTTTATGTATGCTAAAGAATCATGAAAATAAAAATTCTTGTTAAGTAACCTTCAAGTTACAACAATCTATAAATTTAAACAATAAATACAACTATTTTTTGTAATGGCTATTGAAACTGGTAATAGTTTTTAGGTAACTACCAAGATAAATAAAATAAAACGAGTTAAGGAAAATGTTCTTGTGGGAGTACAAGGTTCATATTTTAGTGATAGAAGGAGACTCAAGATTTTTTATTCTTCCTTATCACCTATATGATTTAACAACTGAAAACATGAAGTAGATATAGTGTCCTTTTCTCTGTTCTTTATAGAGATATCTGAGAAAATATTGGGTGTGTTTTGTGTAAAAGAAGGAAACATTCAGTGAATGAACTTTTAGATAAACTAGTACATGGAATTATGGTTTTATACAATGAAACAATAATATAAAACTAGGGTTTTGGGTATTATGGTAATATTGATGAAAGTTTTAAAAGGGTATTTAATCTAGTATAATTTCTCTAGGAGGTCATAGAGAACTTTAATCGCTCATTGATATCAAGAACTAGTTTAACCATCTTGATTAAGAGGATAAAAAAATCTATGTTAATAGTTCTATTTAGAAATTTAAGGATAAGAAGAAGAAAAGGAAGAAAAATGAGAATGAGAGTATTTTTAATTATTCTCTATATGTGATAGAGTGTATCTAGGCTTGATTAATGTCACATAATCTTGATGTGGTTTTGGATGTTTAATTTTTCTATGGGGATTATAAATTGGTCCTGAAGGCTTAAATATAATCATAGTGATTGTATTGTTTCTTTATTTTCCTATATTTAGGTGAAAATTAACTTTTAATTGGATTTAAAATACAAAAAATTATGTGATTTGCAGTAATTTAGTATGTAACCTTATACCATAGAATATGGTCCTGAATTTTTTTGATTTATTTTTTGTATGTGATGAAATAGGATAAAAAAGATTATATTATCACTATACCAGTGTTTTAATGATGATCTATGATGTATAAGGCCTTTGGGGAAAATTCAAAAATAGAAAATGTTATTTAGTGTAGTCCCCAAAGGTATTCAAATACTAATGTTTTGTTAGACATGTATTAGGGATTTAAAATCATGGTAATATCTATTTTCCAATAATATAAAAAACACTAAACATGTATTTTCTATCTATATATCTTACTTAACCTATTCAATATTTTATTTATTGCAATGTTATGACTTGAAAATTTCTTAAAACATTCATTTACCTAATACAGAACTGTGTGATACAAACTTCATGATTCCAAAACACCTTAGATAAACCTACTCATATGATAAAATATTTTTTATATATGATAGGTTATAAATAAAACATAGAGAAAATATTCTCACAAGTAACACATAAATATCATGCTTGATGATATTGAGAATTTATAATGACCCATTTATAAATAAAATATACCAACCTATGAAAAATAAATTGTAGCCGTAATTGCAACCTAAAATATAGAATATGAAAATAAAACAATCTATATTATGTATATATATATAGTGAAACAATTTAGATATCCTCCAAATTGTATAAATAAATGTATATCATGTTTCTACATGATCAATACATATATGCTATAAATAATGAAATACAAAATAGGAATTTAAAAAAACCCTAACACTATCGCTTGGTGACACCTTGGCCATTATAAAACTATTCCTATTAAGACATAATTCCATCTCAAAGATGAAATTTGAACCTGTATAAAACTTTATGATCAACCCATATATATATATATACACTGGTACCTTGTATGTTATTGAAGAATGAGTCAAACAATCTATTGGGATCTCCCTATGATACTCAACACAAATATTATTAGTGATTAAGGTAGATACATGTGTATGTATATAGTTAGTTCTACTCAATTCACCTAAATATAATATTACATGTGTGGTTAAGAAATAACCATTTACATTTGTTTCATAATTATATAAATGTTTTACACACTCCATGGGTGAGCTATCTATAGAATATGTCTCTATTTTCCTATCGTCAATGATAAAACACTCTCATTACATCATGATAAACAAGTGTACCAACCTTAAAACCACAAAAATTGACTCACATTATTTATTATCATCCCATAACTCAATAGATATCTAATATAAATAACAACAGAGATCCTATCTCTCGAATATGATCATATCTTCTTTAACCAATCCTCGATGGATTAGTTTGTAACCATCTTCTCCTTAAGTAGATCCTACTATATGTCATATATTATATATCATCATAGGGGGTAGAATCTACTTAAATTAAGTATAGTACCAGTATAATACTCAGATCCCTTAGATTTATTAAATCTCTATCAATAAATAAAATTTACCATTACGCACATGGATGTAGAAAAAATTAAGAAATTTTACAACTTTAGAACTAGTTATGATACACATATCTAGATCTAGGGAACAACCCTATGATATGGTTCAAAATAGGCTCATCTCTAGATTCATAAAGTTCTTTTCAAATAGTATGTTAAAAAGAATATATTTAACACTTAGGGATGTTTCTCAAAATCATGGCTTAGCATGATCATATTTGGACATTTGGTAGTATACTACGAATAATGAGTCAACATGACAATTTCCAAATATTGGGATGATTCCTTCAAATAAGGAGTCATCATGGACATATATCTCTCTTAAGGTGTGATGTTTAAATATTTATTTTTTAGGCATGCATCTGACTTTTAAATTCCAATGAATAATGGGTCTTACATGCTCATATTCATCCCTTTAGATCAGCCATTTATTGTGCCATTAATATAAAGAACAATAATTTTCATGCAAATACATCACATATTAAAAGATGAATATTCATTACATAACATAATAATCCACACCATAATAATATTGGTCTAGTGCCTTTAGAAACATGGACATGGAGAAAACTTTTTCAAAAAATATCTCCATCATCACACACTAAGTACTTCATAACTAGAACCCTTCTTAAAAATATCATACTTAATACCTTTATTTATAACCCAGGGAATGTAAACCTAAGAAATAGTGAGATTATATGCTTATTAAGGGTAAAAAATGGAGATATCAATGATTACATGAGCATAACATAAACATAAGTGTTGGAGGGTATGTGTAAAACATTATAAAATCATACCCTTCATATCAAATATAATAATCTTGATCCATTGATTTTTTTGTTATTTAATATAGTATTAATATTGATGAAAACAAATAACATGAGCTATGAGAGAATAAAATTGGAATGATACATAAGTTTTTGTAGTAAACATAAGAAATTAAAATCATTTCTTTAATAGTCAAGGATAATTTATAATACTATTATAGTGGAATGTTTTTACTCCCAAAACCACCATAATAGTCAAGTTTCACTACTAATACTATCATAGTGGATAAATTACCTTACTAAAATGGGTTCACTCCCAGTTATAGTCATAATTATATCATGATATATCAATAATTACCCAATGAATTGAAGTGAGATATAGGCCCCACCCATCTTTCATTATAATGTGACGACCGTCCTTAGTTATTACATAACCACCATCCTTAATTATAATGTAACCACCATCCTTAGTTATAATGTAACCAATAAACTCAATTATAACATAACCACTATCCATGGTTTTAATATAACAACCATCAAATAATGAAAATCATACATATTTGTTCCATAATATAATAAAAAATTCATCATATCATTACATAATAACCCATATAAGGAAAATGAGTTTCATAAACATTTCATCAATTCACTACTGCATAACCCATGTAAAATAAATGGTTTTCATAAATTTCTATTAAAAATAGATATAAACCATCCAGATAAAGATTAATAATATTATCAATTGATCATATCCCAAGAAAATAATAATTAATATCAAATGATGTATTATATGTGAAAATTATTTTAGAATATCACTGAAATATTTTTTAGAGAAAATAGCCTTTCCATTTTGAAAATCAGTTTTAAATTACAAATATTTCCAAAATAACATGGAAACTTTTTCTTTAAAAATAATTTTGGAAACTTCTAACGTATTATTTAGAACATTAAGAAGTCTTGTTGGTGGGAAATTCTATTCATACCATATACGATAAAAGAAAATATTCCTTTAAAATTTTTAGAAAAAGTAAAAATGTACCTTGTTTATAAAACAACAAGAATATTCATTTTAAACAATTTTTAATAAATAAACACATGTGTAAAATAGAATTTAAACAATCTTAGGATAATATAAAAAACATATTTAAATCATTTTTTTAAATCATGGATATGGTGTTAAAAAATTGACTAAAGAGATAAATAAAGTCGATTTTCTTGAAAAACAATACTTGCAGTATATTGAATACTTATGATGATGAAAATGAACAGAAAACATGTATTCTCAATAAATAATCCTAGGATAATATAATTCATCATTTTATTGAGATATATAACATAATATTTCATTATAATAAACTCAATCATAAATAACCATGATAAATAATGAGGTCATAACAAAAAAACCCTTATCACTTTGGTATCTTTTGAATCGTAATACACTGAAAGAAGGAACCTTAGATGGATATGTATATCCCATAATTTTATGATAAAAAACATAGAATAAATTAATAAAAATTATATACACCACCTAAATGAAACAAGCGGTGTCTAAGGCATGTGTACCACAATAATAAAAGTGAGATAAACATCCCTAAACTTGAGTTCCACTTGATTCTAAGGAACTCTAACCTCATATATTATGGATTTAAATTTATTATAATTCTATCTTAGAATAATGTAAATAATTATAATTTAATATATATACATTATATAAATATTTATAATTATTCATCTAAGTTGGATATAGAAAAATAAATTACATCATTCATGGAGATGGTAGGCTATACATGCATAAGAGTATTGTTTTCAATTTTTTTACGGATGACACAAAAGAATGGGAAATAATAATAAAATTCATAGAATCATTATTATATAATATATATAATATATATAATATATATTCATTAATTATATCCTTATTACCATCCAATTAAAAAGGAAATGAAAAATAAACTCATCTCTTCATGGATGTTGTAGTCCACACATACAAACAAATGATGTTATTGTTGTCCAACAGTTTGGAAGGGAAGAATATATATATGTGTGTGTGTGTATATATATGATATTATCATTCTAAAATTATAATTATTTCTCAATTATAATATATAAATATTAAACCCACCATAATACCCATTTTTAGAAGATGGTGTTGAGAAAAGATTCTATCTCTATGTGGAGACAGTAATATGTACATATATATGAGTGATATTTTCACATCCCATTTGATGGAAAGAGGGTGAATAAAGGTGGTTTCAGAATCATAATAAGATTTAAATATTTTGAGGAAAATATAATTATTATTTTATGATAAATATAAAATTTTTATAGGAGCTAAAAGGGAAATTAAAATGAAAGTGATTAGTTATGGAGATTACATCTTTATTAAAATAACTCCTTTAGATATCCTCTTAAGGGCTCCCGAGTTCATCTTTTGGGAAGAAAAACACCTCTATAATGTGGATATGAGAGTGGAGAAGAGGGATTAATTTATTTTCATCAAGATAAAGGTTTTAAAATGGAGTGAATAAGATAAAGTAGGGGTGACTTTTTATAATTGAGGGGAGGGGAACCCTTGGAATTTATTAAAAGATAAAGATAGATTAAAATCATTCTCTAGAAATATGGTTCAAAATTTTATATAAATGAAGTATGGATAAAGATTTTGACTATATATTATCCTAATTTTCTTATTTAAATATTTTTATTGTTTTTTAGTTTTTTAATAAAATATTTTTTTCAAAAAATAGCATTATTTCCAACTTAGACACTATTCAATTACTTTAAAATAAAAGAGATAAATAAAATGTAAAAACTAGAATATAATTATATAACATAATGATAATATTTCATATTCATGTATAAAATTAATTTAATACATTAAATAACTCAAATAATAATACTTTTAATATTTTTAAAGTCATCAATTATATTTTTTGTTAATTGGAAAAATACTGCATCATTTTTTCAAAATCATTTAAGGTCCTAATATAATTTATAAAAATTATAAATAAATTTCTATAAAAAATAATTTCATTAAGACTAAAATATATCCTTATATTCAATCATAATTTTCTTTTCTATTTCTGTGGAAATATAAGATATATTTAAAACTATGAGAGTGACATTTTGTAACTCTCTTTAATTTAAATATTATATAGGTCATTTTCATAGACAGAGTGTCCATTGAAAAACAAAATTTCGAGACTAAGGTGATTAGGGAGTAATTAATTTCAAGAAATAAGAATTTGGATGAAAATTTATGGCCTTATAACTTATTTTTAATGTTGATTAACTCAATTTACACTCTACCGAGGAAATAAATGTTACCATAGTTACTATTTACATTAAAAAATAAAAGGGACATATTTAAAAAATTAGAACATTATGATTCCAAATATAGAATAAATTTTATAAAATTCAATACATATAAGTGGAAAAAATTAATTATAAAACAAACATAAAAAATTTGAAGATTATAGATTTATAGAAAAATATATTTGTAAGCATAAAACATATTTTATTCTTATATCATGATTATAAAAATATTGAATGAATGTTTAAAAATTTTATTGATTACATAATATATAAATTTCTTTAAAATAATTTACTAAAAGTTATTAATTTAACTTATTAAGATAAAAATACATTGTGTACATAAACTGTTATTCAGAAAAATATTTATTTTTTTCTATAAAATAATTTTTATTTTCATTTATAATCAATTGATAACCAATGAATTAATTTTATACATATAAAACCAAAAAAATTATAATTATGTTCAACCTATTCACACCCTCCAATCAAACATCTAGTTGATAAATATTACTTTAAATAATAATATTTTAATTATATTTTGCAGTTTATTTAAACATTGATTTGCATGTAACATAAGCTATTGAAGAAATTAAATTTATTTGAAAAAAATATTTAAAAAAATATCAGGTTCTTTCATTATAACTCCTTAAAATTAATTTCACCAATTAAATTCATCACTTTAATACAAAAAAATGATGATGTTTTTGTTTCATCACATCTTAACATTCCCATATAGCATCTTTTAATTTTTGATTTATCCATAGAACATTCAACAGGTTAGTAGTATTGTTCTACATCACTTTATCTCTATAATAAAATATTTTTATCAGATATTATTCATAATAAATATCATTTTATATTGGTATGATCAATAATTTTAGTACATATTATAGATCGACTATGTACTTACTCAGGAGAGATACATGGAACACATCCTGAACTTGAGATAGGTTCGGTGGAAGTTCCAAATGATAAGTTAATATCCATCTTTGATCAAGAATATCATGATGGAAAATATAACTAGGTCTCAATATTCTCTTATTTTCATGTATCAAAAGCTTCTTCCATGGGTAAATTCATAGAAAGTCATTTTCACCAACTTCAAATTCCTGATCACATTAACGATTATCAGCATAACATTTTTGTCGACTTTGTGCGTCCCTGATGTGTTGTTGAATGGAACTACCATTATATTATATTTCCTTAGCTAGCTCAGGTCCTAATATATTTTATTCTCCATTATCATCCAAACATGTTTTAGCTCCTCACTTATTTCTATAGAGGTATTCATAAGGATCCATCTAAATTCCTGATTGAAAGCTATTATTTTAAGAAAACTAAAGTTGAGGGAGGTGTATATCCCAACCACCTTTAAAATACATAGAACATGAACTCATTATATCCTATATGGTTTGAATTATTCTCCCATACATACCACCTATCTGATGATGATATGCCATATTGAAATTCAACTCTATATCCAGATCTTTCTGAAGACATCACGAGAACATTGAGGTAAACCTTAGACCCCAATTAGATACAATATAATGTGGTACGTCATATGACCTTACCACTTCATTAATATAATTTTTGACAATATTATCCAAATATTAATCATATATAATGGTAATTAAGTGTGCTGAATTCATAAGGAGATCAACTACAACACTTATCACATTGTCCCCTTTTGATGTATTAGGGAGGCCAACAACAAAATCAATTGTGATGTTTTCCCATTTCCATTCTTGTATGGGTAATGGTTATAATATACCCTTAGAATTTTACTCTAAAAATTTAAAAACTAACATGCCAATAAATTAGATACATACTCATCAATATATTTCTTTATAATATCCCACCAAAAATACTATTTTAGATATCTATATATCTTTGTACTTCCATGATGAATATAGAATGGTGAACTGCAAGATTCATCGAACAACTCCATTTTCAAATCTGATATGGACAGAACATATGTATGGTTCCTAAACCTTGTCTATACTTCACAATCATGGTTAATCATCAGAACATTTCCCAACTTCTTCTATAGTTCTATATATTCATTATATTCCTCTTTAATACTCACATGGATAGATGGTTGGACACTCATTTGAAAAATATTACACTTCTCCTATTCCTTTAAAATTTCAATCTCTATCCTTTGAAAATATAAAAATGCTGGATCTTTTGTGATCCAAATCATACATAAACTAGAATGATCCATTAGAATCAAAGAATATACCACCTTATTAACTTTATTAGGGTGGTGATGTATTGAGACGCCATAATATTCAATCAGCTCCATCCATCTTCTTTGGTGCATATTCAACTCTTTATAAGTGAAAATATACATTAAAATTGTATGTCCAATATATATATCACACCATTTTCTATAAATAAAATTCCTCAACATGTATAATGAAAAACAACATAGCTAACTCTAAATCATGAGTAGAGTGATTTTACTCCTGAACCTTCAAATGATGTGAGGCATAATCTATAACCATGTTATTCAATATTATAACTCATCTATGCCCATTCATTTCTGCACCACTATAGATTACAAACCCATCTCCACGGTAGGGTAAAATAAGGACATGTGATGTGACTAACCGTCTCTCCAGTTTGTTGAAATTTTTATCACATTCATCTATCCAAAAGTACTTATCGCCCTTCTTAGTTGATATGGTGAGTGTATTATACATTCAGGAGAAATTCTCCAAAAAGAACAGAAAATATCCATCTAAAATATGAAAACTAAAGATCTTGGCTACATTGGTTGGTGTGGACCAATGCTCAATTACCACTCTCTTTGAAGGATCCACTCTTATAACCTTACTTGAGTTTATATGACCCAATAATGGAAGTTTCCTAATCCAAAATTTACACTTGGTAAAATTTTCATAATACTTCTCCTTATTCCGGGTCTTCAATAAAATTATCAAGTGATCTTCAAGATCTTCATTTCTCTTTGAATATATAAAAATATTATATATAAATACAACCAAAAAATTAATTAGGGTAATCTAAAAAGACCCTATTCATTAAATCCATGAATATATTAGGGGAATTAATAATACCAAATGGAATCAAAATAAATTCATAGTGTACATACCTTTTATGGAATGTTTTATTGGGTATATCCTGCTTCATAACCCCCAATTCATGATATAAAGTGTAACAACCCAGGTATTTATAGAATAATACTTTTTAATTTTTATAAATTCGGATGAATATGATATTAATTTTAAGTTAAAGGGGAAACTTTTTCTGATAGTGTACTCAATACGCAATAACGGGCTTCTCTGAAATCTTATATTTCACACAACATTGAGTTATACTGAAAAATAATACAACAATATTATTATTTTAAATGGTAGTTAATTCCTAGTCGTTGGAATGATAGGAATGAATAATATCAACTGAATTTTAAAATATGGTTTACACATGTTTAAATTATGATTCATTGATTAACAAATTTATTAGAAATGGAAATAAAAACCCAATCAAATATAATGGATGTGTTTTTATGAAAAAATATTTAAAAGAGAGTAATTGTGTTTTAATATCACTCTTTATGGATTTTTATTTAATGAAAAATATATTATATATATTCAATGTAATTTTTTAAATTCATCTTATTTGTTTTCTAGATATGATATAAGAATAAATTCATTTTTTCGGATAAAAGAAGTATTTTTCTAAAAATGCAGTTTTACCACCTTTTGATGGAGAAACATTTTTAAATATATTTTTGGACACTTTTATATGTTTTATTTGACAAAATAAACTTCTTATTTATAAGTTGAACATAAAAATTTACTTTGGATTAAATTTTGGTATTTTTCTGTTAAAGTTCATTTTTTAATGAATATTGAAAAATATTGCATTTTAATTCAGAACTGCCTTCTAATATAATTTATTTATATATTTAGATTCTAATTATAATTTATTTTAAAGTGTAATTGGATTATATTTTTAAAATTTAATCCAATTTTGGTCTTTTTAAGTCATTTCACTTTGAAATTGGACATAAACGTATGTCAATCAGTTATTAGTATTTACTTCTTAAAAACACGTTTTTTGGTTTTGACAATGGGAATTAATTTTAAATTAATTTAATAAATTTCTGTGTTTTGAATTTAGAAAAATGTATTCCATATTTGGAATTATGAGGTCTAAATTTTATAAATAAGTAACTTTTTTTAGGTATTATGAATAGTAACTTGAGTAAATATTTTATTTACCATGGTTAAAGGGTAAATCCGGTAAATAAGGGTAAAAATAATATTATTATAATATTAAATTACCCTAACACATATCCTAACCCTATTTTATGAGATATTTCCGACCATGTTAATATTTGGGTCTATTTTAGGACCCCATGGAGCCACTTGTCTATGAAAATGACATTTAAATACTTTTAATTTAAGGTTAAGGAAAATATAATCTAAACATGTATATTTTAGTAAAAAAATTATATGGGGTTATATAATTTATATTTTAGACTATAAATATTTATTATAAATATAAAAATATTTCCTATATCATGGTATTTTATTTATAATTTTTATAATCAAATAAATAAATATATTTATAACACAATGATGATGTAGTGATTGCCTTATTAATGAAAGATTTAAATAAATGATATTATAAATATTAAAATAAATTTATTTTGAAATTTTTTATGACATAAAATAATTTTAAGGATGATTGTGACTTGTTAGATTTTAATTTATGAAGTTTTTTGAAATAGTCAACTTGTTATGAATTTTTAAAAAGTCAGTATACTAATAGTATAAAAAATGACAAAAATGTGTTTTTAAAACAAATACAATTTTTTTAAATGATATAATTGTCCTAAAAATTTAATATTCGTAAAAATGACTTATATAATGTTTTAAATATCATTAATGAACCACTTGAGGTTCTATTATCATTTTATGGTAACTATATTAACCATATAGTATGAATATACAAGAAGACATGGTAATAGTTAAATTAATTAACTAAGGGTTAAAGCTAAATGATAAGGTTAAATTTGAAACCAAAACTTGTCTAAAAAATATTTGTTGAGTGTATTTAGAACTTTAATCATCTTATATTATAATTAAATGAGTTTTGGACCTTTTTAAAATCTAAATTTATTTTATAATAAAATAATCTTTCAAGACATTCCTAAAGTGCCCCTCCTCCCTCTTATAAAAGGCCACCACATATAACCCCTTACCCATATATCTCAATCCCATTGGATCATCCAAACTATACTTAAATAATATCCCAACATCCATCTCTTCATCTTATAATCCTTACCTTAGACAGAAGGAAATTCAAGAAATCCTTTTGGATCAAATAAATGGGAGTTACCCGTTTTAAGAGGTAGTGACTTCTCTAAAGTTCCTTTCCAATATTCTACTTCTTCACTCCCTATTCTATTCTTATTATTTTATTACATAAAAAAACCAGTATCCTCAATATACTAGTATTTTTTTATGTGAATTATTATAACTACAATTACACACACCTCCATCTAATGGATTTAGAACATATTGTTTCTGTGGACGGTAAACTATTGACTCACGAAATGATGATTGTTCAATTATCTCCTACCACCTGTCATGGTGGCCATTTTAATGGAACTGTATTTTTATTATATATATTATTTTTATATTGTCTTTAAGATTCTGTAATTTTTATTTACAACATACCTTTATGCTTTTCATGATTTGTAAACACAATAATTTCATTCGAGGAAGTGCAGACTACCGCTCCCTCAAAGTGATATGACTCGTTCATTCCATGCATAGAATGTATAAAGGTTGGCATTAATGAAATTATATAACATATATAAAATATTTTATTATACAGGAATTATAATATACCTATGAATCATTAAGTTTTCATTCCATTAAATATGAAATAGAAATGAAAGTAGTGTTCATGCGTACGTACAACTTACCGTCTCTATGTACGGTGCATTTCATTTATTATCTCTAAATGTTATGGAATATTATAAATACATATATATTATATATATATGATATATATATATATATATATGAATAATATTCTTTAGATAATGAAATTTTGATCACATGGACAAATTGTAATTATAACAATATCATTTTCGACTCAAGTACCCAATATCGACAAAAAAAACCGATATTAACTTAAATAATTATGTAATTTTAATAACGTAGTAATAAGTGATATAAAAGTATTAATAAACATGAAAAAGGTTATTAATCAATTATAAATTAACTTAAGTTTATTATTCATGAAATTAAATAATGAATGATTCAAGTCGAACATGAGGTAAGGGAACCTTTCACCTTCCTCTTTTAGTCAAAGAATTATTTTATGTTATGTATTTTCATTTCAATTTTATTATGTTGTGATATATTATTATACATCCTTATTAATTTACATTTTATCTTAAAGTGAAGAGGGACCCTTTTTTCTTTCATCAACTCATTTTTTTTAATTTTTAAGTGACGTCGTTAGGCTGCCAAATTTTCCTAAGGGAACTTCTTAACCCAATTTCAATTCTTTGGGTTAAACTTCTACTACTTGATTATGTCGTGATATAAATATGTGTGAATGACCTTTGATTTTTTTACACTTAATATCCACATATATTGGATTTATTTATGTTTGTCACTTATAACTATTTCATTTAGGTATAATTAATGTAATGATACGATCTTTGTAAGGGAATTCGTCTTGATATCCTTTCATTGAGGAATATCTTGATGTTATGAACCTTTATTATCCTATAAAGTGTATATACAACTATTTGACCCATTATATCATGAATTAGTATATTCTCATGATATTTATATTTTTTATTAATTTTATTCCTTAATTATTTTTCTTCAATTATTTTTCAAGTTGAAAAGGTCTCTTTAACTAAAACATCGTTTTTAAGGTTTTAAAGATTTATTCTTCTAAAATATTCTATTTCATGTCCATGTTTTCAAAATGGTTTCTATGAATTTATTTATATGTACAAGAATGTTTTAAAATATCAATTTATTTAAAATGTTTAAAATTGATATGGGACACTTTGATTCAAAAGTATCTTTATTAAATGTTTTAAATGGTTTTGGAAATGGGTTGAATATTTATATATCCAAAAATAATCTTTTGTGGTTACAGTGTGTAAATGTTATTTTTTCCTTTATGCTTTTTTATGTGTTATGATTCTTAAATGGTACTTGTAAATTTGATGAGTGGTTACGTGATAAACCAATGATGGGTTGTTACTTGATAAAATAAATGACAGGTGGTTCAGTGATAAACCAAGGACGGGTGGTTACGTTATAACCTCCAATTCATTGGGTATGGAAGTCAGTCGTATGGCTATTCTATTTAGTGATATGTGTGAAATTCGACCATATTTTTATTCCATTTAAATCTCTTTATGTACTAAGTTACCTTTATATGTTATACACTGTTTTCTATGGGCTTTATGGTAATATTTTTTTTACAAAAATGGTAAGAAATAATTTTATATTTAGTGAAGTGTTTTTTATATATCTTTAAGGTGAAAAGTATTAATATATGATAAAGTATTCATGGTTTACATGTTTTTTTCAAAAAATAATTGTTTTCCTTCTTTATGTATCCCTTATTGAGATTTTTATTTTCATCCCTTGTTTTGAAATTTTTTTCACTAGACATAAATATGAATAGGGTCAAGGATGGGATCAATGAAAAGCAATGATATCTAAAACATGGAACTACACATTTTTTTCTAAGAGTCTTTGTTTTGTTAAATGGATAGTGAGTATAAGTTTCTACTTGTAATATTCAAGTTGTTATTTATAAGTTTTGACCTAATTCTCTAAAGCTCTAAACCTGAAAATATTCTCAATGTGAATTATTAACTTAATTCAAGATTATATAATGTTTAAGGCTGGTTAATTACATAAAGAATGGAGATCAATATTAAAAAAGTATTTATATCTATTGAGTTCATCAAACAAGTCAATAATATTGGGTAGAGGATATTTTTTATTGGTAGTGATCTTGTTAAGTTCTCTATAATCAAGACAGATTTGAATTGATCCATAATTATTCTAAATAAAAAATGGGTTCAAACCTTGGTGAAACATTTGGATTAATGAATCCTTTTTCAAGATTATCTTGGAGTTGTTACTTCAGTTCCCATAACTCAATAGGACTATTATATATGCTTTCAATGAAATTGGTGTAGAACAAGGTATTTGTTCTATCGAGAAACCAGCTTCACAATTCGGTGGAAGACCAACCAACTCTTCTGGAAATACATCAAATAACTCCCACACAATAGGGATAAATTTTATATTGAGTTTCTCAAAAACCATCTGAGATAAATTCCTATTTTTAATAGGTATCATGACCCATACTATGGATGTAATTTCCATTAGAAGATTAAATTTATCATCGTGTTGATAGATGATCATATGTTAATTATAAATTTAAAATGTGACTTCCCTCACTTGGAAATTAATGTGTTTTTTATGTAAAAAAATCCAACACATTCCTATAATAACATCAAACTCAACCAATAGGAGAATAAAAATATTTTCATAAAGAATATTCCCATAAATTTCAACCAGATAAGAATCAAGGAATTGGGATATGATCACCAATCCATTAGGGGTTTTCACAGCTAATTCGAGTTTTAATGTTTGAGGTGTTATTTTGACATGCTTAAAAAAATCTTTTGATATAAAATATTGGGTAGATCTAGAATCAAACCATACATTAGAATTTTTGGAGTGTATGTAAAGTGAAACTTTCACTATTTTTTTATCATACCCCTCATCATAAATAGTGATCACATGATATTTATCTTTATCTATGGGTTATGATTTTTTTATGTTTATAATCATAATTAACAATCAGATTTGAGCACTAGTTGGCATAATTACCATACTAATATCATTTGAAATATTATATTTTTGGTGTTACATTCTATAGATATTTCTATATATTTGACACATTAGTTAACTAATTCTTATAATTTCATAATTCTATAGCCCAAGGACCTTTCTTTCCATATTTGAAACATTTACAATTACCTTAAGATATATTTCTCTATGTTTCCCTCCACACTTTGAGTTTAAATAAAGGAATATCTTCTTATATCCATAGTTTTTATAATTTCCATTTAATCCATCTTTCTTTTCTTGTCAAAAACATGACATTTATGGGTATCTCTAATCTATACCTCCACCTTTATGTCACATAAAATGAATTATTTATATCTACTAAATTCCCTTATGTATAAATTCCTTTGAAAACTTATATTTAAGCTATTGAATAATCAATCAACCATGATTTTATGTTGGATGATAATTCTAGAAGTGTACCTCACAAGTCTTGTAAAATTTACCCCATAGGAACCAAACGATTCCTCATCATTTTGTTTAATCTCAAGGAATTCCTTCCATATTTTCATTTGAATAATATAAGGATTTTACTTATTTAAAAAATAAGATATCAAATTCATCCATTTTCATGTATCCAATTTATTCTTATTTATTCATGTTATTGATTAGTGTGTACCATTGATCTTCTTATCCTTCTAAATGATAAATAGACCGGATAAATTTCTCATTTTTAGAACAATAGATAATAAAAAATATCTTTATAGAGGTACAGATACATTTATTAAAATCAAGTGGATAAGTGGATCCACAAAAATAAGGTGGAAGTTTCCCCATAAAGTATTTAATATAATTATGTTCCCTCCTTTTCTCATTTAAAATCTCATCATGATTCATAGCATGAGAATGTTGTGTGAACATAGAAATTGAATTTTTTATTATAGGCCCCATAAAATTTTATTTATTAAGAGGACAATCATTAAATCATCCATAGAATTAAATATTAACATGATTCCTTTTTGTTCCATCCATTGACTAAAACCAAAAAGCCTAGTGTGAGAAATAATAATCATAGTTTAAAATCACATAATCGTGAAAAATAATTTATAGAATTTCTAGATTATTATATATTCTTCTATGACACCTTAGTTTTAACATTGTTTATTCATGATTGTTACAAATACCTTAGGATTGTTTCCTATACATATAATTATTTCCATTGTTCTCACTAAAGTTATCTCATATTAGTTTCAAATTATTAACTAAACATTTATATGATACCAAATATAATGACCCATGATTTTACTACATTTATATATATATATATATCACATCTTAATAAATGAATATTAATTACAAAACATAATGATGCATGATGTAATCATATAGTCTTTGTGCCTTTGGAAACTAGGACACATAAATAACTAGTTTATAAAAGATCTACATCATCTCTCAAAAAGTTCTTCATGACTAGAACCCTTCTTAGAAATATCATTTTTAGTAACTTTATTCATAACTTTTGGAAGTGAAACATAAGTGAGGGTGAGATAATATGATCAGTCAGGGTAAAAATTGGAGATATCTATGATCACTAGAGCATAACATGAACATAAGGGAATGAGAAGATAATCATAACATTTTAAAATCATACATTTCATATCATAGATAATAATATTGTGTAATGGAATAAATCATAGAAATTCATAAGACAATAATCATAAAGGAATCAAAGATCTTTAGCCATGAGAGAATAACATTGGCCTGAGATATAAGTTCATGGAATAAAATATGCACAAGAAATCATTTCCTTATTAGTTAAGTGTCATTTACAAGACTATCATAGTTAATTGGATTCACTCTTCAAACAGTCATATTATTCAAGGTTCACTCCCTACATGATCATAGTATACCATGTAACTTTTTTAATTAGGTTAACTCCCCATTATAGTCCATTTTATCTCTTGAGATATGAATCTTTACAAAATGTATTGGAGGGAGATATACGCCCCACTCATCTTTGGTTGTAAGATGACCAATCACATTGGTTATAATATAAAAACCATGATTGTTTATAATGTAACCACAATCAAATAATAAAAAATATACATATGTGAGAAAAAAAGATAATAAATCTTTCATTATATCATCACATCATAACCCATACAATGAAAACAAGTTTCATAGACATCTCATAAATTCACTATAGCATAACCCATGGAAACTAAATGGGTTTTAGAAAAATATCATCAAAATAAACATTAAATATCTAGATAAAGAGTAATAATAGTACTAATGGATAATATACCCATAAAATTGTAAATAACATCAAAATATTATGTCATATATGATAATACTTTTAAAGGATTAGTAAAATATTATTGGGAAAAATAACTATTCTATTTTGAAAATAATATTAAAAAAATTCTAAAATATTGTGGAATATTTTTTCATAGAAAGTAATCTTAGAAACATGAAAATGATGATTCAAAAAATTAATATATCATTATTAATGGAAAAAATCATTCCTTATATGTTAAAAGAAAACATTCCTTTGACATTTTTGGTAAAAAGTAAAAATGCACCTTGTTCGTAAAATTAAAATAATATTAAATTTAAACTATTTTTAAAAAATTCAAACATGGGTAAAAAGGAATTTAAACAATCATAAGATAATAGTAAAAACCTTATTTAAAACATTTTTATATAACATGGATATGGAAGGAAAAGTATTTTTGACTGAAGTGTGAAATGTATTCGATTTTACATAAAAAAAACATTTCTTGTATCTTGAGTAATTAGAATGAGGAAAACGAAAGGAAAATATTTATTCTAAAAAACTACCATTGGATAAGAGAATTTATTATTTTCTTGAGATATATATCATAATATTTTTTCATCTGAAACTTAATTATAAATAACCCAGATAAATAATGATGTTGTAACATAAAACCCTTACCACTTTAGTATCTTTAAATAGTAAACCCCATGTAATAAAGAACATTATACATATTTTTATATATCAAAATATCATTAGAATAATCATTAAATACATTTATGGTAAGTAAATTCAACATAAAAAATGAAAAATTTGTGTATAAGGTACGTATCCCATAGAAATAAAAGTGAGATGAACATCCATTACCTTAAGTTCCACTTGATTATATAGCACTCTAACCCCCGGTATAAAAAATTTTAATTTATTATAATTATATATAATATTAATATAAATACTAATAATATTATATATATCCATTATATACATATCTAGAGTCATTTATTTAAGGTAGAGATAGAAAAATGAATGACACCATTCCTGGAGATCGTAAGTTGTACATACGTATGAACACTATTTTCAATATTCACCAGATGATACAAAAGAAAGGTAAATAATAAATCACCATTAAAAAATCAGAATTATATCATATATATCATATATTTTCATTAAATGCATCCTTATTACCATCCAAATTAAATAGAAATGAGAAAATTCACATCGCTTCGTGGTGGTGGTGGTCTATACGTACACACGAACGACGTTATTATTTTATAATGGTTTTTATAGAAATAAAGTAGATATGATATTAACATTACATAATTATAATTATTTCATAAATATCATATATAAAAATTAAACCCATAATAATACCATTTCATAAAATATGGTGATGAGAAATTAATTTTATCATTATGTGGAGATAGTAAGTCATACTTATGCACGAGCGATATTTTCACATCCCATTTGATGGAAAGATAGTGAATAAAGGAGGTTTCATAATAATAATAACATTTTATTATATTTACGGTACTTAAGATTTTATTTTATAAAGAATATAATATATTATGTGGAATTTAAATAATAACTAAAATGAATTTGATCAGCTAAGGTGATTAGCTCTTCATTGCCCAAATGGCCCAAAGGCGATTAGCTATTCTTTGAAATAACATCTTTAGATCTAATATTAAGGCCTCTAGGGTTGGTTTTTTGGAAGGAAAATAATATCAATAATATGGATAGGGGAGTGTATAAGAGAAATTGGTGTATTTTTCTGAATAGAGAGTATCAAAGTGCTGTGAAGAAGAGAAAGTAGGGGTGCCTTGTCATAATTGAGGGGAGGGGAACCCTTATAATTTTTTATAAGATTAAAAATATATTAAATTAATTATCAAGAAAAATTATTCCATATGGTCTATAAATTAGAAAGTAATAAATTTTTTACCCTAAAATATCCCCATTTTCCTCTTTTTTATATTTTAATTATTTTAATGTAATTTAAAAAAATATTATTTAAAAAAAATAACATTATTCCCAATATAGACACTATTCATTTAATTTGAATTAAAGAAATAAATACCAAGATGAAATTAAAATATAAATATTAACATAAAAATAATATGTGATATTCATCTATAAAATTAGTGGAGCAATTTAAATCACCCAAATTATAATACTTATATTTTTAAAATCATTTATAGTATTTTTTTTAATTAGAGAAATATTGCATTGGTATTGTTTAAGAATTTAGGTAATTATATAATTTCTAAAAATTATAAATAAATTTATATAAAGAAAATAATTTCATTAAACTAAAAATATACACTTATATTCATTCAAAACATTCTTTTTTCTATATGTTTAGATATAAGAAATATTAAAAACTATGAGAGTGGCATTTTGAAACATTCTTTGACTTAAATATTATATAGGTAATTTTCATATACAAGTGTCCATTAAATAACTAAATTTATATCGCAATGTGATAATTGTGGAATTACCTTCATCAATTAATAATTATTATGAATAATTATTGCATTATCACTTAGTTTTAACCTAGATTAAGTTGATTTATTCTATATCGATGTGATAAATTTAACCATAGATACTATGCATATTGACCCAAAATAAAAGGGGTATATTTACCAAATTTGAACCGCATAATTCCAAAAATATAATTAATTTTATAAAATTAGATATATATATATATATATATATATATAAGTGAAAGAAATTTTATTTTTAAATAAGCACACACAATGCAACAAAACTGCCTTTTAGAAAAATACATTTTTACCCCAAAAACATTGTTTATTCTTATCCAATGATTATAAAAATATTAAATAAATGTTTAAAAATTTGATTGAATATATAATATGAAAATTTCATTAAAATAATTTACAAAAAATTATTAATTTAATTTTTTATGATAAAAATACATTGCGCACACAAAAAAATTAAAAAAATATTTATTTTTCTTTCTGGTGGTTTTTATTTTCATTTATAATCAGTTGATAACAAATGAATTAATTTTATAAATATGAAACCGTAAAATTTTCAAAAAAAAATTCCTATTAATACCTTATAATTCAACAGTTAGATGACAGGGTTGACTTTAAATAATAATATTTTTATAGTATATCATTGTTCGTTTAAACTTGGTTTTGTGAGTAATGCATGCTTTCAAAAAAATTATATTTATATGAAAAAAATATTTCATAAAATATTGATGTGCTATAATTCGTCATAATTTAGTTTAACTAATAAATGGAATTATAGAACCTATCAATTATAACCTTGACTAACCATTACTTATCATCCAACACACAACTATATATAAGATGCACCAATATCTGATGCCCAGTTAACTCTCATATGAGGAATTGGACTATTAATCTAAAGGGGTAATACAATATACTCCTAAATTAAGGATCTGGAATTTTCTATTAATAATGACATATAATAATATCTACTTTGATCTCTAATTAGTATTATACATTAATTATGATATCCCATAGACTATATTCCCAATTAGAACATCAATTTTCTATAAAGCATATACTGGGACTTAGTCTGCATTGTGGAATCATGAATCTGGTGATGTGACACTTAGACTATCTACCACCTCACTCCATAAGGTTCGTAAAAGGTCCCTTTCACTTAAGACTAAATTAACCAATACTAGTTCATATATTTTTTTAATCATAAAGAGTATAGAAATAGTTATAATTAGGTTAATGGTAAGTTTTCTAACCCTTCTATCAGTCAAGCATAAGGTGTTATATAGCTTCCCATGTTCGTCACGTGACTATATCAATGCCCAAGTATGATAAAAAAATCTTACCATAAATATATGAACTGACTCTACGATGTAAGAAAAAGTTATGAAACCTAGACTCTATCCTATTTCCATAACACCAATAAATTTTCAACATACAAAAGGCCAACAAGGGAATCTATATAGATCAACACCCAACCTACTTGTCATTTAAAGGAATAAAGCCTTCATAATCATGAACACATCATCAAGATTAATAATATAACCAATGATTAAATATGGGTTTTAAAAGAAACATCAACTAAAGAGAGTACTTAATTAAAACAGTATTTTAAACAAAATCCTACCTATATGTGATCAAGAAAATTAAATCATTTCCAAAAAATAATCTCTTTACATTATATTAGATGGTTTATAATAAAATTGGAATCCTCTTGTGAAATTAATTAAAAATTAATATCATTTAATATTTATAGGTAAAACCCATGGGAATAAAATCTATGAAAAAAATCCTTTAAACAATTTATTTAAAATATTTTTTTTTGAAATATCATTTCATATAGTTCGTTTTAATCCACCATCCCTTCGAAATCCCATTTCAACGATGTTATTTTCAAAACCTCTTTCATTTATTTTTCATATCACATATTAAAATGTTAATATTTTTAGAAAACTTACTTTTTAAAGTTCCTTAACTTCTATCTATGAAAATTGACCAAAATATCAATTCATACAACTAGTATATGTTGAAAACTGGGTCATATACACTTGATAAAATAAGGAATAAAAAATGAATCATTCAACATAGTTATGTGACCATTTACTGACAATTAAACTTATATGTCCTATTTTACATGGTAAAATTATTCCATAAAACCATTTTTATAATAATAATAATAATATAAAAACATTTTTCAATTATAAATAAATCCATAATAATATACAAAAATCAAAACACTCTGATGATTATAGTAAATTAAACCCACATAATTTAATTTTCATTAATTTATCCATGATCTTGTTATCCATACTTAATTTTTATGATCACTAAGTAGTTTAATGAATCAAAAAAAGACCAATGGGTTACATATGGATTACCATATACACCAAATCCTTATATAAGAAAAAACCCCAAATTTTCATCATGAATCAATGAAAATGTTTACTAGAAATATATGAAAACCCTAGAAAAACTAAAAAGGATTTTTCCTATAATAAAAAAAATATTTTATGTTTTTACACCATATTCTATGTCTATGTGGCCACCAAACATATAACCCATGTCCTTATGGATAGATTTAATTATGATTAATTTAAATCTAACACCAAATCTCTAGCTCTAGGAAATTTAAATTAGTGGAAGAATATAGATAACTTTAAATCACTAAGAACATGATGAACTTAAATCATAATAGTGTGAATAATGAACCTAAATCTACCTATATAAAATAGGAACCAAAAGGGGACCTGGGGGTTGAAAGTGAGGGAACTATTAATCCATAATGGTTCTCTTAAATCCCCTACCTGCTATAGAATATAGGTGTATTGAAATTAATTATCAATTATTACATTAATAAAAAATAACCTAAATGGCCACTAATAATTTTTTAGAACCCATTTCATTCCTATATACACCCCCAAATAATTGGTGTACCACACCATGCTTTTGGATGATAAAAAATTATCCTTTCCCATCTATGATACTTCCCGTGGAAGCCCACTAGGTTACTAATTTTGAATACAAAATTCCACTAAATAATTTTCCTTACATAATGTGATAAGTTCTCTCCCTTATAATTTTATATGATTATAATCATTCCTAGAACCTCTATTTAAATTATATAAAAAATATTAGCCTCATCATAAAACTTCATGTGAATTTATAAACTTAATTCTTCTTTATTTCACTATATATAAATATTTTTTATATTTTCAATAACACCAAATCCTATTAGGTGTTACAAGCTCCCCATTATAAATCCTTTAATAATAAAAAAATCAAAACCGGTATTTCACCCCAAACATCTTGACCTATAATTATTTCAAACTCATATATATCATATCATATGATCTCCTAAAATGATCGTCCCACATTCACTACACAGATCTAGTTTACTGAGTTCAATACTAACTTTCCAAATAACAACATTGAATTGGTTTGTGTATGTAATATAATAAATTGAATTGTATACCTACACAAATGGCTTGAACAAGAGTGTTAAATACCATATACATTCCTCCTCATAAACCATAAGTTCATTACTATCAAAAAATGTTTTTTAATCTTTTGAAAGTCTACACCGTCTATATGATGCTCATAAGAAATAGTGAAATATTAAAAAACCATATATATAATATTATAATATAATATTGGATTATATAAATGGGTTAAATATAAAAAAAATAACATATTGTATATCAAAATTTCGGACCCATTTAATTTCATACATATTATACATCAAAAGAAGGGTTTCTAGATGGGTTTATCATATACATGATATTATAAAAATATATATAAAAATAGAGATATAAACAAATAAACCAGTTTAATTCCTTTCCTAATCTATTCCCCCACTACATTTCATATAGATCCATCTCAAACTTTTATCACTAGGACCTTTCCCTTACCCATTTTAAAGATCATGAGGCATGAAAACCAACTAAGGTGTACATATAAGCTATGAAAATATATATTTAGTAGGTCACCACCTATGATATCCCATAAAAATCAAGTATATAAGAATGAAAGCGCAATATAAGGGCTAGGTCAGCATTTATCTAACCAACATGTACCAATCATGATGGGAAGATAAAGATAACCTATATCAAACCCTTTGGTACTCATCATACTGAAAATAAAGGTTTATCCTACAAAACCAATACATTCTCACCATGATTATCACCATAAAAAACTAGATCAACTTTCATCCAAACTTACCAAACTCATCACAATGGAAAATTAGGTCAATCTATGTAAAAAAAAATACATCTCACACCATAATTATTTGTAGAGGCTTAACTAATTCTAAACCACATGTGATTTTGATAAAAAATATTCAATAATTAATAATTATACCATATAACCCTCACTAAATACTTCTAAGATTCACTTAATTTAGATCCCAACTTGGAATTGGTTAAACTAACTCATAATTGACTATCTTAAACTGATCAATATATATTACTACTAAATCACCAAATTCACACCTAAAGGAAAATATTTCACTAGTTAGCCATACCATGATACCTTTCCCCCTCATGGGATATCATACCTAATAAAATAGTAAATATCAAATGTCTCACTAAATATACTATCCACCCATTTTGGTTTCAAATTAATACAGCTAAATACCTCCTACAGGCGAATATAGACATCAATGACTATGTGATCAAGTCAAAAAACCCCATAGGGACCATTATGAGACTAACATTCCTCAATCATCTCTCAACATATATAAAAAATATTTTTTTCATTTAATTCAATTACTACCTTATTATCATTCCCAACATATTATCTTATGCAAGAAAAACATATAAAATAAAAGTAAAATCTAGAGACTACATAATAATTTCATGTAGGATATTCCTTATTGGAAATCATAATTTTTTTACCCATTTGGAAGGAATTAAAAACCCTAAAAGTAAAACATCAATTTAGGTATTTTTAGTGAATAATATGAAAATAAATATAGAAACTATAAATTATTAATTTCATGAGTTAAACATTATCAATTGACAATTAACAAAACAAACAGTATCTAATTCCATCAAGAGATGAGAGGGAGGGTGTATATTTAGTGAGGGCCTCAAGGATGGATAGTGGGATTACTCATGTAGATGGGAGAGGATTGATTATATTATATTTCTATACATAAGAAACCAAAATAGACCCTAATTAAAATGAGGTGTGATGGGTCCCATGAGAACTATGATTTTCACTATCAATGATTTTATAGGATAATGGGTCCTCTAATCCCAACACAGACCTCCCAATAGTGGGTGGTTCTGAAGGGTTTCTATAGATTGAATAATACTTATTATATTATTGGAAGATATAAAAGAAACCCAATACCCAAGATAATCATGCTAACCCAAACCATGTATAATATAAAATGAAGAACATGTGTACCTTACCATGTTGTTTGTTGAACATCCTATCCTAAAACATGATTTTGATGAATGACTAAGAATACACCAACATAGTCATTCTTCTATGTTTTATACAAGGGTTGAACTAAATCACCCAATATTTCTATGTGATTATCCTTTAATCCATTATATGCTAGTTTTTTTCATGGAAAATGGGGAAGAAGAAGAAATATTATATAAGGTGAATTATCATAAACATTGAAATCCATTTTTATGGAAGTTAAACTCATTATATAAGACTTAGGGATGATCCCCAAGTATATATTTAATTTAATTGAAAATTTACTAATGTACAAGAAATATAAACTATCAAAACATTTATAGACCTAATCTAAATGAGCATTCATGTGTTTCTCATATAAATACAATAATAAATATATAATACATTTTATTATATGAAATCAATGATTATTCAAATTTTAAAAGCTATAATTTAATTATCTATAATCAATCATAGAGTTTTATGTGAATCAAAAAATATGATTATTCACACAATAATACTTTAGGAAAAATATAATTCATACACAATGATTGGCTTAGGAAACTACAATATTATATCACTATATCATCTATAACAGTATACCCAAAATCACAATACATTCCTTTCTATAACATGTATGTAATATTACAAAACAATGTTATATTATATGGTAAGATATTTGTTATTATATATTATACACACATTAGGATTTAGGGAATACCTTCATCAATACACCACTTCTGGTAAATCCTAATAGGCCTTCTGTTATTTCAATAGATATTGTATTATATACAATAAATTTTGAAAAAATATCCAAAACTATTTTTGAATATCTTCCAATTTCTTTTTAAAATTTTCATCAACTTCCTCTTGTGTCACATAAAATGAAATAATTTATAAATATCCGTCAAAAACTCATTTTAGATAAACCCTAAAACACTTTTAGACCATATCTTTAAGTTTTATAAAACTCAATCACTAATTCATCCAAAAATTATGACCCCATGGGCCTTTATAGTGTTGGAAATGAATATAAATTCAAAAAATCAAAAAATTATTAAACTATACGACTTTAATAAATCATCTGTAATACAAAAATATTTTGTAATATATTTCTCTTTAATAAATTTGATGTGTTTGATAAATTTTGATGCTTGAAACATCATACATAAGTGAATAATATCTTATTAAAAATGTGAAATTTCAAGAAATTAATAGATAGTTAAATTAAATTGATAATATTTATTTAATAAAATAAATACTTTCATTCATGAAATATTTTATAAATAATAAGTAATTTTAGTTTAGTAATTCTTGGAAAAATATAAATGATTCATTAACAAACACTCTTTTTATTGTATATATTTTATTTAAAAGTTTATTAATTTTATTTTTTGTATCAGACTTTTTGTAAAGTATTATTTTCACATGTATAAAAATTATTTATCATTCAAACATTGATTATAAATTGGATATAAATGAAATTAAAATATTTTGACTTTAAAATGATATATTATTTAGAAATTGTTTTTATGCATGTATTGTGTTTTTATGTTAATAAATTAAATTGATCACTAATTATTAATGATTTGAATGAAATTTTTAGATAATATATTTAATAAAATATATTAACATTTATCTAATGGTTTTTACTAGGAATGGAATGATAATAATATCATTTTTATGCTGAAAAGATCATTTTTTGAAAAATAGTTTTTACGCATTTTTTGGGGGATATTATAATTAAATTATACATCATCTAGGTATTAAAAATTAAATTTTTTATATATTTTGAATAATAATGATAAAATTTATATAATAAGTTAAACTTAATTTTTATACATAATGAATTGTTACCATGGTAAAAATCTTGTGACCACATTTTAGGTTAAATCAGTTAATGAGGGAGGTTAAACTAAGAGAAAAGGATTCAATTGTCATTATTTTCTATACCTATTTATTTTTGTGGATTTAGACCCTAAAATATTCAATATTTTAAAATTTTCTATTTCTTTCCATTTTCCTAGGAAAATTACTTTAATTTATTTTAAAACACTGAATATTTATAAGGGTGACACACCCCTTAGTTATAAAAGGGAACATATTCTTATCACTTCTTCACACACTTTTATCACTTCAGTTATACCACAAAAAAATATCTTCTCAAATTTACTCCCAAAATACTATAGTTCTTTATTGCACAAAAAATATAATCCTTATAAGGTTTAAGGTGTAAGCCACAAGAAGATACTCAAATAAGAGGTAATTGTCTTTACCAATATATTTCAAGTTTCTTTATTATTCTACCTATTATAGATTTTCTATAACCATATTCAGAAAATGTGGTCAGTATGTTTACATTACACAATTTTTTTAATGTTTATGTTAAAACCATTTTCTATCCCCCTTCCATCCAATCCAAAATGAATGTGTTTCTCCTGCATAGGTAAAGACTGCCATCTCTATGAAGTGACGTGTTTCATTTTTTTATCATCACATCATACGAATGGTTGTACAAAGATATTTAATAAATATATATGATATTTATGAAAAACTTATGATTATATAAATATAAATTAACATTTATCTTCTATTATTTCTATCAATAATAAAATGAATGCATTACTCATGCATACGAATAAACTACTACCACCTCGAAGTGATGTAATTAATTTTTTATCATCACCTTGCATGTTTTTTTTAAATTCTTCATAATTAATAATTATGATATGTATGTAATGATTAAAAATTTATATATTATGAATCTATGATAAATTTTAAAGGACTGCAATAAAATTTTTGAAACATGCGGGAAAAATGAAATAGATAACACCTAGAATATAGATTTTAGTGAAGAATTATTAATAAACAAGAAATTAGAAATTGTGACTGAAACATATCTAGTAAGATAATAATTAGTAAATTTATTATATATATTTATATTAAATTCATGTGTAATTTAAAATGGTACATATAATGTATAAATTAATTTAAGACTTGAATTATGAGTTTATTTTGTAATCTCATTTTTAAACAGAATTATTCGTGTTCAAATATTTATTTGTAAAATCATATAATATATATATGTATTTGAAATGCACGGCCGATTGTCGCCTATCGACCGGTCAAAGTTCTGGTGCTCTGCTAATGTGTATAGCAGCACTCGGGTCGAATCCTCGGTGATGGTACTTCGTAATAGTCGATTGTTTTTAGTTGATTGTATTTTGATTGGGGGGGTTTGTTTGCAGAGCTTAATTGAAATGTTTAATTAATGATGTTTAATTTAACAAGTTAATAAATATTGGGGTGAGTTCATCATTGGGGAGTTAAGCATGTGATATCCTTGAGCCTTACTTTGTATTGCATTAAATTAACACCCATGTCATAAGTTGACGTTGATTGGAATTCCTAAGTGTGAAGGCTTTAATCCAAGTCTTAACTTAACTTAGGGTTCTAATCTCAATCAAAACTTATTTATGGTAGTGTATTTATGGTTCCAATAATCCATGGAAACCACTCGATAAACAAAACATATCATTAATCCATGACATATTAAGTTTAACATACACATTATTAATTTAAAGAATACTCATCGAGCAAAACTCTCAATCACTTAACATCCCCGAATTATAACTCACCCCAATGAGAGATTTACTCAGCCATTTGGATGTTTAATATTCTGGTTAAAATAATTATGATGATAAATTAAGAATAGAAGAAAAATAAAGGGATTAGAAAAGAGTGGTAAGTTGACACACACACACGAACGATGATGATAATTAAAAATGGATTTTCGATTGAATGAGGAAGCAAAATAAGGGAAGGGGATTCAACTGAATTTAAACTATTTTAGGAACATAAATATTAAACTACATAAGGTGGATGAGAATAAGAGATATTGAAGAAGTAACTTGCATTAAAATAGAATTACAAAGAAAGAGAATTACAAGATTACCAAAAATGAAGAACACAAAAGTAAGTGAAAACAAAGAGAGGAGGAAAGGTCTCTCAAGTGAAAACTTGAGTATGGCAGGTCCTCCCAAGCCTTTGGAAAAGCTTTGGTCGTGCCAATAGGATCTCCTCTCTTCTGAAATGCCAACCCCTCTCAAGGAGAGAAGGAGAGAGTATTTATAGCCCAAGGAGTGGACTGTTTGCATTCCCAATCTGTCTCTCCACTTGCATCGCCAATTTGGAAATTCAGACAGCCAAATCTTCAAATATATACTTCTAAAAAGTTGTAGAAAATAACGTTGGCCGACTACTCTCAAAATTTTAAGTCATTTGGACGTAAGGATAAAAAGTTATGGCCGGTTGCATAAACAAACTTAAACTGTCCATTTCAATCCAGTATTTTTGAAGTCCATA
This sequence comes from Viscum album, assembly GCA_963277665.1. NCBI lineage: Eukaryota > Viridiplantae > Streptophyta > Magnoliopsida > Santalales > Viscaceae > Viscum > Viscum album. The sequence continues at coordinate 20,025,426 of OY728142.1, forward strand.
ATGTGAAAGGGTTTTTTAATATTAAGATGCCTTCAAATACGAATGGTTTCTTCAACAAAGTCTTCCACCTACATCTCCTCTTTCACACTGCAAAATCTCAGCTCGCTTGGATGATTACATCAGGAGATATGTCATGAATACTATACTGATTTTCATTCTCGGACAGAATGGTGGGCTGGACTTCAAAGATTTATTTGGGCCCCTTGTACTTGGATTTGGGACATGAAATTTTTATCCAAGATGACATGTAGTGTCCCCCGAATTATGGTGGAGAGTTAAGGTTTTTGGACTTCTGTATTGAGTCCAGTAAATAAATCTTCAAGGCTGGTCCAGTTTGTTCACAGATTCATTGGTCTTGTTTGTGAGGACCATATGACCCTTCAAATGGAAGAATTGGATCATGGTGCCTTCTAATGAAATGTTGTATATTGAAAGGAGAATCCTAAAAAACAAGAACCACGCAATTTGGATCAGTATAGTGATAGTTATAATTAAAACATTAAACTGACTCAATTTGACTACTTCTAAAAATGCTCAAATATTATACTTAATATTAAAACATTAATATTTCACACAAATTATGCACATTTCATATAAAATAAGTAAAGGGGGAATATAATAAGTCATGAAAATATTAATAACATCAACTCCCCCACACTTAGATTTGCACGTGTCCTCATGTGCAACAAATATAAAAACATGACAAAATCATTTTTACTCACCAACAAATATTAAAATTTTGTTTTCTCCAATCAGGGGAGGTTTAGACTATTTCACTCATCCATATTGAATTCCATCACAAATTTGGTTCAAAATAATGCATCAGAAACAATTCATTTTTTCATGTTCAAGGTTTGAATTGGAAAATGTAGGCACTCAAAACTTACTCCTCTCAAGATGATAAAAATGTATTTTAGGAGGTTCACTCATTCACCAACAAAAAGTGAAAATCAAGAGTTTGTAAGAGCTCTCAGCTTCCATTCCCAAATCTAATGTGTACAAGAATCAAGAGGTCTTTTAAGGGGTTTTTCAGTGGCTATGGGACGGTAGGTATATAATGTCCAAAGGAAAAGAGGGGTTAAAAACACCAACATGGAAAAATCAATGCACATTTTTTTTGAAATTTGATTTGAAAGGAAATAGAAACACATATTTACAAGGGCATGAATGTGTGATGAATGAAAAGTGAGGGAGATAGAAAATGGAATAGGGTGAGATGATGGAATATGTACAACATGGAAGACTTCCAATAATGACACAATACAAGATGATTCAAGTGTTCTTTTTTTTCTTTTTTCTTTTTCTTTTTTTTCGAAAGTTGTGCTTGAAACAAGTCTCACAGTCATCTCCCAACCCATGTTTGATATTCTCATGGAACTAATTTTAGTAGTTATAACACGATCAAAGGTTGATGATGAATGATTTTTGACCCACCCAAGACACAACCCATTCCTTTTTTTCATCATTTTTTTTAATATAATTTTTTTCATTTTTTTTTGAACACTTTTCAATGACTTTTGTACAAATGACAATTACACATATACACCCCAAAGCTCATAGAATTACAACCTCTCCCCCACACTTGAATGGATGCTTGCCCTCAATCATATGATGACACATTGGAAATCAATGAAAGTACTCCCAAAAATGAAGTCCATTCCCCCCACACTTAAATTTCAATAAATTGTACAATGAAAATCCATGAAGATGTTGGGTGGGACAAGGTATTAGGCTTGTAATGTGGCTATCAAAAGAAAGGTTTTCATAGGCTCAAAGGGGCTTTCAAAATTAGGATCAATGTAAGGGTAATGGGAGGCTATTTGGCTATTCTGATTCTCATGTGGCTTAGAAAATGCCTCTATCATATTAATGCACACAAAAGATGGAAATTCAGCTCGAAGGTCCACAAACTCAAGACTCACAATCAGTGGTGAAGACACACAATTAAAAAGATGGCCATAGATGACCTTGGCATGAATGCTAATGTTATTCCTCACGGTAGGGGAGAATCATTTTCCACCAAAAATTGTTCATTCAAAATGTTTGTTATTGACACAAAATTGTTTACCCAAGTTTGAGATAAAAATTGAATATATTTGAGTTTAAAACAAGCCTTTTGACTCCCCAAAATGGTTGGATATAATTTCAATATTGGATGATGAGTAATTATGACACCCCTTTTTTTGTTAATTTTCATTTTTTTAATTAATTTTTTTTTAAATTTTTTTATTTTTAATGACACATCCACACAAAAGAGAAAATAGAAAAAAAAGGTTGTGGAAGAATGTTGTAAAAAAAATGAGAGGGAGCGAGGAAGAAGAAGAAATAGAGAGAAGAAGAGAGCGAAGAGAGATTGAGGAAAGAGAGAGTTAAAGGGAAAGAGGTGCCCCCTGGTTTGGATTTGGCGGGTCTCCATCCAGTGGTGGTTCTATTGAAGTGGATGGGGTTTTGATGGAAGTCGACGTGGTTCCTGGATTGTGAGACCTCTCATGGTGATGCTTTAACCAATGTCCGTTAACCGTGAATGTTCTTTTTGAAGAAGGGTCTTGGACTTGCACTGCACCAAATGGGTAAACATTAGTAATAATAAAAGGTCCATCCCAACGAGAATTGAGCTTACCTGGGTGAAGTTGAAATCGAGAATTGAAGAGCATTACCTTTTCACCTTCATGAAATACCTTTCGAAGAATGTTCTTGTCATGGAGTGACTTTTCCTTTTCTTTGTAGAGAATGGAGTTCTCATACGAATCGAGTCGAAGCTCCTCCAATTCAGTCAACTGCAACAATCTTTCTTCACCAGATTTTTCACAATCAAAATTACAAGTTTTGACAGCCCAAAATGACTTATGTTGGATTTCAACTGGTAAATGACAGGCTTTACCAAAAACTAGCCTAAATGGAGACATCCCAATGGGTGTCTTATAGGCTGTTCGATAGGCCCAAAGTGCTTCACCAAGTCTATCAGGCCAGTCTTTTCTTGTGGGCTTAACAATTCTTTCAAGCACTCTTTTCACTTCACTGTTAGAAATTTCAGCCATTCCATTTTTTTGAGGGTGATATGCAGTGGATGTTTTATGTACAACCCCATTCTTTTTCAAAAGTGACTCCATGGTTCTATTACAGAAATGAGTTCCTAAGTCACTTATCAAAGCACGTGGTGTTCCGAATCGATGGAAGATATGGGTTTTGAGGAACTCACTCACAGTTTGAGCATCATCTTTCCTAGTGGGTTTGGCCTCGACCCACCTAGAAACATAGTCAACAGCAAGGATAATGTAGGATAATCCATTGGAAGGGGGAAAAGGTCCCATGAAATCGATGCCCCAAACATCGAAAATCTCACAGAAGATTAATGGATTTTGAGGCATTTCGTTTCTTTTGGAAATTGTGCCAAACTTTTGGCAATTGGGACATGATTGACAGAACTCATGTGAGTCCTTGAAGAGTGAAGGACAAAAGAATCCAGAATCTAGGACCTTTCGAGAAGTCCTTTGTGGTCCAAAGTGGCCACCTCCAGGCATTGAGTGGCAGAATTCCAAGATGGAGGATTGTTCAGTTTCATCAACACATCTCCTAATTACCATGTCAGCCCCAGTTTTCCAAAGTTTATTATCTTCCCAAAAATAATGCTTTGAATCACTTTTCATCTTTTCTTTTTGTTATTTTGAAAAATATTCAGGGAAAACACCAGAAACCAAGTAATTGACAATTGGGGCATACCATGGTAACTTTGGAGTGAGAGATGAGAGGTGTTCAGTTGGAAATTCAGGATCAATTATTTCAGAATGAGAAGAATTAGAAATTCTACTCAGGTGGTCAGCCACAAGATTTTATTTTCCAGGTTTATCTTTTATCACAAGGTCAAACTCTTGGAGCATTAAAATCCATCTTATTATCCTTGGTTTGGAATCACTTTTCTTAAGTAAGAACTTTAATGCTGAGTGGTCCGTGAAGATGATGATTTTGGCACCTAAGAGATAGGGCCGGAATTTATCCAAGGCAAAAACCACAGCTAAAAGTTCTTTTTCAGTCACAGTGTAGTGTGATTGAGTTTCATCCAATGTTTTTGAGGCATAAAAGATGACATGAGGAATGTTTTCTCTTCTTTGACCAAGAACAGCCCCAATGGCCCTATCAGAAGCATCACACATCAATTCAAATGGTAAGGACCAATCTGGGGGTTAGATTATTGGAGCAGATGTGAGAGCAGATTTGAGTTCAATGAAGGCTCTCTTGCAAGCCTCATCAAAATTGAATGTGACATCATTTTTAAGTAAACGAGTGAGTGGGAGGGAAATCTTGCTGAAGTTATGAATGAATCGCCGATAGAAACCGGCATGACCAAGGAAGGACCGAATGTCTCGAACTGATTTGGGTTTAGGAAGTGATTGAATCACCTCAATTTTGGCTGGATCAACTTGGATACCCTCTTGAGAAATTATGTGCCCTAGAAAAATCCCATTTGAAACCATGAAGTGACATTTTTCAAAATTCAGCACAAGGTTGCACTTGACACACTTTTGAAGGACCAAAGAGAGTGAATGTAAGCAAGATTCAAATGACTCTCCATAAATGGTAAAGTCATCCATGAAGACCTCCATGCAATTCTCAATGAATTCAGAAAAGATACTCATCATACACCGCTGGAATGTTGCAGGAGCATTACAAAGTCCAAAAGGAATTCGCCTATAGGCATAGGTTCCAAAGGGGAAAGTGAATGTGGTCTTTTCTTGGTCTTGAGGTGCGATTGGAATTTGGAAGTAGCCGGTGTAACCATCAAGAAAGCAATAGTGTGACTTTCCGGCCAATCTCTCAAGCATTTGGTCAAGGAAAGGAAGTGGGTAGTGATCTTTTCGTGTTTCAGCATTCAATTTGCGATAATCGATGCACACACGCCATTTGTTTTTCACTCAAGTTGTGACCACTTCTCCATGTTCATTTGTGACAACTGTTATCCCACCCTTCTTAGGAACAACTTGAATTGGACTAACCCATTCACTATCAGAAATTGGGTAGATAATACCAGCTTGAAGAAGCTTGGTAATCTCTTCCCTAACTACCTCAAGTATGAGTGGATTGAGTCTTCTTTGAGGTTGCCTAATTGGTTTGGATGATTCCTCTAGATGGATGTGATGCATTCAAAGGGCAGGGTTGATTCCTGGAATATCCTGTAGGGTCCAACCTAAGGCATTTTTGTTTTCCTCTAACACTTGAACAAGTTGGGACTCCTCAGTTTCAGAAAGTGACGCAGAGATAATGACAGGGTAGGAGGGATCATGGAAAAGGAATGCATACTTGAGGTGTGAAGGAAGTGGTTTTAGATCAGTTTCAGCCTTGATTTGAGAGCTAGACAAGCTAGGAGCAGGAGAAGGGATTCCAGATGGGTTTGGATCATTTTCCTCAACACTGTCCAAGGTGGAGCAGTAGAGATCAGAGTTGATGTGGGATTCAAGAGAGTTTTCAAGTTCCTCTAGATTGATGGAGTCTATGAATGAGAGGTCCACATCAACTTCACCATTTATGGCTTTGTTAATCATGGTGCAGATTTCACAAGATCCTTTATCATTAGAACATTAAGAACATGGTGTATTGGGGTTCGATTGACTCTTAGAAGTGTCCTCAGAAGCATTGATTGAGAATGCAGAGTGATCCTCAGATGGGTATCGCATGGCTTGGAAAATGTTGAACTTGACCAGTTGGTCACCAAATTCCATGGATAAGATGCCTGAATGGACATCAATCTTGGTTCTCGCAGTCATGAGGAATGGTCTTCCTATAATTAGGGGAGATCGAGAATAGTTCGTCTCACCTTCCATGTCAAGGACATAGAAATCAGCAGGGAAGATAAGATCATTGACTCGGACAAGGACATCCTCAATTATTCCCTCAGGACTGGTAGTGCTTCGATTGGCTAATTGAATGACAACACTCATTGGGTGCAAGGGACCTAGACCAAGGTTGGAGAAAATGGATTTGGGCATGACATTTATTGAGGCTCCAAGGTCTATGAGTGCATCATCAAAGTTGGAACTCCCTATTTGACATGGAACCGTGAAGGTCCCTGGATCTTTGCACTTCATGGGAATGGACTGCAGGGTTGAAACATTTTCAATGTTCCTAAGTTGCCTCTTATGGGTGCACAATTCCTTAAGAAACTTGGCATACTTAGGGATTTGTTTGATGGCATCTAAGAGGGGGATGTTCACTTCAACACGTCTAAACATGTAAAGCATTTCAGGATCAGGTTCAAAGGACTTATTAGGCTTGGAGATGGCTTGAGGAAAAGGAATTGGGTTCCTTAGAGGAATGGAAGGAGGTGAAGGAGTGGATTCAAGTTCCTTTTCCAGCTTTTTGTTCTTTTCATTTTCTAGATCAACATCGAAAGGGGAGGTAGAGAAATCAGCATGGGGCATAGCAATTTGCTTTCCCGATCTAAGTGCAATTGCACTTACATTACCCTTAGGGTTGGGTAATGGTTGAGCTGGGAGTTGGGAAGAATTTGATTGTTGTTGCTGGCTCAGGTGGGATGCAAGTTGACCTATTTGAGTTTCAATGTTTTTAAGGCTAGAACGGGTGAAGGAGGAAAGATCTTCCACGGCACTTTCCCATGGTTTCTTGGAAGAAGAGGCTTGTCCCTGGTTGGGATTTCCTTGATTTTGGTTCTTGGGAAAGCGATTGTATTGGGTGGGGAATTGGGAAGGCTCGTTAGGATAGTGGAATCCAGGAGGAGGATTGTTCCTTTGAGGTTGAGAAACAAAAGGATAAGGTTGATGGAAGTTACCACCACCTTGACCATATTGGAATTGGTTTGGGTTTTGAGGAGGGAATTGAGGAGGATGAGAAATGGGATTACCATACCTCAGAGGTGGGTTAAAGGTAGAAGAGAAGGGCTCAGAGTGGGGTTGGTTGAAGTTTCTAACAAACTGACCTAATTGTTGAGGGTTGAAGTTTCGCTGAGCATATGCCGCATTGAGCTCCATTGGACTAGATGAATCAGATGGATCATCTTGAAGTTGTGGACATGTGTCAGTCGGATGAGATGGAGATTTGCAGATTCCACAATTCTTGATAGGTCCAGGGAATAGTGACTGTGGAGAAGATGAGGTTGGGGCTTTGGTAGCCACCGCTAGTTGACGCACAAGACCTGTAAGTTCACTCATCCACTCAGTCATCTTGTTGGGCTCTATGGATTGATTATCTTGGGCTTTTTTCACTTGAGCATGTGCTCGAGTATGGAATTGTTGCGTGTTTTCAGCCATGTTGCTTATGAGTTCTCGTGAAGCTACAGGAGTTTTGTCAACAAGAGCACCGCCACTTGCGGCATCAATGAGATTTCGCTCCATAGCCAATAACCCCTCATAGAAGTATTGGATCAGGAGTTGGTCAGGGATTTGATGGTGTGGAAAAGTTGCCACAAGATTTTTGAACCTCTCCCAATACTCATGGAGTGATTCGTTAGGGAATTGACGGATTCCGCTTATTTCCTTTCGGATAGAAGCTGTTCGGGAAGCGGGAAAGAACTTCTCAAGGAAAAGTCTCTTCATGTCAACCCATGAGTTTATGGAACCAGGTGGGAGGTAGTAGAGCCAAGACTTGGCAGAATCCGCTAGGGAAAAGGGGAAATCTCTAAGCTTGATTTGTTCTTCAGAAACCCCTTGAGGCTTCATGGTAGAGCATACTACTTGGAACTCTTTAAGGTGAAGATGTGGATCCTCACCGGCTAGCCCGTGAAAATGAGGGAGAAGATGAATCAAACCCGATTTGAGTTCGAAGTCAGCTTCAATGTTTGGATATTGAATATCAAGAGGTTGGTAATTCATATCAGGGGCAGCAAGTTCTTTCAATGTTTGTTCCCTAGGATTGGCCATATCTAATTCAATTGGTAGGGCAATGATTGGTTCTTGGGTGATTTGGTTATCCCTAATGGTCCTCCTAAGTCGATGAAGAGTTCTATCAATTTCAGGGTCAAAAAAATCCGAGGTATTGTTTGGAAGGCTACGGGGAATTCAAAGAGATTTTGGAAGAAAGAGGAAGATGGGTTTTTCTTTGTATTTTTTCAGTTTATGATTTTTAAGAGGAAGACGGGTTTTTCTTTGTGTTTTTTTTCAATTTTTTTAAAATTTTGTATTTTTTTGGGTTTTTTTTACAATAACCAGAAACGAATGACTACTTAAAGCACCATCCCCGGCAACGGCGCCATTTGAAACGCACGGCCGATTGTCGCCTATCGACCGGTCAAAGTTCTGGTGCTCTGCTAATGTGTATAGCAGCACTCGGGTCGAATCCTCGGTGATGGTACTTCGTAATAGTCGATTGTTTTTAGTTGATTGTATTTTGATTTGGGGGGTTTGTTTGCAGAGCTTAATTGAAATGTTTAATGAATGATGTTTAATTTAACAAGTTAATAAAGATTGGGGTGAGTTCATCATTGGGGAGTTAAGCATGTGATATCCTTGATCCTTACTTTGTATTGCATTAAATTAACACCCATGTCATAAGTTGACGTTGATTGGAATTCCTAAGTGTGAAGGCTTTAATCCAAGCCTTAACTTAACTTAGGGTTCTAATCTCAATCAAAACTTATTTATGGTAGTGTATTTATGGTTCCAATAATCCATGGAAACCACTCGTTAAACAAAACATATCATTAATCCATGACATATTAAGTTTAACATACACATTATTAATTTAAAGAATACTCATCGAGCAAAACTCTCAATCACTTAACATCCCCGAATTATAACTCACCCCAATGAGAGATTTACTCAGCCATTTGGATGTTTAATATTCTGGTTAAAATAATTATGATGATAAATTAAGAATAGAAGAAAAATAAAGGGATTAGAAAAGAGTGGTACGTTGACACACACACACGAACGATGATGATAATTAAAAATGGATTTTCGATTGAATGAGGAAGCAAAATAAGGGAAGGGGATTCAACTGAATTTAAACTATTTTAGGAACATAAATATTAAACTACAGAAGGTGGATGAGAATAAGAGATATTGAAGAAGTAACTTGCATTAAAACAGAATTACAAAGAAATAGAATTACAAGATTACCAAAAATGAAGAACACAAAAGTAAGTGAAAACAAAGAGAGGAGGAAAGGTCTCTCAAGTGAAAACATGAGTATGGAAGGTCCTCCCAAGCCTTTGGCAAAGCTTTGGTCGTGCCAATAGGATCTCCTCTCTTCTGAAATGCCAACCCCTCTCAAGGAGAGAAGGAGAGAGTATTTATAGCCCAAGGAGTGGACTGTTTGCATTCCCAATCTGTCCCTCCACTTGCATCGCCAATTTGGAAATTCCGATAGCCTAATCTTCAAATATATCCTTCTTAAAAGTTTTAGACAATAATGTTGTCCGACTACTCTCAAAATTTGGAGTCATTTGGACGTAAGGATAAAAATATATGGCCGGTTGCATAAACAAACTTAAACTGTCCATTTCAATCCAGTCTTTTTGAAGTCCATAATGTGAAAGGGTTTTGGAATATTAAGATGCCTTAAAATCCGAATGGTTTCTTCAACAAAGTCGGCCACCTACATCTCCTATTTCACACTGAAAAATCTCAGCTCGCTTGGATGATTACATCATGAGATATGTCATGCATACTATACTGATTTTCATTCTCGGCCAGAATGGTGGGCTGGACTTCAAAGATTTATTTGGGCCCCTTGTACTTGGATTTGGGCCATGAAATTTTTATCCAAGATGACATGTAGTGTCCCCCGAATTATGGTGGAGAGTTAAGGTTTTTGGACTTCTGTATTGAGCCCAGTAAATAAATCTTCAAGGCCTGTCCAGTTTGTTCACAGATTCATTGGTCTTGTTTTTGAGGACCATATGACCCTTCAAATGGAAGAATTGGATCATGGTGCCTTCTAATGAAATGTTTTATATTGAAAGGAGAATCCTAAAAAACAAGAACCACACAATTTGGATCAGTATAGTGATAGTTATAATTAAAACATTAAACTGACTCAATTTGACTACTTCTAAAAATGCTCAAATATTATACTTAATATTAAAACATTAATATTTCACACAAATTAGGCACATTTCATATAAAATAAGTAAAGGGGGAATATAATAAGTCATGAAAATATTAATAACATCAGTATTGAAACCAAAATATTTTATTATCATATGTTTTTTATGATTATTATTTCAATCTTTCTATCATTGGTACATATAAGTCCTCAAGAATGTTTTTAATCAAATATGGCCTTATTTCTTCTTTTCGGTGAGAGATATTTATCTTTAAAGTCCATATTCAATAAAATTATTCAAGAATGTTATTTTATAATAAAAATATATTTTTAAAGTAATATTAGACCATGTTTTACATTATTTTTTAAAAAAATAAATGGAATTTTTACAATGTTTTTAATAAGGGTTATATTTGAGTTTTTTTTAAAGTTGTGAAAAGAATAATTTTTTAATATTTACAGAATGAACAAATTTTCCCACCAACATGTTTCTTATTTAGTAAATAAATTTCTTTATAGGTTTACATGGTTTTATAGTAAAAATTAGATTCCCATTTTCTGATATTATTGTTTTCTTTAAAATTTTCCAAAATAAAAGAATGTTTTCCCTTTTTTTAAAGCGTATTTCAAATGATTTTATAAAAGTCTACTTTATATATTTTAATATCTTTTAAGTATATTCATTCTATATTGGGGTTATTATATTATAATATCATCCAATTTATTTATATGGATTTATTATGATGAATATGTTCTAAGGATGTTTTTATAAAACCCCTTTCCATACCATAGGTTAATTAAGCTATGATGAAATGATAAATGTTTTATTATCTTATGGAATACACATATATGTTTTTCATTATGTGATGAGTGGTATTAGAATTATATATACCTCCAATGAATTTGGTAAACATTTATATAACATGATATAATATGAATGATAATGGAGAGTAAAACCAATAAAATATGAGACTCTACCCACCATGAATGAATAGGGAATTATGAGTGAACCTGATCAACTATGACACTTTTATCACTATATTCTAATGGTCTTAGAAGTGAGTGCAACACCAGAGCCTCAATTATAGTAGGTAAAAATAATAATTTAATAAAACTATAATACATAGAACATTTTAATATTTCATTTAAAAAAATATAATTTTATTGGAAGGATATCTATTTTGAACATAGATGGTCAACATAATCCAAGAATAAAATTTTGAAAATTTACCTTTGAAATAATATTTTCTGAATAATTGAAAATTTAGTATTTAACTATTTAAAATTTTATTTTAAATGATTTTTCATCATATATATAATTAAAAATTTATTGAATATCAATTTTATATAGATAAATATAAGATTATCTGGAGGTAAAAATTGATATTTTTTAGAAAACTAATATACTTCAAAACACTGTTTTTATTGAAAAAACTTTAATATTTATACATTTTAATTAATTGTAATTGTCATTATCTAGGAATTATTTAAATTAAATTTAAAGATTATATATCCAAATAAAATAATTTAAATTTATCAAATGGTGATTACTATCCATGTATTTTATTTAAGATCGTCTTATAATTGAAAAATTCATTTCTTAAAAAACTTTTGTTCGACATGATTTGCTGGTTTTTTTCAAAACTAAATTATGATACTAATTTGAATTGAATTTAATAAAATGGTTTCCATATTTGGAATCATATTTATAAATATTTTTTAATAATTATAACTTAATTTTTTTCATAATGATTTTTAAATATAGTAAAAATTGATTTACGTGGTTAAAGTTAAAAAGACATTTTGCATGTTTCATGCGCTTGTGTTAACATTAATTTTCCACACATATGTATTTTTTATTTTAAAATTTTTATTTATTATTTATAATTATTTTTTTCAAAATTATTTAATAAGGATAATTTTATTTTAGGATCAAATAATTAATTACCTAGTTTGAAAACTAGTTATAATGGTGAAAACTAAAAATGAAAACGAAAGTAAGCTTTAAGGATGAGGGAATTACATGTTTAAAACATATTTATTTTTATGTGGTGGAGGTGCGTATTAACCTAAAATTCCTTCCAATATATTTTTTATGAATTTTTGAGGCACTAGGGGTGAGAGTGACATCTAATTATTGAATAGTTATATGTATTTACAAAAATTCCACTCATCCTCAATTGTAAAATGGAACACCATCCCCTAACTTATACACACATATCAAGCCATTTGGATGTAAGATTACATTAAAAAACTTTAAAAAATTCTTATATACATTCTGTAGGTGTTAATATTAACATAATACCAACACTAGGGTCCTTAATAAGTGATCCAAAGGAGGTTTCTCGAAGAGAATATAATCGTCTTAATGAAGATCTTTATTTTTATTTATTCTTTAACACCTTAAATTATTTATTAAAACATGAAATATAATAACACCAACATATTCAATATACTTAAATGTTATTGTATTTATGGAATAATATTTATCCATATCCTTCTTCATGAAATTGGAAACAAATCCATCACTCATGTGGATGGCGGACTACCACTGCATGAACCGGTGAAATTTTTTTCCATAACAGACTCACAAGTATACTAATGATGATAGAAAAAATGAATATATATGATAAATATGAAATGATATTAATTATATAAAATTAATATATATTCCACTTATTTTTCCTTTTATCCAATAAATTAATGATAGCATCTCTCGTGCAGACATACGACCAACCGTCTCCATGAAGTGATATGATTCATTTTCCCTATCCATATTTAAAGAATAGTTATAAAAAGGTATATATTGATTAAATATTATATTTATAACTTTAATATCATTATTTATATTATTTATCTATAACCTATTAACAATTATATGACCTTTCATGACAAAACACACATGAGAAATAGGGTAATTAACTATAGAAACAATAGTAAAAAATATATTATAAAAGAACAAGTGGTAATATGTTATACTATTATTATATATGATATTAAAATGTGAATATGGTTCTTGAATAAATTAATAACATTTTTAAAACCATTATACATGAGGTTAAATCATGATCAACTAAATGGAATCATTAGGTAATGGATTTCATCTTGATATCCATTCCATTGGACATATTTTTTAATATTCACCTAATCAATTTTATTTTGTGTATATACCTTTAATTTGTTGTATTTAACATGAAAACCTATTTTTTATGATTTTTAATGTTTTAATTCATGTTTATTATTTTAATGGATTACAATTATGAAATTTTCCAAAGAGGTAATAATATATTTCACATTCACAGATTCCTTTGGGATTGAACATACACTTTTTGAAGGAATCTCATCATTTATCCTTTATAATATTGAATCATGTTCTTATCCACTAGAAATTAAAACAATTTCTATAGTTTATTCCAAATTTTTATTTATTTTTTTCTTTAATGAATAAAATAAAATATTTAAAGAAAACTTATTTTATTTATCTTCAAGTCATATATATTTTTCTTGCATTTTTATGTTTTCCAATTTTTTTGAACAAAAAACTTTTAATTACTCAAAATGATTTATTAATTAAATGTTATATTATCTCATACTTTTTAAAATGTTTTGAAAAGAATATTTTAAATATTTTTCAAAAGGTGTGTTTTTTAGAAAAGTAAAAAAGTAATGTTTTTTGACATATACAATTATAATAGACCCCCCCCCCCACTATTACCTTTTAGGAAATATAGGTTACTATACATATTTTAAATAGTTTTAGAATGAGAAATATTTTATGAAATATTTTATTATTATTTCCCTACCATTCCATATATTCTTACAAATTAAATTATATTATTTAAAATCCTATAATCTGTATGAACTGATTGCCACTAATTATCCCAAGATTAATTTTGTGATTATTACCTTTTTATTGAGACAATAATTCTCTTATGATCATTTTTCATTGGAAATAACATTTATCATAAATATTCAAATCACTTTATCATGTATATGATTATTTCCTAAATCCTATATCATTTTTACATAAAATTTTTACCTTGAACGTTGTTGGATTAGCTGGGGAAATATTGATAAATCATTATCCTTTACTCAATACAGATACTGTTTTATAAGGAATAATTATTCAATAATTAAATTAATCATTATATATAAGAAGAATGAATTGGACCTGCAATGATGGGTGGGGACCAGAATTATATATCCCCTCGATTCCTCAGTTGGTCTCATATGACAACTAATTCGGCCAAATTAAATGGGTTTTACCCATATTTTTTAACTGTTTTGTGAAAGGTAATGATAGTATAGATACCAAGATTTATGAGATCAGGACATTCGATATTAGTCATCTTATTCATAGATAATTTATTTATTATTATCACTAAGATTATTTCATTGATATTATCCATTGATTCATTTTGGGATGAAGTTATCAATTAAATGTGTTTTGTTTTCAGTTATTTACCTTTCTATATTGATTATAACTTATCAAATTATGATAGTCAAGTTATTGATTAAATGGAATTTATTTTTAGTTATTTACCTATCCATATTTATTATTCCTTATTGATTCATGATTGATTTGGTTGTACATAACCCTTATAATGATTTTGAACTCACCCTAATTTTGTTTGCTTTTCCCAAGATATGAATAATAATTCATTGAATTAGTTTCAAGGGTGCTGGTCATTTTCTTCTCTAATTTTTTTTGTTATATTCTCAATGTAAAATTGGTATCATATATGAATATGGTTCTCCAATACTGTTAAACTTATCGGTACTTTTGGATTACCTATTTGTTTCTATGGATATGTTATAATGTGGCCACCATCTCTGGGTTACTGGATTTGAGGTTGTTATAGTTGGTCTCATAGAAATTTTAGTATAAACCTTGAGAAATATATTTAAGAAAACATATATTAAGGAACAAAACACCATGATAGAAATTGAGGATATGTCAAATTCTAAAATAATATCATAATTTTTTAGTATGATAAAGATTATGTGGTTTTTCTAGAGATACATCCTATTCTGGATACTACAAGTGGTTGTGGTTTTGAAAAATTGTACCTAGGTGTAATAAATCTAAAAAGGGTTCATCAAGAATTGACTCAATCATCACCTCGTGCATGAAAATGGTATTTATAGAACACCTCATTTGAAGATCCCAGGGGATATTCTTAGGACATTTCATATTTTCTTTACAAACCACTAAGAATGATTTGAAAATTAAGATATCCCAAAAGAAACCAATTTTATGATTCTGATATTTACAATGCATAAATTTTTTATATACATTAATTATTTTATGTTATGTTATGATTGAAAATTCATAATGTCAAGGGATAATATAGTATATGACTTTGTTTAGAAATGATGCTTAGAAGAATGAATGGGATCCACACTCATTGTCATTGTAGAAATTTCCATGTTGATAAAGCCATTACAACTGTTATTAGATATAAGAAGATCATGGTTAAATGTTTATACATGTTATGATAAATAATCATTCCCAAATGGAGTAACATGTTGTTCCAAAACATGATTCTCCTATGTTGGATCACTTTATGTGATAAAATCCACCATCCTTTAGTATACTGGCATATATTATCTCAAAGGAGATGTTAATAAATATTTATCATTGATCTAGAATACTAAATAGGAAGAGTAAATATAACACATATAATGGAAATATTTTAATGAAACATTTTTTGAGAAATATTTCCATCATGATCAAGGGACTAAAATGAAGAGAGAATTCCTCATCTTAATGAAAAAAAGAATATGTAGGTGTTACAGAGTATGAGGCTACCTTTATAATATTATTTGGGTATGATACTAATTACACATGCTATAAAAACTAAAATAAGAACCATTTCATTGAAGGGATTCAAAAAAATATTTGAAGTTCACTAGTATCCCAAACATTTTCATCATATTATGAAATAATTTTATGCATGATAAAAATAAATAAGGAATTCCATATAAGTTATATATTCAAGGGGAGTCAAGAGATGAATAGGTCTTATGAACATTAAGAAAAAGAGAATTTTTCAATTAATAAGAATAATATGAAGCAATTTACATCATATGAAAAATAATGAAAGAAACATATTGGAAAATAATTGAAGTGCATGGGAGTTTGTTATAAGTGTGGTGATAAGTGTCACTTGGATCATGAATGTAAATGAAAGAAAGATACCAATTCTATAAATTACTTCAACAATAAAGAAATGTGGAACTATTCAGACCAATGTACAATGTTCTAGGAGAACATACCATAGAAGAGGATGGGGGAATAATTTCACAACCTGACCTATCAAAGTTCAACTTGTGACTACCCCAAACCCACCTCCAATAGGATAGGGGCTGGAGACAAGTGTTGAGTCGTCATATACCTGAAATGGGAGGTATTAGCCTAAAGTACATGTACACATGAACACATACCCAAGCCCATACAATGATTAAATGTAAAACAACTTTAACTAATTCATGCATACATCTAAGATCCCATAACAGTGTATGATAGTAAAGCATTGTAAATAAAAAATGGGGCCAAATACAAGCCCAACCAAAACTGTAAAGATTCCAACCTGCTCTAAGAGATAGGGTTAATGTTAAATATAATATCCCGGTAAAACAACTTAGTTTGAAAAGATCTATCTAAGCTCCACCCTCTCCTTATCCCCCCAAAACAGCGTCAAAGGGGATGTCATCTACAAAAGACATGATCAATGTGGGAAAATCCCATGCATTAGTGAGTATAACAATACTCATTAGGAATCCTTGAAAATAAAAAACATGAAGTACAAAGTATAGTAATATAAATAAAATATATGGAAATTAATTTATAACATAAACACCTAGATATACTCAAGAAAAACACTACACTGCCAGGTGATCACAACAAACTTCCTTCCATAGGATTCTTCTTATAGCAATGCTCATTCTGGGAGAATCAACTCCACATGACATGATATCATTAGAGACAATTCAGGAAGAGGTCTAGATCATTGGGCCTCACCAAAGAAATATAACAGTTCTAAGAAGACCTTGATACATAGATAGGGGGTCACACTTGAAACTTATGGTGGACTCCACAAACCCAATCTAGATCAACCCACTATGTAGGGGATCATAAGACAATAATTAAAAAAACCCATAATAATAGGACTTTCTAGATGGAGGATCAATTCTCTAATCAGGGAGGTCACACTAATTCCACAAACACTACCTAGGGAACAAAGGGGATAGAGGGTCTCACTCCAGTCTTACTGAGGGACTTCACAACTCTATATGAGACTCAACTTATAGAGGGGGTCATGATTCTATTATGTGGATTTAATTCTACACAATAACATTAAGGTAAAGGACCAAGGGAACACACTCAACCTAAATAGGTCCAATATAAGGAAATGAAGAGTCACAAACAATCTTGAATTGGGTACATGATGTGTCATAGTGGGTGCACAATGAGTCCAACTATCCCCTTTCCTACCTGTGTGGAATTTCTTCACATGTCATTTAAGTATCTATATACACAACATGTAAAATAATTCAACCACATGTAGAAACACTTGGTATATTTATTGTGTCACATTTTCATGTCCTTGTATGGTGGTCATGTCTATGTTTTGTCCTTTGTATGCCAAGCCATGTCTGTATCCAAGTACATGGAGTTCCCTTTGTCCATGCACTTTTTTCTTTGTCCATGTACTTCCTAAAGTACACATTGAGCCTTACATAAAGGGACATAATCTGTGTGATAGGGTTCACACATCATGTGATCTTTATCTTTATCTAAAAACCCTAGCTTCCACAGAACGAGCCCCACCTAGTTTGAAATCATGATATACATGTTCTATTGCTATATATTTTCTAGATATAGAGGTTTCTCCTGTTTTATTCCTTGAACATAGATTTTACCTTGATTTTTACTATAAATTATTCCATAGATCTCATATCTATGTTGATCGAGCCTCATTGTTTCTATCTCACCAAAATATGGCCTCAAAACACATCATAAAAAATCACCTCCAATTTCTGTTATCCACATTCTAGAATAGAAGAAAAAGAACCATCAATCTGGTCTCATTCTCCCTTGATCTAGCCACCATAATCATTTTTCATCGATTATCAACCTCCATCATGTTTTTTATCCTCTATTATGATCCATGTCCCCAAAGAATGGTCACAAAACCATCAGAAACTAGGTATTTTCCAAATAATTGGCCTAAAGGAATACTAATGATGATTGAACAAAGAAATTGTGGAGAAATCAATAAACTAGAAAAGTGATTAAATAACCTAAGCCATTTTTTATTTGTCATCGATTAGTTTTCATAAAATGGGATGAATGTAGAGTAAATAATCAAAATCAATAAAAAAATTCATCAAATAAAATCTACCAATGACGTTTGTATCAATTCTATTCTTGGAATTTATTTTTGTTCACTTGTGATTAAAGAACGAGATGGAAATATCAATAAAAAACCTTCCTAGAGTTTTTATCGATTGTTTATTAATAATGGTTGTGTTGAAATCATTGATGAAATCCCCTAACTCTATTATTTCAACAATCCATGATCCAGTCTCAATTTGTCACTATTCACTAAGAAATACCTCCCCTAATGGCTCCTAGGTCTCCAGGGTTTAACAGATAACCCTGAGATAGTTGCAATAGCCATATAATTAACTGATATGTGAGTCGCTGCATCAAAAATAAACAAAATAAATCAATTATTTAATTTATTTCATTTAATTTCACACATGATGAATTTTCACAAATTCCCTATGGTGATAAATATTATGTCACTCCTAGGGTAAAAAATACATTCTAAACTCAACGGTACCCTTATATTTATGATTCGGGCCCCTATTTGCTAGTTACTCTACTTTTTCATGAAAACTATGTGCATGTGCTATTTAATATATTTAATATATTTTAAAAAATTATTCCAAGTAGACCAAGACTTGGAATCAAATGCTATATTGTCCTCTAGTGTTGAAAATAATTCATATAATATCTAAAAAATAATACATAGATTATATGATAAATTACAGATAAGGACAAGAAGAATCCATTAATAAAGCTGAGGTGGAATTTCTTAATGATATGGTGATGTGTAAATTAATACTAGACTCAAATTTCCCTAATTCTTTAATTAATTATAGATATTCTCACTATTATATATCTTCCATGCTTTCTAAGAAAATTAGATACTCCCCTTGCACCTTAAGAAGGGTGTTTCAGTCAAAATTCTAGTGGAAGTGTCATTACAACAAGGTGCATCTGATATTCCACATTATGAAATATATACACTCTCTATTTTAATTATTTATTATCATACCTATGGTTTAATTTGATATAATCATTCGTATGAAATTCCTTTTAAAATGTGATGAAAATGATTATTTCAAAGATAAATAAATAATGATTCATGATGAAGATTTTTAATGCCTTATATTTAGAGTAGATACTTTATCAACTGAGTCATGTATAGATCCACCCCTAGTAGCTCCCCTGAATGAGATTCTTGGGGAAAATAGAAAAGAAAATCTATAGGTGGAAAATTTAATCTTTAAATTGAGGATATACTTATTTTATAGAAATACATTGATATATTTACTAGATAGTTTCCTGGACATCCACCATAGTATGAAGTTAAATTGTCCTTTAATTTAATCCCTAATGGAAGACCAATATCAATGACTCTGTATATAATAAACACTATGGAATTAGTGGAGTTAAGGAAAAACTATAAGAGTTGTGTGATATGGTATTTATTCACCCTCATGTTTCACTATAGGGAGACCTATTCCTTTAATTCTTAAAAAAGATGGATCCATGATTGTGTGCATTGAATATAGTAAAATCAATTCTATTATAATAAATAACAAGTATCATATTCCATATCTTGATGAATTATTTGATCAAATTAATGGATATTGATATTTTTCAATGATTACCCATCATTCTAGGCATCATCAATTACAATTAAATTAGGAATAAATCCTTAATACAATATTTCGAATGAGGTATGGACATTATGTGTTTACATTAATTCTATTTGGATTGACTAATGCACCCTCTTTTTTATAAATCTAATAAAAATATTATTCAAGGAATTTCATGATTATTTTATTATTGTACTCATTAATGGTATCTTTATGTATTCTAAAAGCTACAAGGACCATGTGAATCACTTTCAGATCATTCTTGATATAGTTAGAGGAAAAGAGATATATGGGATATTTGGAAAGTGTGAATTCGGGATTCTATAAGTTTCTTTTCTTGGTTATATTATCTCCAAGGATGTAATATTAGTTGATCTAATGAAGACAAAGGCAGTCATATAATGGAAAACACAAACAAACATAATAAAGGTATGTAATTTAATTGGTTTGATAGGTTACTATTGGATAGTGTTTCAAAAAATTTCATGATTGGATAACCTATTAACCATGTTTATAAATAAATTGGATAAGTTTTTTTGGACAATGGAATGTGAAGAATGTTATGAATGATAGAAGAGGATATTGGTCAAGGATCCAATGTTTAATCCACATATACATAAATTGGTTAAGTTTTTTTGGACAATGGAATACGAATGATGTTATGAATAATAGAATAGGATATTGGTCAAGGCTCTAATATTTAATCCACCATTAATAAATTTTAGGTTTGTGATATATAGTGATGCATAAAATAAGGGAATTGTTTGTTTCCTTATGATGAATGATAATGTTAATAACTATACATCATGGATGTTGAAGAATCATGAACAAAACTATTCAACCCATGATCTTATGTTGGGATATATAATCATTACTTTGAATATATAGAGACATCATCTCTATGGTGAAAGATATATGTTATACACAGACCATAAGAGCCTAAAATACATATTTTCACTATAAGAGCTCAATATGAGGTAAAGAATATTTCTCAAACTACTCATTGATTATGATCTCTCAATAGACTACCACCTTAAGAAAGAAAATAAGGTATCATATGCATTTATTAGGAAATATTACGGAGTTCTGATCCAAGTAAGTATTGGGAGGGATCCCATATTCATGGATTTAGTTAATATAGATATGGTAATTATTATGGAATGGGGACATCATCGATTTTTAAAATTATTGAAAAAAATATTTGTAGGAAAAGATAAAAATTTATCATTTTGATGATTAGAATTTATAGAATATTAAATCTATGAATGATGGGAATAGGAAGACTTCATTTATGAAGATGACATTCTAAAATTTGGAAAGAGATTATGTGTCCAATATATACCTGATATAAAAATGGAATTATTAGATGAAATCCATATCATGGTTTTCTATATAAATCTTAGTAGCACCAACATGTATAGGGATTTGATAGAACATTTTTGGTGGTATAACATGATGTGGTAAATTTCTAGTTTTGTATCAAGTTTCATTGTTTTTCAAAAGGTTAAGGTTGAGAGACAAAATCCTAGAGGAATAATGGAATCTATTCCTATTACTATGTGTGAATGGGATGAAATATTTAAGGTATTTTTCATAGGACTAATCAAAACTCTTAGAATTAATGATGCAATAAGGGTTATTTATTATCACCTAACTAAATCTACACATTTACTCACTATAAGAGAATATTTACCTAGTGAGTTCTTTGCAAGGATCTATATTAATGATTGTGTAATACTTATTGGTGAATATATTTAAATTATATCTAATCTTGATCCCCATTTTACATAAAAATTCAGGAAGAGTCTTCCAAAGTCACTTGATATTAACCATCATCTTAGCACCACTTACCATCCTCAAACTAATGGATAGACCAAAAGGACTATTCAAACATTAAAATACATTTTTAGGACATTATCACATAACATTAAATGTATGTAGGTTCATTATTTACCTTTAGTGTTGTTATCCTATAACAATAGTTTCCATTAAAGTATTTAAATGATGTCGTATGAACCATTATATTAAAAGAGATTCCATACTCTAAGTTATTGGGATAAGGTTGGAGAAAGGAAACTTGTAAGCCTAGATTATGTTAAAGAGAAAAAATAGGTAAAGACTATTCAGGATCATATTAAAGGAGCTCAAATAAACAAAAAATCATTATATTAATAATTAGAGGAATGAATCTGAATTTCAAGTGGGAGATCCTATTTTCTTAAAAGTATATTTGTGGATGGGTGTCAACATTTTAGTTAAGAAGGGAAAACTGATGCCCAAGTACATTGGACCCTTTGAAATTCTAGAAAGTATTGGTGATGTGGAATCTCATTTTCATGTGACTCTAACTCTCTCTAAATCACATGTTGTTCTCCACTTATCATTATTAAGGAAGTAAATGTTATACCCAACACAAGTGATCACCTATGAATAACTAGAATTGGAACTTGATATATCTTATAATGAATAGACTATTTGAATTTTTGATACTAGGGAAAAATTATTGATGAATAAAATTACTCTACTGGAAAAGGTAATTTAGTGAAATCATAAAATAGTGTAAAAAATGCGAAACTATAGGATCTAATGAAGTAAAACCACTCTCATTTGTTTATAAGGTAATATAAATGAAAATTTATTTGTTGAAACATTTTTAACAGGGTTAAATGTAACACCTGACCCATAATTATAGTAGGTGAAAATTATAATTTAATAAATATATAATAAAATGAACATTTTAATAATTAATGGACTAAAAATTTTAATTTTATGGGTTGGATATCTATTTTGACCTTACCTGGTCAAAACAAGGCTGGAATAAATTTTTAAAATTTTCCATTGGAAATAAGATTTTATGAATAATTGAAAATATAGTATTTAAATATTCATAATATTATATTAAATAATGTATTATAATATATTACAATTTAAAATTTATTCACTATCATTTTAATAGAGATAAATATAATATCATTTGAAGGAAAAAGGTATTTTTTTCATTAGAAAACTGATATATTTTGGAAAATTATTTTGTTTCAAGTGAATAATGTCTATCCATTTTAATAAATTAAAATAGTATTTAATGAGGAATTATTTCAATGAAATTTTTATATTATATGTCTAAAAATAATAATTTAAATACATATAATAGTGATTATTTGTAATATAGTTAATATATAATCATTTTATACATGAAAAAATCAATTATTAAAAAATCACTTCTCAATATGATTTATAGGTTTATTTTTTTGAAAATTCTATCAGTTAAGTGAGTTGAATTTAATAATATTTTTTACATATTTTCATTATATTAATTAATATTATGTGATGATTTATGATTATTTTTTTCTATAATTATTCATCAAAATGATAAAAAATTAATATGTTAAGGTTTAAATGAGGTATTTTGCTTTACAAGTTCTTGTGTTAAAATTAATTTTACACCTAGATAGTATTTTTATTTTAAAATTTAGATTAAATATTAAGAGTTAGTAGGTCCAAATTAAATAATAAGGATAATTTTATTTTATTCATAAAGAATTAATTACCAAGTTTAAAAGCTAGCTACCGTGGTGAAAAATAAAATGTTAAATGTAAACATAGAGGATAAGGGAATGAAATATTTAAATAACGTTTATTTTTATATTTCGGAGTTATTTATTGAATATAAAATCCACACTTAATTATTTATCAATTTTTTAGGCACTTTGGACGAGGGTTACTTCCCAATATTAAATTTTTTTGGGTATTTACAAAAAATGAACTCCTCAATTATAAAAGGGAACTCCCTCCCCCTAATTTGTCACACCTATAAAGGCCTTTGAAATGGAAAAACCATGAAAAAGTCTCTAAAGAATCCTTATCCATAGTATAGAAGTTATTTTATTTTTCAAATACCAACCCCATGGTCCTTAATATGAGATTCAAATGAGGTTCTCTAAGAGATAGTAATCGTCTTAACAAAGCTCTTTATTTTTTATTTCCCATTTACCACCCTCAATTATGACATAAAAATTACAATATTATAAAAAAAATTATATCCCGTATAATTAGATGTTTTTATATTTATGGAATATTTTTTATCTACCTATCTATAAAATGTTTAAATATTCCCCGTTCATGTGTATGGTGGATTGCCACCTCGTGAATTGAGGTTATTTGTTTTCCATAATCGAATCACATGGATAGTATTAATGACAAAAATAATTAATTTATATGACCCATATGACTTTATATTAATTTCTTATAATTAATATATCAACCATTCAGTTACCCTTTGACCCATTAATGGAATGATATCGTTTCTTGTGCGTAAGTATGACATAACATCTCCATGAAGTGACGTAATTCATTTTCCATGAAAAACATTAAATAATAATTCTAAATGATTATATAATGAGTAAATATAAAATTTATAAAATTAATATAATTCTGAAGTTGATGGATAAATATCTAATTCATAAGAAGCATAACATTCACAACAAAATACGCATGAGTGAACAAGGAAATTAACACCCGAAACAATAGTAAAAATAAAGGATTGTTAACAAATCACTAGTAAGATGTTATAATAAGATCATATATGACATTATAAATATGAATATGGTTATGGTATAAATTAATAACATTTTTTAAAACCATAATAATGTAGTTTAAATCATGATCAAGTGAAGGGAATCTTGAGGTAAGATATTTTTGTGTCAATTTATATCCATTGAGGCACATTTGTTAATATAAACCTATTCAATTTTATTAAATTTATATATATCCCATTTTATGTATTTTACATGAATAACTATTTATTAATTATTTTTAATGTTTAAATTCATGTTTATACTATCAAGGTGTTTCAATTTTAAAGTTAACAAAGTGGTAAGAATCTATTTTGCAATCTCACTTTCTTTTATGATTGCTTTTACTCTTATTGAATGATTATTATCATTTATCCTTCATAATATCCAATAATTTTCTTATCCACTATATATATATATATATATATATATTCTCTATATATTCATCAATATTTTCTTGCTTTGGTACTTTAATCAAGAAAATAAATCATTAAAAGAAAAAACTATTTTACTTCTCTTTAAATCAAATATATTTTTCTTCCATGACCATATTTTCCAAAATTTCTTAAAAAAGAAACTTTATTTACTTAAATTATTTATTAAATACTTTTTCAATTATTCATGTCTTTTATAAAGGGTTTAAATGTAGTACTTTGGTAATTTTTTGAAAGGTATATTTTTTGAAAAAATGTCAAAAGTAATATTTTTTCAATGTATACTGTAATAATGGACTTTCCCAACTCCAAAACCATTTTAAAAAATATAGATTCTTATACACATTTTCAATGGTTTTAAAAATAATAAACTTTTATGAAATAATATATAAATATTTCAATCCTATTCCATTTATTCTTCCAAAGGAATAGATTTTATTGCAAAAACCTATATTCCCGAAGAACTGATGGCCTCCTCTAATATCTTAAATAATTTTGTACTTTTGTACTTTTTCATTAGAAAATCTATTTTTGTTGAAATTTTTTTATTGGAAACTAAATTTCTATAAAATATATGTAGTCTTGTATCATTGATATAACTATTTCTTAAACTATATAACTTTTTCCCCTACAGTGTTTACTATGAAATTTATTTGATTAACTTGAGAAATATTGATAAACCAGTATCCTTTAATCAATATTGATATTTGTAGACAAGTAATATTGATTAATGAATTAAATAGATCATTTCATATATGATAAATTCATTGTAAATGTAGTAAAGGGTGGGGACCAAAATTATAAATCCCCCGGATTCATCGGTAGGTCTCATGCGATAAATCAGTTGGAAATATTAAATGGGGGTTTACCCATAGATTTGAAATGTCTAGTGAAATATATTGATTGTATAGATATAATGATATTGGAGATCATGAACTCTAATATTAATTATTTCCTTAAATAATAATTCATTAATTATTCTCTATGTAATTATTACATTGATATTATCCATGGATGAATTATTTTCTCAATTTATTGATTAAATGGACTATTTTTTCAATTATTTACATTTCCATATTGATTATTTCTTATATAATTCTGATGTTCATATTATCAATTAAATGGATGGTGTTTTCAGTTATTTATAATTTTATATTTATTATGCCTTATTTATTAATGATAACTTACATTGTATGTAACCCTTACTGAGCATTTGAACTCACCCTTATGTTGTTTCCTTCCCCTAATATATGAAGAATAATTATTTGAAAAAGTTTCATGGATTCCTAGAAATTTATTTGTTTTATAATATTTATTTTATTCCCATTGTTAAAAAGGTATCATGTATATATATGTTTCTATAAAACTAATAAACTAATAAGTCGTGCAGGATTTGACCTCTTATATCAATGCCAATATAATAAAGTAACTATCAGATCTAGGTTACTAGGGCTGGTATTATAATAGTTATCCTTGAATAATGAAATTATTTTTTATGCTTATGATTGTGGAAAACTCCAATGACATGTTCCTATGCTTATGAAAATATATCATGGATCATAATTTTTTATTGATGATTCCACACTCTTATGGCTCAAATATTTTATTTTAAAATTTTTACGCTAGGACTCATGATTTATGATCTATGAATGATTGGGTATTAATTTCATAAGTTATTATCATTCTATCATACCCTTATTTTAGTCTTATTATCACATGTGATCATAGATTGATATCTCACATGTTTACTTTTATTGAGAATATGAGCTCAAGCTTTCTTATAGTTCTATTTCTCGAGGTTGTGTAGAAAGGTTTTTAGTAAGATATTTATAAGAAGGTTTCTATGTTAAAATAACTTCATGAGAGATATTGAAGATCATTTATGAAATACTTTTATGATTTATCTAGTATCCAATGAAAATAACCATTTATGGTACCGTGGAATGTATTATTTTTATATGTATTAAATATTAATATAAAATGATGTAATATTTATTTATGGAATTTCTGGGTAACCTAATTTATTTTAAATTCAAATATTAGTTATTTTTTAGATTATTTTATTAATAATATGAGTAAATAACTTGAGACAAACTATTTTAACTAAAATAGGTATAAAAGAGACTTAATGTTTCATAGATTGACAAGAAGGTGTCATGATTTGGGTTATATTAAAAATTCTTTTTGTGATTATATGATTTATTACTATGAATAATGATGTTGAATACTTAACATATGGTTTTTTATTTAATCCAATTAATATAATGAGGAGAAATCATGTATATAATGAATGTTTGTAGGGAAAATAATGATTTTCATCATGTGAAAATGAAAAAAACTGAGTTCGTAATTCAATATATTATTGTTATAATTAAGTAACTATATCAAGTTATGATTCATTATAAGATTCCAAACAATAAAAATACAAAGAAAAATATTATTCAGTCCTCCTTTAGTGGGTCTTGTGGTCCATTATTTTCCAAGTAATGGATTGATTCACGCTCAAATTTACCCAAGAGAATAAGGTAGGACGGTCCTCGTAGTTTAGTTTGGGTTGTCGAATCCTCAGAGACCTAAGAAGTAACCTATAGAAAAGTACATTCTATGGACTGTTTCTGGCTATGAAGTGGCCAACTTGGGTTGATTTTAGATGGTTTTAAAGGAACTATAAGAGACTTAAGTGAATTTAATTTAAAATAATGAGTTGATCCTAGGTTATTACTCGGGGTGGATTGGACGTATTTCCTTTTCAATGATTTCAATTTCTTATATTTGAGATGGGTTCATTCAAGGAGATAAAACAACATCATCACTTACTAGTTTAATGCCTACTCCTTTTAATACTAATCACCTATACACTTGAAGGATCAATTTTTTGAGCACTTCAAGGTAAAGGTTCGTATTAGCACTTGAAGTGTGTGGGCTTAAATTCAACAAGGATGATGGAGTTTAAAAATCATCAAATAAAAATCTCAATTAAAGAAGTGATTATACATTAATGGGGTGATAAGTAACATTCAATGCAGCCCCTTTATACTCCCTTGGATCAACCCATAAGTGGGTTATCCCTCCATTGATCCCATGGTTTTAATGGAAGTGGAAAGTAGACTCATGAGGGAGGAAATGGAGAAGTAAAGAAAACAACAAAAATAAAATGATCACTCCACCGTTGTGTGAATAATTTCACAAGTTTTGGTGTGAATAAATTCACACCTTGATCCAACATTATGAAAGTGATATGAATAATAACAGAATAATAGTAGAATAATAACTTTTATTAAGAAACTAAAGTGAATTTAACAACTTACATGTGAAAGACAAATTTGAGACAACAAAATTGCAACATAACATTAAAATTGAACAAAGCACCAAAGATTCTTCAATCCTCCAACACCAATGCCTTAAATAGGCATTTTTGTGCCCTTGGTTTGATCCTCCAACAGTCCAAGTCTCCTCAATTAATTGTGTTAGGCCATAGGTGGGTGGAAAGTAAGCAAGAGTTGATTTTTCAACCCTTGACCCGAGGTGGCATCCAGATTTCCTTCAACGAAAAGATGCGCTTTGAAGACCTTCTAGATAACCGAATTAGAGTGGGAAATAGAATAAGAAAATGGATCTACAGATTTCTTCTAACCTCTTGTAAAATTTGGGCCCATTTGGAGTCGTGGATTCGGAGATATTATCCAATTAGTGGGCTCTTTTTCTGGGCCACAGAATCTAGCCCATAATTTTATCTCTAACTTGGGCCGCCTAAATGGACACCATGTAGGCCGAATTAGCATTGGATACTCAAGAGTGATTTGTTCCTCTACATGTCTTATAACATCCCACGAAATATGGGATTAATTGGGACTTTATGTTGGGCCCCACAGTCTTATCAGTGGGATGGTGTCCAATCTTCCTTCTCCAGAATTGTTTCTTTTCATCACCAAATATTTTCTTCATCCTTTATGAATCATACATTGATCCCTGAATGAAAAATGTTTAAATTTAAGTAAAGATCCATTTCACAAAATATCAAATTAAAATATGGATAATTACATTCCTTATAATTATATTACTCATTGGGTACTTTAAATGATTTTAAAAAATGTACCACATAATAGTGCATTTTAAGTAAGAATTACAATCATAATGTGAAATGATATTCAAAGTATAAAATGCACTAAAATGGTGTTTATGAATAATAAATAACATGAATATTATGTATATTAATAATGAATATTAGCCTAATTTAGTGGTTAATCATGGATCAATAATACTAGAAGGATATTTTCTATTCTCCAATTCATAGATCATGAAAAATTTGTATTGGTCATTAATTGTTTGGAACATGATGTAGATCAACCATGGAACCTTATTAATAATAACAGAAAAGATTATGAAATTTACTACATGTAATTGGAAGATATTAAGAGATTACTTTTCATTAAATACTTTCCCTAAAATGTTGTCATGAAAATGGAAAGGAAATTCCATGAGCTAAAGAAAAACTAATGAATACAATGGTACTTTTTGAGTAAAAGTTTACAAGACTTTTGAGGTAAACTTCTAGTTTTATCATTGAGGATGAATAACCAATTAATTTATTATTTAGTGGATTAAAACCAGTTCTCCTAAATGGATTTTACATTAGGGACTTTAGTAACTATGAAGAATCATTATATGTACTCTCAAGGTTGAAATAGAGACTCTAATTATTCTTATGGTTTTGTGGGAAATAAATATAATTATTTAGTTTTTGGGTAATTATAATAATAATAACCATGGAAGAAATAAAATTAACACCCCTTTATATCAAAAGTGTGTAAAAAACATGGGGGAAGTTAGATTAAGGGTACTGGTAAATGTTTTAAGTGTGTAAAATAAGTCCATAAAGTAACTAAATGGTGAAGGGATATTAGGAGGCCAGTTAGTGAAATGAATATAGTAAGATATTAAAAAAATACACCATCCACACTAAAATGATTCAATAACAAAGAGTATGTGTATTATGATAACCAATACATGCATTTTATGGTTGATGATGAAAAATAGTGTCATAAAAATTTTAAGATAAGATATATAGTGAAATCTCATGAGATTAGAACCACAAATGTGGGTCATGAGAATGAATTTGTGAAAGGTACAATTCTCATCCACTATATAACATCAAATGTCTTATTTTATTCAATATCTAAACACTCTTTTATATCTATATAATTTACCAAGAGTATCACATCACCTTATCAATAATTAAAGTTCTAATTATCTAGGAAAAAAATTAATGGTATTTTATTTTATTCATAAGATTATAGGACCTCCTTGATAGAATATTTTGAGAATATTCCTCTGGAAAATATTTTTATTCTCCCTCTATTTGAATTTTATTTTATTTTGAGAATATTTTAAGTCTCTTTATATAGATCCCATATTAATTTCCAAGGAAGGGAAATTCTATTTGACATTCAGAACCGACCTATGAGAATCTTTTAGTGTGAGGATGAATGTGAAATTTTAATGTAAAATACTTTAATTATGTAGGTATTACAACCTATTCATGAAGGTTTTTTATCTCAAATTGTTCGAGAGAAACTCAACTTTGATTATATGCCTATTTTTTAGTAATATAATGATGAATTTTCTTAATATTTTTATAGAATTCACACAAATCATGAAATTATGTGTTCAAGAGTTTTCATACATGGTGTTATTCCTATTTCAAAACTTATTAGAAATAGTCCCTATTGAGTTATTTTAATTGAATAAGAAACCCAGGAGAATTTGCAAATGGGATTCATTTATCCATGTGCTTCACCAAGAGGTTAACCTCTTCTTTTTGTTGAAAATAAATATGGGTGAATTACTCTTGATATTGATTATCATTAACTTAGTAATATCATGATCAAGAATAATTATCATCAACCATATATTGAATATTTGTTTGAATAACTTTGAGTAGATCAATACCTTTCAAAAATTAACCTTCAATCTACATATCACCTTTTAAGGGTCAAAAGGGAGTAAATACCCAAGATATCTGTTAATATGTTCTATAAAAATTATGAAATTATAGTGATTACTTTTATACATACAATTAAACAAACTATATTCATGGATCTATTGAATATATTCTTTAGAGACGACCTTGAATAGTTTATGTTAGTCTTTATAGATCATATTCTTATATATTACAAAATATAATAATAGCATAAATATCATATAATGATTATATTAATGATCCTAGGAAATGTTAAGTTGTATTCCAAATTTGGAATGTGTGAATTTTATAAATAGAAATTTTAATTTTTAGGTCTTGTAATTAAAAGAGAGGGAATGAAAACATATCCTTAAAATATGGAATTTATTGAACAATATCCTAAACCAACCATAGTGATTAAGATCCATAATTTTATTAGATTTTATTGATACTATCAATGAATTTTTAGAAATTATAATGGCTATAAAATCCTCTAAAAAATATTACATATAAATGAGTAATGTTTATTTGTATCGATGAATGTGAAGAGAATTTCAAGGAACTAAAGAGAATTTTGGCCAGTATTATCACACTAACCTATAGTGGGAAAGGGTTTGTGATCAACAATGATGGATCAGAGAAGGTACTAGGGTGTTCTCTCATGGATAATGAAATGGTGGCAGTGTATGTATCTTGATAATTGAATATTTATTGAAAAAATTAACCAACTCATTATTCGGAGTTCGAAGTGGAAAATTTTTCCTTGAAGATTTGGAGGAATTTTCTTTATGGTGAAAGGTGTAATATGTATACCGATCTGAAAATCTTGAAGTATATATTCACATGGAAATAGTTAAATATGATC
This sequence comes from Viscum album, assembly GCA_963277665.1. Lineage (NCBI taxonomy): Eukaryota > Viridiplantae > Streptophyta > Magnoliopsida > Santalales > Viscaceae > Viscum > Viscum album. The sequence goes on from OY728142.1 coordinate 20,057,205, forward strand.
CATAGTTGATTATTAAAGATGATTAAAGATTATAGCTGCTCAATACTTTACCAAATTGGGAGGAGACAAATGTAGCTAATTCATTGAGTTGGAAGGACCATGAGAGCTTATCCATAATGGGGTTTGAAATAGATCAAATATTCTTGGATTAGAGTGGATGAATCTTGAAATAATGATGAATAGGGATAAATCCTATCATGACCAGATGAGTCTTCAACTATCCTTTTATGTGATGATTAAAGAGGCATGGAAGGAGGAACTGCAGTTGTATAAGAAGTTCAGTATTGTTGATGACTTCAACTATGATAGTAATGGAATTATCCGGTCAAGAAATAATTTTTAATTATTTGAATACAAAAATTGGAGAACTTTTTTTTTGATAAATAACATATCTCATAATTCTATATTCATAATGGGAGTATGAAGATGTAAAAATATCTCAAAGATCATTTCTGGTGAGACAACAAAAATAGAGACATTATGGATTATGTATCTCGATGAATGTTATGTTAGAAGTTAATAATGAATGTTAGAAGTCCAATGGGTGATGGAAACATTACTTATAGCTTTATATAAATGGGAAAATGTCACAATGTATTTCATCATAAGACTCTAAAATACAAATAAAGTCTATAATTCCATTTAGTTTGTAGTAAATTGACTTTCATAGTTTGTATATTTTATTAAAATCAGATTAGATTTATCACTTGAAAACCATTCCATAATATAAATTAAGGAAGTGGTAAGGTTTTGTAGAGTACCACTCTAAATCATATATTATTGATATCTATGTTTTAACTCAAAATAATGGATAATTATTCAACAATAATTGAATACAGAGTTGTGCTTAAACACTTCATGTCATCCTCAGATAGATGGTTCATCTGATAGAAGTGTTAAAACCCTATAAGATATGTGGATAGAAATCTCTATGTATTTTAGAGGTGTTTGGGATTAACAATTTCCAACAGTTTAATTCTATTTAAATAAAAGAATCCAATCATTTATTTAGATGAATAATCATCAAGACCTATTTGGAAATAACTATAGAACTCCATCATATTGAGATGAAATTAGAGAATGAATGATATTGGTACCTGAGTAAGATGAGAAATTATAAGAGAAAGTTAGATCCATTCAACAACAAATCAGGGTTACTTGTATTGAAAAAATATTTATTCCAATAACCATTGACATGATATATAATTTAAATATGGAGAGATGATATTCATTTTTATTTATCCTTAGAAGAATTTTAAGATATTTTGATGAAAGGTTAAGTTGAGACCAATATAAATTGGTCTCTTTGAGATTCTTGATTGAGTTGGGATGACTGCCGATTGATTAGTGCTTCCACCAAACCTCACCCAAACTCATGATGTGTTATATGTATCTGTTTTTTATTAAAGTCATACTTTATCATTGACATTTACTTAAATAATATTTTTTACCATTAAATCACTTTATTTCATATGAGTAACAACTAGAGTAGATTATATATCAAAGATAAAAAGTGTTGAGGAACAATATTGCTCACACGGTTAAAGTTTTATGGTGAAATTATAAATTCGAGGAAGATACATAAGAACCTATAGAGGTAATGAGGTAAATTTGTCTTCATTTTTTTATCATTGTTATGAAATTTTTAAGGGCTAAATTATTATAATTATTATAATATAACACCCAATTATTTTATCATATATTTATATTTAATAAATTATATGTTTTCAATAGCTTTTGATGCATGAAACACCAAACATAACTGAATAATAACTTTTTAAAAATATAAAATGAAAGAAATTAATTGTTATTTGAATGAAATTGATAGAATTAATCTGATAAAATGATGTAATAAAATCCATAAACTAGTTAATAAATGACAAGGAATGTTGGTATAGTAATTCTTGGCTAAATAGTAATGTTTTGTTTATAAACATTGTTTTTATTAAATATATTTTATTTAAAAGTTGTTTTATTTTATTATGATAATTGAAATTAAAGGAAATTATTATTTAAAAATTCATAAAAATGAGTTTTAATTAATGAAATATTTATCAAATGGTTAGAAATTAGGATGAATGTATTTGAAGGTAAAAGGATATAACTTTCATAAAACTATTTTTTATGGATGAAATATGTTTTTTTAGAAATTAAATTTATCCCCATTATTGAATAATTTTAAGAATAATTGTTCAAAATATATTCAATTAAATAAATTAATATTCAACTATTGGGTTTTAATATAATTTTTTTGATAATTAAAATCATTTTTATTCTTAAAAATATATTTTTCATAATCATATTTTATACGCATTTTGTGCACAAATATTAGAATTAAAAATTTCCTCCATTATGTATTGAATCCAAAAAAAATGATTCCATATTTTTAATCATAATAAAAAATATTAGTTAATAATTTTTAATTAATTTTTAATTATAATTAATATTTACTATTTTGAAAATCTGGTCACCATGATAAGGGTGTAAAGGGTTTATGTGGGGGTTAAACTAAGTGATAAGAATTCAATTATCCCTTATTAAAATCTAATTCTGATAAGTTGGGTAGATTTAAAACCTAAATTATCCAATCTTTGATTTTTTTTCCATTTTTTTACCACTTTCACATGAAAATTATATTATATTATTTTAAAATAATGAATATTTACAAGGGTTCCACTTATATCAGTTATAAAAGGGAACCTCCTCTTATTACATAATCACACACATTGAGCACTCCAGTTTAGCCAATAACAACCAAAATAACTTACCAAATATTATAGCATTGTTATATAGGTATTTATATCACCAAAATACCATCCTATGGTATCTTAGGAAATAATAAAATAGAATATACTCAATGAATAGGTAATTGCCTTTACTGATCTATTTCAATTTTTACTCTTCTTCCAACTCATACAAGTATTATATGAACAAATTAATATAATGAAATAAATATATTTAGTGTATATAAATTTTGTTATGTTAATCGTATAACAATTTATATCTCATTTCCATAAAATATAAAATGAATATTTTTATCAAGTGAATGTACAGACTATCGTCTCCATGATATAAAAAGTATCATTTTTTATCAAAATAATGAAATAATTTTTTTAAGAAAATTATACCTTATTTATTTTTAGGTAAATAATATATTTTTATAGGTACTTATTCTTTAAAAGGTTTCAATAATGTTCTAATATATTCTACAATTATTGTGTATATTTATTTTAAATCCTATTTGACTTTATTTTGAATTTTTTAAAAATGTATCTTTAAAATGTTTTTGGTACATATTATAATTTTTTTTTAGAAATGTGTGAAAAGAAAAAAAATGCTTACCAAATGAATATATTTTCCCACTATCAAGTTAATTATTTTTTATAAATATTTATTTAAAATTGTCCATGTTTTTTAAAATTAAATTCTATTCACATTTTTATAAGAATTTTTAGTTCTTTAAGAGTTACAAAAAGAAAAGTATGTTGTAAATTATTTTTCAAAGAGTATTAAAAATGATTTTATGAACAATTTCCTCATTTTAAAACTTCCTTTGAGGATTTTAATGCTTAACTGGGGTTGTAATCTTGTAATACCATCCACTTTATATCTCTATTTGTCTTATGATAATGATGTTCTAAGGATGTTTTTATGAAACCTCTATTTTTCCTTCTAGAAGTGCTCCGTAGGGTTTTTTAGTAGATCATGTGATCATTGGTTTTATTAAATATTACCAAGGAGTATTTACTCAAACAGAGTAGTGAATCTTGTAAATCATCTATGTATTTTCTATGTTTGATTGAGTGTGTTAAAAAAACAAATCAGTTCACTCTAACAAGTGATGAAGGGTTTTTCAAATGAAAAAAATTAAAATTTATAAATCACTGATCCTCCCCCCTACTAAGTGATTTCACTGATCCTATAACTCTACAATTCTAATCAAATATAATCTATCTTTGATTGTGTGTTGTTGTTTTTTTTTTGATGATTTGAAGTTTCTCTCTAGTTGAATATTTTTTAATGATTTCATTTATCTTCAATTTTTTATCTGAATTTCGTGAAGGGAAAAGGGATTCCCATATTTTATAGAAAATTTCATCACATATGGAAGTAAATAATGTTTATATAACTTTTTTATATCAGTTATGATGTATTTGAATTTATAACTAATGGATTTCCCCTACATGCTAAAGGCACAGTGAAAATAAATAGAAATATGAAAAATTATAGTCATACTAGAAATGATATTTTGTCTTATCTTTTAGATAGTTAATTTTTGAAAGTAAAAGGAATCAAAATATAAAAAGGTATTTTTTAAAAACTGTAAAATGTATTTGAATAAAAAACCAAAGTGAAGTAAGAAAATTTTTAGTTTTGGAGGCTTAAATATAAAGATATTTGGATTCATGTTGATGAAACTATTGAAATATTCTTTACAAGTGTTATTGAAGTTTTAAGTATGATCATATGCTATGGTGAGAATTTGTAAGTCTCTACTACTATAGAAATGTCTTTCATATCTAACTTAATAAGTTTAATATTAAAGTATCTACTTTGGAAGAAAAATATCCATGTGATATCCCTCTTAATGAATTATATATAATTATAATATCTTATAAAATGAGGAATTATGATTCTATCAATAAAAGGAGAAATATTGAAAAGGATATTTCCTTTAAATCCTTAAAACCTAATAAAAATAAGAAGGTTATTTGTGAGGATGATGAATATAGGTATTTAAATTCATATTTATATATAGATCTAAAGTTTGATAAAATGATGTCTCTTTTCTCTAAAAATGTTAGAAGATGAGAGGGAAAGTTTAAAGAGAAGATACTACTAAAATTATTCAATTATGGGGTTGTAGGACATTTTGTAGGAAATGGTCCAAAAATGATAGAATATGAATATAGTGATTAAGAAGATGAAAATTATATAAGATCCTCAAAGAAGAATTCATCCAGGTCAAAATTATATTTTAGAATAAAGGGTAATAATTTCTCAAATAAAAAAAGGATGAATTTTATATCCAAGTTTGAAGAAGGTGAAAGTAGTAATGAGGAATAAATTTTTGATATTGATAGTGTTGTTTGTGAAAATATTCTCATTGTGGAAGTAAATGATGAAGATTTAACAATTGGTGGAAGTAACAACTCTGGAAGTGAAAATATAGAAACTCAAATTGAGTTAATCCTAAATAGAGAATTGATATAATTTCTCTCAAAAATTTCAAATCTTTAAAATGAGAATGTGAAGATGAATAAAGATTTTCAATCTTCCAACAGTCACGAATAAAATAATAACGAAGAAAAATCTAAGATGTTGAATGAGATTAATGATCTAAAAAAATTCTTAATGATGAGAAGACTATAATAATAAATATTTAATAAAAGGTTAAATTGATGGAGAAGGATCTTGATCTTGTTCAACTAAAATGGGTCAAATTTGAATAATAACTGAACCAACCTAAATTCAATTTTCAAAACTTTATTCAAGAAAATAGAAAATGTTCAATGAAGAATAAAGTAATATAAGAATATAAAAAATAATCCTATTAGGATGATGTTGATTTTTAAATTTTTGGTAAAGAGTCTGAGAAGAATAATGAAGTCTAAAGGAACAAGTTTGTGGCTAAATCAAATGAGTCTTAGAAATTTGGAAATTCTAATAATCTAAACATTGATTCAAAAACCAATACAATTATTGAATTGGAAAAGGTAATAAAGAAGTCTATTATAAATATAAAGATTTATAGAGTTTATTAGAATTTCAGTTAGAAAAGAGGATCTAATATTTATGGTCAAAATAAGGATAAAATATAGAGGCACAATTCTAATGAGTAAGGAAATATTGAGAGAAAGAAATTGAGGAGGATTTGGCCCACTCAAAGAATATAGATCCAGAAAAAATCTGAAAAATATAGATTGATTATTGATAATAGTTTCCAACCATTATAATAGGTTTGTGAAAGATGTGATAAATTTTTTCACCTTTCTAAAGGATATATCATAATTCTACTATCCCAATAAGAAAATATGTCTTAGGTGATAAAGGAGAAAGGTAAAGAAAAATATTTTGTTGTATAAGTTTCACTTAAATCATCGAAGGAGTGTCCATAGAAATTGGAAAGTGGAATCTCTTCACATATGATAAGAGACTTAAATCTTTTTAATCATTTTTATGATTGGAAATAATTATATGTGGCCTTTTTAAATTATGGGTCACTTAATATAAAATGGTTTTGTCCTACAATAATTGGAAAATTAAAATTAAAATCTAAGAACACGTTATATGTTGATGTGCTAAAACAAAAAAATAGTGTTTATCAGCTCTATGATGAAGGGAATGTGTTCATGTTAAGTAAATATGGTTTCTTGGTGAAAGGGGTTGAATATGGAAAGGTTTTGATAAGAGTATGGTGAACAAAGTGTAACTTATTACAGGTTGGGATTTCACAAAATTCATGTTATGTAAGTATCAAAACAGAAAATAAACTATGTAATATTAGTATTATCCATATTGAACAAATGAATATGAGAAATATTACCCAAATAGAAAGTGTTTTTGATGTTCCTAAGATGAATATATAAAATTATTGTATTTTATCTATCTAATAGAAGGTTAATATTACTAATTCATTGCACAAAAGGGTTGATATTCACATATCTCAATCATTAGAGCTCACTCATTCTAATATATGTGGTCCCATATGATAGGAATCATTAATTGAATATAAGTATTTTATTTTCTTTAGTGATGTATTTACTCATATTTCATGCATTATTTTTATAAAATGTAAATAAGAGGATCTAAATATGTTTAAGATTTTCAAGAGAATTGATAAAAATGAGTGTGGTTACTCCTTGAAGAAAATCTGGATAGATAATAGTATTGAGTGAAGTAATAAAAATTTTGAATCTTATTGTGAAAATTATGGAATTCTTCATGAACTGAGTGCACCATACACACCATAATAAAATGGTGTGTTTGAATATAAGAATATAATATTAGTTGATATGGATAAAATTATATTGATAGAGAATAATACCTCTCAGTATATTTTGAGTCGATAAATTAGAGAATTGGTTCAAGTAAAAAATAGTTTCTTTTATAGGATAAATTATAATATGACTCTTTATGAGATTTACTATAAGAATAATCCAAGTCTAAGATATTTTATAGTGTTTGGTTGACCATGTATCATCGAAATAAAAGGTGGAATTAGGGTAAGTTTGATCCAAAAAGAGTTTTAATAATTTTTCCTAGTTATCCTACAAATTGAAGGGGATACCATTGTTATAATAGGTATACTGGAAGAATTATTGATACTTCTAATGTGAAGATCCTATAATATATAAAAATAAGTTGTATGTGATAAATCAAGTTCTAATAGTTATGTTGATTCTTTTTTTGATAAATAAACTAATGAGATTCCAAACATGGTATAAATTGTTGAAAATTTATAGGTTGTAGAAGAATATTTAGTCATTTAAAGTGATGATTAATAATATAATTCATCTCATTCAAGGATAATAAGGAAAGTACAAGAAAAATATATCATGGGGAATATAAATTAGTAGGTACAAACTATGATAACTTTGAGGTGAGATACTCATGTTTCATTATTCTCTTAATTTTAATATGAAGATATTGAAGAATAATTAAATAATCAAGAGTTGGTTGATGCTATGAATGAAGAATTAGACCAAATTGAGAAGAATGTGACATGGGTATTATTTCCCAAACCTGAAGACGAGAATGTTATTGGAACAAAGTGGGTGTTCTGAAACAAGTTGAATGATATGGGAGAAGTGGTGAGAAACAAAACAAGATTAGTGTGTAAAGGTTATTCAGAAGTTTAATGAGTGGAATTTGATGAAACCCTTTCACTAGTTTCTATGTTTTAAACAATTATAATGTTTATTATTATTATATCCCAAATAAGATATAAGATTTTTTAAATTTATGTCAATTTCTCCTTCATCAATGGTGAGTTATAATAAGAAATATATATTGAGAAACATTGTGGTTTATTTCTTTAAAAATATAAGAATCATTTTTTAAGGTTAAAGAAAGCTTTATATGGGTGGGAAAATCCCCAATAACTTGATATTATAAGTTGGACACCTTATTGAAGAAGTTGAATTTTAGAAAGGAATAGTGTATATAAATATCTACATTAATGATGACAAATAGGTATATATCATTGTTATTTTCTATGTAGATGATATTATTTTTCTTGGAAATGGTGAAGAAATTTCTAAAACAATTGCTAAGAAGATGAAGATATTTTTTTAAATGACCATGATTAGAGAGATAAGGTACTTTCTTGGATTAAAAATATCTTAAGAGAGAGATCAATTTTTTTCTTCTTAGAAAAATTATATTAGGAAACCAATTTAAATATTGTATAATGGGATATTCAAGGCCTATTTCCACACCCATTTAAGTGGGAATAATGATTTCCAAATATGATAAAAAATGATGTTTATCTTATAGAGTTTGAGGAAGTTAATTGGAAGTATATTATATCTCACAACTTCCAGAACAGATTTAATATATGATTTCACTCTTTGTGATAGGTATAAAAATGCACCTAAAGTGTCCCATTTTGTATTAGGAAAAATTATTCTTCAGTTCATAAAGGGGGAAATATATTTTGGATTGAAATATGAAAGAAAATGAATCTTGGATCTATTTGAATATTTATATTGGGTTGGTTGTGTTGATGATTGAAGATCCACATATAGTGGATTTTTCTTACTTGGTGATGGGTGTATTTATTGGAACACAAATAAGTAGAGTTTTATGACACTAGACACTATTGAGGTGTAATATGTGGTTGCAACTCATTCCAAAAAAATCAGTTAATGTTGATAAAGACATGATTATTTTATTTTAAAGTTGAAGTAAAGTCATCACTTATTCTTGGATGTGATAATCAGAGTATTATTAATTTATCAAATTGACCATGATAAAAATTCAAAAAGAAACCACATTGATAACAAATATCATTTTTATCAAGGTGATTTTAGAGAGAAATTAATTGAAGTTAGTGTATGTTTCTATAAAGTAAAAAGTTTCAAATGTGTTCACTAAACCTCTATCAAAAGATGCATTTTAGAATCTGATATTAATGTTGGGATTTCATCCTCACCTATCAGAATGCTAAGGTATAGTGATTTTTCCCTAATATAATCTAGTATTTGGATATTTTTTTAAAAGGGGAATATATTTTTGCAATATAAATCTTTCCTTATATGTATTTTTTCTATGTTTTGGTTTACAAGGGGATAATATATGTAGGGGAGTATACAATGATACGTGTTTCCTTTATTGGAGAAATAAATTAAGGGGAGAATATATTTAGATAGATTTATTAAAAGGGGTGAGTTGTGAATTCATCATAGCACATGTGTGAACTATTCTAATAGTTTGTGGAAGTTCATGCAAGAATCTATTTTAATATAGCTTTCAAGGAGGTTTGAAGTTTGTAACACCCCAAAGTTCTAAAGTAAGAACATTGTATTTAATAGCATGTATGACATGAAACACCAATCATATTAAGGGATAAAACATCCCAATACTTTATAATATATTTAATATTTTAAATAAATCTATTATGTGTCTTGTAATTCATGCAACACTAATTTAGATTTCATTACATCCAAGAATAACTTTGTTTGGTAGTTTGCGTTATATGCAAGACAGAGTTTTACCGAACAATAATATATTATTAAAATATTATTATTTAATATAATAAGATATAATATAGCCATTAAATTCTCATTTATGAATATTATTAACTATCTTATGGAAATATATTATAAAATTCATTTCTTAACAATTAAATAGAAATAAATATAAAAACCAATTGAAAATATAGGAAATGTTTTTATAAATAAATAGTTTTATGATTCCAAACAAGTTTTATCATAATAAATTAAATTAATTACTATTATTGAATATTATATATTCAATAAAATATTTTTATATTTATAAAATAGATTTTGAAGGCATATGATAAGAATAAATCTATTTTTATGCTTAAATTTTGTATTTTTCTAAAAAGGCAATTTTATCTCCTTTTAATCGTGTAACTATTTAAAATATAAATTTTGAAACTTTTGTAAATTAAATATGTAAAAAAATTAAGTTTTTTAAATTTAAATATCATAATTAACTTAGAGTGTTTTTTTGGTATTTTTTTTTGTGAAGTTTCATTTTTTGATGAATTGTGAAAATATTGAATTCTAATAGAAACCTTCTTTTACATATAAAACATTTATAGGGTTAAATTATAATTTAAATTGATTTTAAAGTCAAATTTTATAAAATATATATAAATTAATTCAATTTATGTCATTTTAGTTAATTTTACATTGAAATTGTATATAAAAACATTTCAAACTTTTGAACATTTTTTAAAAATCTGCTTTATTATCCCGCCTACAGGATTAAATTTAAATTAATTTTTTCTAATTCTGTGATTTTAATTTGTAAAAATGGATTCCATATTTTTAATGATAATAATTTATAATATATAATAATTTCAACTTAGTTTTTTACAAAAAAATATTAGTGAATGAAATTAAAAATAATTACAGTAGTTAAGATAAAATTAAGCTTAACAAAGGACTAAACCTTGAACTTAAGGGACAAAATGATCTATAAACATGTCCAAACCCTATTTTATATCCATATTTATACAATATTATTCATTTTATCTAATTTTTTTATTATTTGAATCAAATGATGTAAGTGGGGCCTCTCAATAGTGTTTACCTTTTTATATTTCCAAGAATCTCACTCCTCCTCCACTATAAAAAGGCACTCACCCCTCTCATTTATTAACACCACTAAATCCATTTGGATCATAAAAAAATATCCAAATAAGCTCCCAAAATCCCTACCCTACTCCTAGAATCATCAATTTTGGAATAAATTAAACCAAGGAAGTCTTTTGGTATAAACCAAAAGGAGTTACCCAAATAATAGGTAACATTCCTCAATGATAACTTTTGTTTCATTTACTCCTCCACCAATTAAATTCATTTTATAGCATGATTTTATAATAACCTCAATATTATAAATATATGTATATGTTGTTATGATAATATTTATACCTATAATTTCACACACATACATCAAAATAGGATATGTAATCATCTTTCGTGTGTACGGTGGACTACCGCCTCGGGAACTGATGTCATTTTTTCTTCCATTTACCACCTTTCAAGGTTGGAAATAATGATATATTTATAGTTTATATGTGATATATATGATATTTATGATTTATTAATGCTTATGAAATTATTATATAACTCATACATTCATGCTTTCCATTTTTTGGGAATATGATAACATCGTTTGTGGACGTGTGAACTACCGCAACCTCAAAGTGATGTGATTCATTCACACTTTTCATGGAATGTATTGAGAATGGTATTAATAAAAAAATTAAAATATATTACATAAATATGATACTAGAATTATAATATACATATATATCATTTACTTTTCAATCTTTTAAATACTAAGAAGAAATGTAAGTAGCATTCATGCATACGTGTGGCCTACTATCTCTATGAACGGTGCGTTTCATTTATTATCTCCAAATATTGTGGACTATTATAAATACATATATAATAAATATATATGATATTTAGATCATTTTTTACATCCTTAATATGATTAAATCGTGATCTAATTAATAGGAACGATAATTAAAATTCAAAACATGCTTAAAAAACTAGGCAATTAACACCCAAAAATAGTGAAAATAATGAAAGATTGTTAAAAAAAGGGTAATAAGATATTATAAGAAGATAATAAATGATGTTATAAATATTAGTATGGTTCTTTTATAATTTAATAACTTGATTAAAACGATTATATGTGAGGTTAAAGTATGTTCACCTAAAAGTAAATGCAAGGTAATAAATTTTATCTCAATTTAAATTCCATTGAGACTTATTTGTTTTTATGAACCAATTCACTTTAATGTGGTGTATATACTACCCATTTGTATTTTAATATCATGATTCACTCATAATTCATGGTATTTTATGTTTCACTTTTAATTATCTCACCCAAGTGTTTTATCTTTAAAATTACCAAGTGGTAAAAGTTATCTTTGTAATCTCACTTTATTTTGTGATTGTTAACTTTCTATTGAAAAAATCACTTTATTGTAATAATTTTTCATAGTAAATTTCCTTAAATATACACATTCTTGGGTGATGTATATTATTATTTCTTAAAATGTATACCATTTTTACATACGGTGTTTACTTTGATAGTAATTTTATTTTCTGGGGAAATATTGATAAATCTATATTCTTTATTCAATACGAATATTTAATAAGGAATATTTTTTATTAGTTAAATTAATTATTCTATATAATTAATGATTTGGATATTAATTTATGGGTGAGTCCCAAACTTTATATATTCCCTCAATTCATCAATAGGTTATCATAAGACAAATAAGTTAGCCAAATTAAACGGGTTTCTGCCCATAGTTTTAAATCGTCTTGTGAAAGGTATTGACGATATAGGTTTCAATGTGCCTCAGACATGATGTTTAATAATTAATAATTTACTTCATATATATTTAATTTATTATTGTTATTATACATTAGATTTTATATGATAAAATCTATGGATTCATTTCATTCTCATTTTATTGATTAAATGGTATGTGTTTCAGTTATTTACCTTTGCATATTGATTATGACTTATCCAATTATTTAAATGCCATGTGTTCTTAGTTATTCACCTTTCCATGTGGTTTTATTCTTATTGATTCATTATTACTTCCACATTACTTACCCTTACTGAGCATTTGATCTCACCCTTATTATGTTTCTTATCCCCAGGTTATGAAGAGGAATCCTTTGAATGAGTTTCAAGGATGCTGAGATTTTATTTATGTTATGATTTTTTTATTTTCCCAATGTTTTATGATTATCATGTATGTAATATAGTTTTCCAAAAATATTAAACTATTCGGTCCTTTGGGATTTGATTCCTTGTAATCATTCCAATGTAATAATGTAATACACCAGCTCCGATCTTCGGGGTTGAGGTGTTACAGTTGGTATCAAAGGAGTTTAGTAGAAACTTTGAAAAATAGATTAAGAAAACATATATTAGGGAACATAAGCCTAAGATATAATTTTGGGATAAATATTTGATAAAACCCTTTAATCTTGGTAAGGTATATATTATGTGGGTGTTTTTAGAAATACATCCATGTTTGGATACTAAAAGTGGGTGTGGTTCTGGCATAGATGTACCTATGGGGAACAACTCTAAAAAGGTATTTTGGGTCTAACTCAAGCATAACATAGTACATGACAATGAGCCTTACTGCGTGCCTAGTTTGACACTCTTAGAAGATACACTTATGATAATTTAAATTTCCATTACAAACCATTATGAAGGATTTAAAAGTATATATATCTCAAACGAAACCATGTTTATGATTATGAGATTATCTATTCATAAACTTTACAATTTATGTTAAGTGTTAATCCATATTTAGAATTATACAAAGTTAATAACTTTATGATCTATTCCAGTATATTCCATTATCTATAAATAGAACCTATAAGGAATAAGTGTATCAATACTTGTGGCTAGTGTATAGGTTGTCCTACTGAGGAAGTCAATATATATGGTATTGTAACTGAGAAAGTTATGGATATATTAGGGAAACTTAATTGGGTTATGACACAAAACCTTTCCCAGATTGAGAAACCTATTATACAATGATATTATTTGATATTGTATCACTTTATACAATAGTTTCCCCCATCATTTAGTGGAACTACTAACCCAATGGAAGCTAAGAAATGGATTATTTCTTTAGATAATATATTATTGACATTGGGATGTGGTGAAAAGGAAAAGGTTACAATTTTAGTGTATTGTATCAATGATGATTTTGATAAATAGTGGTTATTGATCCAAAATACTATAGAGGAAGAGGAAATAGAACTAATGAAATGGAAACATTTTAAGGATAAATTCTTTAATAAATTTTCCCCTCATGATCAACAAAATGAGATGAAGAGAAAGTTTCTTAGTGTAAAGAAAAATCATGAAGAAAGTGGTGTGGAGTATGAAGCTACCTTTACAAGGTTATTAAGGTATTATATGGACTTCATACGCAACACGGAATGAAATATTGACCATTTCTTTAAAGGGATTAAGCAAAGTATCTAAATGTTGCTGGTGTCTCAAACCATTTCTGCATACGATGAAATAGTTTTGTGTTCTATCAATATAGAGGAATAATTCTCCATGTCTTATGGGTTCAAATGGAATCAAGATAAAAAGAGGATATAAGAGAAAATAACAGATAAAGGGGATAAGGGAAATAAGTATTTTCCCACATGTGATAACTAAATAAAGAGTCACCCTAGGAAATTCTTGAAGAGTTTTGGAGTTTGTTATAATTATATAAAAACGGGTCTCCAGGATCATGAGTGTAAGGGGAAGAAACAAATAAATGATTTATAGTACTAAAACTACAAGGAGATGGGGCACTATGAAAACAAATGCCATAATAACTAGAGGAATCTACCATAGAAGAGGCCAAGGGGAGATGGCGAAACTTATTCTATTGATATAGAGGAAGTGGAATGATTAATTATCTCTTATATTTGGATCATTGAATAATGTTATAAAAGTGTTTTTTGATTATTTACTGGTTACAAGTATTATGGAATGTATAAGGATTTTGTTTTAGTACTTTTTCGTCAATGATTTAAAATCTTGTGTTGATTGGTACTGATAACCAAGAAATGTGATCCAGTGGCAAGTTGAAATTTTTGGAAAATACATGGTTGAGGGAAATATAAGCCTTAATATGTTCCTAATGTTAATATAGTGGCATTTTTAAAAAGAGACGATTCATATATATAAATTAAATCGGATACTACTAACTACCATTTAAATTATTCAAAAGTTTTGGATCATAATCTCTTGGAAAGGTTAACCATTTATGAAATGGTTTAAGTTGAACTTTGGATGTGGTTTTAGAGATTAATGTATTACTTAAACCTATGATGAAACTTGTGATAAGATATGAAGTAGAAATAGTTCAAGGCACAACCAAAGGATAATATTGTGCTTATAAAATATAAACATATCAAGATATCATATTTCCATACATTCTTATAGATTGAAATAATTCCTCAACTCTAATAAAAGGGTATTAAAACAAAAATATTGTCCTATTATCATTATTTTTTATGATATAAATGAACTCTATTTACACCTCTAGTTTATGATTTTGTGGTCAAAAAAATATCATGAACATTTTCTATATCACTCACCATCAGAATATGATGGTTACATTTCTCTTCGATATCAATGTTTTTACTAGTATTCTCTAATTCAAAATCCTAGTTTTGTAGTGACCTTCGCATTTCATTTTCCCTCTTATTAAGAAGATGTGTTATTAACCCTATTTATGATGCAGTTTTATCAATAATGTTTTATTTTCAAAGATAAATCCCTTGATTATCAAGATCAAGTTTAAATTGTGAGGATGCAATTTAATTAAGGTGGGAAGAATGTAACACCCCGAAATTCTAAAGTAAGAATATTGTATTTAATAGTGTATATGACACACAACAACAATAGTAGAAAGGTATATAATTTCCAAAGACATTAATATGTTTTTAATATTTTAAATAAATCTATTATATAGTTTTTAATGCATGCAACACTGATTTAGCATGCGTTACATGCAAAAATTAAATTGTTCGATAGTTCTTGTTATATGTATGACCGAGTTTTACCGAACAACAATATATTCACTACAAAAAAACAGTACATTAGAGGGGGTTATTTAGAGGGGGTTATGAATAACCCCCTCTAATCATCGAATTTAGAGGGGGTTCATAACCCCCTGTAAAATGTTTAGCATTTTTTTAATATGTAGTTGGATTTTAGAGACGGTTATGTTAAAATTGTCACTACTTTAATAATTGGTGGCAGTATATATTTAGTTACATGTACTATATATTCGATTAGAAGCACTATATACATACATACATACATATATATACATATATATATATATATAATCAGTTGGATTTTAGAGGTGTTATGTGTGTGTGTTATACAAAATTTGTTTTTTTAAGAAAATAGTGGGGGTTCACAACCCACTCCAATGTAAGAGATTAGTGGGGGTTCAAAACCCCCTCTTGAACCCCCACTAATGTCTTACATTATAGGGGGTTCACAACCCCCTCTAATTTAAGAGATCAGAGAGGTTGTGAACCCCCACTATTTTCTTAAAAAAATTATAATATATATATATAGTATATATTCTATACATATTTGAATGTATTTATAAAATGTATAATATATTATATTCATATAAATATTTAATATATATATATATATATTAATTTTTTATGTATAAATATAATATGTATGTATATATATATATATATTTTCATAATATATTTAGGTAAAATATAAATAAATAAATATATGTGTGTGTGTATTCAAATAAATATAAACAATTACAAATAAATATATATATACACATTTTCATTTGTGTGAGTTTGATATAAATGTATTTATAAATACATACATACATAATTTTATTTAAATATATGTAAATATATAATTAAAAGAGGTGTTCAGAAAAAAAAAATACATATATCTTTATATTTATATAAATATAGATACATGTTATTTATTTAATATATTTAAATATATTATGAAAATAATGCTTATCTTAATAAACTTATTAATATATATAAATACAATAATATATAAATTATATGTGTAAATTTGTTAATATATATGTTTATTTTAATAAACTTATTATATGTATTTAAATATATTGTTTTAATAATGTTTATTTCAATAAACTTATTAATATATATAAATACAATAATATATAAATTATGTGTAAATTTGTTAATATATATATTTTTATTAATATATATGCATATTTTAATAAACTTATTATATGTATTTAAATATATTATAGAAATAATTTATATTTTAATAAACTTATCAATAAATATAAATAGAATAATATATGTTTTATTTAATTAAAAACCGAGTTGTGGTAGTGGTTTAAACGTAGTCTGTATACCATGGAGATTCGGTGTTCGAATCTCGTCTGCTTCAACATTTTAGAAGCCTCCGAATTTGCCAACTGAGAGGAGACCGGGAGTTGGACCTACTCACAGAGGAGACCGGGGTTGGACTGGGACACGCACCCAGAGAACCAAGGGATAGACACACTCACGCGGGGGGCTAGAACCGGGGGACAGACACACACTCACGCGGGGGGTGGGGCTGGACCGATACCCGCACCTAGAGAACCAGGGGACAGACACACACTCATGTGGGGTCCAGGGGGAGACCGAGACAGACATGCAGGGGACAAGAAGGGATAGACACGCGGGGAGAGACCGAGACAAGGGGGAAAGACATGGACAGACGCCTGTGGGGGAGCCTAGGGACAGAGACAAACAGACACGAAGACACAGACAGGGGACAAACAT
Organism: Viscum album; assembly: GCA_963277665.1. NCBI lineage: Eukaryota > Viridiplantae > Streptophyta > Magnoliopsida > Santalales > Viscaceae > Viscum > Viscum album. The sequence goes on from OY728142.1 coordinate 20,074,751, forward strand.
GGACAGACACGCACGCAGGGGGAACAAGGGACATACACAGACACGCGGGGGACCGGGAGGTGGGGTGGAGATCAGGGATGCACAGGAGGGGCGGCGGGGACTGGAGCGGGGGAAATAGGAAATAGGGTAGGACTGGTCATGCACAACGCCAATTCGGGAGATTTTTTCTTTAAAAAAATAAGTATTAGGGGCGGTTGTGTAAAACTGCCTCTAATGAAACCAACAATTAGGGGTAGTTTGAACTGCCCCTAACACCTCTATTAGAGGTGGTCAAGGTATTAACTGCCTCTAATGACAACAAGCTGTGATAAATTTTGGACAACATTAAAAGGGGTTTAAACCCCCACTAATGTAACCACCACTTAACTCGTCACACATTTACCAGCACTTCCTCAAAACCGCCTCTACTAACAGTAGGTAGGCACATTAGTATTGGTTCCTCATAACCACCACTAATGTTTTTAGAAGGGGTTAAAACCCCTTCTAAAGTCAAAAATAACCCCTTCTATAGTGGTCATTTTTTGTAGTGATTATTAAAATATTATAATTAAATATAAGAAGATATAGAATAGACACTAAATTGGAAGTTATTGATAGGATTAACTAACTTATATAAATATATTATCAAATTCGTTACTTAACAATTAAATAGAAATGAATATCAAAACCAATTGAAAATATAAGAATTGTTTTTATAAAGAACAATTTGTATGCTTCCAAAAGAGTTTTATCGTAATTAATTAAATAAATTACTATTATTTAATATTATATATTCAATAAATATTTTTTATTTTCATCCAACAAATTTTATAGGAATAATAGAAGAATAAATCCAGTTTTATGCTTTCAAATTGTATTTTTCTAAAAAGGCAATTTTTCCACCTTTTAATGGCACACCAATTTTAAATCTAAATTGTTACACTTTTATAAATTTAATATTTCAAAATAAACTTAATTTTTTAAATTGAAACATAAAATTTATCTTAGGATTAATTTTTTGTATTTTTCCATGAAGTATCATTTCTTGATGAATAGTGAAAAATATTGAATTTTAATTGAAAACTGTTTTTTCATCTAAATAATTTATGGGGTTAAATTATATTTTAAATTTATTTTAAAGTAATATTTGATAAAATATACTTAAATTAATCAAATTTTTTCATTTTTATCTATTTTTAATTTAAATTTTAAATAAAAACATTTCAAACTTTTGAACATCTTTTAAAAACTCGCTTTGTCATCCCATATGCGGGATTAAATTTAAATTAATTTATACCACTTATATGATTTAAATTTGTAAAAATAGATTCCATATTTGGAATCATCATAATTTATATTTTATAATAAGTTCAAATTAGTTTTTTTCCAAAAATATTAGTGAATGTGGTTAAAAGATTTTACAGTAATTAAGGTAAAATTAAGCTTAACAGGGGAATAAACCTTAAACTTAAGGGAAAAAATAACCTATAAACATGTCAAAAACATATTTAATGGACATATTTAGACCATATATTTCCTTTTCTAGAAATTTTTTAATATTACAATCACCTTATATAAGTAGGAACTCTCAATAGTGTTTACCTTTTTATATTTACAAGAATGCCGCTCCTCCTTCACTATAAAAAGGTACTCACCCCTATCATTTATTAAAACCTATAAATCCATTTGTCTCATACAAAACCATACCAAAAAAACTCTCAAAATACCTCCACTCCCCCTATAAACCTCATTTTTTGGTAGAAATAAAACCAAGTAAATCTTTTAGTATAAACCAAAAGGAGTTACCCAAATGAGAGGGAACATTCTTCAACGATCACTTTTGTTTCATTTACTTCTCCACCCCTTAAATTATTTTTATATCATTATTATATAATAAAATAATTATATTCAATATAATAACATGTTTTTATTCTAATATTTCTACCTACACTTTCACACACATCCAACAAAATGGGATACACAATCATCGTTCGTGTGTACGGTGGGCCACCGTCTCACGAACCGATGTCGTTTGTTCTTCCATTTACCACATTTAGAGTTTGTAAATAATGATGAATTTATAGTTTATATATAATATATATGATATTTATATTTTATTTATGATTCATTAATTCTTATATAACTCATACCTTCATGATTTCCATTTTATGGAAATACGATAACATCATTTGTGGATGTGTGGACTACCACCTCATCAAAGTGATGTGATTCCCTCACACATTGCATGGAATGTATTAAGAATGTTATCAATAAAAATATGTTACATATATGAAATGAATATTATACTATAATTTTTAAATACATATATATCATTTACTTTACATTCTTTTAAATATGATAATGAAATGAAAGTAGCGTACATGCGTACGTATGGTCTACCATCTCTATGAATAGTGAATTTCATTTCTTATCTTAAAATATTATGGATTATTATAAATACATATATAATGGATATATATTATATTTAAATCATGGTTTACATTATGGAGGTGATTAAATCATGATCTAATTAATTTTAACAACAAGTAACAAGTCAAAACATGCTCGAAAAACTAGGCAATTAACACCCAAAATAGTGAAAAAAATGAAATATTGTTAACAAAAAAGTAATAAGATATTATAAGAAGATAATATATGATGTTATAAATATTATTGTGGTTATTTTATAAGTTAATAACCAGATTAAATCCATTATACATGAGTTTAAAGTATGTTCACTTAAAAGGAAACGCAAAGTAAGGGATTTCATCTCAATTTACATTTTATTGAGACTTATTTGTTGTTATGCACCAATTAACTTTAATGTGGTGTATATAATTCCCATTTGTCTCTTAATATCATGATTAATTTATAATTCATTTTATTTTAAGTTTCACTTTGAATTATCTCACCCAAGGGGTTTAACATGAAAAGTACCAAGTGGTAAAAGTTATCTTTACTATCTCACTTTCTTCTGTGATTTTTAAATTTCTACTGAAAAAATCACTTTATTGTAATCATTTTACATTGTAAATTTCCTTAAATATAAACATTATTGGGTAGTGGATATTATTATTTCCTAACCCATATAACATTTTTACATACAGTGTTTACATTGACTATTATTTGGTTTTTTTTTGTGGAAATATTGACAAATTTTTATTATTTATTCAATACAGATATTTGATAAGGAATATTGTTTATTAATTAAATAGATTAATTAATATGAGGAATTATTTGGATATCAGTGATGGGTGGGGCCCAGAATTTATATATCCCCTTGATGCATCAACAGGTTCTCATGAGACAAATAAAATGGGAAAATTAAATGGGTTTTTACCCATAGTTTTAAACTGTATTGTGAATGGTATTGATGGTATAGGTTTTCATGTTCATCATACATGATTTCCAATAATTAATAATTTAATTAATATATATTTAAGTTATTATTTTTATTATCCATGAGATTTTCATATTATAAAATTTATGGATGCATTTCATTCTCATTTTATTGATTAAATGGCATGTGTTTTAGTTATTTAAATTTACATATTGATTATTCCTTATCCAGTTATTTAAATGGAATTTTTTCTCATTGATTCACCTTTCCATGTGGATTTTTTCATATTTATTCATTATTGATTCTGATTTACTTACCCTTGTTGATAATTTAATCTCACCCTTATTATGTTTTATTTCCCCCTATGTTATGGAGATGAATCCTTTGAATGAGTTTCAAGGGTGAAGAGATTTTACTTGTGTTATGCTTATTTTATTTTCCCAATTTATTATGGGTGTCATGTATGTAATCTGGTTTTCCAAAATTACTAAACTGATCGGTCCTTTGGGATTTGATTCCTTATAATCATTCCAATGTAATAAAGTAATGCTCAGGCACCGGTATTCTAGGGTCAGAGCATTATAGAGTTGTTTAATATGAATTATTTTTTTATTTATAACTTGATACTATTGTTCAAAATTCTTATTTTCTACAATAATTTCAGTTACATAGGCTTATAATTATTGAGTGATGATTCATTTCTAAGATAGATGAGTTTTGTAGATTCCCTGTTCGTATTGACCACTGAGGGGGGGAGGTGAATCATTAGATTACTTTTACAAAATGTTTTCTTTTAATTTCAACCAATTAAACTTGTTAAGGTTCTTGATCTACTTAGTAAAATATTATTATCTCGCCTTGTGTTCATAAATAATAAAATATATCGCATTACATGGTATTTACAAGGTTCTGTATAAAGACCTACTTCTTTCCATATTAGTTAGACACCCCAACATGGATTTTCTGCTATAATTTTATCAATTATTACAATAGATAAGGAAAAAACTGGTTATATGACCCAATATTCAATCCTCTAGTTGATTCCATTTCTACACCCTAGAAACCAGCTCTTCTACCTCAGTTGGTTAGACCCCCCCCCCCCCCAACCATCTTCTCCCCTTCTTCTTCTCAACTGGATAGACACCTTTTCCATGAGACTCTACAATAACTTGTTATACACTCTAGTCATAATATTCTTATTTTTCTTAATATTTGTCCTATAGTATAAATTCCTCTTCATTCTTCAAAGTGATCTTCCTCCACAAGAAAACAGGATCGCCTCTACTCATGTAAAACATCAAGATATTCAATGGATTCTTTGAAAAAGATTATTTTTCTTAAAACTTGTTCACATCATATCATGAATGATTCCATTCTTATCATCTATCAAAATTATCATACCTCAAATAATTCTCCTATAGAATTATTTTGGCTTTAGTCTCTTCAACTTTTGATCTTTAATGAATAATCAAATCTTCCTCAATCAGTCAAATTCTTGGGAAATAATTATTTCTTATTATGATGAATTCATGGCCTTAATGAAATGTTCATAAGTTAATCTTTCAATTTATTTAATGTAATTTTATATAATATTGAACTTTTACAACTTAGAATAATCTTTCTTCAAATTCTCAAATCAAATTATTCATGAAATCATGAGTATTGCATGCACTTCTCAACAGGTGCTCAATGAAACTTCTTTTATTATTCACTATATATTTCAATAATAGTATATTAAATTGTCTCCAAGCACATCATATTACTATAGTATAGCATATTTGAAATATCATTCATTTTTGGTTCACATACTTGATGCTTCACGTATTAATGATTTAAAAACAAGTTAAATGACTTTAATTATTTTTCAAGTATGCGACACGCATGGGCTTCTCAATTATGTATTGTAGTAAACTTTATATTCCTCAAATATTAGTCCAAATTTTTGTTATGTGAATCAAATGGTCAAATAATATCATATATTACAAGTCTCAAACATTTGGTCCACTTCCTTGATGTTTAGTGTAATAATGCTTCAAAAAACCAACTACCAGGTTTTACATCTCCACTATATACTAATCAAATAGTGCATGAAATTTTTTCAATGCCCATCATATGAATATAGAATAGAATATATGAATTATTTTATATTGTTGGTCTACTTCCTTGATTCTTAGCATACTGATTCTTTAAAAAATAATTTAACTCTTTTTCAAGTAATAAATAGTACTCTAGCTCTCTTTATGCAATTGCATAAAACTATAATTCATATATAATATCATCTACATAGCACCTTGCATCACTTATCACTTCACTTTTTTTCTCAAATTTTTATCCTTAACAAAAATAAACACTTTCTTTTCAATACTTTATAAAAAACACTTTCATTTTGGAACTTAAATAGAGAAAAATAAGTGCTTCTGCTCTTAATAATGACTTATCCCAAAAATTATTCAGTAAATATTAGTGATATTTAACCATGTATTTATAGGAAAAACTGAATGTTATTAACACATAATAATCCTATAAAATATGATAACTCATTAAACTATATGAAATTTAGAAAAATGCATCACCTATACCTATAAGAATCCTTCACTACGCATACTTCATACACCGTAGGGAATTTTTTTCAAACTCATCTTACTGGTATAAAGATATTTTCATAATGCGTGGTATTTTTTCTTTGATGAAAACTAAATGTTCTATTTATTTTTCATGGTATTTTTTTATAGAAACAAAATATATTCTAAAAAATATTCAATGCATGTTGTAATTATTATTCTCAAAATCAATTCATGAAATTCTAATTTTTATACTTAAAAAAATTCCCACAGTTCATTGATCTTATGAAAATATCACATATAGATTTATATGATTTAAAAAATATAACATCTAAACTATATATTTCTAATATAGTAAGCTTCTTAAATATATATTTCTCATAGAGTATAAGAAATTATCATTATGCACACCATATGATTATTGCATAGTATATGTGTCATGTCACATACTGTTGGTAAATTTTTTGATTCTTTTCAAACTGTTGTTTTACAAATAAATTAAGGATTTAATTCTTATTAGTAAAACATTGAATAGAACTTCAGTATATAAATTTTGTGTCTTTTTCAATTTTCATCAGATTTTCATTTTTATTCTCATATTAACTCCTACATCGTATATTGTCTTCTTTATACTCAACTTTGAAAATCATATGTCAATATAGAAAAAAAATCATTCAAAAAGGATATCTTCACAAACAATTCTTAAAGTTTGTGGAAATTCATACTTAGCTTATTTCTGTAATTCCATAAAGCTTTTGATGATCCCACATGGATCCTAACTTCATACATGATTGTTCGGTGTGAAAACCCTTTAACAATTCCTCATGAAAAATATATTTTCCAATGTATTCAAATTATTTGAAACTTATTTGAATTATTGTTCTTCTAAAATCCTCAAATAATTCTTAAAAACACTTTATGAAATAATAGGTATAGTTCATGTCCATATTTAAAATAATTATTCACCCAATTAAGGTATGAATTCACATGTTAAAAACATTGTGCTACTCCAAACTTCATTAGCACATGACTTAGACATTAATACCATTTTAACAACCATTGTAATTAATATTCCATTATATCTTAAACTTATTCTATTTAATATTAAAGTTAATGGCCACACATTTCACTTACATATACATGGTATTACCTCAATAACAAGTGTACATACATGATTTCTTTATCAAAAATTACATATAATGCCTCAAGAATAATCATATCCTCATCTAATTCTTCCTCATATATTTAATTTATGATATACTAACAATAAATAAAACATTAATTCTTCAATATTTCACTTGTTCTCTTCATGTTTGAAAGAGATTTATGTTCTTTGGTTGATAAAAAAATATAATGGGATATATTTTTGAGAACAAGCTATGATTTTGTGAAGAATATGTCTTTGAGGATATTGCTAATGATTTGAGAAAATATTATACTGAAGAAGTTTCTCTATAATTTAGAAATTATCTAGAGAAGTTATTTTTGAAAGTTTTGTAGTGTATATTTTTTATTTTTTTATATTTTGATTTAAATGCATAAATTATATTCAAACTCACATTTAATTAAGTTTATTAAGTGAGTGAGAAGGATTCAAGATAAGACCAAGAGGTTCTGAGATGATTTGAGTTAAATTTAGAAATATTTTTGTGAGTTGTGGATCTATGTAAAGGTTTCTATATATTGTTTAAAGGTCATGTGAGTTTTTTACTACCTATGTAAGGGTCATTGAGATATATATAAAGGTATTATATAATCTACATAAAGGTAATCCATGTGTCATGTAAAGTTCATATATGTTTTACACTACCTATGAAAGGGTTATTGAGACCTATATAAGGGTAGTATTGGATCTATGTAAAGTTAAAATGCATTTGTATAAGCGTAATTTAGAAATATTAAAATCTATGTATTGGTAATGTACCATCTTCATAGAGGTCACTGGTTATCTATGTAAAGTTCATCACAACCCCTACATAAAGGTTTCTCAAAAATTCAACACCTACATAAGGGTAATGGAAAGGTTCCTTGATTTTTGTAATGGTAAGTGATATTTATTCCCAGTGTCATTGAACACCTAAATATTTCAAGATGGGAAACCAAAATTGACCACACCATAGTGATCTCCATGATGAATTTCTAGAACAACTATGAGGAATGGGAATCCCTATATGGGTGTTTTAGAGGTTGTAGTAGACTTATAAAATGTGAGTATCAAAGTTTTGGAGGTGGAATTCAAAAAGGTGATATGTCCATAGTATCGATCATTTAAAATGATTTTTTCTTAGAGATTCACTACACTACACCAAGGTATCAAGTAGAATTTAATTTCACTATGAATCTTTTATATAGAAATATTGAAAAGATCATAGTGTTGTGGATATGTTGTGATGATGGTGAGTCTGAAAATAGATAAGTCCCCAACAAAGTCATATTATGACAAGTGATGTACTTTTTATTGAGATAATTATCACAATCATGGATTTTAATTTAGGATATTATTTGAGATATCCATATAAAAATTAAGTATATTTTTTCATAAATATATATATGGAGGAATTCATGGAGATATTGATGCTGAAAAATAAATAAGATTTATTTGATGGGGTTATTAAATCAATTATGAAGAGAAGTGGTGGGATTTTTTAAGACAGATATGATACTGTAAGAGAATTAAAGTTTTAATACTATATAACTATATTATTATAGAACAGAGACTGGAAAATAAGTAAGATATACTATAATATTATTCACATGGTATTTTGTGAATATATAATCAATGAAGAAGAATAAAGAGTGAAATGTTTAAATTTTATACAAACCAATTAGGTGAGTTGGTCATGAATTTCACGGAAGAAAGAGAAGAATAATAAGTCACTACCACCATAAACATATCTTAAAGAACTCCTTCATAATAAAGATGTAGTCAACCAATGAAGATGTTGTATGTAGTGTTGAGCGTGGAATTTGAAAAGGTTTCTTTTTATTAGAAAAGAATATAAGATAAATAATATATTATCCCATGAGAAAATTGATATTATTCATTGGTAGAAGTCTCCTATTTGTTTACCTATTTTCCATTATTATAATAGTGTAGTATGAACTAAGTGTGTGGGATTCACAAAAATAGTCTCGAGACTTATAAATAAATTTCTAAGTATTTTCCCTACTCACAGTAGTCCATGGGGATTTTCTAGTGGATTATGATATTATAGGTTTTTGTAGATCATACCAAGGATTAGCTACACACAATGAGTATTAAACCTTGTAAATCGCAAGTGTATTTTCTATTTTCACTTATGTTTGGTAAGAAAAAAAATCAATTCAATTTAACAAGTAAATAAGGTTGTTTTAGTGGTAAAAACATAATATTTATAAATCATTGATTCACCCCTCCTTCTTAATGATTTCATCTATCATGTGACTCTACATAGTAGAATAATATTTTCCTCATCTTTATTTTTTTTCATTCTCAACATAAAGATTTGATTCCATAAATAAAATTGGAATGGATATTAATTTGGTTGTTTACTTATTTCATCATTAAAAAATTATTTCTAACTTAAATATTTAATTATTCTTACCTAAAAGACTCAATATTAGGTCAAGAATATTAAAAGTTCACTAAAATAATATATCTTGACTTAAGAAAAGAAATATGTGAAATGAAGTTCTTTAGTTTTTAGTTTTTGAAATTTAGGATTTTTTGTGGTTTTTTTCTTTGAAAAAATAGTGTGTGAAAGTTATTGGACTCCACAATAATGGTACTGAATTAATAAAATCGATTTATTATGAATCTAGCCTCAATAAATTCTTGTTTTTCTAATTATTAATCATATTTCACACACAGGGTTGATCTCTCAAGAAGTCCATTCGCACAAAAACTATAATTTTTTATCATTATTTATAATAGAATAAATATAGACATTTGAGTGAAAGAACTTAAGAATCCACTATAAATTTCCTTCGAAAAAACACTGAAGTTAGTTCCTCATTTATATGGAGATAGAAAAGCACGATGGGAAAAAATAAAGTAGAAACAATCAAAAATAACAAATAATGGTAGATAATCTATATTGAAAGAAGTATAAATATAATAAAAAAACAAATACCCTACTATAAATTTCCTATGAACAAACACTAAAGTTAGTTCCTCATTTACATAGTGATTAAAAATAATGGTTGGAAAAAAGCAAGTATAAAAAAATAAAAAGTTAATAAATAGTGGAAGATAATATATATCAAAAAAATTATAAATATAATACAAAAACAAATACCCTACTAATCTACTTAAAATGGATAACCCTTTTTAAATGAAGTGTAGGTGAAAATTTATATGCATTATGGATGGCTTATTTTGGATCATAATTTCTCATTTAAAATTTCATGAATGATTTCCTCATTAAATTATTGAATATAATAAACTCATTTTCTTGAAAAAAAAAATTATATGTATTTTATATTGTCCCACAAAATATCAGCTTCATTGGTCATGTATAGAAGATGTTATGACCATATTATTAAAGAAGAATTTTCTATCTCAGGTGACTCTTTTAATTAAAATCCACCATTTTTTCATGAATTTATAGCCTTGAAAAAGGCTAAATATTGAGTATCTATATTTAATTAAAATGTTCCTAAATATATTCTCAATATCCCTTCAAAATTTTAGCTCATTTTAACTTTTAATTTGTGGTATATGGTCCTATATTTCAAATTCATCCAAACTACGCATGGAGTCCAAGATCAAACTTACCTTATTCTTTTAGTCCTTAAATTTTTGGATTTAGATCAAGGTCCAATTTAATTAAATATAGACCATAATTTATGTAAGCCTAAAAAAATGAATTTATTGATTTATATTAGTGTATAAAAAGTTGTGTCTAAAATAAAAAAATGATAAAATCGCTTAAAGATAAAAATTTAATCAATTTTGACAAGCTCAAATTATTCCTAAACCCTAAAAATGTGACAATTTCCCTTTAAATAAAAAATTCGTGGGATTTAAAACATTTAATTCCAAAATAAAATATATGTAAATATGATCTTCATCGTTATATTAAGTCTCAAACCACCTTGGGAGGTGAATAAATGTGCCTCTAAATTGGTTTAAGATAGAAAAGGAAGTTCTTAAATGAATTATCTTGGTGGACTTATGAATTTTCCATATGTAATGGCCCTTGGAAACCCATTATTTCAATCCCAAAATGAAATCCCATTTGGACTTTTCCAATTCCACATGTTGATGTTTTAATAATATAAATAACTCATTATTTATATTATAATGGAACATTAATTTATTAATTATATTTTATTAAATAATTAAAATTCATATAACATAAATAATATTTGTGTTTAAAATAAACATGAACATTTTTATACATTGATGAATCACATTAATCCAAAAATCCTAATTAGCATTATCTTATGTGTGACCCCAATGGCCCTTTGTAAATTTGTAAATAATCTTGAATCTCATTCATAATTATAAACTGAGAATGATATATATCAACATGTCATATATACCCATATTATAAAGGTTTTTGGTGTAATCTAATCCACCACATGTTCATTAGATAAGTTCTTTTATTCTTGACATCAATATTAAGAACAAGACAAGGATAATGGAAATATCATGTATCTTATCTCTTTTTCTCAATTCTCAAGTTCACTAAATCATATATATTTATATCATATGTAATTTTATAAACATGTACACACACTTATTTAAAATCAAATTAAGTGTTATAATGTCAAGACCCATCATATGGGTGAACATATCCTATCTTGGTTGATCAAATCACTCTACTTGATTAAATTCATTCATATTTACCTTCTATTAAGGAAAATTATAAAATGACTTTAGATGGGTATCAAGGTATAAAACCTCACAATTATGGATCCTCTTTTACAAGATAAAGTTGAAGGATCCATAGCCAGTTTTCACTTAAGTAATACTAATGATACATATATGATAATCCATATGGTGTACTTTAAATGGGTCAATTGAAATACAAGTTCACCAACTTATATTATATGAGTTATCAATTTTATCTCCAAAACATTTCTCATTATGATCTTAACATATCACCATAACCCAATATGATGATCATTGATAAAGTATAACATGTTAATATATATATATATATATATATATATTCCTAGGGGTGTTCTCAAATCATATCCAATATTATATGCAACAAAAATAAATTAATGGTGAGTATTTGCATTAATATACATTACATGATACAACATGTCCCTAAGTTAACAACACTTAACTATATTTACGGAATAAACACTAATATCGTTTTCCATGTTCTCTATTCATCTTCAAGGAGAGGGTGATAGTACACCTTTTGGAGATCAAGGGGTCCTCATGTAGTATACATGGATTCTAGAGGTTGGTGTATTACCTTTAGATTCAAGAGTCCAAGTATTTTTTCTTAGTAATTCATATCAAGCATACTCCATCAAGATGGAGCACACTAAACTTAAGGTATGCATAGTGAAATTACCCTTACGATTAGTGTAGATACCTAATAGGGGTGAATCAGGTGTAAAGCTATTTTCACTAAATCCTAAAATATCTTGGAATTTTTTATCCCCTTCTGAATTTAACCTCTATTTCTAGTCACTGTCATTGGATCTATTTTATGTTTAACCAAGTAATCATACCACATGAAATTCAAGTAGAGAAATTAAAGAGAGCTAGTGGTATTTACATGGTTAATCCAGAAATAAATAATCCTTTCCTTGATTGGTTGTTCTCCCTAATCAATTTTTATTCACTGTAATAAAATTTTTACTATAATGGTTGGTTATTCACACACCTATATAGTGACTCACCATGCATATAGCTTTCTATATCTCACGGGACTTTCAAAACCTCAACTACACACTAAATTCACTTCTTTGCACTTTGTTTTCCTTTCATACCCTAAGTCATAAAGTGTATACAGCTTCCCACTATGTATAAACAAGTTTTTTCCACTATAAACTTATTTTAAGTCAATAAATGGGTTATAATGAGATGTATCTATATACATGAATGATATCCTTCTTCCCAAATGGAGCCTTTGAGTACCATGAGTTCAAGGATGATACATTCAACTAGAACTCTAATTGTAACTCAACATCGCAGCTTTTCAAGGGATATTACTTGCCTAGATTTCTCACTTATCAATATCTGAAATGATCAACTCATAAATGATATGAATAATATAATAATGGTTAGTCTCTCCTCAACATCTTTCTTATTCTTTACTTTATTCAAAACCCATATGACTTTCTCAATGTAGCACCGGATCAGTTGTATTCTTCTCCCTTGATACATCTTATAGTAGCTACTCTTCTTCCTTCTTCTTTAAGATCTCCAATTCTCATGGATTTCTCATTTTCATCAGTAAACTCGTAGCATTATCTCTACATCTTTCTATTTCTTATTCATCAATCTTATCGTACTTATCATGTGCATGGGCAGCCATATTAAATGTCTTATCTCATTTCTATATTCTATAAATGGAATATATCAATTATTATTGTGGATCATTCTAAAATTTTCATTATAGAATTTCCATTTTTGGATTGAAAATACTTTCCTCTTAATTATTTTTCAAATCAAAAGATATTCCAAAAATACTCTTATTAAATGCATCTCATGTTTCCAAATATTTTTTAATTATTATACAATAGCCACAAATTCTTCAAACACCATAATAAAGTCTCACAATATCTCCATAGATATTGCACTTAAATCTCCATAGATATATGAAAACTATACAATAAATTATCTTGTTGGGTTGGACATTATCTTGCGACATGAGAGCTTCTATGAAAACAATATAGCCTTCAAGTTGATTCTATACACACCAGTAACACCTCAGATTAAAATAAATCAGACTTTATAAAACATATAAAATCATAAAAGACTTATTCTCTAATTTATAGGTAAATATTTGTGATGAATTCTTCTTCATTACTATTAAAAATCCAATAAATTCATTTTTTCTTATTTAAATATGCAAAAAATATTCATTTTTTATCTTCTTCTTCCTCTACTTGAAGATAATTTTCTTAATCACTCAAGGATAGTATCAAATTTAAAATATTATGTTTTTCTATTTTAATATCATCCTAATAATCATCCCATTTTATTCTTTAGAATCTCATAATTCGGTATATCTCATTTTTCCAACTATGGGATTTTAGAATTTTCCCCAATTAATTATTATATGAAGCTCAAAAAAGTGTATGTGGGATATAAATATTGTACGGGGTAAGAAATATCATACATGGATATAAATATTCTTTGTGTATATAAAATTTCTTGAATTTATATCAATTATCTTCCATGTAACTCAAAATATCTTACAGGATCTCCCTTTTCAAAAATTTTGTAAACTCAAATGTCGCATGCTAGACCAAAACCACTTACATCCCAACAGAATGCCTTGAATCCCTCTTAATTCTTCAATTTTGATGATAAATCTCTTATGCCTTATTGAAATATCTTACACCATATAACATTTCCCTTTTTAGAATTCTAGCAAACTCAAAATTTATATAAACTGTAGAAAATGTCATATTGGCAACTCGTGTGCCTCAATTCACTTGCATGTAGGATAGATCTCTTATACATAGGATAATTACCTTTGTCATTTTTTTTCTCCTCTCTATTGGAATTTTTGAAAACTCAAATATCATATGTTCTTGCATAATTTATTCTTCATAGATGAATTCTGTTACACAATGGCCTCATATAATAGTTTCCTTTGACATTTTTTATGCTTCATCATAGGAATTCTAGATTTATTCAAATGAATTTTGATCTTTTTCAAATAAACTTTATACCTTCAAAATCAACTTAAATTACTTCAAAATAGCTCTAAATAATTACATGAATTATTATAATAATTTCAAACACTTTTAAACTTGTTTCAAATCCTTATAGTTTATAAAATACTCAAGATAGAGTATTTCTATAAATTCTTATGAATTCTCAATTCCAGACATTAATAATCATCATCTAAGAGAATTTATATACTTAACACAATAGCCAATATATTATAAAATACAGGGATTGATTCTCCACTTTCAACTAGATTTCCTAAATGATTTAATATTATTTAACACTTGATAAATATAGCTTATATGATCAATCCACTAAAAGTTCAATAGCTAGATCCTCTTAGTTTTTCAACTTCAAAAGTGATTGTTGTTGATAGAGCTTCTCCAAGATTTTTCACTAGTCTTAGACATGAAGATCAACTCAACAATAATCTTATGTTATAGCTACAACCTAGAAGTTGTTCAACTGTATATTCATATGTAACATCACCTTTAATCTTCATGGGTGGATTCTCATTACATCATCCAAGGTATCACCATTTCATTAATTACATTGATAATGGAAATAATCCTAATTGATAACAAGTATAAAAACACTTTTCATCACTTTATATGGTTATCTTATATACTTCATATCGCATTTTGATTAATTGATGATATTTCTAGTATTTAAATAGGTTTCTTTCATTATTTATGACCATCTAATGTTTTAAAAAAACCCATCAATATTTCCCAATCACTTCATATGATATTCCTATTGAAATAGTGGGTGCCCTAGACCCAACTATGCAGTAATTTTGATTACCATATCATGTATACAGTTAGCTATATATGATGTCTACTTACAATTATAGTGTATACTTTTCTATATCCACTAATGAAATGGTAATGTACATAGTTTAATTGTCATATCAAAAGGTTATAGCAGATCCCAGGCTATAATAAGAACCTCTAGATATTGTGACATTAATCTTAAACTAAGTTTATATGGTCTAGATGCATCATAATGATTAGAAATAGTTTATATTTGACTATCAGGTGTTGGGGGCTCATAATAATTGAGACTTCTTCTCATGAAGTTCGCACTTGGTGATCTCTAGTAGTGAGATCATGAGGACAGACCTGCTAATAGGAACACCACATGTTTTGGGTGTCATTGGTTGTTCCTATATATGGACATGTGTATTGGTCTCCTAACTTGAGACCATTACCAATGTGTGCCATTTGATTGCATAATTTGATTCAAATAAAAAATCATGATAATGAAATCATGGAGAGGTAGCATGTGTTGGGTGTGTTGTTGGTGGTATAACATTAGTTGAATGGTCAAGAAAGGATTTGTCACTTCTAGGTTCTAGAAGTTGAATATCTCAGGTCTGATTGGTCAATATGGTGATACCTTTATAAGTATTTGGATAAATCAGTCAACAAGTAAATCCATCTGGATAGATCAAGAAAAGTATGATGATACAAGTGTGTGTCCTACTTTATCATATATTTAAAGACAAATAGATTATAATACACAATCAGTGTTCATAGATTGGTAGTCATTTCTATAATTATCTTTATCTCTATAGAGGCCTTGATGAGTTTCTAGACTCAGCTCTTGTTCTGTGGATTTTATTCACTGCTATCGAGATAAGGGCATAGAGGGTCAAACACAATATCATATTCAAGAATCTACCCTATTTAGTTGAATAAGTATATTAGAAATGGTGGGACCCACCATGGGGTCTGAGCATTGTCCAAGGTATCAATCACCAAATAAATAAATGAATTAATTATTATTCAAGTTTTGAATAAATGGGATTAAATTTATATTATTTACAAGTTAAGTAAATACGAGAAAATATTATTCAAACGAATATTATTTTAATATTCAAGGTTTATTTAATATTAAATGGGAATGTCAATTGAGTTAAATGGATTGGTTTTATCATGTAATATATTTTATATATATTATAAGTATTTGATAAATTTCTAATAATATTTATAGAACCATTTAGTTCAACATAATTATTATTTAGTGGACATTGAAATAAACGGGGGTTGGGGAACCCAACCGGGTATTTTAGAAACTCTACTATAAATAGAGAAAGAGGCTCTCTCATCAATGACTATTCAGGGTATTTTGGCCAGATCCACTCCATCATCCCACTTCTTAGAGATAGAAGAAGTCTATCCAAGAGCTAGAATCAAGATCTCCCCCAAGCATCGAAGGCATCTCGATGTAGTGATCGATGGGATGTCGAAGACATCATCGGATCACCGTGCTAGCACCTGAAATCTGACGATCGGTGCTCCCACAGATTTTTGAAGCATGTGTGGATGCTCTAGAGGGATCCTGCTATGGATCCTTCAACCAATGATCACCAACAATGATTTGTTGTCAACTGCACCTTCAGATCTATAAAGGTATGTTTTTTGTTTTTTATTTTTGTGCCCTTTTAATTTACATGAGATCCTCATACTATATCGGGGCTCACTTCATTGGTGAAAACAAGTTCCATCATCCCATCGATGAAAATTTTAAAACCATCATCTCATAAGCTTCCGTTTTGGGCCTCGGTACATTCAATTGGTATAAGTGGGATCACATATATTTTATGATCTAAGAAAAATTAATTTTCATTAAAAATTAAGTTGAGGGTTTAAAATCGGTCCCAACAGTTCAGAATGCTCTTTGATCCGATTTCAAATGGCCAAGTTATGGTCATTTGAAATTTTCAAAATGGATCATGTTTGTGGTTTTTTCTAGGGTTTTAAAATGTTATTGATTGTTTCTAATCAATTTATAGCCAAGTTTTCATTGTTTCCTTTCATTGGAAATTATACTATTTTTATGAAAACTTGGAATTAATATAAATAGAATTAGTATTATAATAATATAATTATAATAATCTATAATAATAATAATAATAGATTATTATTTTATTATAATAATTTTATTATTATTATAAGGCTAATAAATAGCCTTTAGAAATTATTTTATTGGGTTGGTTGGCTGTTTGTGTGGAGTTATCCACATAAAAACAAAAAAAGGGGGGGCAAGTTGGGGTGGGTCCAGGTAATTTTTTATTTATTTAAAAAAATAAAGAGGAGGATGAATTTGGAGTGAATCAAAAAAAACTTTTTAAAGATGGAGGGAGTGCCCCCCCCCCACTTCTCTCCTACATCACAATGGAGAGATTTCACCGGACTGCCCCTCTCCACCAGGTGACGAACCAGTCCATAGCAAAGCCACATAGTTAGCGCCCCACACAGCCTTCCCTAGCCTGGCTCCCCTCAGACCTCCACACCCCATCAGTACAGACTCCTTGCCCGGATCCCTACTGGCTCACCACTACTGGAACCACCCTGGCCTCTATGATGGCCAGATCTAGGCAGCCTGTCGTCACACTGCCTCCCTGAGCAGTCTCCACCTCCTTTCCCGGTCTTCGCCATCTCATCCAGTACAAGACACACCATGGATTTCTCTGACCTTTTGTGGCCCAGAAACCCCACTTCCAAGCCTCTCCCCTTCAGAGGAATGGTGCCTAGGACAACCTCCTCTACACCGCAGCACCGACTGAAGATCTGGCCACCTATCTGGAAGCTCCCTCCAAGCAAGCCAGCCCGCTGCAGCCCCACCTCCCTACTGACTCGTAATCATGACTAAGCTTCCACTGATTGGTGTTTCCTCCCTCTATGTGGCCTCCCAATTTTGGATTTCTACACACATCCACAACACCTCCTCCTCAGGACACCTCTTCTCCTCTAGATCTGCTGCGGTCAAATCCGCCGTGAGGTATGCGTGAAAAATATCATCCTGACCCATTTTTCCCCGCTAGAGGCCTAGAAAGGATGGCACAATTTGAAACAGTTTTGGGCAGACCTACATGGCCCAGAAATGCCAATCACAGGCATTGTCTGGTTCAAAACATGGTTGTGTGGGATTAGCGCGACCCGCTTTGCACCTACCCAGTATTGTGGGACCTAGTTTTACCATAATTAATTAAAATATTAATTTATGATTTAACCAATAATATTTTAATATCTGAGGAAATTAATTTAATTATTGTATCAAATTTATTTATTTATTTATTTATTTATTTATTTATTTATTTTTGGCATAAAATTAAATTAATTATGAGACCGATAAATAATTAAATTATTTGAATTATTTAATTAATTTAATTTAATTAAATAACCCTTGTACTTTATTTAATGAAATTTAATTTTTATCATGCATTATATTTACCCTTCTACTGGTCTTGAGCACTGACTTGTGTGTGTCTACATTTATTTATTTAACTATGTGTGATGTTTGTAATTAATTAAATGGAAGTCTGTGCATCACCTTTGTCTTTGGTTAAAATGTATAATTTCCTGTGAACCTAATTTTATTTGATGTACATTAAACCCCTATTCCCCCTCGCCTGCGAACAAGTATTCTTGTACTTTGGATGAAGATGGTGAACGGCGTCGATCCTGCCAAGATGAGGCGGTGTACGTTGATCAATACAATGCAAGACAATACTTAGACCCTACCGAGACAAGGTGATACTCCATATGAGAAGCAGACATACAATATGCGGGCGAGCTATATCAAGATTCAAGTTGCGACACAGGTATGATGCCCCTAGGTCTTTTTAGATTCTCAATACCAATCAGATAGTAGTTTACCATTATTCATTTATTTATTGTTTTATGCATTTTATAACAGTGGGAGAAATACATAAAATAATAAATAATAAGATACATAAATAATCGATGTATGTTTTTTTATTAATGTTCAGTTGTGAGTGCAACAACATATATGAACAAGATTAATAGAAATAGATTACATTCATCGAGAGAAAAACAAAACCCTCAAAGTAATATTAAATCTTTATCACCTTTCATCATTCAATTTTGAACAAAATAGAGTGTTTGGGGTTCCGTTCATGCTAAATTTTAGGGTTCCTCTTACTACCGAGGA
This sequence comes from Viscum album, assembly GCA_963277665.1. Taxonomy (NCBI): domain Eukaryota; kingdom Viridiplantae; phylum Streptophyta; class Magnoliopsida; order Santalales; family Viscaceae; genus Viscum; species Viscum album. The sequence continues at coordinate 20,094,438 of OY728142.1, forward strand.
GTTCTTATAAGAATGGTAAGTTGAATTAACTAAAATTATAACAAAGAAATAGACAAATCTAGCTTGTTTTAATTTTATAGGCAAGCATCAGGAAAATCAAGTTATGATTTTTGAATCTGGGACTTCACTCAATAGATCAAGGAATAGCGAGTTAATGCGGTTGGCCATCCAAACGTCTACCTTTAACCCTCCAAGTAGTGGTGTATCCATAGATTGTAGACTATGAGGGGAGGTTCAAGTATCCTTACCACTAGAATACTCAAGCGACAAAGCATTCTGATTCTAGGACAAAGGGTTCTTATAATTCAATAAAATAGTGTGAGACATTTAATTATTAAATTAATTGGTAATGTATAATACTGTAATCAACATAAAAGTACTAATCTGTTAAATTTTTATTTTTGTAGAAAATGGAAAGATATACCACAAGATAAAAACTATGATAAATATTGGACAAAGTTAATGTCCAAACTAGCATGAAATTCCAAGTGTAGTGTAGATGCTTGCGTACATTACTAGTGTATCGGAAATTCAAGGTGTTGGTGTCCCTACCTATTAAAGAACCTCCATAATCAAGGGTGTAAAATGATTACCGGAGACTCATGAATCTAGAATATGATGGTTATGTCATAATTCTATCATCAATCACTGATTTTTTTTGTGAATACAACATCGGGTCATGGATGATATAACATGAAGTCTCATCTTTGAGTGGTTTTCAAGGAGAAAGTGAAGAAATAATTGAATGTGATGATTAAATTGGTTTTGTGTAAACATGAAAGGTAAACTATGATCTTTAATGGAATACCATTATTATACCTCTTCACCCACTAACTCTATTTTTTTAAGGATACAAATGAACAATATGTAGTAAGCGCTTCATTACCTTTTTAGGTAAGGTTCACCAAACAATAAGAATATTAAAGATAGTACCATCTTGAGTTCTTATAGAGATTAAATTAGAATACAAGGGGAAAAGGCCAATGAAAAGTTACGTCAAAGGCACCTTCATAATGTCCTTAAATGATTAGAGGTTGGTTATTAAATAAGAGGTTATTTTTATCACATATTATGAAATAAATTATGGAAGTTCAAAATGCAATGAACTGAATTGAATAAGAAAGAACTCAATTCTTCTTTAGTATTTATTCATCAAATAATAGTATTTTTTCTAACATAATTCTTGGGTATAAAATAAAATATACAAAACTCATATGTGTATTGAAATATAGAAACCAAGTAAGTATAGAGACATTACAAGAAGTAAATGTGTCTTCTCCAAGCAGCTGACAAAGGGTGATTTCTAAGTCATCGATGAGAAACACATAAATTCTAATTGTAAAGTGAATGATTATAGTTGAACAAGTTGTTGATTATAACAAAAAAATTTATCTCACATGCCCTTTGGACATAATGAGACATTATTCCCTGATTAGGAATGAATGTTTCTTTTGGTAACATACTCAACAAATAGTTCAGTGGTACTTGAATCATAGGCAATAAGTGATGAATATAAAAAATATAAGACTTTTACCCAGTTGTGACAAGATAATTCTTTTTTAAGAAAAACTAAAAGCATACTTCAAGAATATACCTAGTATGGTATTTAGTCTCAGAACATCTAAACACCTTTAGTATAATTGATGTATTTAGTTTGGACAAAGAAACAATTAGAAATAAAGTTATGTCACAAAGCTTATGGAATTAGTTCAACAAGTGAGAATGAACTATTTCAAAGGAAATATAGTGGTAAAGATACTTCATAATATTCCTTTAAGTCATTAAGTAATGTGATAGTGAATTATATTCATGGTCAGAAGATATGAGTTGTTTCAGATTAGCATGCCGAAAAAAATCTTGATCAAGAAATCAACAATCATGATAATGTAGCATGGAGTAATTCCTAAATTCAAATTACCTTATCTACATCACGATATTGATGTTCATAAGGAGGATCGATGATGAGTCTTACATGTTAAAATTAATCAAAAAAATGTATCATGGAGCAATTCCTAAATGCACAATTTATACATCAAAGTTATGATGTAAGTAGTATTAATGTTACAACCTACAGTAAATTCCATCATATTTCAAAAAGTGATTTGAAAATAATGGAAAAACCATAACCTATATGATAACTAAAAATGAAAAATGGAAATCATATAATTCATAGTACGATGAAAATAAATTATGTCATAGGAAATTTGTTTAGATGAAAAGAGTTTTTTAGGATTTAAACAAACTAAAATCAATATAAAGACATAGTGCATCTAAGTTATCATCCTAATAGTTTCTTAGAATATTATATAAATATCTAATATATAAAATTGGTATCCAAGTGATATACTTCCTTTCTATAAATGGGTTCACATATCTACTTGAGATAGTGGGAGAAATATTGACTTGGGCTTAGTCAATGATATAGATGCACAAATGGTTGGTATAGGAACAAGTTCCACAAGTACAAGTGGAAGAGGAATGTTCCAGATACACATAATATATAGGAAGGTTGAAACCATGGTGATGGTTTTATATTCACCATGGCCTGTGATACATTATTCATTGAGAATAAAAATTCCTACAAGTAAGAATTATATGAAAATTAGCTAATATTTACATGACTAATAAAATTCAATAATGGATTCCACATATCAAAGTGAAAAGGGGCTTATAAATTGAATACTACGATGGGTATTCAAGTGAATTGATACATGGTTGGTATAATCAAAGTACCAATAAGGATTGATTGGTTATACCAAGTCTGTATGCCTAAATCCATTAGAATTTTACTTGTCATAGCTAACTTCTCATATCATTTAATTATACATTGGATGTTAAGAACATCTTTTGTGGAAGGTGTCTAAATGGAGTAACTAGAAAGGGATGATGACATCATATGATGCCAATAAGGGTTGAAAATTACTGAAATCCAGATTAGGATTAAAGTAAACAACAAGATCTTAGAAGATTCATTTGGAATGAATCTTTTCCATGTGTACACCAGAGGTTAGTGGGAGTTCCAAATTTTTCCAAGAAAAGTATGTTCAGCAACATATGGGAAATAGATATTGGTCTTATTTTTTTTAAGACCTGGATAAAAATAATTCTCCAGTGATTGACTTAAATTAGCAACCTAATTTCTAGGGAACAGAATCTATTAAGGTTGATCTATTGTTTGTTTGGACCTAGTCAATCGTACATATAGTGACATGGTATTGAGAAATACAAGTTGTAACAATTCAAGATTATAATTGTTACCAATGTCACATGACATATATCTCTCCTAGTTGAAATGTCTAAGACATGGAAGAGATTGATGTGGTGAGTTGAATCCATATGCTTTAGCGATGGATTAATCACATAATCCATAATATGTACAAAAAATTAATATTGCTAGGATACACTTTATAGTAGGAAGATATCAATTATATCCAGTAGCACTGCAAGTTAACCAGTCAAAAATATCATATTGTACTTCGACAAGAACAATATATATGTACCTGGTAAGAGGATAAGATGAATACTAGTTAGTCTTCCTTAGATCAATTTGATCTAGTATCACAGTTATGATAAGGTGTTGAGTGATTCCAGTTCATAAAATATATTGGTATCCATATCTATAAATACTGAGTATATTAAAGCTTCTAAAGCAGCTAAGAAACAATTATCAAAATACAATGATTTTTTCCAGTTCTTGGAATTTCACCTAGTATGTAAAGAATTATTATAATGTAAACTATGATATTATTACTATCCAAGATGTCAAGTTTTTACAGTGGAAAGAAGATATATACTTGGGGTTAACATATTTTTAGAGGTTTTACTCAATAAGATGATGTCTCATATAGTAGAATAGCCACACGGAGGAAATGTGGAAGACCTAGCAGTTAAAGCTGTTACTTAGTAGAAACATGATCTTCATCATGTGAGTAGCTAACAAGCATGGTTAGAAAGTTAGATCTAGTGCAATTGGGAGTGTTAAAATAGTGGGTTCCCTAAACCCAAATATGAGGTATTTTTGATTACCATATCATGTATACAGTTATCTATACGTGATGTCTACTTACCATTATAGTGTAGAATTTTCTTCATCCACTATTGAAATGGTAATGTCCATAGTTTAATTCTCATATCAAAAGGTTATAGTAGATACCAAGATATAATTAGAACCTCCATATACTATGACATTAATCTTAAACTAAGGTCATATGGTCTAGGTGCATCATACTGATTAGAAAAAAATTATTTTTGACTATCAGGTGTTGGGGACTCATAAGTATTGAGACTTCTTCTCATGAAGTTCACACTTGGTGATCTCTAGTAGTGAGATCATAAGGAAAGACCCACTAATAGGAACACCACATGTTTTGTGTGTCATTGGTTATTCCTATATATGGACATGTGTATTGGTCTCCTGACTTGAGACCATTACCAATTTGTTTCATTTGATTGTGTATTTTGATATAAGAAAAAAACCATGATATTGAAATCAGGGTGAGGTATCTTGTGTTGGGTGTGTTGTTAGTGGTATGACATTGGTTGAATGCTCAAGAAAGGATTTTTCGCTTCTAGGTTTTGGAAGTTTTATATCTCGAGCTTAATTGATCAAGATGGTGTTACCTTCATAAGTATTTAGCTAAAGCAGTCGAAAGGTAAATCCATCCAGATAGATCAACAAATAATATATGAAGAAAAGGACGATGATATAATTGTGTGTCCTGCTTTATGAGATATTTAAAGACCAAGAGGTTATAATACACATTCAGTGTTCATAGGTTTGTAGTCATTGTTATTACTATCCTTATCTATTTAGTAGCCTTGATGGGTTGCTAGACTCCACTCTTGGTCTATGGGTTTTATTCACTGTTATCGAGATAAGGTCCTAGAAGGTCACACACAATAGTGTATTCAAGAATCCTCCATATTCTCTTGAATAGGTATATTAAACATGGTGGGCCCCGCCACGGGGTCTGAGTGTTGTCCAATGTATCAATCCCTAAAGAAATAAATAAATTCCTTATTATTCAAGTTATGAATAATTGGGATTGAATTTATAGTATTTACAAGTTAAGTAAATATGAGAAAATATTATTCAAATGAATATTATTTTAATATTAAAGGTTCATTTGTTATTAAACGGGAATGTTGAGTCGAGTTAAATGGATAAGTTTTATCATGTAATATATTTTATATATATCACAAGTATGTGATAAATTGTCAATAATATTTATGGCATAGTTTAGTTCTTCATAATTATTATTTAGTGGATGTTGAAATAAATGGGGGTTAGGGAACCCAATCGGGTATTTTAGCAACTCCACTATAAATAGAGGAAGAGGCTCTCTCATAAATGTCTATTCATGGAATTTTGGCTAGATCCCCTCTCTCCTCCCACTTCTTAGAGAGAGAATCATCCAATCCAAGAGCTCAGATCAAGATCTCCCTCAAGCATCGAAGGCATCTCGATGCGATGATCGATTGGACGTCGAAGACATAGTCGGATCACCACGCTAGCACCTGGAATCTAATGATTGGCACTTCTATGGATTTTTGAAGTGTGTGTGGGTGATATAGAGGGATCCTTCAAGCAATGATCATCGACGATGAGTTTCTGTTGATCATGCATTTAGATCTATAAAATTATGTTTTCTGTTTTTAATTTACGTGCTCATTTAATTTAAGCGAGATCTTTGGACTATACCAGGGCTCAATCATTGGTGAAAACAAGTTATGTCATCCTATAGATGAAAATTTTAAAATCCCCTACCCATCATATTCCATTGTGGGCCCCAGTACCTTCAATTTTTATATTCATATTGATCCTCCATTTTATTTTTATGTCACGTATGGATATATGCTCATGTCATACTCTATAATTTGTCTCATGGATTTCATTATATATTTTCAATACCTGTAGCAACTGATTCTACTCCAGATCTTTCTCTTTCACCATTTAATACTCATTGGTTCCATATATGAAACTAATTATAGGATATACTCACTTTATTTTGTGGATTGTGATAGTCATAATTTTCATGAAGAACCCTTGATATAGCTAGTGTTACATCCTTATTACTAAATTAGATATATAGCATGTAGTTAACTTTATTCCACTCCATCCATATCACACAAAATGATATCACAATTTCATCTAATATGATATGAATGAAGTATTTTTCTTTATAAGTTTTATGACTCAAGTGTGAAACCACATATACTCCAGTGCTCCAACATTTATCAGATATCCTTTATACTTCTTCAATATGATTCCAAAATCATGAAAATCATCAACAATGTCTTCAATATATATGAATTAATGTTATAATACTCCATAAATTTTATGTACTATGTTGTGAACCTCTAATATCCATAGTGAATATTTATTTTCAAATTTATTCTGACACAAATCCTAGAAACTCATCCAACTAACCCCTAATCATTGAGACTCCTTCAACCATTTCTTTTTATAGATAATTTCATGGGAAAAACTCATTCATTTTCACAATTTTAATTATCCATAATCATTGGTTCAAAAAAATCAAACCATAGCCAAATACATGAGTTTTAAAATGGTAAGTATAAAAATAAGTAACATGTATGAACTTGATTTTTTTTTTGTAAATATTTGAAAGTGTATGTTCCAAGGACATAGTTGAAAAATGAATAATGTAAGTAATATAGAAGTATGTTTAGGGAATTATATTAGGATTCTATTAATCACAACTTTCTCATGTAACTTTCAAATGATCTACCAAAATTCCTTTATATTGGATTTAAAAATATGATCATTTTTTTATTTTCATTAGTAAATATGGTTATTGGAATTAGATTCATTTGAGATGACATGGATTATAATCATAAATTTAGCCAATAAACCTTGAAATATTTATTATCATAATATTATATTAATATTTTCTTCTCATAATTAATAAATATGATCATTGGTGAGTGATGTTGATTTGAAAAAATATATATGTTTAACTTTATGTGTTTTGTTCTTGAACATGATGTAAATTATACATATAGTATTATTTGATGGTTCAACAGTCAAATTTATTAGATTATTTTGTTATTATTCTCTTAAAATTATTTTTTTATTTATTAGTAATAAATAATAAACTCCAAGTGATTCACTTGATAATTATTATCTTGAAATAGTTTTATACATACTTTGGGATTCAGTGTTGGATTCTTCTTATATTCAACACTTCAAAAGATATTTTTTCATTGATAAGTTGATTATGATACTATAATTGGATCTAGTATATTTATCAAATTTATTTAACTCCTATTAATTTTTTTATAATTACTATCTTGAAAAAAAAATTATAAGTACTTTAGGATTAAAAGTTGTATTCTTCTTATATTCAACAATTTGAAAGATATTTTTCCATACAATAAGTTGATTATAACACTGGAAATGGTTCCAGCAGAAGATAGATTGATTTTATCTTCTTAATCTCAACCTATATTCCTTATAAGTATATATTCCTTAAATCTTTATACTTTACTTTCTATGTTATTAAATCCTTTATTCGTTAGAATGTGGTAGATTTAGGCTTCAACAGTCTTCATAATACAAATTTTCCTTTATCACCCAGACTTTTTAGTTTTATATTTTGATACATATACTCTGGATGATATATGTCTATTAGATTAAAATAATATCGAAATTTTAAATCAATATACCTCTCCTTGCATTATGAATTGATTTTTAGATTTATATTTTTTTAATCTAATGGCATACAAATTTATTTATATTAGAATGTCCATGTTGCACCATGTTTCTAAGTCTTATTAGGTATTCCTATTAGTATTTTTAAATGTAATTTTCAAATGATACATATAGATTTGGTGGGATCAACTCCTACTCTTATATATATTCAATATAAAACTATTGTGTATAAAACTAGTGGGTTAATTCTATTATTATTTATCCATTATAATGTTATTTAAATTTAACTAAAACACTTGTAAGATCTATTAGATAAAAAATTCAGAGTTTTTTATTATTAAAAATATGTCAATGTAGAGGATGAGGATTATGGGATCTATAGAATGACCCAAAAACATTTTCATTATATTCTATTCAGTGTGAACATATATCATGTTACCTTCACCCAATTTTATATATAATGGTTTCCTTAAACCCATTCCCTACAATCATGTCATAAATTTAAATTTTCTTTAAACTTCCCCTTAATACCTATAATGGTCCAAAATATTTTATCACACACATTTTTTTTCAATGTCCATAGAATTGAGGTTGTTCTTTTAATGATCTGACTCAAATATCCTACTTGATACTCGAGTCAAGGACACCATTGACCTAAAGCATTCCTCCAGTACTCTAGAGGATTCCAACTAGTGGGGATAGATATAATAAATATATGGGAAGATTATTTCCTCATTACTTAAATTAAACACTCATTTTTATAAAATGATGCTCCTTGTCTTTAAATATTTTAAATAGATAAGATCTCATAAAATATCCCCTATGCATCTGTTAAATTAATAAAATTAATTTAAATAAAAGTTATCAAAATATATCACTTAATCATAATGGAATTTACTACCCATGAGAAAGAATATAATTCACCTATCTCAAAATGTGTGAATTTATTCCCAAGAACCCAATAATACCAAACCACCATATGATATTGATCATATAAAAAATATGCAATTTTTTATAATCATAATTATAGAAAAACCTATAAAATAATCAAACTCAATAAAAAACACATCAAGTGACATAATAATTATAAAAACCCAAGAAACAATATTTGTTAACATTATCTATAACTCCTATAACTATATTGATCAAAAGTATTATCATATCTATGGGTTTCACCATACTCTAGTGAAACCTATTTTTCAAATACCTAGATCCATCAAAAAAACAAGAACAAGGGAATTGTATAAGAAAATTGGAAGAAAGATGAGGTTTTATTTTTGCATCTGACAAAGAGAAGAGATCGATTTAGTCTCTCATGGTCATTCATCAAAGGTGGAAGTAGTGAGAAGTATCTCAATCCATGTATGTGGAAATAATACAATAAATGAGAGATATATAAATAGATATTCTAAAATAAAATCTCACATTTTTAGGATTTCATGGTTTTTGTGCATGATTTATAAACCTTGGAAAGAAGAATACACAATATCTAGTTATTTTTTGAACCTTGTATGGTTTATATACCCTCCTACATGGATTATAAATCATACAATAAACCATTCATGTCCTAAATGCCACATTCTTGAGATTTTTTTCCTCTAATCTTCACCTAATACTTACTTTCTTCCAAGAGACCAATCCTTAAGTTCATTTTAAACATTTATGATCACCAAAATATATCAAAAAATAATTTATTTATTTTAAATCAAAATTGAAAAAATTTCCCTCAAGTTATCTTACTTTTTTCCACTAAAATCTAATTCAATCTAATTCCAAATTTTTTTTAAAGGTTGGGGCTGAAGCCTCATTTTTATTAATAAAGCAAAGTAAAGACCTCTTTTAAATGGGTAAAGGGAGACCCATTATATATCACAAAGGCCCAGTGGGCTTGTAGCCCATTACATAGCCCATAAGCCCAAATTTTTTGCCCAAATCCCATCCTGTGAATAGTAACCCAGCTGCTACAATACCCGCACAGTGCCGCCACTGCTATAGTGCCCTGTCGCCGCTACAATACTCGCCGATCAACAGTACTGCCGCTGCTACAGTACCGCTACAGTACCTTCGCCCAATGGGTTTTGAACCCCCATTTTTCATGTAGTATTACGGGGTGCGTACCACTAAGCCAAACCCCAACTACATCTAATTCCAAAAATATGTTATGTTACAGTTCCTTAATAAGTTTTATTTCAATATGATAAATCAAATAAGAAAAATAATCTTGTTTTTTTCAATTATGAATGTGTTTTATTTACCCAATAGTAATGTAAATAATTATAGGGGTTAAAAGGTTTTTAAAGTCAGAGAAAGTATAAATTTTCACTTATGTGAGTTACCTTTACAATTGAATCCCCATTAATAAATTTGGTGTTGGGTCATGTTCTCTCATCCCATCAAATTAAACTTTTTCTCTTCTGAACCTATGTAGTAAAGGAAGATAATTATTGTGACCAATGTATACCCACATTTTACATTGTTCTAACCATGTTGATTTCGCACTTTGGTTATAATAAGGGCATGAAAATTTCCCATTCATACTCCATCTTAACAAATTTTCATTAATAGGGAAGTCATTTTTTGTATATAATTAAGCAACCTAATGTTTAAATATTTCATTAGCTTTAAATTAAAAATTCATCACACTATAGGATCATAACTTATTTAACTCTCCAAAAAAAGTTTCAAGTACAAATTAATCTTATCATTGGGTATTATTAGACCATTAATAAGGGAAGATGATATTAGTAAAGGTTTTTTCATGTTTAATCACAAAGTTAGATTGAAGAATAAAAACCATTTTCCACATACTATAAGATGCATAGACTATTAACCTGAATAAGTTAAGATTATTTGATTCCAAACTAAGACAAACATTACAAGAATATCAAATGATATTAAAAACCTCTCTATGGTATTTTTTAGGTAATTTGGCTGATTTTTTGCAAGTAAGAATTCACGTCATGGTGTTTTTCAAGTAAGTTAGTTTTCCTCATTCTTCTTTCCATGTCATTTCATTAATTTTGAAATTTTAAATTACATTAAAATCCTATTAAATCTTTATTTTAGTATAAATTTCTAACCACATGGGATTTAAAACCAAAAAAGAGGTTATGTGAAAAAATGGAAGTATTATGTAGCACAAATGGAATGAAGGACATGAAGAATGAATATAAAAATGGAGAATATTATTATCACAAAAGGGAATAAGGATTCCTCTCCCAAAGGTTGAGATACCTTCTATCCAAGTTAAATTATTTATATCCATATAGGGTTTAATCTTTAATATAAGGAAATCCTAGAGGACCATTAGACTAGTTCCATATGTCCAACCTTTTCTTAACACCTAGAACCAACCACTTTAGCTTTATAAAAAGGAAACCAGCCCTTAAAACAACATTAATAAATCAATTTTTAAAAAATATAATTTATTAAATCTTAAAAAAAAAGTCAAGACACACCACAATCACAACTTTAATAAAGTAGATTACCTTCATGGTTCACATGTTGATGCTGACATGTTGCTTCACCTATAGCTAGTCCACATGCTTTATTGAAGATGACTCTATCTCATGGTTCCACCACTTTCATTAGAAAAGTTTACACCATACATGGAACTCCTCCAATAAAGAATCCAACTCTAGTTTATCCTATAATAATGATGGTCTTCTACAAGTATTCTAATTATAGTACTCTTGTCTTTATGACATTCAATATTTACCTTTCTTGGTCTACAAAACTCCTCCCCTTGATCAAAAAAGGTGTTTCACATACATGTTCTCCTACCCTAATCAAAATGGGGTTATCTTATAAACCAAAAAGATTATCCTTCTAAAGAAGAACTATATGTGTGGTCCTCAAGGTGGTGATTCTTATTAGGAGGATTATTATTAATGATATATAATTTTCATATGCGTGATTGAATATTATAGATATAATCCTTAGGATAAATAAATGGACTATGTCATGCTACTCTGTTAGGGTCAAGAAGTTGGTGTGGTATGTTAGTTGGATAAATATTATTAATATACCACAAGTTTAATCATTATTCAGTAAACTTATTTATTCATTTATAATCACACATGAAAAAAACTGAATAGAGGAATTATATTTTATTATGAAAGGAATACGTCCATTAGTATATCAACCCACAGATGTGACCATCTAAATTACATGACCTAAAGAAAATATTTCATTAAAATATATTTCCAATACCTTTTTAGTTTAGAGTTATAGAAAATTAGGATAAAAATTAAATTAATAAAAATAATTCCCTTTTAACTAATGTACTTGTTTCACTATAAGAGAGACTTATTAATTCATAATGAGTCTTCAACATCTCTCAAAAATTATCCACAGAAGAAAAACTTATATATATTACATACTTAACATATCTTCATAACTTGGGGGTGGAAACATAATAAAAAGGTGGTCTTAGATTTTTGGTAAGGGTAAACATGAGAATTAGCAATTAAATATCATAAGTGATCATAATATAGGTAGATGGGAATAATCAGGATACATAATAAACTTATACCCAAAAAAGCATGGATCATAAAATGTGAAATAAGGTCTAGAATATCATAAGACATGAATCAATAAAGTGGAAAATCATTCAACAAACATGATCCCTAAGAGCATAATCATAGGCATATTGCTTAGAAATGTTACATGCCTTTGAAACATAGCATAAAAAATAACTTTGAAACAAACATAAGCATAGGGAGATTATAACATTGTTAACAAAACAAAATGTCCATGCTTCATGTTTTGACAAACAAAATTCCCATGCATCATTTGGTGAATAAAAAAAATTATCACACTTCATATTGTGAACAAAAAAATGTCCACGCTTTATGTTGCTAACAAACAAAATTCTCACACTTCATGTTGTGATTAAAAAAAATACCACACTTCATATTGCGAACAATAAAATGTATGTTCTTTGTATTGTGAATAAAATAAATTTTTACACTTCATGTTGAGAACAAAAAAATGTACATTCTTATCATCCTTGTCTTATGAGATATAAATCCTTAATCAATTATTTAGAGGGATATACAATACCCCACTCACCAATCATCTATACATATATGTTCCACTAGAAAACTAACATTTGTCATGTCATAAATAACACATGGAAAAAATAATGGGTTTCTTAAACCATTCAAAAATGTCACATAACATGTCACAACCCCCTCCCTACAAAGATACCCCTCCTAGTTTGGCAATAAAGGAAGAGAGATAATGACCCTCGTGTCCCACCTCTAGTAGTCCTTGAGTTGGAGAAAATAATCAAGAGTATAAAAATATAACATATGGGAAGCATTACCCTTTCTAATAAAAAAATATTGGGAGATAGGATCAAAACCACCAATAAAATCCAACATATGATATAAAAATAAACCCAAACCATCCCACAATGAAATAAAAAAAGTTAAAATATAAAAATAAAAATATCTATGTAAGTACCAATAGACAAGTCCTAAAGCAGCGACTCAAAAGAAACTCTAACCCAAGCTAGAAAAGTCCAACTTGGTCCCCAAAATCCTCCTAGAAACCTGGAAAAAAATATACATAGGGTGAGCATAACACATATACTCAGTGTGATCATACCCAAGGTCTCAAGTGCACATGTGAAAAGATAATATTAATGGACTAGTGAACAAAAATCATAACCAATAAGCACATAAATAGGTCAACTAACCAATCCCCACCTTACTATGTCTCATTCACCAAATCATGCATCCAATATAGTAACATACTATTAAGAATGTAAACAAATAAAGGTTATCCACTACCACTTACCCATTGATTTTTTTCTCTCACATCCCAATGTTGGACGTCATGTGATTCCATCACTTCTATACATATCATATCATATATCATCCATCTATGATTTGGGTTGGGACACAATCCTACTTGACTCACCCTCGTAAGTTATAGCTTCCAGTACTAGCATCAGTCACCGCCACATCATATCTTACTTGAAGACACTTGGTTCATCATATCACTTACCAACACATATCCAGGAAAATAAGTTATCATAAATGTGAAGAATATCAACTTTGTTCCCTCCACCTACCACACATGACCCCAAAACATGCCGCATCTCATCAAAGCCTCATTACATCACCTCTCATCAAATCCTTATCACGTCACATTCCATCATAGCCTCATCACATCACATCCTACCTAAAAACACTTAGGTTATCACCACTGAATGAAGAGAGGGGAAGTGAAGGTATCCTACCATCCAATCACTAACATCCTATATATTGGGAAAACACCAATAACCCAAAATCATTGTGCATTGGAAAGACTATCCAACTTGGGTGGGTGTATATATAAGTAACATAAAAATAAATGATATATGGATAACACATATTACCCAACCTATGGGTTCTCATTAACTACTCTTGAACACACCACATGACCACCACTACATCACATGTTATCCATCACAACCATTGCCACTACTAAATGCATTGAATGCACAACCACCATATAAGGACACACATAAACACTTTTAGCCAATGAATCCACCATTTTCTATTTTCAATAATTTACACTAACACCCATTATTTCATTTCATATTTACACAACCATCCATTTATTCAATTCATTTATGGAAATTACCACATATCAATTTCCATCCCATTCATTATTCATTTACCATCATGTGTCATTTAATTTTAGTATTATAAATTATTCCATGGATAACTGGGAAACTAACACAACCTCACCACAAACATCTCTCCCATATCACATCAATTATCCCTAAAGCACCACATCAGATAAACCATATTTACACAAAATCCACACATTTAAAATAACACTCGTATCTCACAAAAAAACTGTTGCACATCACCACTATTTCATAACACAACCACCACACAACACCAAAACACATCATAACCACTACACACAATCACCACTATGAAAATTCCCTCATTTATTCCATGTTAAACATCCTATGAATCATAGCTCCACACATTCCACAGTCCATATATTCACCACCACCAATGAAAAATATCCCATATCACACATGTCAACACAACAATACCAGCCACACACAAAAACACATCCCATCTTTCATAATTTATTAAAAGGATTTCATAAAATTACCTCATTATTTAGCCTGTGTATTATAACAAAAACTATATTTCCATGGGAAACCAATTAATTAAACATATATATATATGTTCTTATCCTTTTATTCAGAGTGAAATCAAACCAAAACACATCAAGGGTCTCACATATATCAACTACAGTGCGTATAAGGCTCCCAACATCTGTGATTTTCAGTATTGGGAACAATATGCATAATATCATCAACAATATCATAAAAGTAGTAAAATAATGAGATAAATCCCATTTTCTATATATTTTAGATTATAAAATTCATTATATTTGTTAATACAACCCTTTTTATCCATGAAAAAGAAGGTAAAATAATGAAATACATGCATATATCATGTAAATAGGTGGAGAATAAGGATTCTCTGGATCAAAGATTCTTTTCAATTCACTGTGCACCATGGATCAAAGAGAAAACAACCCAAAACCAAAAACCCACTAGGAAACTTTATATTAACCTAGATTACACCAAGGGATCATAAAAAACATATCCCAAACTCTCCAAACCAAAACTACACCACTGTAGGAAATCCTCAGAATAATAATGGAAGGAGAACATGGGGATAAAAAATAATAACTCATCTCATATTTCCAAATATCAACCACCAAAACCCAAGGATCAGTACTGGAGTAAAGGGGGTGAAAATTCCTTATAAAACATCTAGGGTTCACCCAAAAATGAGAGGTAATGACTATCTATGGGGAGAATTTGGCCAAATGTAAACTTATAAACATCCCGGAAACCATCCTTTCACATCATGAATTTCATATTCACATAATTAATTCAATGGGGTTTGTGAAATACAAGCCATGAACAAGGAATGAATTTCCAAAAACTTCAATTTCTTTCAAAAATAACAATGCCTTATCTTGAATTAATTCATATTTTGAATTATGATTTAATGTTGTGAACTCATTTCATGTGTTACTCCTCTACTACATACAAGTAGTGAATCATCGTATTCACAAGCTGTGAAACATAAAATCACATAATGAATTCCTATTTAAAAATTGAATTACCTATAATACTTCCTATATATCACTAACCTCTACAAAACCTCCTTAAGACTCCCCTGAAACACCTTCAATACCCAAATTGGAAAACTAATGGGTCAGGAAGGCATAGATCATTAAATTAGATTCCTCTCAAATGATTATCATCCTTGAGAATAAAAACCAAGATTAGAAAAAAGGAGAGGGTATTAAAACCCACCTATCAAGGATCTCTTTACACCTCAGACACTATTACTATCCAAACACACCAAACTAAAATGCCAATAGTCCCTTACACAACCACATCACCATCTCTCGTGAAGAAAAACACCACGCCATCTGGAACTAGACACAAGACACATATTTTCCACATAACCATCCACAAAACCATATAAATATCCACACAGTTCAGGCCAATAAATGTCACAGCCAGCACACAGTACTACCCTGAGTACACAAGTCAAGGAATTTCATCTTCCATATCAAGATATTATCTACTTTGGGAATCACTAACTATCTAGCATAGTTTTTAAATGCGTCATGGTATAATACATCTTTAATAGGAATAATTTTTCCACTTCTTCATATGTACAAATCAGTATCACACATCACACCATCAATAAAATATCACATATCATAAAATATCAAGATCTAAACACTACATCATCAAAGAAAAATAGAGTAAGGAAAAACTCAAAACAACTCTGGATACTGGGAACACATCTATATCTCTTACTCCCAAGTACTATCCCCTAGGACACCATACCTCCACAACACATGAACCGAGGGAATGGTTCATCCATGTAGTACCTTCTCTTGATGATATTGGATATCTCCCAGTCACCCCTTGAATTTCATGTCATCCTTGATATATAACTCTCCCCAATCAATGATGTTGGATTCATAGTGAAGATACTGATGAAGTTAGGAAATGTGAAAGACATTGTGGATCCTTTCTAGACACGGTGGGAGTGTTAACTGATATGAATCCTCACCAACATTCCCCAACACCTCAAAGGAACCAAACAATCAGGGTAAGAGTTTACTCCACCTACCAAACCTTTATAAACCTCACTGAAGAGAAACCCTCAAGAACACATGGTCTCCAACCTATAACTTAAAGGGACTACACATATGATAATCATAAGCCTTCTGATAATTTGGTTCCACCCTTATCCACTCTCAAACCAATTGGATCATTTTAATTATGCTCTTCACTACATTAGGACCAAGAAATGCTGACTCTTAAACTTCTATTCAAACAATGTATAATGACACAACCTCCCATACAATGCATTAAATTCATCCATGATAATGGAAGAGTGATAGTTATTTTTGTATGAAAATTTGATGAGTGGAAATTTCCTTACTCGTGATCTACCAAAGTCCAATATGCATGCTCACAACATATCCTCTAGAATTTGGATAGTTCACTCCATCTTTCCATCTATATGAGGGTGGAAAGTAGTGATAAGGTGCAACTATGAGACAAAGTCATACTTCAGTACCCTCAAGATCCATGAGTTAAAATAGGATCTAGATCAAATATGATGGTCCTAGGTACCCTATGAATCCCTATAAAATGATTCAACTTTGTTAGTCAGTCCACAATCACCCAAAATACATCACAATCTCCTTGATCCCAAGGTAACCTGATGACTAAATCAATCAATATGTCTTCTCATTTGCACTCAGAAATATCCAAGGACTAAAACAAACCTATAGGAACATGGTGTTCCACATTAACCTACTAAAAAATAGGGCACTTTTACATAAACCCTATTACTAATAATTTCATCCTCGACCACTAAATCTACCTCGATAAACCATAATAAATCTTGATCATTCCAAGCTGTACTGATAAAGGTGAGTTTTGAAAACCGTGGAGAACTACCTCACACAACACCAATGAAAAAAAACCTCTACAAAAATAGATTTTGGTTATGACCATCCTCTAACCATACCTATGGGGTATCACCATGGAAAATATAGTCACACGTCACCTCAGACTCTAAGTCTCCCCACTGATACTAACCCACCTACTTTGTCAAGGATTAATTCATATTCATCTGATAAGGACAACCTCATCCACTAATTTCCCCTACACCAAGACACATCATTACAATCTCTTCCATCCTATTTCAAACATCTATAAAATCCCAAACCACATCTCTTAAATACTTTTGAATCAATGAATTGACATCCATATTCCTCTTTCCTAGAGTGTAAGATATCTCAAAATCATAATCTATGAGAAATTCCATCCACCTATACAATCATAAATTCATATCTTACTAAGATAAAACATTTTTAAGGATCTTATGTACTGTGGAAACCACAAATAGCTCATTGATGAGGTAATGTTGCCACGAATTCAGCACAAATATTCCTTCCAATAACTTTATATCATGGGTGGAATATTTACAGTCATGGGGATGTAACTTTCTAGAATCATAAGTGATTAATGCTCTCTACTGCTACAAAATGCTTCCTAAGCCCGAATGGGATGCTTCATAGATAACCTCAAACATCACACTCTCATCTAGAATCCAAATAACTATGGCACTAATAAAATTATACTTTAGATAACTGAATTCACCCTCACACCGATTAGTCCATACAAAAGTCTGGTCCTTCTTGGTCAAAACTATCTATAGAACTGAAACTTGAGATAAATTGGACATAAACCTCTGATAATAACCTACAAAACTAAGGAAATTTCAATCTTATGACGCATTCTTGGGTGTTTCCCAATAAAAACGCACCTCAAACTTTGATGTTTCTATAGATACACCCTACTAGTACACCACATTTCTAAGGAAACATACCTCCCATGTACAAAACTTACACTTGGAAAACATTTCCTAGAGACAGTGGTGTCAAAAGACCTGTAAGAAAACTATAAGATGCTTAGTATGATCATGTTATAACTTCTATTAAATCAATATATATTCAATAGACATGATGATGAACTAGTCTAGGTATCCATAGAATAAATAGTTCACAATCCCCATGAAAACAACTGGTGCATTCGTGACACTAAATGGAATGGATAAAAATTTGAAGTTCCCATACCTATATATAAAGGAATTATTTGGGATATCATCCTACTTCACCCTCAACTAGCAATGAACAAACGTTATATAGAACTTAGAAAACCAACTATCCCCTGTCAACTAGTTAAAAAGATCATCAATCTTCAAAACAAGGTATAATTTCTTGATTGTTACCTGATTCAACCTCTGGTAGTTTTCACAAAACCTCATAATATCTTTTACCTTCTTGGTTAACAAAACTAAAGAACCACAATTAGACACATTGTTCTATAGGAAACCCATCTACATCATACCATCCACCTGTAACCTCAATTCACACAACTTAATAGGCACTATTCAATATGGGTCCTCAAAATTAGAGAATTTCCTAGTTTCAAATATATCACAAACTCAACATCACCTTGAGGGGGTAGTGTTATAACCTCATCTAGAAAAAACATAAAGGTACTCTTCTATAAATATAGTAACACCCACTTCTTTATATTCCACCGATAACTCTAAAAACTGATACCAAAGCGGATCTACTGTTCTACCACTCATCTAGTAACCTCACTCGCCAACGAATGTCGCTCAGTGGTCTTCTAAAAAAATTAAAATATAATCTGGAAGAATTAAATGAATGAAAACATGAAATATAGACAATACATTTCATGGATAACATATTATGGTTGAATCTACAGTAAGAATAAATCTCTCATTTACTAGTATTTCCCCATCACCAGTTTACATCCCTGGCACACATCAAATAAAATAGCCTAAACTCCAAACAACATAGATAACACCAGGGCCATTGAAAGTATCTCTAAATATAATTCGAACATATGAACCAAATTAGAAAAAATGAGTGTAAATATCCTAAATCAAACAAAGAAAAAACATTGGTATATGATAAACTGCTCATACCACAAACAACCTTTGGCCATACTGGTGTCACTACCTCCAAAGTATGCATCTGAACATTTATAGCTCCTCTTTCCCTATACTATAGGCCTCCACATCCATACTCTGGATTAAGTCCCTATGTATGGGTAGAATCAATAGGATTCACTCTACTAACACCATATTCCCTCATTTAGTGAACAAATTATGGTGGTCCCTATCGCTGAAACTTCCTCGAAGACAACTGCTACTGCTAAATAGGGGCCAGACTACCTATCTAAAACTGGACTCCTTGGGTGGTCAGACCCTAATCCTGGTAGTGGACATATCCCCTGGATACATATAATGAAAATAGAAAACCCCCAGTAGGTTCTCAAAATCCACCTTTCAATGAAGGATGAGAAAGGATCTTCTACAGTTGTTTCCCCACTGATTGGAACCCTGATTTTTTGAACACCCACGACCCAATATGTGAAGATCTACTCGTCGAGATTCCCTACTATCCACTCTATTAAGTCTCAAATACTATATAAATCATCTTCTCGATAACCTATAACTTACTATACATCTCTAGATATGTAGAAATCAAATACAGGGTTATCGCATACCTAATCATTAGGTGAAAAGCCTCCTCTAAATGTTGTGCTTTGGAATACTCATTCGGAAAAGCAATAGGGAAAAGGTGCATGAGGTCTTTGAAAATGATCCTAAGATCTCCCACACTCAGACTCTTCTACTAAAAGGAAAACATCTCTTTTTAATTTTATTCTCTCATCATCGATGATAGGAACTCTTCCCGAAACTTCCACTGAAAGTCTGTCCACAACACATCTACCTTCTTCTAGTTATCTAAATACAATTTCCACCACTGACATGTAGCTAACCATATCATAATTAGTACCAATGGCACCCAAAACTCATCCCATGTTTAGATAATCCCAAAATAAATCTTGAGATCCTCTAACTATAAATATATCTCAAGATCAGAGACACTCCCCCTCATACTTTCCCAAACTCTATTGTTAAATAGAATGAAAATCCCTCTATCAAGCCTCCCTCTATCAAGCCTCGTCATCCTCTGTCAAGTTGATTCTCTAATGATCAACCGGGTCATCCTACTAAACCTTAACTTCCTAATATACTCTTGGATGATGACCAGGATCCAATTCTAAAAACAAAGTTAGAATACTAAGCCCAATAACATGGAATTTTATCACAATTTTATTTAATTAAAGCATTTTAATTCACCACAAACACTTAATTCAGACAAAAACACAATCAGTCATGATTTAGGTATCAATTCAAGGCATCTATCCTAAAAATAACACCACCTAACTTGTTCATTAAATAAGCTCAGAATCTGTGCACTAGATTATATAGGGGGATAAAATCTCATGTCCTAACTATTCTTTCTATCCCATGTCATGAACTAAGGTCAACTGACATTATTTCCTACTAACCCCGGAAATCCTCATAGTGCCTAACTTCAAACTCTATCATATCTCTCAACCAAAACCTTTTATACCACTCTATCATGACTCCCTCCCTCCAAATATGACCCTAATATTATGGAAATGAAGGGAGAAAGATGATGAACCCAGATTCTTACCTCTAGTAGGCCCCGAGTTGGTGGAAAGCACCGAGGATAAAAAAATATCACATATGGGAGGCATTTCCCTCTATAATAAAATAGGATTGGTAGATAGGATAAATAACCACAAAGAAACTCCATAATATGATATAAAAGTAAACCCAAATCATACCTTAATGCATGAAAAAAATCAATATATAGAAATAAAAAAGTCCAAGTAAGTACTGAAAGATAAGTTCAAAAGAAATGACTCAACAAAAGCTTTAATCCAAGCTAGAAAAGTCTATCCCAATCCCCAAAGTGCACCTAGAAAATTAAAAAAATAGTTTATATATATAGGGTGATCATAACATGTATACTCAGTAAGATCATTCCCAATGTCTCTAGTTTACATGTTAAAAGAGAATATTATTGCACCAGTAAATAAAAATAAGAACCAATAAGCACCTAAACAGGTCAACTAACCAATACCCACCTCACCATGTCTCACTCACCAAATCATGCATCCAATATTCTAACATAGTATCAAAAATTTAAATGATGAAATGTTACTTGATGCATATTCCCCACTAATTTTCTTGTCTCATGCCCCATCATCAAATGTCCTATACTACCATCCCTTCCATACATATCACATCCCTACCTACCCCACCCTCACAAAGTTTAGAATGTATTGCTAGAATCAGCCATCACCATATCAAATCCCACCCAAAGAAACCTTGTAACATCTCACCCCTCCTTATTGGATTGAAAATAGGTATTAGGCCTTAAGTGACATCCCCAAGGCACCAAAGGCTGACAATAGATACCAATTTCTTAATAAAATGTTAGGGGATGATTTTCCATTAAAGATAAAACAACTTGTTAAAATTGTACCATAAACATCTAGGAAAATCTATATAATGTATGAATAGAACCATATAATCTCAAACAAAAACCAAACAACCAACAATATTAGAGTGACAATGGACACATGACAAAAACTAACAAGACCAAAGGGGAAAAAAGACCAAAACCAATAAAATACCCCATCCATCCAGCTCCAAGCTCCAACTTTTCCTACCATTCCTAGGTATCAAGATGCATCACTAGAGAAGTATGATACCTTTCATGTTTTTGTGTCCTAATAGATGACATCTACAAAGGCATTAAAGTTCCCTAGTTGGAGGTGAGTATAAACTCAATAGAATTTCTCCAAATACCTCCCAACACATGCCATTAATACAAGAATCAGTTAGCACATTTTATATAAAACATTTAAAATATTTTAAAATATTTTATATCAAAACTATAAGGAGATTACATGTAAATCGCTAAAAAACCTTTGATTCATTTATCATTTATTTAGCATACCCATGTCTACACACACACACCCATGTATTCCACGTGACAGTTCCATACCCATGAAAAGACTCTGGTAAATCCACCAATTTATCACTTGTTTTCCACTCTCCTTGTGTCCTAATGGAATATTCCCCATATTATAGGTCATTTCCTGGTACCCCAATAGTGAACACCCCTTTTATAGGGTCATGTTTAAAGAAATGAACTCACACTAACCATGTATAACAAATTATAGGTCAAACTAGTTCACATAAAAACCAATATTTCTTGAAAATGTTTTATCAAACACTTCATGTGAATCAAAAACCATTCTATAATCTTAATACCTCCATATTAAAATTACAAAAAAAATGGATTTTCTAAAAAAATCAATTTCTCACAATTTCCAAGTCATAAAAAAAGAGGATTTCTATTAAGAATTATAAGGCCCCGGCCTTAAACCTTACTTAATATTGAATTAAATGAATAATTCACATTGAGGATCTTTTTAGGTATAGAGTTTTAGAGAATTAGGACATAACTATTACATCTCAAAAGATTACAAAGTAGACACTTCTACTAAGTTTCCATAAAATAAAAACTCTTAAAAAGAAACATGTATACTTCCATGTTTTAGATAGCATGACTTTTCCTTGATCCCATCCTTGACCCTATTCCACATTAAGTCATGTGAAAAACATTTCAAAAACTTGGGGTGAGCATAAAAAGCTCAGTAAGGGATACACAAATAATGAAAACTGTTAGTTTTTCAAAACAACAAGTAAACCATGTATACTTAATCAAATTAATACCTTTTAGATTTATGAAGTAGTAAAAACTCTTCACTGAATAAAATATCATTACTTACCCTTTTGTAACCAAAAGATTACCATAAAACCCATATAAATAACACATAACATAGAAAGGTAACTTGGGACATAAACATACTTAAGTGGAATAACCATCCGGTTGACTTCCACACATATCACTTAATGGAATAGCCATACGACCGACTTCCATACCCAATGCATTGGAGGTTATAACATAACCACCCGTCCTGGTATTCATGGTACCACCTGTCATATGGTTTATCATATAACCACCCATCAAATGTCCAAGTACCATTATAAAATCATAAGACATAAAACAAATATAATGGAAAGAAAACATTTCCACATTTCGATCACAATATATCACTTAAATATATATAACAAATCCATTATCAAACCCATTTTCAATACCAAAATTCATAAAAGATTTTATGGTATTTATTTCATTTTAAAAATATTATGGCTTTTTGAGGAAGCCAAAGACCAAATAATACTCGCGGCGGCGAAAATGGTCATTGTCACCGCGTACTTTAAAATAAAAATTCCTTTTTGTCGTTTAGTAAAATGCTTCGTAGAAAAAGATTAACTTTGAATGAAATGAAAATTCAAAGGTGTTTTATACAGCGTATAAAAGAAAGTCTTGTATTAGAACAAAATATGCCTCAATGAAAGGAGATTGAGACGAAGTCCCTTACCTCGGGTCCGACTTGACTCGATCGTTCTTTAACCTCCTGAATAATAAACTTGAGTTAATTTATATATGATTAAGAACCTTTTCAAGTTTATTATTTCTTTAATATCACTTATTACCATTTTATGAACATTATGTAATCATTTAAGTTAATAACGGTCGTTTTGTCGATACTTGGTACTTGAGTCAAAAGTGAAATTCTTATATTTACTAGTTGTTCATGTAGTCAAATATCCATTATCTCAAGAATGATATTCATGATATAGATATCATATATATCATATATATCCATTATATACATGCATTTATAATATTACACAACATTTATAGGTAAGAAATGAAATGCATCGTTCATGGAGACGGTAAGTCGTGCGTACGCATGAACGCTACTTCCATTTCTATTTCATATTTAATGGAATTAAAACATAATGATACATAATAGTATTATAATTCCAGTATGGTATCATATATAATATCATTAAATCTATCCTTTATACATACCACATATGGTATTAACGAATCAAATCACTTTGAGGGGGCGGTAGTCCGCACTTCCTAAAATGAAGATATCGCATTTACCCATAATGGAAACCATAAAGGTATGACATAAATGAAAAATACAGAAGCTTAAGGAAAACATAAACATATTATATATCATATATAAATATAGTGACATATTAATGGCCACCTTTTAAGGTGTTAAAAGAATATTGAACAATCATCGTTTCGTGAGTCAGAAATTCACCATCCACGGAAACAGTATGTTCTTTAACCATTAGATGTAGGTGTGTGTAAGTGTAGATCAAATCCTTCTCATAACAACATCATAGTATATTTAATATACTGTTGTTGTTACAAAAGAAAGTAATAAAAAGATTTTAGGGGGTTGGAGAAGCAAAATAAAACAAAAGAACACAAGTGAAGATATTACCTTAAAATCGGGTAACTCCCTTTGGTTTGAACCAAAAGGGTTTCTTGAAGAGCTTCCTGCCTAAGGTAAGGCTTCTAGGATGAAGATAGGGATGTGGAGAGATAAAAGGATCAGATATTTGTCGAACCAAAGGCTTGAGAGGTGTGGGTAAGGGAGGTAGAGGTGGGGGCCTTTTATAAGGGAGATGAGGGGCACTCTTGGAAATTCTTGAAATGTTACTTTATTTTCAAATTAGTTTCGGATTTAAAAGGTCCCAAATTGATATATTTCGAGGATAAGATGATAAGGGTTCGAAATATACTCATCCAATAGGTTTTTGACAAGTGTAATTCTTATATTTTTCATTATCTTTTCACTTTATTTAAATCGTTCATTAATGAGATAATTGTTGCATCATCATGATGTCATAAATAAATTAATTTATTTAATGTCTAAAAATTATTAAAAAAAAATACCATGATGTAGAAAATATTTTTATATTTCTAATTAATATTTATAGTAAAAAATCTGACTTGTATAACCCCATGTAAAAATTGTTTTAGTAAAACAATACATGTTTGTGTCATTTTTACTTTTACTTTAAATAAAAGGCATTAATGTCATTATCTTACCCAAGTGGATCTATGGGGTCCCAAAAATCGACCCATGGGTTGTCTTGGTCGGTCAAGACTCATCCAATAGGTTTAGGACAAGTGTCAAGATATTTTAATTTTATTATAATATCATTTTTACCTTAAATCACACTAATTACCTTTAATTGTGATTAATAAAACTTAAAAGTTACTTTTCATCAAAAATTATTTTTATCCCATTGAACCAAATTTTACTTAAAATTGAAAATCATTTATATTTTATTTTTGAAATTCAAATCACAGAAGTGGTAAAGTTCCATTTAAACAAAAAATCATTTTTTTAACTACTACTTTGTGGTTTCACTATTCATCAAAAATTAAGGTTTTTCAGAAAAATACCAAAAATTCACCCTAAGATATATTTGATATTCCGAATTGAAAAATGATGTCTATTTTATCAAATTCATAACATAGAAGTTTCATTAATTAATTTTATAATTAAAACCCGTTGTCAAATCAAATAGCGTGTTTTTAAGAAACAATATCTATCAAAAGATTGACACTCATTTATATCCAATCTCAAAGTGATATTAATTCAAATGACCACCATTAGATTAAATGGTAAAAATATATTATAATTTCAATTTAAAACCAATTCAAAAGATAATATAATCATATAAATAAATTAGATTAAAAAGATGTTTTGAATTAAAATACAACATTTTTCACTATTCATTATAAAATGAACTTTATCGGAAAAATACCAAAAATTTACACAAAGTAAATTTTGATGTCCCGATTCTAAAGAAGAGTTTTATTTGGTACAATATAATATATAAGAGTGACCAAAACTATATTTAAAGAGGGTTCACCATCAAAAGGCGATAGTTCGACCTTTTAGTGAAAATTAGAGTATATATGCCTAAAATTGAATTCTTTTCTTATTTTAAGCCTTTATCCTTTATTGGATAAATATAAAAACATTTAAAAAACATATATAATCATATTTTAGTTATTTCTATTAATTCCCGCCAATACAACAGTTATGTGTTAACTACCATTTAAAATAATAATATTTTATTACTAGTGTGCAACGTAAGATTTCAAAGAAACTCTTTGTTGCGTATCAGGTACGCTATCGAACATAGCAACCCCTTTAAAGTAAAATTAATATTTAATTCGTAAATATTAATAAATATGAAAATGTTTTATTCTTTATTTACCTGGGATGTTACAAGAATCACCCAAGGTTTTTACAACAATTTAAAGAAAAATATATTATTTAAAACTAATCCTTAAAGTTATAGTAAAAGTGTATATGAGAGAGAATCCACCTACCTATCAATTTTTGGTGAAAATAAAGAATGACACTGAGATATTCTAGATATGACCTTGAATCTTCTTCCCTTAAATAGATGTAATCATATCTCATCCAATTAGCATCATAGACTATAGATCTATACATAATGCACTAGATATATCATTTTGAGGGAGAGGAGAAAAGTATATATAAGAATAAAATTGAAGAATGATGACTTACTAACAAATATGAATCTTCAGCACGCGTCCATCTAATAAAAGTTCACTCTAGATCAAAGGGAAATACTAAAGGATACTTGGGGGGAGGAGAGTTTGAGAAACTAGAAGAATATGAAAATAATGAGGGTTTAAAGGCCTTAAAAAGGGTTAAAAACTAATTTTTGGATTTATTAATACATGTCATATGGTTAGGTTGTATAGTTTGGTAAACTATGTGTCAACCATCTGGTGCTACTACATCAATCCAACACCTCGGATAGTTGTCTTGCATAGTTAGACAAATCATGCACCAACCATTATTTTCTATTTGATTCACTTTTCATGGTTTCCCATAGGAACTCACATGGTTTGGCCAAATCATGTGCCAAATTTATGCTTGCCTTGTGACTCTCAGAAAAAAGATTCACATTTTCCTGGAGATGGTTCATTGTTTCTACTAACCATGCTCAAAATGTACACCTCAAAAATCACTCTCAAAACACTCTAAAACATTCTATAAACTATTTTATCTTAACCCAAGTCTTGTATAAACACAATGTAAATAAATTAAGGGTTAATTACCTGAAACTGGGGGTGCTAAATTCTCCCCAACATTAGTCTATCTGTCCCTAGAAAGTAGAAAACCGGTGTTTTCCAAGTATAGTTTTGGCCAATTTTTCTAACATATCCTTTTCATGATCCCACATTTCTTCCTTAATCCAAACATATTTCCACAAAACCCACACTAAATCGATGATTTTCCCATGTATGATCTTCTCTTACCTATCCATAATGTGTACTAGAACATGAATTGATATAGAATCTACTTTAATATCAATATGTTCCCATCAAATCACAATGACAGGATTAGATCGGTACTTCTTTAATTGAGATACATGAAACATATTATGAAATGGACTAAACCATGGTGGTAAATCCAACTGATAATCTACATTACCCACACATTCAAGATCTCAAAATGACCAATGTTTGATGGAGAAAAAATTCTTTTTTTAAAAAAAATATGATTCCCTAGCCTTGGAGATATTCCCAAGAAAACATTATCACTCACCTCAATTAAAAATGGTCAACGACCATGATCTGTATATGATTTCTAACAACTTTGAGCCATCAATATTCTCTTTCTATTCATTTGAATCTTTTCTATTGTTTCTTAAAAAATACTAGAGATAATAAGTAAAGTATCACCTATTTCCACCTAATAAAATGAAAAATGATAAGGATGGCCACAAAATGCTTCAAAATAATACATATGTATCGATGAATGATAATATTTATTGTTTGATAAATCCACTAACAGTGTGTTCATTTTCAACTATCCACTAAAATCCATTACACATTCCCTAAGAATGTTCTCCAAAATTTGGATCATCCTTTTGAATTTTCCATCTATTTAAGGATGATAATATTTTCTTAAAGTCAACTAGGTCCAAAGGATTTCTGAAATGACTTCCTAAAAAGTAACGTACACCTAGGGCCTTAGTCAGATACAATCGATAATAGAATACCATGCATCTTTATTATTCCCCAAATGTAGAGTTTTGGCAATTCTTACACCATATTGGCTTCACAAATGGGTATGAAGTGATCTAAATTTTTGAGATGATCGATAATCACCCATATGGAATCATACTTATTAATTGTTCTTGGTAGACCTGATATAATATCTATGGCTATCTTAACCCATTTCTATATGAGTATAGGTAAATATTCCAACATATAAGTTGGTTGTTGGTGCTCTACCTTTACCTACTAATAGGTGGGGAATATTAAAACAAACTCATCCACTTTTATCTTTATCTCATCCCACTAAAATTGTGCTCTAAACACTTTATACATATTCTATAATCCTAGATAAATATCCTATCTTGAATGGTGGTATACATTAAAAATATGTTCCTGATAGGTTGAAGGAACCAAAATCTTATCAATTAACTACAACATAGATCTCTCATCTATATTTCATCCCTAAATGGACTCTCTGCTATTTAGATTCAAACTTATGGTAACACATTCAGGATCAGATATCTGAGCCTCTTTAACATTCTCTACTAATTCAAGAACAAACAAAACCTTTAAATCATTTCACATTTATTTGGCATACCCATGTCTACACACACACACGCACCCATGCATGCCAAGCGAAAATTCTGTACTCATGAGCAGTCTATTTTCAATCCACCAAGACATCACTAGGTGGCCAATCTCCTTGTTCTCTAATAGAAAATTCCTTATAATCTAGGTCATGTCTTAGTACCCCAATGGTATAGGCCCCTTCTACAAGGTAATATTGAAACAAATGAACTCACTCCAACCATGTATGAATAATTCCATGCCAAAACATTTCACATTAAACCCAATATTTCTTGAAAACATTTTATCAAACACTTCATGTTCATCAAAAACCATTCCCTAATTTTCAAACCATCATTTTAAAATTATAAAAAATTGGTTTTCCAAAATCCATACAATTTCTCACAATTTAGAAGCTATAAAAAAGGGGTATTTTCATTAATAATCACCCAAGGCTTTCACAAATATTTCAAGGAAAAAAATATTTAATAAAAACTAAGATTTCATGTTCTAGAAAAAGTGGATATGAGAGAGAAGACACCAACCTCTCAAAGTTTGGTGAAAATGAATAACAACACTATGATCCTCTAGATCTAAAATTGAATACTCACCCCTTTAATAGATTCAATCATATATCTTAAATATTCCCATCATTAAACATAAATATATCCATAATGGACTAAATTTATCATTCCAAGAGAGAGGATAAGAGTATATCTAAGAAGAACATTGAAGAACGATGACTTTCTAATGAATATGGATATCTAATGCACTTCGATTTGACAAAATATCACTTCAAATCAAAGAGAAATTTCAAAGGAGCCTTAGGAGAGAGGGTAGTTAGAGACTCTATGAGAATAGGGGAAGAATTTGGATTTTTGGGGCCTTAAAC
Organism: Viscum album; assembly: GCA_963277665.1. Classification (NCBI taxonomy): domain Eukaryota; kingdom Viridiplantae; phylum Streptophyta; class Magnoliopsida; order Santalales; family Viscaceae; genus Viscum; species Viscum album. Next base: position 20,124,620 of record OY728142.1, read on the forward strand.
TAAGTTAAAAAATAATTTTTAGATTAATTAATAACCATTACATTGTTAGGAGACATGGTTTTGTAAATTGTGCACTAACCATGTGGTGTTATGCATCAATACAACACCTCACATGGTTGGATCATACAGTTAGACAAACCATGAACCAACTGTGGTTTTCCCTCTATTTCACTTTTCATGGTTTCCCCTATGCACTCACACAGTTTGGCCAAATCGTTCACTAACTTTGTGCCTGCCCAATGACTCCTAGAAAAAGTTATGCGGTTTATTGGAGATGGTGGATAGTTTTTACTAACCATGCTAAAATTATGCACCTACAAAAACACTCCAAAAACTTATATAAACTCTCACAACTTAACCTGATTCTTGTATAATCTCAACTTATATAAAGAAAGGTTCAAGTACCCAAAACTAGGGGTGTTACATACCTAGTCCATCGCATCCCATATCACTGCATATCCAGGGAAGTAGGGTATCATTAATGTGAATGACATCTACATAGTTCCCTTATTCTACCATGTATGACCCCCACCACATGTAACATATAATCATAGACTCATCACATCACCTCTTATCATAGCCTTATTGCATCACATCCCGTCACATCCTCATCACATCACATCCTTCCTAAAAACAACCAGGATATCACTGTTAAAGGAAGAGTGGGGAAGAGGGGTAGCCAGCCATCTATATCACCACCATCTTGGATTTTGGTGGAAACACTGAGAACCAAAAACCTTTGGGTGTTGTAAATAATATCCAACTCATGTGGGGGACATATAGAAGTAACATAAAAAATACATGAAGTATAGATATCAAACATTACCCAAACTATGTGTTCATATAAACTACTCTAACATGCACCACATCATTACCACTACACCACAGATAAACTATCATAACCACTTCCATTATTAAATTCATTACACACATAACCACTATATAAGGAAACGCATTACCTCTTTCAACCACAGATTTCACCATTTTCCATTTTCAACAAGTAACACCAATTCCCATTATTTCAATTCACATTTACATAGCCATTCATTTATTCAATTAATTTTTTCCAATTTCCATATATCAATTTCTATCCCATTATTTATTCATTTACCAACCCACATTATTTTATTTCAGTGTTATAAGTTATTCTATGGCTAACCAGAAAACTAACACAACCACACCACAAATAGCTCACCCATCTCACATCAACCATCCCCATAGCACCGCATCATCTAAACCATCTTTCAATAATAACCGCACATCATACAACACAATCATATATCACAAAATGAATTTTTCACATCACCACCATCTCACAACACAACCACTACACAATACCACCACACATCATCGCTACTACACAACATAACCATTGTACAACTGACAACATTACATTAATGCTAACCAACCTTTTCATCACAACCCCAAATATTACACAACCCATCTAGTCACCACCACCACCATACAATAGCATTTATCAAAAAAGGTAACACATCATAAAAAACCACACACAATAACACGTCTAGGCTTCCATAATTTATTCAAAGGCTTTCATTATGTTACTTATTTATTTAGCATGGGTATTATCACACAAAACAAATTTCCATGGGAAACTAATTCATTAGAAATTTATATGTTCTTAAACTTTTAACCCTATTGTGATCAAACAAAAACACATCAATGGACTCACATATATCAACTACAGTGAAATAAAGGCTCCCAAATATGTGATTTTCAGTATTAGAAACAACAAGCATAATATCATCATCAATATCATAAAAGAAGTAAAAATATGTAATAAATCCCATTTAATATCAATTTTAGAATAAAAAATTCATTATCTTTATTAATATTATCCTTAATATCCACCCAAATGAAGTTAAAAGCATGAAATCCACATAGGTAGCACGTAAATAGGGAGAGAACAAGGATCCCCTTCCTTGTATAATATATTTGATTCGCTACGCACTGTATGGGTGAAGAGGAAACAACTCGAAAACCAAAAATGCACTAGGAAGCTATAGATTAACCTATATAACACCAATGGATCATAAAAAAACATAGCTCAAACTCCCCAAACCAAAATTAAACCACTGCATCAAATCCTTGGAAGAAGAACAAAAGGAGAATATGGGGTTATAGAGAATAAATCACCTCAGATCTCCAAAGATCAACGACTGAAACCTAAGGATCAGCACTAGAGAAAAGGGGATGAAAAATACTCTAAAATCCTTTAGGTTTTACCCAAAACTGAGAGGGAATGACTATTTATGGGGATCATTTGATTGAATAGAAACTTGTAAACAATATAGAAACCACCCTTTTCACATCATGATTTTCATATTCACATCATGAATTCCATGGGGTCTCTGAAATGCAATCCATGAACCACATACAAGGTGAAAATTCCCATAAACTTCGATTTTCACTTAAAATCATGGCACCTATTCCTAAATTAAGTCACATCATTAATAATAATTTAATGTAATTAATTTATTTCACATGTTACTTCTATGATACAAATAATACATGAATCATTGGATTCACAAGCCATGAAATATAAACTCACATTTTGAATTCCTCTTTCATGATATGAATTACCTATTGAAGTTATAATGTAGCTAAAACCTCCAGACCCTTCTCAATCCTCCCCTAAAACACCTCTAACACCCAAACTAGAAAATTAACAGGCTGGGAAGGCACAGACCATTACATAACATGAACTTAAGAAATCATATGCTATTAAAAACAACATTTTACAAAATGACTCTTATAATAATAACATATATAGGGTAATCAAAACATTACCTCATGAAATATAAACCATAGAGGGTAAATAGAAGTGAAATTAAAAAAATAACAAAACCATTTAAAACATTAAAGTACATATTATTTTTAAAAACATTTTTTGAAGAAGAAGAGAAGACTTTTCAAAACCTTATTATAAAATGATCCAAATAAAAGATACCTGAAAATTCATAAATTTTATCAAAAAATTGTGGAGTAAAAGATAAAAATAATAATTTTTAAAGAATGAAAAACATTTTCAATATTTAGAAATGCCTCTATTTAAAACCCACATCGAAAAAAGAGATAGTAATACTTCCATTTTTAAAAAAAGGAGACGGTAAATATAGAGGTAACATTAGTAAGAACATATTTGGGTTTTAAACTAAGAGAGGAAAAAACATTTTTTGGAATAATGGACAAGTAAATGGAGGAAAGTTCGTCTTTAAAGAAGATGATATTTTTTCATAAAACTATTTCACTTTTATGAAAAATAAATTCATCGATAAAGAATATTTTAGTTAAAAATATATTTTTCCTCATAGAGAGAGTAATAAATATCTTATGAAATATTAAATATAAGTATTTATCAAATATATAAGAATGATGCTCAAGGAATAACATTTTAACTCGAATAAATGGAATTTTAGTTAATCAAATCCCTTACGAATGTCATAATTCATGAAGTAAGGGACATTTAGAAATGGATTATGCGGTTGAAATGTAAATCCCAAAAAAAAGATAAATTACCACATAATATAATCAAAGGGTAGATTTTACCCCACTTAAATGAAATATGATCAAGAAGAACAATCATAACTTAATGAATGAGAAATGAGTTTCTTAAAAAAAACTTATGGCTATGGTAACATAAGAATAAGAGGGTTATCATTAAATTGAAATTCAAGTATCATGAAATGGGGGATATTAATTATACTTGAAGGAAATATGGTTGTGAATACACCATATAAAATAAATTATGGTGTGTAATATCAAAATTGTGTCATGGATTTGAAAATGTGACAATGAAACACTTACCTTGTTTCCCCACTTAATCGAATGCACTCTAAGCTCTAGTATAACAAACATAAATACATTAATCACCTATTTTATAACCTTTTCATATACATAACATTTTATAAACTTCATTTATTGTAACACCCTAAGATTTTAAAAGAACATTGTGTTTTAAATCATATACAACATGCAATACCGAGCTTAAACAAACCATGGATATTAAAATTTAAATATTTTTGTTATAAACTAGCCACTAAATTGGCGGGTATAAATAAGATTAACCACATTATGAAATATATATATATATATATATATATATATAATTATTAATAAATAAAAATTATTTATTAATTCTTATGAAATAAGCATTCAATTTTTAGTAAATTCATTTTATTCTTCAAAAATACATTTTCATTAAAAATGATTTTTATTACTTTTTTGTGAGAAAATTTTATAATTAATTTCTGGAAATTTTAGAAAAAATTATTTGAAAAATTTTACTTCATTTTTTAAATCTGCATATCAATAATTAACTTAGGGTGAAATTTTTTGGATTTTTCTGAAATAAATTACTTTTGAATTAATAATGAAAATATTATTTTTCACATTTTCATAAAACTGTTATTTATTTTTATTTAAATGAAACATTTTGATTTTATTTTGATATTAAATTAATATAGGTAACCTTTATTTATAAATAATCAAATTAATTAAATATTAATTAGTATTATACTTGATTTTGGTATAAGCTCATTTTTTGCATAAAAAACATTTTTTTCTCAAAATTATTTTTTATTCTGTTTTATAAATTTATATTAAAATTTATTAATATAAATTATTAGAATTAAATTTTATGAAATATTCTCTATTATTATATTCATCAACTTAAATTTTTCCTAGTATGATTTTTTTATATTTTTTGAATAAGTTAAGTTTTTTGGTGAACAGTAAAAAATAAATTTTTTATGAAATATGGTATCTTTTATGATATCACCATGACATAAACATGATATAAAAATTTATTAAAAGAATCACGTATGATAATATTATAAAAATATCAGAAAAAATAATCTAGAAGAATATAAATTATAATTTATTTCATGATAAATATGAAAATCATTTTCAGTGTCGACGTAGTGCTTGCGCTACACTAGAAAAGTCAAATTTGGGGTCTTAAAGATAATATTTGAGAAGTAATAAGTCCTTGATCGACTTAGTTGATAAATATGAAGTGTTATTTATTATTTTTATGTATATATACTAATTTTTTATCTATATAACAAGTAAATTATCTAAATTCTTATGCAATGCTTGCACAAAGCCGAAAAAGTCAAAATAATAAAATAAATAAGATTCCATGACATAGATGTGAGTAAATATACATATTAAAGGAATATAAATATTTATATTTAACTTAATTTATTTATCATTATTATTATAATTAATTTTTTAGTTTTTATTTTTTATTTTTTGATGATATAATTACCTTAAATGATTATTCAATGCTGATATAGTATTTGTTCAAATAATAGAAATATAAAATAAATGTTTTCAAAAATATTAAAAATAATAAAATTTTAATTAATTTTTGTGTTAAATGAATTTTTTAGATATATATTACATATTATAGATTTTTTAAAGTATTATATTTTAAATCCATCTTTTTATGTGTGTCCTTAATGTCAAATTAAATGAATAGTGATAAAAATGACATTAATGATATTTTATTAAAATAATATATTATTAAATTATTTAAAAATCCTAAAAAAATGAAATATGGAAATTTGGATAATATATGGTCTAAAATTTCAGACATTTTCCATTTATGTTCCAATTTTTATCTTATAAGTAAAATTATAACCCTTTAAGATTGAATTAGTTGTTACTATAGTTAAGGTTAAAATGGTTAATAAAGTGGTTAATCAAAGAGATAAGGTTCAAAATGACACCAAAAACTATCAAAATTTAAATGTATGATGATATTTATAAATTATACTCTTTATATTTAAATTATTTTCTATTTGGAATCATTCTTATTGAGATTAAATTTATTATATTTTAATATTTTAAGAATTTCCAAGAGTGCCCTTCTTCTCACTTATAAAAGGGAAACCCTTATCTCATTTATTTACCCCAAATTATGAATTATATCTCAAAAAATCCTAAAAATTTCTATTATAACATTTCTTATCCATGAACTAGAGTATTTTTTTCTTAAAAGGCCATTCCAAGGGTCCTTAATAAGGGATCTAAATAAGGCTAACTGAAAGAGAGGTAATCATCTTACCTGACCAATTTCAATTTATTTCTTATTATACTTCCTATAAATAAGTGGTATTAATCATAAAATAATAAATTCAATATCCTAAATATAATGAAATTTTATTATAATCATGAAACCACCATTATCCACCCTCTTTTTTATCAAATTCAAAGTGAATGTATCACTCATGTGTACGTGTGGACTACCACCTCCATATAGCAATACACTTTGTTTTCCATCACCATCTTTCATGGATGGTTATTATGATGGATTTAAAGTTTAAATATTATATTTATTAAATAATTATACTTTTTTAATTATAATATCAAATATATCTTCTTACCTTGCACTCCTTTGTAAAATGATAACATCACTCATTTGTACGTGTAGACTACCATTTCCATGAAGTGATGTGATTTATTTTTTATTTTTGTTTTACATGGATGGTTATAAGGATAGATTTAATGAATAAATATGATATGTATATATGATATAATAATTATTCTTTAAATATTAATTATTATTTACCTTTTTTCGTTCAATCCATCAAAAAGTGAAAACAATATTCATACATACGTATGACCTACCGTCTCTATGAATGGTGTGATTAATTTTTCTATATATAACTTTTATATCTGATTATAAATATTTATATAATGAATATATATTATATTTTTTTCATTAATAACATTATTTATATAATTTAACAATGATAAAATTACAATTAATAGGACCATTAAACCGAAATATGCATAGAAAATGGACCAGTTTTTTCCTGGATGTCTATTCTAATTAAGAATAATTAATAAAATGATACTTGGAAATTATAAAAGGGATAGTATATAGTAATTTATACATGAATATTTTTCTATAATATATTCATAATAAATCTATATTTATTATATATAATGTTTTAATTCATACAAAATAGTAAAATACTTTAGGTAAGGGTTTATCATCTCACTTTTATTTTTATAAGACATATTCCACATTCACAACTATTTCTTTATGTGGTGTATTTACTAACCATGAATTTAATTTATTATTATTTTCATGAAAATTATAATATTTTAAAATTCAATATAATATTCTCTCTTTCATGAGGTTTTGGTTCCTAGATTCTTAAAATGGTAACAGTTCTTCATCTCAATATTGTTTTGTTGTAACATGCTTGATGTTATACACATATTTATGTTTACGAGGTGTATGTATTGATACATTGACATGTTATGTCATGATTATCCTTATTTTTATGATATTTAAAGTTTAATTTTAATTTATTAATTCATGGGGATAATGATTCAAAAGTTTCCAAACTGGTAAGGGGTTTATGTTACAATCTCATTGTTTATCAGGGTTGTTTATGATTAATTTTTTAATGATAAAATTTTATTATACACCTTTCAATAATTCCATGAATTATATTATCATATTTTCATTTTTGAAGATTAAATTTTTTTTCATTCATTTTCCTCTTTAATAACTCAAGTGACCAAAATATTTTTTAAGGAAAATTGACTTAATCTCTCTCTTCGTTTGAAAATAATTTTTATTTCATATTCATGTTTTATAAAAAATAATTTAAATAATTTTTTTATAATATCATATTATTTTTTAAAGTATTTTTACCCATGGATTTATTTTTAAAAAAATTATAGGAATCTTCTTTTCATATTCCAAACAAATTACTTTTTTACCTTTGTTACAAAAGTGTGAAAGGATTGTTTTCTTTTAACTTATACAGCATAAATAGAATTTCCCATAATCATGAATTCTCAATGATTTGAAGTTTATTTTACAAGTTTTCAAGGTTATTTTCAATTAAATTTTTTTCTTTAATATTTGGTAAATTTTATATTTAAAATAATTGATTTTAAAATAAAAAAGGTTATTTTCCTCAATAAATGTTCCAAGTGATATTTTAAAGGCATTTTTCATCTATGATGACACCCTTGGATGTAACTTAAGTTTTACTAGAGATTTTATCCAATGATAAAATCCTTTTTTCTCTATATGTTTTATTTTTATGATGATAATATGTTTATGAAACACATTTCTTTTCTATGGGTTATGCTATGATGAAATTTTTATGAAACCCATTTCCTTTTCCATGGGTTATGCTATGATTATGAAACTCATTACATTTTCATAGATTATGATATGACGGATGTTTTTAAACTTTTGGAACACATATATATTGTTTTCATTATGTGATAGGTGGTCTTGAAGTTATGTATCCCTTCAATTCATAGGGTAAATATAGATATCCCATGAGATAATGAGAACTGGAATGGAGACTAAACCCAGATCAGTAAGGGACCCTAGCCACTATGATAGTCTTGGGAGTGAACCTTGACTAATATGATGGAATGTGGAATAAACCCAATCCACTGTATCTGTATTATAATTTATCCTTGAATACTAATGAAATTATTTTCTATGCTTATGTGTATTCCATGAATCTATGTCTTATGCCAATATTATACTCACATGGCTCATGTTCTTTAATTAGTTTATGATATATGTATTATGAACTATCAATATTTATTCCATGACTCAAGATTATAATATATTATATTCTATGTTTCTTTTTAAAATTTTAATCTCATGTTATCATGATCTTATGCTCTTTTATGTTTAATTTATCATTATCTCTTTTTTTACCCTTATTGAGAATCTAATATAACCATTTCTTATGTTTCCTTTACCTAAGTTATGAAGAATGGTTTTAAGTATATTATGTATAAAAAGGATGATATTTATTAATAATTTAGTGGGATGTGATGTATGTATCTTATGAATAAGTTGTTTATGTATCCAAATTTCCAAATAAAATAGAGCTGAATGATTCTGGCATGGATCATAATGTTATGTAATGTATAGACATCTAATAATATATAATATCTAAGTGTGAAAAGTATGGGTCATTGTAGTTTGTATTGGGGAAGGGTTTAGTTAATCTTTGGAGACTATTATGAGAAAACTTTAGTGGTAACCATGGGTATAAGTCTATGTATAAGATGATATTCTCAATTTTTTTAAAATAAGAGATTATATGGTTTTTCTCCAAATATATCCCCGTATAGATACTCATGTGGTTGTAGTTTTTTCATAGAGGTATCTAGGGGTAATAAACTTTAAAATATTTGGATAAGTACATCTCATCCATCATTTTGGTGCATAGTGAGTTTTCCTTACTGTTCGCCTAATTTGACACTCCATGGAAATATGCTTGGGTTAATTCTTGTGTTATTTATGATCCATCATATAGGATTCGAATAGATGATGATCATGTATTACTTAGGTTAAACCTAAGGTATCATAAAGTGAAAAGAAGGTGTCATTATTTAGACATCATATAAATTATTTTTTATAATTATGTGGTTTTCCACAATGATTATTTTATCTCAAATTATACTTTCTAGTTTTTGTTAATAAATGGAACTAGGATGAATTGTGTTAAGGTAGAATGTGATGGAAAATTAAATGATTTTCCTCATGAGAAAACAAGTGAAACGGGGTCTAGAATATAAAACCTTATAATTATTGATAATCATATATATCATTATATGACTAAAAATATCAGCATGGGTGAGTTTCCTGGTACACTTAATAAGAGAAAAATGGATTTTCATAAATACCCAAGAGGGAACAAGATTCAGTTTCCTATATGTCAAGTATGTGGCAAGAAGCACTCAGGGAAATGTAATAAAGGAATGAGAAGATGTTTTATGTGTGTGAAATAAAGTAATAGATCAATTAATTTTCGTGTAAAATGAATAGTTTGATAGAGGGATATGAAATTTATCCTAAGGTACCATTTAGAGTTTAATTTCTTATATATTGTTAATATGGGAATTATCCAAGTCAATTTCCTAATCTAAGAACTATCTTCTAGAACAAGTAAGGGACTATGTTATATAGATCATTGAAGTGGAATGATTTAAGTGTTTATATATTGGAATTTAAGAATTATATTATAGAAGTATTTTTATCAATGTTATTCTGGTTATATGAATCATGAAGCATCTGAGGATTGTTTTGCAATATTTTTTATTTAAGGGTTTGAAAGTGTATGTTGAATGGTACAAATAACCAAGAAATTTAATTTTTTGGTAATATAATCTTTTTGTAGAACACATGATTAAGGGAAAGATAAACCTTAATATTTTCTGGATGTTTATATAATAATATTTAATTAAGATAAAGAGATGTTTGATATCGATAAAGTAAATGGGATAGTATTGGTGGCCTTGAAATAGATTAGTGATTTGATGATGAAGTGTTTTATGTTATATTTGATGGAGTTTACATAATTTTTTGGATTTATAGAATATATTCAATAATATATGATTTGATTTAAGGAATGAGGAGAGAGTTAATATTTTGAAGCATGCATGTTTTTATTAAGGTTTTATAGTAATTCTGGTTATTACCATATTTTGGGAGAATATATGTGTAACATCTCAGGTACATAAAGAATATGACATTTTCATATTTATTAATATTTTTGAATTAAATATTAATTTTACTTTAAAGGGGACGCTATGTTTGATGGCGTACCTGATAAGAAAAAATGGGTTTCTTTGAAATCTTACATTGTACACTAATAATATAATAATATTATTTTAAATGGTAGTCAATGTCTAGCCGATGTATTAGCGAGAATTAATAGAACTAACTAAAATATGATAATATATGTTTTTTAAATGTTTTAACATTCATCCAATAAAATTTAGAGGCTTAAAATTTAATGAATCTAATTTTAAGCATAATTTACTTTAAAAGGTTGATTTACCACCTTTTGATGGAAAACCATTTTTAAATATAGTTTTTGTCACTTTTACATATTATATTTGAAAAAATAAAATCCTTCTTTAGAATCAGGACATCAAATTTTACTTTGGGTAAATTTTTGGTATTTTTTTGATAAAGTTCATTTTTTAATGAATAGTGAAAAATACAGTATTTTAATTCAAAAGTGAATTTTAATCTAATTTATTTATATGGTTAGATAATATTTTTAATTGGTGTTAAAGTTTAATTAGATTATATTTTTACCATTTCATCAAATTTTAGTAATTGGAAGCAATTTTACTTTGAAATTGGACAAAAACAACTATCAATCTTTTGATAGTTATTATTTCTTAAAAAACACGCTTTTTGTTTTGACAGCGGGAATTAATTTTAAATTAATTTTTTCCACTTATGTGTTTTGAATTTATAAAAATATATTCCATATTTGGAATTAGTAGGTCTAAATTATGCAAATAGTTAAATTTTTTTAGACATTTTAAATATTTATTTCAGTAAATATTTTATTTACCATGGTTGAAGGGTAAATCTGGTAAACACGGGTAAAAAAATAATATTATAATAATCTTAAATTACCCTAACATGTGTACTATTCCTATTGGTTGATACATATCCGACCATGGGCATCCTTGGGTCTATTTTGGGACCCCATGGATCCACTTATGAGTGATAATGACAATATATTTTAATTAATTTAAAGTTAAGACAAAAATGACACATACATATATCTTTTAGTAAATAAATTTTTACATAAATTTATATAAGTTATATTTTTTACTATAAATATTCATTAGAAATCTCAAAATATTTCCTACATCATGATAATTTTTTTATAATTTTTAGACATCAAATAAATAAAATGGCTTATGACACAAAAATGTTGTAGTATTTACCTCATTAAAAATATTTAAATATATAAGATTATAAATATTAAAACAATATTCAAAACCTGTCCAATTATTATTGGATGATTTTATTTCGAACATTAGTCATATTATATTTGAATTTAATGAGTTTTGGACCTTTTGAAACTGAATATAAGTTTATAATAAAATAATTGTTTCAAACTTTCCTAAAGATCCCCTCCTCCACCTTATAAAAGGACACAACTTCTAACCAATTCCTCACACCTATCAAGCCTTTTGGATCATCCAAACTCTACCCAATTAATCTCCCTACATCCCTCTATTCCTCCTAGAATCCTTACCATAGGTATAAGGCACTTCAAGATGTCATTTTGGTTCAAACCAAAGGGAGTTACCCGAATTAAAGGTAACAGTTTCTCTTAAATTATTTTCTTTTTTTTTACTTCTCCAACCCCCTAAAATATTTTTATTTCTTTATTTTATAACAACACAAGTATACTCAATATACTAGGATGTTTTTATGATAATTATTTGAACTACACTTACACACACCTCCATTTAATGGGTAAAGAACATAATGATTCTATGGGTGGCAAACTAACGCCTCACCAAATGATGATTGTTCAATTATCTCTTACCGCCTCCCATGATGTACATTATGATGGAACTGTATTTATATATGATATATATTCTGTTTATGTTTTCTTTATTATTCTGTATTTTTTATTTATATCATACCTTTATAGTTTCCATTATGGGTAAACGCGATAATTTCATTTGAGGAAGTTTGGACTACCACCCCCTCAAAGTGATATGACTTGTTCATGACATACATGGGATGTATAAAGGATGGAGTTAATGAAATTATATATGATATTATAATGGAATTATAATATACCTTTATATCATTATGTATTCATTACATTAAATACGAAATATAAATTAAAGTATCATTCATGCAAACGTACATCTTACCATCTCCATGAACGATGCATTTCATTTTTTATCTCAAAATGTTATGTACTATTATAAATGCATATATACTGGATATATATGATATATATGATATCTAAATCATGAATATCATTTTGGAGATAATGTAATTTTGACCACATGGACAATTTTTAATTATAATAAGTTCATTTTTAACTCAAGTTCCAAACATCGACAAAATGTCTGATATAAACTCAAATAATTAACTAATTGTTATAGCAAGGTAATAATTGTTATAAAAGGAATAATAAACTGTAAAAAGTTTCTTAATAAATTATAAATTAACTTTATTTTATCATTCATGAGGTTAAAGAATGATCGAATCAAGTCGGACATGAGGTAAGGGGTTTCTTATCTCACTTTTAATTCCGTGAGATTTCCATTGTTCACCACTTATTTATTGCATGTGGTGTATTGTGTAATGACATTTGATATATATTATCATGATTATATTTATATTTATATTATTCTATTATTCCTTTGGTGGTTATTAACTTTTTTTCATATGACTTAATTGATTACAACGTGGTAAAGGGTTTTATCCCACTTTTTATTCCCATGAGATTCATGCAATATCTGTCACTATTTCCTTTGTGTGGTGTACGTACTGCCCATGATTTGTACTATTTCTATAATATACTTTCATTTATGGGTATTTACATCTTTATTTACTGATCCTTATTTCATGTGGTGTATGTTTCGTAAGTTACCAAATCGGTAAGCGAACTTTTTAACCCAATTTTCATTCCTTGGGTTAATCTTCTAATTCATAATTATGTAATGATATGATTATGTGTGGAATCACTATTTGTTTCTTTATGTTGTAATTTCCACTCTCCTTTTTGTAAATATAATTTTGATACACATAATCACTCCATTGATAAATTCTCAAGTCATCCATATGAACTTGATAAGTGCAATTTTAACTCAATTTCCATTCATTGAGTTAAACATCCAAGTCATTGGTTTTGTCTTAAAAAGAACATGTGTGAATGTCCTATTATTTATTTACACTTAATATCCAATAATATTGATTGTATTTATATTTTTCACACATTATTATGTAATTGATTTATTCTTAATCTAAGGATACCATCTTTATAAGGGATTTCATCTCACTTTACATTCCATTGAGACTTAATTGTTCTTATGCATCAATTCACTCTTACATGGTGTATATATTGCCCTTTGGAATATTATATCATGATTACCTTTATTTTCATGATATTATAAAGTTCTGATTAAATGTTATTCCTCAATTATTTGTATTCAAGCGTCTCTCATTTTCTTAAAAACTCTTTAACTAAAATATCGTCTTAAATGTTTTAAAGATTTATTCTTCTAAATATTTATCATTAATGTCCATGTTTTCAAAATTGTATTTAGGGTTTATTTATATGTACATTAATGTTTTCAAATGATAATTCATTTAAAATCTTCAAAGTGGTTGATCATACCACGATTCACTGTTTCATTTTCACCCTTACACCGCTGTGCTAAACATATTTTGTATTAAAAATTATAAAAATATTATCAAATTGTACTTCATGTTTGATTCAATAATTTAGTGTTTATCACTATTAAATAGGGCAATGATACTTGTTTTGAAAATTACAATGTAGGTGGAGGTGATTTGGAGGGCTCTTGATGAAGTGAAAGAAAACTGGGCCAAAATTGCATGGATCCATGGACATCTGTCCACTGTTTTGAATAGTACACAAAATCCGTGAATCCAAATGGGCTGAAATTTTGTGAGCCTGTCCAAAATTCAATATTCTATATTTCCTATTAAGTAACCCAATCCTGATTCGGATTGCATGGGGCCCATACGAACTTATCTGTCCGAGCCACCGAATTTGGACCAAGTCAAATTCGGTGTTCTGTATTTTATCAATATCTCGAGAATTATTTGTCCAAACGGTTCCAAACTTTCGGTGGAGACAGTCAAGAGGTAGGGCTACAACTTTTCTATTTTCTCCAAATCGAGATAAGACTTTTTGAATGCCGAAACGCGTCCTGAAAGTGGATTGATGAAATCTGTGTTCCCAAAACCACCTCCCACATTTCCTATAAAAGGGCACCTTGGGCTCCTCATTTGGAAGTTCGGCCAAGGAGTGAAGTGCTGCCAATTTGGAGTCCTAGAAGAGTCTCCTAATCACCTTGGAGGTTCTGGAGGCCCCTATCCTCATAGGGAGATCAAAAATGAAGAAGGAGTTCCACCCGAGCTTCCTCCTCCTCCCGATGTCGAGCTAAAAGTTGGGTGTTCGTTGTGAGGGAGCTACACACATGCCAAGGGAGTTCCGATGCATAAATTAGCTACTGGTTTGGAGTAATTTGGGTGTTTAAACATTTCATTCCATGTATCTTATTTTATTTCAGATTTGAATTCTTGATTTGATGCATGTGAGTGTTATGCTCTTAATTTCTAACCGATCGGTGTGAGGTTTTGAGTGCGTGACTTGTGTTGTTCCGATTGGACATCACAAGAATCCTTTTCATACCCACCTTATTGAGATTTCAATATGCTTTGGAAGCTCTTATTCTATGCATAAGTACTGGACCTTGACAATACGATTGTTACGTCAAGGTTTGGTCCGTAAAGTATTGAAATAAAAGCTTAGGAATTAATCGGGATTCCAATTAACTCCAACCAAAGGATTACTCTAAACCCAAGATGAATCTCTATGAACAATGAACTTGATATGTGTGTAGTGAAATCACATCGACCCTTTTATCTAATATTTCTCAAAATCCACTTGGTCACTCATCTTTTAAGCTATTTCAACTAAGTCATTGTTTTAAGCTGTTTTCAAAACCACCCCTCTCTTAGACATTTTTATCAAAAATACACACTCTAAACCTACCAACGCTCCTTGAGAGACGACCTAGGGTTTACCCTAGACTATAAATCAATCTTAAAAATATAATCAATTTGACGTGTCACGACATCACGGTCAAATTTTGGCGCCGTTGCCGGGGAGCGCTTTGGTTTTTTGTGCGTGTTTTTGATAAATTTTTTTTTGTAATTTTTGTGAATATTTGTTTGTTTTATCTTCTACCTTTGAATTTGTTTTTGTGTTCTAATTTATTTATTGTGTAGGTTCTTTGTATGACGCGTTCTACTCCGGGATACCTACAAACTTTCGAACCCGAACCGGAGAGGATCCTACATCAACGAAACCGAGACATACAAGACCACACTTTGAAGGAGGAGACATCAAATCTTAAAATTCTTCTTGATCCTTCTTCTTCTTCTGAAACCAAAGTTAAAATTGAACATAACTTGTATAACATGGCTGAAAATAATAGAACACTAAAAGAACTAACCTCACCTGATGTTGATATCCAACCCACTTACATTCAATTACAAGGTGAGGCACCCAATTTTGAACTAAAATCTGGTTTAATTCATTTATTACCAAGATTTCATGGACTTCCTGGAGAAGATCCACATAAGCATTTAAAAGAATTTCATACTGTGTGTTCAACCTTAAAACCTGCTAATGTGTATGAAGAACAAGTGAAGCTTAGGGCATTCCCATTTTCATTAGAAGACACTGCAAAAGATTGGTTATACTATGTCAATTCACCAATTAGGGGCTGGGCAGACATGAAACGCCTTTTTCTTGAAAAATACTTCCCAGCCTCTCGAACTGCAACTATAAGGAAAGAAATATGTGGTATAAGACAATCTCAGGGGGAAACATTACATGAATATTGGGAACGCTTTAAAAGGTTATGTTCAAGTTGCCCACACCACCAAATAAGTGATCAACTTTTAATTCAATATTTTTATGAAGGTTTGATTCCTATTGATCGAAATATGATTGATGCTGCTGCAGGTGGTGCATTGGTAGATAAGACCCCAATCGCTGCAAGAACCCTCATTGAGAACATGGCACAGAACACTCAACAATTCGGTACACGGTCCAGTGTCCCCATTCGAGGTGTCCATGAGGTGCAAAGTACTGAGTTTGAGAAGAAGGTGGACACGAATTTCGAAGAGGTAAGTACCCTTCTGCGACAACTAGCTCTCTCCCAAGGGAAATATCAATCTCCTCCTCCCATCCATTGTGGAATCTGCTCTTCTGACACCCACTATTCTGACCAATGCCCCCAATTGAGAGAAACTTCTGAAAGTTGTGAGGCAATATTTCCAGGACGCCCCTTTAACCAACCCTTTAGGCAAGAACCATACTATCCATCCAACCAAGGTTGGAAGGACAACCAAGCCTATAGGCAAGGGGGGTATTCAAACCAACCTCAACAGCAATGGAACCAACAAGGTCAGAGTAGTCATCCACCACCACCCAGAAATCCTCAACCACCCCAAAGGCCATTCCAACCACCCCCTCCAAAAACCGATCCTAGCCTAGAAGATATGATGAAACAAATGGCTGCCAATAATCTCCAATTCCAACAAACCACCCAAGCAGCCATACAAGACCTAAAGACCCAACTAGGACAACTTGCCAACTCGGTGGGGGAAATCCAAAGTCATGGGTCGGGTAAACTACCATCTCAACCAGTAGTAAACCCTAGGGATAAAGGAAATGTTAGTGCAATCACCCTTAGGAGTGGGACACAAATCAAAAGCCAAATGACCCCTCCATTAGAGTCCTCCCATCCAAAGGAAACCACCATCCCAACTGCTGAAAATGGTCCAAGAGAAGAAAACCCTTTTCCTGAGAGAAGCCCTTCCAAAGGAAAGACTGTGGTTGTTGATGAACCACCTATCCCAACCATTCCTCTTCCATTTCCTCAAAGGGCTTCCCAACCTAGGAAACAAAAAGAAACTGAACTTGATAAAGAAATCTTGGAAACTTTCAAGAAAGTACAGGTTAACATTCCTTTGATTGATGTTGTGAAGCAAATTCCAAGATATGCCAAGTTTCTGAAGGAGATGTGTACACACCGAAGGAGGCTTCGTGGTGATGAGAAGGTGAGCCTGGGGAGGAATGTTTCAGCATTGATAGAGTCATCACTTCCTACCAAGTGCAATGATCCTGGGACATTCTCGATTCCATGCACCATAGGGGAGTATTCGTGTTCCAATGCTATGCTTGATTTGGGTGCTTCTATTAATGTGATGCCTCACTCTATTTACTCTTCATTGCAGGTCGGTGAACTGAAGCCCACTGGTATTGTCGTTCAGCTAGCAAATCGGAGTACGGCACACCCCTCTGGTGTGCTAGAGGATGTTCTTGTGAGGGTGCAAAATTTAATTTTTCCTGCTGATTTTTACGTGCTTAAAATGGAAGATGATAGGATGAATGGACATGCCCCAATTATATTGGGGAGACCTTTCTTGAAAACTGCCAAAACCATAATTAATGTCCATAATGGTACATTATCTATGGAGTTTGGTGGTAATATTGTCCACTTCAATATCCTTGATGCCATGAAGCACCCCTCAGAAGAACACTCCTCTCTCTTTGTCAATTCAATTGATGTTCTCCCTTCCCCTGAAACAACTTATTTTCATTCACCTGATCCCCTTTCTGAGTTTTCTTCATTGATTGAAATGTTAGGTAATGAATCATGCATTGATTGTTGTAGCGGTTTAGAGAAATGTCATGCATGTTTGTTAATTGATGATTTCTTGAACACAGAGGATCACATGACCATCGATAATACTGCTAAGCTTGTAAAAGCTCATTCCTCATTTGAGGATGTTACCATTGAGCAGTTAGATGAGATAAGTGACTTCTCACTTTCACACACACTTCTGTCAATCCAAAATCCCCCAGAATTGGAACTAAAACAACTGCCTCAAGATTTAAAATACTCATATCTTGAGAATGGAAACAAGTTGCCCGTCATCATTGCTAGTTCACTCCCTCCTGAGCATGAATTGCGACTGCTTGATCTTTTGAGGAAGTATAAACAAGCTTTGGGATGGACACTTGCTGACATTCCTGGCATTAGCCCATCAATTTGTACACATCATATTTTATTAAATGATGATGCTAAACCAGTGAGGCAGTCACAACGACGACTGAACCCAAACCTACTTGATGTTGTTAAAAAAGAAGTAACAAAATTGTTGGCTGCTGGAATCATTTACCCTATCTCTGACAGCCAATGGGTCAGTCCTGTTCAAGTAGTTCCTAAAAAAACTGGCCTTACTGTAGTTAAAAATGAAAATAATGAATTGGTTCCAACTCGTGTGCAGAATAGTTGGCGTGTCTGTATAGACTATCGCCGACTAAACCAACACACTAGGAAGGACCATTTCCCATTGCCATTCATTGACCAGATGCTAGAGAGGCTAGCAGGGAAGTCCCATTACTGTTTCCTTGATGGGTATTCTGGATACTTTCAGATCCATATTGCCCCTGAGGATCAGGAAAAGACAACCTTTACTTGCCCCTTTGGTACATTTGCTTATAGAAGGATGTCATTTGGTCTGTGCAATGCTCCAGGTACTTTCCAACGATGTATGGTTAGTATTTTTTCGGATTACCTGGAGAATTGCATGGAGGTTTTTATGGATGATTTTACTGTTTATGGATCCTCTTTTGATGAATGTTTAAGTAGTCTTGGTTCTGTCCTACGTCGCTGTATTGAAAAGAATCTTGTATTAAATTATGAGAAATGCCATTTCATGGTGCGACAAGGCATAGTTTTGGGACATGTCATTTCTGGGGAAGGAATCCAAGTGGACAAATCAAAAGTAGATATCATTTCCTCCCTACCATTCCCTAAAAATGTTCGGGATGTGCGGTCTTTCCTAGGTCATGCTGGATTTTATCGTCGTTTCATTCGTGACTTTAGTAAAATTGCACTCCCCCTCTCCCGATTACTCCAAAAAGAAAAAGAATTTGATTTTGATAAAAAATGTGAGGAAGCTTTCAATAAGTTAAAATGGAGTCTCACGTCACCCCCGGTAATCCAACCACCCCGGTGGGATTTACCATTTGAGCTCATGTGTGACGCCTCTAACTATGCAGTTGGGGCAGTCTTGTCACAAAGGGTCGATCGAGCACCACATGTCATTGCCTATGCCTCACGTACTTTGGACCCTGCCCAAGCAAACTACACCACCACTGAAAAAGAATTTCTTTCCATTGTGTTTGCCTTGGGTAAATTCAGGCCATACCTTATAGGGTCCAAAGTCATTGTGTTCTCAGACCATGCAGCCCTCCGATATCTCCTAAAGAAACCAGAAGCCAAACCACGTCTCATTCGCTGGATGCTCCTCCTTCAAGAATTTGATCTAGAAATTAGGGATAAAAAAGGAGAAGAGAATGTGGTTGCTGACCATATCAGTAGGATTCTCCCACCCTCGGACATTGACTCATCCCCCTGTATTCCCATAAATGAATTGTTTCCTGATGAGAAATTGTATCGAGTGCAAGATGTTATTCCTTGGTATGCTGAAATTGTAAATTATTTGGTAGCGTCTTGCATTCCTGCTGATTTCACAAAAAACCAGGCCGACCGTCTAAAACATGAGTCTCGTTGGTACATTTGGGATGACCCCTACCTCTGGCGCACATGTAGTGATCAAGTTATTAGGCGTTGTGTTCCCGATAGTGAGTTTCAATCTGTCCTTAGGTTCTGCCACACACTTGCTTGTGGGGGCCACTTTGGTCCCCAACGGACTGCTCGCAAGGTCTTAGATTCTGGTCTCTTTTGGCCCACATTGTTTAGGGATGCCCATGAATTCTGTAAATCTTGTCCTCGCTGTCAAAGAATGGGGAATGTCTCTAAAAGAAATGAGATGCCCCAACAACCCTTACTCTTCCATGACATTTTTGATGTTTGGGGCATTGACTTTATGGGACCATTCCCCAATTCATTTGGGAACCTTTACATTCTTCTGGCAGTGGATTATGTTTCAAAGTGGGTAGAGGCACGAGCCACGAGGACAGATGATTCCAAGACAGTTGTGGAATTTTTGAGAACCCAAATATTCTGTAGGTTTGGATTACCTAGGTTTATCATCAGTGATCAGGGTTCTCATTTCTGCAACCGCACAATGCAATCTCTTTTGCGCAGGTACGGGGTTGGGCATCGAGTGTCTACGGCTTATCACCCACAAACAAATGGTCAAGCTGAAGTATCAAATAGAGAGGTAAAACAGATTCTTGAGAAAACGGTTCAGCCAAACAGAAAAGACTGGAGTCTTAGACTCGATGATTCGTTATGGGCTTACCGTACTGCATTCAAAACTCCAATTGGCATGTCACCATATCGGCTAGTTTTTGGGAAGAGTTGTCACCTCCCTGTTGAGGTAGAGCACCGGGCCTACTGTGCCATTAAACAATGCAATTCTAATCTTTCTGGTGCAGGTATTCAAAGGAAGTTGCAGATTCAGGAGTTGGAGGAAATGAGAAGAGATTCATATGAGAACTCCCGAATTTATAAAGAGCGAACCAAGGCTGCCCACGACCGTCTCATCCTTCATCGTCAATTCCAAATTGGGCAGAAGGTCCTCCTCTACAATGCAAGGCTGAAGTTGCACCCTGGTAAGCTTCGTTCCCGTTGGTTTGGACCATACATTGTTACTAATGTCTCTTCATTTGGTGTTGTCCAGGTTCAAAATGAAGACACCAAGCAAACCTTCACTGTCAATGGGCAGCGGCTGAAGCACTTCCATGAAGCCATTCCGGAGTCCCCAATGGAGGAACTCCATGTTCAAGAAGCGGTCTATGAATAACACTCACCAGGTTTTATCCTTCCTTCACACAGTCTCTTTTATTGTAGTGAGGACACTGCATTCTCTAGGTGTGGGGGGTGGATACATTCCTGGGTTAGTTAGGATTTTTCACCATTTTCTCCTTTTGTTTTCTCTTTTTGGCCTTCTTTATGGTATTTTTATTTTTCCCCATCAACAATTTCAAAATTCCATGATGTGGCGACCATAAATGGGGAATGTAAAAATACCATAACGAAGGCTAAAAAGAATATTTGTATGAATTTAACATCAGGGAGTGATTTTTAGTGAATTGGTTTTCTGTCAATGATATAAATGGTCATATCTATGTGAAACCTTTGAGATGATTGATGCCTATTGTGTGAGTAGTTTTTGAGAAAACTATGTCGCTAATATCTTCAAAAAAAAAATATTGCACCAAACCACAAAGTGTGATTATTTCTTACTTAATATAAGGTAAATATATGTTGGGTTAATATTTTTCAGCTTTAAATGATATTTCCATACGTTCGTTCCTTATCCGATCTGTTTCATTACTGTACCAGATTGACCTATGCGTGTGTACCTAATGTCCGACTGTTGTACGCCCTCAAAAAAAAAAAAATTTGTGTCTTGGGCAGGTCAAAAACCACTCCTCCTCAACCTTTGATCTTGTTATAACTATTGCAATTAGTGCCGTGAGGAGATCAAACAAGGGTTGAGAGATGAGTGTGAGATTTGTTCCAATTGCAACTTCAAAAAAAAAATGAGGGGAGTGATGAAATGTGCAACATATGGGGATATCTAGGTCGGGAGCTTATGGTTTGACTTCTGGGAATGCTTAAATGAGTGGGTCTTGAAATATGATTGCAAAGGATGTAGGACAGGTTCGGTGAGAAAATCATTTAAGCTGAAAAATGTTAAAATAACATATATTTATTAGATATCAAGTGGAAAGAATAGCATGGAATGGTTTTCACACACACACATGGATATTTAGTTTCATGGTTTACTTCTGAATTCCTTTCTCAATTGGGTATCATGAATCTTTTTTAATTTCACTATGATATGATTTATGAGACATCTTTTTCTATTTTCACTAGGAAGAACTCCTTGATGTGATTCGTGCATTGATCACTTTACTTTAAATAAAATTTACTCAAATGACAAATCTTTATGATGTTGGATATATATATATATATATATATGAATCATTGTATTTGAATATGTGACTTTGCCCAGGAGTGCAAATGTTTAGGTGTGGGGGTATGATCGTACCACGATTCACTGTTTCATTTTCACCCTTACACCGCTGTGCTAAACATATTTTGTATTAAAAATTATAAAAATATTATCAAATTGTACTTCATGTTTGATTCAATAATTTATTGTTTATCACTATTAAATAGGGCAATGATACTTGTTTTGAAAATTACAATGTAGGTGGAGGTGATTTGGAGGGCTCTTGATGAAGTGAAAGAAAACTGGGCCAAAATTGCATGGATCCATGGACATCTGTCCACTGTTTTGAATAGTACACAAAATCCGTGCATCCAAATGGGCTGAAATTTTGTGAGCCTGTCCAAAATTCAATATTCTACATTTCCTATTAAGGAACCCAATCCTGATTCGGATTGCATGGGGCCCATACGAACTTATCTGTCCGAGCCACCGAATTTGGACCAAGTCAAATTCGGTGTTCTGTATTTTATCAATATCTCGAGCATTATTTGTCCAAACGGTGCCAAACATTCGGTGGAGACAGTCAAGAGGTAGGGCTACAACTTTTCTATTTTCTCCAAAGCGAGATAAGACTTTTTGAATGCCGAAACGCGTCCTGAAAGTGGATTGATGAAATCTGTGTTCCCAAAACCACCTCCCACATTTCCTATAAAAGGGCACCTTGGGCTCCTCATTTGGAAGTTCGGCCAAGGAGTGAAGTGCTGCCAATTTGGAGTCCTAGAAGAGTCTCCTAATCACCTTGGAGGTTCTGGAGGCCCCTATCCTCATAGGGAGATCAACAATGAAGAAGGAGTTCCACCCGAGCTTCCTCCTCCTCCCGATGTCGAGCTAAAAGTTGGGTGTTCGTTGTGAGGGAGCTACACACATGCCAAGGGAGTTCCGATGCATAAATTAGCTACTGGTTTGGAGTAATTTGGGTGTTTAAACATTTCATTCCATGTATCTTATTTTATTTCAGATTTGAATTCTTGATTTGATGCATGTGAGTGTTATGCTCTTAATTTCTAACCGATCGGTGTGAGGTTTTGAGTGCGTGACTTGTGTTGTTCCGATTGGACATCACAAGAATCCTTTTCATACCCACCTTATTGAGATTTCAATATGCTTTGGAAGCTCTTATTCTATGCATAAGTACTGGACCTTGACAATACGATTGTTACGTCAAGGTTTGGTCCGTAAAGTATTGAAATAAAAGCTTAGGAATTAATCGGGATTCCAATTAACTCCAACCAAAGGATTACTCTAAACCCAAGATGAATCTCTATGAACAATGAACTTGATATGTGTTTAGTGAAATCACATCGACCTTTTTATCTCATATTTCTCAAAATCCACTTGGTCACTCATCTTTTAAGCTATTTCAACTAAGTCATTGTTTTAAGCTGTTTTCAAAACCACCCCTCTCTTAGACATTTTTATCAAAAATACACACTCTAAACCTACCAACGCTCCTTGAGAGACGACCTAGGGTTTACCCTAGACTATAAATCAATCTTAAAAATATAATCAATTTGACGTGTCACGACATCACGGTCAAATTTTGGCGCCGTTGCCGGGGAGCGCTTTGGTTTTTTGTGCGTGTTTTTGATAAATTTTTTTTTGTAATTTTTGTGAATATTTGTTTGTTTTATCTTCTACCTTTGAATTTGTTTTTGTGTTCTAATTTATTTATTGTGTAGGTTCTTTGTATGACGCGTTCTACTCCGGGAGACCTACAAACTTTCGAACCCGAACCGGAGAGGATCCTACATCAACGAAACCGAGACATACAAGACCACACTTTGAAGGAGGAGACATCAAATCTTAAAATTCTTCTTGATCCTTCTTCTTCTTCTGAAACCAAAGTTAAAATTGAACATAACTTGTATAACATGGCTGAAAATAATAGAACACTAAAAGAACTAACCTCACCTGATGTTGATATCCAACCCACTTACATTCAATTACAAGGTGAGGCACCCAATTTTGAACTAAAATCTGGTTTAATTCATTTATTACCAAGATTTCATGGACTGCCTGGAGAAGATCCACATAAGCATTTAAAAGAATTTCATACTGTGTGTTCAACCTTAAAACCTGCTAATGTGGATGAAGAACAAGTGAAGCTTAGGGCATTCCCATTTTCATTAGAAGACACTGCAAAAGATTGGTTATACTATGTCAATTCACCAATTAGGGGCTGGGCAGACATGAAACGCCTTTTTCTTGAAAAATACTTCCCAGCCTCTCGAACTGCAACTATAAGGAAAGAAATATGTGGTATAAGACAATCTCAGGGGGAAACATTACATGAATATTGGGAACGCTTTAAAAGGTTATGTTCAAGTTGCCCACACCACCAAATAAGTGATCAACTTTTAATTCAATATTTTTATGAAGGTTTGATTCCTATTGATCGAAATATGATTGATGCTGCTGCAGGTGGTGCATTGGTAGATAAGACCCCAATCGCTGCAAGAACCCTCATTGAGAACATGGCACAGAACACTCAACAATTCGGTACACGGTCCAGTGTCCCCATTCGAGGTGTCCATGAGGTGCAAAGTACTGAGTTTGAGAAGAAGGTGGACACGAATTTCGAAGAGGTAAGTACCCTTCTGCGACAACTAGCTCTCTCCCAAGGGAAATATCAATCTCCTCCTCCCATCCATTGTGGAATCTGCTCTTCTGACACCCACTATTCTGACCAATGCCCCCAATTGAGAGAAACTTCTGAAAGTTGTGAGGCAATATTTCCAGGACGCCCCTTTAACCAACCCTTTAGGCAAGAACCATACTATCCATCCAACCAAGGTTGGAAGGACAACCAAGCCTATAGGCAAGGGGGGTATTCAAACCAACCTCAACAGCAATGGAACCAACAAGGTCAGAGTAGTCATCCACCACCACCCAGAAATCCTCAACCACCCCAAAGGCCATTCCAACCACCCCCTCCAAAAACCGATCCTAGCCTAGAAGATATGATGAAACAAATGGCTGCCAATAATCTCCAATTCCAACAAACCACCCAAGCAGCCATACAAGACCTAAAGACCCAACTAGGACAACTTGCCAACTCGGTGGGGGAAATCCAAAGTCATGGGTCGGGTAAACTACCATCTCAACCAGTAATAAACCCTAGGGATAAAGGAAATGTTAGTGCAATCACCCTTAGGAGTGGGACACAAATCAAAAGCCAAATGACCCCTCCATTAGAGTCCTCCCATCCAAAGGAAACCACCATCCCAACTGCTGAAAATGGTCCAAGAGAAGAAAACCCTTTTCCTGAGAGAAGCCCTTCCAAAGGAAAGACTGTGGTTGTTGATGAACCACCTATCCCAACCATTCCTCTTCCATTTCCTCAAAGGGCTTCCCAACCTAGGAAACAAAAAGAAACTGAACTTGATAAAGAAATCTTGGAAACTTTCAAGAAAGTACAGGTTAACATTCCTTTGATTGATGCTGTGAAGCAAATTCCAAGATATGCCAAGTTTCTGAAGGAGATGTGTACACACCGAAGGAGGCTTCGTGGTGATGAGAAGGTGAGCCTGGGGAGGAATGTTTCAGCATTGATAGAGTCATCACTTCCTACCAAGTGCAATGATCCTGGGACATTCTCGATTCCATGCACCATAGGGGAGTATTCGTGTTCCAATGCTATGCTTGATTTGGGTGCTTCTATTAATGTGATGCCTCACTCTATTTACTCTTCATTGCAGGTCGGTGAACTGAAGCCCACTGGTATTGTCGTTCAGCTAGCAAATCGGAGTACGGCACACCCCTCTGGTGTGCTAGAGGATGTTCTTGTGAGGGTGCAAAATTTAATTTTTCCTGCTGATTTTTACGTGCTTAAAATGGAAGATGATAGGATGAATGGACATGCCCCAATTATATTGGGGAGACCTTTCTTGAAAACTGCCAAAACCATAATTAATGTCCATAATGGTACATTATCTATGGAGTTTGGTGGTAATATTGTCCACTTCAATATCCTTGATGCCATGAAGCACCCCTCAGAAGAACACTCCTCTCTCTTTGTCAATTCAATTGATGTTCTCCCTTCCCCTGAAACAACTTATTTTCATTCACCTGATCCCCTTTCTGAGTTTTCTTCATTGATTGAAATGTTAGGTAATGAATCATGCATTGATTGTTGTAGCGGTTTAGAGAAATGTCATGCATGTTTGTTAATTGATGATTTCTTGAACACAGAGGATCACATGACCATCGATAATACTGCTAAGCTTGTAAAAGCTCATTCCTCATTTGAGGATGTTACCATTGAGCAGTTAGATGAGATAAGTGACTTCTCACTTTCACACACACTTCTGTCAATCCAAAATCCCCCAGAATTGGAACTAAAACAACTGCCTCAAGATTTAAAATACTCATATCTTGAGAATGGAAACAAGTTGCCCGTCATCATTGCTAGTTCACTCCCTCCTGAGCATGAATTGCGACTGCTTGATCTTTTGAGGAAGTATAAACAAGATTTGGGATGGACACTTGCTGACATTCCTGGCATTAGCCCATCAATTTGTACACATCATATTTTATTAAATGATGATGCTAAACCAGTGAGGCAGTCACAACGACGACTGAACCCAAACCTACTTGATGTTGTTAAAAAAGAAGTAACAAAATTGTTGGCTGCTGGAATCATTTACCCTATCTCTGACAGCCAATGGGTCAGTCCTGTTCAAGTAGTTCCTAAAAAAACTGGCCTTACTGTAGTTAAAAATGAAAATAATAAATTGGTTCCAACTCGTGTGCAGAATAGTTGGCGTGTCTGTATAGACTATCGCCGACTAAACCAACACACTAGGAAGGACCATTTCCCATTGCCATTCATTGACCAGATGCTAGAGAGGCTAGCAGGGAAGTCCCATTACTGTTTCCTTGATGGGTATTCTGGATACTTTCAGATCCATATTGCCCCTGAGGATCAGGAAAAGACAACCTTTACTTGCCCCTTTGGTACATTTGCTTATAGAAGGATGCCATTTGGTCTGTGCAATGCTCCAGGTACTTTCCAACGATGTATGGTTAGTATTTTTTCGGATTACCTGGAGAATTGCATGGAGGTTTTTATGGATGATTTTACTGTTTATGGATCCTCTTTTGATGAATGTTTAAGTAGTCTTGGTTCTGTCCTACGTCGCTGTATTGAAAAGAATCTTGTATTAAATTATGAGAAATGCCATTTCATGGTGCGACAAGGCATAGTTTTGGGACATGTCATTTCTAGGGAAGGAATCCAAGTGGACAAATCAAAAGTAGATATCATTTCCTCCCTACCATTCCCTAAAAATGTTCGGGATGTGCGGTCTTTCCTGGGTCATGCTGAATTTTATCGTCGTTTCATTCGTGACTTTAGTAAAATTGCACTCCCCCTCTCCCGATTACTCCAAAAAGAAAAAGAATTTGATTTTGATAAAAAATGTGAGGAAGCTTTCAATAAGTTAAAATGGAGTCTCACGTCACCCCCGGTAATCCAACCACCCCGGTGGGATTTACCATTTGAGCTCATGTGTGACGCCTCTAACTATGCAGTTGGGGCAGTCTTGTCACAAAGGGTCGATCGAGCACCACATGTCATTGCCTATGACTCACGTACTTTGGACCCTGCCCAAGCAAACTACACCACCACTGAAAAAGAATTTCTTTCCATTGTGTTTGCCTTGGGTAAATTCAGGCCATACCTTATAGGGTCCAAAGTCATTGTGTTCTCAGACCATGCAGCCCTCCGATATCTCCTAAAGAAACCAGAAGCCAAACCACGTCTCATTCGCTGGATGCTCCTCCTTCAAGAATTTGATCTAGAAATTAGGGATAAAAAAGGAGAAGAGAATGTGGTTGCTGACCATATCAGTACGATTCTCCCACCCTCGGACATTGACTCATCCCCCTGTATTCCCATAAATGAATTGTTTCCTGATGAGAAATTGTACCGAGTGCAAGATGTTATTCCTTGGTATGCTGAAATTGTAAATTATTTGGTAGCGTCTTGCATTCCTGCTGATTTCACAAAAAACCAGGCCGACCGTCTAAAACATGAGTCTCTCTGGTACATTTGGGATGACCCCTACCTCTGGCGCACATGTAGTGATC
Organism: Viscum album; assembly: GCA_963277665.1. Classification (NCBI taxonomy): domain Eukaryota; kingdom Viridiplantae; phylum Streptophyta; class Magnoliopsida; order Santalales; family Viscaceae; genus Viscum; species Viscum album. The sequence goes on from OY728142.1 coordinate 20,153,334, forward strand.
AAGTTATTAGGCGTTGTGTTCCCGATAGTGAGTTTCAATCTGTCCTTAGGTTCTGCCACACACTTGCTTGTGGGGGCCACTTTGGTCCCCAACGGACTGCTCGCAAGGTCTTAGATTCTGGTCTCTTTTGGCCCACATTGTTTAGGGATGCCCATGAATTCTGTAAATCTTGTCCTCGCTGTCAAAGAATGGGGAATGTCTCTAAAAGAAATGAGATGCCCCAACAACCCTTACTCTTCCATGACATTTTTGATGTTTGGGGCATTGACTTTATGGGACCATTCCCCAATTCATTTGGGAACCTTTACATTCTTCTGGCAGTGGATTATGTTTCAAAGTGGGTAGAGGCACGAGCCACGAGGACAGATGATTCCAAGACAGTTGTGGAATTTTTGAGAACCCAAATATTCTGTAGGTTTGGATTACCTAGGTTTATCATCAGTGATCAGGGTTCTCATTTCTGCAACCGCACAATGCAATCTCTTTTGCGCAGGTACGGGGTTGGGCATCGAGTGTCTACGGCTTATCACCCACAAACAAATGGTCAAGCTGAAGTATCAAATAGAGAGGTAAAACAGATTCTTGAGAAAACGGTTCAGCCAAACAGAAAAGACTGGAGTCTTAGACTCGATGATTCGTTATGGGCTTACCGTACTGCATTCAAAACTCCAATTGGCATGTCACCATATCGGCTAGTTTTTGGGAAGAGTTGTCACCTCCCTGTTGAGGTAGAGCACCGGGCCTACTGTGCCATTAAACAATGCAATTCTAATCTTTCTGGTGCAGGTATTCAAAGGAAGTTGCAGATTCAGGAGTTGGAGGAAATGAGAAGAGATTCATATGAGAACTCCCGAATTTATAAAGAGCGAACCAAGGCTGCCCACGACCGTCTCATCCTTCATCGTCAATTCCAAATTGGGCAGAAGGTCCTCCTCTACAATGCAAGGCTGAAGTTGCACCCTGGTAAGCTTCGTTCCCGTTGGTTTGGACCATACATTGTTACTAATGTCTCTTCATTTGGTGTTGTCCAGGTTCAAAATGAAGACACCAAGCAAACCTTCACTGTCAATGGGCAGCGGCTGAAGCACTTCCATGAAGCCATTCCGGAGTCCCCAATGGAGGAACTCCATGTTCAAGAAGCGGTCTATGAATAACACTCACCAGGTTTTATCCTTCCTTCACACAGTCTCTTTTATTGTAGTGAGGACACTGCATTCTCTAGGTGTGGGGGGGTGGATACATTCCTGGGTTAGTTAGGATTTTTCACCATTTTCTCCTTTTGTTTTCTCTTTTTGGCCTTCTTTATGGTATTTTTATTTTTCCCCATCAACAATTTCAAAATTCCATGATGTGGCGACCATAAATGGTGAATGTAAAAATACCATAACGAAGGCTAAAAAGAATATTTGTATGAATTTAACATCAGGGAGTGATTTTTAGTGAATTGGTTTTCTGTCAATGATATAAATGGTCGTATCTATGTGAAACCTTTGAGATGATTGATGCCTATTGTGTGAGTAGTTTTTGAGAAAACTATGTCGCTAATATCTTCAAAAAAAATATTGCACCAAACCACAAAGTGTGATTATTTCTTACTTAATATAAGGTAAATATATGTTGGGTTAATATTTTTCAGCTTTAAATGATATTTCCATACGTTCGTTCCTTATCCGATCTGTTTCATTACTGTACCAGATTGACCTATGCGTGTGTACCTAATGTCCGACTGTTGTACGCCCTCAAAAAAAAAATTGTTGTGTCTTGGGCAGGTCAAAAACCACTCCTCCTCAACCTTTGATCTTGTTATAACTATTGCAATTAGTGCCGTGAGGAGATCAAACAAGGGTTGAGAGATGAGTGTGAGATTTGTTCCAATTGCAACTTCAAAAAAAAATGAGGGGAGTGATGAAATGTGCAACATATGGGGATATCTAGGTCGGGAGCTTATGGTTTGACTTCTGGGAATGCTTAAATGAGTGGGTCTTGAAATATGATTGCAAAGGATGTAGGACAGGTTCGGTGAGAAAATCATTTAAGCTGAAAAATGTTAAAATAACATATATTTATTAGATATCAAGTGGAAAGAATAGCATGGAATGGTTTTCACACACACACATGGATATTTAGTTTCATGGTTTACTTCTGAATTCCTTTCTCAATTGGGTATCATGAATCTTTTTTAATTTCACTATGATATGATTTATGAGACATCTTTTTCTATTTTCACTAGGAAGAACTCCTTGATGTGATTCGTGCATTGATCACTTTACTTTAAATAAAATTTACTCAAATGACAAATCTTTATGATGTTGGATATATATATATATATATATATGAATCATTGTATTTGAATATGTGACTTTGCCCAGGAGTGCAAATGTTTAGGTGTGGGGGTATGATCGTACCACGATTCACTGTTTCATTTTCACCCTTACACCGCTGTGCTAAACATATTTTGTATTAAAAATTATAAAAATATTATCAAATTGTACTTCATGTTTGATTCAATAATTTATTGTTTATCACTATTAAATAGGGCAATGATACTTGTTTTGAAAATTACAATGTAGGTGGAGGTGATTTGGAGAGCTCTTGATGAAGTGAAAGAAAACTGGGCCAAAATTGCATGGATCCATGGACATCTGTCCACTGTTTTGAATAGTACACAAAATCCGTGCATCCAAATGGGCTGAAATTTTGTGAGCCTGTCCAAAATTCAATATTCTACATTTCCTATTAAGGAACCCAATCCTGATTCGGATTGCATGGGGCCCATACGAACTTATCTGTCCGAGCCACCGAATTTGGACCAAGTCAAATTTGGTGTTCTGTATTTTATCAATATCTCGAGCATTATTTGTCCAAACGGTGCCAAACTTTCGGTGGAGACAGTCAAGAGGTAGGGCTACAACTTTTCTATTTTCTCCAAAGCGAGATAAGACTTTTTGAATGCCGAAACGCGTCCTGAAAGTGGATTGATGAAATCTGTGTTCCCAAAACCACCTCCCACATTTCCTATAAAAGGGCACCTTGGGCTCCTCATTTGGAAGTTCGGCCAAGGAGTGAAGTGCTGCCAATTTGGAGTCCTAGAAGAGTCTCCTAATCACCTTGGAGGTTCTGGAGGCCCCTATCCTCATAGGGAGATCAACAATGAAGAAGGAGTTCCACCCGAGCTTCCTCCTCCTCCCGATGTCGAGCTAAAAGTTGGGTGTTCGTTGTGAGGGAGCTACACACATGCCAAGGGAGTTCCGATGCATAAATTAGCTACTGGTTTGGAGTAATTTGGGTGTTTAAACATTTCATTCCATGTATCTTATTTTATTTCAGATTTGAATTCTTGATTTGATGCATGTGAGTGTTATGCTCTTAATTTCTAACCGATCGGTGTGAGGTTTTGAGTGCGTGACTTGTGTTGTTCCGATTGGACATCACAAGAATCCTTTTCATACCCACCTTATTGAGATTTCAATATGATTTGAAAGCTCTTATTCTATGCATAAGTACTGGACCTTGACAATACGATTGTTACGTCAAGGTTTGGTCCGTAAAGTATTGAAATAAAAGCTTAGGAATTAATCGGGATTCCAATTAACTCCAACCAAAGGATTACTCTAAACCCAAGATGAATCTCTATGAACAATGAACTTGATATGTGTGTAGTGAAATCACATCGACCATTTTATCTCATATTTCTCAAAATCCACTTGGTCACTCATCTTTTAAGCTATTTCAACTAAGTCATTGTTTTAAGCTGTTTTCAAAACCACCCCTCTCTTAGACATTTTTATCAAAAATACACACTCTAAACCTACCAACGCTCCTTGAGAGACGACCTAGGGTTTACCCTAGACTATAAATCAATCTTAAAAATATAATCAATTTGACGTGTCATGACATCACGGTCAGTGGTATGGAACACTTTGATTCAAAAATCTCTTTATTAAATGTTTTAAATAGTTTGATAAAGAATTGATTATGTCAATATCTTGAAATGATATTATAAGGCCCCGGCCTTAAACCTTACTTAATATTGAATTAAATGAATAATTCGCATTGAGGATCTTTTCAGGTTTAGAGTTTTAGAGAATTATAACATAACTATTGCATCTCAAAAGATTACAAAGTAGACACTTCTATTAAGTTTCCATAGAATAAAAAACTCTTAAAAAGAAACATGTCTAGTTCCATGTTTTAGACAGCCTGACATTTCCTTGGTCCCATCCTTGGCCCTATTCAACTTTATGTCCTATGAAAACATTTCAAAAAAAAACATGGGATGAGCATAAAAAGCTCAGTAAGGGATACACAAAGGATAAAAACTGTTAGTTTTTCAAAGCAAAAAAGTAAACCATGTATAATTTATCAAAGTAATACCTTTCACCTTTAGGAAGTAGTAAAAACTCTTCACTGAATAAAATATCATTACTTACCCTTTTGTAACCAAAATATTACCATAAAACCCATATAAAGAACACATAACATATAAAGGTAACTTGGGACATAAACATACTTAAATGGAATAACCATACGGTCGACTTCCACACGTACTTAATGGAATAGCCATACGGATGACTTCCATACCCAATGCATTGGAGGTTATAACGTAACCACCCATCCTGGTATTCACGGCACCACTTGTCATATGGTTTATCACGTAACCACCCGTAAAATGTCCAAGTACCATTATAAAATCATAAGACATAAATCAAATATAATGGAAAGAAAACATTTCCACACTTCGATCACAATATATCACTTAAATATATTTGCATAACAAATCCATTATAAAAACCATTTTCAATACCAAAATACATAAAAGAGTATGTGGTATTTATTTCATTTTAAAAAAACATTACGGCTTGTTGGGGAATCCAAAGACCAAATAATACTCGCGACGGTGGAAAAGGGCATTGTCACCGCGTACATTAAAAGAAACATTCTTTTTTTTCGTTTAGTAAAACAATTCGTAGAAAAAGATTACTTTTGTATAAATGTAAAATTCAAAGGGGTTTATACGCCGTATAAAAGATAGTTGTGTATAAAATGAAATATGCCTCAATGAAAGGAGATTGAGATGAAGTCCCTTACAAAGTCGGTATCCTTAGATTAAGGATAAATCAATTACATGATTAGGTGTGAAAAATATGAATACACAAAATATAAGTGGATATTAAGTGTAAAAAAATAATAGGACATTCACACATATTCATAAAATGACATATAAAAGGAGTACAAGTTTCTCCCTAAGAATCAAAATTGGGTTAAGAAGTTCCCTTGCAAAAATTTGACAGCCTAACGGCGTCACTTCAAAATTCAGAAAAAGAGTTGATGAGAGATAAAAAGTGTATCTCATCACTTGGAAATAAAATTTACATCAATAAGGATATAGAAGAACATATCCCAACATAATAATATGTTAATTAAAAGACATAACAAAAGAAGTCTTTTAAAAAGAGGAGGGTGAAAGGTTCCCTTACCGACTTGGGTAACTTTCGAAACGTACACCCCATGGAAGAAGGGTCATTCGATGAAGATGTAAATACCCATAAACGAAAGTATATTACACAAATTTTATAATAATGGGCAGTACATACACCACAAAAAGGAAATAGTGGTAAACGTACCATAAATCTCACGGGACTAAAAGTGAGATGAACAATCCCTTACAAAAACTCGACAGTCTAACGACGCCACTTAAAACTTCCAAAAATGGATTGATGAGATCAAATAGGGTCTCTCATCATATTACAATAAAATTTAAAGAAAGATGAATATTAAAGAACATCCCCCATCATAACAAAGATGATCTTAAAAGAAGTGACATAAAGGAGAGTACTTAAAAAGAAAGAGAGAGGTTAGATCTCTTACGAAAATTCGGCAGCCTAACGGCGCCCCTCAAAACTTCCAAAATGGATTGATGAGAGAAAATAGGGTCTCTCATTATATGAACATAATAAGTACAGTAGGAGTAATATAAAAGAACATCCCAATCATAAGAAATATGAGCTTACAAGTAATGACATAATGAGTGTACTTAAAAAAAGAAAGAGAGGAGTAGGATCCCTTACCTCGGGTCCGACTTGACTCGATCGTTCTTTAACGTCCAGAATAATAAACTTGAGTTAATTTCCACTTGCTTAAGAACCTTTTTCAAGTTCATTATTCCTTTTATATCACTTATTTCCATGTTATAAACATTATGTAATCATTTAAGTTAATAATGTTTGTTTTGTCGATATTTGGTTCTTAAGTCGAAAGTGGACTTCTTACAATTACATGTTGTTCGTGTGGTCAAAGGTTATTTATATCCAAAATGAAATTCCTGATTTGGATATCATATATATCATATATATCTAGCATATACATGTATTTATAATATCACATAATCATTTATAGGTAAGAAATGAAATGCACCGTTCATGGAGACGGTAAGTCGTACGTACGCATGAACGCTACTTTCATTTCTATGTCATATTAATAGAATTAAAACTAAATGATAGGTATGTATATTTTAATTACAGAATTATATTAATCATTTATATGTAACATACATCATATATATCCATTATATATATGTACTTATAATAGTACATTACATTTGGGGATAAGAAATGAATTGCACCGTTCATGGAGACGGTAAGCCGTACGTACGCATGAACGCTACTTTCATTTCTATCTCATACATTAATGGAAATAAATAATAATGATATAGAGGTATATTATAATTCCATTAAAACATTATATATAATAACTTTAAATCCATCCTTTATATGTCCCACATATGGCATTAACGAATCACATCACTTTGAGGGGGCGGTAGTCTGCACTTCCTAAAATGAAATTATCGTGTTTACCCACAATGGAAACCATAAAGGTATACCACAAATGAAAAATAATGAAGCATAAGGAAAACATAAACATAATATATATCATATATAAATATAGTGACATCTTAATGGCCACCATTAAAGGTGTTTAAAAGAAGATTGAACAATCATCGTTTCATGAGGCAGAAATTCACCATCCACAGAAACAGTATGTTCTTTAACCATTAGATGTAGGTGTGTGTAAGTGTAGCTCGAATGCTTCTTATAAAAACATCCTAGTATATTTAAGATACTTTATTTTTTACAAAAGAAAAGAATAAAATGATTTTAGGGGGTTGGAGAAGCAAAATAAAACAAAAGAACACAAGAGAGGACACTACCTTTAAATCGGGTAACTCTCTTTGATTTGAGCTCAAAGGCTTCCTTGGAAAGGATTATGCCCAAAGTGAGGCTTAAATGATGAATAAAGGGATGTGGAGAGATTAAATGGGCAGGGTTTTGCCGATACAAAGGCTTGAGAGGTGTGGGTAAGGTGGTAGAGGTGGGGACCTTTTATAAGAGGAGAGGATGGGCACTTTTGGAAAGTAAGGAAATGTTACTTTATTTTAGAATGCGTTTCAGATTTTAAAGGTCCCACATTGATGTGTTTCGAGGATAACGTGATAAGGGTTCTAAATCCACTCATCCAATAGGTTTTGGGCATGTGTAGGTCTTATATTTTACATTATCTTTCCATTTTATTTAAATTGTTAAATAATGAGGTAATCGCTGCATCATCATGGTGTCATAAATAATTTAATTTAGTTAATGTCTAAAAATTATAAAACAAATACTATGATATAGTAAATCTTTTTATATTTCCAATTAATATTTATAGTCAAAAATCTGACTTGTATAACCCCATATAAAAATTGTTTTAGTAAAACAACACATGTTTGTGACATTTTAATTTTAACATTAAATAAAAAGGTATTAATGTCATTTCCTACCAAAGTGGCTCCATGGGGTCCCCAAGTTGACCCATGGATTGTCTTGGTCGGCCATGACACATCCAATTAGGGTAGGACATGTGTCTAGGTCATTTCATATTATTAAAACATTATTTTTACCTTAAATTACACTAATTACCTCTAATCGCGATTAATAAACTTAAAAGTTACTATTCACCAAAAATTATTTTAATCCCATTGAACCATATTTTACTTCTTAATGAGAACCATGTATGTTGGATTTTTGAAATTCAAATCACAGAAGTGGTAAAGTTTCATTTAAACGAAAAATTAGTTTCTTTAACTACCACTTAGTGGTTTCACTATTCATCAAAAATTGAAGTTTTTCAGAAAATTACCAAAAATTCACCCTAGGCTATATTTGATATTCTGAATTCAAAAATGATGTCTATTTTAAAAAATTCAAAACATATAAGTTACATTAATTAATTTAATAATTAATTCCCGCTGTCAGAGCAAATAGCGTGTTTTTATGAAACAATAAGTATCAAAAGATTGACACTAGTTTAAGTCCAATTTCAAGATGAAATTAATTCCAATGACCACTATTGTATTAAATGGTAAAAATATATTCTAATTTCACTTTGAAACCAATTCAAAAGATAATCTAATCATATAAATAATTTAGATTAAAAAGAGGTTTTGAATTAAAATACAACATTATTCACTATTCATTAAAAAAATGAACATTACCGGAAAAATACCAAAAATTTACAAAAAGTAAATTTTGATGTCCCAATTCTAAAGAATAATTTTATTCTGTCAAATATAACACATAAAATTGTCAAAAAGTGGATTTAAAAGAGGTTCGTCATCAAAAGGCGGTTAATCGACCTTTTAAATAATATTAGAATGTTTACGCCTAAAATTGGATTCATTCGCATTTTTAATCCTCTAACATTTATTGTAAAAAGTAAAAATATTTGAAAAACATATATAATCATTTTGTAGTTATTTCTGTTCATTCTAGGCATTAACTACAATTTAAAATAATATTATTTTATTATTAGAGTGCAACGTAAGATTCCCAAGAAACTCGTTGTTGCGTATTGGGTATTCCATCGAGCATAGAATCCCCGTTAAAGTTATATTAATATTTTATTCACAAATATGGATAAATGTGAAAATGTCATATTCTTTATTTACCTGGGGTGTTACAGATATATTGTGATTGCAATGTGGAAATTTTATCTTTCCTTTATGCTTGTTTTATGTGTTATGGTTATTGGGCATTGTTTACGTATACGGGTGGTTCTATGATAAACCTAATGCGGGTGAGCCCGAGAAAGCTCTCCAATGCATTGGGTAACATGATGGAGGTAAACGTCAATGTTTCTCCTAAGAAATTTGGGGAATGTACTACGATGGATATTCCAAATTTGATTCCCTATATAGTTTTGATAGCTACAATGTAAGTATGTTATGAATTCCATAATTTACCTTTATGATTTATGATTTATATGTGTTATTCATAAATCTTATGATTTCATAAGGTATGTTATGATTGAAAATTATGGTTTCATTGATTTATATTTATTGATGGTTTAATGTTTCCTTTCTTTATTTTATAAACCTTACTGATCTTTTTATGCTCACCCCAAGTTTTGAAAGGTTTTTCACAGGACTTAAAGATGAATAGGGTCAAGGATGGGATCAAGAAAAAATTAAAGCTATCTAAAACATGGAAATATACATGTTTTTTTAGAGTTTTTATTTTATGAAAAAATGGATACTAAGTAGAATTTTCTACTTTGTAATTTTTGAAATGCAATGTAATAGATATGTCATAATTCTCTAAAAACTCTAAACCTGAAAATATCCTTAATGTGAATTATTAACTTAATTCAAGATTATGTAATGTTTAAGGTCAGGTCCTTATAGTTGGTATCAAAGGTCGGTTTAGATAAATTTAGAGGTTAGGGTATTCTTTAAGCATAAGTGACATTACCATAATGGTTAGGATTTTAGAAAGATTCGTGGTTTTTTTTAGATAAAGTGAATAAGTTTAAGATAACATGAATAATTATGTCTTAGTATTTACCCCCCTCCTAAATATTATAATATTATTTTACTGATATACTCACACTGACCTTTTTGGTTTTAGTAAATGGATGGATCTAGTAGGCACCAAAGTAAAAGTGGATGTGAAGAAAACTGTGATGGTTTTCTTAATGTGAAATTAAATGAAATGGGAGCTGAAATGATAACTCTTGTGGTTATTCTCAACAAACTATTTGGAGTCATAATTGAACACCTGAACCTTGGTGATTTTTATAAGGCATCTTATATTTGAGAAACAAATCCCCATGGATGTTTAGGTAATAATCATAAAGGTAATTATATTCAAAAACCTTGGTGTCAATGATGTGGAAATAAAAACATAGAAAAATGTTTCATAGGGATAGGAAGATGATATAAATGTGGAAATGAAGTTCATAAAGTAATAACCTTCTATGGAAAAGGGAAGCATCTAGTTGATTCTAGGAAAGCGAAAGAAGTTCTTTCTGAGGGATCAATTGAATAGTTTAAATGTGGTGTGCATGGTCATTATACAAACAAGTGTCCTATGAAGAAGTTTTTGTAATGGGATCACTAGGATCATACGAATATTTGTTTACCAATACCTAATGTCATTCTAATTGAGGATGAATAAACTGACAATGACCAATGAAAGGTATGGATTATTTCTTAACATATGTTTTAATATTTAATTAATATTAGGATATGATTAATGATTTTGTTTGTAGGAAATATGTATTTCAAAATAAGTTGGATAGGAATGGTTAATGGATCATGAAAAATGTTTAATGAGTAAGAAGTCAACATATAAGGGATTCAAGAGTTATGGTAGATTTTAGGATGGTGAAATGCTTAAAAATATTAAGGCTCTTTTGATGATGGGATTACATTAGAAGAATTTTTATAGTATGTGTAACCCTAAAGTTTGATATATGAAAATTTTATTCAAGGAATAGTTATCTTTTATTTTGTGAATATAGTTATAAAGAACCATTTGGTTTTATATTATCCTTGAATTTGATGCAATTACAGGTTAATAAATTTTGGGATGCAAAATGAAAGTTATTAGATAACCTTTGTGGTTAAAATATGTTATGGTTATTTTTGATGAATTTATATATTTTGGGGAATGTTACAAAATTATATAGTTTTTGAGAAAGGACAACATGTAGACCGTGTGACAACCCATTGTGTCGGACAAAGCTGCGGGAATCGAACCCACAACCAAAGTGCGACTGGGATTTATCACCTACCTCTGGACTACGTGAAGTCCCTGGTTAGTATGATTAATTCTTCTTAGTTATATGATCTTATGAATCAATAATATGTTTATTTTGGGTTATCTATATAAATTATTAACCTATAATGTAGAATATGTGATTAGGTTAATTACTTTTCAATATGAGACTTTAAGAGTAACTGATGTTATTTAGAGATAAATGTTAAGATTTATCTTGGAAGAATATGTGATTAAATCCTTCTGAGATTTGGGTTTCAATATTAGTTTGCATTACTTTAAAGAATTTTATGGAGATCTTTTTATTTAATGTTCTTTGTTGAACTTTGGGTTTTGTTTGAAAATTTTGGAGATTAATAATAGTTCTTCTTTTTGTAAAATATTATCCTTTTTGGGTATTATATGATATCGCACTAACCATTTTGGTCTTGGATAAGTTCTAAAGATATGGGAAATATATAGTTCATATTTTTTGGATTATGTGATTCTATTGAAGTTGATTATAGTTCTTTTAATGTGAACAAGTCATCCTGAATACTCATCGTTTGGAGAAAATATGAGTTTGTGTTAGAAATCTAGTAAGGGATGAAAATCTACATGACAAGTAAGTATGTTTCCTTATGTTTTTGGTTAATATCATAAATAAATTCCTCAATTAAAATTAACTTAAAACAAAAACTATGTATGTTAACTTTTCCTACTGAGGAATCATAGACTGTTTAACCCATCACAAGTTTGTGATTTTTTGGTGGTTAAATTTCTCCTAATCATGTTTTCTATCACTCTCCATCAGAACTTGATGGGTTTTTTTCTCCTACATATCCATGTTTTCATGGAATCCTAGAATCTATTGTCTTTTGTAACCTTTGTAATTCTCTTACTTTATTTTAAAGTGATAGTTTTGTTGACTCTTTTTCTGATGTGGGGCTTTCAATAAAGTTTCTGAGCCCAATTTTAAAATTGTGAGGGCACAATTACCAAAAGGGGGGAAGGAAGTAACATCCCAAGTAAATAAAGAATATGAAATTTTCATATTTATTAATATTTTTTAATTAAATATTAATTTTACTTTAAATGGGACGCTATGTTCGATGGTGTACCTGATAAGCAACAACGGGTTTCTTTGAAATCTTACGTTGCACACTAATAATATAATAATATTATTTTAAATGGTAGTCAACGCATAGCCATTGTATTGGAGAGAAATAATAGAACTAACTAAAATATGATAATATATGTTTTTTAAATGTTTTTACATTCATCCAATAAAAGTTAGAGTCTTAAAATGTAAATGAATTTAATTTTAAGCATAATTTACTTTAAAAGGTTGATTTACCGCCTTTTGATGGCGAACCCTTTTTAAATATAGTTTTTATAAATTTTACATATTATATTTGACAAAATAAAATACTTTTTTAGAATCGGGAAATCAATATTTACTTTGGGTATATTTTTGGTATTTTTCTGATAAAGTTCATTTTTAATGAATAGTGAAAAATATTGTATTTTAATTCAAAAGTGCATTTTAATATAATTTATTTATATGGTTAGATTATCTTTTTAAATTGTTTTACAGTTTAATTAGATTATATTTTTACCATTTAATCCAATTTTTGTCATTATAAGCAATTTTATTTTGAAATTGGACAAAAACAACAGTCAATCTTTTGATAGTTATTATTTCTTAAAAAACACGTTTTTTGTTTTGACAGCGGGAATTAATTTTAAATTAATTTCTACCACTTATTTTTTTTGAATTTGTAAAAATTTATTCCATATTTTGAATCAGTAGGTCCAAATTTTGTAAATAGGTAACTTTTGTTTTTAGTCATTTTAAATATTTACTTCAGTAAATATTTTATTTACCATGGTTGAAGGGTAAACCTGGTAAATAAAGGTAAGAAAATAATATTATAATAATCTTAAATTACCCTAACATGTTTCTTATTCCTATTGGTTGATATATGTCCGACCATGGGTATCCTTGGGTCGATTTTGGGACCCCATGGAGCCACTTATGAGTAATAATGACACTTTATTTTAATTAATTTAAAGTAAAGACAAAAATGACACATACATATATCTTTTAGTAAATCAATTTTTACATGGGGTTTTATAAGTTATCTTTTTTACTATAAATATTAATTAGAAATATAAAAAAATTTCCTACATCATGATATTTTTTTATAATTTGTAGACATCAAATAAATAAAATTGTTTATGACACAAAAATGATGCAGTATTTACCTCATTAATAAAAGATTTAAATAAATAAGATTATAAATATTAAAACAATATCCAAAACCTGTCCAATTTTTATTGGATGATTTTATTTTGAATGTGAGTCATCTTATCTTATACTTTAATGAGTTTTTCATCTTTTGAAACTGAATATAAGTTTATAATAAAATGATTGTTTCAAACCTCCCTAAAGAGCCCCTCCTCCCCCTTATAAAAGGACACCACTTCTAACCAATTACTCACACATCTAAAGCCTTTTTTATTGTCCAACCTCTGCCTAATTAAGCTCTCTACATCCCTATATTCATCCTAAAATCCTTACCTTAGGCATAAGTCACTTCAAGAAGTCCTTTTGGTTCAAACCAAAGGGAGTTACTCGAATTAAAGGTAACAGTTTCTCTTAAATTATTTTCTTTTATTTTACTTATCCAACCCCATAAACTATTTTTATTCCTTTCTTTTATAACAAAAAAAGTATCCTTAATATACTAGGATGTTTTTATGAGAATTTTTTGAACTACACTTACACACACCTCCATCTAATGGCTAAAGAATATAATGTTTTTGTGGGTGGAAAACTAACATCTCATGAAACAATGATTGTTCAATTATCTCTTACCACCTCTCATGGTGGTCATTATGATGGCACTGTATTTATATATGATATATATTATGTTTAATTTATCTTTATGCTTCTTTATTTTTCATTTATAGCATACCTTTATGGTTTCCATTTTGTGTAAATGTGATAATTTCATTTAAGGAAGTGCGGACTACCACCCCCTCAAAGTGATATGACTCGTTCATGCCATACGTAGAACGTATAAAGGATAGAGTTAATGAAATTATATGTGATATTATACTGGAATTATAATATACCTTTATATAATTATGTATTCATTCCATTAAATGTGAAATATAAATGAAAGTAGCGTTCATGCGTACGTACGGCTTACCGTCTCCATGAACGGTGCATTTAATTTCTTATCTCCAAATGTTATGTACAATTATAAATAAATATATATACTAGATATATATGATATATATAAATCATGAATATAATTCTGGATATAATGAAATTTCGACCACATGGACAATTTTTAATTATAACAAATTCATTTTTATCTCAAGTTCCGAACATCGAAAAAATGCCCGATATGAACTCAAATAATTAACTAATTGTTTTAGAAAAGTAACAATTAATATAAAAGGAATAATAAAATTTAAAAATGTTCTTAATCAATTATAAATTAACTTTAGTTTATTATTCATGAGATTAAAGAACGATCGAGTTAAGTCGGACACGAGGTAAGGGGTTTCTTATCTCACTTTTAATTTCGCGAGATTTCCATTGTTCGCACTTATTTATTGCATGTGGTGTATTGTATACTAACATTTGATATATATTATCATGATTCTCTTTATATTCATGGTATTATTTGATTCCTTTTGTGGTTATTAACTTTTGGTCATACGAATCAATTGATTACAATGCGGTTAAGGGTTTTATCTCACTTTTTATTCTCATGAGATTCATGCTATATTTGTCACTATTTCCTTTGTGTGGTGTACGTACTACCCAGGATTTGTACACTTTGTATAATATAATTTCATTTATGGTTATTTACATATTTATTTAATGATCCTTATTTCATGTGGTGTATGTTTCGTAAGTTACCAAATCGGTAAGGAAACTTTTTAACCCAATTTTCATTCCTTGGGTTAATCTTCTAATTCATAATTATGTCATGCTATTATTTTGTGTGGAATCATTGTTTGTTTGTTTATATTTTAATTTCCACTTCCCTTTGTGTGGATATACTTTTGATTCACATAATCACTCCATTGATAAATTCTCAAGTCATCAATATGAACTTGATAAGAGTAATTTTAACTCAATTTCCATTCATTGAGTTAAACATCCAAGTCATTGGTTTTGTCTTAAAAATAACATGTGTGAATGTCCTCTAATTGATTTACACTTAACATCCAATCATATTGAGTGTATTTATATTTGCCACACATTATTATGTAATTGATTTATCTTTAATCTAAGGATACCATCTTTATAAGGGATTTTGTCTCAATTTACATTTCATTGAGACTTCATTATTGTTATGCACCAATTCACTCTTACATGGTGTATATACTATACTTTGGAATAGTATAACATGATTACCTTTATTTTCATGATATTATAAAGTTCTGATTAAATGTTATTTCTCAATTATTTGTATTCAAGCGCCTCTCATTTTGTTAAAAACTCTTTAACTAAAATATCATTTTAAATGTTTTAAAGATTTATTCTTATAAATATTTATCATTAATGTCCTCGTTTTCAAAATGGTTTTGGGGGTTTATTTATATGGACATTAATCTTTTCAAATGATAATTCATTTAAAAGCTTCAAAGTGGTATGGGACACTTTGATTCAAAAATATATTTATTAAATGTTTTAAATGGTTTTGAAAATGGTTTGATAAAGCATTGATTATGTAAATATATTGAAATGATATATTTTGATTATAATATGGAAATTTTATCTTTCCTTTATGCTTGTCTTATGTGTTATGAATATGTTATGGTTATTGGGCCTTGTTTATGTATACCGGTGGTTCCATGATAAACCTAGGGCAGGTGAGCCTGAGATAGATCTCCAATGAATTGGGTAATGTGACGGTATTAAATGTTAATGTTTCTCCTAAGATATTTAGGGAATATATTGTGATGGGTATTCCAAATGTGACTCCCTATGTAGCTGTGATAGCTAAAATTTAATTATGTAATGAATGCCATAAGTTACCTCTATGATTTATGATTTCTATATGTTATTCATAAATCTTATGATTTCATGAGTTATGTTATGATTGAAAAGTATGGTTTTATTAATTTTTATTTATTGATGGGTTAATGTTTACTTTAATTATTTTATAACCCTTACTAAGCTTTTTATGTTCACCCCAAGTTTTGAAATGTTTTTCACAGGACTTAAAGATGAATAGGGTCAGGGACGGGATCAAGGAAAAAGTCATGTTGTCTAAAACATGGAAATAGACATGTTTTTTTAGAGTTTTTATTTTATGAAAAAATGGATATTGAGTAGAAGTGTCTACTTTGTATTTTTTTGAAATGTAATGAAATAGATATGTCCTAATTCTATAAAACTGTAAACCTGAAAAGGTCCTCAATGTGAATTATTAACTTAATTCAATATTATGTAATGTTTAAGGCCTGGTCCTTATAGTTAGTATCAAAGGTCGGTTTAGATAACTTTAGAGTTTAGGGTATTCTTTAAGCATAATTGACATTACCATAATCGTTAGGATTTTAGAAAGAGACATAGTTTTTTTAGATAAATTGAATAAGTTTAAGATAACATGAATAATTATATCTTATTATTTACCCTCTTCATAAGATATTATATGATCATTTTACTGATATACTCACACTGACCTTTTTTATTTTAGAAAATGGTTGGGTCTAGGAGGAACCAAAGTAACAATGGATGTGAAGAAAACTGTGATGGTTTTTGGAATGAGAAATTAAATGAAATGGGAGCTACACTGAGAACTCTTGTGATTATTATCAACCAACTATCTGGAGTTATGATTGACCACCAGAACCTTGGTGATTTTTTTAAGGCATCGTATATGCAAGAAACAAATACCCATGAAAGTTTAGGTAATAATCATAAAGGTAAGTATATTCAAAAATATATGTGTCAAGAATGTGGAAAGAAACACATAGGAAAATTCTTCATAGGGACAGTAAGATTCTATAGATGTAGAAATGAAGGTCATAAAGCAAGAACCTGCCATGGAAAAAGGAATAATCCTATTGACTCTAGGAAAGGGAAAGAATTTATTTCTGATGGATCAATTTAATGTTTTAAATGTTGTGTGCATGGTTATTATACAAACAGATGTCCTGTGAAGAAGTTTCAGTAATGGGATCACCAGGATCGTACAAATATTTGTTTACCAATACCTAATGCCATTCTGATTGAGGATAAAGAAACTGACAATGACCAATGAAAGGTATTTATTATTTCTTAACATATGTTTTGATATTATTAAATCTTAGGATATGATTCCAGATTTTTTTTTTGTAGGAAAGAAGTATTTCTGAATAAGTTGTAGATAAATGGTCAATGGATCATGAATAATGTTTACTGAGTAAGAAGTCAACATATAAGGGATTTAAGAGTTATGGTAGATTTTAGGATGGTGAAATGCTTAAAAGTATTAAGGCTCTTTTGATGATGGGATTACATTAGAATACTTTTTATAGTATGTGTAACCCTGAATTTTGATATATGAAAATTTTATTCAAGGAATAATTATATTTTATTTTTTGGATATAGTTATAAAGAACCATTTGGGTTTATATGATCCTTGAATTTGAGTCAATTACAGGTTAATACATTTTGGGATGCAAAATGAAAGTTATTAGATAACCTTTGGGGTTAAAATATGTTATGGTTATTTTTGATGAATTTATCTCTTTTTGGGAATGTTTTAAAATTATATAGTTTTTGAAAAAGGTTTACACATACACCATGAGACAACCCATCGCATCGGACAAAGCTTCAGGAATCAAACCCACAACCAAAGTGTGAATGGGATTTATCACCTACCACTACACTTCGTGAAATCCTTGGTTAGTATGAATAGTTCTTTTTAGTTAGATGATCTTATGAATCAATAATATGTTTATTTTGGGTTATCTATGGAAATTATTAACCTATAATGGAGAATATGTGATTAGGTTAATTACTTTTCAATATGAGACTTTAAGAGTAATTGATGTTATTTAGAGATAAATGTTAAGATTTATCTTAGAAGAATATTTGATTAAATCCTTCTGAGATTTGGTTTTAAATATTAGTTTGGATTAATTTGAATAATTTTATGGACAGCTATTTATTGAATGGTCTTTGTTGAACATTGTGTTTTGTTTGACAATTTTGGAGATTAAGAGTAGTTTTTCTTTTTTGTAAAAGATTATCCTTTTTGGGTATTATCTGATATCACACTAAGAATTTTGGTTTTGGATAAGGTATAAAGGCATGGGAAATATATATTTCATCTTTTGTGGATTATTTTATTCTGTATAAGTTGATTATAGTGCTTTTAATGTAAACAAGTCATCCTGAAAACTCATCGTTTGGAGAAAATATGAGTTTGTGTTAGAAATATAGTAAAGGATGAAAGTATACCTGAAAAGTAAGTATATTTCATTATGTTTTTAGTTAATCTCATAAATAAATTCCTCAATTAAAATTAACTTAAAACAAAAATGTTGTCTGTTAACTTTTCCTACGGGGAATCAAAGACTTTTTAACCCATCACAAGTTTGTGATTTTCTGGTGGTTAACTTTCTTTTAATCCTGTATTATATCACTCTCCATCAGAACTTGATAGTTTTTTCCCATCCATATCCATGTTTTCATGGAATCCTAATATCTTTTGTCTCGTTTAACCTTTTTACTTCTCTTACTTTATTTTAAAGTGATAGTTTTATAGACTCTTTTTCCAATGTGGGGATTTGAATGAAGTTTCCGAGCCCAATTTTAAAATTGTGAGGATGCAATTCCCAAAAGGGGGGAAGGATGTAACATCCTAGGTAAATAAAGAATATGAAATTTTTATATTTATTAATATTTTTGAATAAAATGTTAATTTTACTTTAAAGGGGGCGCTATGTTCGATGGCGTACCCGATAAGCAACAACTGGTTTCTTTGAAATCTTACGTTACACACTAATAATATAATAATTTTATTTTAAATGGTAGTTAAATCCTAGTTGTTGTATTGTATTTAATTAATATAACTAACTAAAATATGATAATATATGTTTTTTAAATGTTTTTTCATTCATACAATAAAAGTTAGAGGCTTAAAATGTAAATGAATCTAATTTTAAGCATAATTTACTTTAAAAGGTCGATTTACCGCCTTTTGATGGAGAACCCTTTTTAAATATAGTTTTTGTCACTTTTACATATTATATTTGACAAAATAAAATCCTTCTTTATAATCGGTACATAAAAATTTACTTTGGGTAAATTTTTGGTATTTTTCTGATAAAGTTCATTTTTTAATGAATAGTGAAAAATACTGTATTTTAATTCAAAAGTGCATATTAATATTATTTATTTATATAGATATATTATCTTTTTAATTGTTTTTAAAGTTTAATTAGATTATATTTTTTCCATTTAATCCAATTTTGGTCACTGGAATCAATTTTAATTGAAATTGGACAAAAACTACTGTCAATCGTTTGATAGTTATTATTTCTTAAAAAACATGCTTTTTGTTTTGACAGCAGGAATTAATTTTAAATTAATTTATGACACTTATGTGTTTTTAATTTAGAAAAATGGATTCCACATTTTGAATTAGTAGGTCCAAATTGTTTAAATAGGTAACTTTTATTTTTAGACATTTTAAATATTTACTTCAGTAAATATTTTATTTACCATGGTTGAAGGGTAAATCTGGTAAATAAGCATAAAAAATAATATTATAAAAATATTAAATTACCCTAACATGTGTCCTATTCCTATTGGTTGATAAATTTCCAACCATGGGCATCCTTGGGTCGATTTTGGGACCTCATGGAGCCACTTATGAGTGATAATGACACTTTATTTTAATTAATTAAAGGTAAAGACAAAAATGGCACATACATATATCTTTTAGTAAATCAATTTTTACATGGGGTTATATAAGTTATCTTTTTTACTATAAATATTCATTATAAAGATAAAAATATTTCCTACATTATGATATTTTTTATAATTTTTATACATCAAATAAAAAAAATTATGACACAAAAATGATGAAGTATTTACCTCATTAATAAAATATTTAAATAAATAAGATTATAAATATTAAAACAATATCCAAAACCTGTCCAATTTTTATTGGATTATTTTATTTTGAACATGAGTCATCTTATCTTATACTTTAATGAGTTTTTCATCTTTTGAAACTGAATATAAGTTTATAATAAAATAATTGTTTCAAACTTTCCTAAAGAGCCCCTCCTCCCCCTTATAAAAGGACACCACTTCTAACCAATTCCTCACACCTCTAAAGCCTTTTGGATCATCCAAACTCTGCCCAATTAATCTCCCTACATTTCTCTATTCCTCCTAGAATTTTTAATTTATTCATAATGCACTTAAATAAGTCCTTTTGGTTCAAACAAAATAGAGTTACCCGAATTAAAGGTAACAGTTTCTCTTAAATTCTTTTATTTTATTTTACTTTTCCAACCCCCTAAACTATTTTTATTCCTTTATTTTATAACAACACAAATATTCTCAATATACTAGTATTTTTTTATGATAAGTATTCTAACTACACTTACACACATCTCCATCTAATGGGTAAAGAACATAATGTTTCTGTGGGTGGAAAACTAACGCCTCACGAGACGATGATTGTTCAATTATCTCTTACCGCCTCCCATAGTGGCCATTATGATGGAAATATATTTATATATGATATATATTATGTTTATTTTTTATTTATGCTTATTTATTTTTCATTTATATCATACAGTTATGGTTTCCATTATGGGTAAACGCAATAATTTCATTTGAGGAAGTGCGGACTACCGCCCCCTCAAAGTGATATGACTCGTTCATGCCATAAATGGGACGTATAAAGGATTGATTTAATGAAATTATATATTATATTATACTGGAATTATAATATACCTTTATATCATTATTTATTCATTCCATTAAATACAAAATATAAATGTAAGTAGCGTTCATGTGTACATACGGCTTACCATCTCCATGAATGATGCATTTCATTTCTTATATTCAAATGTTATTTACTATTATAAATACATATATATATATATATACTGGATATATATGATATATATGATATCTAAATCATGAATATCATTCTGAATATAATTAAATTTTGACCACATGGACAATTTTTAATTATAACAAGTTCATTTTTAACTCAAGTTCCGAACATCGACAAAATGTCTGATATGAACTCAAATAATTAAATATTTGTTATAGCAAGATAATAATTGATATAAAAGGAATAATAAAATTTAAAAAGGTTCTTAATAAATTATAAATTAACTTTAGTTTATTATTCAGGATATTAAAGAACGATCGAGTCAAGTAGGACATGAGGTAAGGGGTTTCTTATCTCACTTTTAATTCCGTGAGATTTCTATTGTTCACGACTTATTTATTGCATGTGGTGTATTTTGTACTGCCATTTGATATATATTATCGTGATTCTTTTTATATTAAGTTTATTCTATTATTACTTTGGTGGTTATTAACTTTTGGTCATATGACTCAATTGATTACAACTTGGTAAAGGGTTTTATCTCACTTTTTATTCCCGTGAGATTCGTGCTATATTTGTCACTATTTCCTTTTTGTGGTATACTTAATGCCCATGATTTGTACTCTTTGTGTAATATACTTTCATTTATGGGTATTTAAATCTTCATTCAATGATCCTTCTTTCATGTGGTGTATGTTTCGTAAGTTACCAAATCTGTAAGGGAACTTTTTAACCTTATTTTCATTCCTTGGGTTAATCTTCTAATTCATAATTATGTCATGATATGATTATGTGTGGAATCACTGTTTGTTTATTTATGTTTTAATTTCCAATCCCCTTTGTGTGGATATACTTTTGATACACATAATCACTCCATTTATAAATTCTCAAGTCATCTATATGAACTTGATAAGAGTAATTTTAACTCAATTTCCATTCATTGAGTTAAACATCCAAGTCATTGGTTTTGTATTAAAAAGAAAATTTTTGAATGTCCTATGACTGATTTAAACTTAATATTAAATCATATTGAGTGTATTTATATTTATCACATATTATTATGTAATTTATTTATCCTTAATCTAAGGATACCATCTTTATAAGGTATTTCATCTCAATTTACATTCCATTGAGACTTCATTGTTGTTATGCACCAATTCACTCTTACATGGTGTATATACTATCCTTTGGCATATTATATCATGGTTACCCTTATTTTCATTATATTATAAAGTTCTTATTAAATTTTATTCCTCAATTATTTGTATTCAAGCGTCTCTAATTTTGTTAAAAACTCTTTAAATAAAATATCGTTTTAAATGTTTTAAAGATTTATTCTTCTAAATATTTCTCATTAATGTCCATGTTTTAAAAATGGTTTTTAGTTTTTATTTATATGGACATTAATGTTTTCAAATGATAATTAATTTAAAATCTTCAAAGTGGTATGGGACACTTTGATTCAAAAATCTCTTTATTAAATTTTTTAAATGGTTTTGAAAATGGTTTAATAAAGCATTGATTATGTCAATATCTTGAAATGATATATTGTGATTGCAATGTGGAAATTTTATCTTTCCTTTATTCTTGTTTTATGTGTTATGGATATATTATGGTTATTGGGAATTGTTTACATATATAGGTGGTTATGTGATAAACCTAGGGCGGGTGAGCCCGAGATAGCTCTCTAATGCATTGGGTAACGTGACGGAGATAAACGTTAATGTTTCTCCTAAGAGATTTAAGGAACATACTGTTATGAGTATTCCAAATGTGACTCCCTATGTGGTTGTGATATCTAAAATTTAAGTATATTATGAATTCCATATGTTACCTTTATGATTTATGATTTCTGTATTTTATTCATAAATCTTATGATTTCATGAGGTATGTTATGATTGAAAAGTATGGTTTCATTGATTTGTATTTATTGATGGGTTAATGTTTCCTTTTCTTATTTTATAACCCTTACTAAGATTTTTATGTTCACCCCATGTTTTGAAATGTTTTTCACAGGACTTAAAGATGAATAGGGTCAAGGATGGGATCAAGGAAAAAGTCATGTTGTCTAAAACATGGAACTAGACATGTTTTTTTAGAGTTTTTATTTTATGAAAAAATGGATACTGAGTTGAAGTGTCTACTTTGTAGTTTTTAAAATGTAATTTAATAGATATTTCCTAATTCTCTAAAACTCTAAACCTGAAAATATCATCAATGTTAATTATTAACTTAATTCAAGATTATGTAATGTTTAAGGTCGGGTCCTTATAATATGATCAAGGTATTCAATTATTTGTTATGTGGCATAAAGAGATATTATATATTGTTTGGGGAATTAATAATAAGTTTATTTTGGATATTTAGTGACCTTACTTATAAATGTTTGGATTTTAATCATGGTCAGACATATTTTGGAAGGTTTTCAAGGTTAAATATTTATGAAATTATTTAAGTTTAATTTTGGGAATTATTATTGAGGGTTTATATATTAACATATGATTAATTCATATTGGATAACCCATGATGATTATTCTGGTTTTGATAAATATATAGAAATGGGAAGAATAAATTTTCATTATTTTAAAGATATTATGATTCATAAAAGGTTATTTTTAGTGCTTTAGTCATGAAAAATTCATCACAAATATTCATTCCTTTAAGTGTCACGACCAGTCACCTAGGGCTCATGCTATGACTACCCCAATCCCGCCTCTTGAAGGCCAGGGGATAACGACTAGCACCGAAGGAGTCAACCTGCAAGTGGGAGTAATTTTCATGAGTACCTCTACGCACACACACGCCCAACCACATCCCAACAAACTGAAAGGGTAAAACCAATACCACTAAAACAAGTCTGAGTGCAAGTGCAACTGAAAGTAAGTGGGCTCGAATACAAACCCAACAAAGAACTGAAAACAGCAAGTACAAAAAGGAAACTTTGATGGTCATCCGCAGAAAACCCCCACTTTGTAGTAAGAGTAGTGTAGCTACTATAATACGAAGTATAATTTCATATCCAACCAATTATAATAGGCCCACCTAGTCCTAGGCCACTAGGTCTACTGTCGTAGCGTTTGTCGGTCTTGTCCCCCTAAGCACCTTTAGGCCCTAGTCCACCAAAGTCTCTATCAAAATTTCAATCATCTACACCAAACACAACACATGTGGGTGAAGCCTGTGTATAAGTGAGTAAAAAAGTACTCAATAGGGACCCCAAAACAAAAATTAAAGACCACATAACAATCCTCAAAGTAAAGCAAGAAACAAAAGATAGCTCACATCATGTATACGTTTAGGGTAGTGATAGTGGAAACATCAGTCACAACATCGAACACCTCGGTTGAAGGATAATTCCTCATCTAACGAGTATAGTGGGTCTTCCAATTCACAAATAAGTGCTTCCCACTAACCTTGAACTACTTAGGTATACCTCCCCAGCATGTACTATGGGCCTGCTAAGTCACGGAGAAGTGCTTCCCACTATGGGCCTGCAAAGTCACAGAGAAGTGCTTCCCACTAATCATGGACAACTTAGGTACTCCTCCTCATTACATACCATGGGCCTAAAAAGTCACAGAGAATTGATTCCCACCATTTTCCTACAAATTCACAGAGAATTACTTCCCATTGGTCCATAGTCGAGTCATACAGAGTCGAAAGTCAGTAGTCCTCAGGTCTTAACCAACCACAGGGTTCCGTACATAGCACTCCTAGGAGAAATTCTCCTCAAGCCATTAATATCATCTTAACTTAAATTAAATTCACCATAAATAATTCCAAAATATCTTCCTCATTAATAGGGTCCCAACGCCGCAAATGGTTCATCAATCGGATGCACGGTTTGCAAGATGCTGGCATTTTAGTAAAAAGGGCCCGATTGGATTCGAGTCTGATCCAACCCGGCCATACTCCAACCCATTATAAAACTTCCATTGAGTATCTTAGAAGTACCGCATCATCCCAAGGGACATTTTTTCATAGACAGCGCGTCAATCAGAAACTAGATCTATGATTTATTAGTGTTTTAGTAACCAGGGGTCGGTTGCGTCAAGGCCTGGTCCGACCCAGTTGGACTGACCTGACCAACCCGAACTGAGGGTCCCACATACCCCGGTTTAAAATTTTCCAACTCAAACTAACTTTTTTTGGGTTTGGGTCAGTCTGGTCTGGCCAATGGGCCTCACTGGACCCGGCCCGGTTTGGCTGAGGGTCCATCCTGCCGGGTCGTCCGGCCCAGACCGAAGGACACGGGTCCGACCTGCCGGTGCAGGTCCAGCCCATTGGTGTAGTTCCAACCCATTAGTGTGGGTCCAGATCGTCAGTGTGGGTCTGGTCCATCAGTGCAGGTCCGGCCCACTAGGAGCTCAGCCTACTGGCACGAGTCCCGGCCGCATGAGGCGGTCAGGGTGCGCTGCCCGATTGGGACGCGGAAGCCGCACCGCGTCCAGTCTCCTCTGCCCTGAAGGACTCCACGGGGCATCCACCTCTAGCCGGGTGGCCTGAACATGGGCCACCCTCCTCCACGCATCACCCCACTTGGTGTTGCATCATCTATTTTCGTGGCCTGGTGGTCGCAGTCTTCGGCCACTGGGGCGTGCCACTCCACCCGGTCACTAGTGTGGCTGGCGACCCTCCATCCCGTTGACCGGTATGTGGCTGGAGCGTACCTCCACTACCGCAGGTACGGTGGCAGATCCTTCAGCGGACCAATGAAGGTTCACAGTTGGTCCGTTCTTCACGTCGCATGCGTCTATGGCCTCTAGAGTTCTCCTTCTTCAATGAAAAGGCCTTAAAATCACCCTCGCCGTCGTTTTGAGAATGTGGCCATCAAAAACGCACAAGTGGAGGTGCTTGGGCCTTGTTCATGTCGACCTGAGTCGTCCGTGTTAGTGGTTTATAATAGAGGGGGGAGGCTCGGGGATTTTTTGTTTGATCATACAAGAATAATCTTAATCCTGGATAAGGAAATCCTCAATAGTGTTAACCTCCCGCATAAATGCACGAAGCACAAGTCAACCTATTAATGGGTTGATCCATGTTCATCATTTCTAGAAAAGAATGGGGAAGAACATAAAAATCATATAAAACCCCTACCTCATTGACATTTGATGTTGAAGCGTTCATCCTTAAGGATTCAATATGTCGGTGTCGTCACTTCCAACTCCATTCTTTGAGGTTCATCGAAGTCAGTGAGGTATCTTTGGTGTTCTTCGTTGTTCTTCATTGGATAGGAAATTTTCTGGAGTTTCTTCAGATAATCCTCCAAGTTTTAATTCCAAAACTCCACACATTGGATTATTTAAAGAAAACAAAAATCCCAGCGACACTGCACCCAATAATAATGCCCATTAAATTATCCTCATTTAATGATCCACATTTAATGATCCATTAAGGTAAAAGAATCACGGTTTAAAATGAGCCATTATTGGTTGTCTATTAATGTGCCTTGTCTCCGCCTCATCACTACACTACAACGTCATCATCATCCACCCAACGGTGAGAAAGAAATAAAATAATTCCTTAAAATTATTTTATTGTTTTTCTCGAAAAGTCCGAAAATTAACTTTTACACTCAACCCTTTTCGGCCAAAATTAAGTCATTTATAGAAGAATCCCGACATTCTGAGTTCAATGGTGCCCTTGGATTTTTGATCCGAGCACCGATTCAAAAGTTAGAAAATCCCACTAGTATGTTTACTAAACGTAGCTTAAAAAAAGGTTCAAAAATTAACTTTCACTCTCAACCTGCACCAGTCGAGGTTAGGATCTTTCTAAGGGGAACACACCCCCATGAGTTCAACAATACTCTTAGATTTTCAATCTGAGTTACCATTTATGAGTTATAAGGATTTGAAAATAAAATAATTGTTACTTAATTATTTTATTCACAACCAAAAACTAACTTCCACTATTGGCCCACGCCAGTAGATATTAGGGTCTACCTAAATAAAGAATACCCTCATGAGTTCAGCAGTGGTCTCAGATTTTTAATCTGAGTCACCGTTTTTGAGTTATAAGCATTTGAAAAATAAAATAATTTAATTTAAGTATTTTATTTACAATTATTTCATTTTTGGGTTTTCTCATTGGAGGCCTACACCGACTAAAATTAAGTCAAACATAGAGTGAACCCTCCATCCTGAATGCAACGGTGCCCTCGGATTTCTGATCCAAGAAACCATTCAGGAGTTATTCCACTTTTTTAATAAAACAGCTCATGTGTGCTATTTAAATCTTAACATTTTTTTATGGATCATTCCAGGCACTCTGGGCCTTAGAATCACGTGTTGTTAGAGTGTGTAGTATCAAAATAATTCCACAAAAAAATTCATGGAAATTTTAGTACATTACATTCTCCACACATTAGGGATTTATGTCCTCGAAATCCAAAACAAAGGCAAATCAAACAAATGGGGGTACTGAGCATGAATCTGAGCCTTCTGCTCCCATGTGCTATTCTGGAGGTTTCTGTGATGTTATAGAACATGCACTAAAGGAATAGACCATCCATGAAAGGACCCACTCCTATCAATTCTCTATCTTCACTGGGAATTCTGCAAACGTCTCCCCATCGTCAATGTCCAGCTCTCCCCAGTCGATAACGTGTGATGGATCGTTCAATTATATCCTCAGTTTCGACACATCAAAAACATCATGCACTCAGTTCATTTGTGGGCGAAGAGCTAGGTGGTATGCCACCTCTCAAACTCCACTTAGAAACTGAAAAGGTCTGATAAATCTTAGAGATAACTTGCCACCCCAACCAAAACTCCTCAATCCCCATTGGGGTGAGACCCAAAGTAAAACATGGTCTTCCTCCCCAAACTCCAAGGGTATCCGTATCCTGGCCACCAGTACTGATGTTAAAGTTCTTGGTACATCTTCGCCTCACTAGGAAGTACCACCCAAGGAGATGTATGAAACTTCTTCAACACCTCCTCCTGTAACGTCACTGGTACCATAGTACGTCCTCTAAAAAGGATGATGCACTCCCCACCTATAGAAAATCCATTAGGAGCCTGACCTGAGGATATATGAGCATGTTAGGCCTCACAGTCAACATCCACAAGCTCTACCTCTTTAACTCGCTGAATGAGTGGGGGAGTGACAGTCATAGAATGGATGTAAGCTTATCCATCATCATTCACAAAGGATATCGGCTTCGCGGCTAGCTGCTCTGTCACATCACTCAGTAGTTGTAAATCAGAACTCCTGCTAAGCATGACTTCCACAACATCCCACTTCCTAGGAGTATATACTATCTCAAGTTCATAGTCATGGAGGAACTTCAACCATCACCGCTGTCTCAACTATTGAAAATCCTACAGACACCATTCCATCCACGTGAAAGGCCACCCCCTTTAACTGATTGATGTGCCCATCGGCCCTTTAGTAGTGGGTAATCATTCTCCACAGCCAATTGATTAATGTGACAGTAATCCACACATAATCTCGAACATTGGTTCTTAATAATCATTTCCTCTGCAAGTCCCCCACCTACGCCCCCTACTTACAAAGCTATATGAAATCCCTCTGATATAATGATGCTGATATCTGTGCCATCTCAAGGTGTAGAATGATATAGAAGTCCCTCCCCCTGTGGGGAGGTAATCCTGGAAACATATTTGGAAAGGATATTCCAACACTACAGATATACCGCATCCTTTTTCCTAATACATTAAATCTGAGCATGAACTTTGGATGACCATTCCATACCTAGACTAATGTTGTAAGGCCTCGAAATTGTCACCATGAGGCTCTAACCAAAATTCTCACCTCAAGGTTTAGATCACACTATTGGTGTAAGTGTGATTATAAAGTCTCCTCTCATAGGTATCACCAGACGTAAGGATCAAGTCAATGGTTTAACCGGAAACTCTATGCCTTGAACATGATCCATGACAAGAAGGAATGATTAGTACCTATGTCTATTAATACGGAAGCTAATAGTAGACATAGATTGTACCTCAAATCATTCCCAGAGCCCTTGGGTCATACTCCTTCACCACATGTATCTACTATATTTCACTATCCTCTAGCTCCTTGAACTTGGTGGGGACCACATTGAGGTGCTGGTTGTAACATGTCAAAATGTATACCACCCTCTACTTCTATCTTAGATCCTCTTCTACATTTTCTTCCCTAAAAATTCATCTTCCCTATCACTTCCTCTTCCCAAAACATTTTATGCATCCAAGTCTCTGAGACTGACATCAGTTTCCTACTTTCCCACTACTGACATTCACTAGATGCATCTGCTCAACCAAATAACTTTCAACCATAAAGGTTCTCTCTAGTACCCTAACATAAGTAGGAATGCATAGAGGAATAGTGTTGGCTCAGATGTCCCTAAACACATCTTGCTCGAAGGTCTGAGCCCTGAAGCATTGGTCGTATCATACTTATCGAGTACCTGGAATGGTTGGTATACCTTGATGAATACTTATCTACCGACATGTCATCCAACTGAAGCTATAGAAGCTATTAGGAACACATACCCCTTAGCTTCTTATGGCAAGAGACCCCTTCTCTGAGAAAGGTTCTCAAGATCTGTCCATGGAAAATTCACTTCATCATAAGATAGGGGTAATCTAAACCCTGTAATCGCCCTAATGAGGCACATAGAAGGCTCACTTCCAAGGCCTCCATCTGACCTAATGGTGCCCTGGCTAGATGGAAACTCAGTCACCACCTCAATCCATTCCTTATCCGACTATGAGTCGGGCTCACCTCGAAACCTGAGGGGTATATGTCGCTGAAACTCGTGTAAAGAACTTAGCCTATATGTGTCCTCATACAAAACTATCAGCAGTAGATGTTGACCATCGGGTGGTGGTAGCACTTGTGTACCACCTGGTGGGTCCATCTCTATAACTGGTCCCTGAACGGATTCCTCGTTGCTAGGTGAGTTTTCCTCCAAACCTCATATTGGGATACTGGTTGGTCATCCACATGGAGGCATCCTGAGATAGATCAAGATGTACCACGGTTATAAGGTTATACCTGGTGATCTGACTTTTATTCAAAATAATAAGACACTTATGCAACCAATGTTTTCATGTATTGAGCTAAAAAACATAATTCAAGGTCTTGGTATATGGATACTTCAGTCGCTGCACCAACACTGGACTTTCCAAATCTGAAACTCGGACTCGCAACACTTTACACTATTTCCCCAAAACAAAACACAGACTCCTGTTCTTTGTGGTAGGACCGACCGCCCTCTAATACCACTTTTTCACAACCCATCCCCTAGATCCTATGTCTTGACTTCCCCAATCCCTCCTATCGAAGGCCAGGGGCTGGCGACAAGCGTCGAAGGTTCCAACTTGCAAGTGGGAGGAATTTTCCTGAGTACCTGTACGAACACACATTTCTAACCACATCCCAAAACACTAAAAGGGGAAACAAGTACCACTAAAACAAGGCTGAGTGAAAGTACAACTGAAATTAAGTGGACCAGAATACAAACCCAACAAAGAACTGAAAACAACAAGTACAAAAAATAAACTCTAATAGCCATCCATATAAAACCCCACTTGTTCATGAGAGTAGTGTAGCTACTGGAAGCCAAAGTAGAATGACATGTCCACCCAGTCCAACTAGGACCTGCCTGGTCCTAGGCCACCAGGTCCACTTTCATAGCGTCTGTAAGTCTTTTCCTCCTGAGCACCTCTAGGTCCTAGTCCACCAAAGTCTCTGTTGAAACGTCGATCGGCTGCACTCGACACCACATGTGCGGGCGAAGCCCGTGCAGGGGTGAGTAACAAAGTACTCAGTAGGTACCCCAAAACAAAAGGTAAATACCACACAAAAATCCTCAAAGTAAATCATGAAAAACAAGACAGATCACACTAGGTATACGTTTAGGGTAGAAATATGGAAACATCAGTCACAACATCGAACACCTCGGTTGTTGGAGAACTCCTCTTCTAATGAGTATAGCGGGTCTTCCAAGTCATGAAGAAGTGATTCCCACTAACCTTGGACTAGTTAGGTACACCTCCCCATTGTGTATTGTGGGATTTCTAAGTCACGGAGAAGTGCTTCCCAACGTGGTCCTGCAAAGTCAAAGAGAAGTGCTTCCCACTAATATTGGCCAATTGAGGAACTCCTCCTCGTCATGTACCATGGGCCTGTAAAGTCACATAGAATTTATTCCCATCATGGTCATTAAAATTCATAGATAATTGCTTCCCACTGGGCTATAGTCGAGTCATACAGAGTCGAAATTCAGCAGTCCTCAGGTCTCAGCCAACCACAGGGTTCCATACATAGCGTGCCTGGGAAAACCAATTCTCAAGCCATTCGTCGCATATAAACTTCTATTAAATTCACCATAGATAATTCCAAAAGATCTGCCTCATTGAGAGGTTCCTAACTCCATAAACAACTCATCAATCGGATGCACGATTTTCAAGATATAGGCATTTTTGTAAAAAGAGTTCAGTTGGATTCGAGTCTGATCCAACATGGCCATACACCAACCCCCATCAAAACTCTCATATAGTATCTCAGAAGGAACTCCTTATCAAAAGGGTCCTCATTCCATAGATGGCATGTCAATTAGACACTCAGTATATGAGTTATTAGCGTTTTAGTAACCAGGGGCTGGTTGCATCTGGGCCCGGTCCGACCCGGTCGGACCGACCCAACCTGAGGGTCTCACATACCCCTGTTTAAAATAGACCGACTCAACATGACCCAGTTCGAGTCTAGGTCGGTCTGGTATGGTCTGTCCAATGGGCCTCGGTGGACCCAGACCTGTTTGGCCAAGGGTCCAGCCTGCCGAGTCATCCAGCCCGGCCCGAAGGGAGAGGGTCCGACCTGCCGGTGTGGGTCCGAACCGTTGGGGTCTCGGCCCGCTGGCCCGAGGCCTGGCCGTATGAGGCTGTTGGGGTGAGCCGCCTGACCAGGATGCAGCAATCATGCTGTATCTGGTCCCCTCTGCCCTGCGGGATGCCGCGGAGCGTCCACCTCCAGCCGCAGTCGACGGACTACAGCTCATCCAACCAGCAGGGAGGCCTGTACGCAGGCCACCCTCCTCCACGTGGTGCCCCTCCTGGAACCACATCCTCAGTTTCCACAGCATGATGGTCGTGGTCTCCAGCCACTACGGCGTGCCGATGGGAGCGCCGCTCCACCCTGTCGCCGGCGCGGTCGGCGGCCCTACGTCCCGCTGACCGGCACACGACTAGCGTGTACCGTCACCGCCTCCGTGGTGGAAGATCCTTCGATGAACCACCGAACATAAACCCAGTGGTTTGTTCTTTATGACGTTTTCATCTATGACCTCTGGAGTTTTCCTTCTTTACTTTGAAGGCCTTAAATCACCCTTGCTATCATTTTGAGAATGTGGTCATCAAGAACACACAAGCGGGGCTGCTCGGTCCATGTTCGTGTCGACCCGGGCCCTCCGCATTAGAGGTTTATATTCAAGGGGGGAGGCTTAGGGATTTTTTGTTTGATCATACAAGAATAATCTTAATCTCAGATAAAGAAATCTACAATAGTGTTACCCTACCACATAAACACACAAAGCGCGGGTCAACATGTTAGTGGGTTGATCCGCATTCATCATTTTTAGAAAAGAACGGTGAAGAACATCAAAATCATATAAAACCCCTACCTCATTGATGTTCTATGTCTAAGCGTTCATCCTCAAGGATTCAAGATGTCAACGTTATCACTTCTAGATTTTTTCTTCGAGGTTCATCGAAATCGGTGAAGTCTCACCGGCATTATTCATTGTTATTATTTGGAGAGTAAATTCTTCAGAGTTTCATCAGTGAATCCTCTAAGTTTTAATTTCCAAACTCCACATGTTGTATTATTTAAAGAAAACAAAAAATTCACCGATGTTGCGCCCATTAATAATGCTCATTAAATTAGCCTCATTTAATGAGCCACATTTAATGATCCATTAAGGTAAAAGCGTCAGGGTTTCAAGTGAGAAATTATTGGTTCTCCATTAATGTGCCTCATCGTTGCATCACAGCATCGCCATCCACCACCCAATGGTGAGAAAGAAAAAAAATAATTCCATTAAATTATTTTATTATTTTTCTCAAAAATTCCGAAAAATAACTTTTTTGATCAGCCCTTGCCGGCTGAAGTTAAGTCATTTCTAGGCAAATCTCGATGTTTCGAGTTCAAAGGTGCCCTCATATTTTTGATCTAAACACTGGTTCAAAATATGGAAAATCTCACTCGCATGTTTACTTAATGTGCCTTAAAAATGGTTCAAAATTTAACTTTCACCATCGACCCGTGTTGGTCAAGGTTAGGCTCTGCCTGAGGGGAAAACTCCCCCAAAAGTTCAATAGTACTCTCATATTTTCAATATGAGTTACCGTTTATGAGTTATAAGAATTTGAAAATAAAATAATTGCTACTTAATTATTTTATTTATGGCTAAAAACAAACTTCCATTTTTGGCATGTGCCTATTGATATTAGGGTCTTCCTAAGGAAAGCATACCCTCACAAGTTCAGTGGTGGTCTCAGATTTTTAATTCAAGTCATTGTTCATGAGTTATAAGAATTTGAAAAATAAATATTTTATTTAATTATTTTATTTACAGTTATGCCATTTTTGGGTTTTCTCACTGGAGCTCTACGCCAACTAAAATTAAGTTGTTCCAAGGGTAAACTCGTCATCCTAAACCTAATGGTTCCCTAGGATATATGATTCGAGCAACTATTTAAGAGTTATTACACTTTTTAATAAAAATATTCATGCTTGTTATTTAAAGCTTAACATTTTTCGACGGATCATTCTGGGCACTCCGAGCCTCGGAATCACATGTCGTCAGAGTGTGTAGTCTCAAAATAATTCCATAAAAAAAAATTTGCACAAAAATTTTGGGACATTACATTAATTAAGAGATGAAGAGGAAATTAATAAAAGCATAACAAAAGGATGAAATTGTGCTTATGAAATGGAAATAAATCAAGTATATTTTCTCATGATCTCTATCATAATAATAAAATAATCTCTCAACTTTAAGGGAATTTTATTGAAATAAATATGTTATAATTTTACCTTTACTTCTGATAAATTTATGGTCTTTTCATTCCCTCTTGGATTTATGGTTTTGTGGTTGTTAACTTTCTCATGATCGGGTTCTCTATCACTCTCTATAATACTTGGGAATTAGTTTCCTCCTCAATTTATATATTTTAACTTCCCACTAATGTTATCCCTGTCTATAAATCTGATAATGTGTTATTTTAGGTAACATTTATGTTTCCCATTTTCCATTTTTAAAGGAATTTTTATTAACCCCTTGTACGATGTGGGTTTCAATAACGGTATTTCAAAATATTTAACATTATATGACCAAGATAAAATTGTGAGGGTGAAATTTATTTAAGGGGGGATGTAACACCCATATATTTTAAAAGAACCTTGTGTTTGATAACATATACAATATGCAACACTAAGCTTAAACAAACTATGAAATATTATTATTTAAATATTATTGTAATAAACTAACCCCTAAATTGGAGGTATGAATAGGATTAAGCAGATTATGAAATATATATAAAAAAAATTATACTTAGTAAAAAATTATTTATTGATTCTTAATAAATAATCACTTAATTTTTAGTAAAATCATTTTTTTTCTTCAAAAATACATTTTCTTCAAAAATGATTTTTATTTATTTTTGTGAGAAATCATTATAACTAATTTATCAAAATTTTATAAAATTTATTTAAAAATAAATAAATTCATTTTTGAAATAATATTATCAAAATTAACTTCTAGTGAAATTTTTGGATTTTTTCCAAAATGAATGATTTTTCAATAAATGGTGAAAATAATATTTTTTATGTTTTTGTAAAACTATAATTTATTTTCATTTTAATGTAAAATTATGATTTCAATTTTATATTAAATAAATATATGACCCATTTACTTATAAATAATCTAATTAATTGCATATTAATTGGAATTATACTTGATTTTGGTATAAATTCATTTTTTGGCTTAAAAATGCATTTTTTCTATAAAAAAAATTGTTGTGTTTTATGCATTTATATTAAAAGTGATTTATGTCAATTATAGGAATTAAATTTTGTTACATTTTATTTATTTTTGGATTCATAAATTAAAATTTATACTAGGATGAAATTTTGAGATGTTTCTGAAGAAGCTGAATTTTTTGTGAACAGTAAAAAAAATACAGTTTTTATGAAATACAGTATCTATTATGACATTGACATAAAATAAAAATGATATAAAATTTTATTAAAATAATAATTTATGATAATATAATAAAAATATCATAGAAAAATAATCCAAAAAATATAAATTAGAATTTATTTCATGATATATATGAAAATCATTTTTAGTGTCGATGAGTACTTGCACAACACTAGAAAGGTAAAATTTAGTGCCCTTAAGATAATATTTGAGAAGGAAAAATTAATTTATAAATATGAATAATTATTAATTATTTTTATGTATATATATTAGTTTCATAGTTATATAAAAAGTGACATATTCAAATAATTATACAATGCTTATGCAAGACCGAAAAAGTCGAAATAACTTATCAAATAAGTTTTCATGATATAGATGTGAGGGGATATATATATTGAATGAATATAAATGTTTATATTGAACTTAACTTATTTATTTATTATTATTTTAATTTATTTTTAATTTTTAGTTATGATATAATTACCTTAAATATTTACACAAGGTCGAGATAGTATTTGTTCAGATAATAGAAAAATAAAATAAATGTCTTTGAAAATATTAAAAGTAATAAAATTTGAATGAATTATTATGTTACATAAAATTTTTAAATAAATATAAAATATTGTATATTTAAATGATTATATTTGGATTCCATATTTGTCTTGGTGTCTTTAATGTCAAATAAAATTAATAGTGTTAAAAAAGAAATTAATAATATTTTATGAAAATAATATATTACTAAATTCTTTAAACATCATAAAAATATTGAAATAGAAAAAGGTGTATAATATATGGTCTAAATTTTCATCCCTTTTCCATTTATTATCCATTTTATACCTTATAAGTAAAATTATAACCCTTTGTGATTGAATTAGTTGTTACCGTGATTAAGGTTAAAAATGGTTAACGAAGGGGTTAATCAAAGAGATAAGGTTTAAAATGGCACAAAAACCCATATAAATTTCATTTTATGATTATATTTAGACAATAAATATTTATTAAAATTATTTTTCATTTTTAATCATTTTTTCTTGAGAATGGATTTATTATATATTAATCTTGTATGAATTTCCAAGAGTGCCATTCCCCTCACTTATAAAAGGGAACCCCTTCTCACATTTCTTTATGCCACATTGAGAATTATATATTGAAAAAACCCTGAACATTTCTCTTCTAAAAATACCTATCCATAAATTATAGGTTATTTTATTCTTAAAAAACCATTTCAAGGGTCCCTAAAAAAGTATCTAAAGGAGGCTAACCGAATGAGAGGTGATTATATTACCCAACCTCTTTAAAATTATTTCTTATTAAAATTTATATAAATATGTTTTATTCATTATAAAATAGAAAATTAATTATTTTAAATATACTAAAATTTTATTATGTTCATTAAACCACCATTATCCACCCTCTATTTCATCAAATGAGAAGTGAATTTATCGTTCGTGCATATGTGTGGATTTCCACCTCCATGTAGCGATACAATTTATTTTCCATCACCTATTTCATGGATGGTCATTATGATGGGTTTAAAGTTTATCTATTATATTTATTATATAATTATACTTCTTTAATTATAATATTACATTGACCTTATTACCTTCCAATCCTTTGGAAAATGATAATGTCGTACGTGTGTACTTGTAGACTACCACCTCCACAGAGCGATATGATTTGTTTTTCATTTATATTTTACATTGATGTTGATAAGGATATATTTAATTAATATATATGATACATATGATATAATAAATATATATTAAAGTTGAATTATTATTTATATTTCTTTTTTTCCATCTGTAGAAAAGTGAAAAAAAATGTTAATACATGTGTACGACCTACCGTCTCCATGAACGGTGTGATTAATTTTTCTCTCTCTAAATTTTATGGATGATTATGTATATGTATATAATTAATATATTTTATATTTTTATCATTAATAAATTTATTTAGATAATTTAACCGTGATCAAATTATAAGTATCAAGACCATTGAACCAAAACATACATGGAAAACGGACCGATTTTCACCTGAATGTCCATTTTAATTCAAAATTATTAAAAAAATGATGATTGGAAATTATAAAAGGGATTATAAATATTGATTTATATATGAATATATTTATAATAAATTTATATTTATTATATAATAGTTTTTAATGTATACAAAATAGGACAAGACTTGAGGTAACGGTTTCTCATCTCACTTTTATTTCTGCAAGACATATGCCATATTCACTGCTTGTTTCCTTTATGTGGTGTATATACTACCCATGAATTTATTTTATGATTATTTTCATGAAAATTATAAGTGTTTAAAAATCTATATAATATTCTCTCTTTCATTATGTTTTTATTTAGAGATTATCAAAGCGATAAGGGTTCTACATCTCAATATTGTTTCGTTGTGACATGTTTGATGTTATACGACTATTTATGTTTATGAGGTTTATATACTACCCATTACACATGTTATATAATGATTAGAATTATTTTAATTATATTTAAAGTTTCATTTTAATTTATTCATTCATGGGGTTTACGATTCAAAAGTTACCAAAGTGGAAGGGGTTTTATGTTAAAATCTCATTGTTTATTGGGATTGTTTATGATTAAGTTTTTAATGATGAAATTTTATGATATATCTCTAAATAATTACATAAATTATATTATAGTATTTTAAATTTTTTATATTACATGTTTTTTATTCAATATCCTCTCTTTAAGAACTCAGGTGACTGAAATAATGTTTTTAAAGAAAACTGACTTAATCTCTCTCTCTTTGGTCGAAAATCCATTTGCTTTAGTATCCATGTTTTCTAAAAAATTATTTCAAGAATGTTTTTATAATATCGTATTATTTTTTAAATTCATTTTTTCCCATGAATTAATTTTTACAAAATGGCTTTAAAATAATTTTCTTATCATTTTCCAAATGAGGTGCTTTTTTAGATTTTTATAAAATTGTGAAAGGAATGTTTTATTTAAACTTATATGGAATGAATGGAATTTCCCACCATAATTAACACTCAATGATTTAAAACTTTTTTTATAAGTTTCTAATGTTATTTTTAAATAAAATTATCCTTAATATTTGTAAAAATATATTTTTTTTAAATAATTTATTTCAAAGTGAAAAGGGATATTTTATCAATAAATGTTTCAAGTGATCTTTTAAAGGAATTTTTCATCTAGGAAGACATCCTTAGATGTTACTTAAATTTTAATATGGATATTTCCAATTATACCATCCTTATTTTTTATCTAGATGGTTTATTTTTATGATGATAATATGTTTATGAAACCCATTTATTTTCCATAGGTTATACTATGATGAAATGTTTGTGAAATTCATTTCATTTTCCATAGGTTATGTTTTGTTTATGAAACCTATTACCATTTCATAGGTTATAATATAATGAATTTTTTATGGTCTTTTGGCACACATATATATGATTTTCATTATATGATGGGTGGGACCATAATTATATATCCCTCCAATGCATTGGGTAAATATGGATATCTCATGAGATAATAAGGACTAGAATAGAGAGTGAACATAGTTCAATAAGAGACCTTATCCAATATGGTAGTGTTTAGAGTGAACATTGACTAATATTACGGAATAGGGAATGAAACCAATCCACTATGATATTCTTGTTAGTGAGCCTTTACTACTAATAAAATGATTTTATATGTTTATGTGTATGCCATAAATCTAGATCTTATGACAATGTTATGCTCTCATGGATCATGTTCTTTGATTCATTTATGATTATTGTCTTATTAACTACCAAGATTTATTTCATCACTCAAGATTATGATCTATGATATATTGGGTTTGGTTTTTAAATGTTAAGATCATGTTCTCATACCCGTATTCTCATGCTAGGTTTAAGCGATCATTGTTATCTCCTGTGTTTACCCTTATTGAGCATCTAAGCTTACCCATTACTATGTATCCTTTCCCCAAGTTATGTATAAAGGTTTTAAGTGTTATACTTAAAATAATAGTTCTATTTATGAATAACTTAGTTGTAGATTGTATAGATCTATTATAAATAAGTTGTTTATGAATCCAAGTTTCCAAATAAATGAGACCTATGCAATTCTATTATGGATCGTAATGTTATGTAATGAATATTAATATAATAATATGTAATATCTAAGTGTTAAAATTATGAGTAGTTGTATTTATAATTATTCCCTTCATGTATATTATTTAGTTTATTATTTATTTTCAATATTATGTGTGAGTAATCTTGATCATTTTGAATTAGTTTTGTAAAAACATTGTAGGTATTCATTATTGTTACAAAGTTCGTCATTAAAAACACATTACAGATATTGGAATATATTTTCTCTGATATTTATAATTTTATAATTTTATTCCATTGTATTCTTGGATACAATCCATGAAGATGAAATCAACGGTGATCATGTTTGATGATTCTTAATGAACAAAAGGTGTTTCTTAATTAATTAATTTAATAATAATGTTACCATTACATAGAAAAATAATAATAATTTAAATATTTATATCATATTATACCATTAATTAAGTTCTCATAGTCATTAGTGATATAAATTCATATTAATGTTCAAGTAGGTGGTTAAACCAACCCAAACAAGAACATACCATAATTAATGGACTCGGTGGTAGTTTAGTTGTGATATCATTATACTAGAAACATAACGGTATTATTTTGTGTTTATTAGAGTTATATATATTAATTTTAAGGGATTATAAGAATAAATAATGGATATTAATATATTACATAATCTGAATAAAAATATTTTCCTCTTAGTACACTTATTATAAACGATTGAATTAACGATGGTCATTTGTTGATCATATCATTAATAGGTTATCCAATTTGTCATAAAATAACCTTAATTTTATCATAAAAATAATATTTATCCATGTAACACATTATCATGACCATCCATGTAATGAGTTCATGAAAATAAAAATAGAAATCAATCATTCCATGGAGGCGATAGTCCACACGTACGCATGGATGATGATTTAATTTTCCATAGAATGGGGAAAAGAAGGAATATTTTTTATCATTTCAGAATATAAAATATATAACAAATATAACAAATATATATTATTTTTATTATTTTTACTATCCTAGTAATGTGTTTAAGGAAAACGAAACACATTGTGTCGTGAAGGCGGTAGTCTTCACAACGCACAAATGACAATTTTCATTTTTTTAATAGAAAAAGGAAAGGTGGTTAATGCTTATACCATAATTACAATATAATACCAATATAATAATTATATTTATGTTATAATTTTAATATGGTTCAATTTAACTTTACAAATAATAAGTTAACATAAATAAATTTAAATGAGAAAGAATTGGTCATAAAATTATACTTCACTGCTTGAATTATCTTCTTTACGAAGGGGGTTAAGCCTTTGAGAGATGGTATTTTGAAAATACCAGAACCTATTTAAGGTGTATTATAATTTTAAGTATATTTTTGGGTATTTTTGGGCTTAAATAAATAGGTTTTTGTGTGATGATAAGTTTGGATAGTAGTGACACTTTTATAAGTGAAATGGGGTGTTATTTTTTCAAATACTCAAAACTTTTCAATAATGGGAAGTCACCCTCTAATAAAGTTTCTCCATAATTGATAAATAATAGAGAGTAAAAGTGATAAGTTCGATAAAGGCACCTCAAAAACACATTATCATACAATTTTTAAACTTTTTTTGGCCTTTTACTCTTATATTTTTACTTTTACTATTTTAGATTTTACCCTAGTAATTGGTTTTTACCTAAGGTAACTTATCCTTTAAGAACAAAAATAAAATAATAATTTTAAAATAATTTGGACCTACTAATTAAATTTTTTAAATCCATTTAATATTATTAAATTTATAAAAATTAATTTTAAAATTATAAATGAATAATGCATTAAAAACAATTTTTTGAAAAATATAACTTAATTTATAAAATGTAAAATATGGGTTTGTAAATTAAAACAAACATTTTTAAAATTATAAAATCACTTGTAAAATATATATTTTTTCTTATAAAATTATTTCATGCATTTAAAATTCATACTTATATACTAGTAATTTTATAAAATTCATTTTATTTGTAAAAATGTTATTTTATACTATTCACCTAAAAATCAATATTTTTAGAAAAATACCAAAAAATAATCCTAAGATAATATTAGAATTTTTAATCCAAAAATGAAGTTATTTTTTAAAATTCTAATTTTAAAATTTATAAATTATATTTTAAATGAAAATTAATATATAAATATAAGTACATTTTATATAAAAATGGCCTTTTTAAACTTTAAGTGTTTTTAATCTTATTTCATATAGATTTATAAATAATTGAATATTCATATATTAATTTAAAATTTTAAATATTACCTATTATAATAATATCTTAAATATCATCAATTTAATTTATTGAAGTGAAATACAATGCACCCTTTTTAAAATGGTTTTTCAAAAGGCATCCTTTTTAAAATATTAATCAAAGAGAATAATAATATATAATTATATAAATTAATTATCATCATTTTATCTAATAATTATTATATTATTCATGTAATTTTAATATTTTTTTATTCATTTTAGCTAGGTTTAGGGTTATTTTGGTGTTGTGTGTGACATCAACTATTAAGGATAGTATTAATTTAAAGGTACAAAATCTTGGGTCATTACATTATACGTGCCTTAAAAAAATTGTGTCCTCACAATTTTAATTATCTATTACCAATGAAAGTAGGTGAGGGTATTCTTAACATATTCATAATTTCATATATAACTTCTAATATGATATCCACCTTACTCTATTAGGTTGTACCAAGTTGCTTATCTTTCCTCAAAAAACATTAATCATTCAAACAATCATGTTCCCTAGTATGTATATACCCTAATAATATATTATTCATTACATACCTTTACCAAAACCATTTTAATCTCTAAAAAATTAATCCATAGAGAAATAATATATTCCTTTAAAAATTAACTCTTATCTTCAATCACTAGTTCATAAATTTACACACTAGTCTATATATATCATTATCCCAAAAATGAGATAAACTTCACCAAAAATATCATGGATCACTTTTTCATTAAATAAATAATTAATTACAAGTATATCAATACTATATAAATCAATTTTATCAAAATCTGTCAACCATTTATTACCTCAACATCAATCATATATTAAACCTAAGAGTTTTACATAACTCAGTCATGTGTTCTCCAATAGTTATATCCAAAAATATATCCTTTTCATAAAATCATGTTTCAAGGATATTGATACCATTGAATATTTGTTTCAAAACATTTAAAGTATAAATAATGAAGAAAAATTATTAGATGTTTTACATAATCCTCATAACTTTTATAATATACAATAATATCTTTGATCCAGTAAGGAAACTATCTAAGAGTATTAATATTTAATTTATATTAATATATTAACTTCACTACCTTTGGTAAGACTAGAAAACTAACATTTTTTATCATAATAGGAATATACCAATATTCTCAAACATTTAAGAATGCTTCCTTATTCATTTATAAGACATAGTGGTTCTTAGATACATCACTTTATCATCTTAATTTTTGTGATCCTATTTTAACCAAATACTAAAACCCAAAATGTTTATCAATAAAATCAGAATAAATGATCACATGAATATAAAAACTCAATCATAATATGTATTCTCTAATGGATCCTTCATTTCAGACATTGATACTTTCAGTTCAACCTAATTTTCTTTAAGTTAGGTTATCTTATACTTCTTAACCTAATCACATAAATTAATTAGGAAATAAATCCTTCACAATGGTTTATAAATATAATGTTATTAACAAAATTATATCATCTAGAAGTGTTTGTCCAAGTGTTTAGTCTTAGGTCTACTCATCATAAACCGAATTGAAGACTGATTCAATGCATAATCAGTATTTTTCAAGGTAATTACCCCTATATGAATCTATGTCACAGCAACATCCACTTTCCAATATTCAGATAAGGATTCAATTTCTAAGAGAAACACATAATCTCTACATTAAGAAAACATTAGGATATCATCCTATATTTAAAATTATCTCTTAGACTTATCCCTAGGGTTTTCACTAAATTTATCTTATCTTAATCCCAAAAATATTATCTCAACTAACCTAAAGGGTTATTTATACCTTTGAGATTATAACCAAACTTAACTTATCAACATTTGATGATATTTATAAGTCCCAACTTATCATCAACTTATATTACCCTAATCTTAAAATTTATCTAAACCCTACTCTGGTACCAACTATAGTATCCTGTATACCTAACCATCTAAATTATGTGACATAAATAAAATATTTTACTATAATACATTCCCAATACCTTTTAGGTTTAAAGTTTTATAGAATTGGGATAAATCATTAAATAATAAAAATAATTCCATTTTTACTAATGAAAATTTCTTCCAAAATGGGAGAAAGTGTTTAATCTATAATGATTCTTCAACATCTCCCAAAAAATCTCCACATAGGAAACTCGTTTAGATATTACATAATTTTCTTATCTTCATAACTTGGGGGATAAAAA
Source organism: Viscum album (assembly GCA_963277665.1). NCBI lineage: Eukaryota > Viridiplantae > Streptophyta > Magnoliopsida > Santalales > Viscaceae > Viscum > Viscum album. The sequence goes on from OY728142.1 coordinate 20,197,317, forward strand.
CATAAGAAAGAGGTGATATCAGATGCTTAGAAAGGTAAACATAATAATTAGCAATCAAATATCATAATTGGTTATAATATAAGCATATGGGTATAATCAAGATATATAAGAAATGTATACCCAACAAATCATAGATCATAAAACATGGCATTGGTCTTAGAATATTATAAGACTTGAATAAAAATACTATGGAAAATGAGTCAATAAACATAGTCCATGAGATCATAATCATATTCATATATATTGGAAATGTGACATTCCCTTGAAACCTAATATAAAAAAGAACTTTGGAACAAACATAATCATAGGGAAATTATAACATTTTGAACAAACAAAACGTTCACACTTCATGTTGTGAGAAAACAAAATCTTCATGCTTCAAATGTGAATAAAAAAATTCTCACACTTAATATTGTGAACAAAAAAAATGGACACACTTTCTATTATGGGAAAAAAATGATCATGCTTCATGTTTTGAATAAACAAAATTCTCACGCTTCATGTTGTGAACAAAAAAAATCCCATGCTTTATGTTGTGAACAAACAAAATGTTCACGCTTCGTATTATGAACAAAAAAATGTCCATGCTTCATGTTGTGAACAAAAAAATGTCCCTACTTAACATACCTTTCATATGAGATATAAATAAATAACCAATGAATTGGAGGGCTATATAGAACCTCACCCACCAATTATCTATACATATGTGTGCTAATTAAAAATATAAATTAATCATATCATAAATAACCTAAGGAAAAAAAAGAATGTTTTTATTAAACCATTCATAAATGTCACATAACATGAACTTAAGAAATCAAAGGATATTAAAAATATCATTTTTCAAAAGGAATCATATCATAATAACATATATAGGGTGATCAAAACATCACTTCATGAAAGATAAACCTTACTAGGTAAATAAAATTGAAAATACAAAAGTTTTCACAAAACCTTTTAAAACATTGAAGTATAGGTTTCTTTCAAAACAAATTATGAAGATAAAGAGAATAATTTTTATAAGATTATTATAAAGAGTTATAAATAAAATATCCTTGAAAATACATAAAGGCTATCAAAAAATGTGAAGTGAAAGATAAAACATTTTATTTTTCAAGAATGTAAAGCCTTTTAAATATTTTGAAATTCCTCTACTGGAAACCCACATCATAGAACAGGATGTAAAAATTAAATTTTAAAAAGGGAGAAGGGAAATATATAGGTCACATGAGTAAACACATATTTTTGTTTAAAAATAAACTGAAAATATTTTAAGTAATACTGAATTAGGAAATATAGAAAATGCCATCTTTAAAGGAGATGATGTTTTTTTCTTAAAATAATTTCACTTTTATGATAAATAAATTAATCAATAAAGAATATTTGAGTTAGAATCATAATTTTACCTAGATATAAAATATTAAATATCTTATTAAATAGGAAATATAATGATTTATAAAATTTAGAAGAGTTGTGTTTAAGGAATGACATTTTAACTCAAATAAATGAAATTTAAGTTAATGAAATCCATTACGAATGTCATAATTCATGAAGCAAGGTACGTTAAGAATTGGATTGTGTGGTTCAAATGAAAATCCTCAAAAAAATAGAAATTACCACATAATATAATCAAATGAAAAATTATAACCATCTTATATGAACTATGTTCAAGAAGAATAATCATAACTCAATGGATGATAATTGAGTTTCCAAAAACACTTATGGTAATGGTAACGTGAGAATAAGAGGGTTACCATGAAATTGAATTTAAAGTATCATGAAATGAGAGATATTCATTATACTTAAATGAAATATGGTATTGAATAAAAAATAATATAAAATATGGTGCACAATATCAAAAGTTTCTCATGGATTTAGAAATGAGACAAAGAAACCATTACCTTAATTCTCCACTTAATCGAATGCACTCTAAGATCCTGTTTAACAAACATAAATATTATAATCACATGTTTAAGAAACTTTTTCATATACATGACCTTTTATAAACTTTATTTATAATTATCTTCATGCCCCCCTCCCCCTAAAGGGTGTCCCTCTTGGGCTAGAAATGAGAGAAAGGAGATGGTGACTGCCTGAATCCCACCTCTAATAGGCCCGTGTAGGAGATTATAATTGAGGGTATATCATACATATAAATGGGAGGAATTTACCTCTAATAGAAACATGTGGAAGATATAGATAATACAGATGCACCAATAAACACTTACTCATGTAGAAAAAATAAATCTCAAGTGCATACATGTAATGTCATATAGTACTAAAATAATTGAAAGGGGAACTACAAGTACCAAAAAAGGTAAAATCAGCAGCAACCATGAAGCCCAAACAACTCCTATATAACCATGAGCTAGTAATATACAACTTTATCTCAAAAATTATCTTGATTACCTAAAAACAATTTATATATATGTAGGGTGAACATAATAGTATACTTAGTAGGATCCTCCCTGGAGCCTCTCATGAAAAAAGATAAAGAAAGCATGATAAATAATAGTGAACAATAGTGAAACTAACTTATCACATAAACATTTATACTAAGTTCCAAGCCTCACCATGGTTATATCTTGCCAAGTATTGAATATAATAGATCATTTATTATATTAATGAAACATCAAGGGTACCCCACTACTGCTTCCCCACTAGTTTTCCACTCTTCCCCAATGTCTCATGTCTAGAGTTATCTCTATGTAAAAGTAAGTCATCCAAAATATACCTAGGCTAAGTATTATAACATGTACCTCATGAATCACATTATATCATACCACATATCCATATAATAACTGAGTAGTTTCCGAGATCAACCAAGTCTCATATGGTGTGTATCATACATCGTGTATTATATCTCAAGCCATCACAACCCATACAACAAGTAAGGTACCTCAATCCATGATAGCCTATACCCATCATACCTATAATAATCCTTTGGATACTATATTTGGAGATACGTGTGTTTGAAACAACCATAATCCATCACATCCCTCTACAAACATATTTAGGAAAACTAACCATTGTACACACCAGAATATAATACTACCAAGAGAAGAGAGTGGGGCTAGAGGGGGTAGTCATTCATCCATACTCCCACTAGAATGTTGGGGGAAACACCCTCCCAGAGTCCACTGGGTGTCAGTCATCCTAACAGATATGGGTAGGTAGCGTATGAAATCACATAATTTACATAATATAATACAACTTATAATCACAATATGGTCATAAACTAGTCATATGATTAACTACATCTATCATCTCTCATACACCTGGTTTCCACTACTTGGGACTATATGTCCAATAAGAACACAGCCATTTTAAAGTGCTATATTAAATTACTTACTTTTAATTGAAAAATTCACTTTATATTAATTAATTAATCATCCATTAATTAACATTATTTTGATTACATTACTCTAACCATCAATCCAATTCCATACCCTCTAGGCATAAGTCAACTGAGTCCATGATTCTCAAGAGTAACATCTCATTTGAATTACATAAACACAAAATCCATGGGTTAAGTAATTTATTAAACGTTATTAAACTTCATTCCATAATTCTAGGTACTCTAGGAAGACATCCTAAGCTACCATCAAGAGATACACCTACGAACATCCAGTTGCCTCAAGAAGTGGGGGAAGAAATACAGATAAACAAGAAACATGACCAAAGGAAATTAAATATATTCATTTCTAGAAATAATCCATATTTATCACATAAAATGGTAAGACTGGATTCGACCCATTTAATAATCTCAGTTCCATCCCAGACACCATCATGTATATCCCCATGCATCTCTCTGTTACTGGTGTCAACTACTTCCACAACCCCAGGCCTCCCCTCCCATATCTCATCATCCATCTCATGATTATCCATCTGAGGATAATATTATATCAAAAGGATCATATCAAGAACACATAAAAAGGTATCAAAAAATACACATAGTCAATAGGGTAAACTAGGCCCTAAAACAAGGCATTATGCCTTCACATAAAAATGGGCTCACTTGGAACCAAACACAAGGCATGAAACCTTTATAAACAAATTGGAACACTTGACTCCAAAGATTAATATTTACCAAAAAAATAGTTTTTTATTTCATATTGAATAAACTAATTCATTATTTATAGGTTCTAACTATGGACAACCTAAGGCATCAGCTATAACAAGATATCAAATTTTTTAAACATGCTCTTCAACATAAAACTAGTTTCATCAAACTTAGAGAAGAACTATTTCCATTTAACATTGATTTTTATTATTATTTTCATTAATAATTAACATGATTTATTTTATTTAAAAATTCCATTAAAGAATTGAATGAAAAATTTAAAATCATCATGTATTTAGCATCAATTTGATTACCATCAAATTATAAGATACACTGGATTATTAAACAAGCATTTTGTTTAATTACTTAGATATTATATCATTAATTTCATTAAAAATTTCATAAATTTAAATATACTAAACCAAGAATAAAAAACTACTACACAATCATAGTATAGATATCACAATATCTAGTAAATCAAGAGGCAAACTACTATCATAGTATAAAACATCGACACAGGATCACTATCAAATTTATTTCTTTAATATGATCCAATATTTATTAGTTTAATTCCACTACCATCCAAATTTCTAAAAAAAATATAAATTTATTATTTCAATTAAATAAAAAATAGAATCAATGAATACCTTACCTTAAAGGCGTCAACATTATTCGTATGAAAACGGTCCAACATCGCGGATCTTTGATCACCTCTCTCATAAGAAACTTTATCCCTCAAAGTATTCCACACTAAAACCGTGAAAAATAATAATAAAACTCCATTATAATGATTAATAGAACCCTTCATAATATGTAAAGAAGAAGAGGGGGTAAATGAGATCAAACAGAGAGAAACTACTAGAAGAAGGGGGTAGATATTACCTTGGATCCCCACAGATTGGTCATGGGAAGTCAGGGATTGACCCCTATCAAAAGGGGATTCAAAGACTTAAAAAAAACTTTGGGGAACCTAGAATTTGAGAGTAATAAGTGGGAGATAATTCAGTTTTGGGGTTATCATGGTATTTATAAACCCATTAAAAATAGAGAGCCACGATGTAGCCCAATGGACCATGACATAGAATTGGATGACATGAGGTATTCTACAGCGTAGTATTAAGAAACACATCATAGATCCCCTTGGTATAATATATTTATGAGTTCTATAGATAGTTCTTATAAAAGTGGATCTGGGGACTTTGGTTCATCCTTAATCACCATGTCGCAAGAACCCCTCAAAAGGCAATAGCCCCTAAATCCTTCTATACCACAACATCCCACTCCACGTCACAACCTCGCGACCACTAATAATGGACTATGCTATATCCTAACTCCATGTAATAGTCATGACTTAAAAGGGATAGCTAAGAAATATTCCCCAAGATCCCCTATGTTGCAACCAGGATACACCACACTACAGCCGCCTACATTACGGTGCATCTCACCCCTCCACACTGTAATCATTCCATTTTTGGAAGAGGCATCCCCCCACTTTTTTCCTAAACACTATTAAAAATCATTAAAACATTTTATTGGTGCCTCCAACACCCAAAAATCACAAATTTAATGGATACAAAGATTCGGGACTTTACATCAGATACCTCTCAAACTATTCTCATCCTCTAGAATTATAAACCAAACCCTAAGAGAGAGAAATAGAAAGGGTTCTTCTGAACATCCACCATATGAGATACCTCTCAAGGATCTCTCCATCATAGTTGATTAACCACCTCATAATTTAAACAACTAAAAAACAAAAAAACAACAATAACCATCTACTAAACACTCTCCAATGGAGATACCTCTCAAGTGAGATCAAGTCCAAAATTATCAACATGAGGAAACTATCTCATAAACCATAAAAGGTTCAAAAACCACAACTAATGATCAATATTACAAGAGAATAGATAAAAAAATAACTCAGGGTAATAATAACATATATAAAACTCACATTCCTAGGTACTCTCTACCTTTCCACCATTCCACCAAAGGATACAAACCCTGGGAATAGCACACTCATGCGCCACCTTCTCATGGTGGTCCTAGATCTCCATAGGATACTCTTTGAAGTTTATATCATCATCAATGTATATCTCAACCCAATAAATGATGTGAGAGCCATCATAATGGTAATGGTGGAGCTGTGACATATGAAAAAACATCATGTATCCATCTTATCTATGGGGGAAGTTCTATCTAATATGCCACAGATCCAACACAAGCTAACACCTCAAAAGGCCCAAAAAACTGGGGAGAAATCCTACTCCCACATGCAAACCTCCACTACCCATGATGAGGAGTCACCTTCAGGAACATGTTATCTAAAATGTTGAACTCCAGAGGTATCCTCGTATGATAGTCATAGGACTTCTTACAATCCTTCACTACTTTCATCCTTTCAAAAATAAATTAAATCATCTCTATTGTACTTTTCACTTGTCCTAACTCAAGAATTGTTAACTCTCTGACCCCAGTCTAGCATGATAGAGAACAAAAAGTTTGAACATACAAATATTAAAACGGTTCCATAAAAATGGTGTATTGAAAACTATTATTATAAGGAAACTCGACCAAATGAAGGTGTATCATCCACGAAACTCTAAGATATAGGGCACAAGAACAAAATATGTCTTCAAGAGACTGGATGGTCTACTCTGTCTGGTTTTCCTTCTATACATGAAAAATAATGCTAAGGCATAACAGAGATCCAAAATCATACAGGATACTTATCCATAACCTAGATGTAAAATGAGGATCACGATATAATATGATCATCCTTGAGAATATATGGAGTCTAACCACCTCCTCCAGATACTACCTTTAAAAAACCTCCACTGAACTCAACTCCCTGATCACTATGAAGTGATATTATTTCATCAGACAATCCAAATCACCCATATAGAATCATAACCTCCCTAAGATTGAGGTAAACTAGTAATAAAGTCTATTAATATTCCCTCATAGTTCCATTTAGTAACATATAACGAATGGAGTAAACCACTAGTAACATGGTTCCCATATTTAACCTTATGGAAGACCAAACATCTAGAAACAAACTCTAAAACTGTATACTTTAACACAAGCCACCAAAACTGACCACCCAATGATCGATACATATTATTCATGACAAGATGTACCACCAAGGGTGAGATATGGAACTCATGGAGAACCATCTCATTCATCATCAAAGGGATAAAAATCCTCCCTAGGAACAAAATATGGTGTTGTTAATACTTAGACCAACCATTAGGAAAATTGCTAAAAACAACTCAGTTTATCAAAACCACCACCTCAAAATCCACTAACTTGGACTCCTCTACATGCTACACCAAATATGATTTAATTGTTATCTATAAAAGACAAATTCTACCTTTAAAGTCTCCCATATCTAGATGCATCACTGAGAGTTCTTCCATCACTCTCTAGGAATCCTCAAATTCTCACACGACATCAATATATGATTTCATTCTCAATGCATAAGGTATAAAATTTACCTTTCCTGATGTATATGAAGTATCAAAGTCATGATATTGTAATAATTTTATCCATTATTGATGTCCTAAGTTTAATTCAAGCTAGGATAAGATATACCTTAGTCTATCATGAGCAGTAAAAACCACAAAATACTCATTGATGAGTTAATTCCACCACAACTTCAAGGAAAACACAATTTCAACTCACTTGAGATCATGGGTGGTATAGTTACACTCGTGGGGACATAACTTATGAGACCCATAAGAAACAACCTGTCTTTTCTGCATTAGTAAGTAACTAAACCTAAGAGTGGAAGCATCACAGAGAACCTCAAACTAAAATCCTTCTTTTGGAAAACAAAGTACTATAAATCTAACTAAATTCTCATTCAGGTACTCAAAAGATACCTAAAATTGTTAATTCCACAGGAAAACCTAATCATTTCTATTAAATGTTATAATATGAGTCAAAACTAAAGAAAAATCAGTTACGAACCTCATGTAATATCCCAAAAGACCAAAGAAACTTCTCGCCTCTGCCATGGTCTTGGGGGCTGCCTAAGAAACAACTGACTCTATCATCAAGGGATTCATAGAAACTCCTTTCTAGGATATAATATTCCCAAATAAAAAAACTTCAAAATCCCATAACTCGCACTTTGAAAACTTTATAAATAGTTATATTAATGAAAAACTCCTAAAACATCATGCAGATACTTTGCATGTTCCTCCTTATATGTGGAGTACATAAGGATATCATTGATGAAAACCACCATGAACTTATCCAAGAACTCCTTTAACACTATATTCATTAGACCCATGAACATTATTTGAGCATTAATCGAACCAAACAACATCATAATAAACTTTTGATTCACTTGAAGATAATAGAAATTGGTTTTTGGAATATCCTAATCATTCACCAGCATCTAATGATATAGTAACTACATATTGATTTTTGAGAACCAACTTGATCCTTTCTGATGATCAAATAAATATCAATCTATGGAAGATGATAGTAGTCCTTCACTTTCACCTATTTTTAGTGATTATAATCGATAAAAATACACAAACTACCATCTTTCTTCTTTAAGAAAAAAACTGGTGCACCCCGAGGTGACACACTTGGCTGAAAAAAACCTTGTTGTAATAGATCATCAAGTTGTACTTGCAACTCTCACAAATTAGAAGTAATTATACTATATATATACATATAGATATGAGACACTACTAGTTGTAGATATATCACAAACTCGATATCTCGTATATGTGGTAATTCTAAAATCTTATCAGGAAGGACATAGGGGTACTCTTATACAAACCTAGGAAACATTGTCATATGAACCTCCGAAAAACTTAGTATCAGCCCATCCATTAAGGAAGACAAGAAAAGAACATACCTATGACTCATCTACAGCTCTCTCTCACCACCAAACACTATTGGATATCCATCAATATCATATAACTCAATTTTTTTCTTAAATTAATCCACAATAAAAACATAAATTTGATCTCTTGGTATAGGTTTAAGAGCCACCACCCCCAGAGAAAAGAGATGATGAGGGTTGGGACCTACCCTTAGATGATTGAAAACTCTTCTTTCTAGAAAATTGGGAACCCCAAAAAACATCTCTACGTCACAATGAATCCTAACGACTCTCCTCTCATGATGATCTGGATCAGGCGATCATCCTCTCAATAACCACTCCACTCACTAGAACCTTGAGATAAGTCAAAAACATAAACATGGTGAACTATAACTGGATCTATAGACATGAATCCTCCTTAAAATGACTCATTTTGGTATCCTCATCTATAAATAGTTATGAATCATATCAAATAAGGGTCCTAAAATGGATCCCAAACTCCCACACATTGGAAATCCCCTATCGAAGGGTAAGCAGCTCCTGCTGACTGGCCACCTTCATGGTAAAATAAATAAATTCATCTCGAAACTAGTCTAAAACCTTAGCCGATGATACTTATGAATCCTTATTATCCCATGGGACAATATCCACCAATTTCTCACTTCTCCACGCATTATTTTCATGGCTAATGAAATTAAGTTCTTCTTCTAAGTAATAATTGAATTGAAACCTATCTAAACATCCCATAATCAATCCTTTGTGACTGAGTCTAAAATGTATCTATTATACTTATGAAAACTTTGGAACTGAAACTCTCAAAGTTTCCTCATCCAAGTGTTTTCGTTTTTGACCTCTACTCTATGGTGATCTGTTGGAACATTGTGTTCAATATATTCGGTGTGAACCTAATGAGGACATCAACCTTGATCTATTCCTATAATAAGAACAAATGGTTAGACTCTTAAACCTGGAATATGGGATATTTATCAATAATTAATTAATTATTAATTTTTATTCTTTAAGGTTTAACCTATCCCAAAATCTACCCATTTCAAACATAGCCACAAAGAAGAATGATGAATGATCCTTTCCTTAGTCTCTAACCCACATCTAGTATCACTTCATTCAGTAGGATCGATAACCTTAATGTTCCATGAATCAAATCATAGGGGGGGATAAATACCCATGTCTCATCTGGTCTCCCATATTTACATCACTTACTAAACTTTTATGACACAATTTTCCTACCAACCCATGAAGTGTCACTTGTGCCTAAATCCAAGATCCATCATATCCCTCAAACTCAACCTTTGATACCATTCTATAACCACCCCCTCCTCCTAAAGAGTACCCCTCCTAGACTAAAAATGAGATAATAGAGATGGTGATTTCATAAGTCCCTCCTACAGTAAGCCCTGGGTTGGAAACTATCATCGAGCGTATATCATACATATAAATGGGATGAATTACCCTCTAATATAAAAATGTAAAATAGATAGATAATACAGATAAACCAATAAACACCTCATCATATTGAAAAAATAAATATCAAGTGCATACATGTAATGTCATACAGTACTAAAATAACTAAAAAAGAAACTACAAGTAGAAAAATGGTAAACACAGAAGTAACCATAAATCCCAAACAGCTCCTACTAACCTGAAAATAGTTTATATATACATGGGGTGAGCATAACAATATACTCAGCAGGATCCTACCTAGATCCTATCATGTAAAAGATAAAGAAATTATGTTAAAGAATAGTGAACAATAGTGAAACTAACTCATCACCTAAATAGATATAATAAGTTCCCAACCCCACCATGGATATCTATCATCAATTACCACATTCAAGTGATCATGTGTTATAGTAATGAAACATCAAGGGTGCCCTTATACCACTTTCCCACTGGTTTTCCTCTCTACCCCAACATTGCATTTCCCGATACATCTCTCTCTAAAATTAATACATTCTAAAGACACCTAGGATAGGTATAAAAACATGAACCTCTTGCATCACATCATCTCATAACACATATCCATATAATAACCAAGTAATTTTTGTGATCCACCACAATATGTATGATTTGTATCATACATTGGGTATTATATCTCAATCCATCACAACTCATACACTGAGTAAGGTACCTCAATACATCACAAACTTTACCTATCATACCTATAATAATCCTTTTGATACTATATCTAGATATTAATGTGTGTGAAAAAACCACAATCCATCACATCCCTCTATGAACATATATAGGAAAACTAACCACTGTGAATGCTTTCACATAATACTACTTGGGGAAGAGAGAAGGGCCATAGGGGGTAATCGGTCATCCATCCTCCCACCTGGATGTTGGGGAAAATACCCACCCTAGTTCAATTGGGTTTTAGTCTCCCTATATTATATGGGTGGGGTAGTATATGAAATCACAAAATATAGAGGATATAATATAACTCACAACCACATTATGGGCGTAACCTAGTCCTAGGATAAACTGCAATTATCGTCTCTTAGATACCCGACTACCACTGCTAGGGACTATATATATTATAAGTAGGTGGTCATTTTAAAGATCTGTATTAAATTAATTTATTTTCATTTAACAATTCAGTTTACATTAATTAATTCAATATCCATTAATTAAAATTATTTTGATTACATTACTCTAATCATTAATCCAAGTCTATGCACTCCAGGCATAAGTCAACCGAGTCCATATTTCTCAAGAGTAAGATCTCATTTGCATTCTAGAAACACTAACTCCATGGGTTAAGTAATTTATTAAACATTATTAACTTTATTCCATAATTATAAGTACTCTAGGAAAACATTCTAAGCTACCATCAAGAGATGTAACTAGGCACATTCATTTTTCTCAAGCAGTGGAGAAAGGAATATAGATAAATAAGAAACCTATCCATATACCATTAAATAGATTAATATCAATAAAGAATCTATCTTTATCACATAAATTATATTAAAACTAAAACACCACATAATCAATTAATTATGGAAATTTCTTATTTGGGTTGGTTTAATCACCCAATTGAACAATTATAGGAATTTATATCACGAAAGACTATGATATTAATCTATTTAGAAAATAAATCCTTTATAATGGTTTGTAAAGAGAATATTATAGACCAAATCATATCCCCTGAGAGTGTAGGATAGTTTTTTAGTCTTAGTCCCACTCATGGTACACTATAGTAAAGATAAATTCAATGCTCAATCAACCTTTTTCAGGGAGATTACCCCTAAGTGAATTTGTTTCATAGCCACATCCATTTTCTAGTATCTAGATAAGGATGTAATTTCTAAGAGAACCACACAATATCTACTTTACCAAAACTTTAGGATATCATCATATATTTAGACTTATCCCATAGACTTATCCTAGGGTTTTCAATAAATTTATCTTATCATAATCTCTAAAATATTACCTCAACCAACCTAAAGGGTTTTATATAACATTGGAATTATAACCAACCTTAACTTATCAACTTTGATGAAATTTATATGACCCAATTTATCATCAACTGATATCATCCTAATCTCTATAATTATATAAACTCTATTATGATACCAATTATAGTAGCCTATAGACATTACCATCTAAATTGCATGAATTAAAGAAATTATTTCATTAAAATACATTCCCAATACCTTTTAGGTTTATATTTTTAAAGAATTAGGAAAAAATATTAACTAAAAAACTCATACCCTTTTAATTAATGGATAGTTTTTCTACTATGAGATCAAATTCATAATTCATACTGACTCTTCAATATCTCCCACAAATTCTATACATATTAAACTCTTCTAGATATTACATACTTTTCTTATCTTCATAACCTGAGGTATGTAAGCATAATAAAGGGGTGATCTTAGATGCTTGAAAAGGGAAAACATAAGTATTAGAAATCAAATATCATAAGTGAGCATAATATAAGTATATGGGTATAATTAAGATACATAATAAACTTATACCCATGATGTTCCCAATTTTTTTATACCTTTTCATACATTTTATTGAGTTTTAAAACACATTTTCATGAGATACACGTTATTTTATGGATCAAATGCTTTATTTTGGTTCTTGTGGTATTTTTTAAGTGTTTTAAGTAAAATTCACAAATAATGAGTGATCAAAACAAAAAAAATGATATATACACAGCATGTAATTTATAAACACATGCTATGTTCCCTTTCCCTGACACAGTTCTTCCATCTCGATTACACGCCCATATAGCCAACTAAAGACAACATGTCATTTAGATCACCTTCACATGTCATATATGCCCTTCCAGAAGTGTTTGGTGGATGATAGAGCCTCTATATACCATGTATGCTGGTGACACATGTTGTGTACCCTCACCAACTGACCGCCAACACATTGAATTCTAGGGCAGTAGGATATGCCACCTACCAGGGAATAAAAAAAGCAATATATGGTTGACCCAAGTATACTATTTTTACTTTATGGTACACACCATATAACCTAATTTTCTATAAATAGAGAGGTGGGACTCTGAGATCCAGGTTGCAAATTCAAGGGTTAGGTGCTTCCACTCTACTATTTGATCTCCCTCGAATCCAAATTTGAGTTTCCTTCTTCTATTTCATTTCAATTTTAGTGTAATTATTATCTTTCCCTTCTCTACTCTCATATCCATGGTAGGGTTTGAGTTTCTTCTCAACGCACACACTGTGACCATGGTCATAAGAGGCTAATTCTATTGTTTTTGGGTTGTAATAAAATTATGAGTGTGTTGTAATTTTAATTATAGTGTATTGTTTTTATTGTGATTATTTTTTAATAATTCCTTTGAAAAATTGAATCTAAATATACTATTAGTGTCATATCAAACCAAGAATGATACCAACGGAGAAAAATAAAGGAGTTACAATGAGAAAACCCATGACCATTTGGTGATCTTGTTTCCACTTTTTGGGGGTAAAAAACTTAAATGTGTTTTAATTGATTAATCAACAGACCAAGGGGTTAACCTTTTAAACATGTAATTATATGTTATCAAACCAAGGAACAAAAATTTATTTGAATCCCCATGGTAAAACAATTATAATTAATAATTTTAGTACTAAATAGTAACTATTTCAATAAACCTTAATTAAGTTTAAACCTCGACACACTTGTTTTCCTGATTGTTATGTCTCTTCTTTTGGTTTTAATTGAATTTTCACAAATTGTTTCACTTTTTCATCTCATTACCTTCATTAATTTTTTCTAGATTATTGACTTAGTATTGAAAACATGAACTGATAATTGATTCTCCACTTTCCTTATGGGATTGACCCCAACTACCACTAGCTACCCAGTTAGTCGAATTAAAAGGGAACAAAAATAAATTTACTGGGCCTCACGACAGGCGCGGTCAAATTATGGCACCATTACTGGGGAGGTAGAAAGCAGCAACGTTTTTCTGGGTTGAGGTAGGTTTACCTAAAACCTTTCTTTTTTATTTATCCATTCCTTTCCTGGGAACCTTTACCCCACTTTCTTATGGATTTTAATTTAGCTGGAGATTGGTACAATTCACCTGGAGAGGATTTTTATTAGTATGATCCAAGTGTTTTTATACCTGTATCTAGAGGAGTATTATCCACACATGGATAATGGGTTTCAATACAAGGATTACCCATGTATATCCTTCACCCCACCCATTAATTATTCTCTTCTAGAACCATCTTTGGGTAATACCATAAATTTAATATCAATGATAGAAGCCTCTACCATATTCCAGTTGAACCAAACCAAAAGTTTGGGATGAATTGGTACTATAGTAGAGAAACTTTCATAGATAATCATGAATATGGATACTCTGGTTGAGTTTGAGGTTGGGTGTTTTAAATTTATTTCAACTGAGGAGGCATGTTATGATGTAGGCCCCACTTGTAATTCACTAATAATTTATGAAAATGAATTTCATAACTCAAGCTTTGAATAAGAGAACACATCATGTCATGTTAATAATTAGTTTAATCAATTCTCTACTTACGAACCCTCAGTTGATTATTTACCTTCTCTAAAGGATGCCTGCAATTATTTTTAGGTTTTTAGCATAATGAAGTAAGAACCTCATAAGGTGGAGGTCGTACATGATCAAACCAAGTAACCAGTTCACCTTTGGAATCTACTAGCCATGGAAAAAGGATACTATAATACACTACTCATACCACCTAAAAGTTATGAAAACTGGTTGAGAGACAAGGGATTTAGACATATGTGGTGGTTTGAATAGTGGAAGCCACATCCGCCTTAATATTACATGTAAGTACCCTAACTCAGGTCAATCCAAAGACCAAAAAAAAGGTGTTTTCTGGGAGGCAACCCAACCACTCTTCTCTCTCTCTCTCTTCTATTTTTTAATAACTAAATGGATTTTACTTCTACTTCACATGCCATGTACCACCTTTTCTTTCTTAAAATGTTCTAATGTGAATAAAATGAGGTCACACACCCTGTTTACCTTCACACATGACGTGTAAATTTATTTTTATTATATATTATAACTTTTATTAAAAATAAACATTGATTAATTACAAAAACAAAAATGAAGCCTATGTCAATGGAAATATTGATCCACTGTCGATTTAAATCACTACACACCCTCCTTTGGTATAGTATTAATTTTTTTAATCATTTTTTCTAATTAAACGGTGTGTGATATGTTTTCAAAAATAAATAAAACTATTTAAAAATAAAATAAAAATGATGGTGGAGATAAATTAGCTGATAGGGTTGTATCCCAAGGTCCAAAATACCTAGGTTCAAGTCCTTCTAGATGATACAATTCCATCCTTTTTCACTGAAATAAAACCACATGATGTGTATTTAGGTAAATTTCTTGTGTTCTATGTTTTCATAATAATTTAAAATGATTTTAAAAATAAGAATTCATATGAGGGTAATGTGGGTAGGTCAGAAGAGTTATAATTCACAGTTCAAAAGACTCTGGTTTGAACTCAGTTAATATCCCTACATCATCCCAATATTCAATAATTCAAAACATACTTCATTTATCCTTCCTTTCACTATACATTATTGCAACTATGCTTGAAATATTAAAAGTTAATAAAACCTAAAGTATTACAAAATTAACTCTAGTAGTTTGGGGCATGCATTTGGATCATCCTGGTTGCCAGTTTAAAATGCACCCCGAGCACCGGACTAAAGTTTTTAGTTCTCTTTTTCAAATTTTAGATAACACAACATGTATTTCTCTGATACACTATGTGTATAGGTTTATTTTCATGTGTAAATATTTACCTCTTTTTAAGTTTAAATAATAATTAATAAATATTTTATAATAATAATTGTATTTTAAATATTAATAATTATTTTATTATTAGTATTATTTTATTAAAAAACCATACATGGTGTATATTTTTATATAAACATCGTGTGCTCCTATAATAAAAGTTAAGAACCCTATCCAGCCACACCCCATGTTGAGCGCCTCTCCATCCCCCCATTTGGCTTCCATCATGTGCCTATTGACCCCCCTAAATGAAATATTCAATTTAGGTGTGATTCTGGCTAATTTCTCTTCCTCATTTCGATAATCAATCCAGGTAAGTACTTATACACCCTTTATATCAGTTTTTACCAGTATTTAGGGCTATTTACGGATCATATGAGCGTTTGACTAAAACCTGCAGTACATGGGAAAAAATGAAGAACACATACCATGTATATAATGTAAATGGACAAATATTTTGTGGTTCAAATTTTAAAAACACATGGTGTGTGTGTTTGGCACACACCATGTTCTTGTGCCTCTGCCCGCCCTAAGGAGAACTCATGTCCTAAACTATACACGTTCATACTTACCATGTCCCATACATAGTGTGTACCCCTTACACACATCGTTTATTTATATTTTCCCACACATATTCCCACTCAGCATGTATCTACAAAGCACATGGTTTTCCAACCCAATCAAACTACATGTAGTGTACACTAGATTTGCACACCGTGTACTTTTATATTTATGCTTTCTCATTATTCTTCTTTCTTTTTCTTATTTATTTTTGTTTCTTCTTTTATTTCTTTTTAGACCATGGTAAACAGAGACAGAGATAGTGGGAAGAAAACCATGCCTGCTACTGATGGGGGTGTCCTACACTCCATAGAGTCTATCTCCATACATTAGGAGGGAATACCAAAGTAGCTCTACCGACTCACCAGCCGCCAACATTGGAAATTTTTCCTCCACTTATGACAATAGTGACATCCAGTTATGCCACTCCAACTTCTGAGACAACCATTAAAACAGACATTGTAACCCATTCTATAGCTTCTAAGGGATCCAGTAAAGCAGATCCAACTACAAGGGTGACACCATCAGGAGTGACCACACCACCTTCTACAACTGCAATGAATTCAGATCCATCTATGATAGTAGCTGGTCTACCCACTGCCACAATAATTGGGCCTTTTACATCAGCAGCTGATTCTCATTCCCAGCTAGTTTTGGTAGTATCCCAACCCTAGCCACACCCCTTCTTTATTTTTTATGATAGATATCCTGTAGAAAATAAATTGTAGATATTTTCATGGAAGACAATTCAGTTGAGTGGTTGCTTCCATAAAATCACTATACCAGAGAGGTTGAGCATCTGGGAAGATATTGAGGAGCACCTCAAGAAAACCCATCTCATTGATACACTCTAGGTCAGCACTCCCACTTTTTGAGATTTATTTTTGGAGTTCGCTGCGACCTTTGATTTTGATGGACCTGTATACTAAGAGACACATAGCGACACCATGACTCTATTCAAATTAAGGCTAGGCGGATGCCTCTTTTCCCTCACCATGGAAGAGTTTAGTCAAGGGTGTGGTTTCTATCCCAAACTATCCACCCCCATTCTCTTTTATATCCATCACCCACCCTGAGCATTCAGACCTCATTTCTATGTTGTGGGATCTTGTTGGACCCGATGTCCAATACGCTTCCATCTCACAGAAGAGTATCTGCATCCTTTTCACTACCATCTATTTCATCCACCACTTTTTCAGTGCCATCCTATTTTTCCCACCATGAGGATATGGGTTTTATTTCCAAATGTGAGATGGAGATTATTACCTTCATCATCTTTCACAATTATCCTGACATCCCCTACTTCACCACCTCCTATTTCCACTCCATGTTCATTGGACGTCATAGAAATGTGAATAGAGGATTCTATGCCACCCAGTTGGCACGCTATATGGGGTTGTTTCAGTTATCTCTCTCTCATTATCGCTTAGATTCCCCCCCCCCCATAGAATGGATTTTTCAATTCTTATTCACATGAGGATGTTCGAGAGGTAGGAGGACTTCTTTGTGCTCATGCAGGACGCCTCATCCCCAGCTATGGTGGGAGAGGACCCACTTGCCCTCGATGGTGCTACTAATTTGATACCACCCCCTCCACCAGTGGGCATTCACTCTCCACCCCTTCCAACTACTTCTTCCCTTCCCTCCTCTTCCACCATTACATCTTCTAATGCATTATCTATAGCCCAACCTCTACCTAAACCTTTAGTTGATCTCCTAGTTTCTCTTCACCTAGACATCTTAGACTAAGGCCAATACATCATGGAGTGATTCCAAGCTATCATGGATCAAATACTCAACCATACTAAGGGAATGTTGGGTCTTATTCTTCATAACTTGGGCCTTCAGTTCCCTCCAACACCTGCCCCTCATCCAGATCCTCATCCTTCAACACCGTAGGACCCGTTTATAGCTCTA
This sequence comes from Viscum album, assembly GCA_963277665.1. NCBI lineage: Eukaryota > Viridiplantae > Streptophyta > Magnoliopsida > Santalales > Viscaceae > Viscum > Viscum album. The sequence continues at coordinate 20,215,989 of OY728142.1, forward strand.
ACCACAGATTCAGTGATCCTATCTACTACTGGACTAGATTACACTTCTACTGCTATGTTCAGTGAGATACTGACCATTCCTACCACACATAGAGAAGACCCAGCACCTACAAATTCCACTATAGCTTCCCCATCCCTCTGGGATCTCCCTATAGCATACAGTGCCTCTCCTAAGGCTACACCATGATTATTTATGGCACATGGTTCTTTTCATTTATATATATAGAGAGAGAGAGAGAGAGAGTTATTATTGATATGTGATGGTTTTTATACCTATAGAATTATTTTTCCATTTCATCGACAATCATAGGTAATCTAGCACATCATGTTCATTAGCCTTTGACTTCTTTCCATATTTTTCATGCTCTCCGTAAGGGGGTATCTTTTTTTTCCTTTCTATTTATTACTTCTTTCACTACTCTCCCTTGACTAGGACCAGTTTTATTTTTCCACATCTTATTATCTTTCTTAGTGTTTCACTTGGAGGACCATGTATGATATTAAGTGTGGGGGGGATTCTTATGACTACACCAGTCTTTTCCCTTAAACTAATATAGGATACATCATTAAATAGATGAAATGTTTTAAAATGTGAAATATTTTTGATTAATTATAATTATAAATAATAAATATATAGATGGTAATTTTAAAAATATACGTGATTATTTTAATCTTAAATAATTTTAAACTGATTGCTGATATAGTTTAATTTTTTGTTTAAATTCTTGGTCATTTTCATTTATTAGACTGATCATTTTTATTCATGTCATGACCTGATTGACCCATTATTATCCTCATCCTTGAGAGATATTCTAAGCCCATTTGTCATATTCTTTCTTATACCTTATTTCTTGAGAGATTCTTGGGATATGCATGTCAACTATAACTTGAAAGTTTTTCTCTTCAGAACATGAAGATTTTAAATCACATTAAAATGACTAAGGCATTTGATTGATATTTTCAGCACCTTTGACCTTGAGACCCACCCTACATTTAACCTTTGTGAAAACCATATAAACCATGAACTACCTTGATAGGAAGCCACATTACAAGTCAATTTATCCTTCCTGTCCTAATTCTTTGATAATATTTCATGATTATTCAATTGAGATTTAAATAATAAGTTTTATAAATTCATGGTATATTTTGGTGAGCTACCATGAAATTAAGTGTGGGGAAGAGTTCCTCTTTTTCATTTGGATGGTAGGGTTCCAAAAACATTATTCCTCATATTTATAAGTGGTGCCTGTAAAAATATAATGACAAAAAACTCAAGAAGAGGACCAAATTAATTCTTTATACATATTCATAATTTACAAACCCATGTTGGAAAGAGAATATCATGGGTATGTTGACCTTTGAGAGATCTTTATGGGGATTAATTTTTATTAATATTTGTTATTGAATGTTATGTTTTATTATTTAATAATTCAACCTCATTTTTCAATCCCCTAAAATTATTTCTCACATCATTACCTACCTACCTTTAGCCTTAGAAAAATTTGAACCTTACTGAAAAACCTCATGATTTTTTTGATTTTATTTCTAAGTAGAGAATGATAATACTTGAAAGCCTGTGGATAGAGTTCATATACTTGAGATTGAGAATAACTCTAATTAAATGATCTTGAGTGATGAGTGTGTCATTTTCTGGTGAGGTAAATCATCAAGTGGCATGTATATTTATGAAAAGTTGAAAAATGTAACTAAAAGAGGATGATAGTATTTAATTTAAATACATATGAGGCATGATTATAATATCTTGAAAATTGAAATATGTTTTTCACCTTTTAAAATCCTCTGTTATGACTATAATATTTATAATTGTAATTAATTGAATTCTTCCTTTTTTAGAGTATGGATTATTTTGATTAGATGTTGAGATTTTTAATGAGGTAAAAAAATGACTAAGTGTGGGGAAGTTTTATTTTCCTGATTTGTGTATACTATTTCATATATTTCATTGAGTTTTAAAACACATTTTCACCAGATACACATTATTTTATGTATTAAATGATTTATTTTGGAGTTCATGGTGTTTTTTAGGTGTTTCTAGTTAAAGTCAAAAATCAAGAGTGGTTATAAAAATATTGATATATACATGGTGTTTACTTTATAAACACACACCATGTACCCTTTCCCAGACACGGTTCAGCTAGATTGAGTACATGCCCATGTAGCTAACCAGAGACAACACAACATGTACCACAAATTCACACACCGTGTAAGCCATTCCAGAAGTGGTTTGTGGATGATAGAACTTCTACATGTCATGTATGTTAATTGCACACACTATTTACCCTCACCAACCAACTGCTAATGCATTAAATTCAATAGGCAGCACGGTAAGACACCTATTGGAGGAGAAAACGAAGCAATCGATGGTTGACCCAAGTACATGGTGTGTACTTTATAGGTTATACCATTTAACCTATTTTTTCATAAATATAGACGCATGCCTCTAAGATCCAGGTTGGAAATCTAGGGGGGTTTTCGCTCTTCCATTTAATCTCCCGCAAATCCAAATTTGATTTTTCTTCTTCTGTTTCATTTCTGTTTTAGTTTAATTTCTCTCTAGCCCTTATATCCTATTATATCAATGGTAGGATTTTGAGTTTTTGATCAACCTAAATATCATGACCATGGTTATAATAGGATGATTCTCTTGTGTTGGGGTTATAATAAATTAATGAGTGTGTTGTAATTGTAATTATGGTGTGTTATTTTTATTTTTATTATTGTTTTTTAATTCCTTTGATGAATTGATTTCGCATATATTTTTCATGTCATATCAAACCAAGAATGACACCAATGTATAAAACTAAATGAGTTAAAATGTTTGAATCCATAACCATTGGGTGATCATGTTACCATTGTTTTATGGGTAAAGAACTTAAATGTATTTTAAGTGATTAATTACCATAGCAAGGGGTTAACCTTTTGAATACATAATTTTCTGTTATCGTACCAAGAAACAACAATTTATTTGAATCCTCATGGTAAAAAAATTATATTTTATAATTTTAATACTAAATAGTAACTATTATAATAAAACTTAATTAAGTTGTAACCCTAACATGCCATTTTTCTTAATTGTTTTGTCCCTTCTTCTGTTTCAATTGAATTTTTGAAAATTGTTTCACTTTTTCATCATATTCCATTCATTAATTTTTTCTAGATTATCATCTTAGGCTCGTCGGCTTGTGGTGATAATTGGTTCTCTACTTTCCCTATGGGATCGACCCTGACTACCGCGAGTTACCCAATTAGTTAGATTAGAAGGGATAAAAAAAATTTGTCACACCTCGTAATGGGTGTGGTCGACCCAAAAAAGTATGGATCATAAATCATGGAATAATTCTATTCATATAATAATACAAGAATAAAAAGAGTGTGGAGACATGATTCAAAAATATGGGCCATGAGATCATAATCGTATGCATAGGGATTGGATATGTGAAATGCCCTTAAAATCTAGCATAAAAAATATCTTTGGAAAAAAAATAAGCATGGGAAAATTATCACATTGTGGATAAACAAAATGCTCATTCTTTATGTTGTGAACAAAAAAAATTCTCATGCTTCATTTTGTGAAAAAAAAATTTCATGCTTCATGTTGTGAAAAAAAATGTCCAAGATTATTTTTATGAATAAAAAACTGATCTTTCTTCATTTTTTGAACAAAAAAATGACCATGCTTCATGTTGTGAATAAAAAATTCCCATGCTTCATGTTTTGAACAAAAAAAATCTCTATTCTTCATCTTGTGAACAAATAAAATGATCACACTTTATGTTGTGAACAAACAAGATTTAAATGATTCACATCCTAGTATCATGAGATATAAGTCATAAACTATTGGATTTGAGGGATATATAACCCCACCCATCATTAACTAATTCATTTTAGGGATATATAACACCACCCATCAATCATCTATACATATTTTTGCCACTTGAAAATAAACATTCATCATATCATAAAGAAACCATATAAAACTAACGGGTTCCTTAAACCTTTCAAAAATGTCACATAACGTGAACTAAAGAAATAATAGGATGTAAAAAATATTATTTTCAAAAAATAATCATATCATAATAAAATATAAAGGGTTATGAAAACATCATTTCATTAAACATAAACCATGTATGATAAATAAAAGTTAAAATAAAAAAATCAAAAAACCTTTTAAAACATTGAAGTATAAATTAATTTCAAAAACATCTTTGTGAAGGGAAAGAGAAAAAAAATTTAAACCTTATTATAAAGAGTTAAAAATAAAATATACTGAAAAATACAAAAAATTTATCAAAAAATGATGAGTGGAAGATAAAATATTTGATTTTGAATGGATAGAAAACCTTTTAAATATTTTTAAATGCCTTTGTTGAAAGCTAACATCATAAAAGTGGTAGTAAAACTTCTATTTTAAAATATGATAAGGAAAATAAGTAGTCCACATAATTAAACACATATTTGGGTTTCAAAATAATAAATTAAAAAAATTGGTAATAATGAACATGGAAATGGAGGGAAACACATCTTTAAAGAAGATGATATTTTTTCTTAAAAGTATTTCACTTTTATGAAAAATAAATTCATTGATAAAGAATAATTGAGTTAAAAACACCATTTTACCCAAATATAAAAGAATAAATATCTTATTAAATATTAAATAGAAGTATTTATCAAATATATAAAAATTACACTCAAGGAATAACATTTAAACTCAAAGAAAATAAATTTTATTTAACTAAATTCCTTATAAATGTCATAATTTATGAAGCAAGGGACATTTAGAAGGGGATTATGTGGTTAAAATGTAAATCCATATAAAAAATATAAATTACCGCATAATAAAATATAATTTAAGATTTTACTGAACTTATATGAAATATGTTCAAGAATAATAATCATAACTCAATGGATAAGAATTGAGTTTCCAAAAACACTTATGGTAATTGTGACAAAAGAATAAGAGGGTTACCATGAAATTAAGATCAAGCATCATGAAAATAGATATATTAATTATATTTTAAGTCTATAGTGATGTGAATACATCATACAAAATAAATCATGGTTCACAATATCAAATGTGTCTCATGGTTTTGAAAATGAGACAAAAAAAACCCTTACCTTGTTTCCCTGGTTAGTCGAATGCACTCTAAGCTCCTGTATAAAAAACATAAATATATTAATCACCTATTTTAGAACCTTTTTCATATATATTACCTTTTATAAGCTTTATTTATAATTATTCTTCACATTTATATTTTTTATTTTATTATCTATTTTCAATATCATGTGTGAGTAATCATGATCGTTTTGAAAAAGTTTCATAAAAATGGTGTTTGTATTCATTATTATTAAAAATTTCATCATTATAATATCATTAAATATCATTTAATATATGTTACATGATAATTACAAAGTTATAATTTCATTCAATGGTATTTTTTGTTATAATCTATGAATATGAAATCGATGATGATTGTGTTTTGATGGTTCTTAACGAATGAAAGGTGTTTTATTAATTAATGAGATTAATAATAATGTTACCATTATAGAGAAAAAATAATTATTTAAATATTTAAATAATATTATACCATTAATTAATTTCTTATATAAATAAATTTTATAAACTCATTGTATTATTTAAGTAGGTAGTTAAACCAACCCAAATAAGAACATACCATAATTAAAGGATTACATAGTGGTTTAGTTGTAATATCATTATACTAGAAGCATTATGATATTATTTAGTGTTTATTATTGTGATATTTAAAAATTTTAAGGAATTATAAGAATAATTAATGTATATAAAAATATTACATGATATGAATAAAAAATATTTTCCTCTTAGTATGCTTCTTTTAAATGATTGAATTAATAATGATCGTTTGTTGATCATATCATTAATAGGTTCTCTAATTTTTCATACCATAACCTTAATTATATCATAAATATAATATTTATCTAATAATTTTATTCATATGACCATCCATTTAATGTTCTAATGAAAATAAAAATGGAAATCAATCGTTCCAAAGAGACGGTAGTTCACACATATGTATGGATGGTGATTTCATTTTCTATAGAATGAGGAAGAGGAGTAATATGGTTTACCATTTCAAAATATAAAATATTTCATAAATATCATACTTATATATTAAATATTTTGTTAAACTATCCTTTTAAGTCATTGAAGGAAAACAAAACACGTTGCATTGTGGAAGTGGTAGTTCACACAACGTATGAATGACGGTTTTCATTTTTATTAATAAAAAATATAATGATGGTTAATGTTTATACCATAATTATAATAGAATAAAGTTATAATAATTATACTAATCTTATCATGTTAATATGGTGTAATATAACTTAATTCATATAAATAAAATTGAAACAAGAAAGAAGACATTAAAAATTTATACTTCACTACTTGAATTATTTTCTTTACAAAGGTGGTTAATCCTTTGAGGGATAGTCTTTTGAGAATAACAAAACCTCTTGAAGGTGTCTAGGAATGTTGAGTAGAGGCTTGGTTAGATTTTAAATAAAAATAAGTATTGAGTCGAAATAATTCTTTCTACACTTTCCGGCCTTACTTTTGAAAAAGACGATCCACTTCCTTATATGTTTACACATTTTTAACTTTTATACTTCCCAAGTTATTAAGATATTTTATAGAAAAAATTAATGTTTTATTGAAAAAAATATAAGTTTTACCATATGGAGTTTTTTTATCATAAGGAAATTTACTTTATACATTTTATGGAAGGATATCAAGTTCATCAGATGAAGGTTTATAAATTATATTATATAGAGTATAACAAAGTCCACTGGATGACGTTATAAAAAATATATTTGAATAAACTTATAGGATGGAGACCTAAAAGTATACCAAATGGGATTCTATAAAGATTTTCATATAAATAATACTATAATTTAAACTATATGAAGATACTCATATCTACTAGATAGAACCTACATGATTTTTAGTGGTGTAGATCATAACAACTATCTAGCGGAGATGTTGTGATGAACTTCCTGAGTAAAGAGAAGTGTGCATGATGTCATTGAAACCACCTCCAATAAATGTGAAATATGACCATTAGGAGTGCAGTTATAAATAGAGTCACATTCTAGGAGAAGGAAACATTACCCAAGTAATATAAAGTCATTGTGAAGAGTTTTGTGACATATTTTTATGATTGAGCACTTAATTATTAAATTTATAGGGTTTTTTTCTTAAGGGATACATTTTTTAGTATAAAATTATAAATTCCTTAAGTCATTTCTTTTTTAATTTCTCTATCTGAACTTATTGATTAAGATCTCTCATTGTTAGAGAGACAGAGTTTTATTCTGGTCAGTCTGATTGAGGGTTCCTAAGGCTAGGGAAACAGATCTATGTATGTTCGTTCTAATCAAGGGATTCCTTTGTAAGAAATATAAACCTTTATGATAATTTTAATATCATGGATATATTAATTTGGTTTTTATATTTCCTTAACATTGGAGGTTAAAGTGTGTATATTTTCTTATAAAGTTTCTATAAGTTTTATTATGTACTTTATAAAAGTTTGTTATACATGTTTTTAAAAGTTTATTTTCCCTTGTGTATGTTAATAGTAAATTTTATACAAATTTTTATAAATTCTTTCTAAATATGTTTATAAAGTGTATCATTGAAAAATTTTATCCGATAAACTTTCTTAAAGAGATGGGAAAAATTATAAGTTTTATTTTTATAAACTATAATTCACCCCCCCCTCTTGTAGTATAATTATATAATATTTTGATCCTATATTTGGTATCAGAGAAGTTTTATATTTATAATAAAATTTTACACTAAATATGTTTTATAGAAAAGAGTATCTTTTTTTTTAAGATGGTAGGTTTTTCCATTAGGTCACTTCAGAACCTAAATCCAAGAATGAAACCAATTTTTTATGGTACTGATTATGAGTATTTAATATATCACATAAATACTTTAATTATCAATATTGGAGTAGAAAATTTTGTTATGATGACAGGAATCTATTAGATTCCAAAAAAAATTACTACTTTTAGAAAAGAAGAGAAAGTTGAATATCGACTTTACTATCAAGTATAAAATAATTTGTTATTTTATATGACTAGAAATATATACAATCAAATTTCATTTTTTAAAATATCCAACAATATATGGAATAAAATTTAAGTGACTCGTTTTTAAAATAATAAGGTTATCGAAATAAGAAGATCAATTTTACACGATGATTATTAAGATTTTGATTTTCTACCTAGTGAAACAGTTTCCCAGATACATCAATACTTTATTTCTATAGTAAACAATCTACAGTCACTTAGAGATAAAGATTTTATAAATTATTAGTTGGTTAAAAATATTATAGATATCATGCCTGATGAGTAGAAATCAAAGTGAACATCTCTTGATGACACAAATCATCTTACTAAACTGATTTTAGATGATATTATTGGAACTCTCATGCAATATGAGAGTATATTAAAATGAGATACTGAGAAAGAGAAAAATAATAATGAGGTATATTTTTTCTCTATATCTACATCAGTTAAAAAATCTAGATCAATTGAAAAAAAATTGTAATTCTTCTAAGAATTATAAATTTAAAGATGAAATTGAAATTAGTTCTTCAAAATAAATTGATAATGAGATTTCTAAACTTCAAAAATGGATTAATGGAATCATTGGAAAGAAATATTTCCAATAAAAATATAAGAAGAAGAAAAAATAATTTATAATAAAGACACTTCTAAGATGATATTTTATGAATACATGAAACCTTGTTATATTAGACTAGATTTTAATAGATTGTAAAAGAAGGATAAGAGTGATAGAAACTCAAAAATTTTCTATAAGAATAATGGAAAGAAAATACTGAGAGCTTAAAAAACTTGGAGTGTGAGTGGTGGAGATAGTTCCTCAAAAAGTTATTAAAATAATAATAGTGATGAACAGAAAGTAATGGGTTTTTATACAATAATTAAAAAGACTAAAAAAGGTTTCATAGAAAAGGTATTTTCTGAATCCCTCACAAATTTAACCTTAAATTCTTACTATCATGATTTAGATAATGAATGCTTTACTTCTTCTAATTAATAAAAAGTTATTACATCTTATGTTGAGAATATTATACCTCGTTTTTAAGAAGTAACTAGATATGATATTTTTCTTGAGAAACAAAATAATAAAGTTAAGAAAGACTATGAAAGTTCTAAGTAAAAACTTTCCAAATAAAATTCTATAATTTTAAAACTTTCCTTAGAAATTTCAAATCTTACTTCAGGGTTAGATAAGAAATATAATTCTAGTATAACTAAAGAATATCAGAATTTAGTTGTGAAACTAAATTCTAAAATATTTAGTTTGAAAAAACCTATATAAAATTTTACTTCTAGAAAGTAAATTTTGATAATTTATATAGATGGTTGAAGCCTCATAGAAATACTTTTTTGGATTGGTTATAGTATAGAAAAAACATATTTTCAAAACAATTACTTTTTTTCAAAGAGTGAACCCTTCTATACAATATGTTAGAGAAGTAAAAATTGTAATAATAAATGTTCTTTAAATAAGGTTTAATATTTTGGTTTTCATAAATCCTATATTTAAAAATAATTAGTAACTATTAGACATAAAAAAATTTGACATATATAGATTTTAAAAGTTATTTTGATAATAATATTGGACCTGAGAAACCATGGATAACAAAAACCTAATTTTTTTATTTCAGGTAAATAATTTAAGTACTAATAATAAGAATATTCGGTATATGGATAGTGGTTATTCCAATCATATGGCTATAAATAAGAAATTTTTCTATAATATCATTAAGATAAAAGGTGTAAAAGTAAATTTCATAGATAATTTGCATGAATAAATTTACGGTATTATTGATATCATACTTCTTGGTAAATTTTTAATTTCAAATGTTTTTATGTTATAGGTCTTAAGAAAAATCTCATCAGTATAATTCAATTATCTAATGAAGGTTATCTTGTGAACTTTAGGAATGATAAATTAATTATTCAAAGTTGAGAAGATAAATTTATTATTTTAGCCGATAAGCATGAGAATGGATACACTCTAAACTCATAAGGCCTTTAAAGCCAATATATACCTTGCCTAAGTGAAATAGAGGATCAATACTGGTTGTGTAATATAATGTTAGGACATTATAATGTTAGAAATTTATCCAAACTTTCTAATAAAGGACTAGTTAGAGATCTATTAGAGTTTAGGGTAAATTCTTTTAAGGTTTGATATCTTTGTCAATTTTCTAAGAAATATAAGCCAATATTTAAATCTATTAGTGAAGTTTTAACTTTTAATGTTTTATAGTTAGTGCACGTGGATTTATTAGGTCCAAAAAAATTGGAAGTATTTTAGTAAAATATTATGTGTATGTCTTAGTTGATGACTACACTAGATATAAGTGGGTCTATTTTCTAGATTAAAGGTCAAAAGTCCTTTTTTATTTTATAAATTTTGTATCACATGTTAAAAATTATAAAAATCTAACATTGTTAAATATTTGTAGTGACCATGGTGTAGAATTTTAAAATTAGGATTTTGAAACTTTTTATAGTAAGAAAAGAAGTATACATAACTTTTCAACTCTTAGAACATCTCATAAAAATGTTTTTATTAAATGAATAAATAGATTTATTTGTGAAATTATTATAATCATGTTGATTGAATGTTCAATTTCAAAACATTTTTGGGATGAAGATATTAGTATTACCTATTATACTACAAATCAATTTTTAATTAGAACTATTACTATTAAAACTCCTTATGAATTGTGGATAGGAAGAAAGAAAAAAGTTTCATACTTTAGAGTTTTTGGATGCAAATTATTGATCTTTAATACTAAATATAATTTCCATAAATTTTTTCCAAAAGTTAGTGAAGTAATTTTTCTTGGTTATTCTACAACAAGTAAGGCTTATTGTGTTTTTAAAAAAATAAAAATTAATATTGAGGAAATGGTACATGTTAAATTTTATGAAACTTACCCTTTGTTTTTAAACAACCTAAAACCACATCTTCAGATGATCTTTTTAAAACTAATTTTCAACTCATGTTGGAAAATTATTCACATGAGAGAACAGTTAAAGAAGAAAAAAATTAAAGTTGTACCTCTAAAATAAACTCAACTTGTTGTTGAAGAATAGTGTTTTATAATTCTAATGAGTAATATAATATTAAGGAATCATACCACTAATAATATCATTGGTAATGTAGATCAACCTATCAAAAATATAGTACCCTAAAAAATAAATGTGACCATTGTTCATTTTTATCACAATTCAAACCTAAACTCCTAATGAGGCTTTATGTTTTAAATATTGGATAAATTCAATGCAAGATAAACTTAATTAATTTGAAAGGATTAAAGTTTAGACTTTAGTAAAACATCCTAAATATTTTATTATGATTAGATTAAAATGGGTATTCTGTAATAAATGTGATAAAAATGGAATAATAGTAAAAAATAAAGAAGGACTTGTTTTTAAGGAATATAATAAATAAGAAGGTATAGACGATGAAGAAACTTTTTCCCCAATATCTAGACTTGAGTATATTCATATACTTCTAAACTATACAACATTATTAGATTTTACTCTTTATAAAATGGATTTAAAGTTTTATTTTATCAATGAATATGTAAAGGAGGAAGTTTATGTAGAATAATTGCCTAGTTTTCAAAACATAAAATCTTTAGATAATGTTTAAAACTTATTAAGGAACTTTATTGACTTAAATAATCCCTAAGATCCTGGTATGATAGATTTATCAGATTTTTTATTCAAAATAATTTTGTTAATGGATTTGTTGATACAATACTTTTTATTAAAAATAATTTAAAGAAATCATCATTGTTCAAATTTATGTTGATGACATTATATATGTTTTAGCTCAAAAACATATTTTTTATTCCTTTGTGGATATTATGAAGTCTGATTTTCAAATGAGCATGATGGGGGAACTTATGTTTTTTATTGATTTTCAAATTTCTCAAAAACTAGATAGAAATTTTTTATCTCAAAAAAAGTATAGAAAAAAAATTTATGTAAAAGGTTTGGATGTGAAAATGATAAGAGTATTATAACTCCTATTAGAACCTCAAAATATCTTGATCTTGATAAAACTAAGAAACCATTGTATCAAAAACTTGTTAGAGTAATGATTGATAATTTAATATATCTTACATATAGTCATATAGACTTAACGTTTTATGTATTATTATGTATGATATTTCAAGCTAATCCAAAATATCCGCATCTTAAAGATGTAAAACAAATTTTTCATTATCTTATGGTAATTATGTATATTGTAATATTTTATTCTTATGGAAACGATTTCGAAGTAGAAATTTTTTCAGATACTGAATTTGGTGGGTGTAACGTGGATATAAAAAAGAACATATGGAACTTTTCATTTCTTAGGATAATATTTAGTTTCTTGTTCTCTTAAAAAATAATACTCGTTACCAATTTATACAATTAAATATGAATTTGTAATATTTATAAGTTTTTTTGTTCGGGTTTTATGGATAAAAAAACACTCACTGATTTTGGCATGAGTCTTCATAAAAATCCAATTTTATGTGAAAACACAAGTGTCGTAGCTTTAAGTAAAAACCCAGTACATCACTCACAAACCAATAACATATATATAAGACATCATTTCCTTCAGGATCACACAAAAAAGGAGATATTATTTTATAATTTATCAGAACATAAAATTAGCTTTCTGATATTTTTACAAAACCCATTAATTTTTATAGATTTGAATGTATTAAACAGAATCCAAGAATGATTAACATAAAGTAATAACTTATCTAATTCATGTTTATATATATCCTTATAGTGAAAAAAACTCCCTAAAAATGGGAGGACATATTTCTCTTATTTAATTTCCTATTTTATGTTTTTATCATGTTTTGTATAAAAATATATGGATATATATTTTTTAGAAACTCCTTAAGTTTCATTAGATAGAGTCCCATATAAAGATTAAAATGGATAGACTCTTCCATTTACTTTCTTATATAGTCAAGAAGTGTATATTACTGGCCAAACTTTTGTATAAAGTATATAAAAATTATCTCTGGGAGATAAATGTTTTTATCTTATCTTATAACTTTTATATGTAGTTTATGATCCTTGTGAATTTTTTTGAAAACTTTCATGTTTCATATAAAGAGAATTTTGTCCAAAAAAAACTCAAGTATTTTATAACAATTATTACAAACCTTTGAGAGTTTAAAAACATATAACTTTCTTAAAAAAATTATGTTATTATCTTTCAAATATTAGATCTCAACCATTATATTTTCAAAGAAATTTTCTAGGCTATTAGGTCTGGTTGGAAGATAAATTGTCTATATCTCCTATTCTATATAAAGAATTTGTGGGTCACCACTTTCTTCTCCACCACCTGAATTCTATGGGGAGATCACATCATTCCATTTTTCTTCCCTTTGATAGTTTTTGAAGTTTTCCTATTCCTTTATAGTCTATTTTATTATAATTAATGGAATATACCAATGATTTTACTAACAAGTAATCCATTAAGGAAAGGTTGATTAAAAGGGATTGGTTTGAAAAGTATGATTCTATATAAAAGTCAAAAGTCATGTTTCAGTGTTGGTAATCTTTGTATGTTTCCAAAGAAGATTTTAATTTTCATTATCCTACAATTTTTAGGGAATTTTATGCACCTATTGAGTTTAACCAAGTGGATGGTATGAATAATGTATCTTTCTATTTATTTAGAAAATCATATAATCTAAGTATCAAACAAGTTGTTGGGATAATTAGAATTCTACTTAAATGACAGGCAAGTATTACTACCCACAAGTTACTAGAAATGTTAGGATCTTTTGAAAAGTCAAGAGCTAAAATTTATGAATTCCCTGCTCATGAGAAATTTTTAAAGTTATACCACCTATCATTGTATGCGAGGATTGTTTCCCTATTGATAAAAAACTTTATAATCCCTAGTAATGGAGATACGGATACTCTGAAGATTTAGGACATCTATGTTTTAGACTTTATCTGTCAAAAACTATCCCAGGCACCCTGGTAACTCGACAACCGATCCAGCCCTGACATAGCCTGAAGGAAATTCTCGATTCCCATGGGTCATTGAATAGCACCTGAAATTATACAATTGAAAGTGGGAATGGTTTTTCCACAAGCATTGTGGAAGTAAAAAAGAGACAAGTTTGTATACATAACAAAAGAAACTCCATTGGGAGTAAAGTACCAGAAGTCAAAAAGGCATCAAATCCTAAAGTACTATAACCCAAGTACCAAAATAGATGAAAAAATCCCAAGTCCCTAAGGAAACAACTCACCACATTCTAGGTTCAATAGCTGGATCCACTACCAAGAGATCATTTCCCCTTGCTCGAACCTAGAAGAAGATAATCTACAAACACCCGAAGGCATAAGTAGGGTGTGAGATAAAAATCCCATTAGGGTCTCACCAAGGATTCCATAACATATATCAATAATATATTAACAAAATAAATGCTTTAAATTTTTAAATTAAATAATTTTGGAATTTCAAATCATATTTAAACAAATCATTCTAAACAGTTCAAATGATGGAAAAATACTTTAAGCAAAGGCTTTACAAGTGATGTAATATTTCTAAAAAATGGATTAAATAAAATAGTTACATAAAATAGTTTATGTAAATTAAAAAGGCACATAAAGCAGTTTTACAACACTGGTATACATTTGTATCTCAAATATAAATAACAACCAAACAGCATGGTCATCTACCAAATAGTTACGATAGTATTTCATCTATAAGACTCTAAACTCTCTAAGTGATCTTAGAAATATGTGTATACACACACCCCCCTAAAACTGGACAAATCCAACTCATCACCATCCCATCAGGCATGTGACCCACTACATGTATATTTTAGAACATTGTAATAGTGTAGAGTGTGTCCAGATAACTCACTAACTACCTAAGTCTTGCATGTAATCTTACACAGTAAATGATGGGAAATTTATTTTAAGACTACTTAAAATACAATTAAATCCCATTTTTCCATTTAAATTCCAATTTTCCATTTAAAACCAAAATGGGTTTTAATCAAAAACCTACCTCTTTAACAAGATAAAACCACTGGGTTTCCATAAAAACATTTTAAGCCATTTTCACAAGATTGAAATCCATTCAAAACCAATTCCATAAATTTCACAATTCATTTCCACTATTAAATTAAACAATTTAATTGAAATAATTTCTATCAAAACTCCAATTTAAATTAAATAATTTCCATAAACACACCCCAATTCAATAGAATTTGGGGTTTTCTGAATTCTCATACCAAAACCATTTAAAATCTCCCAATTCACCAGAATTGGATTTTTATTATTGAATCAATTGAAAGAAAGTTTGTGAAATTGAATTCAAATAAAAAATTAAAATAAATCAAGAAAATTAAAAGTTAAGTTAATTTCGCTAAAAAGGATGGAATCACCTACCTTTTCCTGAAACTCAACACTCGCAACAGCACCTGTCAATAAAGAAAAGGTGTAGAAGACCTAGAAACCCAACCTAAAATTGATATCCAGTAGTAAGAAACATAGATCCATCAATTTTAAGATGATCTATTGAAATCCCAAAGGAGGAGAAAGAGAGGAAGAAGAAGAACGAGGGAGAAAGATTACTTGGGAATCACACCGCAAACGCAATGATGATCAAATGCCAAATGAGATGATCTGGAAGGGTTGTAAAGCTCCAAGATCAATTGGTAAGGCCTTAGGTTGATGGAGAATAAATTATAGTGAAGGAGAAAAGATATCTCAGCTATTCTTCCCATTTAAAAAAACACAGTCGGTGTATTACATGATGTGTAATATAATTTCACTTCATGAAATAGTTAATGTCCAAAAGTGCCAAAAAACACATCACTTTAAATTGAAAACCTTTCGTTAAATATCTCATGATGTGTAAAGGCTAGTGAAGATATGTAACCTTCATATCATGAATCCTTTCATGACTTGCCTCCAGAAATCATTACATGTCGTGTAACCTAGTTATATGGCATGTAACCCTCCAGCGGCTTACAAAAAAGGCCAGTTTAAGCTGAGAGTCCAACAAATATCTGAATCCACCATTATAGGTATCCTCCCAAACCATTATAAACCCTAACAAGTTGATGAAAATGAAAAACCATTACAAGGTTAAAGTCATACCTATCAGATCTATAATGGGATGTTACAACCTCCTTAATATAAAAACTTTTTGTCCCCAGAAATTTTATGAAGAAGATTCCATGCCAAAAAGATGAGGCCACTACTCTATCATTAGTACCTTGCATTCACACATATCATTATTATCATAACCATGCTTCCATAGCACAAGAACCAAAGGTATCATCCTCTCATGAAGTACCTTGTTCTTAGAATCAATTGTCCTAACTTTCTGTTCAGTCAAAGATAAATCAGGTTCAATCTCTAGATCACTCCAGCTCAAAACATGAGATGGATCATATAAACAATTTCTCAATTGCGATACATGGAATATGTTATGTATCAATTCTAGCTGTGGTGGAAGTGGTAAATGGTACACAACTTTTCCCACATGTTCAACATCCTCAAAATATCCCATGAAATGAGGAGCAAGATTCCCTTGCCTCCCAAGCTGTCGATGACCCAATCAGGGTGAAACATTCAAGAACACTAGATCACCAACCAAAAACACCAAATGTCTATAGTGATGATTAGAATAAGACTTATATCGACTATGTGCTGCCAACATTCTCTAATGAATCGGCCTAATCTTATTTTTTATCTCTTGGACCAAATTCAGTCCAACTAAGGAACTTTCACCAATCTCTCACCAACATAATATATATTTACAAGGACAGTTGTAAAAGGACTCAAAAGAATCTATTATGATCACGAACTAGTAACTATTGTTATAAGAAAACTCAACCAGTCCCAAATGATCATCCCAAGCCCCACCAAAGTTTAGAACACAAGTTCGGATCATATCTTCAAGGATCTGTATAGGTCTATCTATCTGGCCACCTGACTATGGATGGTAGGTCATGCTCAAATGAACCTGAGATCCCAATGACTCTTGAAGGACTCTCTAAAAGTGATAAGTAAACTAAGGATCCCTATTATATACTATAGTATATAGAACTCCATGAAAATGAGAAATCTATTTCACATAGAGAATTCCCAACTCCTCATCTTTGGTTATATATCGAATGGGTATGAAGTGAGCCAAATTGGTTAGCCTGTTGATCACAACCCATATTGTATTCTCATTTATCTTGGTACGATTCAACCCAACCACAAAGTACATAGATATTTCATCCCACTTCCAAGTAGGGACTGGAATTGGCTGAAGTAAACCTAAAGGTTTATGATGCTTGGCCTTCACCTTCTAGCATGTATAGTAATGCAATAAAAGATCAGCAATGCCTAATCTCATACCTAGCCACCAGAACTACCACCGCATTTCATAGAACATATTAGTGGTTCTTGGGTGAAAAACCCAATGGGAACTATGACAATTCCCCATCACAGCCTCACTTGCTACTAATGGAACAATGAATATATCTCAATATCATAGAACACACTCTTTAGAGAACTACCACTAGGAAACTGTCTCCCCACCATAAAGAGAGTCTCTAATTCTACAGAATTCATCATCAAGATTTTTATCCTAAATAATCATATCGAGAAGAGAATGTTTCAAATAAATTCTAGCTAAATAAACTTCATCCCATTTCTACTGAACATCAATATACAACTGTGTAAATAGAGCTATAAAATTACAATATTCTGAGGATTCTTTAACTAACTGGGTTGGAAGTTTCCTTCTCAATGCATCTACAATCACATTACCTTTCCCAAGGGTGTAGGCGATTTCAAAGTCAAAATATTTCAGGTACTCCACTCAATGCCTCTGATGAATATTCAAATATTTTTGAGAGAAGATATAACTCAAGATTTTATGGTCTGAATACACAGTAAACTTTTCTCCGAAAAGGTAGTGTCACCAACTCTTAAGTGCATGCATCACAGCTAAAAGTTCAAGGTCATGGGTAGGATAATTATTCTCATTTGTCCTAAGCTGATGAGATCCATAAGCTCCTAAATGATCTCCTTTAATAAGAAGGTATCCCAATCCTAAACTCGATTCATCACAAAAGACCATATATCCCTTCCTGACCTCTGGAAGAGTAAACACTAATGCAGTAGTCAAAATACATTTCAACTCAACAAAATAACTCTAACACTTATCATTCTAAGAAAATTTCACCCCCTTCCGAGTTAGAGCAGTCATCGAAGAATCCAACTTTGATAATTCCTTCATGAACTGATGATAATATCCAACTAATCACAAGAAGATTCAAATCTAGAAGAAATTACATGGTTATTCCCAAGTCAAAAAAACTTTTACCTTCTCAGGATCAACTGATATACCCTATTCAGACACTATGTGTCCGAATAATTTTACTTCCTGAATCCATAAATCACACTTTGAAATCTTGGGATAAATATGGTTATTTCTCAATGGACTTAAAACTATTCTTAGATGATGCACATGATCCTTCTCGGACTTAGAGTAAATGAGGATGTCATCTCCAAAGACTACCACAAAGGTATCCAAATACTCATGGAAAATCATGTTCATCAAAGCCATGAAAAATACAGGAGCATTTGTTAAACCAAATGGTATAAAAAGGTACTCATAATGGGTGTACCTACTCCAAAAGACAGTTTTATGAATGTCAGATTCTTTTATCCTCAACTGATGGTAACCAGATTGAAAGTTGATATTTGAAAACCACTTCGCCCCTTTCAACTAATCCAACAGATCATCAATTAGTGGAAATGGATACTTATTCTTCATCATAACTCAATTGATCTTTCATTAGTCCACACATAATCAAATAGAACCATCATATTTCTTATAAAATAGAACCAATTCCACCCAAGTTAACACACTAGGTCATATAAATCCTTTATCAAGAAGACCATCTGACTAGGACTTCATCTCTTTCATTTCAACTAGAGCCATTCGGTAAGAGGCAATTGAAACTAGTTGAGTGACAGGAAATAAGTCAATAGAAAACTCAACCTCCCTTACCATTGGAAAACTATAGAATTCATAATGAAATGCATCAAAAAACTCAATGATGATTAGAGGGAGATCACCACTCATTGAATCCTACTCCAGATCAAAACCAAACACTAATATAACTTTCCTCATCTTTAGATAAGAAGGTATGTCTCTACTCAACCTTGGTTCCCATTATCCTTAAAAGACAAGAGGCACACCACTGGGTATAGTAAGGTAGACCCATAAAATATAACAATCAATATAGGCTTTATTAAAAATGATCCAATCCATCCCAAATATGACGTTAAGAGATTTAATGTGAAGAACCAAAAAAACTCCAAGAAAGCTCAACATATGATAGAGAGAATACACAAGTGAGATTATGAAGACCCTGCTCTCTCTTCGTACTAAGGGGTATACTAATATCCATTTCACAAGATAAATTCTCCATAGGAAGATTAATCATATTAACAATATGGGTTAAAATAAATGAATGAGATGAACCAGTATCAAATAGAGCATTTACTAATGATGAAGTTATAGTAATGGTACCTCTCACAATGGGTGGACCCATGTTTACTTCCTATGGAGATTATTCACTGTGTGAATCAGCTTCATTTCAGATACATATGGCTAAAACCCTTTTATATAAGAAGCATCTGATTTACCCATAGTTTTTGGAGGAGATGATGATCTTGTTCCACTACACTGAGTAAAAAAATTAGGGAAGAATCTATATAAGTGTCTTAAACGTACAAAAGATCTATAGTTCTTTGGTGACTCAGTGTAAACCCTCTTAGAATGTCCCGACTTAACACACTGATATTAAATCAAAGTACTTCCTCCTAGTATTCTAGGAGGTCTGGAATGAACCTGCCATCAAGAACTGTTGCGAGAATCATCACACTTCTATTTTCCCTTGAATAAACTCACACAACCACTGGGAGAGAAAGAAACTCCTGATAAACCTGACTTTCCATCCAGGTTTATCTCTACCATAATTTTCCTATCTAGTACATCATCATAAGTGGGAATCTTTATAAAGAAACCCTGAGAATAGATATCTAATCAAAGTCACAAATCAAACCATCGATCCTTCATCTTCTTATTAGATATAATATCATGCACAAACTACACCAGCTCAATAAAGAGATTTGAATACTCAGTCATGGTTATGTTGGCCTACTCAAGCTTGAAAAACTCAACAACCTTGGCCAACACTATATACTTTGGATAGAACTTATCAGTGAAAAGAACCTTGAAGTATTTCCGCTCTAATACCTCGTGTTTATTCTCCATCACCATCATGTCCCACTATCTCCTGCTCGATCCTTTTGGCATGAAGGTGGTACATTTTACCTTGATCTCATCTAGTGCCACTAAGAAATAAAAAAGAGATTAAGTATTTCCCAACCATTTCCCCAACATATTGAGGATCAGTGGAGCCTTTGAAAACTAGTGGATTGTAGCAAAGAAACTCTTGAGAACAATTTTTTAGAATATCCCTCTAAGGATGCACTACTAGAACTTGAATGAGAATTGGAGTTGATTCCTATACCAGAGCTTAGACAGTGCACACAATCATATCAAGTAGATTTAGGTCTATTGGAGGATTTACTCACTACAGTTCAGAAACATCTTCCTCCTAGTTTCGATTTGTATGTCTTCTCATAGGAATGATACTACACAACATCAACATACAACAAGGAATAAATCATACTAACACACAAACTGAGCAACAAGGGAAATTGTTTCCAACATATGGAACAATGAGATTTGGATTTCACTACATAAAAATAAAAATAGGGAAAACACTAGAACTAATCCACAAGACATCCTTCCCTAACCACCCCTGGTGACTTAAGGTTCATTATAGTGAGATCTGGTTAGGTATTCAATCACAACTACCTACTGATTTCCAACAATATTTCAACTGCATACTGACTTTAAGACAAAAGCTCAACAAACTCCTTTGGTACCATTTTTTCATGAACCATCCCGGGTACCTTGGTAACCTGATAACCGAGTCAGCCCCGACATAGCCTGAAGGGTGTTCCAGATCCCCATAGGTTAGAAACTATCACCTGAAATCATAAAATTGAAAGTGGGGATAGTTTTTCCACAAGAATTGCAGAAGTAAAAAGAGACAAGCCAGTAGGCATAACAAAAGAAACTTCACTGGGAGTAAAGTACCAGAATCCAACAAGGCATAAAATCCAAAATTAATATGACCCAAGCACCAAAACAAAGTAAAAAAACCCAAGTCTCTAAGGACACAACTCACAACATCTTAGGTTCAATAGCTAGATCTACCTCTAAGAGATCCTTTCCCCTTTCTTGAACCTGGAAGAAGATAATCTATAAACAGCTGAAGGAACAAGTAGGGTGTGAGATAAAAATCCTAGTAGGATCTCACCAAGGATTCCATAACAGATACAAATAATATATTAACCAAATAAATGCTTTCGATTTTTAAAATAAACAAGTTTTTAATTTCAAATCATATTTAAAAAAATTATGTTATACAGTTTAAATGATGGAAAAATACTTTAAGCAAAGTATTTACAAGTGATGGAATATTTCTAAAATGATTTCTTAAATAAAACAATTACATAAAATAGTTTATGTAAATTAAGAATGTAGGTAAATAAATTTTACAACATTGGCATACATTTATATATCAAATATAAATAAAAAACGAGCAACATAGTCACCTACCAAATAGGTACGACAGTATTCTGGATATAGGATTCTGCACTCTCTAAGTGATCTCATAAATATGTGTATACACACTCCCCCCTAACACTCTTAAAAGGTGACTCATAACCATACCTTATAGGATATAACCTACTGCATGTATGTTTTATAATTTTGTAATAGCGTAGAGTGTGTCCAAAAAACTCACAAACTACCTAAGGATTTCATGTGATCTTACACAATCAATGATGGTAAATTTATTTTAAGAGTAATTAAAATACAATTAAATCCCATTCTTCCATTGAAATTCCAATTTTACATTTAAAACTAAAATGGATTTTAATCTAAAATATGCCTCTTTAACAAGATAAAACCATTGGGTTTCCATCAAAATATTTTAAGCCATTATCACAAGTTTCAAATCCATTCAAAACCAATTCCATCAATTTATCAATTCATTTTTACGATTAAATTCAAAAATTTAATTGAAATAATATCCATAAAAACTTCAATTTAAATTAAACAATTTAAATTAACCAATTTCCATAAACACAGCCCAATTTAATGGAATTGTGGGTTTTCCCAATTCTCATGCCAAAACCATTTCAAATCTCCCAATTCACTAGAATTGGATTTTTATTATTGAATAAATTGAAATAAAGTTTGATCAATTTAATTTAAATCAATAATTTAAATAAATCAATCAAATTCAAAGTTAATTCAATTTGTCTAAATATGACGAAATCACCTACCTTTTCCCGAAACTCAACACTCAAAACGGCACCTGTTAATGAGAACAAAGGTGTAGAGGACATCAAAACCCAACCTAAAAGTTATATCTAGAAGTATGGAACATATATCCATAAATTTCAAGATGATCCATTGAAATACCAAAGGAGTAGAAGAGAGAAAGATGAATAATGAAGGATAAATGTTACTCAGTTTTCACACCGCAAGAGAAACAATGATTGAATGCCAAACAAGAGGATCCAGAAGGGTTTGAAAGCTCCAAGATCACCTAGAGAAGGCCTTAGGCCTAGGGAGAAGAAACTAGAGTGGAGGAGAAAAGAGATCTCAGACATTTTTCCTGTTTCAAAAAATGCAGTCAGGGTATTACACAACATGTAATATAATTTCACATCGTGAAATAGTTAATATTCGAAACCATCAAAAAACATATCACTTTAAATTAAAAACTATTTATTAAATAACTCATGACATGTAAAGTTTGTTCATGATGTGTAACCTTCACAATGTGAATCCTTTCATGACTTGCCTCCAGAAATCATTACAAGTCGTGTAACCTAGGTACATGGTGTGTAACCCTCCGACAGCCTATAGAAAATACCGGTTTGAGCTAAGAGTCCAAAAAATATATAACTTCACTATTATAGGTATCCTCCTAATCAATTATCAATCCTACACAATCAATGAAAAGTAAAAAACATGAAAAGGGTAAAGGCATACCTTTCAGATCGGTAACAGGATGTTACATTAACTATAATATGAGAAAGTTTAACATAGTAAATTTAATGTTCATATGTATTGAGGCAATGAATATTGGCTCAGTGAAGTTAAATACTCTTCTATATCCAGTTTTATCAACATGGTGTTGGTAAATTTTATGAAGGAACAAAAAATTCTCATCATAGTAGTATCGATCAGAGAAAAAACTTATTATTTTGGTGAGGAAACTATTTCAAAAATGAAGTTTGTGTTTATCACTAGTCTAAAATGTTTTTAGACAAGATAGCCAAAGGTTCATATATTTCTGAATTTGAAGGGTTAAATAATAACTTTTTAGAGAAATAAAGGCTATTGAAAGTCACCTATTTTTCTAAGAAAGAAAACCAAGATAATCTATAATGATACTTTCTATGAGTTTATTGAAAATAAAAGAGAAAAGAAAGATGAAAATCCATATTTTGATTTAGATTTTGTAGAGGATAAGTCCTTGAAATATTAATCTTATGAAAAACTCAAGGAGGAAAAAAGGTATAATAAATAAGAAGAAAAAGAGGAAATCAAAGATAGTAAGATACTTCTTAGAATAAGTTGAGAAGGATCATTAAAAAGTTTAAGTAATTGAGAAATAAATTTTTGTGACTGAAAAAATTTCTCCTCTATCAATTCATCCTCTTTTTATTATTCCTCCTATGGATCAACTGGAAGAATTTTTAGTTGTTTCTCAGTCTGTTTGGAAGGACAAAGCTAAAGAATCTTTTATTGATGAAATGCAGCCAGAATATGTTCAAGTTGATTTAGAAAAATTTATTGAAAATAAAAAATAAGAAGTTTCTCATCCCAAAAAATAAACTTGGGTACCCAGGAAGATAAAATCAAAGAATAAAAATAAATTTTTATAAGATTTGAATAAATATTTGGGCATTGAAGAGATGCCAACTAATACTTAAAAAAAATTCTTATCAGTCCAATAAATTGACTTCTCTAAGATATCATGAGGAAGAATATGCTGAAAGTGAAGACCATGAATCTAAATACAAATCAACTACAAAAACTCAGACCAATGAAAAAGTTAATGTAATAGATATTTCACAATATAAATTCACATAAAGAAGTAAATATCCTCAACCATTAACACTAGTAGTTTTTTCTTTTTTAGATGTTTCAAACGATTCAAAAAATTTTGCTCCAAGTATGTCAACAAAAGGAATGGAGATAAAGATGAAGTACTTCAAAGAAGTAATAAAAGGGATTTAATAAGTTTTTTATTTCTTTCATAATATTCAATCTAGATAAAAATAACGTCAAGGAAAAGTCAATTTTTTTTAAAATTCAAGATCTATCAAACGGCTTTTGGAAATTTTTATCCAAAACAAAGCTAAATTCAATGATTTTTAGATAAAATAAAAATTTGAATTCAGAAAGTTAAAATGTGTTGTTAATTTGATAAAATGTATAGAGGGAG
Source organism: Viscum album (assembly GCA_963277665.1). Classification (NCBI taxonomy): domain Eukaryota; kingdom Viridiplantae; phylum Streptophyta; class Magnoliopsida; order Santalales; family Viscaceae; genus Viscum; species Viscum album. The sequence goes on from OY728142.1 coordinate 20,240,761, forward strand.
ACATCAAGCTCTTTGATGAGAAAGTGGAAAGAATTAAAAGGGAAACAAAATTAGTTTCAAATTTTTAAAATATCATTAACATAAAATTTCATTAAGTCATGAGAGTGATTGAAAATATAAAGTATCTTTCTATGCAACAAGATAAATAAATTTCCAAGAAAAATGAATAAATTTATAAGAAAGGGAAAAAGATCTAAGATCTTGAAGAATAAGTTTAAAAGTTAATGTCAGCAGTTAAAAATTCAGAAAATACTCAAGATAGTTTTAGAAATATTAAGTCCATTATTAAAAAACTTTTGAACAAATATTGATTTTATTTTGAAATTTAAAATTTGTAATAATCAAACTCAAACTCTCTGATTGAAGGTTTTCTAAATGCTGGTTCTTTCTATTTTTTTGGAAGGATATTATAAATATTTCATATGTATTTTTTTCATATAGAATGTTTTCTTAAATTTCAAGGAACACATTATACCTCCTAAAAGTCTTTTACAAAAATAAAAAATGATGATAAAGGGATAAAAATTTTAAACAATTGGGGAGAAAGGGAGAAATTTAAAGCTTTTATGGGAGAAAGGAAGAAGGTTAAAATTCCTAGTGGTTATAAAAGTTAGGGGGTAAGTTTTTAAATTTTTATTTCAAAGTTTAATTCCATTTGACACGTATTGTGATTTTTAAAAAGGGGGATATTGTTAATTAAAAAGAATATTTTTTACACTTTTTAACCTTACTTTTTAAAAACATAATACACTTCCTTATATTTTTATATATTTATAACTTTTATAATTCCCAAGTTCTTAATATGTTTTGTAGGAAACATTACTGTTTTACTAGATGGAGAATATCAGTTTTACCAGAGAAATTTTTCTTATTGGATGTTCATACACTTTGTACATCAAATGGATGGATATCAATTTCACTGGAAGAAGATTTATAAATTCTATCATACAAAGTATAATAAAGTTTATTGGATGATGTTCTAAAATTTTATCAGACTAACCTTATTGTAGGAAGATATACAACACTACCAGATGACATTTTATCAATCCTATCAAATGAATAACATTATAAGTCAACCATATAAAGAAATTAATATCTACCTAATGGAACCTACATTCACTATAGTGGTTCATATCATAATGATTATTGGACGGAGATGTTGTTTTGAACTTTAAAAGTAAAGAGAAGTGTGTCTAATCCATTGCAACCACCTCTGAAAAATGCGAAATATAACCATTGAGAGTGTGCCTATAAATAGAGCAACATTCAAGGATAAGGGATCATAATCCAAATGGTCTAAATTTGTTGTTAAGAGTTTTATAATATCTTTTTATGAGAGATAATTTTATTGCTATTGTTAAAGATTTTTTTCCTTAACGTATCTGTTAGTGAGGATAACATTACAAATGACTTAAGTATTTTCTTTTTTAATTGTGGTGTTTGATCTTGTGGATATAGGGCTCTCATTGTTATAGATATAGAGGTTTATTACAATCATTTTGGTTGAGGGTTCTTGACGCTAGGGAAATAGATATGTGTCTGATCACTATGATATAGGAATTCCTTTGCGAGGAAGATATACCTTTATGATAAGTTTAATATCATGGATACCTTAAGTTGGGTGTCATAATTTCTTAACACTAAAGTTTAAAGTGTGTATATTTTTTTATAAAGGATCTATAAGTTTTATTACATGCTTTATAAAAGTTTGTTTTACTTTTTTTGATAAATTTTTTTTCATTGTAGATGTTAATAGAAAAGTTTATATATTTTTTTATATACACTTTCTAACACTATTTATAAAGTGTATCAGTATAAAACTTAATCTATTAAACATTATTAACTAGGTTGGAAAATTTTTATCATTATAAACTAAAATTCACCCCCCCCCCCCCCCACATTGTATTATAATTGTATACTCTTTCGATCCTACACTAAGTGGGTTGTGGTGTGAGGGGAAGTGAAGAGAGGAGTTGTAAAGACCCTGACCCCAGTTGCTTGGAGCCAGTGACTTACATTATTAAATTGGTATAATAAACAATTAATTCATGTCCTGAAGGACCGAATAGTTAATTATTTTTAGAAAACTAGATACAAACATAATTTTTACATTACAACTTGAAAGAAAAAACAACATAAAATTTTATTGGTAACATCCATAACTCCTAGATTATCTCTACATGTCATTCCTAATATACATATTTGAATCCTAAGAAAAAAATAAAACATAATAAAGGGGTGAGATCATATGCTCATTAAGGTTAATTGATACAGCGGAATCTATCATAAACATAAACAATAATTCATAGTGAATAAAAAAACACATTCCATTAAAACATAATTTTGAGCATAATATGGCAGGAATAAAAGCTGATAAAATAATGTCATAATAAAACTTAACCATATATATTCTACTATTTGAATAATCACATGGACTATCAATTACTATATTCATAATGAGGGAATTCATAATGTCATACACCAAAAACACATCGTTAAGGCCTCGTCCAAGACATCATACATAATGGGTAAAAACTCAGTTTAGTTTTTCTTATGAGACCTACTGATATATCGAGGGGTTATAATGGGACCATCCCATCACTTAATAAGTCCAATAAATTCCTCATATGAAAAGGGTGAAAAAGAAACAACATAAACATTCATATTGAAAAACAATCATAGAAAATGAGTATACTTTAACTATAAACCATGAATGGTATCAAACTAGAATATCCACAGTCAAACTGATCATAAAAACTTCAAAAAAATATGGTTGATGGTATCATGGGAGATAAATATCAATGAAGTAAAATATTAAAAAAATTATGTTGACATATATGAAGATACTTTTGAATTATACCATAAAAGAATTCTTGAGAAAAATAATCTTTAAACATCCCATAGTCTCTCATACTACTTTTAAACATTTAAATCGCAATCCCTATAAAGTAATAACATTAAATGAAACTTAGAATATCATGAGAATAATAGAATTCATGATATAATATATCAAAGGGTAGTACATACACCATACACAAGTAATAAGTGGTGAACACTACATATATCTCACAGAAGTAAAAGTGAGATGAGAAACCCCTTTTACTTTGGAAAGAAGAGTTTGTTTGGAAAATAATTTGTATTTGTCATAAAATAATATTATATACATGTATATACCAAAAAATAAAATTAAAGGACAATAAAATTATGTTTAAGGTTAAATTATTTTCAACTTAATTGAGAACATGTAAAAATAGTTTATAATAAACTTTATAAATGAGCCACTTTAGTGTGGTTTAAGGGAAAATACTAAGGAGTCTTTAAAATTGATAAAGTAATAGTTTTTATATAAAACTAGAAATGTAAAAACATAGTTTTTAATTATAAAATTAGTTATTTTAGAAAAATAATGGAGGCTTAAAACATATTATGCAGTTCACTTCAAAAAGGGTGATAAATTGGGAAGTTCCCTTTAATCGTGCTTGCTTATTAGGAGGAATTAAAAAATAAACTTATAAAACATAAATTTACACATAAAATAAATATTAACTCATAAGGATACATGGTTTTATAACATATAAACATAATTTAGAATAATTATATAAAATTATTGAAGTATTACATTAGTTTAAAGAGAGGGATAGTGTAACCCGAATGAAAAATGGAAGTTCTGGAAAATCCCTTACCACTTTATAAACAATCAAATCATATGCCCCAAAATTAATAATCATAAAATGATAAATTTAATACCATGAAAATTAATATATTTATGATATTATACATAAATGGAAATTATACATACACCATATATAATAAATAGTGGTGAATAAGGAATATCTCCCAAAAATGAAAGTAAGATTAGAAAACCCTAACCTTATGTCCAAAAGTGTTCTGCACTTGATCTTAATGTCCTAGATAATAAAATTAAATACATTAATTAATTAATTTAGAACCTTATCTACATATATTTTATTTATTATAATTTTAATAAGTTTATTTATGGTGTTTTTTATGAGTTATAATATACAATTTTATCATTCGAGAGCGTTCATTTCCTTGGTTTTCATGATCGGTTTACATGTATAAGAGTATGGAAGTTCATTTAAAAAGTAAATAGATATCCTGAATTTAAGTTATACATTATTAATGAACATAAATAAAGTTAAATATTTTTTAATTCATTTTTTTATTTGGGGTGAGGATGAATCATTAGATAAGACGTTAGTGATAATCATTTAGATTGTTTTGGCAGTTTTTTTATCACAAACTAGTTTTGTTTTATTAATTAACATCATGCATAAATAATGGTTACATAACATTAAATAGGATGTAATAAATATATTATAATTTTTTTCAACCATTAAAATTATTTCATGACCATATTTGGAGGTGGTAATGGAATTTCAAAACTCTTTGTCCTTGAATGCGATAATTTAACACAACACGGATGATGTTTTCATTTTTAGAACAAAAGGAGAGGGAAGAGAATTGATGATGAATCATTCTATAAACACAATAAAATTCAATTATATGAAATATACTGGATGTATCATGTCACTTGGGATATAAAGGTGAGGATAAGATAAGATAAGAAAAGAACTTGAAAATAAATTAAAAGAAAAAGAAAGAGGTTTTTACCTCCTAAATTATCCTCCTTGAGAACCTCCTTAAGGCCCTTGGTTTTGACCTTTTGGTGAGACCAAAAACTCTTGTACATGGGGAAGAGGCTTGTTAATAGTATTGGATAGAATTTTTATAATGATTAAATCTTGTAAGATGTGGGGAGAAGAGGTGGTGATGGGTGGTATTTATAGTGGAGGAGAGGGGTGTTTTTTGAATATTTTATTCATTTGTTTATTATTTTGTCTCAAGACTATAAATAGTTTGAGAATTATAACTAAATATATTATAATAATGAATTTAAGTTCTATATTATGGTTCTTACATCATTTGAGATCCAAGGAATTGTGTATTTATCTAATAATGTATATATACCGTAAATTACCATATCTCACTATTCACCAAAAATTCAAGTATTTTAGAAAAATCACAATAAATAACCCTAACCATTTTTTAAAATTTATAATTCCAAAATGAACTCCATTTTATGAAAATAATTTTCTAAATATGAGAAAATTAACTTTAAATTAAAATCATCATTTACTCAAAAAATACAGATTTTAAATTTATAACTGAATTTTTAACACTCTAAAAAATTAACTAAGGTCTCATAAAATTATCCTAAAATCATAAGACAAAAAAATATTAATTTATGAATACATTTTTTGAAAATATATTTTCTTTTAAATCATTTTATTAATTATAAAATTTTAATAAAATATGTATGAATTACAAAAATACTAACTCTTAATTAATAATTTTTAAAATATTCATTTACTTATACTATGATTTAATTATATCATAATTCCATTTATAAGATGCCTAAATTTTATTTATGCTTTCATGGGTGTGGATACTATTCATTTGGTTGGTTTACTATTCATAAGGGTCATATTACTATTCCTAAGTTCAGGTCACTATTTCATCAGTATAGGTTTCTTAACTTCTAGAAATACCTCATATTTCATAGATTATTCATTTATAAAGTTTGTATTGTGTTCTTTAAGTGATTTTATGTGATTTATGAAATAATTATAAGAAGGTAAATTTCATTGATAGAATCATGGGTCGTTACATTCTCCCCTCCTATAAAAATTTTGTCCTCAAAATTTGAAATTGAACTTTGAAAATAGGGGTTGATTCTTGAAAATTCTTTTGTGGGAACCCACATCAGAAATAGTCTTAATAAAAAATTATCTTGATAAGATAGAGAAGGTTAATGTGAAGGTCACCACAAAATTAGGCTTTCAAATAGGATAACATTAGTATGAAGTGAAAATGTGGACATGGAAGAAAAATATAACTATCAAGTTCTAATGAAGAGTGATAGAGAACATGGTCATTATAAAGTTAACCATCACAAAACCATAAATATTTTGATTGGTTAAAAGACCATTGATTTCCCATTAATAAAATTAAACAAATAACATTTTTGTTCCAAAATAATTTTCCTAGAGTTAAGGAATTCGTTTGTATCATAGACTAAGAACATAAAGAAACATAATCACTTGTCGATTAGAGTTTTATCATTTAATAAATTTACACCACAAACTCATCTTTTTCTCCAAAAAATGATTATTTAAGATAAATTTTTCATGCCTAAAAAATTTAAATCAACTTCTATGGATCACAAAATTCAAAAAATTATATCTATATATTCCTCATTTCTTTATACATTAACCAAAACCAAAATAGTTAGGATAATATAAGATAATTCCCCAAAATTATTATCCAAAATTCTATAGTAAAAAACCCAAAGTTTTATATAGATTATTCAGAAAATAACTATTCTTCCTCAAAAATATTCTAGACTAAGAATAAAACCCAAAAATCAGAAAGATTTAATTATATACTCATCCAAATAACATCAATCACTCTTAATTTATTATACTAAAAAATTAATTTACTAAACCACATAGTCTCTAAGGTTTTTTAACAATTTCCATAAATAACCTGAATCGTCATAAGTCTATAATAAAATAATATTTGACTCCAAAATACAATTCATCCTTTATTTCTCATAATATTCTTGTTTAGGATTCCCAAAATAGTGAATGCCTTATGAAATAACTTTAATCACCTAATCACAAAATCATTTTATAATCCCAAGGTTATTTATTTGATAAAACAAATGTCCATAAAATAAAAATAACCTTTATCCATTAGATATTGTAACTAAAAAAATCACGCTGGTTGGGACTTCACGTAGGCTAGTGGAAGGCATTGCACCCTTGTCACCCTTCGTTTGTGGGTTCAAGTCTTGTGGCCTTTCCGAACGTGATGGGTTGTCACCCAAGATACAGGTTGTCCTTTTTATAAAACTATATAAATATAGCATCTAAAATACATATTATGGACATTCTTGAAATAAGGTCAATAACTAAATATCCTTTTAAGTAAGTTTTCTAATAAATATTTAATATATAAATACATTATACATTTATTTCCAAAAAGGTACTTCCTTGGTCTAGAGTTTATCCTATAGAATATGGCATTGACTCGGTTAATGCCCAAGTCCCCTATATTTAAATTAAATAACTACAAATGGATTCTTAAGATTAGTTTTATTTCCTTCCATTGTACTCCTCATTTTTCCTAGATAATTCTTTTATTTATGTTCTTAATTACCACACTTAAAATATTTCCTTGTTCCATTGAGACACTTCCCCAGGTTTCTCCTTCCATATTTCTTGCATGATGGAAATCAAGCCTTCTTTTCTCCATGGTCTCCACCATTGGGGCACATAGAAAACTCCATCCTTCTATTCTTTGGCAGGTTCAGGAGTTGGTTAAGGTATGTGTTGTTAATAATATTTCAAGAAATATGATTAGGCATGGACATGATATCTTTCACCCCTATTAGCATCCCATTTATTTTATCATCACTGCCACATTTTCCATCATTTTTAATTTTAACATGACTTCTTCAGGTTCTAGTCATTAACTAAAACCATAAATCATAGTGTGAGTAATAATAGTCATGGTGAGAGAAACATATAATCATGTATAGAATATCATGACACCTTATTTCAATCTAAAACACACTAGGTTATTCATTTTCCTCATATATTAAAATCTTTCATAATGGTTTGTAAAGAAAATGTGAATTATTCTAACCATATCCCCCGAGAGTGTCAAAAAAGGTGTGAGCAAGGCTTGTTGTCATGTACCAGGTTATCCCAAATTAGGCTTAGGACACCTTGTCATAGTTATTATCCCTATATACATCTGTGCTAGAACCACGCCCACTTGTAGTATCTAGAAAAAAAATGTATTTCTATGAAGAACCACATAATATCTACCTTACCAAAACTCTAGGATGTTCTTCTATTCTTATCCTCAAATTATATCTTAAGGTTATTTTACCTAATATATGTTTTATAAATATAGTTTCCAATGTTTCTATTTAACATACTCTAATGCTAACTGTAAATATCTGGACCCTAGTTGTCTAGATCTGGTGCCTTACATTATTACATTAGTATAATAAACAAGGAAGTATCATCCAGAAGGACCGAATAGTTTAGTAGTTTTGGAAAACTAAATAAAAACATAAATTTTACATTACAACTTGAAAGGAAAAACAACATAAAAACTTCCTTGGTAACATTCATAAATCCTAGATTATCTCTACAAGTCATTCATAATATACATCGTTGTATCCTAGGAAAAAAATAAAACATAAGAAAGGGGTGATATCATATGCTTAGTAAGTATAAGTGATACAGTGTAATATATCATAAACATAAATAATAAGGCATGGTGAATAAGAAAAAACACATGTCATTAAAACATAATTTTGAGCATAATATGGTAGGAATAAAAGCTGATAAAATAATTCCATAATAAAACTTAACCATGGATATTCTACTATTTGAATAATCACATGGACTATCAATTACTATATTCATAATTAAGGAATTAATAATGCCAAACATCATAAACATATCGGCAAGGCCTCGGCCAAGACACCATACATAATGGCTAAAACCCCAGTCTGGTTTGTCTCATGAGACCAACCGATGCATTAAGGGGATATTGCAAGCCACGCCCATCGCTTAATAAGTCCAATACATTCCTCATATGAAAAGGTTGAAACATAAACAACATAAACATTCATATTCACAAAACAGCATAAGAAATGTGTACACTTTTAACCATAAACCATGAATGGTGTCAAAATAGCATATCTATAGTCAAACTGATCATAAACTCTTCAAAAAAATATGGTTTATGGGTCATGAGAGATAAACCTAAATGAAGTACAAGATTCAATAAAGGATCTTGACATATATGGAGATACTTTTTAATTATATCATTGAAAAATTCTTGATAAAAATAATCTTTAAACATCCCAAAGTGTCTCATACCACTTTGAAACATTTAAAACATAATCCCTATAAAGTAATAACATTAAATGAAACTTAGAATATCATAAGAATAAGATAATTAATGATAAAATATATTAAAGGATAGTACATACACCACACACAATGAATAATTGGTGAACAAATCATATATCTCATAGAAGTAAAAGTTAGATGAGAAACCCCTTTTTACTTTGGAAAAAGAGTTTGTTTGGAAAATCATTTGTATTTGTCATAAAATAATATTGTAAACATGTATATACTAGAAAATAAAATGTAAGGATAATAAAATTATGTTTTATTGTTAAATTATTTTCAACTTAATTGAGAACATGTAAAATTAGTTTTTAAGAAACTTTAGAAATGACCTGCTTTAGTGCGGTTTAAGGGAAAATACTAAGGAATCTTTAAAATCGATAAAGTCATAATTTCTGTATAAAACCAGAATTGTAAAAACATATTTTTTCATGATAAAAATATTTATTTTATAAAAATAATTGTGTATTAAAATAGTGTATGGGGTTCACTTCAAAACGGGTGAGAAATTGGGAAGTTCTCTTTAATCGAGCTTGCTTATCAGGAGGAATTAAAAAGGAAACTTATAAAATGTGAATTTACACATAAAATAAATATAAAATGATATGGATACATGGTTTTAAAACATATAAATAGAATTTATAATAATTATATAAAATTATTGAAGGATTATATTAGGGTAAAGAGAGAGAAATCATAACACGAATGAAAAATAGAAGTTTGGGGAGAATCCCTTACCACATCGTAAACAATCGAATTATATGCCCCGAAATTAATAAAGATAAAATGATACATTGAATAAAATTAAAATGAATATATATATAATATGATACATCAATTTTAAGTATGCATACACCATACACAATAAATATTGGTGAATAAGGAATATCTCACAAAAAATGGAAGTGAGATGAGAAAACCCTTACCTTATGTCTGAAAGTGTTCTTTGCTTGATTTTAATGTCCTGGATAATCAAATTAAATCCATTAATAAATTAACTAATAACCTTATATAAATTTATTTTATTTATTATAATTTTTCTAACTTTATTTATGGTCTTTTTGATGAGTTATAAGATACAATTTTATTGTTCGGGAGCATTCGTTTCCTTGGTTTTCATGATCGATTTACTTGTATAAGAGTATGGAAGTTCATTTAAAATGGAAATAGATATATATAATTAAATTTATATGTTATTAATTAATATAAAAATATATATATAATTAATTTGGTTATTTTGTGTGAGGATTAATCATTATATAAGACATTAGTGATAATCGTTTAGATTATTTTGCCTGTTTTTCAATTATCACAAACTAGTTTTGTTTTATTAATTAACATCATGAATCTATAATGGTTCCAAAACATTAAATGGGATTTAATACATATATTATAATCCATTTCAACCATTAAAATGTTTTCATGCCCATATTTGGAGTTGGTAATAGAATTTGAAAACTCTTCATCCTAGAATGCGATAATTTAACACATCACGGACAATGTTTTTATTTTTAGAACAAAATGAGAGGGAAGAGAATTGATGATTGATTACTCTATAAACACAATAAAATTAAAGTATATAAAAGATAATTTTGATATCATGTCACTTTTTATAGTGAGTTTAGTAGAAGATAATAAAATAAAAGAACTAGAAAATAAATTAAAATAAAAAGAAAGAGGTTTTTACCTCTTGAATTCTCCTCCTTGAGAACCTCCTTAAGGCACTTGGTTTTGGCCTTTTGGTGATACCAGTTGGTATTAGATGTGGGGAAGATTCTTGGAAAGAGTATTATAAAGAATTTGGATAAGTATCAAAGCTTGTAAGGTGTGGGGAGAATAGGTGGTGAGGGTGATATTTATGGTGGATGAGAGGGGTGTTTTTTTAATATTTTATTCAATTGTTTATTATTTTGGATCAAGAATGTGAATATTTTTTAGAATTATCATCAAATGTATTAAAATAATTAAGGTAAGTTCTATATTATGTTGCTTAAATTATTCATGACTCAATTAATAGTGTATTTATTTTATAATGCATATATACTATAAATTACTGTATTTCACTATTCACCAAAAATTCAAGTATTTCAAAAAAATACCAAAAAATCACCCTAACCATTTTTCAATGTGTAGAATTCAAAAATGAATTCCATTTTATGAAAATAATTTTCTAAATATGAGAAATTTAATTTTAAATTAAAATCATCATTTACATGAGAAATACAGATTTTAAATTTATAACTGAATTTATAACACTCTAAAAAATTAACTAAGGTATCATAAAATTATCCTAAAATCATAAGAAAAAAATATTAATTTATTAATAAATTTTATAAAAATAAATTTTCTTTTAAATCATTTTATTAATTATAAAATTGTAATTAAATATTTATGACTTACAAAAAGACCAACTCTTAATTAATAATTTTTAAATATTCATTAACTTATAATATGATATAATTATATGATACATTGATTTATAAGACGACTAAATATTATTTATACTTTCATGGGTGTGGTTACTATTCATTTGGTAAGTTTACTATTCAAAAGGGTCATATTCCTATCCCTAAGGTTAGGTCATTATTTCATCAGTATAGGTTCCTTAACTTCTAGAAATACCTATTATTTCATAGATTCTTCATTTATAAAGTTTGTATTGTGTTCATTAAGTGATTTTATGTGATTTATGGAATAATTATAATAATGGAAATTTCATTGATAGAATCTTGGGTCGTTATAGGAGTGCCCCTTTTATAAGTGAAAAGGGGGTCAATTTTGTAAATACCCAAAAAATATACATAATGGGAAGTCAATCCCATGGAAAGTGGCTCAAAAATAAATAAATAATGGAGAGGATAAGTGTTAAGGATGATAAAGGAATTAACCATACATTCACATACATTTTTTAAACATATTTTTGGTCTTTTACTCTTATATTTTTACTTTTACCATTTTAGCTTTTACCGTGGTAATTAGTTTTTACCCAAGGTAACTTATATTTTAAACCCAAAAATAAAATGGTCATTTTTACATAATTTGGAACTAATTATTTGAAATTTTAAATCCATTTAATATGATTAAATTTATAAAAGTGATAAGATTTAATTTTAAAATAATAAATGTATAATGTATTAAAAACAATTTTTTGAAAAATATAACTTATGTTCTAAAATGTCAAATATGAGTTTGTAAATTAAAATTAAAATTTTTGAAATAATAAATTCACTTATAAAATACGTGTTTAGTATTATCAAAAAATTTAATTAATTTCCAATTCATTCTTATATACTAATAATGTCATGAAAGTCATGTTATTTGTAAAAACATTATTTTTCACTATTCACCTAAAAATCAATCTTTTTAGAAAAATCCCAAAAATTCATCATAAGATAATATTTTAATATTTAATAAAAAAATGAATTTATTTTTTTCAAATTAAAATTCTGAAATTTATCAATTATCTTTTAAATGAAAATGTAGTGTATAAAGAAAAATTGTTTTTATATAAAAATAACCTTTTAAACTTCAAGTGTTTTTAATATTATTTCATATAACTTTATAAATAATGGAATTTTGATATATTATTTTATAAAACTAGATTTTATAAATTATAATAAACTTTTAACTATGATCAATTTAATTTTTTGAGGTAAAATATAATACAACTTTTTTAAATGGTTCTCAAAAGGCATCATTTTTAAAATATTAATCAAAGAGAATAATAATATATAATTATTTTAATTTATTATCATTATTTTATATATTAATGATTATATTATTCATATAATTTTAAAATTTCATGGTTTGTTTTAGTCAGGTGTTGGTTTAGTTTGGTGTTGTGTGTAACACAAGTTATTGAGAATAGTAATTTAAAGGTCCAAAATTTTGGGTCTTTACAATCTTTTAATTTGTATTAAAGATAATTTGATAAATTAACCATGAGAAATAGAATTTTTTTCATTAAAATTATTTATAATATAAGTTAAACTCATACTTCCAATATTATGTGGTTTTTAAAAGGTTTATCCATTTAAGTAGTTGTTGATATCTTTGAATTACTAGGTTAAGTTGGTAGTAGGCAAAATAGTGAAGTAACAGGCCTCACTTAAAGATGATTCCAATTATATAGAGTTATAAAAATTACCATAAAATAAGAAATTATTCCCCTGGTAAGTTGAATAAGTATCCTTTATGATGTCATATAATTTTCAAAAAAGGATAAATCAGGTGAAATGACAGCACAAGAAGTGGTCCATCATCAAGACAATACCTTCCAACGTATATTTTTTAGAAAACCAAGATATTTTGTTAATATTGAATAATATTAACATCGTGTAGGATGTTTTCCTAAGAATTTTATGGTAATAACAAATATTCATGGCTGTGGACTATTGTAAAAGCCATTGTGATAGTCCTCTAAGTTATTGACAAGAATCCTACAAGAGATTATTCTTCCACTTGATATTCCTAGCCTCAAATTTCCAATTATAAAACCAATTTAATCACCTAATGAGTTGTGGTTAGGGAAATTATTTTTTAAAATTAAATCATTTATGTAAAATAAAACATATCCATTTCAATCAATAATTATTTTCTAATGAGACGAATCAGGAACTGCTCTATACCCCTTTTACTACTAAAATTTCTTATATTTTGAATGATAATGAATATCTCGATATTTAAAATCCCCACTTTTATAGTCACAAATATTTCTTTTACCATTTTCATCTTATTCTAAAAGGACATCTCCCAATTATAGATCACTTACATCTGTTTGAAGAATTTTTATACCTGATCTTAATATCTTTAAGGGGGAAGATAATTTGAAATCATTTTCAAAATTTACACAAATTTTGTACAATTTTAACTCTTAGGGGGTCATTTTTCTATATTTATTTATATATATTGTTATGATGTTTTCTGAGATCATGAATGAATTATGAGATGTAATTTACAATTCAAAAAAAATGTTGAATTTTTTTTAATGATAAATCTTGTTCTAGGAAATTATCAAGATGCATTGAATTATAAAGTTATAACTAGTACTAAGCTTGTGATATATGGATGCCAATAAAATAAATTTTTATGTTCCAAATTAATATATTCTTCTTAGACAACATAAACCCATATTTTTGGATGATTTTATATAAATTTTATAACATAAAATAGTGTGATTCTATATGAAGAAAGAGAAGAAGTATATCATTGATATAGAATAAATCATTCTCCATGATTGGCTCAAATATTCATAGCCTTTTAAAATAATGAGGGGAAAATTTTCAAGACAAATGGAAATACATTATAGTAAAAATGATGGCTTGGAATGTAGAATTTTTTTATGTATATCATTCATCTTAATCACTAATTTCCAAAATTCTACCTTGATATCTAATTTTGAGAATATTTGAGATTGGGTAGTTTTTTAAAAATATTTTCCCTATTTATTAGAGGAAACTTTTCATCCTTAGGAAAGTGATTAAGTGGTTAGTAATTTATCACAATTCTTAGTTTTCTTTTGACTTGAACTGGTCATTTATTAACATAAAATGATTCACAAGCCCATTGGGATTTTATTATCTCAATAAGACCTTGCTTATGAAGCTCAAAAACCTCTTTAAGGGTGTAATAATGTAGATCATGATTCATAAATTTGTGGTTTTAATTTTTTTATTTACATATTCATTCATTTTAAAATGATGTGTGACAAAGAAATTAGGGTTATCCCATAATATAAGATCAAGGAAATCTATATGTGACTCAGCAGAAGATGTAATGATTATATCTTCCTTGATATATCTCAAAGCCTCAATGGGATATATATTTGAAACTCTTTTCTAAGGAAAGAGATGATTCCCATGCTTGAGATATTTATTATTCTTCGAAAATATATATAATGAATAAATGATATCAAATCAAATAAAAATATCATTATATATAAATTTATATCCATAAACACATTGTTTATAACATATCCTAGAAAAATATAAATATTAATGGGTTTACCAAGCATTGTTATAACAAACCTTTCCACATTTTCATCTCTAAATGGATTATAGCATGATTTCTAGAGAATGGTAGGGAGATATTTTGGTTTAATGATTGATAATGAAACTCCAATATCAAAGAAAGTCAAAATTGAATTAGGATTATCATTTTCATAAATCCTTTCTTATTGAATCATTGGATCTAGTATCGATATATTTGATATTTGGGAAATATCAATAACTCTAGAATTATAATCCTCACTAAAGGTTGATTGTGTAGAAAATTTAGGAGGGTTTAAATAATTCCACAATACTCTCATTACATCCTTCATGAGTGCTTCCAATTTATTAATTTTGGATTCAACCCAGACTATTATATCCATGTTCATTTTTCTCATTTGGTTAAAATTCTTTTTCTATCATCTACTAGAATTCCCCCCATAAGATTAATTCTTATGTGACATGCTACCTTTTTCATTTTCCCAAGGTAGGGAAAACATGACTTTTTATCTTTTGGATTTATTCAGGGGAATGAAGTTCTTATAAATATCTCCTTATAACCATCATCTCCTATATTTGAGTAACGTCACATGGTTGATGTTTTAATAGCACCTATAATTTATTATTATATCCTTAAGTTGTTTTATAGAAGTATGTTGGGATATTTCCATGTTATTTAGATATAAAACTGGTGAATAGTGTATTTCATTTGGAAGATATTGAGATAAACAAGTTGAACATATTGAGGAGGAATGGTTGGGATGTGTTATACCCTAAAAGGGGGGGTAAATCAGTGTGGGTGTCCTATTAAAACTTTTATAATCCCTTCTTCTCATTTTTACCTCTTTCACTATTAGGTTCTAATTCTATTATTGTCTCTCTATATCTCTTCATATTTTTATTTGTTCTTTCAAGAAATATAATAGAACAAATGCACACAAGAGACATGGATATTTACAAGGTTCTCCATTAAAAATGAAAGGTTGGTCCTTGGTATGATTTGGATTCCTCCAAGACCATACAATCCACTAATATCAACATGTGGATATAATTGGGAAGGGTTTATCCTTGTACCCAAGTTTGGTGTATCCCACACTCTACAAAATCTCATTAATTATTTATACTATCATCCTGATGGTTTACAATAAAGTGAAATATCAGTAAGAAATTCTAAAAACAATTGAGACTTATGACTTATTATTGATGTGATGCTTCCCCTCTTCTTCTACTACTTTCACTTACATAGTAGCATGCAAGGATATCTTCTCTTATTTTGTATGAAAATATAAATTCACACAATTCTTTCATATCAGAAAGTTATCACCGCCTTTCTTTATTAGAATCAAAACTTATTCTTCATATTCATTGTACAATCTATTTTTTTCATAGCACCTCCTCTTCTACTTCTGTCTTCTTCAAATTTAGTGCATTACTAAACTGAACTTGATTTCTTCACTGACTTTGACACATATAAATTCTAAAGAAATATTAGTGTTGGATCACTCTCCATATATATTTTTTGTATATTAAATGTATATTATAGAGACTATCTTATGTGCATTTAGTGATATTCAATATATTCTATGCACAATCCTATCTACATTACTCTTCTCTTAAATTGTAATATTTCTATATAAGTTTTTCATAGAATCCCTCAAATTCCTCTAGTTTTAATTTGAATTTTAAATTCAAATTCAAACTAAGAGTTTCATCTTCAAAATTATCCTTTGGATTTTTGTCTCAATAGATCATGAACATCCAATTTGAATTGGTAGTTATTTTAGAATGAAATAACCACCAAAATAATCATATGAAGCTAAGTCAGTATCTACTTTGAAATCTGCTAGAATACCTTTCTATGGAATTGACATAGGCATTACAATACAGCCTTTAATTTTTTAGTAGTTTTCAAATAACTATTACACATGGTTGCAGTGTGGTGTGGGTGTTGTGGTGTGGAGGCCCCAATATTTCCAGAACAACCGAAATCTATACAATTCACTTGGCAGCGTGGTGAAGGTGTTGTAGTGTGGTCTTTACAAACAATATTTTTACTGTAGTATAGACAAGGGGTTGTGAAATGGAGGTTCTAAAATCTCCAAAACTTCTAAATCCCATCCAACTTACCTCTACAGTATATACTTCCCACTATAGTATGGAGGTCATTAATTTTATAGTAGCACCAAAAACTAACCAAAACTTTTTTACGGTGTGGTCTTTTTCTCTAGTGTGAAGCCTCTTAAACTAAAATGTGGTCACCGATTCTATGATGTGGTTATTGGTACTATGGCCTGGTTATTTCTCTATGGTGTGGTCCACTACATGTCAGCATCTCCACTTCTCCTCCAATACAACTTGTATCATGAACTCCATGCATGATATATAAGCACTAATAATGCATCACATAGAATCTTCTGATTTCAAATCAAAAGCTTCATCCAAATATGTCTCTCTTCAATAACCATGGATGGATCACCTTTATACTTCTACATCATAGAGATAGTAAGATAATCTCCATGGAACTCCAAATCTTCAATTCACTTTTACCTTCAATATATCAAGTACTTCCAAGGAAAAAACCCCAAACCAATTTCCAAACCAATCATCCATGATATATCTTCCAGTATTGAAACACTTAGATATATGGAGACACTTGGGAACACTTATTCATCATCATATCTTCCAAGTTATACTTTAACTCTTCTTAAAAATACTTAGGTTGTATTTACCAACATATTAACATCAATGAATACTCATTATTCATTGAATATCATTGAAAATAAATATATCTCATATAAAGTGGGCTCATAAAACTCCCCCATTGTATTTATTCAAATGCCCATTTAAAATGATGTGTTAATATGTGCTACTAAACTTTCATTTCATTCACTCCCCACTCTTTCTGATCAATCTTTTCATTTTAATTTCTATCTCCCCCTTATTGATAAGAAATAAAAAGTATTTGTGAAAGGGTATCAATTCACACTTAGAAATGTGCCATTAACCATTTCAATTTAATTCTTCTGATCCATACTCGGAATATAAAACAAGAGGGTTTTATTTAGAAAACTATGTTGTCTATAATCAATTGAACTTGATACCAATCAGAAATAAAACCAATTACAATCAATCTTCAAGAGTTTTCCACCAATTCTAGGCTAAAACAATATATGATACTACTTGATATAGCAATTTTGATACACATTTCTCAATAATATTATCAACCAGAATTTCCTGTACTCACTTCAGTACACAGGTTAAAACATTTCAAGTATAAATAATAGGATACAACATCTTTTTCAATTCTTTAAATCTATACTTTTTTTATTAAAATAATCCCCCTTTATGTTATAATCTAATGTTGATTATCAAGGATGAGATATTATGATAACATGACTTTTTCAAATAAACCACCTTCAAGAATTTTCTACAAAAATCATATTTTCATGGACCAATATTGTCTAGTAGCTTCTTTATAATTATTTACTTATATACTCTTCAAGGTAAACACTCCTCAATATCTTCATAATGGTGAATCTATTCAAGGATGTATTCCAAGATTTTCTAATATGATAATACACCAAAATGGAATTCTTTATGTGGTTTTAAAATATTTACTACTTCCATATATTCACCAAGGATGATCTTCTTTAATGAATACACTTGAGAATAGATAGATCACTCCATGATGTAATTGGAATTTTCATGTTGTCCAATGTTCATATCACATACTCAAACTTCATGAAAGATGATTTTACATCAGTTTTTTTTTTAATAACAATTGAGAAATCATTCACATATAGTGACTTATTCATCTTTGCTATCCAAAATTGAGAGTATATTAATTTTCTCATGTTCTCCCTTTGAGATCATACTTCACCTTAAATTCTATGCATTTTAATTAAAAATACAATACACAAGTGTTAAAGGAATAAGGTGTATTTCTTTACTCCTCAATGTGAACAGCAAGGTTGAGAGAATTTTCTCAACTAAGTTTTTCCATTTTCTCCATTCTTCATGCTTACACATCTGATTTTCAAATCTAATTTGGTCTTTTATAGCATGGATCTCATTAATTATTTCATTTCATTGTGTGATATACTTATTCTCTTTTTATCCATCAAGTCATATGCATATCCTAGTGAAATATTCATTCTCTTCAAGGATTATTCTTATTCAAGGAATGCAGTTAAACATCCTTTGAAAATGTGTCCAGATTTATTACATATCTCACATAGAACTTTTCTAACACAATATTTTTCATTTGTTGAAAAAATCTTAGGAATTTTTTTTTCTTCATGTGGAATTTATTTTTCTTCTTTAGAAATTACTTTTTCTTGTGTTGTTTACATATTCCTTTCTTTTTCCAGATCTACTTTCTAAATAATTAATATGTCTTTTGTAATGTTGATATCTTATTAATAGTTTTCACATGGAAAATAATGAGTTATTTCCACATCATACCTTTTATATGTGATGCTCCTTCTAGTATTCCTGAACTTTTTTTGAATATGAAT
Organism: Viscum album; assembly: GCA_963277665.1. Lineage (NCBI taxonomy): Eukaryota > Viridiplantae > Streptophyta > Magnoliopsida > Santalales > Viscaceae > Viscum > Viscum album. Next base: position 20,260,285 of record OY728142.1, read on the forward strand.
TTTATTCAACTCATTGTCTAAGACACTTCCACCTATATTTTTAGGGTTCTTGAGAGAATTCTATTTTGTTTACTTCTTCAAAAAAAATCCCAAGGATAACTCTTCTTTATTATATGGTATTCTCTTATTATTTTCATTTAATACATGATGAGATTAGCATTCATCATTGTTGTGGCCATGACCACAACAACTACATAGTAATATTTAATATTCTCAAACCTGTTTGAGATGGATGGGTTCTTATGAATTTATGGATGTTACTTCTTCTTCCACTTTCTCACTATAAAATTAGGATTTTTTTTTTTGAGATTAAATTATTTTACCAAAAATACATTTCAAAATTCCAAAATCTATTTTACCACTAGAATTTTTCAACAAACCTTGTTCTTCCCTCCTTTAGTGCACACAGTCTGGATTTTTCAGATTCAGTAGCATGTTGTTTTTTGGGCCTTCATCATCACTGGTTGGAGATATTTTGGGGAATCAGTAACCATAATCCTTATTGAATTTACCATTTATGTAATGGTAGGATTATAATCACTTATTATCACCCATACTTATACAAGTATGGATTTTTACCCTACATTTTTCATGAAAATAGATTCATAAATTCATCAAATAAAGATAGGGATGGTACCTTCTTCTTAAAACAATATTGGTAAAGATCAAAAAAATATGTCATGATATTATTATCACATAATATAGGTATTTGGATTCAATATCCCACCTTATAATTTTCTATGATATAAGGTCCACACTTATTTGATTGTGAAGAATCAATATGTGTCATTTCTAAATTGACCAATTTGATTTCCAATTATAGACACTTCATATTGAGAGAATTATTATGATCTTAAATAAATTTTATTCTATCCTCACAATACTTCCTTATATTCCCAACATATTCATCATGCATTCTACTATTTTCTAAGGCAATGTATCAAGCTCATTTATCCTCTTGGATTTAACATCTAATTATGAATTCTTGATATCAATATTTTTTTTCAATTTTTATTCTAATGAATGAATCTTATTATAAAATTGTTTAGTGGAATCTTCCTTATCTTGTATGGTGTTGATCCAATCTTCTTTAATTTTGTATTATCTCACCATGAACTCCTCATTCTCACCTTCTTTGATAGTAACTTATTTTTAGAGCTTAATTCAAGTAAGTTCTCTTTCTCTCGAAGCCTCCTCTAAGTTATATGTATCATCTTCAAGATGAGTGATATATTCCTAATGAATTTAAAAAATCCCAAAAATTAAAGTAACTAGTTCATTAGGTAATCTAAGTATTATAACCTTTAATTCATCAATAGATGAATCTATTGATATATGATCACACCCACTTAAATATTATTCTTGTGAAAAATTTAAACAATAATCTTCACATACCTTAGGATCACTTGAATCCCTTAATCCAATTTAGATAAAAACATTTTCCATATCCTTTATGGCACATTGAACCACAATTTATTCTCTTTCTAAGAAATATTTATCTTCCTTTCTCAAAACACTTTAAACATCTTCCTCTTTTGATAAGAGGGACAACTTATTCATCTTATTCTAATCTTTCTTTTTCTTGTCCATCGAGGTTTTAGTAGAAATAGAATTATGATCTTAAATAGAAATAACTTATCTAAAACTGAACTTCATTATAATTTCAAGAAATAAACTTCCAATCTTCAAATAGAACAATTTCCTATTGAGAATCTAGTTTGAAGTGAACCTGGATACTATAATACCAATTCAGAATCCAATAAAGGTCAATGTATCCCTTTGATACCACTTGAGTAGGACCATTTGGGATATGTTATACACTAATATGGGGGTTAAATCAGTTTAGGTGTCTTATTTTAACTTTTACAATCTCATATTCTCAATTTTACCTATTTCACTATTGGGTGATGACTCTCTCTATCTCTCTCTCTCACTTTGTTCTTTCAAGTAGCACAACAGAACACACACGCATAAGAGACACTAAGATTTACAAAGTTTGATTTTTAAAATTAAATTATAGTCCTTGGTATTATATAGATTTAAAAAAGACTAGAAAATCCACTAGTATCAATATGTGGATATAATTGGGTAGGGTTTATCCTTGTACCCAAGTTTGGTGCATCCCGCACTCTATAAAATCCTACTAATTATTTATATTTTCATCCAGATGGTTTAAAATACAGTGAAATATCAATAATAAATTATAACATAAATTGATACTTTTGAATTGTTGGTGATATGATATTTCCCCTATTCTTCTTCTACTTTCACTTTCATAGTAGTATACAAGGATTTCTTCTCTTATTTTATATGAAAAAAAATTAACACACTTCTTTCATAGAAACAAGTTATCACTACCTTTATTTCTTAAAAGCAAGATTTATTCTTCTTCATTGTATAATCAATTTTTTAATAGAACCTATTTTTCTACTTATTTCTTCTTCAACTTCAGTGCATTACTGAATTGCACTAGATTTATTCACTAAATTCGACACATAGAAATTATATAAAAATATTAGTGTTGTATCACTATCCTTCATTGTTTCTTGGATAATCAATTTATATCATAGAGACTCTATTTAGTGAATTCAGTGATATTCAATAGATGCTCTACACAATCTTCTCTACATTATTCTTCTCTTCAACTATTTTGTGTATAAAGTAGTTTTTTATAGAATCCCTCCAATTCCTCTAGTTTGAATTTTAATTTCAAATTAAAATTCAAACTACCAACTTATTATTTAAACTCATACTTAGGATATTTTCCTCAATAGATCTTGATCATCCAATTTGAACTGGTAGTTATTTTAGACTGAAATAACTACCAAATTCATCAGATAAATCCAAGTTAGCATATTCTTTGAAATCAACCCAAAATCTTTTTTTACAGTGCATACATAGGCATTACATCACAGCCATTCAGTTTTCAATAGTTTTTAAAAAAATTCTACACATGGCTATGGTGTGGTCTAGGTGTTTTGTCATGGAGGTCCCTATATTTCCTGAACAACTAGAATCTAATCATTTTACTCTAAGAATTGGCTAAGGTGTTGCAACATGGTGTTCATAGACAATCATTTGACTATAGTGTGGAAAAGGGGTTGTGTTGTGGGGGTGAAAAAATCTCTAGAACCTATAAATTCTATCTAAATTACCTATATAGTGTGGAATTCCCACTATTGTGTGGAGGTCACAGGTTTTCCAATAACACCAAAAACTGACAAATTTTTGCCTATAGTGTGGTCCTTCTCTATAACATGGAACCTCTTACACTATGACATGGTCACCAATTATGCATCATGGTTATTAATACTATGGTGTGATACTTGCTCGTGATGTGGTCTGCTTCATGTCAGTATATCCACTTCTCCTCTAATACATCTTGCATCATGAACTCCATTCAAGATATATAATCACTAAGACAAAATCACACAGCATCGTCTGATTTCAAATTGAAAGCTTCATCTAAATACATGGATCTTCAGTAACCATGGATGGATCACCTTTATACTTCTTCATCATAGAGATGATAATATCATCTTCATGGAACTCCAAATATTTAATTCAATTTTGACTTAAATATATCAATTACATAAAAGGAAATAACATCAAACCAATTTCCAAACCAATCATACAAGATATATCTTCCAATCTTGAAACACTTAGAGACATGGAGACACTTACATGGGAACACTTCTTCATTATCACATATTATAATATATACTTAAAATATTCTTAAAAATGTTTAGGTTGTATTTAGAAACATATTAAAATAAATTAATACTTCTTATTTATTGAATATCATTGAAAATAAATAAAACTCATACAAAGTGGTGTCAACACATGTTGATTTGGAATTTAAACAAGAAGAATGAGGAGATGAACCGATATAATTTTCACTCGTTACTTTTTTTATTGGATATTTTCTTTCCACTACTCCTATGGTGATAGAAATAATTGATATAAGAATGATTTGAGTATTTATAGAAAATATAATGTAAAAATTGATATGGGGGAGAATTTAATAATGGTTAGTTTGAAGGATAATGGGTAGTGTGATAAATAGAGTAGAAGTAACAATCTCTTGTGATAGAAAATATTCCTCACCTTGGAAGAAACACATTGTATAGAAACTAATGAAATCTATATGGAAAAAATGAGCATATGATATTTTTAATAGTTTACCCAGAGAGTAATGGTGGGAGACAAACTAAGAAGGTTAAGGCACCTTTGAGGACTTTTATAGGTATTTCTGAATTACTAGGATATCCTTGAATTTTATTAATTCTCTATAGATTTAGGTAATTCCTCACACATATGTTTTTCACATATTAAAAAACAATAAAATTGTCCATTGCATGAATAATACACATACAAGGGTGATTTCTATGATGCTTGTAGCTCTCCCGATCATCTTCATGGATGGAAATAATGAAATTAACCCCCAACTTACACCCCAGATGCACTCCCAGCATAACTCAAAAATAAACCACCATGGAAACCACACTTGTTTTACTTCTTGTCTAAATATTCTTTATGTAGAGGATCCTTAAAGTGATTCACCCATATAGAATATTGTATTTAAACCAACTATAGATATCTCAACAATTCATGGGGTTGTTATTACTTTGGTGAGAGGGAAAGAAGTTTAGGCTATAACCATAGATCATATATCAAGTTTACAACCACGTAGGAGGTACAACCACAAATGAGGTTATATGCACAAATGAAAGGACACCATAACACAAACATAATTAAGAACATAAATAACACTCAAGTAATATGTAAATGGAGAATATTATTATCATGAAAGGACAGTAGGAATACTCTCCCCAAGTTTGATTTATCTTCTATCTTAGTTACCTTATTTATAACCATGAAGTCTCAACTCTTAATGATAAGTAAATATTAAATTACCAATGTAATAGTTCCATGTATCAAACCTTATCCCAACATCCAAACTTGACCACTTTAAATGCACAAAAAAGTAAACCACTCATGACCATAAATTTTATAAATAAAATTTAACAAAAGCTATTTTATTAAGTCTTACAACACAAACAAAACAATACACACTACAACCACAAATTTAATAAAGGATATTATGGGCATGGTTGATAGAGATAAGATTTCCATTATTTTTAATGTGTATTTCAATGATTTAATCCCCATAAATTTATCAATGTGAGATTAATTGTGTTTTTTTTTTGGATTTCAGGGATGTTTAAGCTTAAATGTGTTCTTTAATTTTAAAATTTTTCACTTCTATATTTTGAGAATAATATTTTCAATATGGATCTAAATTGATGAATTATTTTTTTAGGCTTCTTTTGATTGTGGGATTCAACTTATTCAACTAGACCAAGTGCTAATTCAAACTTCATAAGTCTCAAATAAATCATTCAATGTGGAAAATATTTTTGGATGACAGACTTGAACTTCCCTCATTAAATGAGGAATGTATTAGGATAAAATAAATGAAATGATATTATTATAGTTGGATATGAAAATGGAATCATAGTTTCATGGGCATATAAAATTTCATAGATAAATTTTCTAATTAAGACAACTATTGTACATTCCAAAGTAGAAGAATGTGAAGGGTCTCTTCATCCATAAAAATATATATTCAGTAATTCAGACATAACATTTTTTAATCATTTCCAAATTCTATAAAAATTTTAAGGTAGACATATAACACAATTCCTAATAACTCTTAATAATTAACCTTGGCATGTTTCAAAATTCTGGTGGACATAGATGGATAAAAATTTTGGAGGATATATTCTGAAGAATAAATTTGTTATTCTTAATTTTCTTTTTATTCTTAGTTTTCTAATTTCTTATTCTTCCCCCTTCTTCTTAGATACCCTTCACATAGAGGGGTAAACTTATAATTTATTATTGAAGGCAAGGTTTTCTTTTTTAATGCTTGAGTTCTTTCACTTCATGGAATAAAATCATCTTATATCTTTTGATAAGTTGGTTTCAATATTTTAATATCAGTTTTTATTATCAAGTATGATTGTATTTGGTTTTAGATTTTATAATTTTTATTAATTAGATAAATGGCCATTATCTCCCTATACTATGTTTTGGTTTATATACAATTTAATAGATCGTGGATTAGTGGTGAAGTACTCGTCAATAATTAGTATGTTTGGGAGGGGTAGTGGATATTCTTGATTGTTTAGGATAAAAAAGACCTAATTGGGTATTTCCTGAGTCAATTGAGGGTATTCGATGAAACTATATCTCACATAAGAAGGAGGGTATTCCAAGTTGAGATTTTGTAAAGTTGTATTCTCACCATCACTATTTTACTAAGGTAGTGATAGGAAGCGATTATGGAATCTCACTTTGATCGACTTAGCAGAATATGATTGGATAACTTGGAATGAGGATAGCATTACAATTGGAAAACTAAAACTGACATGATCACCCTTATCATGTCACTATTTTTAATCAATTTCTTCAAAAATATATTTTTAATCTCTTGTTTCATTACTTTGTTTTGGTTTTAAAATCAAAAAATTTCAAAAACACCCCAGTTTTTCCACCAATCCAAAGTGAAAAACTTGATTGTTGTACACTAATCTCTGAATATATCCTAGGTTGACCACTATGCTATATTTTAAATTTGTAAATAATTTTTTTATCACACCCCATGATAGGAATGCATAAAAATTTGTCATTTTTTTATAGGGAGGTGGTTCCAATAATCTAATTTTTAAATTGCATAACTAGAACCACTAACATTGATCCTTACCCCCTAAATCCTAAAATTGAAAGAGGATTATTGAATATGATTAGAAAAAATAATTTGATATCTAAATATAAGGAAATTTATCTTTCCAACTCAAGTGAAAATTAAAGTGTTCACTTTGAGCCTATCATCATGGCTGGAAATCCTAACCAAACCATTAAAGACCTATGTGCACTACAATTCCTTGATCAAAACAATCAATTTGTCATGCTATAATTACAAAATGAATTTGATATGAAAGATAAAATGATCCAATTTATTAATAAATGTCATCAATTTGTATGAGAATACCCAAAAAACATATTAAAGAGTTCACACATGTCTACTCCACTTTCAGACCTCGAGGAGTAGCTAAGGAGCAGGTAATGTGGAAGGAATTTTCCTTTTCATTGGAAGAATCTACCAAAAAATAGTCATATGAACTAAAAATAGAATATTTTCATGACTGGTATGACTTTTGGAGATTCTTCATGAAAATATTATTCCCCACCTCTAGAATAAAATCCATCATAAAGGATATTTGTGTCATTAGACAATCATTTAGAGAGACCCTCTATGAGTACTATGAGAAGTTTAAGAAGCTATGTTCCTAATAACCATATCAAACAATTTTTTATAATAAATTACTTGTTTTCATTAACCAAGTCTTACTATACATTTACATAAACATTTTGGATGCATAATATATAGGAGATTTTATTAACAAGTCATCAGAAGAAGCCAAGGGCTTGATTGAGAATATTTCTCAAAACTCACAATAGTTTGGTACAAGGGGTATTGGAACAAGATATATTCATTAGGTAATAACTTATTATCCATAAACCTTATTAGAAAATAATATTTAAGAGATAACTATTTTGGTGAGATAGATGGCCTTGAAATAAGTGAGTTAATAATAAGTATTGGCTAGAGTATGTGGTTTATGCTTATCACCTAATCATTTCACTGACTAGTGTGTTGAAGTACAGAGAATGGAAAGTTGTGCAGAAGCCTTTAATATAAGTAAATTTTAACAAAATCAAGTATTGATAGATCCTAACCAGTTCCAATATGGATTTGGAAATTAGCATAATTAGGCTAGACCCCTTACCAAAATCAGTTCCAAAATCAACCCCCATTTTAGCTTCAATTCCAAAACCCACTACCATTTCAACCAAATAAATCTTATAACCAAACTTCTTACTAATATCCACCCACTTTATAGATACCATATGATCAAACATCCACCATTTCACAACATTTTTTGTAACAATAATAAGGATCTGAGGTTGAGGAGTTGAATAATAAAGTTGATAAGTTGGAAAACACAGTAGGAAGTCTTATGAAAATTTTATCTAAAAACCTAGAAAAAATAATATCCTAAATAGTTATATACCCCAAGGATAATGTTAGTATGATAATAATAAAAATTAAAAAATAACTCCCACCACTATCATGCCTTGAACCTAAAATTATTACACCTATTCTAGATGAGAATAAAGTTGAGAATTCTAAAAATTCTAGGGAAATTCCATAAGAAGAAAAAAATAGGAAAAGGATAAGGATGTACCAAGGATTAAGATACAAGAAACACCATTAAAAATAAAAAAAAAGTGAGAATAAATAATTACTCTCAACATTTCCATCATGGATGATGAAATCAAATAAAAATCAATAGGAAGCACTTCAAAAAAATGGAAACCTTCCAAAAAATGCAAATTAATATCCCCCTACTTTAAGCACTCAAAAAATCACAAGGTATGTTAAATTATTGAATTATCTTTACACCAAGAAGATTATACATCAAGTTAATAAGAGGATTATCTTGGAAAAAAAGTGTCTTGGACCTTATCACACCATAGTTTCCAACCAAATGTCAAGAACCAAGGACATTTTCCATTCCATGAACTATTGTCTCATTAACTTTATATAATGATTTATGTGATCTAGGTTCTTCAATTAATGTATTTCCTCACTCAATGTACACTTCTTTATATATTGGATACTTTAATCCTAGAAGAGTGGTGGTCCAACTTGCAAATAAATCCACAGTTTTCTCAGCATGAGTTTTGGAATATGCCCTTATGAAAGTCAAATATATGTTATTCCCAATGTAATCATATATTCTAAACATGGGAAAATATAGTATTCCATCACACTCACCCATAATTTTGGGATACCTTTCCTAAATACAATAAAAACCATCATCAATGTCTATGAAGGAACACTCACCATGGAGTTTGGAGATAGCACTATCCGCTTTAATATTTTTGACTCCATGAGAAACCCTTTAGATGATCACTCACTCTTAGCAATCCCATGAAGAGGGTACTAACCCAATTGAATAATTAGGTAATTTCAATTAATTATTATCCTTATGAGATCATTTTCCCATTGAAAATATCATGGAACATGGCAGTTCCCAAAAATCAAGAAATTCTAATTATATGTGAGAAGAAGTGGTAACATCTGATTTATTTGATGATTTATTAATTGATGAAGAAGATAATATCATTTATTTTACATAGTATATTCAATCTTGAAAATTGGGTAGCCCCAATTTAATTTCATCCCTTCAACAGGCCCTAAATATGGGATTAAAACCACTTCCCATTGATTTGAAATATGTGTACCTCATGGAAGGATAGAAATTATCGATGATAATTTCTAATAATATGTTTGAAACCCAATAAAATCCTTTGATTAATATTTTTAGAGATAATTTATAATAAATAGGGTGAATCTTAGGTGATATCCTAAAAATAAACTCCCAAAATCGATCACATAGAATTCTTCTTGATAGATATTAAAAACCTATCATACAGCCCCGAAGGAGGATGAATCCCACCTTGATAGAGGTTATGAAGAAGGATATAGAGAATATCTTGGAATCATGGATCATCTATCCCATTTCATATTCATAATGGGTTGGCCCCATCCATATAATTCCCAAGAAAATTGGTCTAACCACTATGAGAAATGAAAAAAATGAATCGATCCCTATAATAATTCAAAATAGATAGAGAGTGTGTAAAAACATTATGAAGTTGAATTAGGTCACTCTGAAGGACCATTTTCATACCCCCTTCATTGACCAGATGTTATATAGGTCGGTATGGAGAACTCATTATTGTTTGTTGGGTATACTTTTAAGTTATTTTTAGGTACCCGTTTCTCTCAAGGATCAAGAAAATATTACCTTTACTTGTCCCTTTATAAATTTTGTATACAAAAATATGTCATTTTAATTATGTAATGCTCCAAGTACATTTCAGTGATGTATGGTAAATATATTTTCTGATCACAATGAATATTGTTTATAGGTATTTTTAAATACCCTTACCCCATTAGTTTAGAGTTGATGCCTTACTTTCTTACATTGGTAATATGAATAAGTGTTCGTATCCCAAATGACTGAATAGTTTAGTATATTTGGAAAAATATATACATACATAAGTTTTACATTATTACTTGAAAGGAAAAACAACATATCAACTCCATTGAAACACTCATAAACTCCTAGATTATCCATGCAGGTCATTTATAATATACATCTTCACACCCTAGGGAAAAATAAAATAAAATAAAGGGGTGAGCTCAGATGCTCAGAAAGGGTAATAAATTCATTTTAATATAATATAAACATGAAAAATAAGACAAGGTGAATAACTAAAAGCACATACCATTAAATCATAATCATGAGAATAATATGGAGGTATTGGAGCCAAAGGTTGGAATAAACCTTATGGTATTATAGTACGACCAAAAAACCTCAATAATAATTGTTGGTCGGAGTGGATACTCAAGAGGGGGGTGAATTGAGTTCCAATTAAAATTTCTCTTTATAAGATTTAAATTAAAATCCCTAAATTCATAAAACAAGTTAAACTGTAGTGAATTTATAAAAATTGTAAGTGTTCAATTAGTTTCTCAAAGATTGATTATTTCTCAGTTAACTTAATCTGAAGATTAAGTTAGATTTTGAAACTAACTTACTAGTTCACAATAATTACAAACACTTGATCGTTCAACTATCAGAGTTATTTTAAAATAGTTTTGAATTTCAAAGTAATTAGCAGCGGAATATTGAAAATAGTTTAAAACAAAAATAAGATGCACATCAGTTTTAACCAAGAGGTTCAATCTCAAGCTGAGACTTATTCCTCTCAAACAGTTTATATAAAACTTTGATCCACATCCTGGATCGGGGTTTACAATAGTTTTCAAACTGTCCAGGTCCTCAGACCTCTACCACAGTTCTATGTGGGAAAGCAGCAACAACAGCACACTGGCTGTCCAGGTCCTCATACCTCTACCACAGTTCTACGTGGGATATACATAGGTATAAAAATTATGGTGTGAGGATTTCAGTATCCCCTAGTTTAGCTTAAAAGTCAATGTGTTTCCAGACAAACAGAAGCACACACTACTCGTAATGTAATAAAAATGATCACAGCAGAGCAATAATATAGAGATAGGTTTAGAATTCTCTTGTGTGATGTCAATACAGTTCTATAATCCTTTGGATTGAAGCAGATGAAGCTTTGAGTCCTCAGGAAGTTGTCTGGAAAAAAGTGTGTCATGGTTCAGCTTGTGTTCTTCGTGAGGTTCAGTAGAGTGAAGAAGTTCTTTAGGCTTCAAATATTCTTTGTGTGTTCAGTAATGTCAAGTTTCATACAGTGTTCCTTTCTTTTTGAAACTTACTCCAATTATCTTCCTTCGTTATAGTGATCACGGCCTTTTCTTTTCGTGTTTTTATCGCACACATTGATTCTTGGTTACACTTCACTTTTAACTTGGAATGCACGTGTTGGAGCAGACAGGTTGCATGTGTTCTGCACCTCGTACCTCGTATTGTCTGATGATATGCCTATAAAGAAACATTAATTATGTCAGTGAATTAAAATCATAAAATATGATCATTAGAGATTAAATTGAAAGACGAAAAAATAGTTTAAGAAATAGTGTCACAGTAAGTCATGAAAATAGTGTCTCCTTCACACAGTGTCTAAGTGTCACGGTGTCTCGCGATCACGGTGCCTCGCGGTCATGGTGTCTCATGGTCACGGTGTCTCGCGGTCATGGTGTCTTGTTCACGGTGTCTTGTTCACGGTGTCAGCTTCACGGTGTTAGACTTTCATGGTGTCTGCTTTCACGGTGTCTGCTTCACGGTGTCATCTTTCACGGTGTCTTGCTTCACGGTGTCTGGCTTCACGGTGTCTGACTTCACGGTGCCAGAAATACATAGCCAGTGGTAAACTCATGGTGTCATAGACTTTTCAAAGTAACTATGTGCAGACTTAAATAAAGATGATAATAGAAAGGATTAGACTTAAGCATTTGTTAAAGAAGGTATTTTTAGAGTATATAGAAATTAGTATAAAGTAGGTAAATTTAATATAGAGAAATTAAGATCTTGCAAGGCTCTTCTTAAATCATGAGAATACTTTAAACATAAATACACATGATTGGATATAATTTAGAAGAGTTAACTAGGTTGAATAAGATTTGGGATCATTAAAACATGATTAATACATGAGGAGTCCAACAATCTCCCCCTTTTTGATGATCACAAATCATATACAGTTAAAGTGTATATTGTATTCAATTATAAAGATAAATTTCCAACATAGTATATAGAAACTTTTCCCCCTTTTGGGATTATCAAAAAGATGGAATAAGAGAGGGAAAAAATTTGAAGTCCATTAATAGAAAATAAGGGATAGTACAACAAAAAAAACAAAAACAATAGCATCCCTATCAAAAATAGTAATCATTGTGCCTCTTCAAGGGTTGTCCTGCTCTTTGCCTTTTGCAATATCAGAAGAAGAAGAAATAGGGGAAGTGGTTAAGGTAGAATAAGTCAGAGAGGTGGTTGATAAAGAGGGTAAAGGAAGGCCTTCAAAAACTGAGGGATCCAAGTTATGAGCAGTAGAAGATCTAGGCGGTTTTTGATCAAAAATCACAGGCTTGATCTGACTGAGTGATTATCCAACAGACATGGTGGTTGAGGCTAGGGCAGAGGAGAAGGTAGTAAGCCCAGGTCTGAGAGGTGCAGCCACTAGAGAAACAATGGTTGTACTCTGGACAAGAAGATAGGGCCTCAGGAGTTTGATGAAATCGGTAATGATCTCTCCACCATACTGCATGGATTTTTCAAAATAATCCTTGTTCACCATAAACTTTTCCAACAATCGAGTAAAATCTATGAGCTTCTGGACTTGGTTCTTGAAAGCTTGAGTCATAGGAGGAATCCATAGATTTTCTACAAGGTACTTGAAATGGTTTGTCATATTGGTCTTGGAGAAGATTCTGTTGAAGTAGAAATCCACTTTCTTGGAAATTTCTTGCTGAGAATCATTAGCAATTTTGGAGTGGATTTGTACTAATTCAAGAACTCTATCACTATTTTTGACTACTTCAGATAAGTAAGCCGTATTGAATCCACTGAGTACATTCTGAAGTTCTTCTTTGACTACAGTTCTGAGTAGATTATTGTCCAAGGAAGGTTTAGAGGATTTACTAGAGGCTTTGATAGCTGTGGTCAGAGATTTTAGTTGATTTATCACCTTTTAAAGACATCATGTATACTCATCAGTGATTTTATTGAGGTTGGAAACAAGCTCTTTCAGTTCCTTCACAATTTGTTTGTTCCTTTCAGCAATCTTTTCATCTAAGGATTCTAGATAAGGTTGAATCCGAGACACACTAACTTGTGGTATTTAAGGAGCAACAGGTTCAAATCTTGAATGCAGCTCTCTCTACATGTCTTCAACCATACTTATTAGGGTATTTACTTCATTACTAATCAGATTATTTTCAACTCTTACTTCTTGAATCTCATGGATCATATTAGGTTGTATTAGACAAATAATTTTCTCTAATAAAAGTGAGGCATATCTCTCACTTAAATTTGTCACAAGACAAGGTTGGGTATTCATAAGTTTCTCAACTCCGGATAAAATATTGGCACCAAATTACTTCAAATAATCCTTGCTCGCAAAGGATGACTGTTTAGATAAGGGTTTAGGAGTAGGGACTGGTACAGGCTCAAGTTCCTTCTCAGGTGCAAAATTGGAGACTGATTTCAATTGAAATAGGGAGGAAATATCAATTCTGGTTGTTGTAACCTACTGATAATCATTCACATCATAGAAACTAGGAAATTTGTACTGGGTGTCTATAGGACTTGACTCAGTTGGATGTGAGGCTTCAAAAGACTCAATATTTGGGGTTTTCTCCCCCTCAATAGGTGCCTCCTTCTCAGGACTGAGAGTCTTAGGATATTGGTCGAATTCCATAGACTCAACTCTGAGTTCCTCACTCATTTCCTGTCTAGCTAGCTGAAAGGCTAGCTCTATCATTTCTTCAGCAGAAGGTATGATTTGAGGAATAGATTGTTCCTCAGGGAGTTCCTCAATATTGACCTCTTGCAAAATAAGTAGCTCTTCCACTATAGGCTCTTCTACTGGAGGCTCTTCCATGGCATGCTTTTCAGGTTCTTTGGTAACTGATTCTGTTTCAGCCTCGGGTTGAATTTCTAGATTAATAGCTTCTTTAGGAGTAGGTACTTATTCTTCAAGAACTACATGAGGAATAGTTGTATTGTCTTTATCAACAACAATAGCTTCCCTAGGTGGCACTTCATCCTCTTATTCCTCTTCTTCAAGATACTCAATAATCTCATCTAGTTCCAAACCAAGATCAGAAATGTCTTTCGGTCTTGAGGGATAATCCACAGGATTGAATTTCTCATAAACTCTATCACTGTCTTCCACCCATTCCTTTTTCCAAGGATTCCAGTTTATCTTCATTATTTTGATGGTGGATTTTGAGAGACAGTACTCACAGTCCTTAATTACTTCCTCATTAGGTCTAACCACACCTTTGGAAAGAAGCATGGTTGAGATTAGCCAAGATTAGAACAGAGAAGTTGACTTGGATGTGACTTTGATCAACTCACACATATGGTGTATGATATACTTGAACAAGTTGATCTTATGGTCATTTTTAATAAGGTGAATCAAAAACATGTCTTGATATTTTAACACAGCAAAATCGCATTTTCTTGGACTTACCAAATTTTGTCCAAACTTAAACAGAAGTCTTGTTTCTCCATCTAATTTGGCAGCAATGGCTCTCCTCTGGGTGCCATTTCCAGTTAAGGTTTTCAGGGCATCTTCTAGATCAAATAAATCAGTTGAAGGTGCAGGTCCTCTCTGATAATCCTCACATATACCTTCATGAGGTATCCAAAGGCATGCAGCCCATAACCTCGAAGAGAATGAGCATCTCTGGCCATTAACCTAGCTCCTCACAACATAACTCTCATCAAAATCAAATGAGAACTATATGTATTGGTAAAATTGAGCCACTAACCTAGGATAGATAGGTCAATCCTCCTTCAAAACCCATTCTAACCAGCCTTGTTGTTCTAACACTTCCAATACCAATGACTTACTAGACAGAAGCCACTTGGGGCAAATATCTTTCTCGGTTACAACAACGCAGTTTACCAGATTCAAATTTAAAGGTCCTTCGGGTGTCAGCTTAGGTGAAATCTTCTTCTTCTTTGAGTTGTGCTTCTCAGGTGTCGATGATGACGGACGTTTCATTCTTAGAATTCACTGAAGTTTCGAGCGGGAAAAGGGTTTCAGGGATGAAGAAGGGTTCGAAAAGAGTAGGTAGGAGAAACCTCGAGTGAAGAATCGAGTGATACTTACTTTGTTTTATCATTTAGGAATACCAAATGTCGCGAAAATAAAAACGCGGGAAAAATAAAAAGGTGAAAAGGATAATTACCATGATACAGGTTTAAAGAAAAACATAAAGAATTTTTACGGAGAGACTGTATCTAGTCATTACGGTGAGACAATAAACGGGCTTCACGGTGAGACCGTGAGTGAACTTTTCAGTGTACATTACGGTGAGACAGTAATCATCAGATAATTAGTACAAAATACTAACTATGAGACCATAAACATGAAACTTTATGGTGAGACAGTGAACATGAGAGACAGTAACTGAGAAACCGTAATCATGAAATAGTAAAGTATAACACAATAAGATATCTAATAGTAAGACCTAAAACAACAACAAGTAAGGAATATATTTGAGATTTATCATGCCTAGTTTATGTATGATGTAGTCTATTCTCTCATAATTTAATGGTTTAGTGAATATATCAGCAAGTTGATATTCAGTACCAATGAATTTCAAAGTGATATCACCTTTTTTATAATGATCTCTCAAAAAGTGATGTGTTACATCAATATGCTTTTTTCTAGAATGTGAAACAGATTTCTTTGAGATGTTAATAGCACTTGTGTTGTCACAATTTATAGGTACATGTCTGAATTGATATCCATAATCTAGCAATGCGTGTTTCATCCACAAAATTTGTGCACGACAACTGCCAGCAGCTATGTATTCTGCTTCTGCAGTAGATAATGCAAAAGAATTTTGTTTCTTACTACACCATGATACTAGTGACTTGCCTAAAAGGTGACATGTTCCAGAGGTGCTTTTTCTATCTAACTTATAGCCACCAAAGTCAGCATCGGAATAACTAACTAATTCAAATGATTGTCCTTTAGGATAAAACAGTCCTAGATTGGGTGTTTGCTTGAGGTATTTGAAAATTATCTTTACAGCATTTAAATGAGATTCCTTAGGTTTTGCTTGAAAGTGAGCACACATACACACACTAAACATAATGTCAGGATGACTAGCAGTTAAGTAGAGTAAACTTCCAATCATTCCTCTATAAGTGGTTTGATCAATAGATTTTCTATCTTCATCAAGATCCAACTTACAAGTGGTACTCATGGGAGTGTCACTACTTTTAGTTCTATCCAATCCAAAACATTTTAGAAGATCCTTTGAATATTTACTTTGATTTAAAATAATACCATTTTCATTTTGAAAAACTTGAAATCCAAGAAAATATTTAAGTTCTCACATTAAACTCATTTCAAATTCGTTTTGCATCATTTTAGAAAAATCAATACATAAATAATTCTTCAAAGATCCAAAAATAATGTCATATACATATATTTGAACAACTAAAACATCATTAGAAATTCATTTTATAAAAAGGGTAGGATCAACTATTCCTTTTGTAAAACCTTTGGAAATAAGAAAAGTACTCAATCTGTCATACCAAGCTCGTGGAGCTTTCTTTAAACCATATAAAGCTTTTGATAATTTAAAAATATGATTTGGAAAATGAGGGTTTGTAGATCTGGGGGTTGTACAACAAAAACATCCTTAGCTATATACCCATTTAGGAATGCACTCTTAACATCCATTTGATATAGTTTGAAATTCAAATGTGCAGCATAGGAAAGAAGGATTCTGATGGATTCAAGTCTGGCTACTGGTGTAAAGATCTTCTCATAGTCAATTCCTTCTTCTTGACTATAGCCTTTTGCAACTATTCAATCCTTGTTTCTAACTATGTTACCAGCTTCTTTAACTTTATTCCTAAAAACCCATTTAGTGTCTATGGTCAAAGTGTCCATAGGTCTATCTAATAATTTCCAAAATTTGTTTCTTTCAAATTGATTCAATTATTATTTCATAGCCATCACCCAAAATTCATCATTTATTGCATCATTGATATTTTTAGGTTCAATCTGTGAATGAAAAGCTTGATGTTCAATTTGGTTTCTCATAGAAGCTCTAGTTTGTGTCCCTCTATCTAAATCACCTACTACAGAATCTAAAGGATGATTTTTAAGGGTCCTAGTTGGTCTAGAGAAGGTAGGGATAGAAATTTTAGTTTCATTTACAGGTTTGGGTTCTATAGAGACTGGTTCTGGAAAATTTCCAGAACTAGTTGTCTTAATAACAGGTTCACTGTTCTTGTCATTATGGTTTAAAATGGACATATCTTCTTCAAGATTTTCAAGAGGGGTCTTAGGTTCATGTGGATCAGTTTCATCAAATTTGATGTGTACAGATTCTTCCACACATTTGGTTCTCTTATTGAATACTCTATAGGCTTTACTCGAGATTGATTAACCTAAGAAAATTCCTTCATCACTTTTGGGAGAAATTTTTTCAAGATTATCTTTAGTGTTAAGGATAAAAACTTTGCAACCAAAAACTATAAAGTAATTAACCTTAGGCTTCCTATTGTTCCAAAGATCATAAGGGGTTTTTTTAAGAATTGGTATAATCAAGACTCTATTGATAATGTAACAAGCTGTATTTACAGCTTCAGCCCAAAAATAAATAGGTAAATCATATTCATTGAGCATTGTTCTTAAAATCTCTTAAAGAGTCCTATTTCTTCTTTCTACTACACCATTCTATTGAGGTGTTCTAGGAGTAGAGAAGTTGTGACTATATCCATTGTGTGAGCAATAAGATTCAAACTCTTGATTTTCAAACTCATGACCATGATCACTTCTCAAGGTCTTGATCCTAAGTTCACTAAGGTTTTCTACATACTTGGAATATTTGATAAAATAAGAACAAGATTCACTTTTGTGAGCAATAAAGTATACCCAAGTGCACCTAGAAAAATCATCTACAAGAATATAAACATAGTGCTTCCCATTTAGACTTGAAACTCTTGATGGTCTAAAAAAACCATGTGAACCAACTTGAGAGGTTGAGAAGTAGAAATGTCTTTCTTTGATTTGAAAGAAACTTTGTGTTTTTTTCCCTTTTGACAAGGATTACACACTTTATCAGCTGGGAATTCCAGTTTAGGTAAGTCTCTAACTAAACCTTTCCTAGTTAGTTTTCTAAGTGAGTGTACATTGCAGTGTCCTAGCCTTCTGTGCCATAGCCAAGATTCTTTATGAAAATCATTTAAACAAGTAACATCTTGTTTAGCTAAAGAATTCAAATCTACAGCATAAACATTTTCATTTCTTAATGCAGTAAATACCAAAACATTTTTAGAATTAAAAACATTACATGAATCATTTTCAAATTTTACATTGAAATCATAATCACACAACTGAGAAATACTTAACAGATTATACTTTAGTACATCAACAAATAGTACTTTATAAATTAAAATTGAATCAGTGTTACCAATCTGGCCTAAGCTGATGATATTTCCTTTTGAGTTATCCCCAAAGGTGACATGTCCTCCATCAACTTTGATTAAGCTCTTAAATAATGAGTATTATCCTGTCATATGTCTTGAACATCCACTTTCCAAGTACCATATCTTCCTATAGTAACTTTTCAAGCAAGTTTCCTACAAAACAGATTTAGACAGAAGATAATTTTGGTACCCAGATTTTCTTGGGTCTAGAAAGGTTAGCAAGTAAAACTTTAGGAACCTATATTTTTCTAATGTGTTTCATATAATTAACAGATTCAAATGATTTTGATAAGTAAACTATGCTTAGTCTGTAAGAATTTGAATAGCTAGATAAAGCATAAGAGTTTCCAGAACTTGAACTTGCAGTATATTGTCCGGATTTTGGAATAAATTTATTCTTAACAATCTGTCTTTGTCCAGGTTGGTATCCTAAACTAGTAGTATACTTTGGAGAAACTTGTTTTCCAAGAATTTGAGTTAGATTATTCTTTCCATTTTTTAACTTATTTAAGTCTTTTCTAAGTTTCTCATTAGACAATTTGAGTTCAGTATTCTCCTTTAACAGTTGAGTATTCTTTTCCTTTTCTATACTAAGATCTGATTTAATAGTACTAGTCAATGCATATTGTTTCTTTAATGATTTTTACTTATATTTTAGCTCATTTCAAGTATCTTCTAACATATTACAGTATTCAAATAATTTATCTTTAGACATATTATCATCATTATTTGAATCACTTTCATTTCCAGAATAGTAATCATTCAGCATAGGGGAAATAGATACCTCAGATGTTTTAGTCATGAAACACTTGTTGGCATGATTATTTTCTTCAGAATAAGAAGCTTCAGATCCACTTGAGCTGTCTTCCGAAGCACTCCATGTTGTCTTCATGGATTTATTATATTTTTTGTCCTTATAATCATATTTTTTCTTAAACTTCAATTTTGGACAGTCAGCCTTAACATGTCCTTTCCTTTTATATTAATAACAGACTATCTCATAATTTTTATCAGTTTTCTTCCAATCTCTCTTCTAATTACCTTGTTGATCATACTTACCCTTATAATTTAATTTCCTGAAAAAATTCTTCTTTCTATAGAATTTTTTGAATCTTCTAGCTATATGATCCATCTCTTCATCACTGTCTGAGTCATAATTTTCACTAGTTAAGCTTTTGACAGGTATGTGAACTTTCTCTTTGTCCTTGGTCTTTGAGGCAGTAGACTTAAATGTCACTGACTTCTTCTTAGGTTCATCATCTTCCTCTTTATTTACCTTCAGTTCTTCTTCATACATCATCAATTTTCCAATAAGCTTCTTGACATATATCTTGCCAATGTCACATGATTCTCATATAGATACAGAGGTTCCTCTCCATCTGTCTGGTAGGCATCTTAGTATCCTCATGATTTTCTCCTTTACTGGAACATCTTTTCCCAGTGAGCTCATTATATTGACTATCTCATTAAACCTGAGATACATATCAGAAATAAATTCATCAGATTTCATTTTAAAATTATCATACTTAATAGTGTATGTATTTAGTATCATTTCCTTAACATTGGTTGTTCTCTCATAGAAAATAGCTAGAGTATCCCATATTTCATAAGAAGTCTTACAAGCAGATATTCGATTAAATTCTTCATCTCCTAAAGAACAATACAGGGCATTCATTGCTTTACAATTATTATTATAAGCATCTTTTGTAGGTTTATCCCAAGTAGTTCTAACAGTTTCTGGAACCTTATACTGAGTATCTATGGTAGTCCAAATGTCAAATCCCATAATTTCTAAATGGATTTTCATTTTGATTTTCCATTGGACATAATTAACACCATTAAAGAAGGGTGTCATGTTGGTAGCTACACCTTCTAATCTATTATCCGTAATTAGATTTTAGAAAATGTATTTAAAGAGATAAAAATTTAGACAGCATAGAAATTTATGATCTTTAAGACACAACTAAAATCACAGTTGAAAACTTTTCACAAACAGAGGATTTTGAAAAACTTTTATCAACAACCTCTGATACCAAATGTTGGTTGGAGTGGATACTCGAGATGGGGGGTGAATTGAGTTCTAATTAAAATTTATGTTTAAAAGATTTAAATTAACATCCCCCAATTCATAAAACAAGTTAAAATGTAGTGAATTTATAAAGATTGTAAGTGTTCAATTAGTTTCTCAAATATTTATTATTTCTCAGTTAACTTAATCTGAATATTAAGTTAGATTTTGAAACTAAATTACTGGTTCACAATAATTGCAAACACTTTCTAGTTAAACTATCAGAGTTACTTTAAAAAAGTTTTGAATTTCAAAATAATTAGCAGAAAAATATTGAAAATAGTTTAAAACAAAAATAATATGCACAGCAGTTTTAACCAAGAGGTTCAGTCTCAAGCTGATACTTAGTCCTCTCAAACATTTTATATAAAACTCTGATCAACACCCTGGATTGGGGTTTACAACAGTACTCAGACTGTCCAGGTCCTCAGACCTCTACCACAATTCTACGTGGGAAAGAAGCAAAAACAGCACACAGGCTGTCCAGGTCCTCAGAACTCTACCAAAATTCTACATGGGATACACACAGGTATAAAAATGATGGTGTGAGGATTTTAGTATCCTCCAGTTCATCTTAGGAGTCAGTGTGTGTCCAAACAAACAGAATCACACACTACTCATAATGTAATAAAAATGATCACAGAAGATAAATAATATGGAGATAGGTTTAGAATGCTCTTGTGTGATGTCAATGCATCTCTGGAATCCTTTGTATTGAAGTAGATGAATCTTTAAGTCCTTCTCAGGAAGTTGTCTAGAAAACAGAGTGGCGTGGTTCATCTTGTGTTCTTCGTGAGGTTCAACAGAGCAAAGATGTTCTTTAGGCTTCAAATATGCTTCTTGTGTTCAGTAGTGTCAAGTTTCATACAGTGTGCCTTTATTTTTTAAACTTCCTCCAAGTATATTCCTTTATTATAGTGCTCACGGCCTTTTCTTTTCGTGTTTTTATCGTACACGTTGATTCTTGGTCACACTTCACTTTTAAATTGGAATACACGTGTTGGAGACGACAGGTTGCATGTGTTCTACACCTCGTACCTCGTATTGTCAGATTATATGTCTACAAAGAATCATTAATTATGTCAGTGCATTAAAATCATCAAATATGACCGTTAGAGATTAAATTGAAAGACGAAAAAATAGTTTAAGAAATGGTGTCACAGTAAGTCATGAAAACAGTGTCTCCTTCACACGGTGTCTGAGTGTCACTATGTCTCATGGTCACGGTGTCTTGCGGTCATAGTGTCTCGTGGTAACAGTGTCTCATGGTCACGGTGTCTCGCGGTCATGGTGTCTTGTTCATGGTATCAGCTTCACGGTTTTAGACTTTCACAGTGTCTTCTTTCACGGTATCTTGCTTCACAGTGTCTGCTTTCACGGTGTCTTCTTTCATAGTGTCTGCTTCATGGTGTCAGCTGTAACGACCCAAAGTTTCATTAATAGAAAATACCTCTTGATCCAGTTAAATGTTTCTTTATGAAAAATGTTTTTATAAGATGTCAACTTCTTTAGTTTTATGTTAAGATTTGTGACTGTTACTTTTATAGTTGTTGAACAAAGATCATCTGAGTAGTATAAATATAAGGCTTTAACGAACCCATTTCTACTCAGACAAAGGAAGCGATGGCCTCATCCAGTAGAATTGCCCCTTATGAAGCCCATTTATCAGAGCTCGGAAAAGATGTGGCATCTTTGGGCTTTGCCCTTGACCAAGCCCAAGCTGAGCTTCATCAAGTCAAGCTCGAACATGATCGTCTACGGGAAAAGTGGAAGTTGATTGAAATTACCACTTGAGCGATGTTATCTGAGCCGCCCCAAGAGTCTGTCACCATCGCACACCTTACCTTTAGGTCTTATGCGGCTATTTTAAGGGGTTATGTAACAAATAAGTAGCACCATGTTCATGTACATTATTTTTGTATATAATAATGAATATAATTTCTAGTCATTTTTGATACATTGTAATTAGTTTTTAAAGTACAAATGGTGTTTTTAGTTATTATTTAATTAAGAATTATATTTTATTAAATTAAAGGATTTTTGAATTAAATAATATTTTAATAAAATATTATTATTAATATTAAATTAATTTTTTATTAAGTATAAATGATCTTATAATTTTATGAATGCAATTAAAATTTTTATTAAGGTTTGAAAGCCATTTCTGTCAAAACCCATGAATTTTTTTATAAATGTCGGTTTTTATTTTAAAAGTGAAAATTCACATATTTAGAAAATTATTCAGATAAAATAAATATTATTTTTGGAATCATGATGTCAAAATTATCCAACGGTGAATTTTTCAAAATTTTCTGAGACAGTCAAATTTTTGGGTAAAAATTAAATACCATTTAAATATATAATGTGTTTTATGACATCATAATGACCCAATGGTGATGTAATAAAATAACATAATCCTTATGTTCGGCCAATATGTGTTTTATCATTAAAATAATGAGGTTTTGGGTTTGTTTGACTTACTTTTCAAAGCATTAATGGAGCCCTCAAGACTTATTCAACACTTTGCCTTTTTAAATTAATTTCCATGGGAGTGTGACTCACCTCCACATAAGCAACCCTAATTTTTTAATAAGTTCGGACCTTGGCCTTGTAAAATATTTTTTTCCTCTTTCCTTTTCCAGAAACCATGGGCAAATACCATGGGATGGTTTGTGGTTTGGATTATTTTAATATAAGGGGTCCCAAACCTAAATAATAAAGAATTCTCTCACCTTTCCTATATAACCCCACCCAAGATCCCACTTCATCCTCACTAAAATCCCTTGGAGTTCGTCCAACCTCTGCCCTACTCTCTCTAGAATCCTCCCAAGGTGCCCCAAGCTCCCAAGAAGCCTCTCACAAGCCTCTCTCTAGCCTTTGGAAGCACACTTCCAAGTAAGGGTTTTTTCTTCCTTTCTCATTTTTGTCAATTTTATTTAAGTTGTATTGCCCTTTTAATTTCAATTATGAATGTTGGGGTATGGTTTCACACCTCCCCCATATTTCCCTCTTATTGTTTGAATGATGGGAGACCTCTTTCTCTCTCATTAAATGTCTCTCATGTACACTCGTTACTATGCTGAAATTCCGAAAGGAACTTTTTTCTCCTCTTTTATATTCAAGCAATACTTTTGTATCATGAATCTAAATTCCTTTTCAATTGTTGGGACATGTATCTATATGACCTCCTTACTGTCCATTATATGTAAATATGATGAGGAACCCATTTCTCTCTCATCAACCATTTTTTTATGAATTCTTATGTCACGTTGTTACGTTGCCGAAATCACACCGATTTTCTAAGCCAATGTCATTGTGTAGTGAATACCATGCCCATTTCTCCATCAAGGGTATTCACCTTTATGAACATTTACTTATTGATTATAAAGTTTCATGTATGAATTCCACATTCCTTTATCGTGGAATAAATGATTATCTTTTATGAATCCATGTTTTATGATCCATGTGGCACACTTATGCATGAAATGAAATGTTTAAGAAGGGTGCGCCCTTATAGCGCTCCAATGCATTGGGTAAAGTATAGTATCATGATACGTCATGTGCAATGAGTGTTGACTCATGCTAATTCAAGTGAAACGAGGGTTTACTCGTGCTTCAAGTGCAATGAGGGTTTACTCATGCTCCATGTGCAATGAGCCTTGGCTCATGCTAATTCAATGTTAAGTGTTGTTGCCACATTTCCATGTTATGGTTATCATGCTTTATCATGCCTTTATGTTCATGTTACTATAATGCTCTATTGATGTTCCTATTGCCTAACATGTATTGTACTCCTCATGTTATTCATTGTGTACTCCCTTACTGGGCTTTATAGCTCACCCTTTTCTTATGCATGTCCTCAGGTTATCCCATGCAATGCTAAGTACGAAGGAATGTAGTGGTCATGTAAAGGAAGTTTTCAATAAAGATGTTGTATTTCAAGTTTAAAGTTTTTATGTAATGATACTAAGCCCCAAAGACACTAAACCTCTCAATCTTCTTTGTTGTATCAAGTGAAGTTTTATGTAATAAAGTATGCTTAAGTTGTAATAAAAAGCAGGGTTGTCATAGTTGGTATCAGAGGATAGGTTTAGTTATTTTTGGGATTAGGAAACCCTAGTAAAGCCTTAGATACAAGACTAAGAATAATAAAAACATCCCTAAGTTTTGGTAAATACTAAGTAAGTGGTTTATTAATCAAATACATCCATGTCTGGATACGAGCAGGTAGAGGCGGCTCTGGCACAGATGTATCCTAGGGGTAAAACCCGAAAACACCGCTTTAAGCTAGACTCGAACGGGAACTGGTGCACAAAAACGGGCCTTGATTCACTCTTGGTTACGACACTCCCGGGGGATATGTTTTGATAAATTCGGAATCTTAGTATGAACCCTTATTAAGGGAAAAATGCCCCTAAGAACATATGTTAGAAGGAAGATCATGAAAATCCTGGATTGAATCCTATAGACTCATGAGTTAAAGAGATTAAAGTTTATTTATAAGTCATCAACTTTTGTCTTTGGATTACCCTTTATGTGTTACCCCTAACTTTCCTTTTATTCCAGCCAATGGCCAGTAATAGGAGAACTCGGGCTAACAACCGTTGTGAAGATCAGTGTGATGATTGTACTAATGAGATGCCCAATCCAATGGGAGCGGGAATCGCGAACTTTGTCACGCTTCTCTATCAGCTAACTCAAGTTTTGAATAGAAACATGGGTCAAGAGGAACATTCAACCCCCCCTAAGAAAGAACAAGTTGCTATCGAGAGCTTCATGAGACAAAGGCCTCCTACTTTTAGTGGATCATCTGATCCCACGATCGCTGAGCAATGGATCAACTCCATTGAAAAGATCTTCTCTATACTTCAATGTTCTGAACAAGAGAAGGTTCTCCTGGCGGATTATCGTATGGAGGGTGAAGCTGATCAATGGTGGACGTTGATCAAAAATACGAAGCCTGAGGAGGAGATCGAGGCTTTGGAATGGAAGGAATTCTGGAAGATGTTTTTCGATAAATATTTTCCGCGCACCCTCCGTCTTAAGATGGAAAGGGACTTCCTTTCCCTCAAGCAGAAAGATGAAGAATCTTTGGGAGCGTACGAGGCAAACTTCACAAGGCTTGCACGATACGCTTCCGGCTTTGTCGTTACCCCCGAATGCAAGTTTGACCGCTTCTTTGGTGGGCTGAAGCCTAGCTTGCGGAAAGCATTAGCGATCCGTGACTTCGACAGCTATAAGGAAATTGTCCGATGTGCCCTCAAGGTTGAAATGGAGATCGGAGAATCATAGGGGTATCATGGGGACAAGAAGCGTAAGGTGGACTTCAATGCTGGTGGTCCGATGGATAAATCCAACGGTGCTAAGAAGTTCCAGCACCCCACTTGCCAAAAGTGCGGAAAGAAGCACCCTGGAAATTGCCTTAGGGGGACGAGAAAATGCTTTAGGTGTGGAAGAGAAGGGCACCTAGCTATTAAATGTCGGAAAGAAGGACCCGCGGCTGCGATAGAGGAGAGGAATGCTCCATTCGAACCTCAACGCGTTGTTCAATGCTACAAATGCAAAGAACTGGGTCATTTTGCGAATCAGTGCCCTAATCCAAGGGTTATCAGAGGCAACCAACAACCTCCAAGATAGCAAGGAAGAGCTTTTTCCATCACTTCTGCTGAAGTGAACCCCGACAACGAAGTGGTGACAGGTACGCTAGTTATTCATTCAAGAAAAGCGAACGTACTTTTTGATTCAGGTTATACGCATTCTTTTATATCTCGAATGTTTAGTAGAACAATCCCAGCACCACCACAAATCCTGGAAGTAAATATGTCGGTGAGTACGGAAAATGGGGCAATCATTGCATCCCATGAATATAAGTCCTCCCCTGTTATAATCTGTGGATTGAATTTCCCGGCAAACCTTGTCATACTCCCTTTGGTGGAATTTGATGAAATTCTTGGCATGGATTGTCTTTACTTATATAGATCCAACATAAATTGTCGGGAGAGGGAAATCACACTCCATATGGAGAATCGACCCCCGATTCTTTACAAGTGTCAGGAGGAAGATGAATCTCCTTTAGCTCCATCATCTCAAGCATGGATATTACTACCTTATGAGCACGCATATTTGGCTCAGATGATTGAGTCCAAGGAAGAAACCACCCTTGAAGAAATTCCTATTGTGAGGGAATTCGCTGAAGTATTTCCCGAGGAACTTCCTGGTCTTCCTCCAAGAAGAGATGTTGAGTTATCAATTGAACTTATACCTGGGGCGCTACCAATATCCAAGAATCCATATAGAATGGCTATTGTTGAGCTTTAAGAGCTGAAGAAACAACTACAGGAGAATCTGGATAAAGGGTTTATACGCCCAAGTGCATCACCATGGGGTGCACCAGTCCTCTTCGTCAAGAAGAAGGATGGGTCAATGCAGTTTTGCATCGATTATCGTGAACTTAACAAAATAACGATAAAGAACAAGTATCCTCTCCCAAGAATCGATGACTTTTTTGATCAGCTGCATGGAGCACAATACTTCTCCAAGGTGGACTTGCGGTCAGGATATTATCAAGTAAGGGTGAAGAAGGAAGATATCCCCAAGACTACTTTTCGTACAAGGTACGGGCACTATGAATTCATAGTAATGCCTTTTGGACTCACCAATACTCCAGCAATATTCATGGACTTGATGAATAGATTCTTTAGAGAATACCTTGACAAATTTGTGGTAGTCTTTATAGATGATATTCTAATATACTCCAAAACTAAGGAGGACCATGAGGAGCATTTAAAAACTGTACTAGAGACTTTGCGCAAGGAGAAGCTCTATGAAAAGTACAGCAAGTGTGAGTTTTGGTTGAAGTAAGTCTCATTCTTGGGCCATATCATCACAAGAAATGGGATATCTGTGGACCCCTCCAAAACAGATGCAATTGAGGGATGGCCGAGGCCAACATCGGTAACTGATATTCGTAGCTTCTTGGGGTTAGCTGGATATTATCGATGATTTGTGAGAAATTTCTCACGATTGTCCAACCCTCTTACCAAGCTAACTTGAAAGGGAGTAAAGTTTTCTTGGAGTGATGAATGCGAAGAAAGCTTCAAGGAGTTGAAAAGGAGGCTTATCACTGCACCCGTGCTCACTTTACCTACAAGTGGGGAGCTTTTTGTGGTATTCAGTGATGCTTCGAAGAAGGGATTAGGATGTGTACTGATGCAGAATGATAAAGTGATATCATATGCCTCAAGGCAGTTGAAAATCCATGAGCGAAACTATCCAACGCATGATCTGGAGTTGGCGGCGGTGATCTTTGCCTTGAAAATCTGGCGGCATTATCTCTATGGAGAGAAATGTGAGATATATACTGACCACAAGAGTCTTAAATATATATTCACACAGAAAGAGCTTAATATGCGCCAGAGAAGATGGATAGATCTCATCAAGGATTATGACTGTTCAATACATTACCACCCTGGGAAAGCGAACAAGGTGGCAGATGCCCTAAGTAGAAAGGATCCAGCGATTCTATCAATGATGAGAATTGAGAAGGATCCAATCTTCTTAGACTTAATGAAGATGGATGTGGGAATCATAAAGAAGGGAACATCATCAATCCTTTCACAAATGATTGCTCAACCATCTCTTTTGGAAAGGTTAAAGGATGCTCAAAAGGATGATGCGGGAATCCAAGAAAAAGTGGAAGCTATC
This sequence comes from Viscum album, assembly GCA_963277665.1. Classification (NCBI taxonomy): domain Eukaryota; kingdom Viridiplantae; phylum Streptophyta; class Magnoliopsida; order Santalales; family Viscaceae; genus Viscum; species Viscum album. The sequence goes on from OY728142.1 coordinate 20,288,869, forward strand.
AAAAAGGGAAAATCCTCAGAGTTTAATGTTAATGAAGAAGGAATTGTGCGGTTTGGGAAAAGACTATGTGTTCCATCAAGTTCAGAGCTGAAGAAGGAACTTTTGGATGATGCACATAGTTTAAATTTCTCTATTCACCCAGGGAGCACAAAGATGTATTGAGATCTACGAGAAAACTTTTGGTGGGATAATATGAAGAAGGAGATCGTTGAATATACATCAAAGTGCCTGGTGTGTCAGAAAGTGAAGGCAGAGAGGCAGAAGTCTAAGGGGATGATGCAACCATTGCCCATACCAGAATGGAAATGGGAGAACATCACCATGGACTTTGTCACCGGACTTCCAAGGACATCCAAAGGCAACAATGCAATCTGGGTTGTTGTGGATCGTCTTACAAAGACTGCACACTTCATTTCTATTCGAGAGGATTTCTCTTTGGATCAACTGGCACGGATATATATCAGGGAAGTGGTACGGTTGCATGGAGTACCACTATCTATTGTTTCTGACCGAGATCCAAGATTTACCTCTATGTTTTGGAAGAGTCTTCAACATGATCTGAATACTGAACTAAACTTCAGTACGGCCTATCATCCTCAAACTGATGGCCAATCTGAGCGGGCTATCCAAACACTTGAGGATATGTTGAGAGAGTGCTCAATGGACTTTAAAGGAGGATGGGATCAACATCTTCCTCTAGTTGAATTCTCTTATAATAATAGTTTCCACTCGAGCATCCAAATGGAACCATATGAAGCCCTGTATGGTAAAAGGTGTAGAACACCAGCTTGTTGGGATGAGGTCGGTGAACGTAAGCTGCTTGGACCAGAAATGGTCAAAGAAATGGTGGAGAAGGTGAAAACCATTCAGCAGCATATCAAGGCAGCCCAAATTCGACAGAAGAGTTATGCAGATAATCATCGACGAGACCTTGAGTTTAAAGTCGGAGACATGGTGTTTTTACGCATATCTCTGTGGAAGAAGGTCATGAGGTTTGGAAAGAAAGGGAAGTTAAGTCCAAGGTACATAGGCCCCTTCGAGATTATTGATCGTGTTGGGGTTGTGGCCTATCGACTAGCACTTCCACCTACTATGGCCAAGGTGCATGATGTCTTCCATGTATCCCTCTTAAGGAAGTACATACCAGACCCTTCACATGTACTCTCTTCCGAGGTGGTACAATTAGAAGACGATCTTTCTTATGAGGAGCAACCAGTGAAGATCTTAGATCGTAGAGAAAAAGTTCTACGAAATAAGACAATGCCCCTCGTCAAGGTGTTGTGGAGAAACCACAAGTTTGAAGAATCAACTTGGGAGTCGGAGGATATGATGAAGCTAAGTTACCCACATTTGTTTTAGTGTGGGAAAAGGAAAATTTTGAGGGCGAAATTTCTTAAGGGGGGAATATTGTAACGACCCAAAGTTTCATTAATAGAAAATCCCTCTTGATCCAGTTAAATGTTTCTTTATGAAAAATGTTTTTATAAGATGTCAACTTCTTTAGTTTTATGTTAAGATTTGTGACCGTTACTTTTATAGTTGTTGAACAGTGATCATCTGAGTAGTATAAATATAAGGCTTTAACGAACCCATTTCTACTCAGACAAAGGAAGTGATGGCCTCATCCAGTAGAATTTCCCCTTAAGAAGCCCATTTGTCAGAGCTCGGAAAAGAGGTGGCGTCTTTGGGCTTTGCCCTTGACCAAGCCCAAGCTGAGCTTCATCAAGTCAAGCTCGAACATGATCGTCTATGGGAAAAGTGGAAGTTGATTGAAATTACCACTCGAGCGATGTTATCCGAGCTGCCCCAAGAGTCTGTCACCATCGCACACCTTACCCTTAGGTCTTATGCAGCTATTTTAAGGGGTTATGTAACAAATAAGTAGCACCATGTTCATGTACATTATTTTTGTATATAATAATGAATATAATTTCTAGTCATTTTTGATACATTGTAATTAGTTTTTAAAGTACAAATGGTGTTTTTAGTTATTATTTAATTAAGAATTATATTTTATTAAATTAAAGGATTTTTTAATTAAATAATCTTTTAATAAAATATTATTATTAATATTAAATTAATTTTTTATTAAGTATAAATGATCTTATAATTTTATGAATGCAATTAAAATTTTTATTAAGGTTTGAAAGCCATTTCTGTCAAAACCCGTGAATTTTTTTATAAATGTCGGTTTTTATTTTAAAAGTGATAATTCACATATTTAGAAAATTATTCAGATAAAATAAATATTATTTTTGGAATCAGGACGTCGAAATTATCCAACGGTGAATTTTTCATAATTTTATGAGACAGTCAAATTTTTGGGTAAAAATTAAATACCATTTAAATATATAATGTGTTTTATGACATCATAATGACCCAATGGTGATGTAATAAAATAACATAATCCTTATTTTCGGACAATATGTGTTTTATCATTAAAATAATGAGGTTTTGGGTTTGTTTGACTTACTTTTCAAAGCATTAATGGAGCCCTCAAGACTTATTCAACACTTTGCCTTTTTAAATTAATTTCCATGGGAGTGTGACTCACCTACACATAAGCAACCCTAATTTTTTAATAAGTTCGGACCTTGGCCTTGTAAAATATTGTTTTCCTCTTTCCTTTTCCAGAAACCATGGGCAAATACCATGGGATGGTTTGTGGTTTGGATTATTTTAATATAAGGGGTCCCAAACCTAAATAATAAAGAATTCTCTCACCTTTCCTATATAAACCCACCCAAGCTCCCACTTCATCCTCACTAAAATCCCTTGTAGTTCGTCCAACCTCTGCCCTACTCTCTCTATAACCCTCACAAGGTGCCCCAAGCTCCCAAGAAGCCTCTCACAAGCCTCTCTCTAGCCTTTGGAAGCACACTTCCAAGTAAGGGTTTTTTCTTCCTTTCTCATTTTTGTCAATTTTCTTTAAGTTGTATTGCCCTTTTAATTTCAATTATGAATGTTGGGGTATGGTTTCTCACCTCCCCCATACTGCCCTATTATTGTTTGAATGATGGGAGACCCCGTTCTCTCTCATTAAATGCCTCCCATGTACACCCGTTACTATGCCGAAATTCCGAAAGGAACTTTTTTCTCCTCTTTTATATTCAAGCAATACTTTTGTATCATGAATCTAAATTCCTTTTAAATTGTTGGGACATGTATCTATATGACCTCCTTACTGTACATTATATGTAAATATGATGAGAAACCCCTTTCTCTCTCATCAACCATTTTTTTATGAATTCTTATGTCACGCTGTTACGCTGCCGAAATCACACCGATTTTCTAAGCCAATATCATTGTGTAGTGAATACCATGCCCATTTCTCCATCATGGGTATTCACCTTTATGAACATTTAATTATTGATTATAAAGTTTCATGTATGAATTCCACATTCCTTTATCTTGGAATAAATGATTATGTTTTATGAATCCATGTTTTTTGATTCATGTGGCACACTTATGCATGAAATGAAATGTTTAAGAAGGGTGCGCCCTTATAGCGCTCCAATGCATTGGGTAAAGTATAGTATCATGATACGTCATGTGAAATGAGTGTTGACTCATTCTAATTCATGTGAAACGAGGGTTTTCTCGTGCTTCAAGTGCAATGAGGGTTTACTCATGCTCCATGTGCAATGAGCCTTGGCTCATGCTAATTCAATGTTAAGTGTTGTTGCCACATTTCCATGTTATGGTTATCATGCTTTATCATGCCTTTATGTTCATGTTACTCTAATGCTCTATTGATGTTCCTATTGCCTAACATGTATTCTACTCCTCATGTTATTCATTGTGTACTCCCTTACTGGGCTTTATAGCTCACCCTTTTCTTATGCATGTCCTCAGGTTATCCCATGCAATGCTAAGTACGAAGGAATGTAGTGGTCATGTAAGGGAATTTTTCAATAAAGATGTTGTATTTCAAGTTTAAAGTTTTTATGTAATGATCCTAAGCCCCAAAGACACTAAACCTCTCGATCTTCTTTGTTGTATCAAGTGAAGTTTTATGTAATAAAGCATGCTTAAGTTGTAATAAAAAGCAGGGTTTTCATATCAGCTTTCATGGTGTCTTGTTTCACGGTGTCTAGCTTCATGATGTCTGACTTCATGGTGCCAGAAATACCTAGCCAGTGGCAAACTCATGGTGTCTTAGAATTTTCAAAGTAACTATGTGCAGACTTAAATAAAGATGATAATATAAGGATTAGACTTAAGCATTTGTTAAAGAATATATTTTGAGAGTAGATAGAAGTTATTATAAAGTAGGTAAATTGAATATAGAGCAATTAAGATATTTTAAGGCTCTTCTTAAATCATGAGAATACTTTAAACATAAATACACATGATTGGATATAATTTAGAAGATTTAACTGGGTTGAATATGATTTGTGATCATTAAAACATGATTAATACATGAGGATTCCAACAGTAATGAACCTATATAGGTTTATTTATGGGAAAAGATGTCACTTGCATGTGGAATTGAAGCATAAGGCGTACTAGGTTCTGAGAGAGGTGAATTTGGATCTTGAAAGAGATAGAAAAGAGAGAATTTTAAAATTTCAAGAGGTGGATTAAATTATAATGGAAGATTTTTAAAATTCTAGGATCTACAAATACAGAATAAGGATGTATCATGAAAATATAATCCAACAGAAATCATTTCATCTTGGATACATAATGTTTTATTCAACTTAAGACTCGATCTAATGTTAGGTAAACTTAATTCTAGATGGGAATGTCCATTTATAGTTACTCACATATATATTTTCAATGTTGTGAATATTGTGAAGGAGGTAAATCATGATCCATTCACTATTAATGGATATAGGGTGAATAATTTCCATGGGAACTTTCCATTAGAGCTAGTGGAGGAGGTCACACTCCTCCAACCTATTTATCAATAAAATTAATCAATTGATACCTCTCCTTAACACTTACTTGATTGTTGTGATTTGATTAAGAATTTTATTACATGTTAAATATACTTGAATTAATTGAGGAAACTACATTATTTAAGTGTGGGGGTGGAACCTTTTTAGCTTAGGATTTTTATAAAAAAAAATCAAAAAAAAATGGATGTTTTTCAAATTGTTGTGAGTTTCTTTTTTAGTTTTTGTGTGTTTTTGAAACTTGTGAGCTCAAATGATTATATTTTCCATTTTTTTAAATCATTTCAATGATTAAACCAATTTATACCATGAAACTTAACATAAATAAATGTTAAAAATTACTTTTTTCAATTTCAAAACTTTGATAATTTCATAAAAAGACTAATGATTTTTTAATCTCATGACACAACTCATTGTCTTTATCTTTATAATCATATTCCTATGTGGATAATGAACCCTTTTTAACATATTCATTATATTCATCTTCTTATATACCAAATTTACACTAATATATAATTGGTCGATTGCATCACATAAGGGGTTTTTTAATCCTCAAAGACTTAAGAAGAACCTATAGACACTCATTTCAAGGATTGTTTTGGCTATAAAGTGGCCAAAATTGGGGTTGATTTTAGTTGAATTACTAGAGAACTAAAATACCTAAGTTAATTCAATTTATGATAATTGGTTTATCTTAGGATATTTCAAAGGGTTTATTGGATGAATTTTGTTTTAAATTATTTCTATTTCATTAACTTGAGAATGATTCATTCAATGAAATCATGATCAACTCATAAGTTACTGGTTTAACACCTTCAAAAACACATGATAATAACCTATACACTTGGAGGATCATTTTTATGATCACTACAAGGTAACATATCTTATTAACATGTGAAAATTGTGGTGATAAAATTCAATAAGGAAGGGGAAGAAAGAAAATAATTGAATAAAAAACTCAAATAAAAGAAATTATTAAACATTTATAGAGTGAGAAATAGCATCTAATACATACCCTTAATACTCACTTAGATCAACACAAAATAGGTTTATCCCTCCATTTATTCTATGACCTTAATGTAAGTAGGAAGTAGACTCATGGGGGTGAAATTGAAGAAGAAAAACAATGAAATAATGATCACTCCACCATTGTGTGAATAATTTCACAAGTGTTGGAACTCCCCTAAAAACTTAGAAATATATATGTTCACTATTTAATTAAATTATCCTCATTATTTAATATATATTTAGTTTAAATTTTATCTTCATTGGGATTTAATCGTGTCTGCTACAGTCATATTATTGGTTTGTTGTCCAGTTCACTTTTCCCATAATTTTTTGTGTTGAATTTCCAAAATAGGGGTCTTCCAATGTGAATCTCCAAGTTCTTCAAAAGGATGAAATGTTACCAATGGAATTCTAAACCCGATAATTAAATATGAAATTTAATTCAAGAACAATGGATGATTTATAATGTGTCTCAATATGTACCATGTAATAGTGAACTTGAAACAGGAATTACAATCATAATGTGAAATAATGTTCAAATTATAAAATGTAATAAAAATGGTATTTATGAATAATAAAGCACAAGAAAATTATATATGATAAAAATGAATATTATCCTCTTTTAGTGGCTAATCACACACCCCCAAATTGAGTTGTTCTGGTCCTGAGCAAAAAGTATCTCCAAATATGAAAATTGAAATCCATTTTCCCAAAAAACATTTTAACATGCAATGCTCACCAAAAGTCATCATACCAAAAAATTATGAAACCCATAAAAATAATTTAATACAATATATCTTCACAATAATATCCCTATACCAATCTCATTATTTTGTTCAAATACATAGTTGGTCAAAGTAGAGTACTCAAGAGGTGGGTAAATTGAGTCCCTATAAAAAATTATGTTAAAACTTGGTTCTTTGAAAATTTCCCCCAATTAAAAATGTAATCCAAGTTAGTTTGTAGTGAATTTATAAGAGTCATGAATGTTCAATTAATTTCTCAAGATATTGATTAGTTCTCAGCTATACTAACCTAAAGAGATTAATATAACTTCTGAAACTAACCTACTGGTTAAAAACTGTAATAAAAACTTGCTAAACTAACTGTCATAGTTTGAATTTGTTTAAATGAAATTTGTTATAAAACATAGTAAAATAAAATAACAATAGGTACAATGGAATTTAAAACAAGTGATTCAGTCTCAATCCGAGACTTATTCATCTCCACTTGGTGATCACCTACCACCAAGTATTTTAAATTAACAAAAAATTTTGATCCACACCTTGGATTGGGGTTCATAACAGCACACAAGGATGTCCAGGTCACACTTGAACTCTACCACATTTCTTCATGAGAAAACAAAAAATAGGTCACACATGACCTCTTCCACTATTCTATGTGGGATAAAAAAATAGAGTGTGAGATTGAGGATATCAAGTATCCTTCAGTTATGCATAGGATTCAGTGTTTGTGTAACAGACAGATACACACACTACTCAAAAATGTAAATATATTAACACAATAGAGATAAAGATGTAGATTTAGGTTTATAAGTCTCAGTATGTTGTGCAGTGCAGTTATGGACTCATTTGATGTAGTGGAATTGAAGTTCAAGTTCTCTTCTGGAAGTTGACTCCAAAACAGAGTGTTGAAGCCTCTGTGTTCTGGCTTCCAAGAGTATGATATGTTCATCTTCTTGTTCGAAATATGTTCAGATCAGCTCAGTAGGTTTAGCTTCATTTCTTGATCTATCTGTATGTTCTTACTTTTGAGTTATTGGGTTATAGAATTATGCTCTAGAGTTGTAGTATTTCTTCTTATTTACACATCTTTGTTTTCTTACTACTATTTTGTGTATCTCTTTGAATTATCCAAATTGTTATGCTTTTATCCTTCAAGGTCCAGCAGACATAATGATCTCCTTGCATGCATGTACCTCATACTTTCCTCTTAATATCCTATAAACAACATTAATTAATGTTAGAAGAATTAATTTATCTAAATATGATCGTTAGATATAAATTTGAATTAATAGAATAAAAATAGTTTTTATGGCTATCGGTGAGTCAATAGAATTGGTCTATCAGCATCGGTGACTCTCTGTATTAGTGAGACCTTGGCATCAGTATCAGTGAATTTGGGCATTGGTGATTCATTTATACTATCGGCCTGTCCGGGCATTGATAAGTCATCATCGGTGACTCATTTTGAACTATCGGTGTGTCACCCATCGGTGAGTCCTTTGAACTATTGGTGTGTCGCTCATTGGTGATTCATCCATCAGTGACTCATTTTGAACTATCGGTGTGACCGATCATCAGTGCGTCGTTTGTTCTATCGGTGAGTCCTGCGTCAGTGTCTTCTTTGATCAGTGAGTCCTCATTGGTGAGTCATCCATTGATGACTCCTTTGAACCAATTGGTGTCATAGACTTTGAAAAACTTACAAAGTGTCTATGTTATACAGAAGGGTACCAGATTAAGTGAAATTCATAATTGCATGTAAATATACACTTGTAAATATATTGAAACATAAATATCCATAATTTATTGACATATCGAAATGTATTATACCATGTGACGTAATTTATTTATTTATAAATTTTCATTGAAATAATTAACATTAGTTATAACATAATATGTGAAGTATCATGATTTGTAAATTTTCATGATTTTTTATTATTAAAACAACTATATCACAAAGATTCAAACAATCTTCCCTTTTTTGATAATCAAAAATCATGGCATTAATGAGTTATACATGATGTTAAGGAATAATAATGACTTGAGTTAGCATACCAACAGTGAGTGTGAATTCTCAATATAACTATAAGTTCTTTACTTTTAAGCTCCCCCTTAATAATTGTATTAGATCAGTCTTATATTAGATTTGGGATATATATATATATATTCTATTGATTACATGCCATATTTACTATGCCAAAATTTTACCCCTTAGGTTAAGAGGTTATGCCATCCATAGATTTCCCCCCCTTTTAAGATTAGCAAAAAGGTGAAAAGAAACATAAAGGATAAATAAAAAGAACATAAAGAAACTTTAAATACAGTGAAGGCTAACTTATATTCATGAAACTACAAAAGAGTGCAACCATAAAAAGACACTCATCAAAAATAAAAGTACAGAGCCCTATAAAAGTATGATCCAAAACTAAGGCTTGGGATTTTGTGGAGATTTACCTTTGTCTGAAGGGTTAATAGTGGGTTCAGGAGGTAGTGTTGTGAATATAGGAAGGGTTGATCAAATAGTGAAACCAGGTAAAGCAATGGTTGTAGGAACATTAGATACAAGTCTTGGTCTCTACTCTGATAGAATACGACTGGGAGGCTTCTCTTGGATCACTGGCCTGATCTGAGATAAATCTTGAGACATTGTCATATGATTAGGAGGCATTGAACTAGGTCTGATGGATGTAGTTTTAGGGACCACTATAGCCTCAGACTGTACATACAGGTAGGGATTCAAAAGCTTGATAAAATCATTGATGATTTCACCCCTATACTGCATGGCCTTCTTGAAATCCTCCTTGTTTTCCAGGAATTTATCCAATGTGGGTGTAAACTCTTTCAACTAGCTCACTTGATTCTTGAATTCATCAGTCACTAGTGGTATCATGAGGTTCTGAGCCAAGTACTTAAAGTTTTTATTCAACTCATGATTTGTGTAGATTTTAGAAAAATACTTGTCCACTTTGTCCCTGATATCCTTTTAAGCATCAGTTGCCTCATTTTCACATTGTCTCACCATGTTATATACATGTTCACTGTTCCTTTTCACTTTGGAAAAGGTCTCTTTATCATAGTCATTTTTAATGGACATCAGATCTTCTCTTATCATAGTCCTAAAGGACCCCATATCAGCAGCAGGCCTGGTAACTCTAGAATTGGATGCACTAGAAATCATTTTTCCAATGTCCTCTTTCAACTTTTTCAAATCTGCATTCAATAGATGTGTAACAAGATTCCTATGAACATCCATAATACCACCAAGTTTGGTTCTGAAATCATTGGATAGAGATACCATTTCATGACTCATTTTCTTCACTTCTTCTCCTATAATTGTATTATTTCTCACTATGGTCTCAGTTGTAGTGATAAGATTGGGCCGTATCTCCTAAATTACGATTCTTGTAATCCTAGAAACATATGCCTATGAAATACTCATAAAAGTAGAAGCTTCATTTCTTAATTCAATAGAGGATCTCACAGATTCACATAAATCAGCTCTAAATTGTTCGAGATTAGCCTTGGTTACATGGTCACCAAGCACTAAAGGTACAACAGGCTCATCACTGGTGGGAAAAGAAGGTGAAGTAGGAGAAGTTTGTTCCACATAATCTTGTGGAGTAGGAGGAGCTAACACCTCATCTAAATCATAATCCATCCCAAATAGGATATGTCCTAGATTTCTATTGCACTCACCAGTACAATTCCAATCTCTAAGCTCCACAGTATCAATTCTTACTCTTTTCCTTTGAGGATCCCCCTCAATATGAGATTCACCTTATTCTTATTGACCTCCAACCAAAATATCAATCTAAGGCACTGGTAGAATCTGAACTTCACCTTCTTTCTCTTAACCTCCATCCATTTTTGGATCCCCCTCATTCTGAGGCACAGGTGAAATCTGAGCTTCAAATTCTTCTTCTTGACCTCCATCCATAATATCAGCAAGTTTTTGAATGATTCCTTGAGCATCATCAGGGTGTTCATGTTCATCCTTGTGTCCAACATAACCTTCAACATGATCAACACCATCAACATTAACATGTCCATCAGGATCAACATCATCCTGTCTACCAGCCTCATCATCATCTCTATGCACAAACTCCTCACCTAAACTGAATACATCTTGTCTTACTTTCAGTGAGTCCCTCACATGCTCACCATCATCATCCTCATCATCACTATCCTCATCATTATCATTATCATCATCATCATCATTCCTACTCACATAACCTTCAACTCCAGATACTTCAATATCTTCCTCATATTTATCATTATTTAATAAAGGTTCATTAGAAGGTAATTCTAATGGTGTACTTACAGTTCCATACAAAATTTCTCTAGGGATTTCATCAATATATGGGTCACTCCTATCATTTATAGGAGACCCCTCTTATCTTTGCATCTTAGGCTCAGCTTGTTCTTCATCTAAATACACAACCTATTCACCAGGTTTAAGACCTAGATTAGCTTGATCCCTTGTTCTGGTAGGATGATCAATGGGATTAAAATGGGTTTGATAATTTAAAAAATATTTACCATAAGTTACCTACACAATTTCACTTTCACCTCATTCTTCAACAAATAAATCAGGAAAAATCCTCATACTTTAAGGTAGAAAAAACTCTCTTCCTTGGGAAGATTTGGTGTTGGATAAACTTGAAAATAATTTTGGACTCTCCATCTAATTATGAATCTAGTATCCTCCTTGAATCCTCATTTACAGTCAACTCTTTAAATATATTTTCTTAAGAAAATAAATCTTAATTTGGTGGAATGTTACCCTTGTTGTTAGCAAATATGCTCTCATGCGGCATCCTTAAGCATTCAGTCCACTCTTTTAAAGAAAACAAAATCTCCTTTCCCTTTACCAATAATTTCATCTGAGCCTCCTAAAATCCTTCCAAAAACACTTCTAGGTATACATAAAATTGGTGTTCCCTCTTGGTATATAAAGGTCTCTCATTATTTGCAAACCAGCTAATCCACCCTTGTGATTCTAAAACTTTGAGTAAGAGAGACTTTCTCAACAACAACCATTTGGCAGACACTTCTTTCTTAGGAGTTACTATGAGGCTTCCCGAGTCCATATTCACAAAACTTGATCACTTTTTTATTCTCCTTTATGATTCTTGGATGACAACGATTCACTTGGTCCTTCTATCGTGTGCTTTTTCCTCACCATTCTGAAGGTTGGAGTTTGAAGAAGGAAGTCTAAATGTCAAAGTTTTGAAAGGTAGAAGTAGTGTGGATCGATTTCATTTTATCATTTAGGGGTTGTACTTCATAAAAGATATAAAATATAATAATGTTAAAATAAACAAATGAAACTGTGTATTTTTACTTAAAAGATACAGACAAACATATTTACTAAAAGGTCTTTATCAGTATCGGTTTCACTCTAACGATATCAGTCTCACTTGATTGGTTTCATCTAATCGGTTTCACACTAACAATATTGGTCTCACTTTATCAGTTTCATCTGATCAGTTTCACACAATCGGTTTCATACGATCGGTTTCACACAATCGGTTTCACACGATTAGTTTCACACAATCGGTTTCACACGATCGGTTTCATAGTGATCAGTGCCACAGAAAAATAGATTTTTCTAATGGGATAAGGACAGAGAGTCTTTATAAATTTTTCATTCCTAGTTCATGTTTGATGTATCTAATTCTCTTAGAGTTTAAGATTTTGGTAAAAATGTCATCAAGTTGATGTTCAGTCCCAATAAACTCAAGAGTTATATCACCTTTTTATAGTGATCTCTCAAAAAAGTGATGTCTTACATCAATATGTTTTGTTCTGGAATGATAAATTAGATTCTTAAAAAATTTAATAGCACTTGTATTGTAACAATTTATGGGGATATATCTAAATTGAAACCCATATTCTAATAAAGTGTGTTTCATCCACAAAATTTTTGCACAGCAACTACCTGCAGTAATGTACTCTGATTCAGCAGTTGATAATGAAAAAGAATTTTGCTTTTTACTACACCATGAAATTAGAGACTTTCCCAAAAATTAACATGTTCCATAGGTTCTCTTTTTATATAATTTAAACCCACCAAAGTCAACATCATAATAACTAACCATATCAAAAGGTTGTCTTCTATGGTAGAACAGTCCTAAATTAGTTATATATTTGAGGTATTTGAAAACTCTTTTAACAACATTTAAATGTGACTCTTTTGGGTTTTCTTGAGATCTTTCACATATATGCACACTAAACGTGATGTTTATCCTACTATTAGTTAATTAAAAAAAACTCCCAATCATTCCTCTGTAAGTAGTTTGATCAATAGATTTCCCATTTTCATCAAGATCCAACTTACATGTAGTACTCATAGGTGTTTCACTACTCTTAATGCCATCAAAGACATATATTTTCAAAATATATTTAGTATATTTACTTTGATTCAAAATAATACCTTCTTTGTTTTGAAATATTTGAAATCCAAGAAAATATTTAAGTTCACCCATTAAACTCATTTCAAACTCACATTGCATCATTTTTGAAAAATCATTGCATAAATAATTTTTATAAGATCCAAAAATAATATAATCTACATATATTTGAGCTATTAAAACATATTTATAAATTCTTTTTATAAATAAAGTAGGATATAAAACTCCTTTTTTAAAACCTTTAGAGATAATAAGTTACTTAACCTATCATACCAAGCTCTTGGAGCTTGTTTCAAACTATATAAAGCTTTAGTTAATTTGTAAACATGATTTGGAAGGTATGGATTTTTAAAACCTGGGGGTTGTTCAACAAAAACATCTTCAATTACATAACCATTTAAGAAATCAATTTTGACATCCATTTGATAAAGTTTGAAATACAAGTGTGTTGTATAGGCAAGTAAGATTCTAATGGCTTCAATCCTAGCTACTAGTGCAGAGGTCTCCTCATAATCAATTCCTTATTCTTGATTATAGCCTTGTGCAACCAATATAGCTTTGTTTCTAACTATATTTCCAGCTTCATCTACTTTATTCCTAAACACCCATTTAGTTCCTATGGTCAAGGTATATTTTAGTCTATCAAAAAGCATCCAGACTTTATTTATCTTAAACCGATTAAGCTCTTCTTGCGTAGACATCACCCAAAATTCATCATTTATTGCATCATTGATATGTTTAGGTTCAATTTGTGACAAGAATGCTTGATGTTTAACCTAATTTCTCAAGGAAGCTCTAGTTTTTGTTCATCTGTCTAAATATCCAACTACAACGTCTAAGGGATGATTTTTAAGAGTTCGAGTTGGTCTAGTAAAAGTAGGGCTAGTTATTTTAGGTTCATCACTTGGTTCTGGTTCATTATGGCTAGAATCTGGAGAATTTCTAGAACTGTAAGTTTTAACAGATTCCTTTATAGGATGGTTAGAGTGTTTTTTATTAATGTCTATATTTGACATATCCTCTTCAATATTTTCTATAGAGGTCTTAGGATCATGTGGATATATTTCATCAAACTTGACATGTATAGATTCCTCCACACATTTTGTTCTCTTATTAAAGACTACATGATTTTCTTGATATTGAATATCTAAGGAATATTCCTTCATCACTTTTGGAGGAAAATTTATCTAGATTATCTTTATTGTTAAGAATATAAACTTTATGTCCAAACACTTTAAAATGATTTACCTTGGGTTTCCTATTATTCCAAAACTCATAAGGAGTTTTCTTAAGGATAGGTCTGATTAAGAATTTATTTATTATATAAAAAGATATATTAATAGTGTCATCCCAAAAATAAATCAGTAGGTCATATTCATTTATCATAGTTTGGGTAATTTCCTATAGGGTTCTATTTTTTCTTTATACTACACTATTCTATTAAGGTGTCCTAGGGGAAGAGAAGTTATGCCTATAGCCATTTTGTGAGAAAAAAATATTCAAAGTCTTTATTTTCAAACTCACAGCCATAGTCACTTCTTAAGGATTTAATTTTAAGTTCACTAAGATTTTCTACAGTACTATCATACTTGGTAAAATGAGAGCAAGATTCACTTTTATGGGCTAAGAAAAAGGTCCAAGTATACCTAGAGAAATCATCTACAAGAACATAAACATAGTGCTTCCCATTGATACTTGAAACTCTAGATGTTCCAAATAGGTCCATGTGAACCAACTCAATAGGTTGAGAAGTTGTAACTTCTTTATTTGGTTTGAAAGAGATTTTTTGTTGCTTTCCCTTTTGATAAGGATTACATACTCTATTGTATGGAAAATCTAGTTTGGGAAGGTCCTTAACTAAACCTTTTATAGTTAATTTCTTAAGGGATTGTACATTGAAATGTCTGGGTCTTCTTTTCCAGATCCAAGGCTCTTTGTGAAAGTCACTTAGGCAGGAAACATTATGTGATGCTAGTGTGTCTAAATTTACAGCATATACATTATCATTTATAAGAGCAGTAAATAGTAAGTTGTTTTTGGCATCAAAAACATGTAATGAAGAATTTTTAAATTTTACATTAAATCCATCATCACACGGTTGAGATATTCTAAGTAAGTTATATTGTAATCCATAAATATATAGTGCTTTAGAAATTGAAAAAGGGTAAGGGTTACCAATCTGGCCTAATCCGATAATTTTTCCTTTACCATTTTCACTAAATGTGATATTTCCTCCATAAATATTGATGAGATTATTGAATCTTGAGTAATATCCTGTCATGTGTCTTGAGCAGCTACTTTCCAAGTACCAAATATTTTTACAGGGACTCTTTAGGCAGTTTACCTACAAAACAATTCATCCAAGAAAATATTTTGGTACCCATATTTTTTTGGGTCCAGAAACATTAGTAATAAAGGCTTTAGAAACCCACAATTGTTTTATGGGTTTCCTATATGTCGAATTTAAATTATCTGAAAAATAAACTTTATTTGGTCCATAAAAACTTGATGCAGTAAAAGATTTTTCAGAACTGGTACTTGTAGTAAAATCTTGATTTTTGGACAGAGAAGCATATTTTCTATATTTAGTTATAAAATGTGTTTTAGATAAATTTCTTTGTCTTGGCTGATATCCTATTCTAGTAGTATACCTAGGAGCTATCTGTTTACCAATTAACTAAGTAAGTGTGTTTTTCCCATTGGTAAACTTTTTCAGATCCTTCATTAATTGATCATTAGATAACTTTAGGTCATTATTTTCCTTTAGCAGTTGTGCATTTTTCTCTTTATCAACAGTAAATTCAGATTTAATATTTGCAGAGAGTGCATGTTGTTTCTTTAATGAATTATACTTTTCCTTCAATTCATTACAAGTTTTTTCTAGTATATTACAATACTCAAATAGTTCATTATTTTTCATATTTTCATATTCAGATTCATCTCTAGAATAATATTCATTAGGTACAGGAGAGTTTAAGAGTACCTATGAGGTATTTTTCATAAATCACATGTTTGATATATCTTCTTTCTCATTCTAAGAAGAAGAAGATTCATTAGAGTTGTCCTCAGATGCACTCCAGGTGGACTTTATTGATTTCTTATATTTCTTATCTTTATACTCATACTTATTTTTATACTTTAATTTAGGATAGTTATCTTTGACATGCCATATCCTTTTGCATTCATAGAAAACTATTTCTTATAATTTTTCAGGCTTCTTCCAATCCTTTCTCTAATTTTCTTTGTTGTCATACTTTCCTTTATAGTTTGGTCTCTTGAAGAAATTTTTCTTTCTATAAAATTTTCTGAATCTCCTGGTCAGCTGGGCCATTTTATTATCACTTTCTAGAGCTGATTATTCACCACTTTTTCTCTCAATAGTAGCTTGAGCTTTCTCTTTGTCTTTTCTCTTATAAGTGGTAGTCTTGAAGGATACAGATTTTCTCTTTGGCTCTTCCTCCTCTTGATTCACCTTTAGTTCCTCTTCATACATCATTAATTTTCTAATTATTTACTTCACTGGTATTTTATCAATGTTGCATGATTCTCTTATGGATACTGATGTCCCTCTCCATCTCTCTGGTAAGAATCACAGAATCCTCATGAGCTGTTCCTTGGTTGTTACATCTCTTCCTAAAGAAATCATGGTGTTCACAATTTCATTGAACCTAAGATACATATCAGAAAAATATACAGCATGATTCATTCTAAAATTGTAATATTTAATAGTATAAGTATTTAATCCCATCTCTTTCACATTAGTTGTTCCCTCATGGAAAATAGATAAAGTGTCCCAAATCTCATGAGAATTTTTTTCAAACAGAAATGTGATTAAATTCTTCATCTCCTAGTGAAAAATATATAGAATTCATTTATTTATAGTTATTATTATAGGAAGTCTTGGTAGATTCATCCCAAGTGTTTCTAGCAGTGGTAGGGAGTGCATATTTACTTTCAATAGCAGTCCAGATTTCAAATCCCATGATTTATAAATGTATTTTCATTTTAAGCTTCCATTGAGTATAATTTGTTCCATTGAAAAAAGTTGGTCTATTCATAGAATCTCCTTCTAATATATTATCCATAATATAAATTTTTAAAAGGTTTCAAAGAGATAAAAATTTAGTATTAACAGAAATTTTAAGTTCCTTGAAATACAACTACAATCACAGTTGAAAAAGTTTGAAAAAGATTTGAAAACTAAAAAATTATTATCCCTTTGATACCAAATGTTGGTCAGAGTAGAGTACTCAAGAGGGGGTGAATTGAGTCCCTATAAAAATTTTTATTAAAAATTGGTTCTTTGAAAATTTACCCAATTAAAATGTAATCCAAGTCAGTTTGTAGTGAATTTATAAGAGTCCTGAATGTTCAATTAATTTCTCAAGAGATTGATTAGTTATTATCTATACTAACCTAAAGAGATTAATATAACTTTTGAAACTAACCTAATAGTTCAAAATTGTAATATATACTTGCTAAACTAACTATCATATTTTGACATTATTTGAATGAAATTTGTTATAAAACATAGTAAGATAAAATAACAATAGGTACAGAAGAATTTAAAACAATAGGTTCAGTCTTAATATGAGACTTAGTCCTCTCCACTTGGTGATCACCAACCACCAATCAGTTTAAATTAATAAACAAGTTTGATCCACATCCTGGATTGGGGTTCACAATAGTACACAAGGTTGTCCATGTCACACTTAACCTCTACCATAGTTCTTCATGGTAAAAATAACAAACAGGTCACACACAAACTCTTCCACTATTCTAAATGGGATACAAAATAATAAATAGAGTGTGAGATTGAGGATATCAAGTATACTTCAGTTATGCACAGGAGTCAGTGTGTGTGTAACAGAAAAATACACACATTACTCAAAAATGTAAATAAATGAACACAATAGATCTAAAGATGTAGAGTTAGGTTTAGAAGTATTTGTGTGTTATGCAGTGAAGTTATGGAATCATTTGATGTAGTGGAATTGAATTTTAAGTCCTCTTCTGGAATTTGAATCCAAAACAGAGTGTTGAAGCCTCTATGTTTTGGCTTCTAGGAGTATGATATGTTCAGCTTCTTGTTCGAAAGATGTTCAGATCAGCTTAGCAAGTTTATATTCATTTCTTGATCTCCCCGTATGTTCTTCCTTTTGAGTTCTTGGGTTCTGGAAGTATACTCGAGAGTTGTAGGAGTTCTTCTCCTATATATGTTTTTGTTTTATTACTGCTATTATGTGTATCTCTTTGAATGATCCATCTTTTTATCCTTTTATCCTTTGAGGTCTAGTAGACATAATGATATCCCAACGTGCATGTACCTCATACTATCCTCTAAATATCCTAGAAAAGGAATTAATTAATGTCAGAAGAATTAATTTATCTAAATATGAATGTTGGATATAAATTTGAATTAATAGAATAGAAATAGTTCTTATGACTATCGTTAAGTCATAAGTATCAGTAAGTCAATAGCATCAGTTTATCACCATCAGGGACTCTTTGTATCGGTGAGTCCTTCCATCGGTATCGATGACTCTGGGCATCAGTGAGTCATTTGTACTATCGGTCTGTTCGAGAATCGGTGAGTCATCACCGGTGACACATTTTAAACTATCGGTGTGTCACCCATCGGTGAGTCCTTTGAACTATCGGTGCATCGCCCATTCGTGAGTTGTCCATCGGTGACTCATTTTGAACTATCAGTGTGACTGATCATCGGTGAATTTTCCATCAGTGTGTTGTTTTTTCTATCGGTGTGTCCTGCATCAGTGTCTTCTTTAGTCATTGATTCCTCATCAGTGAGTTATTCATCGGTGACTCATTTGAACCAATCAGTGTTAGAGACTTTGAAAAACTTACAAAGTGTATGTCTTATACAGAATAGTGCTAGATTAAGTGAAATTCATAATTGCATGTAAATATACACTTGTAAATATATTGAAACATAAATATCCATAATTTATTGACTTGTCGAAATGTATTATACCATGTGACATAGTTTATTCATTTATAAATGTTCATTGAAATTATTAAAATTAATTATAACATAATATGTGAAGTATCATGATTTCTAAATTGGCATGATTTGTGATTATTAAAACAACTATCTCACAAAGGTGTCAACATACATTTCCACATTTCATCCAATTTCAAGTAAGCATGATGATGTTTTGTGAATCACAATGGTCATGGGGTTCTAATTTTATTCAATTGGAAATATGGAATCACTCGGTGGAATCACATTTTGACCTTAATATGAGTATTCATTTATTTTTTTGTTTACTTTTTGTTTTTTGTTTTTTTTTTTTTTTTGAAATTTTTCCATGGTAATTGAAATTGAACTCAATCAATTAAACCCCTTTAGTGATACTTTTCTAATAACTCTCCATCTCAAAGACCTTATGGCACCAATTGAATCCCACATACTCGGGCAACATCTCAAGTTAACTCAATCAAAAACAAATTCAAATTACCAAAAATAGTGATAAAATGAAAAACTCTGGGATAGAAAATTATGGATTCATAGTCCCTAAGTGTCGAAATCCACATATTGGGTCAATCCATTACTCTATGCACAAATATATTATTGTTTTTTTAGTTTTTTTAATACTCGTGTTAAAATTAAAACGATCACCAAACCTATGCTATTTATTATGGTAACCCAAGAACTCAAACTAATACCCCGCAATCTAAAAGATGTTCGTTGTGAATTTTTTTATTAAATAGATGAAAATGTAAATGGTGAAAATCACATTAGATAGACACACTTTCCAAAAATCTATGCTCATAAACTTGAACATGGATTAAAATTAGAATTAAGGAATGCAAAATTATTTTATTTTCAGTTTTAAAGTTTTCAATGTGTATTTTCATGTTCAAGGTTAAATAATTTTTTCCTTACATTTATGGACACAAAATATTACTATACACGAACAAAGAAATATTTATTTTCACACCCCCAACTTAAAATAACACTGTCCCTAATGTTTAAAAAAAGAAATTCAGAAGTTGGTAGAGTCAGAGAAGAGGAGTTCTAAAAGAAAATTGAAATAAGAAACATGGAACAAAGTCACTTGGTGGTTAAAGTTGAAGTTCATGATACTCTTGATTAATCCTTTTATATCCATGTCACTTAGATAATCCTCATCAATGATGGTAGTTTTTGTTTATACACCTATAAAAAAATGTGATTTTCCGAAAAATACATCAATCCCAGCAGCCCTTGAATCTTACACACAAAAATAATTAGAACATGATGGAAACCCCATGAGGTTCCCTTAACTAAAACAAACAAATACAAAAGGAAAGGTAAAAAATCATACTCGTTTATTTAGAACTCCAAACGGTGAGTCAATGTATAGGTAAAATCTGATTTTCCTCCCAGAAAGTTATTTTTTTAATTTCCTTAACTCAACATGGACCCCCCAACTTACCCAATACCAAATTTAAATATCCTAAGGATTTTCATCATCAACCCTTCTATTAGACCATTTTTTCACCATCATTTATAATCTAATTTATATACAATCCTTTTTGTTTTAATTAGTGGGATAATCCATGGTATATAATAAAATATTGATCCAATTACATTCATACTTTTTTCTAAGACATCAAGGATCATTCCTAATATATTGGTTTCAAGATAATAATTAATTAAAACCATAAGGTATCGGTTATCAGGTGTGAAGGGATACTTGAGAGGGGAAGGAAGGAAAATTATTTTGAGTTTAGGTTGATTGAAATTTCTTAAAGAGGATTGGAAATGTGAATCAAAATCAATTTATTTTCCCAAAATTTTAGAAAGAATTGGTTCCATTTCAAAATATGTTTCAAACCCCAAATTTTCAATATCCATGTTAGTGGTTGGTAAAGAATCATAGTTCAAGATTTTCCTAAATGGTTCAGTGTTTTTTGGTTTTGAAAAATCATCAATGGAGCAATATTCAGGACACTCAATCCACGATGTCAAATTTCTCTCTTTTGAATATATTAAATCAGTTTCCTCTCGATTTAAACTCCTATTAATAATTCCTTTATGTTATTTAGGTCTCCTAGATTCAAAGGATGGTTATTTAGGATTTTTATGAGAGGTTTTTCTATAATAATATTCTTCTGTCAATGTTGTTTAAGGGAAAATAAAGTGGGAATGGGTTTCATAACCTTTGGAATGATTTTTAATTCTAATATCAAAGTTGAAACCTCCAAATTCATTTTCTCTATTTTTTCACACAATTTTTCAAGTAATATTTTTGGATAAGATTCAAAAATTGGTTGAGATAGGTGTTAAAATTTAACTATATGATGATGTAATTGTGCTACTTGGGTTTAAAATTGGTTGTGGTTTCAAAATATTTGTGAAGGGTATAGATTTAGACCTTATAGTTGATTGGGATCTTGATTATCCCACTAATAGAATCTAGGATCGTAATTATGGTTTGGATTGAAATTTTTTGGGATCTGAGGATTGTGAATATTTTTAGAATTAACCTCTATTGATTTTACACCTAGAATAACTTCTTTGAATGATGGAATGGATGGTAAATTATCAGTCCTATGGCCATATTTGTCACAAATTCTACACACAAGGTCAATAATTTGAACTTCAAGGAATTTCCTATGGTCAATTTCTTTAATACTGCTAAAAATGTATTAAAGATCAATCTCAAATATCTCATTATAACTAAGAGTGTGCATATCACCAGGTGTGGGGTATGTTAATTATTTTAATGGTATTGGGTATCAACAAACATGCACAGATAAAAAGGAGGGAAATAAAAGAAATGGGAAAAGATGAGATAAATTGGGTTGAGAATAGAGAAATGGGGTGAGAATAGAATTATAGGATTCCAGAAATGGTACCAAAATTTGTTATTTCCCAAATTTACTCTAAGGTAGAAGCAGTCACTTGCTGCACATAAGGGGTTTTCAAATCCTCAGAGGCCTAAGAATAACCTAAAGGCACTCATTATAAGGATTATTTTGGCTGTGAATGTCCATATTTGGGGTTGATTTTAGTTATATTACTGTAGAACTAAAATACTTTAAATGAATTTAATTTATGATAATGGGTTTATCCTAGGAAATTGCAAAGGCTTTATTGGATGAATTTCATTTTAAATTATTTCAATTTCATTAACTCGAGAAGGATTCATTCAATGAAATCAATCTAGCCTCATCACTTATTAGTTTAATACCTTAAAAAACATGTGATTATCAACTATACACTTGGAGGATAAATTTCATGATCACTCCAAGGTAAAGGATCTTATTATCATGTGAAAAGTGGGGTAATAAAATTCAATAAAGAAGAGTAAGAAAGAAAATCATTGAATGAAAAAATCAAATAAAATAAATTATTATACATTTATAGAGTAAGAAATAACATAAAATATATAAACTTTCTACTCCCTTGGATTAACACATAATATATTTATACCTAGATTAATTATATTCTCTCAATGGAAGCAGGAAGTAGACTCATGAGGGTGGAATTGGAGAACAAAAACAATGAAATAATGATTACTCCATCATTGTGTAAAGAATTTCACAAGTATTGGTGTGAATAAGTTCACGAATTGAGGAAACGGTATCAAAGTGATGTAAATAATAATATAATAATAGTAAATTAATATCTTTTATTAAAAAAACTAAGGTGATTTGAACAAATTATATGAGAAAGAAATGTGATTACAACATCAAATTGGAAACATAACATTAAAATGAAAACATACACAAATCCCCTCAATTACTCGAACACCATTACCTTAAATAATGATTTTATAAGTATTAGTCTGATCCCAAAATATTAAAAGTATTCCAAATTAATGAGGATAGGAATAGGTGGGTGGAAATTTTGTGTAATTTTGACTTTTCCACCCTTGACCCGAAATGGGATCTAGTTTGCATCCACCCAACAAAGGCACCAAAATGAGATTCTATATGGATGAATTTGGGTGGTTTATAGAAGAATAAATTTAATCCCCATATGTTTCCTAATTTAATGTAAAATTTAATAATAATTGGATTTTGGGTTTCTGATAGATGATCAAAATGGTGGGTTGTTATTCTAAGCCACATATTCTGGCCCAGAATTTCATCTTCAACTTGGGCTACCTATAACTCCCCTCAAAACTTAGAATTAGATCTAGTAACTATTGAATTAAATGTTCCGGATTATGTACTCTATCTTTATTTATAATTTTAGCATCATTGGGATTGAATCATTTCTGATATAGTTATATTATTGGGTTGTTATCCAGTTCACTTCACCCAGAATCTTCTAGGTTGAATATCCAAAATGGGGGTCTTCCAATGTGAATCTCAAAGTTCCCTATAAGGATTAAATGTTTCAAATGTAATGGTAAACCTGATAATTAAATATAAAATTCAAATAAAGAACAATTTATTATTTATAATGTGTCTCAAAATGTACCATGTAATAGTACAATTGAAGCAATAATTACAATCATAATGTGAAATAATGTTCAAATTGTAAAATGAACTAAAAATTATGTTTATGAATAATGAATCACAAGAAAATTATATATGATAAAAATGAATATTATCCTCTTTTAGTGGCTAATCACACCCCACAACATAATTTTTTCTAGTCTCAAACAAAAAGTATCTCTAAATATGAAAATTAAAATCCTTTTCCCAAAAACATTTTAATAAACAATGCTCACAAAAAGACTTCATACCAAAAAATTATGAAACCCATAAAAAAATTAATACAAGATAGGTTCACAATCATATCCCACTCCAAAACTTGTTCTTTTGTTCAAATCCATCGCCACATTTCGTCCAATTTCAATTAAGCATAATGATGTGTTGTGCATAAAAATAGACATGGGGTTCATTTTTATTCAAGTGGGGGGAGATGGAATCACTATATGGAATCACATTTTAACCTTAAGATGAGTATTTATTTATTTTATTTATTTTACTTTTTTATTTTTTTGTATTTTTATTTTTTTTTTTGAAATTTTGCCATGGTAATTGAAATTGTACTCAATTGAGTCAACCCCTTTAGCGAGACTTTGTTGATGACTCTCATGCTCAAAGACCTTAGAGAAACCAAGTAAATCCCACATACTCAAGAATAATATCAAGTTAACTCAATAAAAAAATAAAATTACCATAAATAGATATAAAATGCCCAACTCTGGGCTAGACAACAATGGAGTCACAATCCATAAGTTCTGAAAGACACACATTAAATCAATCTGTTTCTCTATGTGTAAATTTATTGTTGTTTTTTTTACATTTTTTTATTTTTTAATACTCATGTTAAAATTAAAATGATCACCAAACATATATTATTAATTATGGGACCCTAGGAACTCAAACTAATACCCCACAATCCAAAGGATGCGTGTTGTGAATTTTTTATTAAATGGGTGAAAATTTAAATGGTGAAAATCATATTAGAAAACCACACTTTCCAAAATCTATGATCATGAACTTAAACATGTATTAAAATTAGAACCAAGGAATGCAAAATTATTTGATTTTCAATTTAAAAGTTTTCAATGTGTATTTTCATGTTCAAGGTTAAAGAAATATTTCCTTCCATTTATGCACACAAAATATTATTAGACACAAACAAAAAAATGTCTTTATTTTCACCCCCCCCCCCCACTTAAAATAATATTATCCCCAATGTTTAAAGAAAATAAATTCAGAAGGGGGGTGAGGTAGAGAATATGAGTTCTAAAAGGAAATAGAAATACAAAACATGGAACAAATTCACCTGGTGGTTGAAGTTAAAGTTCATGATGCTCATGATTACTCATTTGATCTCCATGTCACTCAGAGAAGCCTCATCAATGGTGACATTTTGTCTTTTTACACCTAGAAGAAATGTGATTTTCCTAAAAATACATCAATCTTAGAAGCCCCTAAAATATTACACACCAACATAATTAGAACAAAATAGAAACCACATGAGGTTCCCTTAACTACAAACAAACAAAGACAAAAGGAAAGGTAAAAATAATACCTATTTATTTGGAACTCCAAAAACTAAGTCAATGTACAGGTAAAAGTTGGGTTACCTCCTAATAAGCACTTTGTTTAATTTCATTAGCTCTACATGGATCCCCCAACTTACATAATACCAAATTTCAATATCTTAAGGATTTTCTTCAATAAACCTTCCATTAGATTGGTTTTGTTCTATCATTTACAGTCTAATTTATATATAATCATGTGTGTTTCAACAAGTAGGATAATCCATGTAATATCATAAAATGTTGATCCAATTAATTTCATATTTTTTCCTAATACATAAAGGATAATTTCTACTTTATTGTTTTCAAGTTAATAATGAATGAAAACCGCAAGGTCTTGGTCATCACCTATGAAGGGATACTTGAGTAGGGAAGGAAGGATTATAATTTTGAGTTTGGGTTGATTTAAATTTCTTAAATAGAATTGTAAATGTGAATAAAAATCAATTTCTTTTCCCAAAATTTTAGAAATAATTGGTTTCATTACGAAAGATATTTCAACCCCCAAATTTTCCATATCCATATTATCGGTCGATACAGAATCATAGTTCAAGATTTTCCCAAATGCTTCAATGATTTTGTTTCTGAAAAATCATCAATGGAGAAATACTCAGGGCAATCAATATATGATGTCAAATTTTCCTCTTGTGAATATATAAAATTAGTTTCCTCTTTATTTAAACACCCATTAACAATTCCTTCATGTTATTCAGGTCTTCTAGATTCAAAGGACGATATTTTAGCATTTTCATGAGAGGTTTTTCTCTAACAAGATTCTTCTATCAATGTTGTTGAAGGTAAAACCTGAGTGGTAATGGGTTATATAACCTTTTGAATGATTTTTAATTATAATATAAATGATGAAACTTATGAATTCACTTTCTCTAATTTTTCACACAATTTTTCAAGTAATGTTTGTGGATCAGATTCGAAAAGTGGTTGGGATAGGTGGTCAAATTGAACTATAATATGATGGAATTGTGATTCTTGGGTTTGAAATTGGTTGTGGGTTAAAAATATTTTTAAAGGGTAGATATTTAGACCTTGTATTTGATTATGATTTTTATTATACCACAAATAGAATCCAGGATCATAATTGTACTTTGGATTGAAATTTTTTAGGTTATGAGGATTATGAAAATTTTGAGAATTGAACTCCATTGATTATACACCTATAATAACCTATTTTAATGGTGAAATAGTTATAAAATTATCAGTCCTATGGCCATATTTCTCACAAATTTTGCACACAAGGTCAATAGTTTTAACATCAAGGAATTTCCTATGGTCAATTTCTTCAATATTCCTAAAGAGGTATTCAAGATCAGTCTAAAAGATATCATTATCACTAAGAGTTTTTTTCTCACTAGGTGTGGGGTATGTAAATGATTTTAATGGTATTGGGTATCAATAGACATTAACTGATAGAAAAAGATGGAAATAAAATAAATGGGAAAATGTGAGAGAAATTAGGTTGAGAATAGAGAAATGGAATGAGAATATAATGATAAGATCTAAGGTTACTTACTTGGGTCCCCAAAAATGGCACCAAAAATTGGTCTCGCCCAAATTTACCCTAGGGTATAAGTGATCTCTTACAGCATGGAAAGGGTTTTTGAATCCTTAGAGACCTAAGAAGAACATATGGACACTCATTCTAAGGATTTTTTTGGCTATGAAGTGGAAAACTTTGGGGTTTATTTTAGTTGGATTAAAAGATAACTAAAATACCTAAGTGAATTCAATTTATGATAATGGGTTGATCCTAGTATATTATAAAGTGTTGATTGGGTGAATTTTCTTTTAAATCATTTCAATTTCATTAAATCGAGAAGGATTCATTCAATGAAATCAATATAGCCTCGTCACTTACTAGTTTAACACATTCACAAAAACTTTATAATTAACTATAAACTTGTAGGATAATTTTCATGAGCACTCCAATGTAAAGGATCTTATTATCACATGGAAAGTGTGGTGATAAAATTCATTAAGGAATAATAAGAAATAAAATCATTGAATGAAAAACTCAAATAAAATAAATTATTAAACATTTATAGAGTGAGAAATAATATCCAATCCACCCCATTGTTACTAAATTATATAAAACCATATGATTTTTATCCCTCTATTGATTATATTCTCTCAATGGAAGTGGGGAGTAGACTCATGAGGGTGGAATTAAAGAAGAAAAACAATGAAATAACGATCACTCCATCATTGTGTGAATAATTTCACAAGTGTTGGTGTAAATAAGTTAACACCTTGATGAAATAGTATCAACATGATGTGAATAAGAACAAACTAATATTAAATAAAGAACTTTTATTTAAAAACTAAGGTTATTCAAACAACTTACATGAGAAATAAATGTGATTACAACATCAAATCGGCGTCATAACATTAAAATGAAAATATACACAACTCCCCTAAAATACTCCAACACCACTACCTTAAATAGTAATTTTGTAAGTATTGGGTGTATCCACCAATAGTACATGTATTCCTAATTAATGAGGGTAGGAATAGGTGGGTGGAAAATTTGTGGAATATGGACTTTTCCACCCTTGACCTGAAATGCGAGCCAACTTGAATCCACCCAATAGAGGTGCCTAAATGAGATTATAGATGGATGAAGTTGGGTGGGACATAGAATAGGAAATTAAATCCTCATATGTTCCCTAATGTAATATAAAATTTCAGCTTAATTGGATTTTGGTTTCCTGAGATATGATCGAAATGGTGAGTTGTTATTTTGAGTCATAGATTTTAGCCTAGAATGTCATCTTCAACTTGGACCATCTGGAACTCCCCTCAAAACTCATAATTATCTATAAAAACTATTTAATTAAATTTTAATAATTATTAATTATATCTTTAATTCAATTTTTAACTTCATTGGGCTTGAATCATGGCCTCTATAGTCGTATTTTTAGACTTTTTTCCAGTTTACTTCGCCTGGAATTTTGTGGGTTGAATGTCCAAAATGGGGGTCTTCCAATGTGAATCTTCAAGTTATCCAGAAGAATTAAATGTTCCCAATGTAATTGTAAACCTGATAATAAAATATAAAATTCAAATAAAGAGCAATGGATGATTTACAATGTGTCTCAAAATGTACCATGTAATAGTGTACTTGAAGCGGGAATTACACTCATAATGTGAAATAATGTTCAAGTTGTAAAATGAAATAAAAATTATGATTATGAATAATGAAGTGCATAAAAATTATATATGATAACAATTAATATTAGCCTCTTTCATTGGATAATCATAGCTCATTTCTTGAGATAACCAATTCATGCTTTATTTAACCATAATTTGATTTATTTCTTTCAAAACTTGAGGGTTTGAGGCACTTGTATTTTAAATTATTGGGGTATTTATTTGATTTTAAAATATCTATTTTAAATAGAATACTTTTTATTCTTGTCTTCCCTATAAATTTTATCCTTTTATACCTTAATAGTCATGAATTTCCTGTTATATTAACCACATTACAGGTCAATATTCCCTATCCAACCTGCTCTAGAAGTGAGAATTCATGATCTAGTTGAACTTAAGTGTGGGGGAAGTTGTATTATTTTTTGATGCATAATTTGGTGCTAATTTTGGTAGAAAATAAAATTCTGAAGATATGTGTTTTCTATTAAAAAATATTCTGATAAAATTTGTGCTTTTCTAGAGTTTTTTATGAGTAGAATTCTAAAAAATATTTTAAGTTCAAGTTGCTGGAAAAATAAATTAAAAATGAAGTTTTTGAAGATTAAAATATGTATTTTCATTCAATATAAGGGATATTAATTCACACCCACTTCTTGAAATTCAAATCTCCCTCACTTCCTTTAAAAATCAAGTTGTTCAAAATTTGAGGATATCATCAAAAAATCAATTTTTTAAAGGGAGTTGAGTGGGTATCATTTTTATTGCTGAAATGTTAAATGGTGTGCAACTTAATTAATATTTTCATGATTATTGGAGATTATTTAATGCTAATTTGGGTGAGGAAGAAACCATACATGGTTGAAAATTAGAATCATGTGATTTTTCTTCAAAAAGAGTCAACCCTCCTTATTCTGCCTTGTAATTTTTTATATTTAAATCCTACCAAAAAAAATTAAATAAACAACCCTAAAAATTCCTCATGATAATAACATTTTATTGACTCTTATCTAGTGTAGATTTATAAATTTATCAATCCTATGGTGACTCTTGCATGATTTTGGATGATAAAATCCTTGTTGAAAATCAACATTTATGTGATGAGAGAAAATTCATGTGAGGTAAGTGTTTTGTGTGCATGGGAGAAGAAATAAAGTGGAAATGTATTGAAAGTTATAAATAGAGAACTTGAAATAATGTTTTTGAATGAGTCAAAATATCTTTTGTTTCTTAGTATTAAATCAGTGGATCTCATGGGTGTGTGTTTTAAATATGCTTTGATTTGATTTTGATGATTACTTGTCCATGATTCCAAGTGCTAATTGTGGGGGAATTGATAGAGATAATATTTCCATTATTTTTTATGTGTATTTAAATGATTTAATCCCCACCAATTTATCAATTTGAGCTAAATTGTATCATTTTTTGATTTTAGGGATGGTTTAATCTTAAATTTGAAAATTGATTAATTCAGGAATTTTAATAGTTTTATGTCACTTATGTATTTCGAGCATAATGTTTTCAACATTGATATAAATTGAGGATATTTTTTATAGGCTTCTTTTTCTCATGTTATTAAACTTCTTCAACTGTACCAAGTGCTAAATCGAACTTCATGGGGCCCAAATAAATCAGTCAATGTGGAAAATATTTTTGGCCAACAAAATTGAACATCCCCCATTAAATGAGGTATATCTTGGGGTAAAATAAAACAAATGAGGTGATTCTAGTTGTATATAAAAGAGTAAAAGAATTATCATGTTCAAATTAATTATCATGGAGAAATTATCTCATTGAGGCATGCATTTCATGCATAAAATTGGAGGATGGTGAAGGGTCTCTTCAGATAGAAAAAGAGAGATTCATTAATTAGGGAATAACTTTTTATACATACGTACAAAGGATTTGAAATTTTTAGGGTCTAAACCCAACACAATTATGAACAACTCCTAAGAAGGAACCTTGGCATGTTTCAGACGTCTAGTGGGAAGAAATGGATAAAACCTTTAGAGAATATATTCTAGAGAAGAAATGTTTTGTTCTTATTTTTATTTTTATTCTTAGTTTTGTAATGTGTAATGACCCAAACTTTTATAAATGAAATTCCATTTTTAAATGAATAAATTTATTATAAAGTAATGTATTTATAGAAAACACATGCACTGCTTTGGTTATTTCTGATAGTTATAGTCTGCTGGATTTAAAAGACCATTAAACATTATAATCATTTATAATATATTCATTGTACATTGACCATTAAGATTAGTATATTAAGGGTTATGATAAAGTCCAATTGACACAAAAAAAGTAAGTGATGGTCTCGACCAGTAGTATTGTACCCTATGAAGCTCATTTATTAGATCTTTTAATGGATATAGAATCATTGAGCTTTGTCATTGACCAAACTCAAGTCGAGATTCAATAACTAAATCACAAGAGAAACCCTTTAGGGGTGAAGTTAAAACTCATTGATATTAGGGCCCAAACCATGTACGCCAAACCACCCTAAGAAAATTTCACTCTCACATGCCTTATCCTTAGGTAATACGCTAGTGTAATAAGGGGTTATGTATCTAGACCCTAAAAGTATGACTATTTATATTTCTATTTTTAATAAAATAGTGATTATATTTATCCTTTTATTATTAATTTATAATTATTAAATAATAATTTTGATAAAAAATAGATTTTGATGTGATGAAACACGAATTGTATTTTTGGAAAATATATAGTTTCAATCAAGACACTCTTATTGATGAATTCAATAAAAATTGAAATAAATAATATTTTAATAAAATAATATTATTAAATATAAATTATAATATAATTTTATGAAGTAGAAAATAATTTTCATAAGGGTTAGAAAACTGTTATTGTCAAAATAAACAAGTATTTTTCAATAAATGTGTATTTTTATTTAAAAGTATAAATTATCATACTTGGAGAATTTTCTAGATAAAATAAATATTATTTTTGAAATCGATATATTGAAATTATTCAATGGTGGTTTTTTCATAATTTTTTAGGGCAATCAAATTTTTTGGTCAAAATTAAATACGGTATAAATATATGGTGTGTATTATGTCATCATAATGACCCAAAATTGATGTAATATATTCCATAAAAGGTATTCATGACCAAATATATAATACCCTTTTAAAATAATGGTTTTTGAGGTTATTTTATTAATTTTATCATGAATGGCCTAAAGGCCTTCATTTTTTATAATCCCCCTTTTAGGGGTTGAAGGGGAACCCTTACATGGCCCGTAGGCTTTCGTGACATTACATGACCCAAAGGTTGGAGTAATTCATCCCATACTATGACTACTTGGAACTGCCCCTCCAAAACCTATATTATATTTTAAATTTTTGGAATCAATTCTTTATAAACATGACTCACTTCCACATCACCAAGGGTATTATTTTAATAATTTCAGTTCTTAGCCTTATAAAATAATGAAAACCATCCTCTTTGGCAGAAACATGGGAAGGTTTGTGGTTTTTATTACTTTATCATATAGAATCCAAAATCTATGTTTGGAAATTAATAAAGAACTCTCCTCTCTTTTGCTATATAAACTTACCCAACCTCTATTTCCTCTTCACTCAAAACCCTTGAAGTGTGAAATTACTCTGAATTTACCTCTCTAGATCCCTCCCAAGGTTCCTCCAATCTCTTAAGAAGCTCCTCCCAAAGTTTTAGAAGCTTCCTCTCAAGGTAAGGGATCATCACCTTCTCGTGCTTATTCAAGCATCTTCTTTATATTATGTATTTTGATTTACAATTATTCATGTTAGTATATGTTTTCTCACATACCTCTTACTCCCCTTATGATTCCAAAGTAATGAGAGACCTCTTTCTCTCTCATTCACCCCTTATATAAACCTTTATTTACACTCATTATGCTATTGAAATTATCCTACTATTTTTTCCTGCCAAACATTTGTGTAGTGAATATCTGTCTCCATTTTCACTCAAGGGTATTCACCTAGTAGTAATTATCCTTCATTGATTAAGGATTTACATGTATGTAACTTGTAAACCTTAATCATGGGGTTAAAATTGATAAAATACATCCTTATGTTGTATGATCTATGTGACACATTTATACATGTACATGATATGAAAGTGACAGGTGGGCCCAAAATTATATAGTCCTCCAATGCATTGGGTAATGATTTAATTTCATAGGATTTCATGTATGGTGAAAAGGAGGTTATCTTAATCACACTATGTTATGTTGTATTTGCAGTTAGTCTTCACTTATGTTTATGATGTCATGTTTTATGTTGTCACATTCTCATGTTTCTTTTATGCTATCATGTTATATCATATCTCATTGTTTTCACCCCTCTTATTTTACCTTGATATGACTCTTGGATCACATGTACCGCATTACCTTATGTTATGCTTTGTTTATTCCCTTACTGGGTTTTATAGTTCATGTTTTTCTTATGTAAGTCCTCAGGTTATCTCATGCAATTTTAGAAGAATGATGGAATTTTAGGAGCATGTTAAGGAAGTTTTCAATGGTGTATTTGTACTTATGTTGTAAGTTATGATATATACCTAATTTCCCAAAGGCACTAGGTCTCAAGATCTTCTAGGTTGTGCTAAGTATTATTTTATGTAATAAATCATTAATAAAAGTGTATTAAAACATGAGTTATCATATAATGTCTTTTTCTTCCTACTCCTCAGTTACCCTTCACATTGAAGGGTAAACTTCTAAGTGATTGGGGAATGAGATGTTTTCTCTTATAATGTTTGAGTTATTTCACTTCATGGAATAAAATCATTTTTCTATTCTATTGAATTGGCATTAATATTCTAATAACAGTTTTTATTATCAAGTACGGTTGTATTTGATTTTAGATTATATTATTGTTATTGATTTGATCAATAGTCATTATCATTCTTCACTAGGTTCTGGTTTATATATGATGGAATAGACCAAGGATTAGTGGTGAAGTACTCAGTGATCCTCAGTACGTGTGGTAGGGGTAGTAGATATTTTTTATTGTTTAAGATAAACAGGACCTGATTGGGTAATGCCTAAGTCAATTGAGGGTATTCGCTGCAACTCTCTCACATATAGAAATGAGGGTAGAACTAGATGATATTTTGATAAGATCTATTCTCACATTTACCATTTAACCAATGGAATGAGAGGAACCGGTTATGGAATCTCACTTTAATCATCTTAGCAAAAGATGATTAGATAACTTGGAATGAGGATGGCATTGCAATTGGAAAACTGAACTTGATCATCCTTCTCATATCACTGTTTTTAATCAATTACTTCATCAATCTATTTTTAATCTCTTATTTTGTTAATTTCTTTTGTTTTTAAAATAAAACAATTTAAAACGCCCCTTTTTCCTCTAATTTAAAGTGACAAACTTTCTTGGTGTTTTCTCTTCTCTGAAGATGACTTAGATTAACAACTATACTGCATTTTCACTTAGAAAATAATTATTTTTGTCACACTCTATGACAGACACGGGTCAATGGTTTGACATGATGACCACCAACTAGTCCATATGGTTTATTAATGATGGATTTGACTTGAGGATCCACCACTTTCATTATTAAATCCAACACCAAACATGATGTGACCCAACTCATAGTTTCTTCAAGGTGGTGTTCTATTTTCCATGGTATAGACACAACCTAATTTTAACACGTTTGGCCTTGGTCATCTTCTTTTCACCTTGAATAATTTCACACAACACATATATATATATATATAGTAATGAACATGCTCATACAACTATTCAAACAAGTATCCAAAGTCTCATAATATAATATTTTCAATCAAATTGTATGTATGGTGAAAGATTCAAAAAACTATGCATCAATGAAAAGTACTTTGCAAAAAAATTGTATAGCATGCCTTCAGATGATTCAAAGCATTCAATTATAACCTATATGATAAATGAATTACATAAGATTATACAACTATAATATATCTCTATTTGGCCATGCCCAAGTATTTAAAAATAAAAATGATGCTTCTCTATTTCCACTTAAATGAGTGTTACTCCCACGAATCTCACTCTCGATACCAATGTCTAAATTTTTTGAAAAAAGATCATTTAACATTAAGATCATGAGATCATTCATCATCACATGTACATCCATGTCAATGTCCTTTCTCGATAACACAAATCATAGTAATTTCTATTCTCATATTTTTAAGGGCAATTGCCATCAAACCCTTAAAATTAGTGAATTGATTAATTTCCTCCAGATATTCCTTACACAATATAATAAGATCAAATCAAATCTAATCTATGTATTACATTGATTTTGTAAAAATAAGTTTCAACAACAAATAAATTACAAGACATGAAAATGCATAGTGTTTTCAACCCGAAATTGATAACAGAATCCAAATCAAAAATAAACTTGAAAGCTTACAATTCATAATCAGAATGTTAGTGAAAATAAGGGATAATATAACACACCAATAATATAAATTTAATTTCATGATAATTTATTGTTCTGAAAGGTTGTTGGGTAAATGGGCATACTGATATTTGCATACTTTAAAACTACATTTTATAAAAAGTTGAAAAATATCAGTTTCTCCCTATGGTTTTGTTCTTTCCAGTTTATTCTGAAAATTACACTTACACCTTCAAGAGAAAACCTATTTTTCCCCCTCAACAAGTCATCCTTGGACAAAAAGGGTCCCCCACACACAACCTGCAAATACCAAAAAAAACAAATACCAAATAGATGTTAAGTAGTGTTTGGTATGTAATGATATATAAAATGACATACTAAAGGAACCATATCTTCCTGTCATTAGTCACCTTCAAAGATGAAAAACCTAGGAGGGAGCTCAGAACATGAATGAACCCCTTAATTTGAAATTGAGCTTGCAGAATGAGGAGGTGTGTCACGAACCAGCCCGAGTCGACCCTGAACCGGTCACCCAGGCCAGCCCACGACAAGTCCCGAGAGGCGTTCCCGATCCTCCCAGGATGGTGACAAGCACCAAGGGCATCAATAGAGTACACAAGGGAATGATTTCTCCCATATATAAACAATCAAACAAACAGCAGAAATAAACGGACAGCCCAAAATGAATTTATATAAAAATTGAACTAAATATTATTTGTACAAGAAACTAAAAGTAAAAAAAACAACAACTCAACTGAACAATCCCGATGACCAAATAAATCCATGTGACACTTCTGTTCACTCTCCAACATAATGATCAAATGTCGCCCAAGGTGATTTAACTAAAGATGAAACCTGCACAAGGGCTAAAAAAAGAAGAAGACTATAGGCGTGAGTATTAAAACTCAGTAGGTTAGCCCGATATTCTATTCCCAATGCACATTCCTTTAAAATAAAAGAAACATCAATTTATAGTTTTAAATTCAAGATATGAAAGTATGGTTTTCAAATGAGGTTCCATGCTATAATAATTATCAGACAAAAACATTCATGTTTAATAAACAAAAATGCAAGTAACAATTTTTATCAAAGAGGTGCAACTTCAAAATGAAAATAGTTTTCAAGAGGGTTGCATTAAATAATTTTAACTTTTAAATAAATAACACATAATACTGAATTTACCAACCAAACACATCGTATGCCGATGATGAGTACAAAATAGCCAATGATCACTAGTCATGGGAATACCCCTAGGCACTAGTTAGTTGTGAGCCCCAGGTACCTCGTATCTCGGTGAAAGTAACCATAATAAATATCTGTTCTCGTGCATGATCCACTAGTAGGGAACATACCCATAACCTAGTGGTCCCCAATCATCATCATCATCATAGTTTAGTTAGTGTTGTCATCGTCAAACTTGCTACGTGAAACAGAGGCCAACCCCCACAGAATCACTAGCATACTAGTACACGTCCGCCCACCTAGATACCCGGGATTACCTTTAGTGCTAAATCAAGTTACACATATTATAAAATACACATTTCACATCCACATTCCATTCCAAAACCATAAAAACACAAACAGACCATAATCATTCTTCACATTTCTTACACTAATCAACAAACCGCTAAATATTTTGGTAAAACAATTTCATGAAGTGTATTGAGGCTTTGCACATAAAACTCTTTCAAAAACACTCTTTCAATTATAAAAACACATAAAAACCAAAAAAAATCATATTTTTCATCCCAATAAACATTTAATAAAATCATTTAATGGACCATAAAACAATCCCAATTGCACAACTTGTTATATACAAGTAAAACACTCCTTCATTTCTAGGAAATACCAAACGGGCCTTTAAACATTTTCTCAAAACTAACCTTTGACGAAGGTATGCATTTTAATTTTATTAAGGATCTGTATAAACACAATTTACAGCAGCAAACCACATTCATAAATCTCTTATAATACTCAGGTTACATATTCAAAACACAACCATTTCATAAAGATGTGAAACGGTCCATTTTTGGGAAACTCGGGCCAAAATATGTTGTAAATCAAAACCCACTTGTTTGTAAAAACAAATCCAAATTGGAAATCCATATAAGTACCCAAAAATACCATTTATAATTCTTACAATTCCTTTATAAATCCAAACAAATAAATTTTAAATCACACATCACACATAAAAGCCAACCGGGCAATTTACCGAACACATGACATGCCCTTTTTAAACAAAACAATTTATTTTAAGTACATAAAAAAGGAATAAAACACCAATTGAATGCCATATTTTCATTCAAGATATTGTAACGTGTTAAAAATACCATAAACCAGATTATAAACCACGCAAAATATTTGCAAAAGATAACGGAACATTTAAACAAACACTTGTTGAGCACTTTCATGACAAAAAACACACTACCTTTCACAAAACAATGATTAAACAACCACTTTGGACACCAAGAAAATTATCCAAAGGCTTAAAAACAATAATGAACATTTATATCAGTTTAGTAAAATATTAAAATGATGAAACTTGAATGATAAAGGCATGTTCAAGGGATATCTTACCTCAAATCTTTGGCGTAATTGAAACGCACACCCGAAACCACCCGCCGTGGGTTTATAAACCATAAAACTATAAAGAACAGACCTAAACAAACATAAACCCCATCAAAAAACATGGTATAACAAAACCCTAGGTCGATCAATACTAGGGTATAAAATAAATCCACGAAATAATGAAAGGAGGGGGAAGAGGAAGGAGAAAGGAGAAGGAATCTCACCTTTCACCCTAGAAAACTCTTCGTCTTCCATTAGATCTGCAACCCTATAGAGAATGGAATGGCTTGAAACTTCTTGGATACACTCCTAAGGTCTGGAAGAACCAGGGAAAGAAGATTGGTGTCCAAAATAGTACTAATTGATTGATTTATGATTGATAAAAGTTACCTTGTCAATTCTGGACGATTTGAGGTATCCTGAGAATTTTCGCCCTCATCCGCGACCCATATGAGCTCCAAAGAGGTAAAATAGATTATGAGGTTTAGGATAGGGTTATTGGATTCGAGGGGGTGTGGAATCACCGAAACATATTAAAAAATAAAAAAGATATAAATGAAACTAATTATTTTATTAAAATAGGAAATGGGCCCATGGGTTGGCCCAATACCTAAATGAGTAACCCAAATTCACTCGGCTTATGAATTTATAATGGGTCCAAAAGGATAAATAAATTTTAATATATCAGTATAGGACAAGTGGGGATTTGAATGGGTGAAAAAGTATGAAAAACAAAAGAGTTATAAAAGAAACAAATTCAGTTTTTAAAACTGGGAATGGGCTCACAGTTGGCCCAATTCATGAAGTAACCACCCTTTCTTCAAAAACTACTTATCAAACAATGCGGATCCCCAAATTAGGGTGGTTAGACATATATGAAACTTAAAAACTCAGGATTCATCTCACCAAATACCCATGATAATGATCAGGATTTCCAATGGGCCGGATCAATACAAAGACAAAAAAAATCATGTGTGACAATTCTCCCCACCATTAAAGCTTTTCGCCCCCGGAAAGCCATAACACTTTCCGGATGAAAAAAACAACACCTAAGGATTCCATAACAACATAATCCGGACTCTAAAGATAAGGAAATATCAATCACCAAAAATTCAACTTAATAATCTTGCCCACACAAAACACAACTCACAACCACGTCTAGAGAATCAACAGAAAGATGAAGCCACCACCTCCACAACCAAGCCAAGAACCCAATTGTTGGGCCTTCTATCAATGAACCCAACCATCACCCAAACCAAAGAGAACTCACAAAAACCAAATATTCCAGGGGATTCCATAATTTACTCCCCACCATTAAGAATCAACTAGCACTAGAAATGTTGTCACGAACCGAATCTGGTCACCGCCAAAACCGGCACCAAACCCAGCCCGTGACATGACCCGAAGGGCATTCCCTATCCCCACGGGCTGGCACAAGTGCCCGGGTATCATTAATATAGGTTGGGAACGATTTACCCGAGTATGAAAGCATAAAACATTAAAAACATTCCATAATATAAATCTGAAATTTTTGAGCCAAACAAGACTTAAGTGAAAACCAGAACCGAGTACATTGGTTTAAAGATTATACAAGTGGTCCAAATAAAAATAATTATAGCATTAAGACAGCCCCAAGGACTCCACATGACAAGGGGTCATCGCCCCCAAGCTATCTCCACAACTCCGCACCAAGAATGGGAACTAACACCATGAACCGCCATCACCCTTAGCCTTTACTTTACCTGAATCAAACATAACCAAGTCTACTTACACCCAAGGGGTGTAAGTAGGGTGTGAGCCTAATCCCAGTAGGATACCACCCAATGATTCCAAAGAGTAAGAAATACAATGTGAAAAAGCAAGCAGTTTTCAAACGCAGGG
The DNA here is from genome assembly GCA_963277665.1 of Viscum album. Classification (NCBI taxonomy): domain Eukaryota; kingdom Viridiplantae; phylum Streptophyta; class Magnoliopsida; order Santalales; family Viscaceae; genus Viscum; species Viscum album. The sequence continues at coordinate 20,327,982 of OY728142.1, forward strand.
AAAAGTAGTGTTCAAATTTCAAGAAATGAAACCTCTAATTGAAAATAGTTTTCAATCCAAAATTTTTAGAATACTAACACATTAAAATAGAAATGTTAGATACTGTAATTTACTTCCAAACACACCCTAAGACATGGGTAGATACTACAAATCCAATGAGCAACAACATTGGGAACACCCCTAGGCACTAGGTTGTCTTGGGCCCTATGTACCTCGTACCTCGGTGTAAAGTAATCATACAAAAATCCTTTCTCGTGCACGAGCCACTAGTAGGGAACACACCCATAACCTAGTGGTCCCCAATAATCATCCACATAGTTTAGTTAGAGTTGTCGTTATCCAAATGCTAAGTGAAATAGGGACAAAACCCATCCGGTCCACTAGCCGTACTAGTACAAATCCGCCCCACCTAGGTACCCGGGCTTCCCCTTTTGTGCTCAATCAATTTCAGCATGAAACATAAATAAATTTTCATATAAAACATCATTACTGGTCAATCATAACCAATACATTAGCTATCACATTTTATACCACTTAAAACACGCAACAAAACACTTAGATTTTTCATAAAACAATTCCTCAAAAATCTCGTAGTGTTTCGTACACAAAACACCTTATAAACCTCACTTGCATACTATGTGCACATATTTAAGTATCCAAAACATAAAGGAGATCCCACTACATTTCAGTTAAAACACAAAATCATTTTTAGGGCAACCCTATATAGTTCAAGAAACGACATCATTGCAAAGTCTCCATTTTTACACAACACAACTCTTAGAATTTCATGTGGTTCACAAACACCATTAAAACCAGATTTTTCAGCAACAAACACAAGGGACAATAATTTAAAACAGTATTTTTATCCCTATTATACTTCAATAAAATCAACTAGTTACTTATAGGGTAGCCCCAATTAAACTAATAATACATTTCTATGAAAAACCCCCAATTTCACATGAAATTGGCCTTTAGGATTCATTTTAAATACAAACACCACTAAAACTATATTTTTCAGATATAATAAAATTTAATAATCCTGAAAATACCATAAAAACAGTAGCCAATTCACAAAGATTTCATACACAAAGGAATCACCTACCAAAACCAAGGAAACCCTTGAATCCTTTGTGCGCAAACTCAAACGCACCACCGCCGCACCTCAAGATAGCTAAACCAGACCTAAAACCAGAATTTCAGACCATAAAACACAATATAAAACCTTAAATTTTAAACCCTACTTCCTGGACATTAGGAACCGCAATTATAATGGAAGAAACCCTAACTAAATTGGATGTAACCCTAAACAAATTGAAAGAAGAAAGGAGGAGAACAACTTACATAAAATATATTGTAGAAATCACCCCCCAAAATACCAGTATCTGATTTCACAAATACTAAAACCTTAAAGGTCGGTTTGAACAAGAATAGGTAGATCATTTAGGAATTTGAATGGGGGAAAAAGAGTAAGAATCGAAAGAGTTATGAAGGAAACAAATTACCTTTATAAATCTGCCCGAAATTTGAGTTCTTAAGAACATTCGACCTACACCGCGATGAAAATGAGCTGAAACGGGTGTGGGAGGATATTGGATGTGCGACTGGGTTCAAGGGGCATGTTTGGGGCTTGGAATCACCGAAACAACCTTAAAAATGAATAAGTTATTAACTAATCAAATTTTATTTTTAAAACTGGAATTGGGCTTTCGGGCAGGCCCAATCCCTTAAATAAAAACCCATATACACCTTGGTTATGGATTTCCAAAGGCTCCAAATTTTAATTTCGGTGTTAATATGTTAGGGGAGGACATTTAGGAGTTGGAATGAGTGAAAAATATTAAAAAATGAATACGTTATAAAGGAAACAAAATTTATTTTTAAATCTGGAATTGGGCTCACGGTTTGGACTAATTCATGAAAACTCACCTATTCTCCATAAAAACTTGGGAAACCCCCCAAAACAAAGAATTAATGGAAATTAAAATAAAAATACATTTAAAATAAGATATGTATGTGACAATTCTCCCCACCATGAAAACTTTCCGCCCCGGAAAGTCACAGTAAGGCCAAAGCAACAACCAAACTCAACTGAGAAACCAAGAGGTACTCTCTTGCCAGGTTTCTCCCCCAAAGGCCATAACACCTCCAGTGATCAATGAAGGAAGGAATACTCTCACAGCCAAAACATACACCACTTTTCTGAAATTATTAAGCACATTCATGCTTTATCCCAAATGAAAACTCCTCAAACACAATCAGAACAATACTCAATCAATTTACCCAAATAAACAACAAAATCGAACAAGGTTACACTTGCCCTACTATAACTAAACCATTGGTCACTCTCCAATATCAATTTTTACCAAAGAAAGATGTAGGTAGTTAGATATCTCCAAATGATAATACCTACTTCCCATACAAAACCAAGGAAAAATATGAGTTACTCGTATGAAGAGACACAAATGGGCTCCCCACCATAAAAGACAACTTATTTTTTTTTTCCGAGACAGAATCAAGAAACTAATAGGGGGAGGCCCAAACAGACTCCCTAGTACAAGGGGTATACATAAATTAGAAATTTACAAAATAATATACATGATACCCACAGTGGGTCTTCCCACCACAAGAACCAACCATCTTAACTGACCAGCATGGGACGACACAAAAAGACCCAATTTTTTTTTTAAGATTTGGAAAGGGTGCAGGGTCAGACCACACGGTTTGGGAAACCATGCACTAACTATGCTGATCATTATTTGAACGTGGCTTCCTAGCACACTGACACTACTAATCGTGCACAAAATGTGTGCTCAAACTTTCTAGCCAAATTTCCAACCATTCTCCAATGACTCAATGGAAATCAACGTGGGAGGGAAAAACATTAGGCGATGACATGGGTACAAGGCCCTCTACCTATTTCCACCGAACGAGAACAACAGAAGGAAGATGATGAAACCATAGGTTGAAACTGTTCCTATCTTTCATACTGAGGATAGGACTTTGTACAAGTGTTTAAACGACACTGGTGTTTCCCCTGACTACGCGCCAGCTTCTCTCCGGGACCTATGGCTGGAGCTCAAAATATTGAAGCATCTTCGGCCACGCAGTTAGGCTATTGAAACCCCTATGTGGAACTTCTTCTTTCGGTGCCACAAACAACTACACTGCATACCCTGATGGGTTTATCAAGACATAACACACTCCATAACCCACTTTACCAAAACCAAACATTTCATTGAAACAAGGGATCAGAAGATGCACACACATCGCACCTTGTTTCTTTGGGTGAGAAACAATAGAAGGGAAAGACACGTATAAACACCTTCCTCTAAGATAGAGGATTTGATGTTTTTACCAAGGGAGACACAATCCCAACATAACATAGAACCTTAAAGGATTGTGTGACCTTCACCTTTATGGTCAAAAGAGCACACAACATCACAATGCGTCACCGAACATGACCCTGACGATTGATAGAAACAATCCATGGAACGAGACCATATTCAAAGTCCCTAAACAACAGATAAGTCCAAAAAGTGGACACAATATCATATCATGACCTAAATCTCAAAATTGGTTGTTTAATAATAACTCTTTCTTCAAAGAAACTATAAAGAACCCAGAGGCCCTCTTAGACACCATCAAGACACCCATCTGTACTAACAACGAAAGAACACTCCCACCTTTGGTGAATCAGGAAACTTAAGAAACTAAGGTCTCTTTCAACCTTCCCCAAGCACTATCCCACTACAAGAGGATCCACAAATCAGAGAAATGAATGGGTGTAGACTCAATAAAAGAAATGTTCGATAAAATATTATTTATATTGATCAACTGGAGGATTTTCCAATGGCGAAACAAAACGGTTGCACTTCAGTTGTGCATTAACCCTTAATGGGGGCGTACCTTATCCAATGAGAGAACCCAAGGACCCAACCAAGCTGGTCCATTAGTCAAAACATGCCACAAACCAGATCCAAAAACATGAAGGGAACCACTGTAAAGGCATCCCAAAATTTTTTTTTTCAAAAGAGACCACTAACCATCCCTGCAACACAGCTTACCGACCAAACATAAACCCAAAACACAGTTCAAACAGAAGGGGTTCTTGAACTCAATTCATCCCACAACATCAACATTTTCAAAAACCCATAATACAAACCATACCAAACTATTCATCAAGACATCATGTTTTTCTTTAAAACCAATTCTTTGAAAACAAACGGTTTAGCAGTAAGCGTATCCACCAATGGTACCCCATGGGCCTCACACATGCATGTTTTTGTGCCGCATTGGGCACCCTCCTCATATCCATCCCAGCACTCATCCAGTCGTGCCATCAACCATCCATCATCCCATATAACCCCATGCATGTGGTCACTCATGGAAATACCAAAGGGTAAAACAAAACTTCCTTCCACTTTTCAAAAACAAAATGGTCAACCAACCCAACCTTTTTCTCAAAACTGCTAACAATGAGATCGAAATCCCAATTCACATCTCACAAAACATATCATAAGGACACAACCATTTAGAAAAGAACTCACTTTCAATTTATTCACATCAATTTCGAAACATATCATCCCATTAAAACACACTCTAATTGTTTAGAAAACTCTATTGGAAACACATTTCAAAACCAAATTCAATATAGTTCCTACTTTCAAAGAGGTGTAAGCACACCATTTTACATTTCAAAACAATTCTGAAAATTCAGTTCTGCCATTTCATAAACCAAACCATTCCCTCTTTATTTGAAAATCATTTCATAAAAACTTTACGCTTCTTAAAACCAAGTCACCTTAAAACCAAAGTGCTAAGATTTCAAAACTGAAGCACAAAACAATGCAAGAGGAAACTAGTTTTGGTGGGTGACTTGGACATATGGTTGGCAGCCATATTCCAATCACTTCGCCATCACAGAGAGTATTCTAGGGAAATATCCATGGCTCCACATGGCTTGCCAGGCCCTGCGAGCTCACTGAGATTATTCTCCCAACTCTCTTTTCATTTCCCATAGTCATCATTAAACCAAGAAAACCAAAGCACTCAAATAAATCCATACTTACCATGGTGACTTGAATCCCTTCATGAGGTGTGCTGGCCAGGCACACTACCCATGACTGAAATTTCAAGTCCCAAAAATCCTAGCTCCAGACTATGCTGACTCTTCCCCAAATAACATGACCCAAAGAGCGAACCTCCTCTGATACCATTTTGTCACGAACCGAATCTGGTCACCGCCAAAACCGGCACCAAACCCAGCCCGTGACATGACCCGAAGGGCATTCCCTATCCCCACGGGCTGGCACAAGTGCCCGGGTATCATTAATATAGGTTGGGAACGATTTACCCGAGTATGAAAGCATAAAACATTAAAAACATTCCATAATATAAATCTGAAATTTTTGAGCCAAACAAGACTTAAGTGAAAACCAGAACCGAGTACATTGGTTTAAAGATTATACAAGTGGTCCAAATAAAAATAATTATAGCATTAAGACAGCCCCAAGGACTCCACATGACAAGGGGTCATTGCCCCCAAGCTATCTCCACAACTCCGCACCAAGAATGGGAACTAACACCATGAACCGCCATCACCCTTAGCCTTTACTTTACCTGAATCAAACATAACCAAGTCTACTTACACCCAAGGGGTGTAAGTAGGGTGTGAGCCTAATCCCAGTAGGATACCACCCAATGATTCCAAAGAGTAAGAAATACAATGTGAAAAAGCAAGCAGTTTTCAAACGCAAGGAAAAGTAGTGTTCAAATTTCAAGAAATGAAACCTCTAATTGAAAATAGTTTTCAATCCAAAATTTTTAGAATACTAACACATTAAAATAGAAATGTTAGATACTGTAATTTACTTCCAAACACACCCTAAGACATGGGTAGATACTACAAATCCAATGAGCAACAACATTGGGAACACCCCTAGGCACTAGGTTGTCTTGGGCCCTATGTACCTCGTACCTCGGTGTAAAGTAATCATACAAAAATCCTTTCTCGTGCACGAGCCACTAGTAGGGAACACACCCATAACCTAGTGGTCCCCAATAATCATCCACATAGTTTAGTTAGAGTTGTCGTTATCCAAATGCTAAGTGAAATAGGGACAAAACCCATCCGGTCCACTAGCCGTACTAGTACAAATCCGCCCCACCTAGGTACCCGGGCTTCCCCTTTTGTGCTCAATCAATTTCAGCATGAAACATAAATAAATTTTCATATAAAACATCATTACTGGTCAATCATAACCAATACAGTAGCTATCACATTTTATACCACTTAAAACACGCAACAAAACACTTAGATTTTTCATAAAACAATTCCTCAAAAATCTCGTAGTGTTTCGTACACAAAACACCTTATAAACCTCACTTGCATACTATGTGCACATATTTAAGTATCCAAAACATAAAGGAGATCCCACTACATTTCAGTTAAAACACAAAATCATTTTTAGGGCAACCCTATATAGTTCAAGAAACGACATCATTGCAAAGTCTCCATTTTTACACAACACAACTCTTAGAATTTCATGTGGTTCACAAACACCATTAAAACCAGATTTTTCAGCAACAAACACAAGGGACAATAATTTAAAACAGTATTTTTATCCCTATTATACTTCAATAAAATCAACTAGTTACTTATAGGGTAGCCCCAATTAAACTAATAATACATTTCTATGAAAAACCCCCAATTTCACATGAAATTGGCCTTTAGGATTCATTTTAAATACAAACACCACTAAAACTATATTTTTCAGATATAATAAAATTTAATAATCCTGAAAATACCATAAAAACAGTAGCCAATTCACAAAGATTTCATACACAAAGGAATCACCTACCAAAACCAAGGAAACCCTTGAATCCTTTGTGCGCAAACTCAAACGCACCACCGCCGCACCTCAAGATAGCTAAACCAGACCTAAAACCAGAATTTCAGACCATAAAACACAATATAAAACCTTAAATTTTAAACCCTACTTCCTGGACATTAGGAACCGCAATTATAATGGAAGAAACCCTAACTAAATTGGATGTAACCCTAAACAAATTGAAAGAAGAAAGGAGGAGAACAACTTACATAAAATATATTGTAGAAATCACCCCCCAAAATACCAGTATCTGATTTCACAAATACTAAAACCTTAAAGGTCGGTTTGAAAAAGAATAGGTAGATCATTTAGGAATTTGAATGGGGGAAAAAGAGTAAGAATCGAAAGAGTTATGAAGGAAACAAATTACCTTTATAAATCTGCCCGAAATTTGAGTTCTTAAGAACATTCGACCTACACCGCGATGAAAATGAGCTGAAACGGGTGTGGGAGGATATTGGATGTGCGACTGGGTTCAAGGGGCGTGTTTGGGGCTTGGAATCACCGAAACAACCTTAAAAATGAATAAGTTATTAACTAATCAAATTTTATTTTTAAAACTGGAATTGGGCTTTCGGGCAGGCCCAATCCCTTAAATAAAAACCCATATACACCTTGGTTATGGATTTCCAAAGGCTCCAAATTTTAATTTAGGTGTTAATATGTTAGGGGAGGACATTTAGGAGTTGGAATGAGTGAAAAATATTAAAAAATGAATACGTTATAAAGGAAACAAAATTTATTTTTAAATCTGGAATTGGGCTCACGGTTTGGACTAATTCATGAAAACTCACCTATTCTCCATAAAAACTTGGGAAACCCCCCAAAACAAAGAATTAATGGAAATTAAAATAAAAATACATTTAAAATAAGATATGTATGTGACAAATGTTCTTAGGATGAAAATCCAAGAGACCCATGGTGGGTCTCCCCACCATTAGAAACCAACTAGCAACGAACAGACAAGAATTCAAGATGAGCTAAAATTGGGCCTCACTCACACAAGCCCAAAAAAACCCTCTTAAAAAAACCTACTATACCAAGTTAATAGGGTTACAACATGAACATATAAACCACCCACTCCCGAACGGAGGAGACAAGAACTTGGCCAACACATTCAGCACAAATCTGGACCCCTGCCACTTGGGGATGGGAGGGAAGGGGACCCAATAATTTGGCCACTGAAACCACAAAAGAAACAAATAAACTACCCAAAACCCTCCACCTATGAATAGGTAATAGCAAGACTGCACCTAATTTTTATAGGCGGTCCACACAGGGACATTGATTGAAAACCCACATCCATGAAGGAATAACCATAGACACTGTGTGAGGAGTTAAGTCCACCACGCTAGTTGCAAAAAAGGGAAATTTGCAGAAATGAGGAACCAAAACATTGACATAGAAACTAAATTACCAAAACAGAGGAGTAAGGATCCTAATTGAGCACTCCACACCTCTGTCGATTTCCTGACTACGTGAAAAGCTTCACTCTGAGGCCTCTGGTTGGAGCCCTGATTCTTGAAGCATTTTTTGCACCGCAGTCAGGTGATAAGGAACACACCACTCAAAAAAAACCTCACTTGATCACCAAACAAAAACCTTCATCTAAATAGGAACTCATAGATAAATATCAAAATTCTATCTCACTCCAAACGAGGGGCAGAATGGACAAGGAATACGACGAAACACATCAACATCACTGAACACAACTGCTCTGTCCAAAAGAATTATCACGACCTAGGAGCACTTTTAATAGATCCCAAACAGCTCTCTATTCCAACAAACAGGTTGAGGAATCATCAAAAGAGGTGGATTTAACATTTTAAAGGAATCCTTAGGTTGATCAGTAGGAAATATTTCCAATGGAGAACTATCCATGGCCACATCACAACATCAAACACATATTTAGAAACCCTATGAAAATTACTCCAAAACTGAGCCACTAACAACATCTCATCTCTAGATATAACAAGAGTATGAATTCTAGATCACATGGAAGCTAACCAAATAAATAACTCTTGTAAGACATAGAAAAATCAAGCCACATAACCATTGGTTTTAAAAAAGGCCACAATTTTTAGCTCAAAACAATTTTGAAAAAATAAACTAACTTGGTGGGTTTCCACATTCACCAATGGTGTTTCATCAAGTCTCACCCACATGCACATTTCCATGCCACCCCAGGCACCCAACCACCATTCCATATAGTCCATCCTTCCAGATATAAATAAAACCATGCATGTGAGCACCCATGAAAACACCAAAGTCTAAAACAATACAACATCATTCCAAAAAAAATTACCTTCATAAGGAACACCAACCACCAAGTCAAAAAAAAACCTTTTCATATTTCACAAAAAAAAACCACAATTAATTAAGAACAATTTTCTTAAAAACATACCCCTTCTCATTTTTAAAAACTTTTTAAATAATCAAGCCACTCCAAACAACCCCTTCCCATTTTTTTAAAAAAAAATCAGCAATGTATATTTTCATAATCCGGGGTTCATTGAGACCAATACCGTTTCTAGTAAAACACCACCGATCAAAACCAATTGCCAAAAAAAATTATCTGATTCAAAAACTTTTTAACATCCCAAAATACCCCATTTAAAACAATGATCCAGAATCACCATAAAATGATTCACAATTTCAAAACATTTTATTTCAACAAACCACAAGTTTAGATTATGGATAATCCAATCCCTTTAAATCATTTCCACTTCCCTCCATTTTTTTTTACAAAAACACAAGCTTCCAAAACCATTCTTATATTTAATTTTTGAAAGCCCCCTTTTCACTTTTCAAAATCCAATCCTTCCGTTAAAACCAATTTCCACAATTATCGCACAAGGATTTTAAAAACAAAAATTCCGAATTCAAGAAAGTTTCAAGAGACCCAAAAAAAGGGAACTAGTGTCGGTGGGTGACTTGACCATATGGTTGGCGTCCATATGCCAAACACAAAACCAAAATAGAGAGACTTATTAGGACCATTCCCCAACTCCACATGGCTTGCCAGGCCCTGCGAGCTCATGGAGGCCATTAGTCAGACTCCCCTTGTCATATCCCAACACCAAAAAATCAACCAGAACAAAGGACACTAATAAAACCGGAGTTCCCATGGAAACCTAAGGATTGGAACAAGAAAGAGTTCACGACGCTCTTCTTGCACTTACCCCTCAAGTCCCAAAAATAATAATCCATCTACCTTGACATCCCCAAAATGACAAGGGCGCTCTAAAAAGAAAGGTCTACTAAGAGCCGACCTCCTCTGATACCATTTTGTCATGAACCAGCCCGAGTCGACCCTGAACCGGTCACCCAGGCCAGCCCGCGACAAGTCCCGAGAGGCATTCCCGATCCTCCCGGGATGGTGACAAGCACCAAGGGCATCAATAGAGTACACAAGGGAACGATTTCTCCCATATATAAACAATCAAACAAACAGCGGAAATAAACGGACAGCCCAAAATGAATTTATATAAAAATTGAACTAAATATTATTTGTACAAGAAACTAAAAGTAAAAAAAACAACAAATCAACTGAACAATCCCGATGACCAACTAAATCCGTGTGACACTTCTGGTCACTCTCCAACATAATGATCAAATGTCGCCCAAGGTGATCGAACTAAAGATGAAACCTGCACAAGGGCTAAAAAAAGAAGAAGACTATAGGCGTGAGTATTAAAACTCAGTAGGTTAGCCCGATATTCTATTCCCAATGCACATTCCTTTAAAATAAAACAAACATCAATTTATAGTTTTAAATTCAAGATATGAAAGTATGGTTTTCAAATGAGGTTCCATGCTATAATAATTATCAGACAAAAACATGCATGTTTAATAAACAAAAATGCAAGTAACAATTTTTATCAAAGAGGTGCAACTTCAAAATGAAAATAGTTTTCAAGAGGGCTGCATTAAAGAATTTTAACTTTTAAATAAATAAAACATAATACTGAATTTACCAACCAAACACACTGTATGCCGACGGTGAGTACAAAATAGCCAATGAGCACTAGTCATGGGAATAACCCTAGGCACTAGTTAGTTGTGAGCCCTAGGTACCTCGTATCTCGGTGAAAGTAATCATAATAAATATTCGTTCTCGTGCACGAGCCACTAGTAGGGAACATACCCATAACCTAGTGGTCCCAATCATCATCATCATCATAGTTTAGTTAGTGTTTTCATCGTCAAACTTGCTACGTGAAACAGAGGCCAACCCCCACAGAATCACTAGCATACTAGTACACGTCCGTCCACCTAGATACCCGGGATTCCCTTTAGTGCTAAATCAAGTTACACATATTATCAAATACACATTTCACATTCACATTCCATTCCAAAACCATAAAAACACAAACAGACCATAATCTTTCTTCACATTTCTTACACTAATCAACAAACCGCTAAATATTTTGGTAAAACAATTTCATGAAGTGTATTGAGGCTTTGCACATAAAACTCTTTCAAAAACACTCTTTCAATTATAAAAACACATAAAAACCAAACCAAATCATATTTGGCATCCCAATAAACATTTAATAAAATCATTTAATGGACCATAAAACAATCCCAATTGCACAACTTGTTATATACAAGTAAAACACTCCTTCATTTCTAGGAAATTCCAAACGGGCCATTAAACATTTTCTCAAAACTAACCTTTGACGAAGGTATGCATTTTAATTTTATTAAGGATCTGTGTAAACACCATTTATAGCAGCAAACCACATTCATAAATCTCTTATAATACTCAGGTTACATATTCAAAACACAACCATTTCATAAAGATGTGAAAAGGTCCATTTTTGGGCAACTCGGGCCAAAATATGTTGTAAATCAAAACCCACTTATTTGTAAAAACAAATCCAAATTGGAAATCCATATAAGTACCCAAAAATACCATTTATCATTCTTCCAATTCCTTTATAAATCCAAACAAATAACTTTTAAATCACACATCACACATAAAAGCCAACCAGGCAATTTACCGAACACATGACATGCCCTTTTTAAACAAAACAATTTATTTTAAGTACATGAAAATGAATAAAACACCAATTGAATGCCATATTTTCATTCAAGATACTGTAACATGTTAAAAATACCATAAACCAGATTATAAACCTCACAAAATATTTGCAAAAGATAACGGAACATTTAAACAAACACTTGTTGAGCACTTTCATGACAAAAAAACACTACCTTTCACAAAACAATGATTAAACAACCACTTTGGACACCAAGAAAATTATCCAGAGGCTTAAAAATAATAATGAAAATTTATATTTGTTTAGGAAAATATTAAAATGATGAAACTTGAATGATAAAGGAATGTGCAAGGGATATCCTACCTCAAATCTTTGGCGTAATTGAAACGCACACCCGAAACCACCCGTTGCGGGTTTATAAACCATAAAACTATAAAGACCAGACCTAAACAAACATAAACCCCATCAAAAAACATGGTATAAAAAAACCCTAGGTCGATCAATACTAGGGGATAAAATAAATCCACAAAATAATGAAAGGAGGGGGAAGAGGAAGGAGAAAGGAGAAGGAATCTCACCTTTCACCCTAGAAAAATCTTCGTCTTCCATTAGATCTGCAACCCTATAGAGAATGGAATGGCTTGAAACTTCTTGGATACACTCCTAAGGTCTGGACGAACCAGGGAAAGAAGATTGGTGTCCAAAAGAGTACTAATTGATTGATTTATGATTGATAAAAGTTACCTTGTCAATTCTGGACGATTTGAGGTATCCTGAGAATTTCCGCCCTCATCCGCAACCCATATGAGCTCCAAAGAGGTAAAATAGATTATGAGGGTTAGGATAGGGTTATTGGCTTCGAGGGGGAGGTGGAATCACCGAAACATATTAAAAATGAAAAATATATAAATGAAACTAATTATTTTATTAAAACAGGAACTGGGCCCATGGGCTGGCCCAATACCTAAATGAGTAACCCAAATTCACCCGGCTTATGAATTTCTAATGGGTCCAAAAGGATAAATAAATTTTAATATATCAGTATAAGACAAGTGGGAAGTTGAATGGGTGAAAAAGGATGAAAAACAAGAGTTATAAAAGAAACAAATTCAGTTTTTAAAACTGGGAATGGGCTCACGGTTGGCCCAATTCATGAAGTAACCACCCTTTCTTCAAAAACTACTTATCAAACAATGTGGATCCCCAAATTAGGGTGGTTAGACATATATGAAACTTCAACACTTAGGATTCATCTCACCAAATACCCATGATAATGATCAGGATTTCCAATGGGCCGGATCAATACAAAGACAAAAAAAATCGTGTGTGACAAGGTGTGTCCCCGTCATTTAAACCATCTTCACCATTACTCTCTGTATCCTGCTGGTTCAACTCACTCAAGCGGGTTTTTCGGGTTTCAAGGTGCTCCATCATGTGAGATACACTTGTGATTCCAGCACTCACTTCCCTCCTAACCTCTAACCCAAGATCCGCCATTGATGTATTCTGATGGAGATAGCATCACTAAGCTTTGTCATTGACCAAACTCAAGTTGAGATTCGACAACTAAAGCACGAGCAAAACTGTTTACAGGAGAAATTCAAACTCATCGAGATCACTACCCAAACCATGTACGTCGAACAACCCTAAGAAAATCTCACTCTCACACACTTTACCCTTAGGTCATACACTGGTGTAATAAGGGGTTATGTATCTAGACCCTAAAAGTATGGCTTTGTATATTTTTATTTTTAATAAAATAATGATTGTATTTATCCTTTTATTATTTCTTTATAATGATTAAATAATAATTTTGATAATAATTAGATTTTAATACGATGAAACACAAATTGTATTTTTTGGAAATATATAGTTTCAAATAAGACACTTTTTGATGAATTCAAAAAAAATTGAAATAAATAATGTTTTAATAAAATATTATTATTAAATAATATTTATTAAATATAAATGATAATAAAATTTTATGGAGTTAAAAATAATTTTTATAAGGGTCATAAAACTGTTATTGTCAAAAAAAAGAAAGTATTTTCCAATAAATATGGATTTTTTTTAAGTGTAAATTCTCATACTTACAGAATTTTTTTGGATAAAATAAATATTATTTTTTAATTCAGAACATCGAAATTAGTCAATAGTGGATTTTTCATAATTTTCAGGGATAATCGAATTTTTTGGTCAAAAATAGATATGGTATAAATATAGTGTGTATTATGACATCGTAATGATCCAAAAATTGATGTAATATATGCCATAAAATGTATCCACAAACAAATATATAATACCCCTTTAAATGATGTGTTTTTTAGGTTATTTGATTAATTTTATAAACCCTTAATGAACCATCTAAAACCTATATTATATTTTAAAGTTTTAAAATCAATTCTTTATAAACATGACTCACTTTCACGTCACCAAGGGTGTTATTTTAATAACTTGAGTTCTTAACCTTATAAAATAATGAAAACCACTCCTCTTTGGGAGAAACGTGGGAAGGTTTGTGGTTTGATTACTTTATCATATAGAATCCAAAACCTAAGTTTGGAAATTAATAAAGAACTCTCTTCTTTTTTGCTATATAAATTCACCCAACCTCTCTTTCCTCTTCACTCAAAACCCTTGGAGTATGACATTACTCTTCCTTTCCCTCTCTAGAGCCCTCTCAGTGTGCTCTCAATCTCTTAAGAAACTCCTCCCAAGCTTTTAGAAGCGTCCTCTCAAGGTAAGGGATCATCACCTTCTCCTCTTTATTCAAGCGTCTTCTTTATATTATGTCTTTTGAATTCCAATTATTCATGTTAGTATATGTTTTCTCACATCCCTCTTATTGTCCTTGTGATTTTCAAGTAATGAGAGACCTCTTTCGCTCTCATTCACCCCATATATAAATCTTTATGCACACTCATTATGCTGCCGAAATTATCCTGCGATTTTTTCATGCCAAACATTTGTGTAGTGAATACTCATCTTCATTTTCACTCAAGAGTATTCACCTAGTTGTACTTATCCTTCATTGATTGAGGATTTACATGTATGTAACTCGCACACCTTAATCGTGGGGTTAAAATTGATAAAAGACATCCTTAAGTTGTATGATCTATGTGGCACATTGATACATATACATGATAAAAAAGTGACGGCTGGGTCCGAAATTACACAGTTCTCCAATGCATTGGGTAATGATTTAATTTAATGAGGTGTCATATATGGTGCATAGAAAGTTATCCTAAACACACTATGTTATGTTGTCTTGAAGGTTAGTATTGACTTATATTTATGATGTCATGTTTTATGTTAGTTGTCACATTCTCATGTTTCCTTTATGCTATCATTTTATATCATATCTCATTGTTGTCACCCCTCTCATTGTTCTCACCCCTCTTATGTTACCTTGATATGCCTTTTGGCTCACATGTATTGCATTACCTTATATTGTGCTTTGTTTATTCACTTACTGGGCTTTATAGTTCATTTTTTTCTTATGTACGTCTTCAGGTTATCTCATGCAGTTTTAGAAGAATGAGGAATTTTAGGAGATGTTAAGGAAGTTTTCAATAATGTCGATGTATTTATGCTGCAAGTTATGATATGTACCTAATTTCTCAAAGGCACTAGGTATCGCGATCTTCTGGATTGTACTAAGTATGCTTTTATGTAATAAAATATGAATTAAAGTGTATTAAAATATGGGTTTTCATATAATGTCTTCTTCTCCCTCCTCCCCGGTTACCCTTCACGTGGAGGGATAAACTTCTAGGTGATTAGGGAATGAGAGGGGTTTTTTTTATAATGTTTGAGTTCTTGCACTTCATGGAATAAAATCATTTTCTCTTATGTTAAATTGGTTTTAATATTCTAATAACAGCTTTTATTATCAAGTACGATAGTATTTGATTTTAGATTCTATTATTTTTATTGCTTTGATCAATGGTCATTATCTCCCTCCACTAGGTTCTTGTTTATATATAATGAAATATGTCAGTGGTGAAGTATCTGGTGATCGTCAGTATGTGTGACAGTAGTGGACATTTTTTATTGTTTAGAATAAACAATACTCGATTGGGTAATGCCTGAGTCAATTAAGTGTATTCATTGCAACTCTCACACATAGAAAGGAGGATAGACCAAGCTGAGATTTTGACAATATTTATTCTCAAATTTACCATTTAACCAAAAAAGTGAGAACTGATTATGAAATCTCATTTTAATCAACTCACCATAAGAGGATTAGATAGCTTGAAACAAGATAGCATTGCAATTGAAAAACTGAACCTAATCACCCTTCTCATTAATTTCTTTTGTTTTTAAAATCAAACAATTTCAAAAACAACCTCTTTTTCCACTAATTTAAAGTGACTAATTGGGGATTGGTATGTACTCCTCCGAAGACAACCTAAGTTGACTCGAGACTCCACCACTTTCATTATTAAAGACACCAAACATGAAGCGCCTTAACTCATAATTTCTTCAAGGTGGTGTTCTATTTTCCATGGTATGGAGCACACCCCAATTTTAACAAGTTCGACCTTGGACATCCTCTTTTCACCTTGAAGAATTGCACACAACACATATATTGATGAACATGCTCATACAACTACTCAAACAAGTACCGAAGTCTCATCATATGAAATTAAGATTTTCAATCAAATTGCATGCATGGTGATAAGATTCAAAAAATGTATATAACGTGCCATCAGATGATTCAAATCATTCAATTATATGATAAATGGCTTACTGAAGATACAACTAGAATATAGCTCTGTTTGGCCATGCCCGAGTATTTAAAAATAAAAAAGATGCCTCCCTATTTCCACCTAAATAGTCCCACGAATCTAAGTCTCGATACCAATGTCTAAAAAATTTGATAAAAGATCATTCAGCATTAAGATCATGAGATCGTCACCATCGCATGTTCATGTCAATCTCCTTTCTGGATAGCACAGATCATGGTAATTTATATTCTCATGCCATCAAACCCTTAAAATTGGCGAATTGATTAATTTCCTCCAGATATTCCTTAACAACATAAGAAGATCAAATCAACTCTAATCTATGTATTACATTGATTTTGTAAAAATATGTTTCAACAACAAATAAATTACAAGACATGAAAATGCATAGTGTTTTCAACCCGAATTTGAGAATCCAAATCAAAAATAAACTTGAAAGCTTACAATTCATAATCAGAATGTTAGTGAAAATAAGGGATAATATAACACAACAATAATATAAATTTAATTTCATGATAATTTATTGTTCTGCAAGGTTGATGGGTAAATGGGCAGACCCAGGTTTGCATACTTTACAAACTACATTTTATAACAAGTTGACAAATATCAGTTTCTCCCTTTGGTTTAGATTCTTTCCAGTTTATTCTGAAAATCCCACTTACACCTTCAAGAGCAAACCGATTTCCCCCCCTCAGCAGGTCACTTTGGACAAAAAAGGGTCCCCCCACGCAACCTGCAAATACCAAAAAAACCAAATACCAAATGGATGTTAAACAGTGTTTGGCATGTAATGATATATATAAAGACTTGCTGAAGGAACCATAGCTTCTTGTCATTAGTCACCTTCAAAGATGAAAAGCCGAGGAGGGAACCTGAAACATGCATGAACCACTTAATTTGAAACTGAGCTTGCAGCATGAGGAGGTGTGTCCCCATCATTTAAACCATCTTCACCATTACTCTCTGAATCCTGCTGGTTCAACTCACCCAGGCGGGTTTGTCCGGTTTCAAGGTGCTCCATCATGCGAGACACACTTGCGATTCCAGCACTCACTTCCCTCCTAACCTCCGACCCAAGATCCGCCATTGATGTATTCCGAGAAAATAGCTTCTCCCTCCAACCTTTCGTACTCTTTGAAATAGACTCCTTGTATCTATAATCAAACATTCAGATTTCAGTTGCACAAAAATCACACTCATGATGGGAAAAATAAAACATATGAAACTCAAAAATACTTTGGGACTGTTTGATTCTGTTTTTTTTTCTACCAACTGTTTTTAAGATTTTTCAGGATAAAAGCACTTAATTTTTTTTCAAATGGATGAATTCAAACAAAAACACTTCAGCTTTTTTTTAAAAAGCTATTCTGAAGAGCTTTTAAAAACTGATCCTGGGATCTAAAGTAGAGTTTTCTATCACAACGCAAAAACAAAATAACATTTTATCTTTCTAAATCGCTAGAGTTTTCCATCACAACGCAAAAACAAAATAACATTTTATCTTTCTAAATCGCATTCCCAAAATCAGCTTTTTTTTCAAGGTGAAACAAACAGGTAGAGGTGGAAGTTTTGAACCCAACATGACTTGAGTTATACGGGTTTGGGTAAAGACATAAATGGGTTCAGGTTATAGGTTGAGTAAAATACTAAAAAATGCCCTCAGGGTGCAGCTCGGGTGCAGCTCGGTTGGTAGGTGCTCCTGTGGGTCTCGGCGAGGTCTCGAGTTCGAGTCTCGCCGAGTTCATCCCTGTATTGCCTATATTGCATGTTTTTCTTTGTACTGTAGCCCCTCTCCCGAATCAACCGAGGCTTCGGCCTCAACTTTTAAAATACTAAAAATATAATAATAATTAATTTTATAACATTTTATTCTTATAATCAGCTAAATTTGAAAAAAAAATCAACATGTTTATAACAAGTAATTTATATTAAATGGTTTAAGAGGGTCGACTTGTAACATAGATAACATATGTTTCATATTGATAAGAATATTTTTAATCTAAATGGGATAATTCAATTTGACTAGGTCATTGAGTATATATGATATTAACTAGTTGGATAGGTCATGATGCAATCTATGTTATATATTGCCAACCCCTTCATAAATGAATTAGGTCAAGTAAACCGTTTAATTAAATAAGTTGGGTTACAGTTGAGCTTAAATGGACTTATGGAACAATCAACCCAACACAAACCTAACGTGTGAACCCAAATTTCCAACTCTGCAAACAGGTTCTCTTCACGTTCTTCAAACAGTTACGAACATTATTCTAAAATAAGTTTTGGGAACGGAAAAAAACAAAAAAAAAAACATATCCAAATCATTATTTTAAAACTATATTTAAAAAAGATTCCAATAGAATTTGTACTATTGTGTGACATTAATAAAATAAGTTGTCATTCATATTTTGGTTCTGTCCTGAAGAACAAGAACTGTGAACTTACTCCTCAGGAGTATATTATGTGTTTTCAACATTTAGGCTCTGTTCAACAGCAATTACGATGAGGTGCTTTTGTAAAAGTGTTTTCAGATTACTGATTGAAAAAGTGATTTTCTGCCAAGTGTTTTTCTTCTGGAATACAAACATTTTTTAGAAACAAAATAGATACCACTTTTCCAAACTGCTTATCATAAGTGACCAGTGCTATTAACAGTTTTTAGTGTTTACAAACAAATCCTTAAAAATGGTTGAGCAAAAACAGCTTCTCAGATATTTTTTTTATTTTAAAGGCAAAAAATTATTCTCAGAACTAACTTTCAAATAAACCATTTCTTTTCTGCAATTCAACTTATACCTAGTTGAAGCCGCAGTAAGTCGAGATTTCACAGATTCAGAAAATGACTGAAAATCTGATGGTCCGGCTCTATCAAGACTTGGAGTTGAAGATTGGCCAGCAGCACTACAGTAAAGAAAACAAGGGGGCATGTAAAACTAATTACCTGAAGTGTAATAACATACCAAAAACTAAATGACAGGAAGCCAGAGGGAATTTTTTAGATACCTATTAACATTAGCACTGGATCCGGAAGCTGAAGCAGAGACATGACTAGGGTGAACCATGGAAAACAGCGGACTTTGCCTTGATGATTCATCACTACCAGAGGTAAATTGAACAGACGGACTAGCAACACAGTTTGGAGCCGATTCAGTTTCACCCCCAGCAGCAGGTGCACTAGGATGAGTTGAGAAAACCAAGTAATGTGGACGACCATTAGCAGAGGATCGGCTCCTTTGGCCTTCTCTCCTAGCAATATGGTGAGCCCTTCCCATCGCAGCAGCAGCAGCCAAATGCTGCATTATACGCTCTTCAAGTTCAGCGTCATTTGCACCTGCCGGTAACTGCAGGTTACCAAGATGTCACTTGAATGTATTAGCGGAACGAAGATAGAGATATTTTCTTAAGCTTTGAACTGACATGTTGTAATTCAAAATCCCCAAAAGCCGGATGTCGAAAGATCGTGCCATTTCTTGCTGGAGTAAGCCTTAAGCTCCTTTCCCGTTCCACAGCCTCGAGCAACTCTTGACTACCATTATCATTAACAAAAAAGAGTGAAGGTTGAGATTTGAAAGTCAAAATCAGAGCAGCAGCATAGGCAAAGAAAACCTTGTGGGGTCCTTCAGGTTAATGGATTGCCAACACATAGGACATTGAGAACTTCTCTGACACCTACAGTGGGAGAAAATATATGAATCAATTTCTGAACTTAGACATCAAGCTATCTAGCGCAAGCTTTGCATCAGTCACCATTACCAAGATGGAAAGATTAAAAAACAAAAAATCATGAGTGATGCCATTTGATCCATTATCGAACATGACTCCCTCAGATTTACTCCAATGCAGTTCAATAACGAACCCAATATAAACTCGGTATAGAAGCTTCAACTCAACTGAAGCACCATTAGGTCAAAAAACTAGCAGATTTAAATGTCAAATGATCAGAACCAACGGAGTTAAAACCTCCAAGGAAACAAAAAACAGGTTTGGGGGGGTGCTTATGTCTATGTGATGGCCATAAAGGAGGTCTACAATACATTTGGGATTCACATAGCATATCACTGGGCATCAAGTGGCAGATGCAGATGGTAAGAGCTCGAAAATGTTTCTGTTAAAACAAAATATTCATTGCAGTAAATCAGTGTTTTGCCAAACGCCAACTCATTTTTTAGGTATGAATAAAGTCGTAGTATTGGATTGCTTTGATGGACGTATGATAATTGTACAATGCAAGGAAATAGGGCAAGTTTCCTATGGATCTTGATACGTGAATGACTGGGCAGTGTTTAGGGTGTAAAAAACATAACAAAAGGAGGTTCAGAGTACAGTGCTCAGTGAACAGTGCCACAGAAAAGAGAGGGCAGGTCAAAATAAATGGGGCAACCCTTCAAAGTTCATAAGCACAAGAAACAATACATAAAATTTCATAATAACTTTCCTTTTTTAGCATGCATTCAAGGACTGAAAATTTATGGGAACAAGCACAATTCATTGAGAAACGCTCTCCTTGATCCAGAAGGAAATGATTCACTTGTGGGTTCATTGTTTTCAAAAAACACGGAGGCAGACCAAACCATATGTATTTCTATCACCAAGGTAATGGCTTCCATCAAATTCTTCACCAAGAGATTAGGGGCCATTTTTTTGTACTCAAAAAAACAGTTCTGGAAAACCCTCCTGGACCCAGAAGGAAATGATTTACTTATGGATTCATTGTTCTCAAAAGCCCCGAAGCAGACCAATCCATATATGATTCCATCACCAAGGTAATGGCTCCCATCAAATTTTTCACTAAATGATTGACCACTATATGTTTTCATGCATTTACTTTGATTCAAGAACCTGCAAAATATACATTTTGAATTGGCACAGCTCGAATTCTGATGACAATTTTCTTCGTACAATAAAAGAAGCTCAGAACTTCAGCAAAAGAATGCCCGTATTGAGTGAGAAGGCAAGAAATTTGCATCGCCGAATCGAAATAAATACCATTTTTATTAACAAAAGTTTATGGAATCCAGTATCAGTATCCTTTCCAACGACAAGAATAATGGATCGCATTTTTGGAAGTGAATTAGATTAAAATATTTTATATCGTGGGGAGATTTCTTGCAAGGCATGCAGAGCTCTGAACTATTGCTAAACCAGTCTTTATATTATACTATGTTAGTACATTTCCCTAGCTTTTGACAAACCGCTTCATCCCTCCTAAATATTTAAAAAAAATGTAATGTATTATCCCACAGTTAAAACAGCGCATTTAAAGGAAAATTCAGTATGATTATGCATAACGCATTTAAAAAAGCATGGGCCTAACCATTCAAGGATGCATTGAAGATGAAACTCATGCTTGCAACCGGTAACCTGAACGTAGCAGAATAAGGCGTTCAAATAAAACATCAATATGAGGAGCAGTTAGAGGGGAGAGGGAAGGCTCATCAGAGAAGTATAATACCGTTGAAGGATCACTTTCACAGAAAGGCTCTAGACAGATGCTGCAAGCATCATCACAGGCCGGCTGTATTCCTCCCTCCACGAAAGCTGCGGCGGATGTCATATGACTCTCAGTCTTGCCAGCCTCCTCCATCCTCGGAATCTTCAAATCCACAGCCCCTACCAATCACAAAATCCGTACCAGTGGCTGCTAAAGAACAACCCAAAGAGCAAACTAGCGCAGAGAATAAAATGGGAGGAAGATAAAAAAATGTCTTTATTTTATTTTATTGCATCCTTTTTTCCCGTCAGAAGAAGACTTTTCTAGGCGGCTAACGTGGGATGAGAAGACCGGGATTCTAAGTCAACATCCACGAAAAATCACGCGCAATTTGTTACAGCTCGAAAACAAAGGAGGATGGACAGCAGACAAACAACCCAGATCGAGAAAACGATGTCGAAGGTTTGCCATGCGATCTGCAAAAGATGTGCGCGATTTTACCTCCATGAGAAATGGAAGGCCGTGCGAACGCAGGAGTCAGGGGAAAGAGGAGGGCAACATGAGGCAAAGATCGAGCTCGACGTTCTCCTGAAAGGAAATTCTAGAGATCTACCGAGGGAGCTGCCGGGGGAACGAAGGCAACCCGAACCCTAGGATTTGATCAGAATAATTGAAGAGGTGCAGAGAGAAAGCCGGTGATGGATTCGATCCTCTCCGTGGCCTGGAGGGGCCTGATCAGTGCACAGGAGCCTGCCGACATGGGACCCGTTTCTCGCAATTTATTCATTTCTATTTTAGAAAAAAAAAACATATTATTGGGAATTATCCTTGCCCTAAAAATGATATGACATATAGTGTACTAAAAATTTAATTTTTAAATTTTCTGATTAATCATTTTTAATTTAATAGTGAATGATTTATTAATCATTTTTAATTAAAAAATGATATGACGTTTTTAGCATGTTTATTAGTAATGTAGTTAATAAATAAAACTATATCAATTTTATCTACTAAACAACACTCATGTATGTAAAATGAGGGGAATAGTCAATAATAAAAGTGTTAGAATGATTTTATGATGATGAACCCAACACTAATCCATAGTTGTGTCACTCATCCTCATCCATGGTATGGTTTTTTTCATATAAAATTATTGTTGTGTCTATAATAAAATTATTGTATTCATATTTTGGTTGGGAAATTAAAGGTTGACATGTTTATGTTGTATTTGTCGTCAATGGATTTTCAATGTTTGAAATTATTCAAAAATCCAATTGTGTGTCACTGGGTTGCTATGAAAAAACAGAGATATGCGGTGAGATGTGTAGGTTTTGGGCGCAGCGGAAGCGCGTTGGTGGATGCACCAAACTTTAATTTTAGCGTTAACAACGATCAATCTGAGATCTTCACGATAGTAAAACGTCAGATCTTCAAAATAGAACGAAGAACGAAAAAGAAAGAGGAAAGTCTCGAAACCATTGAGAGGGGTCATCATATATTGCTTATAATTAATTTAATTAATAGACAAGAATTGTCTTGATGAAATTCTTTCTCCGTTGATATTTCCGATCACGATCTGATGTGATATGTCGTTGCGTCATAGAATCCAAGTGTAGGATTACTCTAGTGGTGATCCACACGTGCTCCACGTATCTTTGGACGTCGCCGAAGGGAACTCCGGGTGCTAGCGCGGAAGAGCCTTTACTTGCAATGTCCGCCTTCAATCGCCTTGATCCGATGGAGGTGGATCTCTATCTCGTAGCTTGATAGCGTTCTTGATGGAAAAGGAATTCTCTCTTGACTTGAGAGCTTTTCTAAATCCGTTGTGAACAACCACCAAAACAATGGTTAGGCTAATGAAAAATATATAATTGGGATTTTTAATTACATAGAATAATAAAATGAATTAATTACTCGAAAACATTTATTCATTTCATTTAATTCTTAGTAATACCTCATGTTTAATAATAACAGTTTACTATTATTATTACCTGACATGCGCCCATCAAATTACACCTAATATTATTTAATTAAATAAATAATATTATTTCTCATAAATTCCCAGAAAAAATACACGGCGTGTACTTTTATTTTTCCATTTTTCTTTATTTCCTCACTACTGGAAAATGTACCTATCCCCACGGTTTTCACCAAAACCGTGGGGATAGACCCCCCTATACCCACGGTTTTGGAAAACCGTGGGGATAGACCCCCCCTATACCCACGGTTTTGGAAAACCGTGGGTATAGGTGACTTTTCATGACCTATACCCACGGTTTGCCAAAACCGTGGGTATAGGGGGGTCTATCCCCACAGTTTTGGCAAACCGTGGGGATAGGTCCTGAAAAGTCACCTATACCCACGGTTTCCCAAAACCGTGGGTATAGGGGTCCCTATCCCCACGGTTTTCCACAAAACCGTGGGGATAGGTCAGGGATAAAATACCTATACCCACGGTTATGAAGAACCGTGGGTATAGGTCAATTTTGTGTGCGCGGGAATTTTTTTTTTCCGCGGGAAGGAATTTTTTTTTGGCGGGAACCCTATACCCACGGTTCTTCCCTCTATACCCACGGTTTTTATAACTATATTTAACTAAATATATATATATATACATATATGTGAAGTTAGGGTAGTGGTTAGACGCGCAGTTTGCAGCGAAGAGGTTGCGGGATCGAAACTCGGCGGCTGCATTATTTTAGGACCTATACCCATGGTTTTGAAACCGTGGGTAAAAGCCGTTGAAACAGTGGAAATTGTCTATGTTTCGGTGACACGGTGGCAGGAAACCTATACCCACGGTTTTCCAAAACCGTGGGTATAGGTTGGGGACCTATACCGACGGCGTTCCAGCCCACGGTTCCCAAAACCGTGGGTATAGGCTATTTTTCCAGTAGTGCCTCCACCACATTTATTAGACCTTGAATAATGGCTATTTATTTCTCAAATAAATGTCACTTCATTACTCGCTAATAAATATATATTATTTCACCCACAATATATTCTCTCGAATAATTGGTGTCGAAATAAATGCGATCAGACATCCTTGAATAATTATTAAAGCACAATCGGGAATAATCTTTATTCAACTTGTTAAATTAATATTTAACTGAGATACTTGGACACACTTAGTATGTGACCCTCTAGGCCTTTTTCTCAGTGGCATTAGGCGAAGCCTGCCTAAAGTCCATGGTCAGTGTCTTGCAACACACCAAGACACCCATAAAGAAAGAAGTTAACGTCGCAATGACGTGTCACCACCTATGAACGCTTATCGTGTAATATAATCCCTTTGTCTCGATATCTCGAATCAAGCAGGTTGCATGCTAGTGCCATAAACCCATGTGCTCAATTATTATTTCTTTGACTTTTAGGAATTGAACTTGTTCATTCCTTATCATGGTCATGGATTTATTTAGGCTACATCAATTCCATCAAAGGGTCTGAGATATCTACTTCCATTATGGAACATAAGAGACAAATCATTTCTCGCATTATCTATTAGTGCAGTATTACTCGTGACACACCCAATATATCCTACCTCGCTGCGAACAGTGTGTCGTCACAGTTTTCATCAATACATCTAAGTGTGCGAGTTGTAATACTCATTAATAATAATCTTAAAGTATAAGGACCAATACACACGTCCGCAGATAAGAACATCCAATGACACTATGAAATGTGGATTTCCTACTGACGAGTCTCGTTCTCATAATATCCTCCTGGATCTTACCAAGGGCGCACACTATGGGAATATGCCTCAAAGTTTTATGAGTACTCACCCCTAATGAACTATATTATTTGTGTCCCTCAAATAACATTATCCAGTCATATAACATATATTCAAGAACAATGTTATGACATTTCCGGGTTCTCATCATAGTAGGGATCCGCTATAACCCTTTAATGCAACAACTATCTTTAGGATATTATCACATGCATTGTCACGCAAAAGAACAATCAAAATGTGATAAGGTATTTATTAACGAATAAAGTACAAAGTAGTTGGTTTTAGGCCACCAACTCCAACAAGATGGCCAAATGATGTAATGCAAACAACAGACTGAAGAAACATGATATTTGAATGTTGGCTACGTATTGTTTTGGTTGGCAAATAAGTTGTTAAACCGACAATATATTTGAATATTGGCAATGTATTGTTAAGGTTGGTGATGATGATTGGAAGAAACGCGGGTCACCAAAAAGAATAATAGAGAATGAAAAAAAATCAGTAAGTATGGTACAACAACTATTACAACAAATCGTATAACGGCTCTAGCCTTTTACACATATTATTACATAATTTTAAGCATAACTTTTCTTCAAATACAAACCAATGATCGTAAAGTCTAGTACCTCTGGAAGATTAGGTACATAATTAGAAAACATGAAACCAAAATAAAAACATCATTTATTTAATCTTCATAATGAGCTTCTAACTTCCATTGAGCTCTTACATATGCATAACATAACACAGGGAATACATGAACAAAGAGATGAGTTAAAAAAACTAGTAAGGGTATAAACTTAGAAATAAAGCATAACACATAGGTTAGAATGAAAAACATGATGACCTAAAAAGATATGGAACATGATTAAACATATGGAAGCATAGCATACAGAACATGTGATCATGTAATCATGGAATCATAAAAATGTGGCAACAACATACAACCTGACATGATCATGAGTAAGGACTAACCACCAAGACCATTGCACATGGAGGAGTATGAGTCAAGGCTAACCACCAAGACCATTGTACACGACGTCTCATGAGACTAAACATTATCCAATGAATTGGAGTGCTATATGAGCGCATCCATCCTAACATGTTCATGCATATGAGTGTCACATGAATAATCAAACACAAACATAAGGGTTACCCATGAAAATAAATGAGTATCATAATCATGTAATGAAGTATAACAAATGAGCGTATTATAAAAGTGTTCATGAAAGAATGAATTTAAATCATGCATGGACATTCATAAGGTAAAATAGGCATATATCATGATAAATGATGCCCAATTGAAGTGTAAACATGTAAAAAGAGTGTTTAAAAAACTTTAAAAATGAAACATTTGAACATGGTTTAAGGAAACTATTAAAGAGAGTATAAAGCAAAAAAGACATATTTTTTTCATAAACTAGAAATGAACTAAGATAGTTTTTATGATAAAATGAGTGATTTTAGAAAAATAATGGTGACTTAAAACATAATATGAAGTGCACTTGAAAATGGATAAGAAACCGGGAAATTCCCTTTAATTGGGCTTGCTTATCGAGAAGAATTGAGAAGAGAACCTTTTTAAACATGTATTTCTCTGTCAAAGAAGGGTCTACTTATACGAACACATGAGTTTGGAGCATACTCATAGATTATAGAAGAATTATATAAAAAGAAAGAATAATTACATTGGGGTAAAGAGAGAGAAAGTGTAACCTGAAGGAAAAATAGAGGTTCAGAAAGAATCTCTAACCTTATGTCTGGAAGTGTTATGCACTTGTACTTAATGTCCCGAATAATGAAATTAGATTCATTGATAATTTAATTCAGAACCTCTTTAACATGTATTTGATTTAGTATAATTGTATTAAGTTCATTTATGACCTTTTTTATAAGTTATAAGATTCAATTTCATCGTTCGGGAGCATTCGTTTCCTTGGTTTTCATGATCGGTTTACTTGCATAAATGTATGCAAGATCATGTAAAATTAGAATAGTTGTCCAGAATTGAAATTATATGTTATTAATGAACTTTTAGAATATAAAATGGTCTCATAAATCATTTTTTTTTCTAGATGTGAGGATGGTTTATTATATAGAACATTAATGATAATTGTTTAGATTATTTTGGAGTTTTTTCGATCATCACGAACTAGTTTTGTTTTATTAATTAATATTATGTATATATACTGGTTCCAAAACATTAAATAAGCTATAATAGATATATTAAAATCTGTTTTAACCATAAAAATGGTTTTGCAACCATCCATGAAGGTGGTAATGGAAATTAAAAACTCATCGTCCTTGAATGCGATAGATTAACACATCACATACAATGTTTTCATTTTTAGAACAAAAGGGGAGAGGAAGAGAAATGATGATGGGTTTTTCCATAAACACAATAAAATTATAGTATATAAAATATACTGGAGTTATCATGTCACTTGGATAAGGGATGGTGAGAAAAGAAAAGAAATTGAAAGGAAATTAAAAAGAAAAAGAAAGTGGTTTTTACCTCTTGAATTATTCTCCTTGAGAACCTCTTTAGGGGAATTGGGTTTGGTCTATTGATGAGAAAAAAAATCTCCTAGATGTGGGGGAGAGATTTGAGAAGATTATTGAGTAGAATTTGGATAAGCTTCAAGTCTTTGGAGGTGTGAGGATAAGAGGTGGTGAGGGGTGATATTTATAGTGGAGGAGAGATGTCTTTTTTGATTATTTTATTCATTTGTTTATTATTTTGGTTCAATACTATGAATAATGTTGATTCTTATGACTAAAAATAGTAACTAGTGCCTGTGATTTTGAACCAATGGTGTTTACATCATTCATACATCATTCACGACTCAATAATTCATGTATTTAGCTTATACCGTAAATTATCGTATTTCAATATTCACAAAAAATTCAAATATTTTAGAAAAATCCCCAAAAATAACCCCAACCATTCTTGGATGTGTAAAATTAAAAAGTGTACTCCATTTTAGGAAAATAAGTTTTTAAATATGAGAACTTTATTTTTTAATTAAAACCATCATTTATTCAAAAAATATCAATTTTAAAATTATAATTGATTTTACACCACTTTGAAAAATTAATTAAGGACTCATAAAATTATCTTATAATCATAATACAAAAAAAATATCAATTTATGAATCTATTTTATGAAAATAACTTTTTTTAAATCATTATATTAATTATAAAATTGTAGATAAACATTTATGTTTCACAAAAACATCAATACTTAATTTATCTATTATATCGGATGTGCCTACGTCTACGAGTCTCAGGTAGGTGGTGCATACCTCTTTTCGTGTTTTCGTAGACTTTTGGGTGGTGTGGCTTAAAGCACGTATTTGGGTATTTTGAGCGAGACCCTAAATTATCTGCTATTACATGTTGAATTAATTATTAGACCCATGGAATGCCTTTGGGCATGCCCTATTGCCTATATTGCTTGAGCAAGGTCGGGCGAGGGGCCGACGCTCATTGGGACATTTTGGCCTGGGTGCCAAAATGGTTATATTTGGCCTGTTTTGTTTAGAACTGGTATATTTAATTTGGTAAAACATGATTACGTTATTTAGAGGCATTCAAGACCTCGGTGCTGCTCTCTGATAACCGTTGGGTTAGTGAAAATTCAACTTTTTAGTTTGTTTTTCCTGTATTAAAGTATTCTTTTGGTTATATGTAAATATTTGATTTGTGATATTGCATATCCTGGAACCTTCGAGTTGTGTTGGGCATGGGCTGGGTATTTTTGAGTGATGATGATCACAGGTTGGGTTTGACCCGGGTTACGTTGGGTGGTTCTGACCATGGGATTGAGCGTCATAGCACTAGTACAAGAATGAACTTTAGCGGCCGCTAAAGCCCAGACCTATAGCGGACGCCAAATGGCGGCCGCTATAGGTCCCATCGAAAAACCTATAGCGGCCGCCATTTGGCGGCCGCTATAAAATTTTAATTTTTTAAAAAAAAAATTCAATTATACATTAATATATACCCAAATGAATCTCGACTGTCATCTTCCAAGCTCAGCATCCATCATCACATATAAATGCATAACAAAATTTAATAACAAAATTAGTACCAAATAAAACCTAAAAAACAAATTAACATATTTAACTTCAAACTTACTGTAACAGATCTAAGGTATTTGATTTTCAAAATAATATTCATAATTTTGATTACTGTTTTAAAAATTTAAAATCATTAATTCTATTGTTCTAATTAGATTGTTCTCCTGTGATTTCAGGTCAATCCGATGTCGTCCGCTATGAGTTTGACCGTTAGACGCCCGTTTTGGCCGTTTATGACACCAGAACGGCGTTCCCGATCACCGCAGGCACACGGCACGTCCGATTGATGTGCCGTCTGCTCGACCACATCACAATTCACTCACCCTTTTATGTCTTCTGATTTCAGGCCATTCGGACTTCGTTCGGCCTGTTTGGACCCCCCCATGCGCGTTTATCAAGCGCGCGCAACACTTAAAGAACGCATAATGAGCCCTACGGCGCAGACCGCACGTCCGATTGATGTGCCGTCTACGTGTGAACGTCGAGAATAATAATTGGATTGTTTTCCTGTGATTTCAGGTCAATCCGATGTCGTCCGCTATGAGTTTGACCGTTAGACGCCCGTTTTGGCCGTTTATGACACCAGAACGGCGTTCCCGGTGACCACGGGCACACAGCACGTCCGATTGACATGCCGTCTACTCGACCACATCAAAATTCACTCACCCTTTGATGTCGTCTGATTTCAGGCCATTCGGACTTCGTTCGGCCCGTTTGGACCCCCCCCCCCCACGCGCGTTTATCAAGCGCGCGCAACACTTAAAAGAACGCATAATGAGCCCTACGGCGCAGACCGCACATCCGATTGATGTGCCGTCTACGCGTGCACGTCGCGAATAATAATTAGATTGTTGTACTGTGATTTCAGGTCAATCCGATGTTGTCTGCTATGAGTTTGACCGTTAGACGCCCGTTTTGGCTGTTTATGACACCAGAACGGCGTTCCCGGTGACCGCGGGCACACGGCACGTCCGATTGACGTTCCGTCTGCTCGAACACATTACAATTCACTCACCCTTTGATGTCGTCTTATTTAAGGCCATTCGGACTTTGTTCGGCCCGTTTGGACCCCCCCACGCGTGTTTATCAAGCGCGCGCAACACTTAAAGAACGCATAATGAGCCCTACGGCGCAGACCGCACGTCCGATTGACGTGCCGTCTACGCGTGCACATCGTGAATAATAATTGGATTGTTTTCCTGTTATTTCAGGTCAATCCAATATCGTCCTCTATGAGTTTGACTGTTAGACGCCCGTTTTGGCCGTTTAAGACACCAGAACGGCGTTCCCGGTGACCGCGGGCACACGACACGTCCGATTGACGTTCTGTCTGCTCGACCACGTCACAATTCAATAACCCTTTGATGTATTCTGATTTCAGGCCATTCGGACTTCGTTCGGCCCGTTTGGACCCCCCCACGCGCGTTTATCAAGCGCGCGCAACACTTAAAGAACGCATAATGAGCCCTACGGCGCAGACCGCACGTCTGATTGACGTGCCGTCTGCGCGTGCACATCGCGAATAATAATTGGATTGTTGTCCTGTGATTTCAGGTCAATCCGATGTCGTCCGCTATGAGTTTGACCGTTAGACACCCGTTTTGGCCGTTTATGACACCAGAACGGCGTTCCCGGTGACCGCGGGCACACGACACGTATGATTGACGTGCCGTCTACTCGACCACATCACAATTCACTCACCCTTTGACGTCGTCTGATTTCAGGCCATTCGGACTTCGTTCGGCCCGTTTGGACCCCCCCACGCGCGTTTATCAAGCGCGTGCAACACTTAAAGAACACATAATGAGCCCTACGACACAGACCGCATGTCTGATTGACGTGTCGTCTGCGCTTGCACGTCGCGAATAATAATTGAATTGTTTTCATGTGATTTCAGGTCACTCCGATGTCGTCCGCTATGAGTTTGACCGTTAGACGCCCGTTTTGGCTGTTTATGATACCAGAACGGCGTTCCCGGTGACCGCGGGCACACGGCACATCCGATTGACGTGCCGTCTGCTCGACCACATCACAATTCACTCACCCTTTGATGTAGTCTGATTTCAGGTCAT
Source organism: Viscum album (assembly GCA_963277665.1). Lineage (NCBI taxonomy): Eukaryota > Viridiplantae > Streptophyta > Magnoliopsida > Santalales > Viscaceae > Viscum > Viscum album. The sequence goes on from OY728142.1 coordinate 20,359,938, forward strand.
TCGGACTTCGTTCGGCCCGTTTGGACCCCCCCACGCGCGTTTATCAAGCACGCACAACACTTAAAGAACGCATAATGAGCCCTACGGCGCAGACCACACGTCTGATTGACGTGCCGTCTGCGCGTGCACGTCGCGAATAACAATTGGATTGTTTTACTATGATTTCAGGTCAATCCGATGTCGTCCGCTATGAGTTTGACCGTTAGACGCCCGTTTTGGCCGTTTATGACACCAGAACGGCGTTCCCGGTGACCGCGGGCACACGGCACGTCCGATTGACGTGTCGTCTGCTCGACCACATCAAAATTCACTCACCCTTTGATGTCATCTGCTTTCAGGCCATTCAGACTTCTTTCGGCCCGTTTGGACCCCCCCACGCGCGTTTATCAAGCGCGCCCAACACTTAAAGAACGCATAATGAGCCCTACGGCGCAGACCGGACGTCCGATTGACGTGCCGTCTGCGCGTGCACATCGCGAATAATAATTGGATTGTTGTCATGTGATTTCAGGTCAATACGATGTCATCCGCTATGAGTTTGACCGTTAGACACCCGTTTTGGCCGTTTATGACACCAGAACGGCGTTCCCGGTCACCGCAGGCACACGGTACGTCCGATTGAAGTGCCGTCTGCTCGACCACATCAAAATTAACTCACCCTTTGATTTCATCTAATTTCAGGTCATTCGGACTTCGTTCGGCCCGTTTGGACCCCCCCACGCGCGTTTATCAAGCGCGCGCAACACTTAAAGAACGCATAATGAGCCCTACGGCGCAGACCGCACGTCCGATTGACGTGTCGTCTGCGCGTACACGTCGCGAATAATAATTGGATTGTTTTCCTGTGATTTCAGGTCAATCCGATGTCGTCCGCTATGAGTTTGATCGTTAGACGCCCGTTTTGGCCGTTTATGACACCAGAACAGCGTTCCCGGTGACCGCAGGCACACGGAACGTCCGATTGACGTTCCGCCTCCTCGAACACATCAAAATTCACTCACCCTTTGATGTCGTCTTATTTCAGGACATTCGGACTTCGTTCGGCCCGTTTGGACCCCCCACGCGCGTTTATCAAGCGCGCACAACACTTAAAGAACGCATAATGAGCCCTACGGCGTAGACCGCACGTCCGATTGACGTTCCGTCTACGCGTGCACGTCGCAAATAATAATCGGATTGTTCTCCTGTGATTTCAGGTCAATCCGATGTCATCCGCTATGAGTTTGACCGTTAGACGCCCATTTTGGCCGTTTATGACACCAGAACGGCGTTCCCGGTGACCGCGGGAACACAGAACATCTGATTGACGTTCTGTCTACTCGACCACATCGCAATTCACTCACCCTTTGATGTCGTCTGATTTCAGGCCATTCGGACTTCGTTCGGCCCGTTTGGACCCCCCCACGCACGTTTATCTAGCGCGCACAACACTTAAAGAACGCATAATGAGCCCTACGGCGCAGACCGCATGTCGAATTGACGTTCCGTCTGCGCATGCACGTCGAAAATAATAATTGGATTGTTGTCCTGTGATTTCAGGTCAATCTGATGTCGTCCGCTATGAGTTTGACCGTTAGACGCCCGTTTTGGCCGTTTATGACACCAGAACGACGTTCCCTGTGACCGCGGGCACACGGCACGTCCGATTGACGTTCCATCTCCTCAACCACATCACAATTCACTCACCCTTTGATGTCGTTTGATTTCAGGCCATTCGGACTTCGTTCGGCCCGTTTGGACCCCCCCACGCGTGTTTATCAAGCGCGCGCAACACATAAAGAACGCGTAATGAGCTCTACGGCGCAGACCACACGTCCGATTGATGTGTCGTCTACGCGTGCACGTTGTGAATAATAATTGTATTGTTTTCCTGTGATTTCAGGTCAATCTGATGTCGTCCGCTATGAGTTTGATCGTTAGACGCCCGTTTTGGCCGTTTGTGACACCAGAACGGCGTTCCCGGTCACCGCGGGCACACGGTACATCCGATTGACGTGTCGTCTGCTCGACCACATCAAAATTCACTCAAACTTTTATGTCTTCTGATTTCAGGACATTCGGACTTCGTTCGGACCGTTTGGACCCCCCACACGCGTTTATCAAGCGCGCACAACACTTAAAGAACGCATAATGAGCCCTACGGCGCAGACCGCACGTCCGATTGGCATGCTGTCTACGCGTGCACGTCGCGAATAATAATTGTATTGTTTTTCTGTGATTTCAGGTCAATACGATGTCATCCGCTATGAGTTTGACCGTTAGACGCCCGTTTTGGCCGTTTATGACACCAGAACGGCGTTCCCGGTGACCACGGGCACACGACACATCTGATTGACGTTCCGTCTGCTCGACCACATCAAAACTCACTCACCCTTTGATTTCGTCTGATTTCAGGCCATTCGGACTTCGTTCGGACCGTTTGGACCCCCCCACGCGCGTTTATCAACCGCACGCAACACTTAAAGAACACATAATGAGCCCTACGGCGCAGACCGCACGTCCAATTGACGTGCCGTCTGTGCGTGCACGTCGCGAATAATAATTGGATTGTTCTCCTGTGATTTCAAGTCAATATGATGTCGTCCGCTATGAGTTTGACCATTAGAAGCCCGTTTTGGCCGTTTATGACACCAAAACGGCGTTCCCGGTCACCGCGAGCACACAGCACGTCCGATTGATGTGCCATCTGCTCAAACATATCACAATTTACTCACCCTTTGATTTCGTCTGATTTTAGGCCATTCGAACTTCGTTCGGCCCTTTTGGACCCCCCACACGCGTTTATCAAGCGCACACAACATTTAAAGAACGCATAATGAGCCCTACGACGCAGACCGCACGTCCGATTGACGTTTCGTCTACGCGTACACGTCGACAATAATAATTGGATTGTTTTCCTGTGATTTCAGGTCAATATGATGTCGTCCGATATGAGTTTGACCGTTAGACGCCCGTTTTGGCCGTTTATGACACCAGAACGGCGTTCTCGGTCACTGCGGGCACACGAAACGTCCGATTGACATGCCGTCTGCTCAACCACATCACAATTCACTCACCCTTTGATTTATTCTGATTTCAGGCCATTTGGACTTCGTTCGGCCCATTTGGACCCCCCCACACGCGTTTATCAAGCGCGCACAACACTTAAAGAACGCATAATGAGCCCTACGTCGCAGACCGCACGTCCGATTGACGTGCTGTCTACTCGTAAATGTTGAAAATAATAATTTTATTGTTTTACTATGAGTTCAGGTCAATCCAATGTCGTCCGCTATGAGTTTGATCGTTAGACGCCCGTTTTGGCCGTTTATGACAACAGAACGACATTCCCGGTCACCGCGGGCACACGGCACGTCCGATTGACGTGCCATCTACTCGACCACATCACAATTCACTCACCCTTTGATGTCGTCTGATTTCTGGCCATTCGGACTTCATTCGTCCCATTTGGACCCCCCACGCGCGTTTATCAAGCGCCTACAATACTTAAAGAACGCATAATGATCCCTACGGCGCAGACCGCACGTCCGATTGACGTGCCGTCTATGCATGCACGTCGCGAATAATAATTGGATTGTTTTCCTGTGATTTCAGGTCAATCCGATGTCGTCCGCTACGAGTTTGACTGTTAGATGCCCGTTTTCTCCGTTTATGACACCATAACAGTGTTCCCGGTCACCGCGAGCACACGACACGTCCGATTGACGTGCCGTCTGCGCGTACACGTCACAATTCACTCACCCTAAAAAGATACAAATATTGAAAGAGTTCTTGGGCTTCTCCCAAGAAACAACTGTCTGGAGTTTCTCTCCATCCACTGACACACCTTCCTCTGAAATTATTTGACCCAATAACTATACCTATATAATCAATACAAAACTGACATATATATAGCTTGACGTATAGTCAATAAGTGTAATCTGTATGATTTCAAGATGTTGGGTATGATCATCATCAGTCTTGGAGTGCACTAAGATGTCATCCACAAATACTAAAACAAACTAATCTAGGTAAAAAAGGAAAATTATATTCATCAAGGATATAAAAAATTCTAAAGAATTCATCAACACAAATGAAATTACCCCATTCATGGGGTTCATTCTCATCTGGATCACCAATATCACTGTGATGTCCACCAGATGTATTCGGAGCCTACAATATATATCAATATTATGTATCTTAAACATATCAATAAAATTCAATCTGAGTATGGTTTGTTTTATTGTTTACCCGTGGCGCCACTTGTTGCGTCGTCATTTCATCGATACGTGATGACATCTGTGACAACCCCTCCTCATACTCTGCACATAACTGCTGAAACTGTGAATCAAAATTGCGCTGCATATCCTGCATGGAAGCATCTATCTTAGCCTGTGTGCGCATCCCTGACTCTCTGCATGCACCCATCACATCTTCTCTAACAACTGCATGTCGTGGGACACCACTGCCATAAGTCAAAGAATAACCATGACTATCACGCCCCACGACACGGTGAAATATTTCATCTCTACGCACAATACTACGACGTTGCTCCTCTGGAAACTCTGCTAACTGAGTGTCAAACTGAGCCTATAGCATATAATGAATCAATGAACAAATATGAATAATTTATATAAAATAAAAAATACATTTATTAGTAAATAATTTTCTTACTATAACACCGGCAACATCGGGATCACCCGCCCTACGAGTCCTCATCCATATGGACATCCGATCGATTGGCTCGCCGCGTTGGTGTAACTATAATAAAGGGGTTCACCATGTTATACTACAATATTTTTAAAATATGAATGAAATAGTGAATTCTGAACTTACATCATGTCTGAGCTGTGACACATGTCGAGTGCCAAGTCTGGAAGGTGTGCCCTGCATCGCCCGATTATGTGAATGACGAGCAGACTCGGTCTACATTCAACGTATTTACTTAATAGACATTTGAAAAATTAGTCATTTATAGATTAAAAGTAATAAATCTTACCATCGCTGCCTCACTCGACCAAAACGCAACCAAATCCTGCCACTGCGCAGGAAGAATGCCCGGAGGGACTCGCTGTAGAATGTCTGGCACACCCACAAATGGTGTCCAGTGATCTCTCTTCACCCTTGACTAGTAATCCTTCCATAATTTTTGGCATTTGTACATACAAACAGCCCGAAACTCATCTGGACAGGATGTCAAATTATCCTGTTAAAAATATTGTCAGTATATGGGACAATAATAATAACAATATCATGAAAAATTAAGCATTGAATTTACCTGAGCCTCCCTCCATAATCTGTCCATCGTATCTTGAGGGAAAGAACTCCAGTCACGAGTTGTCAGAGGGAATCTGTGTGAGTCTCGTATCATATGCCCAAACTGACGACTCAATGCAGTAGCACCATCTCCAACTGGATGAAATGTGTCATCAAATAACACATCCAATCGGGCTCCAGAGTTCCAAGATCGAACCCCTCTACCAGGACCCCTGCGTCTGCTGGAAGAAGCAGTAGATCCTGATAAACATAAATTCATAATTCAATTACAATATAAATTAATGATTAGAAATATTTAGGGAAATATAAACAGAAAATTACAATCAATTAATTTAGAAAAATGAAAACATACATACCAACAACATCAGGTGAACCACTGTGACCACCCTGTGACATACCTACATTAAAAGAAATTATAGTTAAATCAAGAAATTTTTATACATATATAACTCATAAATATTTTTACAAATAATAACTAGGGATATAATTACAATTTCCACTAATCATGCAAGTCTATCGTATCTCCTTCAACTGTCTCTCTGGTCCATTGTATATCTTCATCTCGTACAACTACTGTTGTTTGGTCAAGTGTTTGATCAAGAAATGCGACAACTTCAGGTTCCTCTTGGTCAATCAGAAAAACCCCTCTTCTAGACATTTTCACCACAACTTTCCAATCAGAATCAATGCCGACAAAGTAAACTTGTTCTGCCTGCGATGTCAGTATGAAGGGCTCATTGCTAACCCGATCATCTTTATATAGCATATTGTTAAAGTTTACTAATGTAAATTGGAATTTATCAACTTTCATTCCACGAACTGGATCGACCCAATCACACCTTAACAATATGTGTTTTAAGCCACGATCATAAATAACCTCAATAATATCTCTCAACAATCCATAATAATAACCCGCACCAACAAAAGAACAACCAAAGCCACTATTTTGTGTGGCTCGGTTCATGTCAACATCGTTAATACGAAATCAGAATCCATTAGTATCCAAAGACTTGTAGCGACGAGCTGTAATAAATGGACCATTAGCTAGTTGGTTGAGTTCTTCGCTCACATGCTGGGTTAAATCACGTAACTTTTGAATCTGCAAATTTCACATATATATTTTAATGGATAAAGGATTGTGAAAATACAACTAAGTTGCACTATAAAAATATTAAATCAATTATACGTACATGAGTCTTGAACCACTCATGAAATGTGTTGAAATGATGTTTTTGGATTTGATACTCAGTTACACGGGGCCTTTCACGTTTCAACTCAGTGATATGCATCCTAAATCACAACACAATATAAGGTAAGCAATAAAATAAATATAGAAACAAAATACACATCAACTATGAAACTTACTGTATCAATGGCATAACTGATGGAGTGTTGAACAACACCTATCGATGAGCTTGAACCCACTCGTCGTTCCGCATATCAAATGTTATTCCTTCTCCAATTGGACCCTCATCAGTCTGGGACGGTTTATCTATCTTTGTTTCAACCTCATCAATATATGAAGCACAAAAATTAGTACACTCATCCATTAAATATCCCTTGGCAATTGATGCTTCTGGACGAGCTTTGTTGCGCACATAGCGTTTCAATGTATTTAAGTATCGCTCTATTGGATACATCCATCTGAATTGCATGGGACCGCCAGCAATGACTTCACCAGTTAAATGCACGGTCAAGTGAACCATAACATCAAAAAAAGACGGCGGAAAGAGTTTTTCTAGGTGACATAGTGCAAGTACAATCTTATCCTGTAGCTTTTTCAAATCACTCATGCGATGATTCCTAGAACAGAGCTGTCTGAAAAAATTAGAAATTCCAATCAATGGCTCAACAACCTGGGAAGGTAAGCAATCACGAATTGCTATAGGAATTAACTGTTGAAGCGGAATATGATTATCATGACTTTTTAAACCCTGTAATGTCATGCTCATCATATTCACGCGCTTCGAAATATTAGAGCAATAACCATCTGGCACCTTAACAGTCTTCAAAATTGATAGAAATGTTTGTTTCTCTTTTTTACTCATTGTGTACTGTGCAGCAGGCATGTATGCCCGATTACCTTCACCCAGCTGTAAATGTAAAGGTTTTCTCAATCCCATTTCTTGCAAATCACGTCGAGCATTAGCATTGTCCTTTTATTTCCCCTTGACGCCTAAAATAGTGCACAAAATATTATCACATACATTTTTTTCAATGTGAATCACATCTAAATTATGCCTTAAAATATTATATTTCCAATAAGGCAATTCAAAAAAAAAAATACTTCGTTTCTTCCAATTATGACTTCGCTGTCTATTTGCAGTGGGAATAGAAGGCAATGCAGGAACCAATAAATCTTAAAAATCATATATTGTACGGATGTTTTCTTCATCAAGTTGTGCACAAATTTCAACCCCAAACAGTATTTGTGGTGATGGGTCAAACTCTCTATTCCCATCAAATGATACACGGTCTTTTCTGAACCTGTGAAATGGAGGAAAAAAGCATATGTGACCAAGATATGCCCACTTTCTACAGCGCTTAAGCCATATAGATTTCTTACTCTTATTACAACAAGGGCAAGAAAATTATCCTTTTGTACTCTAACCTGATAAGTTAGCATACGCTGGGAAATCATTAATTGTCCATAACAAAGCGGCCCGAAGTCTAAACATTTCACTTGCTGCCGAGTCAAAAGTCATTACACCATTGGCCCAAAATTCTTGCAGCTCATCAATCAAAGGTTGCATATAAACATCGATTTTATCACCAGGTCCTCTCGGTCCATCAATTAGAATTGACAGTAACAAAAAAGGTTGCTTTATACATACCCATGGGGGAATGTTGTATGGAACCAACACAACTGGCCATGTACTATGTGTCGCACTAACCATGGACCTAAATGGGTTAAAACCATATGCTGCCAAACCCAGTCGAATATTACGATCATCTCGGGAAAAGTCTGGGTGTCTTTGATCAAACTCTTTCCATGCCAAAGAATCTGCCGGGTGAGTTAATTTATCAACCTCTTTCTTTCTCTCTGAATGTCAAGTCATCAATTTAGCAATTTTAGTGGACAAGAAGAATATCTTCAGTCTCGGTTTCAGTGGGAAATAACGCATCTGTTTAGCGGCAACTTGTTTCCCTTGATTCAAGACTCTCCCAGGAAGAATCTGACTACCTTGATTAATCTCATTGGTCTTCCACCTGGATGTATAGAAAACAGTAAAATTATTTAATTGCGCATTCTCTTTTCTGAACAACATACAATTATTGCGACATGCATCAATTGTATCATATGTAAAACCAAGATCATCGATTAACTTGCGAGCTTGATAGAATGACTCCGGAATCTTCGCTCCAGCAGGGAGTACCTTCTTCAATAATACCAACAACATGTCGAATGAGGTGTCTGACCACTAGTTCAAGGCCTTAAGGTGTAACAATTCAACGATGAACGACAGTTTACTAAATTTAGTGCATCCAGGATATAATTTAGTACGTGCATCGTCAAGAATTTCAAAGAATTTCAATGCATCTCCATCTGCAGAAGAACGAGGATTACTCAATCCAACGTCGTCATTTATGACATTACTGTCTTCAGATTGAAACTGACGCATCATATCATTCAGCATTATGTTCATCGGATCAACTGTTCTCGAATCAACATTCATATGAATATTTTCTGAGTGATGACATGAAACAGAATCTTTTCCATGACGCGTCCATGTATTATAGTTTTTCAAAAACCCATTCAAAAACAAATGTTCTCTAACACTATCTCGTTTGAAGAGATATCTATTTGTACATTTTCTGCATGGACAACTAATCATATCGCTTGGAAATTTGTTGGTGAAATCCATAAATCGCTTAATCCCCTCATAATATTCACCTGAAAATCTATCTTGCATATCAATCCAACTCCTATCCATATCTGTATTTAATAGAAATCAAAAGTGAAATATCTTATTTAAATTCTAAAAAAACACATATCATTAAAATTTAAAAACCAAATTTGGATAAAAACATTACCTGTGGAGGAATCGACCGCGGGTAACGGGGTCTGACTCGATTGTGGATCCATGACGGCGTGGTGACTTGACAACAGAGGTTCGACGGCCGGACTCGAAAGGAGCGAAACCGTTGGACGAAGCATGAAGGGTTCTACACAGCGGGGCACAATGGACCGGAAGGGTCCAACGGAGGTAGGAGGACTTGCCGGAGGGATGCAACGGGGCCGCGAGGGGACGACGACGGTGGGGCTGTCCAAAGGTGCAGCACGGGCAGGGGTAGGGGTTGTCGGGTCGCGGGGGTGTCGGGGTCACAGGGGTGCAGCGCGGAGGCAAGGCGGTGGGGGTCGCCGAGGTGCAGCGCGAGCAGGGGGTGTCGGGGTCACGGGGGCACAGCGTGGAGGCAAGGCAGTGGGGGTTGCCAGGGTTGCCGGTGGCACAGCACAGAGGCAAGGGGGTCAGGTCTCCGGGGGTTGCCGAGGTCACCGGGAGTTCGGGGGTCGGGGTTGACGGGGGTCGGGGTCGCCGACGGGGTCGGGGTCACCGGGGGTCGGGGAGGGGTCGTCGGGGGTCAGGGAGGGTCGCCGAGGGTCGGAGAGGGGTCGCCGGGGGTCGGCCTCACCGGGGGTCGGGGTCGCCGGGTCGAGGGGTCGGGGTCGCGGGGTCGGGGATGGGGGGTCGCGGGGTCGGGGAGGGGAGGGAGGGGAAAATAGGGTATTTTTAGGAAGTAAAGTGCAGCGGCCGACATTTGGCGGCCGCTGTTGATAGTATTAGCGGCCTCCAAATGGCGGCCACTATAGGTGCCCCGCCTCGAAAACCATAAATTCTAGTAATGTAGATGTCGACTTAAGGCAGGATGACTGTCAGGTTGGGCATAACCCGTGTTACTTGGATGGTGATGCCATCGAACTTGAGTGGCATGGTCGTAGGGACATGAGGTGTCAGTGACGTTGTGGCTTGGGTACTAATTTGGTGATTACCGATCACTCACAAACTTTGAGTAGTGTGCACATAGAGAGACTCCTTGATGAGGTGGTTTTGACCACTTGTGTGGGTAGAGGCCCCTATTAGTTGCAGTTTAGGTACTATTGGTTGGGGGTGTTTGTCATAGGAAGCCACATGGAAGGTGAGGAGCCTTCAGGGGATAACATTGAGACTATCGGGTTGGGGGCAGAGGCTCACCGTTATTTGAGGGAAGACATCGTTGTCCCTCCGGTTACATTATTTGAGGGCAGACATCATTGTCCCTCCAGTTACTTTATTTGAGGGAAGATATCACTGTCCCTCCGGTTACTTTATTTGAGGGCAGACATCGCTGTCCCTCCTGTTACTTATTTGAGGGTAAACATCATTGTTCCTCCGGGTTAATATTTCTTGGGCGAGCCTTTGGGACGTCGGTACTTGAGACACGTGGTGTCAGGGGGCACATGGTGCCGGGTTACATGACAGAGATTCTAGCATTGGCCGAAGCAGGTGACACTTCATGGTGGCTACTGAGCACCAGTAGAGTTTATGTTATTTGTGCATCGTACTGTTTATGTTTTCCTTATGAATGCATGCCTTCTTAAACATTTATATTAGGTACGCATCGTTGGGTGGTATCCTACTGAGATTCATCTCACACCCTACACAAGCCCTTCAGAACGCATGTAGACTTTATGAATTTGCATGCAGGAAAGAGGTCAACTTTAGGAGCTGGACTGCATTAGCTGTTGCATGGAGATGGTATGGACCCTGAGGTCTTGCCTAGCTAAAGTTTACCTTGTTTTGCTTTATTTCCTGTATCAGCATGCTTACTTGTTATGTAGTTACAGTTGGTTATCCATTGGCGCCCTATATATATATGGACATGTATGACCTACTTTGGATGCATGTATTTTTGTTCAGTAGTAGTTACAAGTGATCAGCATATTGTTCTGTTTACTTTTTGCTATTGTTGTTTATATTAGTTGCTTCCGTAGTTTATCGATATTGAATGTGCTCCTGCTTTGCGGGTCTGGTTCGAGTCTGCTGAGTCATTTATTTCCACTGCATGTTATATATATTATATTCAGACTAGTTCCATTATTATCCTCCGAGAGGGAATAGCCTCCCCACTATACCTATAAGACCCTCACTTTTAGTTGGCAGCCTTTGGCATTCAGGGAGGTGCGCCTAAGGCAGTAACAGCTGACCCGCTTAGCACTATTTGGGTGGCTTTTCGGGTCCGGGTCGTTACAAATTGGTATCAGAGGTGTTCTTGACTGGGATTTAATGGTGGAGTTTTGTTGGCTACTAATGAGATTGATACTTCTCTTTTTAATTCTGTTGGTTTTACTATTTAGGATATGGTAGACCGAAGATAGGTTGTTACTGGAACTAGGTTTCTAGCTTATGCTTGGGTGCCTACAGCCCCAGGTACGAGGGATGGACCAAGTTTCCATGGGTGGGAATTACTGTTTGCTTTTTGCTCAGATTACAGTTTATATGATTTCCACCTCGGTGGCTCACTTGTTGTGTGATGTTATTGATTGTGATATGTAAAACTTAACCCGGTGCGGTAAGGAAGATTTGGACCTTGTACCGGTATGGAAAGACGTAAGTGTTTGGCTTTTGATAGACACATTTTTAGGGTATTTCAATTTCATAACTACACATATGATTTGTGAAGTGATAATTCCATGTGAATAATATCAATTGTCATGTTTTTTATTCTTTTGAAATGCGAATAGGTGAAATTTCTGATAGAATTGCTTATTGATTTCAATGTGATATGCCATGCTTTATATATTGTAGAATTGCATGTGGTAGGGTATTTGGGTTTGACTCTTGTACGAGCAGGCATGTACTATGGTTGAGGTGATTTTGATCACTAGGATTGGGCGACTCGGTCGTCAGTTCGAGGCAATGTTGGTTGTCAGGACAGGCATGGCCCGGGGTACTTTTGATACTTGGCTCTGTTGAGGGTGGGTAAGGAGGCCATGAGGCTGGGATGCCATGGGCACGGGTTGCGATAGGGGAGAGTAAGGGTAGTTGTTTTATGCTGCCTCTTTACTGCTTTCCTTATCTGCATTGAATATATATATTTATATATATATATATATATGGGATGTCTGACCATTTATGGTATTCAACGAGTTCCTTTTAACTGACTCAGATGGAGCATCAGGCGGGATATGGTACAGTGCCACAGGATTAGGTTTAGGATCTGGTACAGGCAGAGCATGAGTCACAGGTACAGGCTCAGGGACAGGATTAGGTTCAGGATCCAGTGCAGGCAGGACAACAGCCAGGTTTGGCAGCGTTCAGACCATGGCTCGATGAGCAACTCCGAGCTAGCCTGATACGTGTCTTGCAGGGGATTGACAGAGGTACATAGGGTACAGAGCCATCTATGACATATCTGACGCGGGAGTTCTAGTCGCAGCACCCGCCGTTTTTTCAGGGTGAGGGTGGACCACATGCGGATGATAACTGGATAGAGAGCATGCAAATGATTTTAGAGCAGCTCGAGACGCCTCTAGGGTAGAGGGTCAAGCTGGCGACGTACATGCTGGGAGGACCAGTGAAGCGTTGGTGGGATGTGCAGGTTCAGGCTCGCAGGCATGAGGGACTGGCATGGAAAGACTTCGAGGACAGGTTCTTCGAGCACTTTTACCCAGAGACACTGAGGGTAGTGAGAGCTTGGGAGTTATTGAGCCTTCAGCAGGGAGACATGTCTGTCATGGACTATGCGGCTACTTTCATTGAGCTGTCTCTATTTGCACCAGGTATGGTAAGCGACGACGCAACAAGGGTGAGGTGATTCGCGGATGAATTACAACACGCCATTCGAATTTAAGTGAATATCTTCATGCTAGGTTATTTCTTAGAGGCAGCGAATCAGGTGCTCATAGTGGAAGGTAACCAGAGGGACAGGACCCGGGTTGGTCGGGTGACAGCTTCAGGTGATGGTTCAGATAGCAGGAAGAGAGGACGAGATGAGTTCCAATAGGGAAGTTAGGCCAAGGATTCATCTAGACCACATCGTAATAGTTCAGCAGTGGTTTTCTTTCAGTGTGGGCATCTAGGACATGTTCAGACTCAGTGTGATAGGCCTCCAAAGGAGTGTCAGGCATGTGGACAGGTCGAGCATCTAGAGAGGTTCTGCAGGTAGCCTTCTCAAATAGCTGACAGATAGAGACCGGGACAGACTGTGGCATCTGAAGTTGGTTCAGGTTCGATACCAGGAGAGGGTATCTGAGGTTCAGTTGCACACGGAGGATGTGACATAGATAGTGGGACCCAACTGAGGGGTCAGTGGCCGGTGACTGGAGCAGCACCGTAGGGAGGTCAGACATCAGGCAACCGTACTTTAGGCCAGGTGCATGCCGTGGAGCTGCCAGAGGCTGAGAAGGCTGGTGAGCCGACGATGGTTAGAGGTACACCACGAGTGTGGCTGTGATTTCCTTGTTCTCTTTTGGCATGACCTGTAGAGGCATGTCTGTTTTGAGTGCACGTGATGCACATGATTCTTATGAACTAACTAGATGATGGTCAGTAATATTGGCGCCATATCGGGTGCGTGATATATATATACATATATATGAGATGTGTAACATCAGGATAATCAAGGATGAGGGTTACTTGAGGTGCCTTGGGCATCGGGGCATCGAGGATGCGAGTTACTTGAGGTTCTGTGGGCATCGAGGCATCGAGGATGCGGGTTACTTGAGGTGTTAGGCACCAAGTTCGTTTTGAGCATCCAAGGGATGCAGAACCTCATGGATGCGGACATCGATGCGGTGCGAGATACGTTGGGTGTTGAGAGCGACACAGGAGTTCCAATGAGGCGCAGGGGTGACGATGCGTCACGCGATGACCTTGAGTCTGGAAACAGGTTAGTAAACCTTTGATTGTTTTGAGTTTTGTCAGGTTGAGACCGAGTTAGGTAGTTCCTAAGGTGGGGGGACCCTTAAGGTTTTTATCCAGAACCTTTGAGACCGGTAGAGTTCGGTTTACTTTGATCGGGGTGGTATGTTCGGTTCCATCTCCGGGTTTTGGTTGATAGCTCGGGGATGATCTATGTTAAGGTGGGGAGATTGTAAGAACCCAGGTTTTTAGAACGGGTCAAAATCCCGACCCTGTTTGAATTTTTGACTTGTTCCTGAGAAAACTGGAGAAATCTGGGAAGTTCTGGAAATTTCCAGACTGCACTCTGTGTACTCTAAAAGTACACGTTGTGTATGGGTTAGGTGAGTGCCAGCCGTATACTCACCGAGTACATGCTGTGTGATGACCGTGTAGGAATTTCCTACCACACGGCGTGTAGTGTTGCTTGACACGCCGTGTATCCTCTTTCCGCGTACTGGCTGAGTCTTAGTCATGTGTCAACCTATGTGGTGTGTCCATGCCGTGTGGCTATCCCCACTTAAGTTGGAGTATGGAAAAGGCCACTACACGACGTGTAGTCCTGAAATATACGCAGTGTACTTTTATTTTTATTCGATTAAATGAAAGAGCATTGCGTCTCTTTTCCAGAAACAACTTCTTCTTTCCCGTCTTCAGATCTTGATGATCCGGAAGGCTGAAAACGTTTCTTCTCCTAGATTCTTCATCCGTTGTCCATTCTTCAATCTGTTGGTGGCTGTGGGATCGAAACAGTGAGGCTAAACCCACACACCCTATTCCGTTCTTGATCATTTGCCTCACACGTTGTAGTTTCCATCTGAGTGGAATTGACGAGATTTGATGAAAACGTAGATCTATGAAGATCAGGTTCAAATTGGAGCTCGATATCGAACGTGCCTACGTCTATGAGTCTCAGGTAGGTGGTGCATACCTCTTTTCATGTTTTCATAGACTTTTGGGTGGCGCGGCTTAAAGCGGGTATTTGGTTATTTTGAGCGAAACCCTAAATTATCTGCTATTACATATTGAATTAATTGTTAGACCCATGGAATGCCTTTAGGCATGCCCTATTGCCTATATTTCTTGAGCAAGGTCAAGCGAGGGGCCGACGCTCATTGGGAAATTTTAGCATGGGTGCCAAAATGGTTATATTTGGTCTGTTTTGTTTGGTATGTTTAATTTAGTAAAGTATGATTAAGTTGTTTAGAGGCATTCAAGACCTCAATGCTGCTCTGTGATAACCGTTGGGTTAGTGCAAATTCAACTATTTAGTTTGTTTTTCCTGTATTAAATTATTCTTTTGGTTATATGTAAATATGTGATTTGTGATATTGCATATCCTGGAACCTTCGATTTGTGTTGGTCATGGCCAGGTTTTTGTTGAGTGATGATGATCACAGGTTGGGTTTGACCCGGGTTACGTTGGGTGGTTCTGACCACAGGATTGGGAGTCATAGACGTCGGCTTGAGGTAGGATGACTGTCAGGTTGGGCATGACCTAGGTTACTTGGATGGCGATGCCGTCGGACTTGAGCGGCATGGTCGCAGGGACACGAGGTGTGAGAGATGTTGTGGCTTGGGTACTAATTTGGTGATTACCGCTCACCCAGAAACTTTGAGTAGTGTGCACACAGAGAGACTCCGTGATGAGGTGGTTTTAACCACTAGTGTGGGTAGAGGCCCCCGTTAGTTGTGGTTTAGGTACTATTGGTTAGGTGTGCTTTCCATAGGAAGCCACATGGAAGGTGATGAGCCTTCAGGGGATAACATTGAGACTGTCGGGTTGGGGGCAGAGACTCGCCGTTATTTGAGGGCAGACATCGTTGTCCTTCTGGTTACATTATTTGAGGGCAGACATCGCTGTCCCTCCGGTTACTTTATTTGAGGGCAGACATCGTTGTCCCTCTGGTTACTTTATTTGAGGGAAGACATCATTGTTCCTCTGGTTACTTATTTGAGGACAAACATCATTGTTCCTCTGGGTTACTATTTCTTGGGTGAGCCTTCGGGACGTCGGTACTTGAGACACGTGGTGTTAGGGGGCACATGGTGTCGGGTTACATGACAGAGATTTCAGTGTTGGTCGAAGCAGGTGACACTTCATGGTGGCTGTTGAGCACCAGTGGAGTTTATGTTATTTGTACATTGTACTGTTTACAGTTTCCTTATGAATTCATACCTGCTTAAACACTTATATTAGGTACGCACTGTTGGGTGGTATCCTACTGAGATTCGTCTCACACCCTGCACGGGCCCTTCGGGACGTGTGTAGACTTTATGGATTTGTGTGAAGGAAAGAGGTCAGCTTCATGAGCTAGATTGCATTAGCTATTTCATGGAGACGGTAGAGACCCTGAGGTCTTGCCTAGCTGGAGTTTACCTTGTTTTGCTTTATTCCCTGTATCAGCATGCTTACTTGTTATATAGTTACAGTTGGTTAGCAATTGGCGCCCTATATATATATATGGGCATGTATGACCTGCTTTGGATGCATGTTTTTTTGTTTAGTAGTAGTTATAAGTGATCATCATTCTATTCTGTTCACTTTCCGCTGTTGTTGTTTATATTAGTTGCTTCGTAAGTTTATTGATATTGAATGTGCTTCCGCTCTGCGGGTCTGGTTTGAGTCTACTGATTCGTTTATTTATGTTGCATGTTATATATATTATACTTGTACTAGTACCATTATTATCCTCTGAGAGGGTATATCCTCCCCACTATACCTATAAGTGTAACACCTCAAGCTTCCACAGTACGTTTCTCTTTGAATAATACAGTAGCGTGTGTTGTACGCAACTTCGAGTTCTAACACACCACAACTAATCAAACTAGCTGTTATGAATAGTAATAACCACTTTTTGAAATTTTATAAATTTTATATTTCAAAATGGACTTCATTTTTGGATCCGGAATATCAAAATTAGCTTAGGGTGAATTTTTGGTATTTTTCTGAAAACTTTCAATTTTTCATGAATAGTGAAAAATACTAAATTTTAATTAAAAACAAATTTTTTAATCAAAATAATTTATAGTTCTAAATTATAATATTGAGTGGTTTTTAAGTATAATTATATTATATTTTTAAAATTTAATCCGATGTTGGTCATTGGACGTAATTTTACATTTAAACTGGACATAAGCAAGTATCAATTTTTTGATAGTTATTATTTCTTAAAAACACGCTTTTTGTTTTGACAACGAGAATTAATTTTAAATTAATTTATGCCACTTCTGTGTTTGGAATTTAGAAAAATGTATTACATATTTAGAACCAGGAGGTCCAAATTGTGTAAATAGGTAGATTTTCTTTTTAGACATTTTGAATAATTACTTCGGTAAATATTTTATTAACTATGGTTAAAGGGTAAATTCGGTAAATAAGGGTAAAAAAATAATATTATAATAATATTAAATTACACTAACACGTTTTATAACCCTATTGGCTGATACTTTTCCGAACATGGTCATCCTTGGGTCGATTTTGGGACCTCATGGATCCACTTGTAAGTGATAATGACATTTTATATTAATTAAGTTAAAGTAAATACAAAAATGACATAAGCATATATCTTTTAGTAAAATTTTTTTTACATAGGGTAATATATGTTATCTCTTATACTATAAATATTAATTATAAATATAAAAATATTTCCTACATAATGGTATTTTATTTATAATTTTTAGACATTTAATAATTGAATTTATTTATGACATAATGATGATGCAATATTTTCCTTATTAATGAAAGAATCAAATAAATGGTATTATAAATGTTAAAATAAATATAATTTGAATGTTTTGATGACATAAAATAATTTTATAGGTAAATATTACATGTTAGGCCTGGTTATATGAATTTTTTCGAAGTAATAATGCTGTTATGAATTTAGCGAAAACAAAATACCAAATAGTGTCAAAATTGACATAAAAGAGTTTTTAAAACAAATATTATATTATCAATTGATATTATATTCCTAAAAATATAAGGTTCAGCCAAAACACTTATATAATTATAGGTGTGTCATTAATGAATCACTTGGGGTTCACTTGGAAGTATATTGTAAGTTTATTAACCATATAATATAAAAATACAAAGAGACATGGTAAATGTCAAACTATTTAACTAAGAGTTAAACCTAAAAGATAAAGTTAATATAGTGACCAAAACCTATCTAAAACCTATTGGTTGAGTGGTTTTAGAACCATCCCCACCTTATCCTTTAAATAATTCATTTTAGATTCATTAGAAACTTAAAATGATTTTATTATAAAATAATATTTCTAGCTTTTCCTAAGGTGCCCCTCACCCCTCTTATAAAAGGGCACTCCCCCTTCTCTCAAATTCACACCTTCAAAGCCATTTGGCTTGGCCAAACCCTACCCAAATACTCTCTCAACTATAATAACTTAACCCTATAGGCCTTACTTTACTCATAAAGACAACCTAAGGAGCCCTTTTGATCAAATCAAAAGGAAGAACCCGAAGAAGAGGTAAATATTTCATCACCTCTTTCAAGTTCCTTTCTTCTTCCACTTCCTCTTTCTTTGTTGTTTACATTATAAAATAATAACTCCAGTATATTATATATACTTTTATGTTATTATAAATATGGTACAACCATATTCATTATTCTATCTATCCTTTGAATGACATATCAACATACGTGCGTACGTACGGCTTACCGTCTCCACGTCGTGGTGTAATTGTTATTGAATACATTATTATTTGGATGGGTATAATAATGATGTATACTTTATGTAAATAATAAATATAACATGATAGTTATTATTTATATATTATATACCATCCAACTATATATTATTTTAATATCAAAAGAATGATATTGTCACTCGTGCGTACGTACAGATTACCGTCTCCACGAACGCGATGAGATTCATTCGCCATCGTATCCATTCAAGACTAATTTTCTTTAGATGATTAAAAATAATGTTTAAAGACTTAATATAATTATGAATATGAATAAGATACATCCTACCCATAACAAACATTTCTTACGTAACAAATCATATAAAATAAAATGAATTAGTTAACACCCGAAACAACGATAATACTAAAATATTATTAACAAAACAATACTAAAAGATCATATATGATATCATATTAATGTATACGATTCTTGTATAATTTAATAACAATTATTTCAACATTATACAGGAGGTTAAACTACCCTCAACCAAGGAAAATTACAATGTAAGGGTTGATTTTATAATCTCTTTATTATCCGAGGTTGTTTTTACGCAAGTATCTACTGGGACCCCTTTATTATCCACATCTATGTTTCTTAAAAATGTATTTCAAAACATTATTACTATTTTATAGACTATGGGTTAAAGTAATTTATACCCTTGTTTTAATTTTATAATATTTTTATAAATTAATCCTTCTGTTGTTTTCCAAACAAGGTCCTTTATAAATTTTTCGACAAAGTTAAGGTAAGAATGTATTTTTTTAACTTATACGGCGGGTGCGGCTATTTTCCACCGTTATGACATCATAAAAGATTCCCTTACAAGCTTATAAGAATATTTTCAAAAATAAATGTTTTATTTTATAATTACATGACTTTTAAATGATCTCAAAATAGAAAGAGAAATTTCTCTAAAAATGGTTTTGATTTAATCTATGTCAACATCCTTTGATGGATTTTAAGCTTATTTGAAGTTGATTTATTATGATACAAAACTTCCATATTGTATTAAAGGTTTTGTGATATGTTTATTTGACTATGGATCTGTTATTTTTACACCATTCATGGTTTATGAATAAAGTATTGACATTTCGTATGCTAGTTTTAATACGAATGTTTATGTTATGTTTAAACCTTTTCATATGAGGAATGCATTTGACTTAGTATGTGACGGGTGGAGCCCGCTATAGCTCCTTGATGCATCGATAGGTCTCATGAGACAAACTAGTGTCTTGGCACAAGGCCTTGACAAAATCTTATTTGTAGTCTTGGAAAAAGGCCTTGACTATGTGGTTATGAAGTCTGACATTATGCATTCCATCATTATGAAAGTGGCTATTGATATTGCATGTGATTATTCGACTAGTAGAATATCCATGTGAGTAAGTAAATGGTATTATTTTGATTTATATTTTCCATATTATGATGAATTTTATGTTGAAAAGGATTTTGTTTTAATTTTATACATTTCCTTATATGTTTATGCTTATTTATGAAAGCTTCTGCTATATTGTTATCCTTACTGAGCATCTGAGATCACCCCTTTCTATGTTTTATTTTTCCCAGGATGCGAAGAAGTATATTATGACTGTCCTGCAGGGATAGTCTATGGGATCTCAGTGTTGTCTATGGAAACAATGTTGTTATAATTTTCCATTTTATAATGTAATGTAAACCTTACGAATGTATTTAGTACTTCCAAGGCTACTAAACTAATCGGTCTTTCAAGACTTGATCTTTTGTGATCATTACAATGATACGTAATAATGCACCGACTCCGGGTAACTGGGGTCGGGGTGTTACAGTTGGTGTCAGAGGAAGTTTATTACAAACCTTGGAATCTATATTTAGATAAACTCTTATTAGAGCACATATCCCTAAGATAAACTTTAAGGATTAGTATAGAAGAAATTCATAGAATTTTGGTATAGTAGAGATTTTGTGAGTTTTCCAAGAAATACATCCCTGTCTGGATACGAGTAGGTAGAGGCGGCTCTGGCACAAATGTACCTAGGGGTAAAACCCAAAAACACCACTTTGAGCTAGACTCGAACGAGAACTGGTGCACGACAACAGGCCTTGCTGCACTCTTGGTTACGACACTCCCAGGGGATATACTTAGGATAATTATCATTTTCTTTACAAACCATTATAAATGGTTTATGAGTATATACTTCCTCAAAGAAAACATTTTTATGATTATGGATTATATCCATAAACTGTTCAATTTATGTTAAGTGTTTTACAAGTTTGGATTTATGTATTGCGATTCATAAACTAATCTAGTTTATGCCATTGTTTATAAATGGAACCTAGTGTAAGGAATGAAAACTGTATCAATGCATGCACTCTATGTAGAGATTTCCCTCCTGCTCAAGATAATTATAGTGGAGCTAGTGATACAACTGGTGCTGATCAGCTTATCACTATATTGGGACAACTCACTCAGGTTATGAATAATAACCTTACCCGTATGGAGCACCCTGATCCACAATGTGGAGGATCAATGTTAGATCGATTGATGATGCAACAACCACCAACATTCAATTGGGATACAAATCCACTAGTAGCTGAGAAATGGATAAATTCCTTAGAGAAAATATTCCATGCCTTGGGGAGTAGCGAAAGGTAAAAAGTTGTCATGGTAGTTTACCGACTCACTGGAGATGCTGATCAATGGTGGTCATTGATTCAAAACACAAAGGAATATGATTAAGTATCAAATATGGAATGGAGGGAGTTTAAAGAAATTTTCTTAGAAAAATACTTTCCTTATGACCATCGAGCAAATATGGAAAAACAATTTCTGAGTCTGAGGCAAAAGGAGGATGAGAATGTCGTAAAGTATGAAGCTAACTTTACAAGGTTAGCGAGGAATGCTACAGATTATATACGTAACCCAAGAAGTAAGATTGATAGTTTCTTTGATGGGTTAAAACCATTTCTCCATCGATCATTAGTCTCAAAATTCTTCTCATCATACAAAGATATTGTCTCATGTTCTATCAAGACAGAAAAAGAATTCTCCAAGTCTTATGACTTTAAAGAAAAGCAAGAGAATAAGAGATCTATTGAACACTATGGAAATGAAAATAAGGGGAAGAAGGGAAAAGTTTAATATCCATCCTGTAGTAAATGTGGGAAGAAACACCCTGGTACTTGCCTGAAGGGAATGAGAGTCTGTTACATGTGTGGTGAAAAAGGCCACCAAGCTTGTGATTGCAAGGGGAAGAAAGAGACTATTGATGTTAAATGCTACAATTATAGAGAAAGGGGGCATTATGTGAATGAATTTTCTAAGCGTCAGGGGAACTTAACTCAGAAAAGTCCAAGGGATCAAGGCCAAGCTTATGCTATCACTACTGCTGAGGTTAAAGCTCTGAAAGATGTGGTGGCAGGTAATTTAATGGTTTCTTCAAGTTTAGAAAATGATTTATTTGATTCTGGATCATCACATTGTTTTATATCTTCCCAGTTTGCTAATAAAATTAGATATTTCCAATTTGATTTAACAAGGGAGTTGTCAGTCAAAACTCCTAAGGGAAATATCATTGCAACAAAGTTTTGTGAATCAATCCCTATTAGGGCATATAAATGTTCTTTATCTGCTGATCTCATCGTCATACCCATGATTGAATTTGATATAATCCTCACTATATATTTTTTTTTCGGACCATGATGCGAAAATTTATTGTAAGAAGAAGGATGTTACAATTTTTGATGATGATAAGAAGTACCTTATCTTTAGAGCAGAAACATCACCACCTAATTCTTATCTAGATCCACCCCCAGTAGCTCAAATAAATTAAATTATCGGGGAGGAAGAGAATGAAATAACTATGGGTGAGGAAAGGAATGTTCAAATAGTGAATGTACATATTATGAAAGAATATGTTGATGTGTTTCCAGAAGATTTACCTGGACATCCTCCAGAACGAGAAATTGAGTTTTCCATTGATTTAATTTCTGGATCAAGGTCCATATCGAAGACCCCTTATAAAATGGCCACTATGGAATTAGTGGAACTAAAGAAATAACTAGAGGAATTGAGTAATAAGGGATCTGTCCTCCCTAGTGTTTCTCCATGGGGAGCCCCTGTCCTTTTTGTTAAAAAGAAAGACGGATCTATGAGGTTGTGCATTGACTACATGGAGATCAATGCTATAAAAATAAAGAACAAGTATACCCTAACTCACATTGATGATTTATTTGACCAACTTCATGGAGCAAAATATTTTTCAAAGATTGACCTTTGATCTGGATACCATCAGTTGTGCGTAAAGAATGAAGACATTCCGAAGACCGCATTTCGAACCAGGTACGGGCATTACAAGTTTACATTAATGCCTTTTGGATTGACTAATGAACCCTTTGTCTTCATAGATCTAATGAATATAGTTTTCAAGGAATATATTGATGAATTTTTAGTGGTATTTATTGATGATATCTTGGTATACTCCAAAATCTATGAAGATCATGAAAATCACTTGCACATTATCCTGAAGACTCTTAGAAGACATGAATTATATGGGAAGTTTAGAAAGTGTGAATTCTGGATCCAGGAGGTTTCTTTTCTTGGACATATTGTCTCTAAGTATGGAATCTCTGTTGATCCTTCTAAGACCAATGCAATCCAAGAATGGCCAGCACCAACGAGTATAACTGTGGTACACAGTTTTATTGGTTTAGCAGGTTATTATCGACGTTTCGTCCAGAATTTTTCCTGGTTGGGTAACCCATTAACAAAGATCACACGAAAAGGGGTTAAATTTGTTTGTAAAAAAGAGTGTGAAGAATGTTTTGAAGAATTAAAGAGAAGATTAGTCAATGCTCCTATATTGACTCTACTATAGGGTAATGATGGGTTTGTTATTTATAGTGATGCTTCAAAGAAAGGACTTGGTTGTGTCCTTATGTATAATGATAGGGTCATTGCCTATGCATCACGACAGCTAAAAATTCATGAGAAAAACTATCCTAATAACGATCTTGAGTTATCAACTATAGTCTTTGCTTTGAAGATTTGGAGACACTATCTCTATGGTAAAAAATGTGAGATATATACCGATCACAAGAGTTTGAAGTATATTTTCTCACAAAAAAAAACTCAACATGAGGTAATGGAGATGGATTGAACTACTCAAGGATTATGATTGCACTATACACTACCACCCAGGGAAGGCAAATAAGGTGGAAGATGCCTTAAGTAGAAAGGATCATGGAGTTTTGAACAAGATGAGAGTTGAAAAGGATCCTATATACATATATCTAGTAAAGATGGATATGGGAATCACCATGGAAGGTGAAACATCAATAATTTTTCAAATGGTTTCCAAAACATCTTTACTAGAAAGGATAAAAAGTTCTCAGATCGATGATGAAGAGTTTCAAAAGAAGATTAAAGCTGTGAATGATGAGATATTGAGTGACTTTGTGTATGAAGATGGAATTTTGAAATTTGGGAAGAGAATTTGTGCTCCCGATATATCTAATCTAAAAAGAGAATTGTTGGATGATGCTCATAGTTCCAATTTCTCTATACACCCTGGTAGCACTAAGATGTATAGATATTTGAAGGAACATTTTTGGTGGGACAACATGAAGAGGGAGATTGCTGATTTTGTGTCAAGATGTATGGTTTGTCAATAAGTGAAAGCTGGAAGGCAACGACCTGGAGGAGCCATGCAACCTCTTCCCATACCTGAGTGGAAATGGGATAATATTACGATGGAATTTGTCATGGGACTACCAAAGACTCCTAAAAGGAACGATGAAATATGGGTCATTATTGATTTTCTTACCAAGTCAGTACATTTTCTTGCTATAAGAGAAGATTTACCACTTGAACGTTTAGCAAGACTATATATTAATGAAGTTGTAAGATTTCATAGAGTACCACTATCGATTTTTTCTGATCATGATCCCCGTTTTACATCAAGATTATGGAAAATTATTCAGAAAACCCTGGATACTGAACTTCGTTTAAGCATTGCCTACCACCCCCAAACTGATGGACAATCAGAACAAACTATTCAAACCTTAGAAGACATGTTGATATCATGCTCACTTGACTTTCAAGGTATGTGGGATCAATATTTACTTTTGGTAGAATTTTCCTATAACAATAGCTTCCATTCAAGTATTCAGATGGCACCATGTGAAGCGTTATACAGAAAGAGATGTCGCACACCAACCTGTTGGGATGATGTTGGTGAAAGAAAACTTGTAGGCCCAGAATTTGTGGAGGAAACTATGGAAAAGGTGAAGGTAATCCAAAACCACATCAAGGCATCTCAAAGTAGGCAGAAGAGCTATGCTGACAACCAAAGGAAGGATTTAGAATTTCAGGTAGGAGATCATGTTTTCTTGAAGGTATCTCCATGAAAGGCTGTTATACGTTTCGGTAAGAAGGGTAAATTGAGTCCCAGGTACATCGGACCTTTTGAAATTCTAGAACGAATTGGGGCTGTAGCTTACCATTTGGCAATTCCACCAAGTCTCTCAAAGTCCACGATGTGTTCCACATATCACTGTTAAGAAAATACATGCATGACCCAACACATGTACTCACCTATGAGGAATTAGAACTGGAACCTGATCTATCTTATTACGAAGAGCCTATCAGGGTTCTTGATACAAGCGAACAAGTGCTGAGGAACCAGACGACTCGTCTAGTAAAAGTTCTATGGAGAAACCATAAGATGGAAGAGGCAACGTGGGAACCTTGAGGAACTTATGATGAAGAACCACCTGAGTCTTTTTATGCAGTAATATTCTAAAAATTTTGAGGTCTAAATTATTTGAAGGAGGGGATAATGTAACACCCCAAGCTTCCATGGTACGCTTCTCTTTGAATAATACAGTAGCGTGTGTTGTATGCAACTTCGAGTTCTAACACACCACAACCAATCAAACTAGCTGTTATGAATAGTAATACCCACTTTTTGAAATTTTATAAATTTTATATTTTAAAATGGAATTCATTTTTGGATTCGGAATATCGAAATTAGATTAGGCTAAATTTTTGGTATTTTTCTGAAAACTTTCAATTTTTGATGAATAGTGAAAAATACTAAATTTTAATTAAAAATAATTTTTTTAATCAAAATAATTTATAGTACTAAATTATACTATTGAGTGTTTTTAAGTATAATTATATTATATTTTTACCATTTAATCCAATGTTGGTCATTAAACATAATTCTATATTTAAACTGGACATAAGCAAGTATCAATCTTTTGATAATTATTATTTCTTAAAAACACGTTTTTTGTTTTAACAAAGGGAATTAATTTTAAATTAATTTATGCCACTTATATGTTTTGAATTTAGAAAAATGGATACCATATTTAGAATCATGAGGTCCAAATTGTGTAAATAGGTAACTTTTATTTTTAGACATTTTGAATAATTACTTCGGTAAATATTTTATTTACCATGGTTAAAGGGTAAATTCGGTAAATAAGGGTAAAAAAATAATATTATAATAATATTAAATTACCCTAACACATGTTCTAACCCTATTTGCTAATACATGTCCGACCATGGGCATCCTTGGGTCGATTTTGGGACCCCATGGAGCCACTTGTAAATGATAATGACACTTTATATTAATTAAGTTAAAGTAAATACAAAAATGACATAAGCATATATCTTTTAGTAAAACAATTTTTACATAGGGTAATATATGTTATCTCTTCAACTATAAATATTAATTAGAAAGATAAAATATTTCCTACATAATGGTATTTTATTTATAATTTTTAGACATTTAATAATTAAATTTATTTATGACACAATGATGATGCAGTATTTTCCTTATTAATGAAAGAATCAAATAAATGGTATTATAAATGTTAAAATAAATATAATTTGAAAGTTTTTATGCCATAAACGAATTTTATAGGTAAATATGAAATGTTAGGGATGTTTAGATGAATTTTTTTAGAAGTAATAATTTTGTTATAAATTTAGTGAAAACAAAATACCAAATAGTGTCAAAATTGACATAAAAGAGTTTTTAAAAAAATATTATATTATTAATTGATATTCTATTCCTAAAAATCTAAGGTTCGGTAAAAAGACTTATATAATGATAGGTGTATCATTAATGAACCACTTGCGGTTCACTTGGAAGTATATAGTAATTTTATTAACCATATAATATAAAAATACAAAGAGACATGGTAAATGTCAAACTATTTAACTAAGAGTTAAACCTAAAAGATAAAGTTAATATAGTGACCCAAAACTATATAAAACCTATTGGTTGAGTGGTTTTAGACTCATACCCACCTTATACTTTAAATAATTTATTTTTTATCCATTATAAATTGAAAATTATTTTATTATAAAATAATATTTCTAGCTTTTCCTAAGGTGCCCCTCACCCCTCCTATAAAAAGGTACTTCCCCTTCTCTCAAATTCACACATTCAAAGCCATTTTGCTTAGACAAGACCTACCAAAATACCCTATAAACTATCCTACCTTCACCCTAGAGGCCTTACTTTAGTCATAAATCCAACCTAAGGATCCCTTTTTATCAAATCAAAAGGAAGAATTCGAAGAAGAGGTAAATATTTCATCACCTCTTTCAAGTTCCTTTCTTCTTCCACTTTCTATTTATTTGTTGTTTATATTATAAAATAATAACTCCGGTATCTTCTATATACTGTGATGTTATTATAAATATGGTACAACCATATTAATTATTCTATCCATATTTTGGATGACATATCACCATACGTGCGTACATATGACTTACCGTCTCCACGTCGTGGTGTAATTGTTATTCAATACATTATTATTTGGATGAGTATAATAATGATGTGTAATTGATTTAAATAATAAATATAACATGATAATTATTCTTTATATATGATATACCATCCAATTATATATTATTTTAATATCAAAATAATGATATTGTCTCTCGTGCGTACGTACGGATTACCGTCTCCACGAACGCGATGAGATTCATTCTCCATCGTATCCATTCAAGAATAATTTTTTTAGATGATTAAAAATAATTTTTAAATACTTAATATCATTCTGAATATTAATAAGATACATCCCATCCATAACAAACATTACTTACATAAGAAATTATATAAAATAAAATGAATCAGTTAACACCCGAAATGATGATAATACTAAAATATTATTAACAAAGCAATATTAAAAGATCATATATGATATCATATTAATGTATATGATTCTTTTATAATTTAATAATAATTATTTCACCATTATATAGGAGGTTAACCTACCCTTTACCAAGAAAAATTACAAGATAATGGTTAATTTCACAATCTCTTTATTATCTGAGGTTGTTTTTACGCAAGTATCTACTGGGACCTCTTTATCATCCACATCCATGTTTCTTAAAAATGTATTTCAAAACATTTTTACTATTTTATAGACTACAGGTTAAAGTCATTTATACCCTTGTTTGAATTTTATAAGATGTTTATAAAGGAATATTTCCATCATTTTCCAAACAAGGTCCTTTATAACCTTTTCAACAAAGTTAAGGTAAGAATGTATTTTTTTAGCTTATATGGAGGGTGTGGCTATTTTCCACCATTATGACATCATCAAATATTCCCTTACAATATTATAATAATATTTTCAAAAATAAATGTTTTCTTTTATAATTAAATTATTTTTAAATGATTTCAATATAGAAAGAGATATTTCTCTAAAAAAGGTTTTGATTTCATCTATGTCAACATCCTTGGATAGATTTTAAGATTTTTTGAAGTTGATTTATTATGATACAAAAATTCCATATTGTATTGAAGTTTTTGTGATATGTTTGAATATATATGTGTTATTTTTACACTATTCATGGTTTATGGATAAATTATTGACATTTCATATGCTAGTTTTAATACGAATGTTTATGTTATGTTTAAACCTTTTCATATGAGGAATGTATTGGAATTAGTATGTAACGGGTGGAGCCCGCTATATCTCCTAGATGCATCGATAGGTCTCATGAGACAAACTCATGTCTTGGTACAAGACCTTGACAAAATCTTATTTTTAGTCTTGGCATAAGGCCTTGACTATGTGGTTATGAAGTCTGGCATTATGCATTCCATCATTATGAAAGTGACTATTGATATTGCATGTGATTATTCGACTAGTAGAATATCCATGTGAGTAATTAAATGGTATTATTTTGATTTATATTTTCCATATTATGATGAAGTTTATGTTGAAAAGGCTTTTGTTTTAGTTTTATACATTGCCATAATTGTTTATGCTTATTTATGAAAGCTTACTTTATATTGTTATCCTTACCGATCATTTGAGCTCACCCCTTTCTATGTTTTATTTTTCCTAGGATGTAAAGAAGTATATTATGACTGACCTGTAGGGATAGTCTATGGGATCTCAGTGTTGTATATGGAAACAATGTTGTTGTAGTTTTCCATTTTATGATGTAATGTAAACCTTATGAATGTATCTAGTACTTCTAAGGCTACTAAACTAATCGGTCTTTCAAGACATGATATTTTTTGATCATGCCAATGATATGTAATAATGCACTAACTCTAGGTAACTGGGGTCAGGGCGTTACAATTAGACCCTCGCTGCTAGTCGACAACCTTTGACGTTCGGGGAGGTGTGTCTAAGGTAGTAACACTCGACCCGCTTAGCACTGTTCGAGTGGCTGTTCGAGTCCGGGTCATTACAAATGGTGACTCAGATTGAAAATCTGAGACCACCGTTAAGCTCGTGAGGGTATTCTTTCCCTAGGTAGAGATTAACGTTGGTCGGTGCGGGCCAATAATGGACATTAGTTTTTGGTCATAAATAAAATAATTAAGTAACAATTATTTTATTGTCAAATCCTCATAACTCCTAAATGGTAACTCGGATTGGAAATACAAGAGTACCATTGAACTCGTGAGGGTGTGTTTCCCTTAGGAGGAGCCTAACCTCGACCGATGTGGGTTGAGGGTGAAAGATAGTTTTTGGAAAGTTTTTTTTAAGTAAATTAAAATGGAGCGCGTGCACTATTTTGGAAACTTCTAAATGGATGCCTGGATTAAAAATACAAGGGTGACATTGCATCCAAAATGATGACATTACCTAAGAATGGACCTAACCTCGACTGACATGGGTCAAGGGAAAAAGTTAATTTTCAAACATTTTAAGAAAAATAAAATAAACTTAAAAAGTTTATTTTATTTAATTTTTGTTTTTCTGCAGCGCGACGATGAGGTGACGACGAGTCACATTAAATGGAGAAATTTTATGGCTCTTAATGCACAACGTAACGACCCATTAAATGAAGCGTAACAGATACACTATTTCATAAATGAAACAGCATAACGACATGACGACGCAACGTAACAGAAACGTTGTGATGTGTTTTTATTTTAATGTGTTAACACATTGGAGAAATGGGGGATAAAAATGTGGAACCCCTATGATGAATATACGGCGAGAATACTCTTCAATGATGAACAACGAACATCGGTGAATCGTTAGTGACATAGACACACCTCAAAGAATGATACTAGTGCGTGACGAATGCCAATGGCTTAAAAAAGAATGAGGATCCCCGTAGACGGATCACACCAAGGATAAACATTCTCTAGGTAGGGTTTTAACTTGTGTAATTGGAGTTTCCCTATTCTTATTTCTAAAACAACGAACGTGGATTAACCCATGAACAGGTTGATTCGTGGATCGCGTGTTCTTGCAGGAGTGTGTTTTCTCAGGGTTTTGCATCAGGATGAATTTGATAGAACTTCAATCTCCTTTCCCATGTTTTTAAAAACCACTAACGTGGAGGGTTAGGGGCGACACGAACAAGGCCCGAACCCCTCCGCCTCATGTGTTCTTTGTGGCCAAACCTTCAAGTTAATGACAAGAAGGTTTTGAGACCTTAGTAGGGAAGGCAAAACCCCATGGAGGTCAGAGGCATAGACGATGCGAAGAACAGACCACCGGAGTGAACTCGATGGTTCATGGAAGAGGTCACTGATTGGGCCGATGACCGATGGTGGTGGCCCACAACGGCAGCCACAGGCAGGTGACAGAGTGCCACGATGGCGCACCAGGGGCGACATTGCAGCCAACTTGGGCCGCGACGGTGCGACAAGAGCTGCCGACAATGGGTTGGAGGCTGGCGGAGGGACGCGGCCATTTGGTCGTGTCAGGTTGAGCAGCCCGCGCCCACTGGCCACAGTTTCTCACTGGCATGCGGTCTGGAGACTACATGCGGGATCACCAGGGTGGCTGATCGTGGTGTGCAAAGGTTGGACGCACCGCTGGGCGTCCGAGCTGGGAAGGTTGGCCCGTTGTGCGGGCCGGACCGGGGAGCGCGGAACAGGCTGCAACGTGGGCCATTCTAACAAAATTACACCAGAATGCCGAGTGGTTTGGGATGGGAACAAACCAGCCTGCCGGTTGTGGGCCGGGCTGGATGGGACCGGCTTGCCAGGCGACCCGACGGGCTGGACCACGGACCGAACCAGGCCGGGTCTAGCAAGGCCCAATGGGCCTGGCCCGTTGGCCAGGTCAGACCGGGCCAACCCAGACCCAAACTGGGTTGGTTTGGGTCAGTTGAATCAGGCTGGGTCATGTGGGACTCATGTTCTGGGTTGGTCGGGTTAGTCCAATTGGGTCGGACCGGGCCCGAACGCAACCAGTCCCTATTTACTAAAACACCAATATCTCTCAATTTGGGAATCCGATTGACGAGCTATTTGTGGTGTTGGAATCCTTGTGGCGAGGTGGATCTTTTGGAATACTCTAAGAAGACTTTCTTGGAAGTTGAAATAAGATGATTAGCTTGAGGAGTATATTATCCTAGAATCAAGAATGCTTCGTGCGAGAATCCTAAGGCTAGTTGAGACCCAAAGACTATCGACCATATGTGGATTAGCTTTTAGTGACCCTATGTAGATCAAATCCTAGAGACCCTATGTGGATCATCTCCTAGTGACCCTGTGTGGATCAACTCCTAGCGACCATGTGTGGATCAGCTCTAAGAGACCCTGTGTGGATCAATTACAAGTGGCTCTGTGTGACCCATTAGACCCATAATACTCATCTGGGATGAGTACCTCAGTAGTCCATGGTGTTCAGTGATACAAATTATGGTCTTACTTTCTATACTCAAGATTATACCTGCATGAGCTGAATCTTGGTGTACTCACCTCAGTGGTGTACTTAGTGTACTTGGCGCACTCTCCTCAGTGGTGTACTTAGTGTACTTGGTGGAATCACATCAGTGGTGTACTTAGTTTACTTAGTGTACTCAACTTACTGGTGTACTTTTGGGGTACTCTCCTTAGTGTACTTGGTGTACTCTCCTTAGTGGTGTACTGACAATACCTTGTGAATACTCTCATTGCGGTCTTTCCTTTATGGTTTGGGGTCCCTACTGAGTATTTTGTTACTCACCCCTCACGATCTCCTCCCACAAGTGTCATATCCCATACATGTGATCGATGCTTCGACAGATACCTTGGTAGTTTAGGACCAAGTGGTGCCTAGTGAGACGGGACAAACGAACACTTCGACAGAGACCTTGGTGGTCTGGGACCAGGTGCTGCTCAGTGATATGGTACAAACAGGAATACTACTACAGCTACAGGCAGCTACTGATTCTCACTCAAATTTACCCAAAAGAAGAAGGTAGGACGGTCCTTGTAGTCTAGCTTTGGTTGTCGAATCCACAGACACCTAAGAAGTAACCTATAGACACGCACATTCTAAGGACTGTTTTTGGCTATTAAGTGGCCAAATTTGGTTGATTTTAGATGGGTTTAAAGGAACTCTAAGAGACTTAAGTGAATTCAATTTAAAATAATGAGTTGATCCTAGGTTATTGCTCATGGTGGATTGGATGTATTTCCTTTTCAATGGTTTCAATTTCTTATATTTGAGATGGGTTCATTTAAGGAGATAAAACAAAATCATAACTTACTGGTTTAATTCCTACACCCTTTAATAATAATCACCCATACACTTGAAGGATCAATGTTTTGATCACTTCAAGGTAAAGGTTCGTATTAGCAGTTGAAGTGTGCGGCCTTAAATTCAACAAGGATGATGGAGTTTAAAAATCATCAAATAAAAATCTCAATTAAAGAAGTGATTATACACCAATGGGGTGATAAATAACATCCAATCCAGCCCCTTGATACTCCCTTGGATTAACCCATAAGTGGGTTAGCCCTCCATTGATCCCATGGTTTCAATGGAAGCGGAAAGTAGACTCATGAGGGAAGAAATGGAGAAGTAAGAAAACAACAAAAATAAAATGATCACTCCACTGTTGTGTGAATAATTTCACAAGGTTTGGTGTGAATAAATTCATACCTTGATCCAACGGTATCAAAGTGATATTAATAACAACATAATAAGAGAAAAATAAGAACTTTTATTAAGAAACTAAAGTGAATTGAACAACTTACATGTGAAAGACAAATTTGAGACAACAAAATTGCAGCATAACATTACAATTGAACAAAGCACCCAAGATTCTCAAATCCTCCAAAACCACTGCATTAAATAAGAATTTTTGAGCCCTTGGGTCGAGCCTCCAACAGTCCAAGTCTCCTCAATTAATTGTGGTAGGCCATAGGTGGGTGGAAAGTAAGGGAGAGTTGATTTTTCCACCCTTGACCCGAGGTGGCAGCCATCTTTCCTTCACCGAACAGAAGCGCTTAAAATACCTTCTATATTGCAGAATTAGAGTGGTACATAGAATAAGAAAATGGATCCTAGGATGTCTTATAACCACCTGTAAAATATGGTCCCATTTGGAGTGGTGTATTTCGAGATATGATCAAATTAGTAGGCTGTTTTTCTGGGCCGCAGAATCTGGTCCAGAATTTTATTTCTAACTTGGTCCATCTAAATGACCACAATGGAGGAATAATTACCACTAGATCCTGAAGAATTATTTGTTCCTATATATGTCTTCTAACCCCCCACAAAATTTAGGATTAATTGGGCCTGTATTGTGGCCCCCAAATTCTCATTAGTGGGATGATGTCCAATCTGCCTTCTCCAGAATTGTTTCTTTTCATCTCTAAATATCTCCATCATCGTTTATGAATCATCCATTGATCCCTGAATGAAAAATTCTCACATTTAAGTGTAGATATAATTACCAAAATATAAAATTAAAATATTTATAATTACATTCCTTAGAATCAGATGACTCATTGGGCCTAAATTGGTGTACATTAGGCATGAAGTGCACAAATGATGAGAATGGATGTTCGTAATGAAAATGCACTAACTCAGGCCCATAAGATCAAAAATTAACATTTAATACCATTAAAATTTAATTAAAATATATGTTTTTATTGGATAATCACACCCCCAACTTGAGATTTTCTAGTCCCGAGCAAATAATTCAATGATTTTATTTGAATTCCTTTCTTCAAACACATTATAACAAACAATGCTCATAATGTAAACTGCACACAAATATATCTTTATAACCTATCAAGATAATTTAAAACAAGATTAATTTAAAAGAAGATCCCAATCCCAATCCCATTCCTTTGATCAAATCCATCATCATACTTCATCCAACTCAATTAGGTGTAATGATGTGTTGTGAATCACAATAGATATGGGGGTTCATTTTCATTCAAGGGGGAAATCATGGAAGCGCTAGGTGGAATCAAATTTAATCCTAATATGATTATTCTTCATTCCTTTTTTTTGGATTTTTTTTGAAATATTTCCATAGTAATTGAGATTGCATTTAATCAAATTAACCAATGTAGCAAGACTTTTCTGATGACTCCCAGACTCAAAGGCCTTAGGGAACCAAGTGAAGCCCACATACTCAGGCATCATCTCGAGTTAACTTAATCAAAAACAAAGTCATATTACCATAAATAGATATAGATTAAAAAACTCAGGGCTAGACAACTCTGGAGTCACCATCCCCAAGTGCCAAAAGTCTCGCATTTTATCAATCCATTGCTCTACACGCATTTTTTTTTAATTTTTTGAATACTCATATTATTCATAAAAATCAAACCAGCCTATGTTATTTATTATGAGACCCCAAAAATTCAAATTAGTACCCCACAGTCTAGAGGACGTGCATTGTGACATTTTGATTTAATGGATGAAAATAAAAATGATAAAAATTTTCATTGGACAACCAAACTTCCAAAATAAATGCTTTTAAACTTAATCATGAATTAAATTAAGAATCAAGGAAATAAAAGTTATTTTCTATGTAGTTTTAATGTGATAAAAGATGTTATTATATGAATGATAAAGTAATTTTACTTTTTTTTATCATTGTTTTTTTTAAACAAACATTTTGTTTCCACACCCCCAACTTAGAATGAAACTGTCCCTAGTTTCGTAAAAATAAAATTTAGAATGGGGTAGAGGAATAAAAGGGGAGTTCAATAAGGAAATTGAAATATGAGGATCATGGAATGAAGTCACCTGGTGGTTGAAGTTTGAAGTTCTTGCCGCTCGAATTTAGTCCTTTGATATCCATGTCGCTTGCAAAGTTCTTAGTGGAAAAAGGAAAGAAAACAAACAAAACAAAACAAAACAATATATATATAAGTAAAATATAAGTATATATATAAAAATTATAGAATAAGTAAGCAAATTAAGCCGTAGGTCAGTGGTAAGCGCGTGCCCCTGTCTCCCTTCGGTCCCGGGTTCGAGTCCCCACGGCTTCGCCGGTTGTGACGGGGTTTTCCCCACAGCCTATGGCGTGTCCCCTTTTTTAATTATTATTATATTATTATTATTTTTATTATTTTTATCTTAACCTATAAAATAATAAAAATAAAACAAAATAAACTGATGATACATTGTCTTCTTTTTAAATTTCTGGGTAAGGTATTACTCAAGGATCACACCATGTGACACGGATGAATATGGTGCTCCCCTTTCGTACCCATCCATACTCATAATAGAAGAACAGGTAAAAAGTCTATTTTTTTATTTTTAAATATAAAAATGATTAATTAATCTTATTTGAAAAATAAATATGATTCAGAAAGATTATAAACATAAAAACCACAGGTTGCCTCCCGTGCAGCGCTTTGTTTAACGTCGTTAGCCCGATATAGATCCTAAATTTATCAATTTTTTTCCTGGTTCATAGATTGGATCAATTAACTCAACATATATTTCCTGTTTATTGAGTGATTCAATGAATGTTTTTAACCTTTGACCATTGACCTTGAAAATGTGACCACTAGTGGGATCTTGAATCTCTACTGCCCCATGGGGGTATACATGATGCACTATGAAAGGACCTGACCATCTAGACCTTAACTTTCCCAGGTGTAAATGAAGTTTTGAACTATACAAGAGCACAAGTTTTCCTGGTTTAAAATGTTTGACCTTGATATTCCTAGATTGGTAGTCTTGAACTCTATCTTTATTGATCCTTGAATTTTCATAAGCCTCCATCCTTAGATCCTCCAGTTCATTGAGATCTAATTTCCTTTTTGTTCCGACCAATGAGAGATCATAATCCATTTTCTTAATTGCCCAAAAGGCCTTATGTTCAATCTCCACTGGCAAATGGCATGATTTACCATAAACCAACCTATATGGGGACATTCCTAAAATGGTTTTATATGCAGTTATATAGGCCCAAAGAGAATCTAAGAGCTTCTCAGACCAATCTTTCCTAGAGGGGTTGACAATTTTTTCAAGAATTTGCTTAATCTCCCTATTCACTAACTTAGCTTGACCATTGGTTTGAGGATGGTATGTAGTGGACACTTTATGAGAAATACCATACTTAGACATGAGTGAAGAGAATGGGCGGTTGCAGAAATGGGTTCCTCAATCACTGATTATAGCCCTAGGAATTCCAAATCGAGAAAATATGTTCTCTTTCAGAATTAGAATCAAAACTTGATGATCATTGGACTTAGTGGGAATGGACTCAACCCATTTTGAGACATAATCAACAGCTAAGAGTATGTAGAGGTATCCCCGAGATTTTGGGAAGGGACCCATGAAATCAATTCCCCAACAGTCAAATATTTCAACCACTAAGATGGGAGTGAGTGGCATTTGATTCCTTTTTGTGATGGACCCTACTTGTTGACACCTAGGACAACTTTGACAAAATGTGTAGGAGTCCCTTGAGAGGGTGGTCCAGAAGAGACCACATTGAAGAATCTTAGAAGATGTTTTCTTAGAGGAAAAGTGACCTCCACATGCCTCACTATGACATAATTTAAGGATGGACTCTTGTTCAGATTATGGAACACACCTCCTAATGACTTGGTCAGGGCATAACTTATAGAGGTATGGATCGTCAAACACATAGTGTCTAACATCAGAAAAGAATTTCCTTCGAGATTGAGTCCCTAAGAATTTTGGAATGACTCCTGTAACTAAGAAATTGGCTATGTCGGCACACCAAGGTCAGTCACTCACAGAGTATAGGTGTTCATCAGGAAATGAATCAGACACATAAAGGTGATTTGAGTTGTCTTTTAATTCCATCCTAGAGAGGTGATCAGCTAAAACATTTTCAACGCCCTTTTTATCCTTGATTGTGAGGTCAAATTCTTGTAAGAGAAGGACCCACCTAATCAGTCTAGCCTTGACATCTTGTTTTTGGAAGAGGTATTTTAGTGTAGAATGGTCCGTGAACACAGTGATGGGGGATCCTAAGAGGTAGGACCTAAAATTCTCTAAAGAAAACACAATAGCAAGTAACTCCTTTTCAGTAGTGGTGTAGTTTATTTGGGCATCATTTAAGGGTTTTATTTCATAAGCAATGACATAAGGAGTTTTATCACAGCGTTGTCCTAACACAGCTCCAACAAAAAAGTCATTAGCATCACACATAAGTTCAAAAGGAAGGTTCCAATTTAGATATTTCATAATGGGAGGATAAGTGAGAGAGGATTTGAGGGTTGAGAATGAACCCTCACAAATTTCTGTCCAAACAAATGAAGCATCCTTTACTAGGATAGCACAAAGGGGACGGGATATTGAACTAAATTCCTTGATGAATCTTCTATAGAAACCATCATGTCCTAAGAAAGACCTCACTTCATTAATATTTTTGGGTGATGGAAGGTGACGAATGATGTAAACCTTTTCTTTATCAACTTCAATCCCCCTACTCGAGACCAGATGGCCTAGAACAAGTCCCTCTTTAACCATGAAATGGCATTTTTACCAGTTTAGTACCAGATTATTTTCTTCACATCTTGATAAGACTCTCTCCACATTCTGAAGACATCTCTCAAATGTATCCCCAAACACAGAGAAGTCATCCATGAAGACCTCTAGAAAATTCCCTACCATGTCTGAGAAGATTCCCATCATGCACCGCTGGAAGGTTCCAGGGGCATTTCATAACCTGAAGGGCATGCGTTTGAAAGCAAAGGTTCCAAATGGACATGTGAATGTAGTCTTCCCTTGATCCTCTAGGGAGACCTCAATTTGATTGTACCCCGAGTACCCATCTAAGAAACAGTAGAAGGCATAACCTGACACTCTCTCAAGGACTTGGTCAATGAATGGTAAGGGGAAATGGTCCTTCTTGGTGAATGAGTTTAGTTTCCTATAGTCAATGCAGACCCTCCATCCACTAATCAACCTTGTTGGAAGAATCTCTCCATCCTCATTGGTTATCACTGTGATTCCAGCCTTTTTTGGAACCACTTGGATTGGGCTCACCCACTCACTCTCAGCTATGGGATATATGATACCAGCTTTTAACAATTTCAGAAGTTCTTTCCTTACTACCTCCATGAGATTAGGATTGAGTCGCCGTTGAGGTTGATGACATGACTTTGAATCAGATTCCAGAACAATCCTATGAGTCCCAACAAGTGGGATAATCCCGGGAATATCAGATAGGGTCCATCCAATGGCTTTCTTATGTTTCCTAAGGACATCTAGAAGCATCCTCTCATGATTCGCTTCAAGAGAAGAAGAAATGACAATAGGATGTGTTTGATTTTCCCCTAGGAAGGCATACTTTAGTGCAGTAGGAAGTTCCTTCAATTCAAGATTAGGTTGGTTCAGAATTTTAGTAGAATATTGGGACATTGGATCAAGATTAATTTTATTTCCTAAAGTTTTAGACAGGATTGATTCCCCACATATAGAAGTTTCATCTACTAGATTGGATTGATCAGATTTAGGAAATGAAGTTTGATCGGTCTCCAGGAATGTGGTTTGCTGAAAGGTTTCACTGATTGTTGGACCTAAGACTTCATCATAAGAGCAATTTGAAAATGATTCAAGCCAAGGAGATAAACTTTCTTTATATGAACAAAGGAAATCAATCTCATCCTGACTTAAACATCCATCAAATATTCCTTGATGTTCTATGGATTCATTATCAATGCTTCCTATCATGTTTACTTCATGAATTTCCTCGTCATCCCCTATTTGTGAGATTGAATTATAGATGTTCAAGTCTAGACTCATGTTCCCAAAGGTGATGGTCATGTTCCCATTTCGGAATCGGATAAAAGAGTTGATTGTTGCAAGAAAAGGACGGCCAAGGATGATTGGGGTTTGTTCCTTATTTCCTAAGTTTGGATGGTTGTCAAGGACAATGAAGTCAGTAGGGTAGATGAAGTTTTCAACCTTTACCAGAATGTTCTTTAAAATCCCCTTTGGAACCCTAATGCTACGATCAGCTAGTTAAAGTGTGACAGATGTGGGTTGGAGTTCTTCTAGGCCTAACTGGAAGTACACAGCATAGGGGATGAGATTGACACTAGCACCTAGATCACACAAGGCCTTGAAAACTTTGCTTTCTCCTAGTTCAACATTGATGTAAGGGAAACCTGGGTCTTTCAACTTAGGAGGAATGGTCCCTTGAATGGTGGTACTCACATTAGCAGCCAAAAGGACTTGGTTTTTATGTGAAAATTTTCTTTTAAAAGTGCACAAGTCCTTAAGGTACTTTGAGTAGGTAGGTATGGTTTGGATGGCATCGAGAAGAGGAATGTTCAACTTGACTTGTGAGAAGATTTACCTCAATGTTTCACTCAATTCAGGCTTGGTTTTCCCCCTCATGCCTTGAGCAAATGGTGCAGGTTGTGGGGTTGTTTGTTGAAGAGTTGTTTCTTTGACAATGTTATCATGTTTTTCAGTTTGATCATTTGGTTCATTTGAATTTTCATCCATGTTTGAATCTTCAGGTGGGTTCTGAATTAGTTGTTCAGGTTTCTCAATTGATTTCCCACTTCTTAAAACAGTCACAACCTTTAATTGTTCATGAGTTGTTTGAGTGCAACTTGAATCTCCCCTTGAAGTTGAGGATGGAACCGCCTGAGTAGGCATGGGTTCCTTTCCAGTTTTTATGGTTTGAAGTTCTTGTTTAAGGGAAGAGACTTCTGAGTTCATCCTTTTCATTTTTTGCACAATTGTTCTAGTAGGCTTTGTGGAACAGTTTGGGTGGGTGCTTCAGTAGGTTGGTTTATCCCAGGGGGATATTTTGGAGGTGGGATGGTTTGTTGAAAATGAACCGGTGGATGTTGGTATTGGATAGGTTGGGTTAGGAACTGGTTATGGGTTTGGTAGTTCTGATGGGGGTAAGGATTTTTCCCCTGTGGTTGGCTAGGTTGTTGGTTATCTTTCCAGCGGAAGCCTGGGTGGTCATTATACCTTGGGTTGAAGTTTTTTTGGTATTGAGGCTTTTGAAAGTTCAAAGCATTTACTTCCGCTGCAGGTCCTCCTAAAAGAACATCCTTGATGGATGGAATAGTTGGGAAGTTGTCTGTCTTATGGTCATGTTTTTCACAAATTGTGCAAACAAGGTCTACAATTTGGATTTCATGGACTTTCCTAAGGTCTATCTCTTGAACCTTCCTAGAGAGTGCTGTGAGTTTAGCCCTAAGGATTTCCTCTTCTATAAGTGTATGAATTCCAGTATTTCTTTGTGTCTTTTCAGAATAAGTTGAAGTTCCCCATGTTTGGTTTTGTTCAGAAAGGCTTTCTAGATACTCGTAAGCATCATTTGGGGCTTTGTTTTTAAAGGTTCCATTACACATTATGTTAATGAATTGTTTTTTCCCTGGACCCAACCCTTCATAGAAAATTCTCACTTGTTTAGGAATAGAAAAACCATGGTGTGGAACCATGTTTAGAGTGTATTTGAACCTCTCCCATGTTTCATATAATGACCCTCCCTCTTTTTCAAAAAAGTTTTGGATGCTCTTTTTAAGTGCAATTGTTTTGTGGTGGGGAAAGTATTTTTTATAGAATTCTCTTTGTAGTTGGTCCCAAGAGTTTATGGATGATGGTCTCAAATTTTTTAGCCAATTTTTAGCTCGATCCTTTAAAGAAAAAGGAAATAGCCTCATCTTAGCTGATTCTAGTTGATGTGGGGGGCACATGGTTTCTACAATGTCATTGAACTCCTTAATGTGAAGGTAGGGCATCTCAGACTCCATTCCATGGAATGTGGAAAGATGGTTTAGGACATGAGGTTTAAATATGTAGTTGGAATATCCTAGGGAATTGTTTCTAATTCATGAGGGGGAATTGGTCCAAGAAGGTGTGAGGTAGTCATTTATGGTTTGATCGACCGCATTCCCCAAGTTTGGGACTGCCTCATTTGGGTTTCCATTTTGGTTTCCACCCAGGTTTATGAGTTGGTTTCTTTGAATAACTTCTATTGAAATGGGCTCAATTTTGGAATCTAGAGTATTAGGAAGATTAGGATCTAATGTAATGAGTTCCCTTGGTGTAATTGACTCCCCAACCCCAGGACTATCCACCCTAACTAGACGGTTTGATTGATCGCGGGTGTAGGCAGACATGAACCAAAAGAAAAAAAAACGAGAAAGGGACAAGATAAGAGAATTTGGATGAGAAAAGAAGAAATGGGGGAGAATAGAATGGGTGTTTATATGACTTACTTGGGTCCCCGGAAATGGTGCCAAAATTTGATTCTCGCTCAAATTTACCCAAAAGAAGAAGGTAGGACGATCCTTGTAATCTAGCTTGGGTTGTCGAATCCACAGAGACCTAAGAAGTAACCTATAGAAACGCACATTCTAAGGACTGTTTTTGGCTATTAAGTGGCCAAATTTGGTTGATTTTAGATGGGTTTAAAGGAACTCTAAGAGACTTAAGTGAATTCAATTTAAAATAATGAGTTGATTCTAGGTTATTGCTCGGGGTGGATTGGACGTATTTCCTTTTCAATGGTTTCAATTTCTTATATTTGAGATGGGTTCATTTAAGGAGATAAAAAAATCATCACTTACTGGTTTAATGCCTAAAACCTTTAATACTAATCACCTATACACTTGAAGGATCAATGTTTTGAGCACTCTAAGGTAAAGGTTCATATTATCACTTGAAGTGTGTGGCCTTAAATTCAACAAGGATGATGGAGTTTAAAAATCATCAAATAAAAATATCAATTAAAGAAGTGATTATACATTAATGGGGTGATAAATAACATACAATACAACCCCTTTTTACTCCCTTGGATTAACCCATAAGTGGGTTATCCCTCCATTGATCCCATGGTTTCAATGGAAGCAGAAAGTAGACTCATGAGGGAGGAAATGGAGAAGTAAGAAAACAACAAAAATAAAATGATCACTCCACCGTTGTGTGAATAATTTCACAAGGTTTGGTATGAATAAATTCACACCTTGATCCAATGGTATAAAATTTATATGAAGAATAAT
This sequence comes from Viscum album, assembly GCA_963277665.1. Lineage (NCBI taxonomy): Eukaryota > Viridiplantae > Streptophyta > Magnoliopsida > Santalales > Viscaceae > Viscum > Viscum album. The sequence goes on from OY728142.1 coordinate 20,402,457, forward strand.
ATAATAAGAGAAGAATAAGAACTTTTATTAAGAAACTAAAGTGAATTGAACAACTTACACGTGAAAGACAAATTTGAGACAACAAAATTGCAGCATAACATTACAATTGAACAAAACACCCAAGATTCTAAAATACTCCAACACCACTGCCTTAAATAGGAATTTTTGAGCCCTTGGGTAGAGCCTCCAACAGTACAAGTCTCCTCAATTAATTTTGGTAGGCCATAGGTTGGTGGGAAGTAAGGGAGAGTTGATTTTTCCACCCTTGACCCAAGGTAGCAGCCAGCTTTCCTTCACCTAACATAATCGCCTGGAAGACCTTCTATATGGCCTAATCAGAGTGGTCCATAGAATAATAAAATGGATACTATGATGTATTATAACCACCTGTAAAATATGGGCCCATTTTAAGCAGTGGATTCTGAGATATGATCAAATTAGTGGGATGTTTTTATGGGCCACAGAATCTGGCCCAGAATTTTATTTCTAACTTGGGACGTATAAATGACCACAATGTAGGCATAATTAGCACTAGATCATGAATAATTATTTGTTACTATATATGTCTTATATCCCCCCAAAAAATTTGGGATTCATTGGGCCTGTATTGTGGTCCCCACATTCTCATCAATGGGATGGTGTCCAATCTGCCTTCTCCAGAATTGTTTCTTTTCATCTCTAAATATATCCATCATCGTTTATGAATCATCCATTGATCCCTGAATGAAAAATGTTCACATTTAATTTTATATATAATTCCAAAAATATCAAATTAAAATATTGATAATTACATTCCTTAGAATCAGATGACTCATTGGGCCTAAATTGGTGTACATTAGGCATGAAGTGCACAAATGATGAGAATGAATGTTCGTAATGAAAATGCACTAAATCATGCCCATAAGATCAAAAATTAACATTTAATACCATTAAAATTTAATTAAATGTTTTTATTGGATAATTATCTACCCTTCACCTACCCTTCAGGTAGGGTCTCGAGTGGATGGACCGGGGTAGTTTTACTTTCATTTGTGGTTTTGGGCTTGTATTCTGTCCCCCTTTTACTTTACTTTGTGATTTTGGGATTGTATTCTAGCCCCTTTTTACTTTTAGTTTGTGTTGTATGTGTTTGTGTAGTTTTAAAGGAAAATGATTTCCCTTTTTGGGATATACCTTCTCAGTGCTAGTTTCCAACCCTTGGCCTATATAAGACAATCTTGGGGTTAGTCATAGCACGAGCCCTGGGGGATGGGTCATGACAAAGTGGTATCAGAGGCAGCCGATTATACCAGAAGAACTAAGAGTCTGTAAATTTTTATGGGGAAAATAGTGTTATGTGTTTCGAGTTTGGTATTCAAGTCATGGAGTCCAGTGTTGGTGTGGTGGCTGATGTATCTATACACTAGGGCCCCAAATTCTGCTTTTCCAACTTGGTACATGAAAACCCTAGTTTCATGTGTCTTCAAATGTTTTCTCATGATATTTTTGAGTCAGAGTCAACTCACCAGGTATAATATATTAATCATGATTCATCTTGACCGCTTTCAAGATGCCTCCACATAGACAGCCAACCAAGATTTCAATGCATGACCATAAGGATAGTCCACAGAGTCATGAGGCTTCAGTACAGGGACCGTTTCCCGATATGGAACCTTCAGGTGGTGTCCCATCTTTTCCACCACCCATTGGTCAGCAGTTACTACTGACACTACTGGTAGATGATGCATACAGGCTCAACGACTTACACAAGTTTCAACGATATAGACCCCTTAGGTTTCGAGGTGAGCTCAACCCACAGGTGGCTAAGGACTAGTTTGAGGTGGTTAACAAGTTCTCCGTCTAGTTAGGGCACCATTAGATCAAATGGTAGTCCTAGAAGTGATCCTTTTATGCAGATCAGTAGGGCAATGATGGGGTTTAGATTACCCGATCTTATGATGAGGTGACTTTTCTGTGTATAGAGCTTGATAACCTCTCTATGAGAAGGGGATATTTCCATAAAAGATAAGGGATATGTGTGCCCATGAGCTTCTATATCTTCGGTAGGATGACATGTTGGTATCCGAGTATTCATCGAGGCGTACTGACCTTTCCAGGTACTCGATGAATATGATACGATTAGTGCTTCAAGGCTCGGACCTCTGAGCAAGATGTGTTTAGGGACATCTGAGCCAAAATTATTCCTCTATACATTCCTACTTATTATAGGGTTCTAGAGAGAACCATTTCGGTTGAAAGTTCTTTGGTTGAGCAGATACATCTAGTGGATGTCAGCAGTGGGAAAGCAGGAAACCGACGTCAATCTTAGAGATTTGGAAGAGTATAAGGATGTATTTCCAGAGGATCTTCCGAGACTACCTCCTTATAGAGAGGTAGATTTATGCTTTGATATGTACCCTGGGATGACATCGATATCTACACCTGCATATCGTATGGATCCCAAAAATCTTTCGGAGATAAGGGTACGATTAGAGAACTTGCAGAAGAAGGGGTTAGTAAGGCCCAACATTTCTCCATGGGAAGCCCTAATATTGTTTTCCAAGAAGGTAGATGGAAGCTTGAGGCTATGCGTAGAATTCCGGCACCTGAACCATGTGACCATGAAGAACAAGTATCCTCTACCAAGGATTGATGACCTCCTCGATCAGTTGAGGGGAGCGAGATGGTTCTCAATGATGGACCTCAGATCAGGCTATCACCAACTTTGATTGTGAGATGAAGGCATCTCAAAGACGACTTTCAAAATTCGCTACAACCAATACGAGTACTTAGTAATGCCGTTTGGCATGAAAAATTCCCTATTTATGTTCATGGGATTCATGAACATGATCTTCCAGCCGTACCTAGACCGGTTTGTAGTGGTCTTCATTGATGATATCTTAGTTTATTCAACATTATAGGAGGAGCACGCGATACACATAAGGATGGTTCTAGATACACTTCGAGCACACCATATTTATGGTAAGCTCTTGAGGTGTGAGTTCTAGATATGAAAGGTCCGCTTCCTGGGACATGTCATCTTAGAATCTGGAGTTGCGGTAGATCCAACAAAGATAAAGGCAGTGCTTTCTTGGGAACCAACCAAGAGCATTACCAAGGTGAAAAGTTTCCTTGGGTTGGCTGGGTATTATCAAAGATTTGTACCTAACTTCTTCAGAGAGGAAGCACCTAAATCAGCATTGACAAAGAAGGTAAAACCCTTTATGTGGACAGAAGGATGCCAGTAGATCTTTCAGAAGCTGAGGCAGAGTTTGATGAGTGCTCATATCTTAAGGTTTCCAAAGGAGGGTGCCGACTACATGGTGTCCTGTGACGCATCAGGAACTGGGCTTGGTTGTGTCCTGATATAGGGGAAAGTAGTGATTGCTTATGTCTTACGATAATTGAGACTGCATGAGAAGAACTATGTAACTTATAACCTTGATTTGGAAGCGGTAGTCTTCACACTGATGATGTGGTGACACTACCTTATGGGAAAACGATTTATCATCTACTCTGAACACAAGAGTCTCAAGTATATCTTTTATTAAAAGAATCTGAATCTGAGATAGCGATGTTGGATAGTGTTCCTCTAGGACTATGACTTTGAGATAGTCTATACTCTTAGGAAGGGGAATGTGGTCACATATTCTCTCAGTAAGAGATTGAGTTCACAGCTACTGAACGAGGCCTCAGAACAGTTGGCCTTGATTCAGATACCCTTTGTGGATGGAGATGAGGCATATTATCTTTAGTCAATGGAATTTTCCCCTCCACTCTTACAGCAAGTTAGGGAGGCACAACTTGGAGATGCCAGTTGCAAGACCACACATGCCCAGATGACCACAAGGTATGCCCCTGATGGATATTCTAAAGGTGGGTTTAACATCATCCTTTTTAGAGGATGCACCATAGTACCAATGGAATTATGGGAGGAGGTGTTGAGTAAGGTCCATACATCCCTTTTGGCGGTGCGTCTAGGTGAGATGAAGATTTACCATGACCTCCGACATCCATACTGGTGGCTGGGGATAAATAAGGCAGTGAAAGAGTTTGTTTCTAGGTGCCTCACTTATCCACAAGTGAAGGCTAGGCACCAGGTTCTAGAAGGTTTGACAAAACCCCTCAGGGTATCAGAGTGGATATGGGATGGAATATCGATGGACTTTGTGACGGGTTTACCACATACATCTAGGAGACCCAATACCATATGGGTTATCATTGACCGACTCATTGAGTCGGCCCGCTTCCTAACTACCCAAGAGCAGAGTTTACTAGAGGGATTGAGATACCTCTATATGCTAGAGATTTGACGATGGGGCGACTTTCGTGGAGTACCTGCTGGAGATAGAGTATTGATAAGAGAGGATCCTTTCTGGATGGTCGATTCCTCCAGTGTGTGTTCGTTGGCAACACGAGAATTTCTAAGAGAGCACGTGAGAGTGGGAGGCTCAGATTCGTGCTCAATACCCCCTTTTGTTGATTAGCCCTTCTTTGGGATTGTGATGACGTAAATCCCTAAAGGCGGGATTAATGTAATACCCCAGAATTTCATGATTTTTTTTAAAATTAAATAGGATTATTTCAAGACCATGCGCTAAGACGACATGAGATTCTGAGGCTCGGAGTGCCCGGAATGATCCGTCAAAAAAATGTTAAGTTTTAAATAGCACGCGTGAGAAGTTTTCCTGAAAAAGTGGAATAAATCTTAAATGGGCACCTGGATTAAAAATCTAAGGGCACCATTGCGTTCAAGATGATAGGTTTACCCTAGGCGCGAATTAATTTTAGTCAGCACGAGCTTCCAATGAGAAAACACGAAAATGACATAACTATAAATAAAATAATTAAATAAAAATTATTTTATTTTTAAGATCCTTATAACTCATGAATAGCGACTCAGATTGAAAATATGAGATCACCTTTGAGCTCGTGGGGGTATTCTTTCCTTAGGCAGAGCCTAACGTTGGCCGACACATACCAATAGTGGCAGTTAGTTTTTGGCTTTAAATAAAATAATTAAGTAACAATTATTTTATAGTCAAATCCTTATAACTCCTAAATAGTATCTTGGATTGGAAATCTGAGAGTACCATTGAGCTCGTGAGGGTGATTTTCCCTTAGGCAGAGCTTAACCTTGACCGACATAGGTCGAGGGTGAAAGATAGTTTTTGGGAACTTTTTTAAGCGAATTAAAATGGCCCGCATGCACGATTTTGGAAACTTTTAAATGGGTGCCCGGATTAAAAATCTAAGGGCACCGTTATGTCCGGAATGACGAAATTACCTAAGAATAAAACTAACCTTGACCGATACGGTTCGAGGGAAAAAGTTATTTTTTAGACATTTTAATAAAAATAAAATAAACTTAAAAAGTTTATTTTATTCAATTTTTATTTTGCTGCAGCGCGACGACGAGGCGCCAACGAGTCACATTAAATGGATCCCTTTTATGGATCTTAATGCACAACGTAATGAACCATTAAATTAAGCGTAATAGATATGTTGTTTCATAAATTAAATAGCATAACGACGCAACGATGCAGCGTAACAGAAACGTTGCGACATGTTTTTCTTTTAATGGGTTAACATGTTAGAGAAATGAGGGATCAAAACATAGAACCCCTATGACGAATCTACGGTGAGAATCCTCTCCAACGATGAATGACGAATGCCGGAGAATCGCTAGTGACGTCGACACACCTTGAAGAACGGGACCGGTGCGCGGCGAATTCCAACAACTTCGAACAGAATGAGGATCCCCGCGGATGGATCACACCAACAATGAACCATATCCAGGTAGGGGTTTACCTTGTGTAATTAGAGTTTCCCCGTTCTTCTTTCTAAAACAATGAACATGGATCAACCCATGAACAGGTTGATCCGCGTATTGCTTGTTCTTGCGGGAGGGTGTTTTCTCAGGGTTTTCCATCAGGATGAATTTGATAGAACTTCAATATCCTTCTCCATGTTTTTAAAAACCTCTAACGTGGAGGGTGTGGGCTGACACAAACAAGTCCTGATCCCCTCCACCTCATGCGTTCTTGTGTGTTCTTCGTTTCCAAACCTTCATGTTGACGACAAGAAGGTTTTGAGACCTTAGTAGGGAGGGCGACACCCCATAGAGGCCAAAGGTGCAGACGACGCAAAGAACAGACCACCAGAGCGAACTCGGTGATCCGTAGAAGAGGCCTCCAGCTGCGTCAGTGACCGTCGGCGGTGGCCCGTGACGGTGGTCGCGGGGAGGTGTCGGCGCGCCATGACGGCATTCCAGGGGAGATGTCACGGCTGACTTGGGCTGCGACGGTGCAGCAAGAGCCGCCTACAGCGGGCCGAAAGCTGGCAGAGGGGCGCAGACATCCAACCGTGTTAGGCGGAGTGGCCCGCACCTACAGGCCACGGTCCCTCATTGGCATGTGGTCCAACGACCACGTTTGGGACCACCAGGGCAGCCGACTTCAGCTGTCCATGACATGAAAAGGCCGGACTCCCCGTTAGGCATCTGAGCTGGGAAGGCCGGATGCTGTGCGGGCTAGACCGAGGGGCGCGGAATGGGTCACGGTGTGGCCCGAGCTGGAAAATTAACATTGGGCCACTGAGCGGCCCTGATTGGGAACAAACCAGCCCACCGGTTGTGGGCCGGGCTGGATGGGATTGGGTCGTTGGGCAACCCAGCAGGCTGGACCCCCAGCAGAATTAGGCTGGGTCTAGTAAGGCCTAGTGGGCCTAGCTTGTTGTCCAGGATGGACTGGGCTGGGTCATGCAGGACCCACGATCTGGGTTGGTCAGGTCGGTCTGACTGGGTTGGACCGGGTCCGAACACAACCAACCCCCGTTTACTAAAACACCAATATATCTCAAACTGGGTGTCCGATTAATGAGCCATTTGCGGTATTGGAACCCTCGCAGCATGGAAGATATTTTGGAATAATCTAAGTATACATTCATGGAAGTTGAAATATAATGATTAGCTTGAGGAGTATATTCTCCTAGAATTAAGCACACTTTGTGCGGGAATCCTGCGGTTGGATGAGACCTGAATACTAGCAACCCTGTGTGGATCAGCTTTTAACAACCCTATGTGGATCATCTCCTAACGACCCTGTGTGGATCAGCTCCAAGAGACCTTGTGTGAATCAACTACAAGTAGCTCTGTGTGACCCAAAAGACCCACAATACTCATCTGGGATGAGTACATCAACAATCTAAGGTGTTCAGTGATACGACTGATGGTATTGCTTTCTATACTCTAGATTATACCTACGTGAGATGACTCTTGGTGTACTCACCTCAGTGGTGTACTTAGTGAACTTAGAACACTCTCCTCAATGGTGTACTTAATGTACTTGGTGTACTCTCTTAAATGGTGTACTTAGTGTACTTGGTGTACTCACCTCAGTTGTGTACTTAGTGTACTTGGCATACTCTCCACAATGGTGTACTTAGTGTACTTGGAGTACTCTCCTCAGTGGTTTACTTAGTGTAATCTTCTTAGTGGTGTACTGATAGTACCTTGTGCATACTCTCCTTTGTGGTTTGGGCTCTCTACTGAATATTTTGTTACTCACCCCTGCACGAGCTTCATCCACACATGTCATGTCCCATGCAAGTGATCGATGCTTCAATGGAGACCTTGGTGGTCCAGGACTAGGTGGTTATTAGTGAGACGAGATTGACGGATGCTTCGACATAGACCTTGGTGGTCCGGGACCGGGTGGTGCTCAGTGAGATGGGACAGATGGGCATACTACTATGGTTATAAGTATTTACCCTTCAACTACCCTTCAGGTAGGGTCTCAAGCGGATGGATCGGGACAGTTTTACTTTCCTTTGTGGTTTTGGGATTGTATTCTGGCCCCTTGTACTTTTCATTATGGTTTTAGGATTGTATTCTGGCCCCTTTTTTACTTTTAGTTTGTGTTGTGTTCATGTGTACATGTTTAAAGGAAAATTCCTTCCCTTTTTGGTATATGCCTTCTCAGTTTTGGTCACCATCCCCTGGCCTATGGAAGACGGGTTTGGGGTTAGTCACGGAATGGGCCCTGGTGGATGGTTCGTGAAAAAGATCAATTGAGAGCTCAACTTATCGATTAGGAGGATGACCAAGCAACTCTTTAGGGAACACATCAGCATAGTCCCTCACAATGGGCATGTATTCAAGCATGATTCTCTCCTTTATCTTAATCATTTGAGCTAGATATGCTTTCTCATAAGGAAATAATCTCCATAACTAAGACAATGATTCTGGTGGAGATTCATCCTCCTCTTTACACTTGTACAGAATTGGAGGATACCCCTAGATGTGAAGAGTGATCTCCCTTTCCCAACAGTTGATGTTGGATTTGTATAAAGATAGTAAATCCATGACCAATATAGCATCAAACTCCACCAAAGGAAGTAAGACAAGATTTTCTGGGAGGTTCAGTCCATAAACATTAAACAGGGATGAGTTATATACTTTGGATGAAATAATTGCCCCATTTATTGTTCTTATAGATAAAACAACCTCTATATTTTGAGGTGATGTTTGAATAGTTCTACTAAACTTGAAGGATATGAAAGAATGAATAGAACCATAGATGATAATACTACCTTTCACTATTTGATTCTGGTTCTAATCATTTACTTCATTCGAAATAGACTTTGGGATGAGAATCTTTAAACATAAATGGGAAACTATTAATGTTAAAGGGATAACTTATAAATTAAAAGTATATCCTAACCCGTGATTACCTAAGTTTCAACCTAAGTTATCTATGGTGATAGAATTATCTCTGTGGTTATTACTAAAATTTTCAAGTCCTAATGTCTAAAAATAACTAAACTGTCCTCTAATACCAACTATAATTATAACGACCCATACTTTACATACATTTTTATTACTTCAAAATTGAAGCACACTTATTACAACATATAACAAAACAAGGAAAGGACCATATAGGTATAGTGTCTTTAGAAACTGGGAAACATAAACAACTGGTTCATAAAGCGTCTAACTATCTCCCATTTATTTCATCATATCTAGAGTCCCTTTTTGGCATATCCTACTTAATATCCTTCTTCCTGACCTGGGGAAAAGAAAACACACAAAAGGGTGAGCTCAAATGCTCAGTAAGGGTAAACGAAAGAAATATCAAACATATCAAATTCATAAGAACATAACATTTTGGAAATCTTACCCTGCAAAAGAGATCATAATTTTCATAACATGGGATAAATCATGGTAGTGAAATGTAATCCCCAAAAAATCATAACTTAAAACATGAAACTTTGTGGCATACACACATAATCATATAGAATCATTTCTTATTAGTCAAGACTCATTGCCAAGACTATCTTAGTGGACAAAGTCCATTTCTGAACCGAGTTCACTCCTCGTTTTAGTCTTGTTTCACTGAACCGGTTTAACCTGCCGTTCCAGCCATGTCTATCTCATGAGATATAAAATCTTTACCCAATGAATTGGAGGGAGATATAGGTCCCACCCATCTCATAATGATACCATTATTATGTGTGCCACAAAATCATAAATCATACATCATTGCATAACCCATGTAATAAAAATGGGATTCTTAAACAACATGACATCATAAAACAATTCATATAAGATAAAGGAATTCATAAAAATAATTCCATCACAACATAATCAAATCAATTTAATAATAGGGATAGAAACAGAAACCTATATTATCTTAGATGGAAAATAATTTTGATAAAACACTTGAACTCCATTCTTGAGGAAAATATCCTTTCTACTTCAAAAACATTTTTCCTTTCTTAACATGTCATACAATTTTAAAAAAGAAGTTGATTAAAAATAAACTTGAAAACTTGTAAAGGAATATTCTTGGAAATATTGTTTTAAAAATCCATTCATGCCGTATAAGTTAAAAAAAACATTCTTCTCGTCCTTTTGTCGGAAAAGTCAAAAAGTACCTCGTATGAAAAACGACAAAAGATTCCTTTCATATCTTTTACTAAAAACTCACCGAAGGGTAAAATTGGATTTAAAAAATTGTAGGTGGATGTAAACAATATTACATATTGAGGGAACATGGACGTGGATGATAAAATACACCCCAGTAAATACCAAAGTATAAACAATCTCGAATAAAATGAGATTGTGATATTTTCCCTTACCTTAGGTCCAATTTGCTTCGTAAGTGTCTGAACCTCCTGTATAATGATTTAAATAATGTTATTGACTTATTCCAGAATCATACTCATTTTTATGATATCATATATGGTCATATTCTTATCTTATTATTAGTAATATTTCATTGCTACTTGTTATTCGGGTGTTTATTACTTTTTGTTCTTATGCGTGTTTTGTCGAATAAATTCTTATTCTTATTTTTAGGTTATAGATACCTTATTTACAGAATGGTATTAGTGTAATATATATCATATTAATTCATTCAATTCATTTATATAATCATTATGCAATGAAGATCATGTAGAACGAGTCGCATCACATCGTGGAGACGGTATTCCGTACGTACGCACGAGCGATGATATCGTTCCCATGATCGTGAAATTGTAATGGAGTGTATATATACAATTTCATAATCAATATAACTTTACAATAATCATATATAGTTATTATTTATACCATTATATCCATCCAAGTAAGGTGGTGGTGGAAAATAGATTACACCACGGCGTGGAGACGGTATTCCGTACGTACGCACGCGCGGTGATTTCATTTTCCGTAGGATGGATAGATGGTGAAATAGGGTTGTTTCATACTTATAATAACATATCCGTATATTAGTGATACTGATGTTATTACTTCATAATGAAACAACTAAATAAGAATAAGTGGAAGAATAAATAAAGATGAAAGAATCGGTAACGGACATTACCTCTTCTTTGAAGCGCTTCTTTGAGACCTCCTTTTAGGGCACTAAAATTGGTCTTTGAAGAATACCAGGACCTCTAAGATTTCTCTAGGGAAGTGTAGAGAATAAATTGGAATTGGTTGGCCGAGCTTGAAGGCTCAAATTGGTGTGTGGAAGAGGGGGAGGAGGTGTCCTTTTATAAGGGAGGAGAGGGGCACCTTTGGAATAACTAAAAATATTATTTTATTATAAAGTCAAATTCGGGTTTTAATAGCTCCAAATTGATATATTTAGAAGATAAGGTGGGTATGGGTCTAAATAATCTCATACAATAGAATTTAGACAAGTTTAGGTATCAATTTTAACCTTATCATTTAGATTTAACTTTAAGTTAGATAATTTAACTTTTACCGTGTCTTCTTGTTTTCTTACACTATAAGGTTAATAAACTTACTATATCAAGCCAAACGAACCCCAAGTTGTTTATTATTAATATATATAACCTTATATAAGTCATTTGGCCGAACATTAGATTTTTAGGAATAAAATAACAATTAATAATATAATATTTTTTTTAAAAACTATTTTATGTCAATTTTGACACTATTTAGTAATTGATTTTTTTGAAAATCATAACAGAATTATTAGTTCAAACCAAGTTAATTAAATAAATACTAACATGTAATATTAACCTATAAAATTAGTTTAATTCATAAAAAGTCTCAAATTACATTTATTTGGGTATTTATAACATCAATTATGTCAATATTTCATTAATAAGATAATTACTGCATCATCTTTGTGTCATAAATAAATTAACTTATTTAAAGTCTAAAAATTACAAATAAAATACCATTATATAGGAAATATTTTTATATTTCTAATTAATATTTATAGTCTAATTTATCTTATGTATAATCCTATATTAAAAATTATATACTTATTAAACTTTGATTTTAACTATTTTAACCCTTCTTTAAATAAATTAATAATAAATGTACTAATCTAATCCAAGTGGGACTAAATGGTCATATTTTATTCCTAAGGTTGTTTTTGGTCAAATTACACTTATCCAATAGAATTAGGACATGTGTTAGGGTAATAATAATAACACTTTTACCCTTAATTACCCTATTTACTTTTAACCGTGGTAAAAAAAAGTAAAAAAGTTTCTATTCACCAAAAATTATTTTCATCTCATTGAACCACATTTTAGTCCTTGATATTAACCGTGTCTCTCGGATTTTCGAAATTCCAATCACAGAAGCGGTAAAATTAAGTTTTATGAAAAATTCAGTTTTTTTAACTACCACTTAGTGGTTTCACTATTCATCAAAAATTGAAAGTTCTCAGAAAAATACCAAAATTTCACCCTAGGCTAATTTTGATATCCCGAACCCAAAAATGAAGTCCATTTTGCAAAATAAAATTTATAAAATTTCAAAAAGTGGTTATTACTATTCATAACGGCTAGTTTTAATAATATTTTAATAGCATGTCGTTGTTTAGTGAAACTCAGTATTGCGTACGACGCAAGCTATTGAGGAAGGCCGTGGTTGCGTGTAAAGCAAGCCAAGCTAGTGTTGTGTGTAGTGAAAGATTTCTTTGATAAAAACAAAATATTTCTCATAAAAGTCTCGGGCATTACAATAATAGCCTTAGCCTTTTACAAATATTATTAGATGATTTCAAGCATAACTAGCCTTCAAATACAAAATAAGGATTATAAAGTATAGTTTTGTTGGAAGATTATGTATATAATTAGAAAACATGAAACCAAAATAAAAACATATTTTATTTAATCTCCATAATGAGCTCCTAACTTCCATTGAGGTCTTACATATGTATAGGATAACCCATGGAATACATGAACAAAGGGATGATCTAAAAAGACCATTAAGGGTATAAACATATAAATAAATCATAAAACATGGGTTAAAAGGCATAACATGGTGATATAAAAAGACATGGAACATGAATAAACATATGGAAGCATAACATACAAAACATGTGATCATGTAATCATAGAAACGTGGAAAAAACATACAACATGAAACAATCAAAAGTCAAGGATAACTACTAAGACCATTGTACATGGAGGATCATGAGTCAAGAAAAACCACAAAGAACATTACACATAGAGGATCAAGAGTTAAGGCTAACCACCAATACCATTGCACATGGAGGGGCATGAGTCAAGAATAACCACCAAGACCATTACACATGAAATCTCATGAGAATAAACATTCCCAATGCATTGGAGTGATATTTGGACACACACATCACAATATGCTCATTCATATGTGTGCCACATGAAGAACCAAACATAAACATAAGGGTTTCCCATGGAAAAAATGGGCATCGTAATCATGTCATGGAGCATAAAAAATGGGCGTATCATAAATGTGTCCATGAAAGAATGGATTTAAATCATACATGGAAATTAATAAGGTAAAATAGGCATATATCATGATAAATTATTCCCAATTGAAGTGGAAATATGTAAAAAGAGTGTTTAAGAAACTTTAGAAATGAAACATTTTAGTGCAGTTTAAGGAAAATATTAAAGTGCATTTAAAGAGAAAAATGCATATTTTTTCATAAAATAAAAAATGAAACAATATAGTTTTCATAATAAAATGATATATTTTAGAAAAATAATGGTGGCTTAAAACATATTATGGAGTTCATTTGAAAATGGTTAAGAAATTAGGAAGTTTCCTTTAACCGGACTTGCTTATCAGAAAGAATTGAGAAGAGAACCTTTTTAAAACATGTATTTCCCTTTCAAAGAAGGGCGTACAGATATGAAAACATGATTTTGGAACATATAAAAAAATATAGAAGAAGTATATACAAATAAATAATAATTACATTGGGGTAAAGAGAGAGAAAGTGTAACCCGAAGGAAAAAATGGAGGTTCAGAAAGAATCTCTTATCTTATGTACGAAAGTGTTTTGAACCTATAATTAATGTCCTAGAAAATGAAATTAAATTCATTAATAATTTAATTCATAATATATTTAAAATTTATTTAATTTATTATTATTTTTTTAAGTTCATTTATGTCCTTTTTGATAAGTTATAAGATTCAATTTCATCGTTCGAGAGCATTCATTTCCATGGTTTTCATGATCAGTTTACTTGTATACATTTATGGAAACTCATGTAAAATGAGAATAGTTGTCCAAAATTAAAATTATATGTTATTAATGAACTTAAAAATTATTAAATGGTCTTATATATCATTTTATTTCCATAAGTGAGGATGATTTATTAGATAAATCATTAATGATAACCGTTTAGATAATTTTAGCATTTTTTCAATCACCACAAAATAGTTTTGTTTTATTAATTAATATTATGTATATATACTGGTTCTAGAACATTAAATATTTTTTAATACATATATTAAAATCGGGTTTAACTATAAAAATATTTTTACAACCATCCATGAAGGAAATAATGGAAATTGAAAACTCATCGTCCTTGAATGTGATAAATTAACACATCACAGACGATGTTTTCATTTTTAGAACAAAAGGGGAGGGGAAGAGAAATGATGATGAACTATTCTATTAACACAATAAAATTCCATTATATAAAAGACACTAGATTTATCATATCACTTGGATAAGGAGAGGTGAGAAAATAAAATAAATTGAAAGCAAATTAAAAAGAAAAAGAAAGAGATTTTTACTTCTTGAATTCTTCTCCCTGAGAACCTTCTTAGGGGAATTAGGTTTGGTATTTTGTTAAGAAAAAAGGATCCTAGATGTAGGGGAGAGAATTAGGAAGATTATTTAGTCAAATGCGGAAAAAGTTCATGGCTTTGGAGGTTTTAGGAGAAGAGGTAGTGAGAGGTGGTATTTATAGTGGAGGAGAGAAGTGTTTTTTGATTATTTTATTCATTTGTTTATTATTTTAGCTCAAGACTATAATTAGTATTGATTCTTGTGACTAAATATAGTAACTAGTACATGTTATTTCTAAACAATGGTTATAACATCAGCCATAAATTATCCATGACTCAATAATTCATGTATTTAGCTTATACCGTAAATTACCGTATTTCACTATTCACAAAAAATTCTACTATTTTAAAAAAATACCAAAAATTCACCCTAACCATTTTTTAATTTGTAGAATTAAAAAATGGACTCCATTTTATAGAAATAATTTTCTAAATATAAGAAATTTAATTTTTAATTAAAATCATCATTTATTTGAAAAATATCAATTTTAAAATTATAAATGATTTTATAACACTTTGAAAAATTAATTAAGCTCTCATAAAAATATCTTATAATCATAAGACAACAAAATATTAATTTATGAATATATTTTATGAAAATAAATTTTATTTTAAATCATTATATCAATTATAAAATTGTAAATAAACATTTATGTTTCACAAAATATCAATACTTAATTTATCATTTTTAAAACATTTATTTACTTATTCCATGATATAAATATATCATATTTTCATTTATAAGTCACCTAAATTTTATTTATACTTTCATGGGTGAGGTTACTGTTCTATTGGCTAGGTTTCTATTCTTAATGGTCACATTACTATTTAAAAGTTCATGTTACTATTTCATTGGTTTAGGTTCCTTAATTTCTATAAATATTTATTATTTCATTAATTTTTCATTTATAAAGTTTGTATTGTTCTCACTAAGTGATTTTATGAAATAATTATTAGAAGAGAAATTTCATTGATAGAATTCTGGGTCGTTATAGACCGTGCTTTATCCAGCACTAGCTTTTATCAGCACTAAATATAAAGTGTTGATTAAAAAGGTAATCTTTATCAACACTAGATAAAAGTGATGATAAAAGTGTATCCTTTATCAGTGAATTTTTTAGCATTGATAAAGGTGTATCTTTATCATCGCTTTACTTAGCACTGATAAAAACTTTTAATAAAAAAGTATTATTAATACATATAAAATTATCATATTTATATTAAAAAATTAATGTTTATTTATATACATTAATTACAAAATGCATGTATATAATTAATATAAATATGATATATTAATATATATATTTTAATAATTCAAACAATTATATAAATATAAATGATGTTTTTTTAATATGTGATATTTAAATTTATATATTTATATCAATGTCTATGTGCATATATGTGCATGCATTATGTTGTGTGTGTGTGTTTTGTGTATGTATATATATATAAATGTTGTAGGTGTACAAATGTATGTATGTGTACGTATATGTGCACATGTATGTGGGATGTACATATATATAAAACATGTGTACACGTGTATGTATGACATGTACTTATTTCACATTTGATGTGTATATTTTTCATTTTTTGATATAATATTTTTTGGAATTTATTCATTTCTTATACATATTTATATTTCACTCAGTATTATTTTAAATATTTTCTCAATTTATATGATTATAATTTATTCAACTTTATTTATTAAGTTATAATATTTTTAAAATATTTGAAATTTATACAACTAAGTTATTTAAATTTATTTTTTAATATTTCCTTTATTTATGTACGTGTTTACAAATCATGTTGTTAATCTTATATGAATCCATTTTTTAAAATAGTTTTTACTATTAAATTCTATTTATTCATTTTTAATGTTTCTTTCATTTAATATTATTTATTCATTTTTAATATTTATTGTTTTTTATATTTTTTGGAATTTAATCATTTTTTAATATTTATTTATACATATATTTATTTAATACACATGTAATATTTTCAATATGTTTGTAATTTATATGAATAATATTTATTCATTTTTGTTTATTAAGTTCTAACATTTAAAATATGTTTGAAATTTAAACAATTAATTTATTTAAATGAACTGTTTAATAATTTTTGTAATTTAAATAGTTAATTATAAAATTATAAATATAAATAATTTTTTTAAACATATTTATAAAATTATAAATAAATAAATATATTTAAATAATTATAAAATTATAATAAATATATTTATTATATTTATAATTATATATATTTATATATTAATATAAATATATAAATATATAAATACATATAATTATATAAATATATATAATTATATATATATATATATTTAATTATATAAATATATTTAATTATATAAATATATTTAAAATTATATACAAATATTTTTAAATACATTTATCTATAATTATAATTATAAATAAATATATATATATTTATATAATTATGTATATATAGATATATATAATTATATAAATATATTTATAATTATATACAAATATTTATAAATATATTTATTTATAATTATAATTATAAATATATATCTATGATTATATTTATAAATACATATTTATAATTATTTTAATATATTTTTAATTATACAAATATTTATTTGTTTGTAATCATATATATTTATATATATTTATAAATATATTTACAATTATATAAATATTTATTTATAATTATATACATTTATATTTATTTATAATTGTATACATTATTTTTTAATCATATTAATCATATTATTAAAATTAGGTCTTTATCAGTGGTAGAATTGTAGCGCTAATAAAGATATGTTTTATCAGCACTTTTTGAGGCATGATAAAGATATATTTTTGTGAGTACGGATAAAGATCGGTTTTATCAGCGCTTATTATTTTAGTGCTGATAAAACCACTATTTATCATCACTTTTTTAAATGCGCTAATGAAACCCTTTTCAAGCTTTTAAAAAGAACCCTAACAAAGTTCTCCATCCCCGCGTCATTCAAGCTCTCATGGAACCGAAGCTTTGTCGACGCCCTCCCTCGAACATCTGGAATGAATCAACACTTTCAAAACCCAAGGCATGTGACTTGTGATCTGTCGCTCCCCCTCAAACATCTTTGTGTGTTTTCTATTTTCACAAAGGCTTTGAACGATTCTCATGAGTGATCTTATTTTTTCTTAATCTACCTCATTCATTATCCACCCATTCTCTCTCACCTTGATCCATTTTTGGTTCACCCTCTTCCTTGTCTTTACATTCATTTCACTCATTCATCAAAATTTCTCACTCTAATTGCATGGAGCTCCTCATTGCGCTCCGCAAGAACTTTTATCACTTATCATGTAAGGTGGTGACTGTAAATGATAAGTATACAAAGTTTTTGTGGTGCACAGATGGTAATCGACTACAAGTTTCAAGTATACCTCATAACCCCATGGATTAAAATCAAAACAATTTTTCTCATTTGATTTCATTACCAAGAAGAAGAACCCAAATCATTTTAATATCTCATAATTTGTTTATAATTTTTATAGGAATTATGAAATGTGTTTAATTTAGTTTGTATGATTTGCTTCAATTTTTATATTTATAATTCTTGATAAAAATTATTTCATGATACTTTTGATACTTATACACATACTCTTTATTTAATTCTTTATTTTTTATTTTGAGTTTGTTCTTAATAATTTTATATTTTCATGACATTAATAAGTTTTTATATATTTTTCAATATTGTTTAATATTTTTTAACATTTTTATTATATATATAATTATGGATATCGATTTTTTATATATTTTACACATGTGATATGACATGAACACATGGGTTATGCACATGGATTATGGATGCACATCAGTACATGAGATATTGATGGCGCCTAAGAGGCTTACATGCGAAATGAGTTGTGTGTAAGTAAAGATCAAGTGAGACTGATGAAGCGCATTTTAATAATATAGTATTACACTAACCATGACAATTGGAGAATGAGTATTATGATGTCAACACATCACAAGTCGTGTTAATAGCTTATACTAGGTTATATGCATAATGAATAATCACATATAAAAGAACTTGACATTACGATATAACCAGAACATGGGTGATGTTATTTGCTTACATGCCATCCGAATTTTATATTACATCAAAACACAACACATCTTACATTACCACCAATAGAGTATGACTATGATGACATGAGATATTTCATTGCTCCAATGCCAATGTAGCTAACAAAATCAATGTAACATAATGAGAATTGCGATACTCGACTCCTCCATTGTTTTGAACTCCACCCTACTATACTACATGCTTATTATTTAATACTAGTTTATCTTATTGATATTATTATTCATTATCTAAAAATTAATGATACTTGAAGTCATTTAAAGGTGTTTGATGTAGGATCAAAGGATTTTTTAGTTCTTGGAAATGATAATTGAATTATATAGCGCTTTACCAAGCTAAAGAAGAAAAGTTTTTTTGCATTGCTTGTTAATGAAGGAATTAAATGAAGACTACATAGATATAAATATAGATACATTATTGCATATCATCACACAATGACGTGTGGATATATGCAACAGTCTGAGTGGTATCTATATTTATAAATGCATACATGTGTAAGCACAAAGGGTGGTTTAGGAACTCAAACTCTATATCTTGAACTTGGTTTTTAAATTTTGTTCTTAAAAATGGGATTCTCTAAATAGTATTTTTAAAATTTAGTATTCCTTTCAAATTACAATGCCCCATTTTGCTTGTTTTACTTTCATTCCATGTTTTATAAAAGCTGATTTAATTGTTTAAATCCTTATTATGATGATAGTGATGGGTTTTTATTCCTCTTGGGCTGTTTAATTTTTTTTACTTTGATTTAATAAATGTAATGTTTTAAAGTGGAATGTGGTGTTTAATGAATTTAATTTCTTATAGAACGTGTTGTTTGATAAGTAGGGAAAGTATAGAGCATATGAGCGGCCTCACTCTATATTCTCTCCCAATATAGGGTTTCCCTTAGTGGTGATTTGGAGGGGGGAGGCCTGCACACCACTTATCTGGCATCATCTCCTCCTTCCATCATTCCATCTTTTCTTCCTTACCTATTTCCCCCTTTTCTTCTTCCTCTATGCTCTCTATTTATTATTTTATTTCATTCCTATTTTCCCTAGCTCCGCCACTATTTCGTATATAGTCTTGGTTCCCTATTGAAGCCCCGTAATCTCTTCCTTTTCTATTTCCTTCTGGTTACCACATTTCTGACCCCATTCCGATATGGTGCACTAGTTTTCTCAAGGAGGTTTAGGATGTGCGGGTTGCATCACATCAGCATCCTAGGAGCTTGACTTGCATTTGGTCTCATCTTTTCATGGTTATCTCTTTCATGGCAGTCATTGATTCTTTGGCATGTTTCTGGTGTTCTTTTTTCTCAACAGTGGTTTTGAAGGTTGGGGTTGGTGGTTCAGGAGAGGGTGAGCTTTTCTATGGAGGCCCTACTAATTCAAACTCTACTCTAGATTCATATTCCTTCACCGTTATCCTAGTTAGTTTGTTGTGGTGGTTTCAAGGAGGCTTTGGGATGTGCAGTTTGTTCGGTCGATGGTGTTTCAGGAGGCACATCTAATGTCATCTTCGATCTGAGCTGTGGTGGTTCTCATCAGAGGAAAGTTGTGTTAGATGATCATTACTAGTAAGTTGTCTTTAGAAAGTTGATTTCTAGTATGCTAGTTGTTTAGTTGTTTGGGTCCCTGAAGGAAGGAATGGAGTTTTTGTGAAGCATGGACCTCTTTTGAGACTTCATCCGCTCAACTCTGCTCTGGTGTCCTGGTACAATGCTCCTTTTCCAGTAAGTCTGGTGTGATGTTCTCTAAGGGGGTTTTGGGATATGTTGTTGAGTGGCCAATGGTTTCTAGGAGAAGCGATCAGCGTATGATTCTTCCTCATTAGGACTTGTCGACATTAGTTCTTGCAGTTTAATCAATGAAAATGGTTTGTTTGACACATGTTTATTTGCTGTTTGATCGGTGTAGGTGTTTCCTGCTTGGGTGGATTTGGGAGTGTATGTTTTGGATTTCTCTGTCGTCGATGATCTCATCAGTAAGGTGATTTTTTTTTCAGTGGAAGATGGTGACATGACAAATTTATGATGTTGTGATTTTCTTTTTATTTCTTATTGCAGTGGGATGATGGTCGATGGGTTCTCACTGGTGAAGGGGAGATGATAAAGGTGAGCTCGTACATTAAGGGGAACAACTTGAGGTAACTCACTGCTTGAGATCTCATGACCTGAGGAGATTTAGTAGTGATGGGATCGAGGTGTGGACTATGGTTTTTGGTGATTTCTTTTTTGAATTTGAATTTTAAAATCTGGGCGGTTTGGTTATTATTCGGTTGAATGTGAGGTTACCACTAAACTATAAAGTGGGTTTTCAAAAATTACAAAAAAATGGATTTGGAGTGGAAATTTCTTGGCATGGCTTGTTGAAAGGCCCCTTTGATAAAATGTGAACTGTGTGAAATGGGAATGGAATAAGGGAACCCCAGCTCAAGAAATCTAGTTCATTTGTTTTAAATATACGTGTTTCTTCAAAAATTAGGTTTCCAAGACCATGTGATTGGGCCTTATATTCATTTTCATCATCCGAAAAAAGATAAACTTCATCTCCTAAGTATCCTATCACTAGAACACCACCTATTCTACCACGTACCAAGTAAATAAATGAATAAACACAAAATCGTACCTCTTTTTGATTTCAATTGCTCGCTACTTTTTTTCTGGATCTTTTATATCTATTTAATCATATGAGATATCATCAAATTAATTCCATGTGAGATCTCTATGTTTTTCAATAGATTATTATTTAATTATATCATTTATAACTTTATATATATCACACCTTTCTTTCCTTAATGATTTCTACCACTTCAAAACAATCTCAATATACATCATTCAACTCTTATTATCTAAGAACAATGACTTCATGTAGATTAAATGATTCTATATGAATGTACTTTTATGGGTATCAAGCTCATACTTTTTTTTATTCATTTATTTTTTTAAATATTAATATTACTAAATCAAATATGATGAATATGAATTAAAAATGGGTGGATTTCAATCATATGACAAAAGAGTATGAGGATGGAGTGAAAGAGTTTATCAAGTTTTCAAAAGATAATGCATATTAACCTTCTCAAATCCTTTGTTCGTGTTTATATTGTAGTTATTAAATAATAATTAGTCCAAAGGAGTTATAAGAACACTTAATCTATCACAAAATAGATCTAAGTTATAAATGTTGGACTAAACATGGGGAAAAAGTGAATGTAGCTAGTGATTAGGATAAAACTACCTTTTATGGATCATCTGATATGATTACAAGTTTGAACAATGAAGAAGACCATATCAAGGATATGATTATAGGTGTAAAGAATAATGAATATCGTATTAAGTAAATGACAATGATATTTGAAGATGAACTTTGTGATTGTCCAAAATTGTTTGATAAGTTAAAGAGTTGTGCAAAAATTCTATTGTATATTGGTTGTGCTAAATATATAACATTTTCAATCATACTGAAGCTATATAATTTAAAATATAGCAATAAATGGAGTGACACCAGTTTTACTGAACTACCTTCTCTCTTGAATGATATGATCCCAGAAGATAATGAGCTTCCTTTTTGAACATATGATGCTAAAAAAATGTTATGTTCAATGTGTATGATCTCTAAAATAATACATTCCTGTCCAAATGACTATATACTGCTTTGAAAGGAACAAAAATCACTTAAAAATTGCCCGAAGTGTGGTGATTCTTGATACAAGAAAGTTGAATCAAGTCCCACTAAAATTTTATGGTACCTTCCAATCATTTTAATGGTTAGGATCATATATAAAAGTGAGGAGACTATAAGGCAATTAACGTGATATGTAGATACAAGAAATAAATATGGGAAACTTCATCACCTGAAATATTCTCCTAATTAGAAGATAATTGACAATAAGTATCAGAAATTTGGAAATGAGATGAGAAACCTTCATATTGTACTATCTATATATGGAGTGGATATTTTTATTTTTCAAAGAAGAACTCATAATATATAACTAATTATGTTGGTAAATTATAATTTTTCACCATGGTTATGTATGAAACAAAAATGCATTATGTTATCTCTACTAATATTAGGGAAAAAAACCAAGTAATAATTTTGATGTTTATTTGACTCCATTGATCGAAGATTTTAAATTATTGTGGGATTCAAGTGATACATTGTACGATGATTACAAAAATGAAGATTTCACATTAAGATCCATGTTGTATGGGACGATAAATGACTTTCTTGCTTATGAATTTTTTTTAGGATATAAAATTAATAGAACTCAAGGGTTTCCTATTTTTGAATAAGGTATACAATCAATTAGGTTGAAACATTCATCGAAGATTTTATTTCTAGGACATCACATATTTATACCCCGAAAACATAAATACCGATCTTAGACGACATCATTCGATGAGAGTTTAGAAGAAGGTACAACATCATCTCCACTAACTTGTGATCAACTATTTGAGAAATTAAAATATATGGAAACTAATTTTGGTAAACCTTTTTTCAAAAAACCTTACAAAAACTGGTTGAAAAAATAGATAAGTTTTTTTTTGAATTACCATACTGGAATTGTTTATAATTTAGACATTTTCTTGATGTTATGCATGTGGAAAAAATATGGGTGATGGTGTCATTGGAACGTTACTAATTTCACCCCAAAAAATAAAGGATGAAATTAAGGCTAGGTTGGATATTATTGACATGGGAATACAAGAATACTTGGTGCTAGTGAAGAGTGAAAATGGACTTTTCTTCCTCCAGTTACTTACACAATTTCTAAGCAAGAGAGATATTAGTTTTTCAACTTATTGAATGAAGTAAAGGTTCTAGAAGGGTATTAATCAAGTATCAAGAATATTGTGTCAATGATTTATTTAAATTTAAAGGGTATGAAGTCAAATGACTATCATGTTTTGATGCGAGATCTAATTCCCATAGCTTTACATTGCATTTTTCTCAAGAATATTCATCATACATTAACTATGCTCTATTTCTTTTTAAAATATATATGCAACAAAGTTATAGAACCAATGAAACTAAAAACTATGGAAAAGGAAATTGATATCATATTATGTGAATTAGAGATGTTATTCCCTACAACATTCTTTGATATGATGGTTCATTTTGTGAGAGAGATTTAACTATGTGGTCCTGTACATTATAGATAGATGTACCCCATTGAATGATATATGAAGATTTTGAAATGGTATTTCAAAAATAAAAGTTGTTTAGAAGGTTGTATTATGGAGTGATATATTATTGAGGAAGTCATTTAATTCTATACCGACACTTATCCGATATGGAAAGCATTGGTCTACCAAAATCTCATCACATTGGGAAACTTGTGGGTGAAGGAATTTCTGGAATAGATATTGTCACAATTACTATTACAAAGCAGAAGTAGGCTCACCTTTATTTTTTTTCATAAAAATTTAGAGGTTGTGTCATATGTTGAAACCCAAAAAGTAATTATTAGGCATTTGAGTTCGTCAAGGGATGAAATTTTGATATAAAATACATATAATAAATAGTTTATAGGATGGTTTTGAGACCATATTTTTAAGGATCCATATTCAAATATAGATTCATTTTCAGAATGACTTCAATGGATAACCATAGGAACAAGTGTGTATGTATTATCTTATAATGGTTATGTAATTAGTGGTTATACATATATATAAATTAACATGATGAACGAATTACCATGAAAAATAGTGGAGATACACTTGTTTCTGAAGTGATTTATGTATCTGGTACCAAGGGAAAAATCCAATTTATGTGAATCTATCATACTTTGGAATCATCAAAAAAATATGGGATTTGGATTATACAACTTTATAAGTGTTAATTTTTCAATGCAAGTGGATTGATAACAAGGATGTAGTTAAAATAGATGAATTGGGATTCATAAAAGTGGATTTTAGTAAGGAAGGGTATATAGACAAACTATTTATAATGACATCACAAGTAGTATTATTATTTTATGTTCTAGATCCTGCACACCAAAAGTGGTCAATTATTTTATTATTGACCAAAACCACTGAAGTTCCAGATGTAAATTCAACTATGGATGACCCTTTCATTGAGACATCATGATCATTTTTTAGTGGTCCCAATGTAGATAAGGTCTTGTATGTCTGAGGAGACCATAATAAGGGGATTTGAATACTTGATAGAGGGGTTAAATCCCTTCAACCTTTTAAAAAGAGAGTTCAATAATCAGGTTATATATTTTTTGTAATATACATTGCATTAACTCATATTATTATCTATTCACTATTAAAATTATGTAATCTAAATTAAATGTTCCACCAATTCTACAGATAAAAACTTCTTCACATGCTGATGCTCCCAATCCTAAGGAACAATAGGCTTCTCAATATACTTACACTCCTAATATAAAGGAAAAACAACCTTATGCACATGAAGATGCTACCAATATAGAGGAACAATATATTGATGATTTTGAAACCAAGGAAATGGAAGATAGTGAAAAACCCGTATCCTAGAAGTAGGAGCACTGTAGAGTGACGGTGTTAGTAAAACTTATTAAGACAAGAAACAAAGGCATAAAATTTGAGGTTGAATGGAATGCATACGGCCAGGATATTAACCCCAATAAGTCCTTGTTCTGTAGTTACATTAGGATCACCACTTTAATGAATTTTCCAATTAATGTAGATTCATGAAACAATGTTGTGCTTGTAACTAAGGTACTAATTTGGGAAGAGATTAGGGTAACATTATGATATAATTTCTTTATTTTACTAAAATAATAACAATAATGAAACATTTATTTACTCTTCATTATCCATTGTAGATTGAATTTATAGTAGATGAATCCTGAATGGAATTTGTATTAATTATTTCTGTAAGGGATCGTAGAGGTTTTCAAACAATTCTTATGAAGTATCACCTCAAAGATACTAAAGGGAAAATAAACCCACACCCACCACAGTAGTATGCACACCTGATAAACCAACAAGTGTGGGATGCGTTTATTGGTCATTATGAGGATACATCTTTTCAGGTACATTGTGATTGGTAATATATTACTTGATAATACCTGTATTAATAACTTTGATTAAGAATTTTTAATTGATAAAAAACAATTGAGTTCTGAAAATAAGAAACGTGTTGTAAAACTAATGTACCCCTATCATAAAGCAAGGATGAGGTACACTTTACTTGAAAAAATGGTATGTATTTTAAATATACAGTAATACTTTTATGTGAAACAATAATATAATTTTGTTCATTTGTTTATATTCATATCGATGAATTGAAATCCAAAGAACTTCTATCCCACATCATGTTCCATGGAAGGAGGAACGTGTAAATAAAGATAGGATACTAATTGTAACACCCCAACCCCAGAAGCCCAGAGCCGATACATTATTTTATTACATTGGCATGATTACAAGGAATCAAATCCTAAAGGACCGATTAGTTTAGTAGTATTGGAAAGGCATATTACACACTTGATACCCATAATACACTGGGAAATAGAAAATAAAAACATGATACATAATAAAATGAAATAAACTATATTCTTTAATGCTTATTCAAATATTTCTTCTTCATAACCTAGGGAAAATAAACATAATAAGAGTGAGCTCAAATGCTCAATAAGGGTATATAAAATGGAAGAAATAATGAATAAATAGGAACAAATTAACATGGAAAGGTAAATAACTTATAACACATGCCATTAAAATAACTAGATAAGGAAAAATCAACATGGCAAGGTAAGAAACTAAAACACATTCCATTTAATCAATGAACTAAAAATTTAATGTATCCATAGATATGTCGACACAAAATCTCATGGATGAATAATAAATAAAAATAAATGAGGGAAATTCTTTCTTAATGGATCTCAACCTATACTATTAAGACGTTTCATAAGACAATTTAAAATTATGGATAGAAATTGTTTAATTTGGCCAACTTATTTGTCTCATGAGAACCTATTGCATTGATAAGATATATAAAGTATGGGCTCATCCTGTCATTACCTATACAAAGTATTCCTCTCAATGAATAGTGGAAATAAATAATATGCCTCATCAAATATCCATATTGAATTAATAATAAAGATTTATTAATATATCCCAAAAATAATCAAATAATTGTTAAGGTAGATACCGTATGTAAAATGGTATACTTTTTAAGCTATGAATATAAATTGTATGAGAATATGGGTATTCAAGTAAATTTATAATGAAAAATGATTAAAATAATTTTATTGTTTTAATAGAAATTTAAAAATCACAAAAGGAAGTGTGATTGTAAAGATAATCATTAAGAACATTCTTGAAGAGAATAATCTTTAAACATTCTAAAGTGTCCCATACCACTTTGAAACATTTAAATCATAATACACATCAAGGTATGGCATTAAATGAAACTTATAATATCATGATAAAAATTAGATTCATGATATTATGTTTCAAAGGATATATATACATCAAATAAAATTGAATTGGTGCATAATAACAAATAAGTCTCAATAGAATGTAAATTGAGATGAAATTCCCTTACCTTAACCTTCCTTTATGTTGTGTGGTATTTATCCTCCTATATAATGGTTTAAAATATGTTAAAAACTTATATCAGAACCATAATAATGTTTATAATATCATATATTAACTTCTTATAATATTTTATTACCCGTTTGTTAATACTCTTTCATTATTTTAACTATTTCGGGTGTTAATTGTCTAGTTTTCTCAAGTATGTTTCAACTTGTTATTTGATAATAATATTAATTAGATCACAATTTCATCATCTACAGAATGTAAAAAATGATTTAATTATAATATTTATTCAGTACATATGTATTTATAATAATCTATTAAGTTTGGATATAAGAAATGAAATGCACCGTTCATGGAGATGGTAGGTCGTACGCACACATGAATATTACTTCCATTTTTTTATCATATTAGAAGAATGAAAAGTAAGTTATAAATATTTATATTATAATTAAATTATAATATATATGTTATATATGTTACATAGGTTTATTAAACCATCCTCTATACATTCCATGTATAGAGTGAACGAGTCACATCGCTTTGAGGGGGCGGTAGTCCACACTTCCACAAATGATGTTATCATATTTACACAAAATGGAATATATAGAGGTATGTTTTATAAAATAATTAAATAAGAATAAATAAATAATAAATATCATATATAACATATGTAAATAGAGTTTCCATCACAATGTCCACCATTACAGGTGGTAAAGGAAAAATGAACAACCATCATTTTGTGAGGCAGTAGTTCGCCGTACACAGAAACAGTAGGTTCATTAACCATTAGATAGAAGTGTGTGTAAGTGTAGGTTTAACCATTAGAATAGAAACATAATATTATATTTAGGATACTGTTTTTTATAAAATCATATAATAATAAGAGTTGAGGGGTTGGATAATGGAAATAGAACTAAATAGCTTAAGGAAAGTTATTACCTCATAATTGGGTAACTTCTTTTGGTTTGTACCAAAAGGATTAATTGGATGGATTTATGAACAAGGGAAGGATTCTAGGATAATGGGAGGAATTTTTAGGATATATTTGGGCATATTTTGATCCATCCAAAGAGTCTTGAGATATGTGAAGAATTGGGAGGAAAGGATGCCTTTTTATAATGGAGGAGGAGTGACACTCTTGTAAATACCAAAAAGTATTCATTAATGAGAGGTATTACTTACCAAAAGTGCCTCAAAAATAGAAAAATAATGGAGCAAATTGGAGGGATGTTCTATTATAACCTCCACCACACAAAAATATGTTCATTTTAATAATTTATTTCCTTAACTTATAAGATTCTTCAATTTTATAATTTTGGTTTTTATTAAAGCATCTAGTTTTCTAACCTAATTAATTTAACCATTAAGACTAAAATAAATGAAATTTATTAGAAAATATAGATCCACTGAATTATTAATATTATATATAATTTATAAAATAAAAAATATCATGTGTTTTGGAAATTAATTTTGAACTAAGCGCATGTGACGTGCTAAAACACCACCTAAACCCGGACCATGTTAACAACGTTTTTACAATATATAGGTCAGTATGTTAATTATAAGAGATAAATTGGTCCATTAATAGACCATATTTAATATTTATTAATATTTAAAAATAACTTGTCATAATATATTATTTTTATTAATTTTATTTCATTTAATAAAATATCTTTTATTGTAAAATAATAATAATGTCAATTTTGACATTATTTATTTAATTTTAATTTTAAAATATCAAAACCATATTGGAATTCAACTATATTAAGTTTAAATATTATTAAAATGATATATTAATATAAAAAAATATTTAAATACAATAATTAAACCAATTCATTTCAATTTAAATATTTATAGTATCATTTATTTTAGTTAGTTATTAAATAAATAATCACTACATTGGTGTTTCTTAAGCATTTTAAGTAACTAAAACATATATAAAAATTACTGATAAATTATTATGATAAAAATTACCCATTTATATTTCAAAATTATATCTATAACCTAAAATATGATGTTTTTTACGTATCTCAAAGTTTTATAAATGTTAAAGGTAAGGAAAGTTCTCTTTTTGTCTTTTTTCCTTAACATTTTTTATAGAGCACTTCCATTTAATAATATCCCAATAAACAATAAAATTAAAACCAAGTGAGGATATGGTATAATTATTAGCATTCAATGTATTTTGGATAAGTTTTCAGGTCATTTCAGTCCTTAATATTAAGGTTTATTCTCTTATTAAGCTTAATTTTACCTTAATCACCACAATTAATTTTAATCACTTTCACTAGTTTTTTTTGGTAAAAATTAAGTTGATCTTATTAGACCATAAATATTTTACTGATAAAAACCATGTATGTCCATTTTTAAAAATTCAAATCACATAAGTAAAAAAGTTAAGATTAATGCTAATCCCGCACACATGGCGAAAAGGTAGGTTTTTAAAGTAGAAACGTTCAAAAGTTCAATAAGTTTTTATATCTATTTTTAGTATAAAAATAATTCTAATTCACTAAATTGTATTAATATATTTATAATTGATCCATTATGTCTTTAAAAAACTATTTAAGATATAATTTACCATTAATAATTATTTAAATGAAAAGACATTTTTTTATTAAAATGCATTATTTTTCACTATTCATCAAAAAATGAAACTTCTCAGAAAAATACAAAAAATTAACCCTAATCTAATTTTGACATTCCAAATTAAAAAATGAATTTTATTTTGATAAATAAAATTTATAAAATTTATAAAATTTCCAAAATTTAGTTTTAAAATAGGTGCGCCATTAAAATGCGGTAAAACCAAGTATTGCGTGTAATGAAAGATAACTTAGTGTTGTGTGTAGCATAAGCTTAACAAGGTGTTGCATATAAAGAGAGAAAAAATAATATTTTTTCTAACATGAAAATATTGTAATGTCTTGGGGTGTTACATTCTCCCCACATTAATTAAATTGCATCCTCACAATTTAAACTTGATCTTAGTAATCAAGGAATTGATATTTGAAAATATTATTATTGAAAAACCCACATCATGAATAAGGTTAATAACACATTTTCTTAATAAGAGATAAAGGAAAGTACAATGATTATATAACTAGGTTTTTTAGTAGGAGAACATATGTGGGAAATGGGAATATAAATACAATGGAAGAATCTAACAATCAAGTTCTGACATAGAGTGCTGGAGAACATGGTCAGGAGAAAGTTAATGATCAAAAGCCCTAAATCCGTGATGATATAAGGGGCTATTTGATTCATTAGAAATGAAGGTACTAAGACAAAATTTTTGGTTTCAAGTTCATTTTTCCTAGATATGAGGAATTGTTTTACTCTCTAAGAATATAAGTTAATATACTTACTTAGTACATTTATATAAGCTAAATATCATCCTTTGGTCATGAATTAAACTATTTCTACCTCATCTATTAGAATAAGATTCATCTTATAGTGATGTAATATATCAATCTCTAAACCAGATAAAAATTTCAACTTAAACTATTTCATAAATGGTAAAATTTTCCAAATTATTAGGATCCAAAACTTTTAGAATGAAGGTTGTTGAACTTCCAAAATGAACTTATCATTATCCTTTAATCAACATGAAGTAGCTCTAAATTTTTACATTCTAAACATGTGAATAACTTCATCATGTCTCCTCTTGAAATATGGTAATAAATTTAATCACCATAAAAACTTATTAGAAACATGAATTCTTACTTATTCCTTATGTAAGACACATGCTATTGGATATATTACTTAAATACAAAAGTGTTGTAAAATCCATAAATGATAACATAGACCACTTGTCGATAAGTCATTAATTAGTTCCAAGGTAGTCATCACTTGTCCAAATTAATCATTTCTTCATCATTATCTCAACATTAATAACATATTAAGGGTTATCTTTCCATAAATCATGTGTTTTATGAAAATGTTATATTTCCACTGAATAACTTTTCTTGGTACCATTCAGTATATGATCTCAAATCCTCAATGAAAAAGTACTATAGTAAAATCCTCATATATTCCATAATTATTATAACCAGTACATTATTGATAAAATATTAAAATAAATAGGTATATTAATAATTTATCTTCATCTGTGGTAGTAGAATAACTTGATCATTATTCAATAACATAATTTGGGGTTTATTCCTTTGATGCTCGAGACATTGATTTGAATAGTGTCCTATATCCTTGCAGTTGGAGAATTGTACATTGGAAACTTTTTTCTTACCCTTGTAATAAAAAACATAGTGGCCTTTATTTCCACACTTTTATAAAACTCTCATTCCATTCAAACATTTACTAGGGTAATTCTTTCCACAGTTATCACATATGGGAAAATCCTTCTTTACCTTCTTCCATTTACCCATATTTTTCTCTTGCTTTCCTTAAAAACCATTGGACTTGTATAATTATTTATCTATCTCGTTAACACATGATATTATTTCCTCATATGATAAGAATACTTGGGACACTACTTCCCTTCGAATTGTTGGATTAAAACCATCAATGATATGATCCTTCTTACTCTTTGGATCATGTGAATTGGTGGAGTTATCATTCCTTTTACTAGGTTACATTTCTAACAATGGAATATACTAGATTAAATCATAAAATAATGTATAATTCCAAATATGGTATAGCACATAACATAAATTTATGCATCTTGAATCCTAGAATCATAAAATTTGGTTACTTTGGGGAAATATTTACTTTCAAATCCTTCATAATGTTAGGTATAGAAAATGTGAACTATCCTAAGAATATCCTCTAGGATTGTCAAACCAGGAGCATAGTAAGACCCATTTTCATGTACCAGGTTACCCCAAGTCAGGACCAGGACACCTTGTCGGAGTTGTTACCCCTAGGTACATCTGTGCCAGAACCATATCCACTTGTAGTATCCAGACAAGGATATATTTATAGAAATACCCACATAATCACTACCTTACCAAAATTATTGGATGTTCTTGTATACTTATCCTCAATTTTTATCTTAGGGTTGTTCTCCCTAATCTAAGTTTTCTAAATCTAGTTTCCAAGGTTGCTAATAAACTTCCTTTGATACCAACTGTAATGCCCCGACCCCAGAAGCCCGAAGCTGATGCATTATTTTATTACATTGACATGATTACAAGGAATCAAATCCCAAATGACCGACCAGTTTAACAGTATTGTAAATCTAGATTACATACTTGATACCCATAATACATTGGGAAATAGAAAAAACAAACATGATACATAATAAAATGAAATAAACTACGTCTTTGAATACTTATTCATATATTTCTTCTTCATAACCTAGGAAAAGGAAATATAATAAGGGTGAGTTTAAATGTTCAATAAGGGTAAATAAAGAAAAATAAATAATGAAAAAATAGAAATAAATTAACATGATAAGGTAAATAACTAATAACACATGCCATTAAAATAAATAGATAAGGAAAAATCAATATGTCATGGTAAGAAACTGAAACACATTCCATTTAATCAATGAACTAAAAATTAAATGTATCCATAGATATTTTGACAAAAAAATATCATGTATGAATAATAACTAAAACTAAAAAAGAAAATTATTTCTTAATGGTTGTCAAGTTTGAGGCACATGAAAACCTATACCATCAAGACCTTTCACAATATAGTTTAAAACTACGGATAGAAACCCATTTAATTTGGCCATCTTATTTGTCTCATAAGAACCTGTCGATGCATCAAGGATCTATATGAAGTCTAGGCTCCTCCTATCATTTCCTATCCAAATAATTCATTATATCAAATAGTCTAAATAAATAAAATGCATTATCAAATATTCTTATTGAATTAATAATATATAATTATCAATATATCCTAAAAATAATCAAATAACTATCAAGGTAGACACCGTATGTAAAATGGTATACGATTTAGGAAATACTAATATCCATTGTATGAGAATATGTATATTCAAGTAAATTTACAATTAAAAATTATTACAATAATTTTATTATTTCAATAGAAAGTTAACAATCACAAAAGGAAGTGAGATTGCAATGATAATCATTAAGAACATTCTTGAGAAGAATAATCTTTAAACATTCCAAAGTGTCTCATACCACTTTGAAACATTTAAATCATAATACTCATGAAGTAATGACATTAAATTAAACTTATAATATCTTAAGAATAAGTATATTCATGATATTATGTGTCAAAGTCAGTATATACACCAAATAAAATTGAATTGATTCATAATAACAAATAAGTCTCAATGGAACATGAATTGAGATGAAATCCCCTTACCTAAACCTTCCTTTTTGTTGTGTGGTATTTATCCTATTGTATAGTGGTTTAAAATATGTTACTAACTTATACCAGAACCATAATCATGTTTATAATATCATATATTAACTTATTACAATATTTTATTACCTGTTTGTTAATACTCTTTCATTATTTTAACTATTTAGGGTGTTAATTTCCTAGTTTTCTCAAGTATGTTTTGACTTGTTATTTTCTAATCCTATTAATTATATCATGATTTCATCATATAAATAATTTAAATCACGATTTAATTATCATATTTATTTAGTACATATGTATTTAGAATAATCTATAAAGTTTGGAGATAAGAAATGAAATGCACTGTTCATGGAGATGGTAGGTCGTATGTACGCATGAACACTACTTTCAGTTTTTATTGCATTAAAAGAATGAAAATCAAATGATACATATGTATATTATAATTACAATATCATATCTATGTTATATATATTACATAGTTTTATTAAAAAAATCCTTTATACATTTCATTTATAGCGTGAATGAGTCACATCGCTTTGAGTGGGCGATAGTCCACACTTCCACAAACAATGTTAGCATATTTACAAAAAATGGAATGTATAGAGGTATAATTCCCCAACCTTAAACATTATATAATCTTGAGTTAAATCAAGAATTAACATTGAGGATTTTTCAGGTTTAAATTTTTAGATAATTAGGTCATAACTATTACATCTCAAATATTTCAAAGTAGACACTTCTATTCAGTACCCATTTTTTTTATAAAATAAAAACTCTTAAAAGAAAACAAGAATTATTTTCTTGATATAAATCTTCTTGAATTCTTCATTTCTCTCACCCTTCCCTATAACCTATGAAAAATATTTCAAAAACTTGGGATGAGCATAAAATGCTCAGTAAGGGTTATAAAATAAAGAAAAAAAAACATTTGTCCATCAATACATACAAAACATAAGCTCTTTAACATACCTCATGAAATCATAAGATTTATGAATGACACATAGAAATAATAAATCGTAAAGGAAACTTTTGGAATCCATATCATACTTACATTGTAGCTTTCACAGCTACATAGGGAGTTATGTTGGAATACCCATCACAATATATTCCCGAAATCTATTAAAAGAAACATTAAAGTTTACCTCTGTCACGTTACCCAATGCATTGGAGAGATATCTCGAGGTCACCCACCCTCATTTTATCATGGAACCACCCATATTTGTAATGTAACATCTCATAATTTCCATGTATTTTTTTATTTATATAGAATTATTTCGAGACTGTGAAATTCGACGACACGTAATTCTGAGGTCCGGAGAGCCCAGAATGGAATTTTGAATTTTTTTAAGATACATTTAGTAAACATGCGAGCAGGTTTTTCTATCTTTTGAACTATTGCTTGAATTGAAAATCTGATGGCATCGTTGAATTCAGAACATTGGGATTCGCCTAGAAATGACTTAGCTTCAGTCGGAAAAAGTCGAGCGGAAAAGTTATTTTTTTTCCAGACTTTTCAAGAAAAATAATAAAATAATTTAAAAGATTTTTTTATTTCTCACCTTTGAATGGAGGATGGCGACACTGTGGGGCAATGATAGAGTGATGACGATGTGCATCAATGAGGCTTGTTAATGGATCATTAAACTCACAGTGTAATGATGCTTTAATGGCGCGTAACAACGACATTGTTTCATAAATGAAATAGCGTAACGACACGGCGTCGCATCCTAATGGGAATGCTACAACGTGCTTTATTTATTGTTCGATGCGCTGGGGAAATATGGATTAGAAATTTGGAGGATTCTTTGGTGAACCTTTGATGGAATTTCACCCCAGTAAAGAATGAAGAACAACGGTAGATCCTCATCACTTTCGACAGCTTTTGAAGATCGGAGCCAAGAAGCGACGTTGACGTCTTAAATCACTCGAGGAAGAACACCGCGACATCATAAGTCATAATAGGTAGGGTTTATTTTATTTAAAAGTTTCCCCATTCTTATTTCTAAATGAGGAACGCGGATTAACCCATGAATAGGTTAATCTGCGAACCGTGTGTTCTTGTGGGAGGGTTACTTCTTTGGGGTTTCTTTATTCGGGATTTAATTATCTTTGTTGTTCAAATTAAAACCCCCATACCTCCCTTGTTTTGTAAAATTCTAATGCGGAGGGCCTGATCCGACACGAACAAGGCCAGAGCCCCTTCATCGTGGGTGTTCTTCGTGGCCAAACTTTCGAATCGACGACAAGGAAGTTTTGAGACTGTCGCGGTGGAGAGGAAGATCCCTGGAAAACACAGGCGCAAACAACAAGAAGAACGAGCCACTGGTGTAGACTCAGTGGTTCATGGAAGAATCCGCTGGTGCATCGGCACCGACGACTACCAGTAGTGGCCCATTGTAGCGACCGTGGGTGGGAGGCGGCAGTCGTGGGTGGGAGGCGGCGTCCGCGGGTGGGAGGCGACGATCATGGGTGGGAGGTAGTGCGCCATGAGGGTGTTCCAGAAAAAAGGCCACAACCAGACCAGGCCGCAGTGCAGTAGGAGAAGCCGCCGGTTGAGCCGGCGGATGGAGGTGGCGGACGCGGTCGCTTGACCGCGTTAGAGGCTAGGGAACGTGGAACCGAGCCGCGTCCTGCGCGACAGGCCTCTGTCGCTTGACCGTAGAGGATGAGGCGTCCCGTGGTGACCTGAGGGGTGATAGCGGGGCATGGACGTGGCTCCCGGCCGCATCCAGCGAGGCTGACCGGTCCACCTCCTGCAGACCGGACGGGGCGCGATCCCCCAGCGGGCCATACCCGCACTGCAGGCTGAACCCACGACTCACCGGGCTAAGACAGTCCCACTGCCTAGCGGGCCGGACCCGAGCCCAGTGGTCCGGACCGCGCCGTTGGGCTGGACCCGCACCCTCTTCGGGCTGGGTCAGACTAGACTGGGTCACCGGGCGACTTAGCTGGACCCTCGGCCAACCGGGCCAGGTCCAGGGAGGTATACTGGGTCTTTCCCGCTGGCCAGGTTGGACTAGACTGACCTCAACCCACACCAGGTCGGGTTGAGTCCATCTTAATGAACCGAGGTATGTGGGACCCCCGGGCTGGGTTGGTCGGGTTGGTCTGACTAGGTTTGACTGGGTCCCATCACAACCGGCCCCCTGGTTACTAAAATGCATGTATCTTGCAAACCGTATGTCCGATTGACGAGCCGTTTGTGGCGTTGGGACCCTCTCAATGAGGCAGATATTTTGGAATGATCTGTGGTGACTTTAGTGATAGTTAAGATGTGATGAATGGCTTGAGGAGTGGTTCTCCCAAGCGCGCTATGTATAGAACCCTACGGTTGGCTGAGACCTGAAGACTGCTTACTTTTGGCCCTGTGGGAAGCCCCTCTTCATGACTTGGCAGACCCACAGTGGGAAGCACCTCTCTGTGAATTTACAGGCCCACAATACGTGATTAGGATGAGTATCTCAGTTGGTCATGACTAGTGGAAAGCACCTCTCTGTGACTTTGCAGGCCCACAGTACGCGATGGGGGAGGAGTACCTAAGAAATCCAAGGTTAGTGGGAAGCACCTCTTCGTGACTTGGCAAACCCACTGTACTCGCTAGAGGAGGAGTTCTACAGCAGTTGAGGTGTTTGATGATGTGACTAATGATGCTACTGTTACTACCCTAGAGTATACCTAGTGTGAGCTGTCTTGTGTTTCATGCTTTACTTTGAGGAATTGATGTGTGTTATTTCCTTTTTGTTTTGGGGTCCCTACTAAAAACTGTGTTACTCACCCCTGCACGGGCTTCACTCGCATGTGTCATGTCTGGTGCAGAAGACCGACATTACTACATGGGTGCTTAGGGAGACGGGACTGGCGAACGCTACGATGGTGGACTAGGTAGCCTAGGACCAGGCGTGGCCTAGTAGGATTGGGAAGACATGACATACTACTTCGACTTCCAGTAGCTTCACTACTCTCCCGATCAGGTGGGGTTTTCTGTGGATGGCTATCATAGTTTCCTTTTTGTATGTTTTGTTTTTAGTTCTTTTTGGGTTTGTATTTTGTCCCACTTACTTTCAGTTGTACTTGCACTCAACTTGATTCAGTGGTACTTGTTTCCCCTTTTCAATGTGTTGTGATGTGGTTGGGTGTGTGTGTGCGTATAGGTACTCAGGAAAATGCTTCCCACTTGCAGGTTGATGCCTTTGGTGCTATTCGCCAGCCCCTAGCCTTTGGGAGGCAGGCTTGGGGTAGTCACGACATGGGCCTTGGGGGACGGGTTGTGACATGTAATCAATGCCCAAGAACCATAACATAATCATAACACATAAAACAAGCATAAAGGAAGGATAAAATTTACACATTGCAATCAAAATATATCATTTCAATATATTGACATAATCAATCCATTCCCAAAACCATTTTCAATACCAAAATATGTAAAAAGAGTATATGGTATTTATTTTCCTTTTAAAAACATTACGGCTTATTAAGGAAGCCAAATATGAAATAATGCTCGCAGTGGCGGAAAGGTCGTTGTCATCGCGTACATTAAAAAAACATTCCTTTTTTAGTTTAGTAAAATGATTCATATAGAAAATATTCCCTTTTAATGAAATTAAAAGTCAAAGTGGGTTATACACCATATAAAATAAATTCATGTATAAATCAAAGCATGCCTCAATGAAAGGAGATTGAGATGAAGTCCCTTACCTTGTGTTCGACTTGTCTTGTTCATTCTTTATCTCCCTAAACAGTAAAATTAAGTTAATTATACTTGATTTAGAACCTTTTTCAAGTTTATTATTCATTTTATATCACTTATTACTTTGCTATAACAAATCATGTAATTATTCAAGTTCATATCGGTCTTTTTGTCGATGTTCGGTACTTGAGTCAAAATGAACTTGTTATAATTAAAAATTGTCCATATGGTCAAAATTTCATTATCTACAGAATGATATTCATGATTTAGATATCATATATATCATATATATCCAGTATATATGTATTTAGAATATCCCATATCATTTGGATATATGAAAATGAAATGCACCGTTCATGGGGACAGTAAGCCGTACGTACGCATGAACACTACTTTCATTTTTTTCTTCTTTTTTTATGGGAATAAAAACCAAATGATACATAGGTATATTATAATTCTAGTATAATATCATATTTTATATATGTTACATAAGTTCATTAACACCATACTTTATACGTTCTATGTATGGTATGAACGAGTCATATCACTTTGAGGGGGTGGTAGTCCACAATTTCTCAAATGAAATTATCATATTTACCCATTATGGAAATCATAAAGGTATGATATAAATGAAAAATACATAAAAATAGAGATAATATAAATATAATATATATCACATATAAATAAGTTCCATTATAATGGCCACCATGAGAGGCGGTAGAAGATAATTGAACAATCATCGTTTCGTGAGGCAGTAGTTCGTCATCCACAGAAACAATATATTCTAAATCCATTAGATGGTGGTGTGTGTAAGTGTAGTTTGAATACTTATAATAAAAACAACCAAGTATATTTAGGATACTGGTTTTGTTATGTAATCAAAGAAAAATAATAGAATAGGAAGTGAATAAGTAGAATAATGGGAAGGAATTTTAGAAAAGATGCTACCTCTTAAAACGTGTAACTCTCTTTGATTTGTGCCAAAAGGATTTCTTAAATTGCCTTATGCCTAGGGAAAAGCTTCTAAGAGGAATAGTGGGATGTTGGTAGATTCTTGAAGTAGAGTTTGGACAATCCAAGTGGTATCATAGGTGTGTGTAATGGGTTAGAGATGGTGGCATTTTATAAGAGGAAAGAGAGGCTCTTTAGGAAAATTTGAAAGTATTATTTTATTATAAAAATATTTTCTGTTTCAAAAGGTCAAAAACTCATTAAATTAGAATATAAGATGAATATAAGTTGAAATAAAATCATCCAATAAGAATTTTATAGGTTTTTGATATTTTTTAATCCTTATCTTTTTTATTTAACCCTTTTTTACTCTTACCGTTTTATCAAGAATTTAACACTTTAAGAATCAAAATAGTTATAAAAACAAGAAAAATATCCAAATAAAGAGTCATTAATAAAATTTGAGACTTATGATAACTATTTTGCCTCATATTAGATTTTTTTTAATTTTATAATATTTAATAAAATATTTTATATTTTAAAATATGAATTATGTCAATTTTGACACTATTCATATCATGACTTTTTAAAAATCCATAACAATCTGATTGGTTCAAAAAAACTTCATTAATAAAAATATAAAATGTAACTATCATCCAAAAAATTTGTGTACGAAATTAAAATAACAAAATTACATTTATTTTAACATTTATAATATAATTTATTTGAATCCTTATTAATGAAGCAATCACTGCATCACCACTGTGTCATAATTAAATTTATTTATTTCATGTATAAAAATTATAAATAAAATACCATGATGTATTAAATATTTTTATATTTCTAATGAATACTTATAATTGAAAATATCACTTATATAACCCCATATAAAAATTGTTTTACTAAAAGATATATGTTTATGTTATATTTTCCTTAACTTTAAATTAATTTTTATAAGATGTCATTTTCACCTACAAGTGGCTTCATGGGATCCCAAAATCGACCCAAGTATGACCATGGTTGGACATGTATCATATAATAGGATTAGGACATGTGTTAGGGTAATTTAATATTATTATAATATTTCTTTTACCCTTATTTACCAAATTTACCCTTTAACCATAGTAAATAAAATATTTACTGAAGTTACTATTCATAACATCTAAAAATAAAATTTAGCTATTTACACAATTTGGACCTACTAATTCAAAATATGTAATCCATTTTTCCAAATTCAAAACACAGAAGTTTCAGAAATTAATTTAAAATTGATTCTCGTTGTCAAAACCAAAAAGCGTGTTTTTAAGAAATAATAACTACTAAAATATTGACATGTGTTTATGTCCAATTTAAAAGTAAAATTACTTCCAATGACCAAAATTATATTAAATGATAAAAATATAATCAAATTACACTTTAAAATTAATTAAAAGTATAATCTAACCATCTAAACAAATCATATTAAAAGACAAATTTGACTTAAAATGCAGTATTTTTCACTATTCATTAAAAAAATGAACTTTATCAGAAAAATACCAAAAATTTACCCAAAGTAAATTTTGATGTCCCGCTTTTAAATAAGAAGTTTATTTTTTCAAATGGAACATATAAAAGTGACAAAAACTAGATTTAAAAAGGTTCACCATCAAAATGTGGTAAACCAACCTTTTAAAGAATATTATAGTATTTCATGCTTAAAATTGGATTCATTCTTATTTTAAGTATTTAAAATTTATTGGATAAATGTAAAGACATTTAACAAACATGTATAATCATATTTTAGTTAGTTTTGTTTATTCCCCCCAATATAATATCTAGGCTTTAACTACCATTTAAAATAATAATATTATATTATTATTATTTTCAGTATGACT
This sequence comes from Viscum album, assembly GCA_963277665.1. Lineage (NCBI taxonomy): Eukaryota > Viridiplantae > Streptophyta > Magnoliopsida > Santalales > Viscaceae > Viscum > Viscum album. The sequence continues at coordinate 20,443,488 of OY728142.1, forward strand.
CAGCATTGTGTGAAATATAAGAATTTAGAGAAACCCATTATTGTGTGTTAGGTACACCATCAATCATATCATTCCTTTAAGGTAAAATTAATATTTAATTCACAAATATTAATAAATATGAAAATTTCATATTATTTATTTACCTAGGATGTTACATCATTCCCCCCTTTTGGAAATTGTGTCCTTACATTTTTATTCACTTATCAAATAAGTGGGGAGTATTTTTCCCTCATAGAATTTTCAGATTCCCATGTTGCCTCTTCAACCATATGGTTTTTCCATAAAACTTTTACCTGATGAATTACCTTATTCCGCAACACTTTCTCTCTTCGGTCAAGAATCTGGTCTGGTTGTTCCTCATAAGAAAGATTGTCTTCCAACTGAACTACTTCTGGACTTAAAACATGAGATGGATCTGACATATACTTTCTTAACATTGAAACATGAAAAAAATTGTGTACCTGGGATAAAATTAGAGGTAAATCCACTTTGTAGGCACCTGATCCAACTTTCAATAAGATTTCATAGGGTCCAATGAATCTCGGACTCAACTTTACCTTATTACCAAAACACATCACACTTTTCCATGGAGAAACTTTGAGAAAGATATGTTCACCAACCTCAAAAGAAATAACCTTCCTCCGGTTATCCACATAACTTTTCTTCCTTCTCTAAGCTATTCTCATGTGCTTCTAAATCAACTGAACTTTCTCTAACATCTCTTCTACTAATTTTGGTGCCATCAACTTCCTTTCACATACTTCATCCCAAAAATCTAGATTTCAACACCGCTTTCCATATAATGCCTCAAATGGTGACATCTGTATACTGGAATGAAAACTGTTATTATAAAAAAATTCAACCAAAGAAATATGTTAGTCCCAACTTCCCTGGTAATCCATTGAGCAAGCACATAACATATATTCCAATTTCTGAATTGTTCAGTCTAACTACCCATCTGATTAAGGATGAAAAGCTGTACTAAAATTTAATTCAGAACCCAATGAATTCTAAAGGACCTTCCAAAAGTTAGAAGTGAACTTGGAATCATGATCAGATACAATAGAGAGGGGAACTCCATGTAACTTGACTATCTATTTAATATACAATCGAGAAAGTTTATATAGAGACAAAGTATCTCAAATAGGAAGAAAATGAGCAGATTTAGTCAATCAATTAATAATAACTCAGATTGCATTATTACCTCGAGATGTATTCAGTAATCCCATAACGAAGTTCATGGGTATATTTTTCCATTTCCACTCTGGCACTGGTAAAAGCTGAAGCATCTCTTTTGGTAACTGCTGCTCTACTTTAACCTATTAATAAGTCAAACACTTCACAGTAAAGTCAACAATATCTCTTTTTATTCCACCCCACCAGTAATACTCCTGAAGATCTCAGTACATCTTAGTACTGTCAGGATAAACTGAAAATGAAGAACTATGAGCTTCACATAACAACTCTTTCTTCAAATGTGAATCACAAGGCACACATAATCTCTTCCCAAACCTCAAAACACAATCTCTTCAATGTTAAATTCAGGTAACTTACCCTTCTGAACCAACTCTACCTTTTTCTACAAATCACTATCTTCTTTCTACACTTTCTTTATTCTATCTTCTAGAGATGATTTCATTGCCACCTGAAACAAAACAAAGGAATTTTCTTCACCAACAACTTCTATGCCAAAGTTCATCAAATCGTTAATCAAAGGATCTTGTTCCAAATATATCATGATTAATGTTACATTAATTTTTCGATTCAAAGCATCGACCACTTTATTTTCTTTTTCTGGATAGTAATGAATTTTGAAATCATAATCCTTGATTAATTTTATCCATCTCCTCTGTCTCATGTTTAATTCCTTATGATTAAATATATACTTCAAACTTTTGTGATCAGTATATATTTCACACTTTACACCATACAAATGGTGCCTCCAATTTTTTAAAGCAAAAACAAAAGCATCTAATTCTAAATCATATGTAGGGTAATTTAACTCATGAGGTTTCAACTGACGTGAAACATAAACAATTACCTAATCATTCTACATAAGGACACAACCGAGTCCTTTCAAAGAAGTATCACTGTAGATGACAAATTCACCATATCTGGAAGGTAATGCCAAAACTGAAGAATTCACCAATATTATTTTCAATTCCTAAAAACAATCATCACATTCTTTTGTCCAAATGAACTTAACACCTTTTCGAGTTAACTTAGTCAGTGGGCTAGATAACCGTGCAAAATTTTCAAAAAACCTCCTATAATAACCTACTAAACTAAGAAAACTATGAATCTTAGTTATATTTGTGGGTCTTGGTCATTCTTTAAAAACTTTTGTTTTAGAAGGAACAACAAATATTCCATATTTAGAAACAATGCGACCAAGGAATGAAATTTTCTACAACCAAAACTCACACTTGCTGAATTTCCCATATAGTTTCTTTTCTTTTAAAGTTTGAAAGACAACCCTCAAATGACTTTCATGCTCCTATTTACTTTTAGAATAACCCAAAATATCATCAATAAAAACAACCACAAACTTATCCAAGAACTTATAGAAAATTCTATTCATAAGATCCACGAATACAGTAGGTGCATTGGTTAACCCAAAAGACATAACTAAAAATTCATAACGGCCATATCTAGTATGAAACACAGTCTTCGGAATGTCTTCTTCCTTTACTTTCAACTGATGTTACGCCGATCTCAAGTCAATCTTTGAAAAATATTGAGCTCCCTGGAGCTGATCAAATAAATCATCAATATGAGGCAAAGGATACTTGTTTTTAACAGTGATGTTATTCAATGATCTATAATCAATATAAAGTCTCATTGAACCATCTTATTTTTAATAAACAAGATAGGAGCACCCCATGATGATGTGTTAGGTCTAATAAAACCTTTATCTAATAACTCTTTCTCACAACCGCCGTTTCTATTTATTTATTTTTATTATTTCTTGGTTATGAGTGTCCGCGCCGCGATCCGGGCTGTGCCCCGGATTAAAATATTTGTCGTTTGATTCTTTTTCTGGGTTTCGGACCTGTGCACGGCCGCCGCACAGTTGGTAGTCGCCGCGCAGTTGGCCCGGGTGTCGGGCAAGTGCTCTCTTTTTTTTCATATAATTTTTATTATTATTTTAATTTGGTTTGGCTCACGTTATTATTAAATATTTATTTTTATTAATTTTTATTATCATTATATTTTTATTACTATTTATATTATTATTATTATTATGGTTATTATTTTAGGGTATTATTATTATTAATAGTGTTATTTATTTTATTATTATTATTATTATTATTATTATTATTCTTATTATTATTATAATTATAATTCTAGTTTTATTATTATTATTATTAATATTATTAATATTACTAATTCTATTTTTATTAATGTAATTGAATGAAAAAAAAATACTAAGCCTAACCCTAATCCCGCGGACGAACCCCCCCTGCTCCTCTCTTCTGCCCGCGCGAGGCCAGCCGCCCCCTTCCCTGGTTCTCCCTTCCCTCGCGCCCCGTCCGCACCCCCCCCATTTGCCTCCCTCGCTTCTGGCCTCCTCCGAGCTCCCACACGCCATCCAGGATACTCCGGCCCCCGCCGTCCCGGCCGCTCCGGTGCATCTCCGTCGCCTCGCTGACCCGCACGCTCGCTGCCTCACGCCCCACATCCCCGTCGCCTCGCCGCTCCGGCCATCGGCCACCTCTTTTGGCCGGCCGCGGCCTCCTCCGGTGGGTCTCCTCCGGCCCACCCCCCCTTTCGGTGTGTTTTTGCTTTGGTTTGTGCCTTGTTTTCCAGATTCATTAAACCCTAGTGTCCGGGTTGAGCGTCATGCGTTTTTCGCGTTGCTTTAGGTGTGTGGTTGACTCGCGGGCGTTGTCCTCCCTTCTGCGGAAGCGGCATCGCATCCGCACTTTGTTTGAGGTAGGTGAATTCGATTAATTCGTTTCCTAAGCACTCTATTAATATTTGTGTTCTTTCATTTAATTTTTAATCTTGATTCGCAGCTTCGTTACACTCTTAATTAGTCATGTATAGTGTTCTTAATTTTTTTTGAAGTTGTTAAAAATATGTTTGAGTTAGTTCCTGGTTTACGTCTTCTTACGTCTGTGCCGATATTCTTGTTTAAGTGACAATCTTTCTTATTAAATTAATTTGGATCAGTTGTGTATTGTTTTTCATGATGCAAATTTGTTTTGATTTGGTTCATTGGGTGTTTGATTTGTTAGTGTTATGTTTAGGTGGTGTTAGTGTACATATTCTTTTTGAAAACTCACTTTGGGATGTTTATCAACGTCGATAATTTGTGCAGTTGTGTTTTTGAAAGTGTTGTGGTGGAGTTGACATTTTGGTGGTGTCAAAAGCGTGTTTAGTATTAAAAAGTGGTTTTCTAAATAATGTCGATGGTGCGAGTGATGTTTTGAAAATGTGTCGAGGTGGTTCTTTTGCGTTGTTTTCTCGTTTGGGTTGTTTTTAAGGATTTGTTGGTGTAATTTCAGTTATTGTGCATTGTTGCAGCGCGTTTGCGAGATAACCTCGCGATACTTTGGTCGTCGATGTGCGCGTGTTTGTGCGTTTGTGCGGGGCGCGAGACACCGTTGTGTTTGGATTGCAAGCTGAGGTAGGTCTTCCACTGCACACACCTTTAAATTTAGAAATTTATTTATTCCTTGTCATTTCATTATTTTTCAGTAAATTTAAAGTAGTATTAGAAAATTATTACTAGAATGGAGACTTGCTGAATTTGAAAACTGTTTACTTCTTGCATCACATTGAAAATACCTTTCTTGGATAAATTTGTGTGATTTTCTTGTGATATTTTCATATGAGTACTTTATAAAATGTGCAAGTCATACTGAACTGTGTTTTGATATGGTTTTTGGTGTGTATAAAATGATGGGTGTATCATTTATAGAAAATGGTGTTTTCTTGAAAACTTGGATAGAGGAAATGATGTTTGGTCTTTAAACTGGATTTTTGGATTTTTTCAGTGGTGGTTTGGTTTTCCTTAAATGGGTTTCTAAGTATGTTTTTCTGGTTTTCAACATGATGGCATGTGTCATATCTTTTGGAAACGCTTTGATATTAAATGGTTTAAATGTAAATGATGTGGAGGCTCGGTTGGCACTTTATTGATTGTGAACTGACGACATATATATATACATGTACTTATGGGGCATCTCTACAGGGGGACTTCCCTTCGAGGATTGTTGTGTAGCAGTGTCCGTGTAAGGGGTTGGCAAGTGCGGTGAGGTGAGTCACGCGTGTGAGGGCCTCCCACTTACACAGTATTATTAAAACCACCGTGGGTTTCTGGGCGTCTTTTAGAGAATCGAGTGAAGGTTGCTGGATAACCCCGATTAGACGGGTTGGTCCCCCCTTGGTAGGTAAGGCCTTGTGGGGCGTGCCACCGGTTGGCTGTTAGGGCGGCCAGTTGGTTATTGACTATGGAGTACCATGCCGGTAGGTAGTCTGAACCCGAGTACGTCCAGGGGTTTTCTAGGGATGTTTAGGATCACCCATGGTTACTTGATGTTCCTTGCTTGTTTACTTTCAGTTGTTCTTTACAGCTTATACTGTTATACTTTGTGAAAATGAGTTTCAAATGAAGATGCGTTGTTCTCTTTGTGTAAAATTTGAAAATGTAACACTTCTTTCTCTTTTAGAATTGATTTGGCACCAATGGAAGGAATTAAACTTTTGAAATAGAATAAGGGTAATGTCTCGTGCTTTGATATTCAAGTGAAACATTATGAAAGCTTACTTTTATACTTTGTATTTGAAACCTGGAATTTATAGATTCTTTATTTACTGGGAGTGCTTTGGGATTTTGTTGTTGGGCTCACCTACTGAGTACTTTTTGTACTCACGCCTATCTTTTACCATTTCAGTTGTAGGTTCCCTGTGTTCAGGTTCTCCTGGTTTGAGTCGCTCAATGATGGAGTGACGTTGGTTTTTTTTAGTTGGGTGGTGACCCACGAGGTCACGTGGAGGTATGTTTGTGGTGTAGTTTTATTTCTGTTGTTAGTGTTCGTCTATTTTGTTTAATTTCTATTCTGTTTTAATCCTAATTTTGTTTGGGCTAAAAACCGTTACCAACAATTAGATCTTGATGCTCGGCACTAGTTTCCATCCCAGGGGGATCGGGAACACCCCTCGGGACTTGCCGCAGATCGGCTCGGGTGACCGGTTCAGGGTTGACCTGGGCTGGTTCGTGACAAAATGGTATCAGAGCCAGGTTCTTGTTATTTGGGTTGTTCGGTAGGTGGAGTTTTGGACTGTCGGGACTCGAGAGGTTGGTACGGGAAGGATGTCATGAACCCTCACCCGATCCGCACCTCGAGCCGCCAGGGGTAGTCCAGGAATTGAGTTTTAGTTTCGTTTTAGTTTGTTTTGGATTGAGGTATGACAACGGAGGTAAACCGATGTTACATCGTGATCTCACATGGAGTAGTGACCCATGTGGAGTCCGGGTACACGGTTTGAATTCCTCCTAGTTGTTGATGCTTACTTGGGGCATGAACCACTACCATGTCGCCAGGTTAAGTGTGACTGCTAGTTCCTCACTTAGGTGGTTTGATGCAAGTTGAGTGTTGTTTTCATTTAAGTTGGTGTAAGTGCATTTTTGGAAATGAAAAAAAAGGGTTTTGAAAATGGGACTGCTTCCTTTTAAATGATTTTAAACGTATGAAATGGGTTTTAAAACTGGAAGCTCTTGATTTGGAAATTAGTTGTTTGCTTGGAAATTGGTCGAGAATGGTTTGGGGTGAAACCCCAGGTCCTCTTTATGAACATTTGCACATGTGTGAGAATGTATGGAAAGGGCCTGTTGGTGTGCGTATGAATGGAAAGTGGATGAAGACATGTGCAACGGTTCATGGGATTACCTAGGTACGTTTTTGAAATAAGGGGTTTGACCTTGTTTTCAGAATTTAGTTTTTAAAGGGGAAATGGTTTTGGAAAGTGATTTTGGTTTGAAAAAGTGGATTTGGTATTTGGAAAGTGGTCTTGAAAGAAAGAGGTTTTGAAAAAAAGGGGTGGTTTTGGAATCTAAAATGAAATGGGAATTTTGAATAGGGAATTTTGGGTTGTTTTTGCGGTTGTTTGTTTCTCTTGAGCTGGTTGTTTTGGATGAAGCCTCTTTCTTTGAGGTTGCTTCGATTGATATCGGTTTCGGCTTGGGGTTTTATATGTTGTTCAGAAATGCCGTCCAGAAAGGTCCCTAGAGTTTTGATGAGTCGTGCCCAGTCTTTGGTCCTTCTCGGACGTTATATGCCCTTCTTGGTGATTTGAGTTTGTTAGAGACAGTAGAGTGACTTGAAGAGGTCGAGCGCATCTTCGGGGTATTGGGAACTCCTGAAGCTGTTTGAGTGCATGTTGTTTTGAGTTTGTTCGAGGGTTTAGCTTTGGACGAGTGAGAGTTGTTCGCCCGCCATCACTACAAGTTGGGATGATGTGTTATGTCTTTAAAGTCGTCTTCGTTCAATGGTTTATACTTGAAGAGGGAAAGACGATGAAAGTGGAAGAGCTCATGCGTGTTCAACATGGCCAGCAGACGGTGAAAGCGTATGTCGAACATTTCAAGGATCTTGTATCTCTTTTTCTGGGGCTAGTGTCGCAGGACTGGATGAAGACTTCTCCCTTCATTAGGGGTCTTCGTCCAGAGATCAAGGAGTAAGTCCCCCTTTTTGGGAGCATCACTTTTGAGAAGTTGGTGCATGAGGTGTTCTTAGCTGAGTTGGTCTCCAGAGCTCAAAATATTGGAAATCCACCGTATTCAGTTGCTCGTGAAGGTCTCCCATCTGACGAGTAGAGGGTGTCAGATGGATCTGTTCCCAAAGAGTCCTCTGTAGTGGCTCTAACTTTCAGTTCGTCAGACTGTCAAATGGTGTACCGTCAGTATGGACGTTTAGGGTATACAAAGCCTTCATGTCACACCCCTTCAATGACGTGTCATCATTGTAGTTATCTGGATCATCTAGAGAAGTTTTTCAGGAAGCGTTTCTTGAAGAGGACGCTGTGATCGGAGAAAGTCAGTGCCTGACTATGAGGCAGGAGATGCTTCAGCCATCAGAGCTCCAGCCACAGGTCTCGGGGTGAAGCTCGCGCATAGTCAGGAGTTGCCGGGGGTGTGAAGACTCGGTTCGGGTTTTGTGTTCTGTGTTGGTGGTGGAACATTTAAAGTCTTTCTGTTCTTTGTTTTTCTACTGGTTAAAGTTTTGGCGTTGTTGTGAGTTCATTGTTTCATCGTGGAGTTATAATGGACTTGTCCTATTATAATCCAAGCAGTTCTGTTTGTGTGGACGTGGTTTTATGAATAGTGAGTTTTTCTTAAAAGTGTGTTTGGACCTTGTGTGGGTTAATCTCAGTTTGACTGTGTTTGTTTGGAGATGTAAGTGCCTATGGAAGGATCGAAATTTTTGGTAATGCTCGAGTTTACTTCGTGGGTTAAGTTCTTCTCAGAGGTTTCTCTCTAGTGTTTGGGGCTATTGGTATGGGTCGAGAGTTTCAAGGTTCAGTGGGGGTGTTCCCTATTGCTATAGAGGATAGTTTGGATCGGTTGGGAGTTCCCGCGTTGCCCTCCTTCCCGGGGTGCTATGGTTGGGTGTTAAAATTATGCGCTAGCTAAGTTCTTGTGGTGGGGAGAACCCTTTTGTGTTCTCCCATTCTCTTGTATTGTGGTTTCTTTCAGTTTCAACTGGGCATGGTTTCTTGCTTTGTCTAGTGTTCGGCTGGGTGATTTTCTAGGGGCAGAAAGTGTCTGTGGTGGGGAGAATTGTCACAATTTCCATTTCTATTTATTTATTTTTATTATTTCTTGGTTCTGAGTGTCCGTGCCGTGGTCCGGGATGCGCCCCAGATTAAAATATTTTTCGTTTGATGCTTTTTCTGGGTTTCAGACCCGTGCGCGGCCGCCGTACGGTTGGTGATCGCCGCGCAGTTGGCCCGGGTGTCAGGCAAGTGCTCTCCTTTTTTTTTTCATATAATTTTTTATTATTATTTTAATTTTGTTTGGATCGCGTTATTATTAAATGGTTATTTTTATTAATTTTTATTATTGTTTTATTATTATTACAATTTATATTATTATTATTATTATGGTTATTATTTTAGGGTATTATTATTATTAATAATGTTATTCATTTTATTATTATTATTATTATTATTCTTATTATTATTAATATTATTATAATTCTAGTTTTATTATTATTATTATTAATATTATTAATATTACTAATTCTATTTTTATTAATGTAAATGAATGAAAAAAAATACTAAGCCTAACCCTAATCCCGCGGGCGAACCCCCCTGCTCCTCTCTTCTACCCGCGCGAGGCCAGCCGCCCCCTTCCCTGGTTCTCCCTTCACCCGCGCCCCGTCCGCACCCCCCCCCATCACCTCCCTCGCCTCCGGCCTCCTCCGAGCTCTCGTACGCCGTCCAGGCCACTCCGGCCCCTACCGTCCTAGCCGCTCCGGCGCATCTCCGTCGCCTCGCCGACCTGCACCCTCGCCGCCTCGCGCCCCACATCCCCGTCGCCTCGTCGCTTCGGCCACCGGCCGCCTCCTCTGGCCGGCCGCGACCTCCTCTGGCGGGTCTCCTCCGGCCCGACCCCCCCTTTCGGTGTGTTTTTTCTTTAGTTTGTGCCTTTTTTTTCCGGATTTATTAAACCCTAGTGTCCGGGTTGAGCGTCATGCGTTTTTCGCGTTGCTTTAGGTGTGCGGTTGATTCGCGGGCGTTGTCCTCCCTTCCGCTGAAGCGGCATCGCATCCGCGCTTTGTTTGATGTAGGTGAATTCGATTAATTTGTTTCCTAAGCACTATATTAATACTTGTGTTCTTTCATTTAATTTTTAATCTTGATTCGCAGCTTTGTTACACTCTTAATTAGTCCTGTATAGTGTTTTTAAATTTTTTTTGAAGTTGTTAAAAATATGTTTGAGTTAGTTTCTGGTTTACGTCTTCTTGTGTCTGCACCGATATTCTTATTTAAGTGCCAATCTTGCTTATTAAATTAATTAGGATCAATTGTGTATTGTTTTGCATGATGCGAATTTGTTTTGATTTGGTTCATTGGGCGTTTTATTTGTTAGTGTTATGTTTAGGTGGTGTTAGTGTACGTATTCTTTTTGAAAACTCACTTTGGGATATTTATCAGCGCCGATAATTTGTGCAGTTGTGTTTTTGAAAGTGTTGTGGTGAAGTTGACATTTTGGTGGTGTCAAAAGCGTGTTTAGTCTAAACAAGTGGTTTTGTAAATAATGTCGATGGTGTGAGTGATGTTTTGAAAATGTGTCGAGGTGGTTCTTTCACGTTGTTTGCTCGTTTGGGTTCTTTTAAGGATTTGTTGGTGTAATTTCAGTTATTGTGCGTTGTTTCAGTGCGTTTTCGAGATAACCTCGCGATACTTTGGTCGTCGACGTGCGCGTGTTTATGCGTTTGGCGGGGCGCGGCACACTGTTGCGTTTGGATTGCAAGCTGAGGTAGGTCTCCCACTACACACGCCTTTAAATTTAGAAATTTATTTATTCCTTATCATTTCATTATTTTTTAGTAAATTTAAAGTAGTATTATAAAAATATTACTAGAATGGCGACTTGATGAATTTGAAAACTGTTTACTTCTTGCATCGCATTGAAAATACCTTTCTTGGAGAAATTTGTGTGGTTTTCTTGTGATATTTCCATATGGGTACTTTATGAAATGTGCAAGTCATACTGAACTGTGTTTTGAGATGGTTTTTGGTGTGTATAAAATGACGGGTGTATCGTTTATGGAAAATGGTGTTTTCTTGAAAACTTGGATAGAGGAAATGCTGTTTGGCCTTTAAACTGGTTTTTTTGGAATTTTTTAGTGGTGGTTTGGTTTTCCTTAAATGGGTTTCTAATTATGTTTTTCTGGTTTTCAACATGATGGCGTGTGTCATATCTTTTGGAAATGCTTTGATATTAAATGGTTTAAATGTAAATGATGTGGCGGCCCGGTTGGAACTTTATTGATTATGAACTGATGACATATATATATACACGTACTTATGGGGCATCTCTACAGGGGGACTTCCCTTTGAGGATTGTCGTGTAGCGGTGTCCGTGTAAGGGGTTGGCAAGTGCGGTGAGGTGAGTCACGCGTGCGAGGGCCTCCCACTTACACATTATTATTAAAACCACCATGGGTTCCTAGGCGTCTTTTAGAGAATCGAGTGACGGTAGCTGGCTAACCCCGATTAGATGGGTTGGCCCCCCTTGGTAGGTAAGGCCTTGTGGGGCATGCCACTGGTTGGTTGTTAGGGCAGCAAGTTGGTTATTGACTATGGAGTACCATGCCGATAGGTAGTCTAAACTCGAGTACGTCCAGGGGTTTTCTAGGTATGTTTAGGATCACCCATGGTTACTTGATGTTCCTTGCTTGTTTACTTTCAGTTGTTCTTTACAGCTTATACTATTATAATTTGTGAAAATGGTTTTCAAATGAAAATGCGTTATTCTCTTTGTGTAAAATTTGAAAATGTAACACTTTTTTTTCTTTTAGAATGGATTTGTCACCAATGAAAGGAATTCAACTTTTGAAACAGAATAAGGGTAATGTATCGTTCTTTGATCTTCAAGTGAAAGATTATGAAAGATTACTTTTATACTTTGTAGTTCAAACCTGGAATTTATAGATTCTTTATTTACTAGCAGTGCTTTGGGATTTTGTTGTTGGGCTCACCTATTGAGTACTTTTTGTACTCACGCCTATCTTTTACCATTTCAGTTGCAGGTTCCTTGTGTTCAGGTTCTCCTGGTTTGAGTCGCTCAGTGATGGAGCGACACTGGTTTTTTTAGTTGGGTGGTGACCCACGACGTCACGTGGAGGTATGTTTGTGGTGTAGTTTTATTTCTGCTGTTAGTGTTCGTCTATTTTGTTTAATTTCTATTCTGTTTTGATCCTGGTTTTTTTGGGCTAAAAACCATTCCTAACAACTAGATCTTGTTGCCCGACACTAGTTTCCATCCCGGGGGGATCGAGAATTCCCCTCGGGACTTGCCGTGGACCGGCTCGGGTGACCGGTTCAGGGTTGACCTGGGCTGGTTCGTGACACTCCTGTAATTTCTTCTTTAACTCTAAAAGTTCAACTTGAGCCATTCGATAAGGGGGTTTTGAAATTGGTTTAGCATCAGGAACTAAGTCAATAATAAATTCAACTTCATGATCAGGTATTATACCAGACAACTCATCAATAAAAACATCAAGATACTCATTTACCACTGGGACATCATTAATTTTAATATTTACTTTGTTTTCAAAAATATATAAAAGGTATCATTCATTTCTATATTTTACTAGTTTCTCTGCTTCCTGATCTGTTATCAAAAGTAAGGGTTCATTCTTGTACACAAATTGAAATTCTTTCTGAAAATAAATCTCTTTAGCTCTACAGTCAATATTAGCATGATAAACAGGAATCCAATCCATACCCAAAATAACATCAAACTCTACTAGAGGCAAAATAATACGGTTTACAAGTAGATTCTTTCCACACACAAGGATAAGAAGGTTCTTATAATTTCTTTTTGTATAAAAATTTCCTCCCGGTGTTTTTACCATAAGTTCAGGATTCATATCTTGAGATGGAATTCCCAATTTACTAGAAAATTTATCAAAAATGAAAGAATGTGTAGACCCTGAATCAAACAACACATTGGCATAATCTAAATAAACAAATAGTGTACCTGATACTACTTAATTATATGGCCCAACATTTGCTGAAGTAGTTTCAAAGGATTTCACCACCCCTTTCTTCTTATAGTCCATCTACTTTCCTTCAGTTGAATTCTTCGTTGGACACTCATTTGCATAATGACCCATTTCGTTGCACTTAAAACATTTTATTGACTGTAAATCAGATTTTGTCTTACCATTACCCTGATCTTTTTCAGTGCAGTTACAAGACTTATGTCCCATTTTACCATATCAGAAGCACTTACTAGAATTCAAAAGGCATTCCCCAGTGTACATTTTACCATAATTTTCACAAACTGTAAACTTAAGTTTCATACCATTCGACTTTTTTGAAGAGGTATTCCCTTTCGTCTGCCACCTCGACCTCTTATTCTATTTTTTGTCAAAGAACACCTGATCATCAGAAAACTCCATTTCCACCTTCTCTACACATCAAAAAAGTTTTTCATAACTTTTGAACTCATGAGAATCTAAATCCCTTCGATACTTTGTCTTTAATCCTAAGTAAAAAATGATTGATTTTACTATCAAGATCTCATATGAAATTTTCATCATACCTTTCCAATAGAGTGAATTTTTCTTCATAACCAGCCACTGAGTCATTATCCTACCTCAATTCCAAGAATTGTTTTTCCATCATAAGTCAAACCACCTTAGGAAAATATTTCTCAAGAAACATACCTTTGAATTCATCCTAATCAAGATCATAAATATCCTCACTATCCCTGATATTTTTAACTATCGAACACCACCGATCAACTTCACCTTGAAAATAGTAAACAACAAGACTAAACTTTTGATGTCCTGAACACCCCATGACATCAAAAATATTTTACAGTGCTTTAATCCACCCTTCAACTAGCACTGGGTCAGATGATCCTCTGAATTATAGAGGATGTTGCCTCATGAAATGCTCCACTATAGACATGTTCCTCTGGGGTTGATCTGGTTGATCTCGTGCATGTATACCACCACCATTTATAGTCCGAGTCAACTATGTTATCACTGCAGCAAACTGTTCAGTTTTGATTCCGACCATCTCAGGTTGCTGATTTAGAAGTTTGTTTTCCTCATGATGTTGTCCCATCATAGCTGCCTTGTTTCCTCTATAGAAAACCATTCTGAACACATAAATATCTTAGGTTAAGTAACATGGTAATCTATAAATTCTATATCATTTCAATCTTAACATAAATTAATTTATGGATATTAATTTAACAATATCCTATCTCCTAAAGTTGTCTAAACCGACCTTTGATACCAACTATAAGGCCCCATCCTTAAACATTACATAATCTTAAGTTAAACCAAGAATTCACATTAAGGATCTTTTCAGGTTTAGAGGTTTAGAGAATAAGTCCATAATTATTAAATATCAAATATTACAAAGTATACACTTCTACTCAGTATCCATTTTTTTTCATAAAATAAAAACTCTTAAAAGAAAACAAGAATTATTTTATTGATATAAATATTCTTGAATTATTCCTTTCTCTTAACCTTCCTTATACCTTGTAAAAAACATTTCAAAGACTTGGGATGAGCATAAAAAGATCAGTAAGGGTTATAAAATAAAGAAAAAAAAGCATTAGTCCATCAATACATACAAAACATAATCTCTTTAACATACCTCATGAAATCATAAGATTTATGAATAATACATAGAAATCATAAATCATAAAGGTAACTTGTGGAATACATATCATACTTATATTGTAGCTTTCACAACTACATAGGTAGTTACGTTGGAATACCCATCACAGTATATTCCCTAAATATCTTAGGAGAAACATTAACGTTTACCTCTGTCATGTTACCCAATGCATTGGAGAGCTATGTTTGGCTCACCCGCCCTTAGTTTATCACATAACCACCCATATTTTTAAGCAATTCCCAAGAACCACAACATAATCATAACACATAAAACAAGCATAAAGGAAAGATAAAATTTCCACATTGCAATCACAATGTATCATTTCAATAAATTGACATAATAAATCCATTTTAAAAACCATTTTCAATACCAAAATATGTAAAAAGAGTATATGGTATTTATTTTCCTTTTAAAAATATTACAACTTGTTAAGGAAACCAAATATGAAATAATACTCTCGGTAGAGGAAAGGTCGTTGTCATTGCATATGTTAAAAAGAAACATTCCTTTTGTCATTTAGTAAAATGCTTCATAGAGAAAATATTCCCTTTGAATGAAATTAAAATTCAAAGGGGGTTATACACCATATAAAATAAATTTGTGTATAAATCAAAGTATGCCTCAATGAAAGGAGATTGAGATGAAGTCCCTTACCTTGTGTTCGACTTGTCTTGTTCATTATTTATCTCCCTAAATAGTAAAATTAAGTTAGTTATACTTGCTTCATCACATTTTTCAATTTTATTATTCATTTTATTTCACTTATTACCTTGCTATAACAAATCATGTAATTATTCAAGTTCATATCGGTCTTTTTGTCGATGTTCGGTACTTGAGTCAAAATGAACTTGTTATAATTACAAATTGTCCATGTGGTCAAAATTACATTATATCCAGATTGATATTCATGATTTAGATATCATATATATCCAGTATATATGTATTTATAATATTCCATATCATTTGGATATATGAAAATGAAATGCACCGTTCATAGATACGGTAAGCCGTACGTACGCATGAACGTTACTTTCATTTCTTTTTTTTATTTATTTTTTAAGGAATGAAAACCAAATGATACATAGGTATATTATAATTAAAATATAATATAATATTTTATATACATTACATAATTTCATTAACACCATTATTTATATAGTCCATGTATGGTATGAACGAGTCATATCACTTTGAGGGGGCGGTAGTCTGCACTTCCTTAAATGAAATTATCGTATTTACCCATTATAGAAACCATAAAGGAATGATATAAATAAAAAATACATAAACATAGAGACAATATAAATATAATATATATTACATATAAATATAGTGCCATCATTATGGATACCATGAGAGGTGGTAGGATATAATTGAACAATCATCATTTCGTGAGGTAGTAGTTCACCATCCACAGAAACAGTATGTTCTAAATCCATTAGATGGAGGTGTGTGTAAGTGTAGTTAGAATACTTCTCATAAAAAAAAAAGTATATTTAGGATAATATTGTTGTTATTTAATCAGAGAAAAATAATATAATAGGGAGTGAAGAAGAAGAATAATGGAAAGGAATTTTAGAGAAGACGTTACCATTTAAAATGTGTAACTCTCTTTGATTTGAGCCAAAAGGCTTTCTAGGATTGCCTTATTCATAGTGTAAAGCTTCTATGCGGAATATGAGGATGTTTTGAGCTTCTTTTAGTAGAGTTTGGACAATCCAAGGGGATTTATAGGTGTGTGTAATGGGTTAGAGGTGGTGGCCTTTTATAAGAGGGAGGAGGGGCTCTTTAGGAAAGTTTGAAAGTATTATTTTATTATAAAAATATTTTCGGTTTCAAAAGATCAAAAAATAATTAAATTATAATATAATATGAATATAAGTCTAAATAAAATCATCCAATAATAATTGAACATGTTTTGGATATTTTTTAATCCTTATCTTTTTTATTTAACCCTTTTTTACTCTTACCATTTTATCAAGTATTTAACACTTTGAGAATCAAAATAGTTACCAAAACATGAAAAATATCCAAATAAAGAGTCATTAATAAAATTTGAGACTTATGATAACTATTTAGATGAATATTTTTTTTTAATTTTATAATATTTAATAAAATATTTTATATTTTAAAATATGAATTATGTCAATTTTGACACTATTCATATCATGACTTTTTAAAAATCCATAACAACCTGATTGATTCCAAAAAACTTCATTAATACAAATATAACATGTAAATATCATCCAAAAAATTCTTTTATGACATCAAAATAACAAATTTACATTTATTTTAACATTTATAATATCATTTATTTGAATCCTTTAAAATGAAGTAATCACTACACCACTATTGCGTCATAATTAAATTTATTTATTTAATGTATAAAAATTATAAATAAAATACCATGATGTAGTAGATATTTTTAGGTTTATAATTAGTATTTATAGTCTAAAATATCACTTATATAACCCCATATAAAAATTGTTTTACTAAAATATATATGTTTATGTTACATTTTTCTCAACTTTAAATTAATTTTTATAAAATGTCATTTTTACTTACAAGTGGATCCATGGAGTCCCAAAATAGACCCAAGGATGCCCATGGATGGACATGTATCATCTAATAGGATTATGAAACATGTTAGGGTAATTTATTATTATTATAATACTCTTTTTTACCTATATTTACAATATTTACCCTTTAACCATGGTAAATAAAATATTTACTGAAGTTACTATTCATAATGTCTAAAAATAAAAGTTACCTATTTACATAATTAGGAACTAATAATTATAAATATGGAATATATTTTTCCAAATTCAAGACACAAAGGTTTCAAAAATTAATTTAAAATTGATTCCCGTTGTCAAAACCAAAAAGCATGTTTTTAAGAAATAATAACTACCAAAAGATTGACATGTGTTTATGTTCAATTTCAAAGTGAAATTAATTACAATGACCAAAATTGGATTAAATGATAAAAATATAATCCTATTACACTTTAAAATCAATTAAAAAGATAATCTAACCATATAAATAAATCACATGAAAAGACAATTTTGACTTAAAATGCAATATTTTTCACTATTCATTAAAAAAATGAACTTTATGAGAAAAATACAAAAAATTTACCCAAATTAAATTTTAATTTCCCACTTCTAAAGGATAATTTTATTTTGTCAAATGAAATATATAGAAGTGACAAAAACTAGATTTAAAAAGGGTTTGCTATCAAAAGGCGGTAAAACGACCTTTTAAAGAATATTAGAGTATTTCATGCTTAAAATCAGATTCATTCTTATTTTAAGTCTCTATTTTTTTTTAGATAAATATAAATACATTTAAAAAACATTTATAATAATATTTTAGTTAGTTCTGTTCATTCCTACCAATACAACGACTAGGTGTTAACTACCATTTAAAATAATAATATAATAATATTATTATTTTCAGTATGAATCAACATTGTGTGCAACATAAAACTTAGGAGAAACCTATTGTTGCGTGTCAGGTATTCCATTGAACATAGCATCCCCTTTAAGGTAAAATTAATATTTAATTCTCAAATATTAATAAATATGAAAGTGTCATATTCTTTATTTACCCAGGATATTACAAGAGGTATGTGTTATAAAAGAATTACAAAAGTATATAGACATAATAAATATCATATATAACATATCTAAATATAGTTTCCATCATAATTTCCACAATGAGGGGTGGTAAAGTAAAAATTAACAATCATCATTTCGTGAGGCAGAAGTTCATCATACACAGAAATAGTATGTTCATTAACCATTAAATGGAAGTGTGTGTAAGTGTAGATATAAACCTTATAATAAAAAAATATTAATATTTTTATGATAATGTTTTTTATAAAATCATAGAATAAGAATATTTTATGGGTTGGAGAATGTAAATAAAACTAAATAGCTTAAGGAAAGTTGTTACCTCTTAATCGGGTAACTTCTTTTGGTTTGTACCAAAAGGCTTCCTTATATGGATTTATCCCCAATAGGAGGCTTATAGGATTAGGGGAGGGATATTGATGAGATATTTGGTCAGATATTGGTTGATCCAAAGTGTCGTGAGAGGTGTGAGGAATTGGGAGGAGAGGAAGACTTTTTATAGTGGAGGAGGAGTGACACTCTTATAAGTACCAAAATATATTCATTAATGGGTGTTATACCTTAACTAAAGTGCCTAAAAAATAAAAAAATAATGTAATAAATTGGGTTAATGTTATATTATAACCTCCATCACACAAAAATATGTTCATTTTAATAATTTGGTTCCTTAACTTCTAAGATCCCCCAATTTGATCATTTTGGTTTTTATTAAAGCATCTAGTTTTCCAACCTAAGTAATTTAACCATTAAGACTAGAATAAAGTTAGATTTATTAGAAAATATAGATACAATTAATTATTAATATGATATATAATTTATAAAATAAAAAATCCCATGTTATTTGGAAATTAATTTTGAACCAAGCGCATGTGACACGCTAAAACACTGCTTAAACCTGTACCATGTAAAAAAAGTTTTTACAATATATGGATCAATATGTTAATTATAAAAGATAAATTGGTCCAATAAGAGACCATATTTAACATTTATTAACACTTAAAAATCACTTGGAATAATATATTATTTTATCAATTTTAAATCATTTAATAAAATATAATTTATTGTAAAATAACAATAATGTCAATTTTGACATTATTTATTTAATTTTAATTTTAAAATATAAAAACAATATTGGAATTAGAATATATTAAGTTTATAGCTATTTAAAATGATATATTCATCTAAAAAATAATTAAATACACTAATTAAATCAATTCACTTCACTTTTAATGTTTATAGTTTCATTTATTTTAATTAGTTATTAACTAAATAATCACTACGTTGACGTTTATTAATCATTTTAAGTAACTAAAACATTTCTAAAAATTATTGATAAGTTATTATGATAATAATAACCCATTTATCTTTCAAAAGGATATGTATAACCTAAAATATGATGTATTTTACTTATCTCAAAGTTTTATAAATGTTAAAGGTAAGGAAAATTCTCTTTTTTCCATTTTCCTTAACATTTTATATAGGGAACTTCCATTTAATAATATCCCAATAAACCATAAAATTAGAACCAAGTGGGTATATGGTCAAATTATTGGAATATAATGGATTTTTTATAGGTTTACAGGTCTTTTTGGTCCTTAATATTAAGGTTTAGTCCCTTATAAAGTTTAATTTCACCTTAATCACCATAATTAATTTTAATCACTTTCCCAATTTTTTTTGGTAAAAATTAAGTTGATATTATTAGACCAAAAATATTATACTGATTAAAAATTTGTATGTCTATTTTTCAAAGTTCAAATCACAAAATTAGACAAATTAAGATTAACTCCAATCCCGCACACGCAGTGAGAAAGCATGTTTTTAAAGTAGAAATGTTCAAAAGTTAAATAAGTTTTTATATTTAATTTTAATATAAAAATGATTCTAATAACCTAAATTGGATTAATATATGTATATTTGATCCATTTTTAATTTAAAAAACTATTTAATATATAATTTACCATTAATAATTATTTAAACGAAAAGATAATTTTTTACTAAAATGTAGTATTTTTCACTATTCATCAAAAAATGAAACTTTTCAGAAAAATACCAAAAATTCACCCTAAGAAAATTTTGACATTATGAATTAAAAAAAAGTTTATTTTTAAAAATAAAATTTATTTTTAAAATAGGTGTTCTATTAAAAGGCGTTAAAACCCAGTCTTACGTGTAATGCAAGCTAACTTAGTGTTGTGTGTAGCGTAAGATTAACATGGTGTTGCGTATAAAGAGAGAAAAAATAATATTTATTCTAACATGAAAATATTGTAATATCTTGGGGGTATTACACTAATATATGAAAAAACACAAAAATTATAGGAAGCATGTGTAAGTATGACATACTAATTTTTTTTATTTAAATCAGTATTATATAACAATGATTACTCATTTTTCTATATTTTTTATCTGACTTAGACACAAGAATCATCATTATATGTATCGTATGAAAAACTACCATCAGTGGCTTTAAAGTGGCTTGTATAGTATGTCTATGCCAGAGGTACGACTTTTGGGGTGTCACCCTAGACATATTTTGATAAATGAAATGAACAGGGGGATAAAGATAAGAAAATGGAAGAGATACATACATGATTAAATTCTCTAGAAGAAAAACTTAATTGGTAGTTTGAGTTTTTAGAAAATATTACGGTAAGGAATAAAAGATAAGAAACAACACAACAACAATAACTATGTAAAGATCAACCCCACACTCCACTAACTTTGAGGTGAGACATTCCCCTCAAAGGGATGTCTTAGAAGAGGTAATAAATATTGTCATAATTATTTATATGAAATGTGAACTAGACAGACACTGATACCTTTCCTGCATTGATATTCTATAATATAAAAATGATTGTGATTTATATCTATCAACAGCCACCATCACCTTGTTTTGAGGGGTACTGTGTACAATATCCAATGAGATATTCTACAAAATAAACAACTTCCAATAGGTCATGTGAGATTGGGGATTCACATAGCTTACGAGCCAAGCATCGAGCTACCTGTTCCACTTGATGATGTGAATATTTATACGATTGAGAAAGATATTGTAACTTTCATAGAATGACCATTAGATATTATAAAAATACATTTCAATAAGTATGTATTCATTTATAATTTATTTTTTATGCAAAACCTTTAACAATTAATGAAAAAAGGCCTGAAGTGATGAATGTTATTACAAACTGACAATGGGAAGGGGGTGAAATAGAAGGTCAAATAAAAAATGATCTAAAAGATCAACCAACCAATCAAAAATATCTTCAAAAAGTACCTTTTCCCCACCCATTCAACTTTTACATTTACTAATATTAAAGGTTCATGTGGATATAATGTTAACAAGTGGTTATATGATTATAATTAATTTGGAAGAATAGATGTATGGAGAGCCCATTATAGACTATATTGGTCTTAAGAATGTAAATGAAATCCTCAATTATGAATGTATAGGAGTATCAGTTATAAATGTATACATGAGGTGTGTTTTCATGACTTATTTGTCCAATAGATGATCTACTATGTAAATAATAACTAAATACTATTCATAATTTTTATAGACACACACACACACACATATATATTAATAATATTTGAAGGGAAAAACTCATGAACAGAAATTTGGACTCATTAGTCCTCACATCACTTCTACAAAACTATTCTCATTATAACCAAAGAAATATGATGTAATAGTGAAAAAATGGTCACAATATTTGAAAGAAAACTTATAGAAGATAGAATCTTCTTAATACCCATGATGTAGTGGTAAAAATATACAATTTAATAATATCAAATACATTATAATTCATTTCATTACTTATTCCTTATTGTTTTTAGGTAGCATTGGTTACTCATTATAGTCAATTTGGATACTCCAAAGATTTATTTTATGGATTCAGTGCATGGATACCCAACAAACCAACCACACATGATAATGTTTATCAATTTGTAATACACTAAATGCAATATTTTACAAATAAACTTAAACTTATAAATTTTATATTATGTTTTAATTATTTTTTTATGATAAGGTAGCGTTTAAATATCATCAAAATCATGGCATGAAGACAGCCCATGAGCATAAAAATCCTATCAACTTCCAAAAATGGATAAATATTAGGGTATATATAATAACATTACACTATAAAAACATATATATAAAAAATTACTTATTTTTATCTATGTTTCTATAGTGATCAAAATAAACCAATGGAAAAGATCATGGTTATTATGTTTTCAAATTTATAAAAGATATCATATTCCATTAATAAACTAGTACCCTCGAAGAGGTATTTCTGATGATAATTACAATTTAATTTAAAATATTTAATAATCCTTTATTTATTTATATTTTTCTAATACTACTAGGAATTTCAACAATCCTCATATTCAAAAGAGTAAATATATTTTTTTATAAATTAATAAACCGAATACATGGTGTCAGATTTTATACAAACATCATAAAGAGACGAATTCCTACTACTTATTTAGTGAATTTTCTCATCATTTTATCTATTTTTTAGTTAATTTAATTATCATTTTTGTTTGATACTTGTTAATTTTCATAGAGATTGTGAAGAAATGACTTCTTTAACAAGGATTATGCACCCGTGTACTATGATCATGCACTCAGTGAGGATGATGCACTTGTGATGATGCAATTTTCTATTTATTATACAATTAATTCAACATTTCAGGTTATCAAAAAACAATATTTTTAGATAACCCCTAACATTTAATGTATTTCAGAATAAAAATACATGGTGTGATTTGTAGGAATCAATCTCACCTCAATCCGGTACAAGGTATGCCTAGTATGACTCAACATTTATGCTTTTAGTTTAAATTTGACATTTTAGTTCAAAAGACACATTACATACTCAAAACCAATCAAACAAATTCATATTGTTTTGAAACATTAGGAAAATGATTCAAAATTCATTTATGACATATAGAAATTATCCACACATCAATCCAACACATAGTGTACCCGATATGATAGATCTAGTAGCATGTTCGAATCTGTTCATGCTCGTGAGATATTAGACTTCGAGGATGAAACTAAGATAATGATGATAGAGAAATGGGTCAAGAATGTATATAAATATCATGAAAAGGTTAATTCCTACCACTTATTTAGTCATTTTTTCATCGTTTTATCTACTATTTTTAAGTTAATTTTCTTATCATTTTTATATGATACTCCAAGTGTGTCATTTTATTTTACATTGAAATTTTAGTAAAAAAGAAATATGGAATACTCAAAACTAATCAAAAGAATTTGGATTGTTTTGATACTTTATAAAAATGATCCATAAGTCATTTGTGATATGTAGGAATTATCAACACCTCAATATAATACATTGTGTGACTCGTACGACTCAAAGTGTCTATTATCAGTTTAAAATTGACATTTTAGTTAAAAACATGTATCACTCACTCAAAATTGAGAAAATACACTCCAATTGTCCTAGTACTTTATTAAAATGATTCATAAGTCATTTTTGACATGTATAAATTAGTCTCACATCAAACCGACACACAATGTGACCAATATGACTCAAAGTGTGTGTTTTCAGTTTAAATTGACATTTTAGTAAAAAATACACGTGATATACTAAAAAATGATCAAACAAATTCAGATTATTTTGGTAATGTAGTAAAACAATCCATAAGTCATTTTTAACATGTAGAAATTATCTCCACCTTAATTTGATGCATGATGTGACCGAAATGACTCAAATTGTATCTTTTTATTTAAAATTGACATTTTAGTTCAAAACACATGTCACATATTCAAAATCAAGCAAAATTATTTGGATTGTTTTGATACTTTAGGAAAATGATTCATAAGTAATTTTTGATGTGTAGGAATTATCGACACCTCAATATGATACAAGGTGTTCCCAGTATGACTCAAAGTGTCTGTTATTAGTTTAAATTTGACAATTTAGTTCAAAACATGTGTTACTCATTGAAAACTAAGAAAATGCACTTGTATTATCTTGATACTTTAGGAAAATAATTCATAAGTCATTTGTGAAATGTGGTAATTAGTCTTGCATCAAACTGACACACAGTGTAATTGATATGACTCAAAATGCATGTTTAAAGTTTAAATTGACATTTTAGTAAAAAATACATGTGACATACTCAAAGAAAACACATTCAGAGTGTTTTGATACTTTATAAAAATTATTGATAAGTCATTTCTGACATGAAATAATTAGTCAAACCTCAATCGGATGCATGGTATGACCGGTATGACTCTAAGTGTGTTTTTTATTTAAAATTGAAATTTTAGTTAAAAACATATATCACACACTCAACACTGATAAAAAACATTCATATTGTTTTGATACATTTGAACAACAATCCATAAGTCATTTTTTATGTTTAAAAATCAGCCAAACCTCAATCTGACATATGGTGTGACTGGTATGACTCAAAGTGTGTCTTTTTATTTTAAATTGACATTTTAGTTCAAAAAATAAATCACATAATCAGAACCAAGAAAACATAATTGGATTATATTTATACTTTAGTAAAATTATACATTAGTCATTTTAGATGTGTAGGAATCATCTACACCTAAATCCAATACACATTGTTCCCAACATGACTCAAAGTGTCCATTATCAGTTTAAAATTGACAATTTATTTCAAAATATGTGTCACTCACTACAAACCAAGAAAACTTTCCCATATTGTCTTGATACTTCATAAAAATGATTCATAAGACATTTGTGATGTGTAAGAATCAATATTCCATCAAAATAACACATGATGTAACCATTATGACTCAAATTGCATGTTTTCAGTTTAAATTGACATTTTAGTAAAAAACAAATGTGACATACTCAAAAATGAGAAAACACATTCATATTATTTTGATACTTTATAAAAAATATCCATAAGTAATTTTTGATGAGAAGGAATCATTCAAACCTCAATCTAATGCATGGTGTGACCGGTATGACTCAAACTATGTCTTTTTATTTAAAATTGACATTTTAGTTCAAAACACATGTTGCATACTTAAAATCAAGAAAACACATTCGTATTGTTTTGATACTTTAAGAAAATAATCCATAAATTATTTTTTGACATTTAGAAATTATTCTCACCTCAATTCGATACACTATGTTCTCAGTATGACTCAAAGTTTCCGTTATCAGTTTAAAATTGAAAATTTAGTTCAAAACCTGTATCACTCACTGAAAACCAAGAAAACACACTCAGAATATCTTGATACTTCAGGAAAATGATTCATAAGTAATTTTTGATGTGTGAGAATTAGTATCATGTAAAACTGACACATGATGTGACCGATATGACTCAAAGTGTGTGTTTTTAGTTTAAATTTAAATTTTACTAAAAACGACATGTGACATACTCAAAATAGAGAAAAAAAATTCATATTGTCTTGATACTTTTTGAAAATGATCCTTAATTAATTCGTGACATATATAAATCATATTCTTCTCAATATGATGCATAGTGTGACTGGTATTGCTCTAAATGTGTCTTTTTTATTTAAAAGTGGCATTTTAGTTCAAAACACACATCATATACTCAAAACTAAGAAAACACATTCAGATTGTTTTGTTACTTTAGGAAAATGATCTATAAGTTATTTGTAACATGTAGGAATCAACCACACCTCAATATGATATGAGTTTTCCCTATTATGACTCAAAGTGTCTATTATCAGTTTAAAATTGAAAATTTAGTTCAAAATGTGTGTCACTCACAGAAAAACAAGAAAATTCACTCATGTTATCTTAATACTTTAGGAAAATGATTTATAAGTCATTTACGACATATAGGAATTAATCTTACATCAAACCAAAACATGATGTGACCAGTATAACTTAAAGTGAGTGTTTTCAGTTTAAATTGATATTTTAGTAAAAAAGACACATGGCATTATCAAATCACAATCAGATTGTCTTTATACTTTAGGACAACCGTCCTTAAGTAATTTTTGACTTATAGGAATCATCCTCACATCAGTATAACATATGGTGTGACTGGTATGATTTAAAGTGTGTCCTTTTATTTAAAATTGACATTTTATTAATTTATTGTTTCATATTTATGTTTAATTTGTTTCTTTATAGAATTACCAACATAAGAATTGTTTTCTTATATAGTTGGATTCTTTTACTTGAGTTAGGGCGGTTTGTTTGTAAATTGATACCATGATTGGGCGTGTTTGAGATAGGGTCAAGTTTCAAAGAAAATGAAACCATTGATGTTTTTTAATGTTTAAGATATTACTTGCTAATGTAATTGTGTAAAACAATTTTTGAAATGTCTATAATGAGTGTTTCTTTCTTGTATTTGTGATGTATTTTTTTATTTCAATTAAATTATGATTTTTTATATATAGGTGTATTTGCTACTGTAGTGTGATGAAATTTTAATAACAAACTATTGTAGTACGACCATTATCGATTCCTTTTCAGCACCGATAAAGGTCCCCCTTTATCAGAACTTTTTTAATACTGATAAAAGTGGACCACTTTTAACGATTCATAGATCAATAATGGGTTTTTAATGCTGAAAAAGACTTATCTTGAGATTTTAAAAGCTAGTTTTGTAGTAGTGAACATGAACTTTCTTGGACTATTACTTTGTATCTTTTGGGTGTTGGGGTGTCAAGAGAAGGTCGAGTGAAAGATAGAGGGAGTTTTGGGATGAAATCTCAGTTGAAAAAGGATGTCACAAAATGCCCTATATTATTGTATTGTGATCAGTAGGTTGTTGAAAAGGAGTTGTAGTTTTCTGGTGTATTATACCGTGAATGATGGGGATGTGGTGTGAGCCCATGCCTTTTGACATAGAGCTTAGGCTATAATTTTTTTTATTTCTATTTATTTGGGCTTTTTTGGTTGCACCATGATTTTTCAGGTTGCAACGTGGTGAGTCCTGAGGCATTTCTAGTTAATCTTGTGTGTGGTATATTGTGGAATGGTTCATTGTGCTGTGACGTGGATATTTTTGGGATGTTATAAGGTTAATCTTACATGAGGGATATTGTGGTGTAAATTTACTCACTGCTTCATGGAGTCTCTGGAGGTCAATTTTTGTGGCACTTCTAATTTTGGCATGGTTGTGCGTGGTGATGGAAGTTGCACCATGGTGTATGTTCATAGTGTATCAGGTTGAGATAGAAAAGTTGAGGTTTGTATCATGTTTCTCAGACGATCAAGTGTTATGGTATCTGCATCATGTCCATCATTGATGGTATCTATTTTAAGGCGGTTTGACCAAGATATTTGTGGGAGAGATAAAAGGGATTACGACATGATTTTAAGAGATTAGTTTAACTCGATGTTATTGCGGTGCGACCCTTACCATTATGTTGTAATGATGAATTATTTATTTTAAAATATAAATTTGAGTTTTATTTAATTTTCCTTCTAATTACATTACTTTTTCTCAAACCCTGGGCACCTTTAAGAGTCTCTTTATAGATCTTTGAGCTTCCCTTAGTGGCTTTTAACTCTCAGCTTCAGGAGACCAATTCCTTATGATATGAGGTGATTCTCACTCTCTTTCCCCTATTATTATCCCTACCTTTTGTGATACTACTTATCAAAATCCATTTAAGTGGTTTGGATTTGATTCTTATTGGTACTAGGTTGTGGTTTTGATGGATTTTAGTGTGTCAGGTTGTTGTGGGTTTTCTTTGGGTGTTTTTAGTGGTGATGATCGTTCTTATTTGTTCTTGCACACCAATATTTAAAGCTCTGGTTGAGTTAAGGGATTAAAAAATTATCCTCCTCTAATTATATATGAATGTGGATTAATCATGATTTTATTTCTATTGGGCGGATAAGGTGAATTAACCTAAACAAGAAAATGAAACAGGCTAGAGAAATTGAAAGGGAAGGGGTGATTCACATGTGATTTATATATATCAATGTCATTGGTTATTTTTTGATGTCTATCGATTGAAACTTGATGTTGTGATAAATTTTTTTATTGTTGCTGTAATTATTGAATCACATTCCATAAAAGGTTAAACAATTGAATATGGTAATAAAAAGGGTGGCATGTAGATCTAAAATTTTCATTGATCTTGTTTTTGAATGGTACATTGAATGAATAAAGAAATATCAAAAATAAACAATTAGGCTATTTACACAGTTTTAAACCATATAAATATGCCAAAAAACCATGGATGTATCTTACAGACATGGTTTGGACAAACTGTGGGCACTATTTCCATTATAATAGGGTCTAGCTATGACCACAATTTAACCGTGTCTATCTAAGCCTATTCCATGATTTAAATCATGGAAATATATGGATATTTCCATAGTTTAAAGTGTGGAACTAGATAGATATCTCCATGGTTTAAACCCTGGCAGTAGAACATCTATTACCACATTTTAAATCATTTCCATTGAAATCTACAGCCATGGTTTAACTATGGAAATTTGATGCTACTGACATGGTTTTAACTGTGGCTATATCTTCCATATACCATAAAAAAATTCACCTACTATAGGTTACATCAGCACACTCATATCATCAAGCTACTAAGGTGTTTTTTATTTGAACAATGGGAATAATGTAAAAATTTAGTTAACTTCAAAACATTAGAAACCGTGGAATTAATAAAAGATAATCCATGCCAAAAAAAAGCATGTATGACCTTAATTTAAGTCGAGGATTGAACAATATAACCTTGATTAAATTGAGATGTGATGATAATTGTGATAAAAAATTTGAAGATAGAAAATTGAAGCTTCACCACACCCGATCACCCTCTATGTAACCTAGGTTGTGGATTAAAAACATATAAAAGCATGTCATGCAGATTAAGAAGAAATGTTATGAAAGTAATCCTAACCTAGCATTCTAACCTAAGCGTGACACCAAAAAATTTAAGTTCCATGTAAATCTAGAACTCGTAACCAAATTCAAGTACCTGGACTTCCCATCAACATCATCTTAGGTCTCTAGATTCTTATCAACCAAACTTTTAATTTTATAGATCAGAGAAAAGTACAACCCTTTGACCAGATGTGTGTGTTCAACATCACTTAAAAACATTGGATCAAACAAAATCCAATGATGAATCATGTATACAGTTGTACATTTCAAAATAAAAATAATTATTTCTAAAATAACATTTTTATTTTTAGTTAACAAACAACCACTACACATTCTAAACATCATTCTCTTTTTGGGGGTGACTGGAAAATGATTTTTTTTTAGAAATCAATATTTTTTTATCACAAATCAAAGTTGTATTATTGGCCTATGGAAATAGGAAAATTTAAATAAAAGACTCTTTGAGAAAATGAGCAAAGGGCCAACACTTCAGTAGCTCGTCTCGTCATCTCTATGTATAAAATTGAATCCTTAATTAATGATCAATTCACTTACGAGATGTATTAAAAAACCATGGTTGAAATAAAAAGAGAAATAGAGAAATGATAATTAAAAAATTTTATAAAACTTAGTGGTAACTGACCAAATTATCATCAATTTAAGATGAAAATTTCACAGAAAGGGAACAACAATGACAATTAGAATTATAACACATCAAAGTTATATAATGTTTAAGTATGGACCATTGAACTATCCCAAGAACCTAAAAAAAATTAGAAAATGTTCAAGAAAATAGTTTTTCTATGAATCAAATATAGTTGATTAGATTATTATCAATTAAAAAAGACGACTTTATGTTAAGATTCCATTTGACATTATTTAAAAGTAGTATTAATAACGCTTAACGCTTATGATAAATGTTTAGCAATGTTTCTAGCACATTCTGTGGATTTTTATCAAAAGGATCAATAACTTAATCCATTAGCAATAATTTCTTAGAATGTACCTCTTTGATATAAGAGATTAAAATATAAAGCTCCTACCTTATGGTTTCTTCAATAAAAAGATCAAAAGATCAAGCTCATATCCTCTATCTATTGTAGGTTATAACAGCACACAACACCACTCATTTCATCAAGCTTTCCTAAAAAAATCATTTAGCATTTAAATGATTTGTATAACTATTATAAATACCTTTAATAAATCATCAATAAATGTTAAAATGTTTTATGATAACTTAAAATGGTTGAAATGAAATGATTATACACAATATCAAGTATTCCAAGTCATTCCA
The DNA here is from genome assembly GCA_963277665.1 of Viscum album. Lineage (NCBI taxonomy): Eukaryota > Viridiplantae > Streptophyta > Magnoliopsida > Santalales > Viscaceae > Viscum > Viscum album. The sequence continues at coordinate 20,473,653 of OY728142.1, forward strand.
CAAATAATGATGCACATATATCACTAGTCATGTTATTGGCATTACATAATATACCGACACTCCCAAAAATTTCAAATTGTCAAACTAAACTCAAAGGTAAGTCATACATACCAATACATTAGCAATAAAACTGAAAGAGATAATGAAAGGAAGTGTGGACATTTCACTCCTTAATAATCTATAAGATTGTAGATTAAGCTTCAAACTGTAGCTAGAAATCAACACTCAGCTACAAATACAACTTTCAATTACCTAAAACATCACAAATTCAATTTTTATGCACAAAAGGTGTTATGTATAGTGAGTGAGAGCACTTAGTAAAAACTACAAAACCTATGTTAACTCAAGGATTTAGTATGTGAATATATAAATAATAGTGTAATGCCAAATAGGGCCAATTACCTTCAGGGGAAATTATGCCATACCATGGAACTTCATAACTCAACCCACCATAATCTACCTTTAAGTGACCATTACCATATATCAAACATAGCACAAAATGTTTAGTGCTAAACATCTCATACATCACTAAAAACAAAACATATCACATCATTTCTTACCCATGACAACTCATGTTGTTAATTTATCCACCCCGTATAGCATGTGAAATCAACATGGAAATTTAAATCCATTATCTATATTAAAGATCACAATTTATAAAACCTAATACACATAAAAAACTATAACAAGGTCTCAATATCCCATATTTCATGTTAAGGTTAATTACCCAACTATTATCTAGTTATTCATCCTATGTAACTATTTAAGGATTCATTTTTAGATTTATTACATATAAATTCAGTATGCAACAAACACCTTAACAAACCCAGTTAAGGAACATCATACCACATTCTGTTTTAACATGCATTGGACATAATATTATTCCTATATTTGTATAATTCACCTAAGATAGCCTAATAATTCCTATAAATCTTTCAATCTTGAGGTTTATTCACCAAATTAGTCTTGACATGCCTATCCCTCTAAAACACTAATTTCGACGAATTCCATGAAAAAAACATTTATAATTCTAAATATTCATGGTAAATTTAGGGTTTTCCATATTGGGGAGAATTGACAGTTTATTGTTTTATCAAATTCAAAGTACCTATATTGGAGGAATAAATTTGACATGCCTATAAAGGAGAAATAGTGCCTTATTCATAATATTTTTTTAATTAAATAGGTACTCATGGCCTGAATTTTATGTGATAAATGAAAATAAATTCCAAATTTTGACTAAGAATAACCATAAAATTGAGATGATTAGGGAATGTCTTTAAGGGATTCAATACAATATCTTATGTAATGAATAAATATTATAATAAATATTCAAATCACCAAGGACCACATCAAGGGAATTCAATATAACTTCTCAAGTATGGAAACAAGGATCAATAACCTCTCTAATAACACCCAAGCCTATATAAATAGTTTTGAAGCTCAAGTGGATATACTTATAAAATAAAATTGTTAAAGGGAGTAAGAATTTATGTCAATCCAAACTAAAAGCTATCTTATAGAGCATGTCATAGAAATCATAATAAGCAGCAGAAATGATATCGAAATTGGAAATCCACTGGATGGTGTTTATGAGCTTTTGTTGATGAAGATCCCACTAGAACTTCAAGAATAAAGTCACCTACACTTATAAAAGGCTTTAGGAAAGTCATTCCATAAGAAATTCATGATAAACTGTTTTTGGAAAAAAAACACATAGAAATTATATATTTTGGGAAAGCTTTAATTAATGAAGAAAATGAGGAAATGAACATTGAATTTCCACATTTGGAACTAACTACTATTAGAGAAGAAAACGAAGAAAGAGGATTTGAAATTCTATAGCTGAAGAAATAAGATAAAATTGAATTTTAAGAAGGGTTAAAATCTAAAAAAGTAAAAGGAGGTTGGAATGAGGTGAAAATATTAAGAATGAGATAGAATATTTTGTACCCTTGTTCATATACTTCAATAGATCTTAAAATTATATCTAGGAACATGAACTAGATTTATAAGAAAATTTATGGCTAAAAATGTATCCAAAATAGTTGTGAATTATTAGGAAATAAAAACCAAACATGTGGAAGATAAGGATGAGACTCATTCCTGTCAAGAGTTAAATAATACAAGGTTCACAAAACACTATTTTCTATATGAAATTAATGAACAAACCAAAATATCAAGTTTAGAATTATTTGAAAGATAGTTTTATAAGGAAGATGTTAAAATATAAAGTGGATATATCTAAGAGTATAGATACATATTTTAAGTAGATACACATGAGAAAAAAATCCAGATGGAAATAAGATAACTAATTGAAATAAGCTAACTAGAGTAAATCAGATGTAAAAGAAAAAAATTCCATAAATTCTAAAGGAAAAAATGTCAATAATGATTAAGAGTTTCATTGAATTAAAAATTTTATTCATAAACTTCAATACAACCTATTAGTAAATGTAAATATATTAATGAATTTTTTTATTAAATGTGTACCAGGTGAATTGAAAAAATTGAATTTGTTAAGAAGATTCCATGCCAAACAGATCCTGTTTTTTAATAATAGGTCAATAATGATTAAGAGTTGTGATAAATATATAATTCCGTGCATGTAACATACCTAACAGAATATGAATAACATGGTTGACTTGTTAAAAATAAATTACTCTGATGAGTAACTTATAGTGAATCTTCATCATTAAAGTCTAGCAATAAATCTCTCTATAAGAAAATAATAATATCATTAATAGATAAAACATGATTCAATTGCACAAATTATTCATATATGAATATCATGGTGATTTTTTCATACACAACCATCTATATTTTTCATGTTAATAATGTTGGTATATTTTAAATTAAATTGAAGTATGAGAAAATGTAATATAATGAAACACATAGGCATGATGTTAAAAAATTTATATTATAATATACGATAATGTGTATGTATTTTAGTATTTATAGAATCATAAGAATAAGAATAAGCACTGTAAAATTAAAAATGTCTATATATTATAGTATATCTATAAGAATAAGAAATAATATGCACTAACAACATAAAAATTTGTATTATTTATGTTTTGGAATACGAATTAGTGTAATAATGAAAAAAAACATAAGTATATGTTTGTAAATAATAAATTTTCTGTATAAGAAGAAGACAAAGAAAATGTATTTTTTATTATTTATATATTATTATATTTTTTATAGTACTTTTATATTATAGTATTTTTTGTACAATGAAACAACTGCACACTATCATTCACTTTGAAAATGAAAATGAATATACACAACTGCACACTACCATTTAAAAATTCACAATTTCACACAATATCATGATATTATATCATTTAAAACTGGAAAAACATTTTTATAATGTTTTGAATGTATTATATGTATTGACTGTAATCTATGATAACAATGAATAACAATCAATACAATATGAAACATAAAATCTATTGACTATAAACTGTAATATAGTATGCACCATAGAAATCTTATGACTGTGAATTATTGAAACATCCAAATATTTTCAGAATGTTTTGTATATATAATTTGTATTAGCTATATTTAATATAATAAATATTGGCAATAATCTATAATCTATGATATTCTATGAGTAAATTAAAAAGTTTAATTTTTTGTAATGCGGGATACTTCTTTTTTATCTACATAAATGGAAAATGTACACTAATGATGTGTAGGAAGTTATATGAAAAAATATACACTAATGACGTGTATGAAGTTATATGAAAAAATATTCATAAGTGAGCATCATAGTAAAGGAATATGTTGTGTTGTTTATGCAATAAGAAACTACCTGCAATCTATATTATATGTTAAATAATAGACAATAATGATTTTAAAAGGTAGTTTGATATAAAATTTAAAAGTTATATGATCAAATAGAACCAAAGAGTTTAATATTTACATGTATGAAAAAATAGGTACATGTATGAACAAAAGGTACTGAAATTATTGAAATTTTAAAAGGTACCTATTTTTTTATCATTTGAAAGTACTACAATTTTAAAAGGTATATTCTATGATCAAATAGAAACAGGTATGTACATAATATGATATAGAAGGGAATTACAATATAAAAGGGTTTTCCAATAAAAAATAATGAAAATGAAACAAATATCATCAATTGTTCAATAAACCAAATGTATATGATAAATGATACATGACTCAATAACCAAGAATGAACAAAGAATATTTAGATTGATATTTATAGTTGGTTTAGTTTGTGAAATTTGTCTGACATGTTTATTGAAAGTTCATAGACTTAAAAGGTTGGTAGGATGAAAATACAACTCATATAAATCCCCTTTTCATTCATTCAAATCTTTCAACTAAATTATTTTCACTGAAGCATATTACTATTACTCATCTAAAGATGGTTTTTCATTCCATGGAAATGCCTATCCTCCCAATGTTAGGGGAATGAAATACAAAAAAAAATTGATAGGTTTGGGGACTATTGGGGATTATTTCTCATGTTTTTTAGTGTGTTGATGGTGGTTTATTTTAATTTTATAAGTCCCCACAACTAAAAAAGCATCCAATAGGGATGAAAAGGGAATAAGGGTCACAAATGGTAGGTTCATCCATGTCTTGATAATTACATGTGATGATTAACTAGTTTTTTGGTAATTTAATCTCCAAAATTTTGAAAATTTTTATTTTAAAGTTCTGGAAACTATCTTTATTCATCGGAATGGATGGTGTCCATATGGTTCACTTGTGCCCTTTGAGGAGGAAAAGTTACTTAACAACCATCAATTAGTTTTTAGAGGATGATATTGAAGACATAACATTTTAGGATAATGTGTGGTAACATAATATAAAAATAGAAATAACTAGGATGATTATCAAGACCCACCTCATCAAGTTTTTTGGTGTCGAGCAATATGATTAAATAATTTTACATGACTGATATAAAGGAACTGATAACATGGTTAGGATTCAAAGATAACATGTTAGTGTTTTAAATTATTCAACTTTCCAGATTTAGTTTACTAGAAGGAGTATCTCTCATATTTTTTCTTTGGTCATGTATAGGCAGTGACAATTGATGACTTCAACATTCTAGTAGATTTTTTAGAAATGTAATTCTTCTAATTATTTAATAAAGCTTGTCTAAATTCACTATAAGGTGGTAAATTTTGGAATCAGTTCATCAAATGAGGATTTGTGAACAATCTACTGGTTTTAATGGTTGAGGAAATGATGGCTATATGATATCAAAGGAGAGACCAAAATCCAATAGAGGATTGAATGTGAATCTTGAATGTCAATGATACCTATTAAACCATCCAAGGATCTCTATAAAATAGATGTGGGACTAGATTATAAATAAAAAAGGGACCATATAGTAACTTAAATTAATCCCTACATGTGAATAAGTGTAATTATTGGGTATTTTACTAAATAAATTGTAATCCTTCTATTTCCAGTGAAATAATGATTTTCAGTGTTCTACTATGGATATAGGATGAAAGTTTGGACCATGTAATATTTTTTTATCCATTTTACTTTTATTGTTGCCCATTTTTGAATGTTTTTGTGTGATTTTCTTGAAATCATGTGTGTGGAATGTGATATAATGGAGGCTATTAAGGTTAGTTAGAATTACTAATTCTAGTGCTTTAAGATGTGATAAATTCTAGTGGTTTGAATTACTTAGTGAAAGCCCACTAGTGTGTGAAATATTTTGGTGAACTCAAGTTTTATTATCCATTATTTTTAAGGATCCCCCTTCAAAATAGTATACCCCATTATTCTTATCCTTAAATTCAACATTTTTATACTCCCATATGGAAATTTTTACATTGGTTTAGTTATTTCATGTTGTTGTTGTTGAGGTTGAGTTTTAGCCAGTGGTGGATCCTATAATATAACATTCTTAAAATTTGGGGAATACATAATTTTTCTATTGAATGAAAAAATGGTCATTTATACTTTTATAGACCTTTTATTTTGTGATGGAAGTTTTGACCATGATTTTTACTTGGTTTAATATAGTTCATATTCCAAAAATTTTGTTATGTCAGTAAATTCTCAAAATTCTCCATAGTATTTCTGTGGGATGATCACAATGACCAGTTAATCTTGCAAGTTCACTACACAAATTTTAGGAAGTTTCTCTAATGAAAATTTCAATTCTATTGAGTGTGTTGAAATTTACCATCATGTAATAAAGTTATTAAACCTTTAATTCACTATCTATTTACAGTTAGAGAGGTCACTGATATGTATTCTTCTATTTATCAAGCTAAACTAATATAGGAATTTTCTAAGGAGTTATTCAAAGATGAAGATCTATCTATATGGAAAGATGGTATAAAATATAAAGGATGTCCCTTCCAATGTATAGACAAAGAAGTTGAGTTTGAATAAATAATATTGTTTATAGGTTACCAAAATAGATCAACATCAAGATGAAAAGTGAGTGAGATGATACTTTGAATCCACCATAACATTTATGGTTAAAAAACTGGGGTTGATGAAGTTAAATGGTGGAGGAATCAAATAAACCCACTATAGATATAACCTCTTCTATGACTATACTAGTGAGTACTTTTCTTCAATGGAATTTAACTAGGATGTAATGGATTTGTAAATTTTAGTTGGTATTATCATTACTCCTTGCATCAAAGTGTTCCTTGGGTGACTCTCCTAGGTTAGAGTTGAATAATAATTTGGTTGATAAAACTCCTGATGGTCCAAATGGGATGAGGTTAGCTGGATGTTTTAGTGTGTCTTGTATTTAATTTTCAATGTAGGTTTCACCATTTCCAAGAAATAAGTTTCTTCTTGGGGAAGTGGGTCACCTACAGGCAGGGGTAGATTTTTTTCTTAAATTTCATCGACATTATGGGAGTTTCCCTGAGATATATCAACACTATATAGATTTTATAGAAATGATTCATCAGTCAATCCTTCTAAGTAAACATGGGAGAACCCGATGTAGAAAGCAAGTATTCATAACCTAGACCCTAAGGTTGTCCACGAACATTTATTAATGTGGAACCATCTCAGAATATATTTTCTTAGGGGTGGTACAAAATATTTTCAAGATGATTCAGGAAACTCCGATCATCTTCAAAAAAAAAACAACAAAATGTTCAAGTTAAATTTACATTACCTTACCATTTTTTAACCCCCCTGTCAAATATAATAAGTAAGAACTATAATAGAAAAATAAGAGAGAATATAATACCTCAAATTCAGAATTTTCTAGGGACTATCCATATTTTTAGATTCAAGTATAATTTTTTAAACTTTGGTAGCTTCACTTCCTTTGTAAATTCCCTTAAAAGGGATTCTATCCATACATATTCACCTTTAATTCTCATCATGTAAGAACACAACCAATGGAATTGGGAGAAATGTGGTTCCACTAGAATATTCTTAGTTTGAGCAGTGGTAATTATAACTTGTTTCTCATCCTATATAAATTATTATTGGAAACTATAACATTTTTATAAATCTTTATTCTTATCCTCTCTTTGAGTCTCCAAGCATGTTCACTTTAAGGAAATATGAAATTTTTACATTCTTAACTCCTCTTTATAGACAGAATGGATTTAATTTATCTAAAAAGCATAACAACTTGATTCTTTTCTTATTGATAGATCCTATTATACATTTTAAAATTTTCAAACATTATAATTAGTATATCATTAGACTAATTCTATTCCTTTACAAGCTTATTGGGTCAACTCTTCTTTCATGATTTAGAACCTAAGGCAACTATAATTTCTTATATCACCTAATTCTCAATTTGGGATGGTTATTTATTCTCATAAATAATTAAATGATACATGACATGATTATACCAGTATTAATCATATAAATTACCACCAATTTTTCACATTTTATAATTTGTTTTAATACATTTAAATATGTCCCTTTTGGATAGGTTTTTCTTCATCTGTTATGTTTGTTTCTTTGAAACAATTCTATTCCTCTCTCGAGCTATGATACTGATTGATTTAAGACCTATTTAATTTACACATATAGAAATATCATTCCAAAAATCAAAATTCCTTTTCCTCAATTTATAGAAACACAAAAATGTTCCAATTAATGTTGATTTTTTTTTCTTATAGGTACAGTTTTTTCAGAACTGATTTCATGCTAATTTTGGACTGGAACCTTAAAATTTTGAGTTCCTTTTGGGGAGAAGTTTCTCTTGGACATGCTCACACATTTCCTTGACACCTTAGTGGTTTTACCAAATTTTTTAGGATTCTAAACTTGTATAGATTTTTTTTCTCCACTTCCAAAAGATCCAGATTTAGTGATAGTAGATTTAACTACATAGTGGGTTTCCTTTTTTCCATTTAGATGAGGTGGAGGCTTCTCCACATGATTTCACACCCTCTTTACCACTTACATGAGTCCCTTTTTAGGTAAGCACACTTCTAAAATATGAGTTTTAGCACTTATCTTCATATCTTTTTCAGAAGTTTTGATTTACACCAATTCTAAATTTCTCAATTTGATCTCCAGCTCAAGACACTTAAGACTAAATGTATTTCTCTTTATCACGACTATATTTAGTCTATATTCCCATTCACACTCCTACTTTTGAATTTTTTCCTCATACTACTTACTACTTTAATTTAGTGAATTTACAAGGTCTTTGATTATTTTAGCTCTCTATTCCAATTGAGATTTTATGAAAAAAAGTATAGCCTTATGAGATTCTTTTAAAACATAGATCTTATCTTTATTGATTTTACTAACCAAAACTTTCTCATTAATGAAAAATTTAAAGTTTTATCTATCCATTGAAAATTTCTCTCCACTAATCTATAAGTATTGATCCTTAGATTTGAGATCCTTGATGAGAGAGTTATTCTTCTATAAATTTCATGCCAATATGTTTTGTACAGCTCCAAAATCATCTATCAGTTTTATTTTTTGATAATCTAGATCTTTAATAAATCCAAATACATGAGAAATAATTTCATTAGAAACATTATTCAAATAAATTCCAAATTCAAAAAAGTGGTTATCAGTAGCTATAATCCCATCAATATCATCACAAATAGAATAAATAATATCACTATGAATACCTTCAGTTAGTGGTGATTCCTCTTTCATTATTGAGGTTCTTATCATATTCATGTACTTTTTATTTATATTGTTTTCCCAAGTATTAAGAGATAATTCCACTTGTGGATAAAAAATAGTGGAATCAAATCTATCAATTCGAGGCACTTCAATATCAAAAATATTAAATATTAACTTCATATATTATTGTAAAAAACATGGAAATTATAATTGAGATTCAACTATAGGTGAACCTGTGCTCTGATAACAATTGAAATACTCCATGGGATTGGGTACAGACACCTGGGGGTGAATTAGGTGTGGCATATTTTTACCAATTAACAAATATTATTTAAACTTTAACCCCCTTTGGTAATTAACCGTTGTTAACTATTAGGATATGAATGAATATATTTACCTTTTACCTAACATACAACTACCACATACAATTCAAGTAAATAAATAGGGATGACACATATTATTTTTACAAGGTTTGGTACTAATACATACTTCTTGTTGTGATTGATTATTTCCCCCAAACAAAAATTCTCTATTATAATCAAATATCCATTAAAATGGGTTCAGTGCATCCCACACTTACAATTCTAGCATCTCACTGGACTTATATTACCTATTTCCAAAAGTAATTCCATAATATATTTATGCTGAGATCATGAATTTTCATCATGCTATCTAAGTATACCCTGAGTCACATATGTTCCATAACATACCACCACGTATATGAAAGTGTTGTCTTCCAATATCCTCCTTTTAAGTATATCATTTGTTCAATAAAAGATTCTTCTACATCCATAAGATCATATCTACTCCCTCTCATAGTAGTGTATTTGAATGCCAACAACTCCTCAAGAATAGCTCCTTTAATTCGGTCACTGCTCAACTCAGCTTCATAGACTTAAACTAAATTTTTTCACTTGGATTTCTAAATTCTTCACTCAAACTTAGAATAATAATATAGGTTAAGACCAGATCTCTATATTAATACTACCTAAGTTATTGATGATCCCTTATTCTAATCCAGCTCACTGATCACTGACCGGTGGTCAAAATCCTTTTTTTCCTTCAGTTTTGATACACAATGAATCTACTAATTCAACTTATTCTTCTTCTATGATACAACATGCAGTGACCTATTCTACTTATTGTTCTTAGAGATATTCAAGTTCTCTCAACTTACTTCATTTCACTCTTTAGAAGCTTATTCTTCCTCATTATCCTCAAACTGCATAACTTCTCACACACATGGGAAGCTACATTAAATTCATTATTTTATTTTCAATATTCACAAATGGTATGGAGAGGAAACAAAGTAGAAACTATTAACTCTCACGATCTCATGTTTTATTTTTCAATGGTTGTCTTCATTAAAATGACAACCTTGCCCTCATATTTATTTTCTTATCATTTTTTTGGCTTATTAGAATATATCTTTAGATATTATCACCAGAAGTAGCAACTCATTCTTCCAAAAATACTTACACTAAAATATATAGCTTAAATTTTCCAAAAATATATAAAATATGAATAAAATAGATCTTGTGGTGTAGAACTCGTCCTTTCTGCATGAGATATTTTCATGAAAACAAAAAAATCTTAAATTTTAGACTTTTACATAGAAACAATATATCATCTCTTATTTTTTATTTCTCAAATATCTTTAGTTCAAAATGATTTTAATATTAAATGAATAGTTGAGATTCAATTTATTTTCATTTTAATTATTCTTTAAACCCTAGTAATTTCGTTTTCAACATCATGAAATAAATATAGTGGTTCTTCTCATTCTTTTTCCTCTAAATAGGCTTAGATCATAGATTAAATAAGCTTCATGATGTTTCAATATTTAATACACAATACAAGAATCATCATATTTTATTTTCTTCTTTAGAATCATCATTTTGGAAACTCATAAATTTTCACCCATGATGTAAGGTAAATTCAATTATATAAGCTTCATCTTTACATACATATACTCAACTACATAAGGGTTTCTTTTATGTGATTCTTAACATATTAGAATTTTTCTACATGGTGCTCCAGTGACAATTCACTTATATGGTTCTCATTAGGGTATGTTCATATGAATTTAGATATGTAGAAAATTTCAACAACATGTATTCACATACGTCAGCTAGAACCCTTACATCATATCTTAAATGTGTCTTGAATTCTATTATGTCAGTCTTCACATACGTGAATTTTATTATGGGGTCATTACTAGAAATATGAAATTTATCCACAGTTTATTTTTGTATTAGAGATGATTTAAAATGCATTTAATTTCATTACCTATGTTTTCTAAAAACATAGAGAAACATAATGTCACTAATTATCCATGCTTATAAACATTTATAATTAGAGACATTTGTAAACATGGCTAATTAGAGGTGTTTGTAAATGAATTGAATTAGCTACATTTATAAATGTTTTGAAATAGCCTTGTTTGTAAACATCACAAATTATACATGTTTAGAAACATCACCAACTAGCCACATTTGTAAACACCACAAATTAGTGATGTTTATAAATGCGGGTAATCATAATTTTTATAAATGTGGCTAATTTATGATGTTTATAAATGTGGATAATTCGTGATGTTTATAAACATGGATAATTAATGACACAGTGTTTCCCTATGTTTTTGGAAAACATAGGTAATTGCATTTATTTTGTTTTAAAAAATCATTAATGAAAAAAATGTTTCTAAAACGATACACTAATTATTTTATTGATATCATTTTATAATTGATTAATTTTTTATTTCAATTATTAAATGCATAATTTTTTTATTTAAAAAACATATTTTTTTATTGAAATATAAAATTACAGTTAACTAAACAAAAATAGAATCAATATGAAAAAATAAACACACAAATGTTTTTTTTTAAATTTTTGAATAAATCCACTTTTAATCTCATATTCTTCACATAAAGGTACAACGACCCAATTTTTAGTAAAAAACATATCGAAGTAGCTAAAAAACATAAAAAAAATATCCAGTTTAAAGCCTTCCAAGCACATCACATAATATAAGAACCCCCTCATAGGAAACCTATCTGATGTAAAAAATGAGGACTATATTGTATGACAACACCAAAAAATGCACATGTACCATTTTATAAAAAATAAATAAACATGAAATTCATAAATCATCATTTAGATCAAGATGAATGAGAAAATATTTCATCCCCATTGAAAAATGGCATTGTATGTATTCTTACTCGATCAGTTATCTTCAAAATAAAGAATACAATAATGTAATTCAAAAAATATAATTTTTTTTAATAAAATATAAACATTATTTAATTCATCAACAATAATTTATATGTTTGAAATAGGGGAAAATATGAGGGAATATATCCCTGGTGATTCAACATTAATAACCAAATAATCACATCAAGTTGCGTCTTTAATTTAACAACTTCAACTTCAAGATTTCTATTTGATATAAATGATTAGTTCATCTCACCATACACATGAGATAAAAAAACAAATACTTATGATGGTGAAGGACCCAAGACCAGACCTTGGGAAAATCCCTTGATTTCTTCACAACCAAAATCTCATCCCAATGAATCATCACTGAAAATCTCTTATGAAATAGGTATAGATTCATACTTTTTATTTTTTCTACAATAATTAAAAAGAGAAATAAAGTTACTCTTTCTGAAACAACTTAACTAGATAGATTAAAATTCCAAAAATAATTATACTATGTACACATATGTCTCTAGAATTATCATTAAAAAATATTGTGTTAATATTTTTATGTGTAACGGTCCAAACTTCTCCTCTATTAACTTTTCAATGAAGCTTTGCTCCTAAAATTTAAAAGTAGATTATAATAAATCTAATAATAAGAAAATATCTATATTATTTTTAATAATTTGGACCTACCATTTTTTCCTTTTGTCATGCAATTCTTTTAGATCCATTGGTATGTGTAATCAAATGTAACTTTATAAATTCTTTATTTTTTATCTTTATTGTATAGAATGCACAATAAAGAAACAATAATAATTATAATTAAAGAAAACAAAATCATAATAAATACATGAGAGTACCAAAATTTCTATCCTTAGAAGATGGTTTAAAAAAACAACCCAATGATCAAGATTAAATCCATTTGGAACCATTTTTACCAACTCATGCTTAATATGTGTGCTATCATTGCATGAATTCCACAAATCATACCAGAACTCTTTCCATTTTGTCCAATTTGGTGTACCTCTCGTTCCCCTCGTTGTTTGATTTTCATGATCACAATCACCTTATTTTGTGTCTAACCTTGTTTTTAAGTGTTGTGAATGATAGGCAAAAGATTTCCAAAGGATTGGCCCAAGAATGGACAAGAAGTGGACTGAAATTCAGTCCACCGGCCAACCGGTGTGATAGCACCGGCCAGCCGGTGGACCTGGCAGAGGCATTGCCCACTGCCAGGTTCCACCGGTCAGCCGGTGGCTCTGTCACCGGCCAGCCGGTGGCAACCTGATGCAACAGTGTTTGCTACTGTCTCTCCACCGGCCAGCCGGTGGCTCTGGCACCGGTCAGCCGGTGCTGCCTGGGCAGAAGGGCTTCTCAACATTCAAGGCACCGGCCAGCCGGTGTCCCTGCACCGGTCATCCGGTAGCCCAGTCAAACTAGCCGTTGGGTTTGACCAGTCAACCCTCTTTTGGCCTCCAACGGCTCCGAGGACTTCTCCAACGGCTCCGAAGGCCCCCAATGGGTTCCATGCCTATAAATAAAGGCCAAGGAAGCCCCAGACACCAACTGGATCATATACCAAGCGCTCGGACATATTGTTGCACATTTGGCGAACCTCCGGCGCTCCACCTTCAAGGATCCTCAAGTGCTCCAACCAATTTCCAATCCAAGGAGCACCTCAAGAAGCTTGGGAGAGCACGCTACATCAACTCCATCATCCAATTGGCGCCCAAGTCTTCCTCCAATACGGTTTCTCTTGTTTATTTATTTTGAGCTTAAAATTGGGTTTGTGCCTACAAACCCCAACACCTTTTCTCATCCCCCTTTCTTTTGGGTTTCACATCACCATTAAGGTGTGAAGATGTTTCTTCAAGCCTTTCCTTTTAAAAGGATTGTGTCACCGGTGAGCTAGCCTTCACCCGTTAAAAAGGCTAGTGGGTTCTTGCTATTCCATTGAAAGCAAGTGGGTTCTTGCTTAACCACCAAAAGCAAGCTGTAATAGGTCCTAGTGCTACCTCAAAGCCTAGTGGGTTTCTTGCTAAAACCATTGAAAAGCAAGCGGTAGGAATCTCTCAACGGTTGAGTTGGGAGCGGAGACGTAGGCCGAGTTTTGGCCGAACTCCGTTATCAATTTCTTGTGTGATTGCCTCCTTTATTTCTGCTACACTTTCACTTTGATTTTAATTTGTCAATTTTTTTTAAAAGGCAATTCACCCCCCCTCTTGCCATCCTTCCCGTTTTTGTTCCGACCTAACAATTGGTATCAGAGGGAAAATTTGAATAATTCCCTAACCCGGTTTCAAATTTAAGATCCTATTTTTTTTTGATGGCTTCTACCGCTTCTTCCTCTCAATCCCCCGAAGGACATTCTTTGGATCGTGCTCCATTCTTTGATGGAGCCGATTATAGTTTTTGGAAAACCCGCATGACCACATTTCTTAAAAGTATTGGATATCCTATTTTTAAAATTGTCATGCATGGTTATACTCTCTCTAGTAAAGATGAATCTCAATGGACCCCCGTAGACATTGCAAATTTCGAGCTTGATGGCAAAGCCATGAATGCTCTACATTGTGGGTTAGATAGTAATGTTTTTAATTGCATTTATACTTGCTCTACTTCACATGATATTTGGAAATATTTAGAGCTAACCCATGAAGGTACTATCATGGCTCAAAAGCAAGAACCCGCTCAAAAGCAAGAACCCGTTGCAAAATCCGTACCCGCTTGCCCACTTCACAAGAAAAGGGCCAAGAAAAAGAAGTAAAAGAAGAAGTCTTCAAAGGCAACATGGAGTGATAGCTCCTCCTTCTCCTCCTTCTCCTCGAGCGACCAAGGTACAAAATGCCTAATGGCAAAACATGAGGTATCATCATCCTCTTCCTCTTCTTCATCCTCTAGTTCTTCAAATTCTTTCAATCATTTGTCTTATGAAGAACTCCAACATGCTAGAGACCAATTAGAAAGTGGTTTTCATAAAATTTCTTATAAATTTGTTTCTTTGAAAAAGAATTTCAAAAAACTTTCCTCCGAAAAAGAACAACTTCTCAAAGAGAAGGAGGAACTCTCCCTAAAAATCCAAAATTTCCCAAATGTTGATTCTTTGGAATCAACCATCAAGGACCTTAGAGAATCTCTTGCTAAATTCACCAACGGGGAACAAAATCTGAACAAACTCTTAGGTTCCCAACGAATTTCAAGAACCACCCAAGGGCTAGGATATACCAATGTAGCTTCCTCCTCCCATGCTCCAACTGTTTTTGTAAGGGGGATCTCTAGTTTTAAATTTTGCAATTATTGTAAAAAACCCGGGCACCTCATTTATGAGTGTGATTGCAAAAATGCCCGGTATGGTAGGCCCAAATCGATTTTTTATTCGGATGAATTCTATAGGAGAAGACCCGCCATGAGACAAGTATGGATTGAGAAATCCCTTCTTGCGAGTCTCTCCGGGCCAAAAATAGTTTCCTATCCCTGGTGACTTATTGTTTTTATTTAG
The DNA here is from genome assembly GCA_963277665.1 of Viscum album. Classification (NCBI taxonomy): domain Eukaryota; kingdom Viridiplantae; phylum Streptophyta; class Magnoliopsida; order Santalales; family Viscaceae; genus Viscum; species Viscum album. Next base: position 20,489,440 of record OY728142.1, read on the forward strand.
GGGGAGTATTTTCAAAGCCTTGTCTTAGATTCAAACTTTCAATTTCAACACTTGGTATCAAAATTTTTCATTCAAAACTTTCAATTCAATTTTTCATTTCAAAATTTTTGATTCAAAACTTTCAATTCAAATTTCAAAAAATTTCAATTGGTTTAAAATCTCCATCTTGTTTAAAGTTTCCCTCAATCAAGTTTTATGCCCCGTGCTATTTTGATAATCACAAAGGGGGAGAAATTCTTGATTGATTGGGGGAGAATCCTTTTGATCATGCTTAGCATTTACTTTCCTTATCCTTTAAGCATGTCTTTCTTTTATGTGTTTTTACTTTAAATGTTTTGGTGATTGTGATCATCAAAATAGGGGGAGATTGTTGTACCTCTCGTTCCCCTCGTTGTTTGATTTTCATGATCACAATCACCTTATTTTGTGTCTAACCTTGTTTTTAAGTGTTGTGAATGATAGGCAAAAGATTGCCAAAGGATTGGCCCAAGAATGGACAAGAAGTGGACTGAAATTCAGTCCACCGGCCAACCGGTGTGATAGCACCGGCCAGCCGGTGGACCTGGCAGAGGCATTGCCCACTGCCAGGTTCCACCGGTCAGCCGGTGGCTCTGTCACCGGCCGGCCGGTGGCAACCTGATGCAACAGTGTTTGCTACTGTCTCCCCACCGGCCAGCCGGTGGCTCTGGCACCGGTCAGCCGGTGCTGCCTGGGCAGAAGGGCTTCTCAACATTCAAGGCACCGGCCAGCCGGTGGCCCTACACCGGCCAGCCGGTAGCCCAGTCAAACTAGCCGTTGGGTTTGACCAGTCAACCCTCTTTTGGCCTCCAACGGCTCCGAGGACTTCTCCAACGGCTCCGAAGGCCCCCAATGGGTTCCATGCCTATAAATAAAGGCCAAAGAAGCCCCGGACACCAACTAGATCATATACCAAGCGCTCGGACATATTGTTGCACATTTGGCGAACCTCCGGCGCTCCACCTTCAAGGATCCTCAAGTGCTCCAACCAATTTCCAATCCAAGGAGCACCTCAAGAAGCTTGGGAGAGCACGCTACATCAACTCCATCATCCAATTGGCGCCCAAGTCTTCCTCCAATACAGTTTCTCTTGTTTATTTATTTTGAGCTTAAAATTGAGTTTGTGCCTACAAACCCCAACACCTTTTCTCATCCCCCTTTCTTTTGGGTTTCACATCACCATTAAGGTGTGAAGAGGTTTCTTCAAGCCTTTCCTTTTAAAATGCTTGTGTCACCGGTGAGCTAGCCTTCACCCGTTAAAAAGGCTAGTGGGTTCTTGCTATTCCATTGAAAGCAAGTGGGTTATTGCTTAACCACCAAAAGCAAGCTGTAATAGGTCCTAGTGCTACCTCAAAGCCTAGTGGGTTTCTTGCTAAAACCATTGAAAAGCAAGAGGTAGGAATCTCTCAACGGTTGAGTTGGGAGCGGAGACGTAGGCCGGGTTTTGGCCGAACTCCGTTATCAATTTCTTGTGTGATTGCCTCCTTTATTTCCGCTGCACTTTCACTTTGATTTTAATTTGTCAATTTTTTTTAAAAGGCAATTCACCCCCCCTCTTGCCATCCTTCCCGTTTTTGTTCCGACCTAACACAATTGATGTAAAAATGTAACTCCTATGGAGATAAATCTCAACTATGAACATTCCATTCAAATAAATTTAGTAGGGTCAATTTTAAATAATTTAAATATTATCCCACATGTAGGATCACTTTCTCAACAATTTTACCTTGTTGATATTTTTGTAGCACTCATCTTTATATATAGGTTTAAATTTTCTCCAACTCCCATAACATATGAGGGATTATTTAAAGTATATATACAAATGAACTAAGAACCTATTCAATAAAAAACACTCTCCTTGATAGGTTGTCCTATATCAATCCACTCCAATATAATCTTTACATAATTTAGTGACCATACATATTTTTATATGATATGTTTAGTATTTTTCATGTTATTATTGTTTTTAATAACAAATATTTTTGTATAAAGAAAGACTAATTTGTTTTTAATTATTTATTGTTTTTTTATCCTTACTAATAAATTCAACACCTATAGATATATTATTCATAGAAAACACTATAGGTCATGTAGGGTATGTATAAAGTTACTTTTCTTCATGATCTTTTTCTAGGTGGTTGACCGCATGCGGTGATTGGCAGTTTTACTCAAGTGGATTCTCAAGAAAAGATACCCAATCATAATTAATATACATGTTGGGAAGTGAATGTTTCATTATCACAAATCTTGAATATGAATAACATAATTTATAAATCAAAAGTCTATAAATTTTAAATAAAAAAATCACATACAATTACAAGGTGAATATAAGACTCAACAAACAATATATTCCCCACCCTAATAGGAAATAAATTTTCCATATTGTGTAGTTTATATAGTTCATATTCATGATAATTCTATTTATCTTCCTCACCCATGCCAAAAATATCTTATGCATTTAAATGCACATGGATGCTCCGTTTTTTACCCAGCTCATCTTCAACATAATATACCATTTGAGCCTTATAATCCTGGATGTACAAATCATCACTATCATTATATCCAGTGTCTGTTAACTATCCAAAATTTACTACTTTAAATCCCAATTCATCAATTAAGATTACTCTATCATTAGCTGTCTTCGGTCACTTGAATTTGAATATGGTCACATAAAAGTGTCCATGATGGCCTATCTCAATAATATCTACAATATTTACATATTAAGGAACACCTTATAATATCATTTGATCATAACTTATATGTGCATAACCCCTTGTTCCAAAAGTACTAAACACTGTGATTTTTGAGTTCAAAGACCTTGATCAGGTTCCAAAGTACAGAACCAGAATCCATTAACATAATATGTAGTATATCATTTTTTATAACCAATGGGACCCATATTTGGATAATTTAAGTCAATAGATAGGGATTCATGTGAATTTGAATTTGTAAGTAAAATATAATGAAAATAATAATACCAAAAAAATGAAAAAACCATTAAAAGGCATAGAATCTTTACTCATCAAGAAAACCATTTAATAAATTATTTGTGGACCCTCTTGTCTATATCAGTAGAATAACATGTGTAACTTCTTAATTTTATCCATACAATATCTCTAAATTCTCTATATAAAGTATAAAAATTGACTACGTAGTTCCAATTTATAATTAAGTCACATACTAATAGTCACATTTCTTATTGTAATAATGGATCCAAAATTGTAAAAATTTTCAAGAAATGATGACATTATTATAAATTTTCCCTTGGAGAAAGAGTAAAATAATTAAAAACAACAAAAATATTTCTATTGATAGAAAATGAAATGTGAGTAGAAAATCCACCAAATATAGTTCATTGACATATCCAGTATGATTGAACTCATTCTCAATTTCATCTGAATAACTTGAGAAAAATGTTAAATCTTCTTGGTCCATGTAACCCTTGGCTATTAATCCTTATAGTTCATCCCTATTATGTACATAATACTTTAGTCTCCCCATGTACCCAATACAAAACAATGCATCAAAATAAAAAGCATATAAATAAAATAAAATAAAATATATGGAAGAAATATGGATATTTATTTACTTATCTATGGGATAAATCCATAGATATCGAACATTCAATCTAAATTTAACTTCATCAACCAAGTTCATGATTAAATAAACCATCACTGTGAACAAGGATGGTGGAAATAACATTTAAAATGACATAAACAATGAACAACTCGAGCCTAAAGAGGATTGAGTTCATTGAAATGTATCACCTTAGTATATATTTTCCTAAATAATAAACACAATTAGATTAAATGGGTAGACACCTTTTTTATAAGTTTCCTCATCATAACCAAAGGTAAAAGATGTCCCATCAAAATGTGTGAGCCATGAATTTTTATTCCTCTAATATTTCATTGACTTATATCAATGTGTCTATATATGTTACTTGAATAACCATTTGAAACTATTTCATTTTGTAATACATTGATAAAAATATCATAATTTTATTTTTTAAGGTAAACATGGTAGGGACATATCTTTCATCTTTATTAGGCCAAAGATCAAGCTTAATTCCCATTTCCTGCAAGTCTGTTTGAGCATTCAAGTGATATGTTGATTTTCCATATTCATTAAATAATGGAAATATAAAATTATTACATATATATTTTTCAATATACATGACATCCAAATTATGGTGTAATAAAATATTCACCTCATATGCAAGTTGAAAATATACACTATTTTTTCAAAAATTTTGTTCTTCACATTGAGTATTATTATATATCCATGGTTTTTTGGCCCCTATTTTAAAATATGGTTCTTTCTTAAATATAATATTGATTTTCTCCACATATCTAAAGTTTTTTTCACCCATTATTTTAATAGGTGAATTTATAATTTCTATTATTCAGTTAAATTGCTTTCGAGATCACCTAAATTCATGTTTAGGATTCAAAAATCATCAATGACCCATGAAACATGACTTTCTACTTTGAGGAAGTTGTAAGGGTGTTGGGTCAAAAATTTATGATGGACAAGCTAATATAGTATGTGTGTTCCATACAGATAAATTACCAATCCTATAAAAATCAGTAATAGTTTGCAATAAATCTGTACGCATATTAAACACCAAATTACTAAACTAATAAAAAGTTTTGACACTTATATTTAACAAATATTTCAATTATTCTATTAATTTCTGAAGATATACATCAATATCATTACTCAAAGATCGTTTATCAGTAATTATCATCAAAATCATGAATTAGATTTATTTCATTCACATATAGTTTGGAATATTATAGTTAATGATTACATCAAGATAGATGTTATAACTCATACTTAAACTACTAAATTGATTGAATCCATTATTAGATAACCCAAGATGTACATTTTTAGAGATAAATAAAATTCATGATTCATTTTATCAAATTTATTCGATTCTTAAGAGTCCCGTGGATGTCATAGAACACCTTCATCATTCATTTATGATGTATTCCATTAAATTTTCTTGGTTTTTTTAGTTGACATAAACCATATTTTCAATCATGACTTCAAAGGAAAACATCTTAAAACTTTTATAGGTAATTTATTCTTATTTTAAATTTTATACTCTCAATTAACCCTTATTTTCCATCTAGACATACTAAACTTCTTATAATTTTCTCTATCCGCGTCATCTTCAAAATATAACATACAATCATTAGGACAGACATCAATTTTGGTATAATTAAGTCCAATTTTTAAAATGATATTATTATATTTATAAAAATAAGATGGAATATTAGAATTCTCAAATTAATATGAAAAAAATTCCAATATCATAGATATTATATTAACACTTATATTGCACACAAATTTTATATGATATAATTTAACCAAGAAAGAAAGCTTGGAATATCTTTTACACCCTTCATACAAACTTTTTCATCCATCCTTAAATATTTCAAAATAGTCTTTAGAGTTATTAACCATTTTTATAATAACATCAACTTACTTTGAATCCACATGATGTTCATTATTGTGAAAATAGGTACATGAATCATTAAATACATCAAACATAGGGTTGATTCATTATTTATATCTTTATCCTTATATTGTGTTGATGGTGTTTCAACTATAATGTTTACAAAAATTGTCTCACCATGCCTATTGAAAATGGTATAACCAATTAGCAATGGATTAACTATCAAATTATCATATACAAATTCTCTAATTTCCTATTTTTTAATCTTGCATTCTGGACTTGAGAGAATTATCTTCTCCCCACTGCTTAGTTTAGAAAATGCAATGTTTAAAAATTTATTTAATACTTCTTTATAAAAAAGAGTGTTATGAGGATTTTGAGTCCTTGACTTATCCATTTTTTTGAATTAAAGAACAACTTATAATAAACAAAATATGTATAAAAGGTAACGATTTATTTTGATATCAACATATAAACTGTCAAAAAATCAATGAGAGAAACAATACCAAAATATATTATTTTAATACAAAAAAACTATTGAAATAAATAAATGGATTCACCATTTGTATAAAAAAGAATTGTTTAACCAAAATATATCAAAATGAAAATTCATTCAATGAAAAAATAAAATGGATTTATTACATGTAGAATCAATTTTAGTTTTGACGAAAATTATATATTTTTTAAAATAAATAACTTAGAGATGCGTTTATAAATTAAATCAATATTCAATAGCACAATTTTTTTTTGAATAAAATAGATTTAAAGTTAAATTATATAATCAAAATTTACTTTTGGGAAACCAGATCTGAGGTATCCTTCAATATCAAATGGTTGAGACCCCACACAAACAAAGACATGAAAAGGACTGAAATAGTGGGTTTGGAAAATTTAGAATATAAAACTCCATGACTAGAGAATACCTAGGCTAACAATGGGAAATTACGTAAAACAATCACAACTTTCAACTGACAGAGATCACTATTATAGAGGGAGGCGACATGTGAGTGTGATTTTGATAGTCCTAAGGAGATTGTTGTTGCAGAGGGAGATCACTGTTGTAGTGGGAGATCCTTGTTATAGAGCAAGGCTACATCAACAATATGAGTGAGCAGAGTGAGACAACGTGTGAGGGACGATTTTGAGTGTGTAGAGGGAGGTGGTGACTGAGTGAAGGCGATGTGTGACGGTGGCGTTTGAGTGAGTAATGGGAGGCGGTGAGTGAGGGAGATCACATGCAGAGGGAGGGAATGGGGTCGACGTCTATAGAGGAGGTTTTCAACCATAACTATAGATGATTTTCTTATAAGAAACAAGAAATCCCCCTTCCATATTTCAAAACATGAACAAAAAAAATCAAGAATGACCCATATTAACAAATATATATATATATATTTATTTATATTTAAAAATACATATATACATATATACATATATATGTTTATATATATTTTCATTATATATATATGTTTATATATATATCTTTATATATATATATATATATATTTAAAAATACACACACATATATATTGATATTTTTAAAAATACACACACACACATATATATTTATATTAATATATATTAATATTTATATATATATATATATATATTTAAAAATAAATAAATATATATATTTACACACATACACACAAACACCGTCGATGGCGGGGTGGCTCAGTAGGGGGTTTGGTGCGGTGGTCGCAAGGTCGAGTCCCCTAACTGGTTTTATTTTGTGTATTTTGTTGTAATCAACCTATATATATATATATATATATATATATATATATATATATCTCCACCATTGGTGGTGGAGTGGATTGGGTTGGAGGGGGCAGGCTGCAAGGTCAAGTCCTTAGTTCTGTGTGTTTCTTTCCTCACATTGTGTCATGCGGTGACAGATGTAATCTACCTTTAATATATAGATACATATATATGTATATATATGTATGTATATATATATATATTTAAATATATGTTAATGTATTCACACACACACACACATATATATCTTTATATATATATACATATGTAAATTAATATATAAATATTATGATATTTAAATATATGTTAAAGTAATCATATATATATATATATATATATATATATAAATTTATATATATGCATAGATAATTATAATTTTAAAGTTTCATTTTCATTTTTATATATATGTAAATTAATATAACTGTACATATAGATTTATATCTATACACATACATATAGTTACCAACATTTTAAAACAAAGGTAAAAAATATCACTAAAATATATATGTTTTTTAAAAACATGGCTAAAATAGCCAAATTTTCTTAAAAACATGTATACATTTAAAATTAACCATGTTTTTGAATGTGGCTAACAAAACTCACTAAATTAGCTATGTTTTGTAAAAAATGTGGCTAAATTTAAAATTATCCATGTTTAAAAATGTGAGTAAAAAAATTTCACTAAATTATCCACGTTTTCTAAAAATCGTGGCTAAAAAACATCACCAAATTATATTTTTTTAAAGTGGGTGGATTCACATACATGGTGGCTTCAGCTATGTGGATTCGTTAATGTTGCTGGAATTCATGTATGTGGAACCTGGAAAGATTTTCTAGATTTCATTAATTATGAACCATGGATCCTTTAGTCCACCTCCATCTATTATCAATCATCATCTAAGAGATATAAAAAAATAATTAACAACCTTCATGCGTGATCACTCAAGGATGGATCCTTTAGCTTCATCTAGCTCTCCAACTCTTTGAATCTGTTTTCTTTATTTAAACTACATCTCAATAAGTTGTTCACCCATAACAGATCAAAAACCAGTTTCTTCATCATCATTACCTTCAATCAAACAATTGAATACAATGATTCTTCACCATCAGAAATTTTCATAGATATGAAGAATAACTCTATAATTTTCTTATCTAAAGGGATTCTAGGAATCTATCCAGCTAGGCATTCCAAGTAGAGACCTCTTCCAAATTCCTTTTCTCATAAGATATATGATATTGTAGGGTTCTTGGAATCTAACTCTATAATCACCTTAACTATGTATCCAAAATGGGAGAACCTAAAAAAACCACTACCCTAACTCATGGGAAACATCAATTCTTCTTTGGTGGGTGGATACTCAATCCATCACCCTATAGACATTGACTTCCACATTTTTCATTAACAATAAATACAACAATAACATCACAAATCTGTTTGGTCACTTCAGGGAGGAAGGTAGATAATTTTTATTCCATAAACATAATAAAATTTAATTATACTTATTATACCAATGTCATTATATAATAATGAGTATAATAGATTTTTAGGATATGGAATAAGAAAGAAACTTGAAAGAACTTGGTTAAAATAATTACCTCTTCTTTTGATATCATCATTTAGACCACTCCCTAAGCCATATTGGATTATTCTTTTAGTGATACCATAACCTTTAGGATTTGGTAAAGAGGATTGGGGAGGGTTTTTGGTTAATTTTTTTCAATTTAAGAGGTTTTGTGCATGAGGAGATGTGAGGCAGTGAAAGGGTCCTTTTATAGTTGATAGGGGTGACATTTTGTAAATATTAATTTATTAATATAAAAATAGATGCATTATTCAAGGAAATTAGAACCAATATTGATAATTAGATAGAAAAAAGATAATTTATGGTCAATAAATCCCTTATCCACCCATTTATATATGATGTTTTGTGATATTTTGAGATGTTACCTCTTGATTTAGCATGTTTACCTCATTTTAACTTTTACTGGTAACTTATTTTTAGGAAAAAATAAAATTGATCTTATTATCTAATTTATGCATGATAATTATAAATAATAAACCCATTTTAATTGATTCAATTTCTAAAATTTATAAAATTTAACTTTAATTTAAGTAATACAAACAATATTTTTATTATTCACTAAAAATCAATTTTTTTTAAAAAAAACCCAGAAAGTTTACCCTAAACTAATTTTTACATGGTAAATCCAAAAAATTAATTCCATTTTATAAACTTCAAATTATAAAATTTTGTAATTTAACTTTTAAATTAAAACATAAAATATAACGAGAAAACATTTTTATAGGAAAATGTATTTTTAAAATTTAAGTGTTCTTAATCTCATTTCATATAAATTCCTAATAAAATGAGTTTTAATATATTTTTTTGTTCATTAAAACATTTTATTATAATAATCATTTAAAAGTGTCCAATTTAATTTATTTAGATAAAAATACATAATATATAGAAAAATACAATTCTTCAAAAAATAGGCCTTTGCAACAATAAATGATTTTATCACATCCCATTAATTATTTATATTTTAACCATTAAATTTATAAAATTAATTTATATTAGAACACATAAAACTAGTCTTACAAAATTTAAAATAAATCATTTTGATCATATTTTTATTACTTGGGGGTATTATTTTTCTTGTAATTTTATTAATGATATTTCACATTTTATTTTCATGTATTAATGTTTTTCTAATATCATAAAATATATCATGGATTATTTTATTTCAGTGTTGTGTATGATAAAATATATTCAATATAGTATTTATTTAAAGAGAAATACTAAAATATTGAGGTGTTATATAAAGGACCCTTGAGTTTTCTAAGATGAAATGTTTAAATATCATGTTTTAATAAATTCTATAAAATTTCATTTGTTAATATAAATTTACTGATTTGGAAGCTGAGCATGTCAATATTTATTAAATAAATATAATGTTAAGGATTGTCAGAGTTAAATTGAAATATGTTAAACATATATCATCCTTACTATTTCAAGACATGGGAGTTATTAAATAATCTTGTTTAATGTGATATATTAGCCTACATGTTTAGTATGTTCTAGATTTCTTAAGTTTGGAAATTTACTTTTCTAAAGGCATGTAAAAATATGCAACATGATAAAATTTAATGGGGTGATGTTTAAAATTCATAATATCCTATTATTAATTAAATTTAAAATTTTCAATTTGTTGAGTGATCAGGTTTGTTTAATTGTTAATGAAATATTCTTAGGAATTTGTTTTAGATTTGAACTTATTGATTTTAAAATCTTTTTATGCAGTTTGAAAATTAATATAGTATTGATTTGTATTTCTTGCTTAAATTTTATAAATAATGACATTATTTATTGGTAAAATGTTTCCTTAAATAAAATAATGAGGTTAATGGGTTTTCATTTAATAAAGTTGTATTAATTTTAAAAAGTAGTTTTTGTAAAATGGTTTGTGAGTGTTTTATAAAGGGTTTTATCAATGATTTTTTAAATAAAGATTTTAAAATTTTCTTGTAAAAGGGTTTGGGAAATAAAGTTTAAAATAAATTTGTAATATTTTTAATAAATGATTTTTTTTCTTCTAAAAAACGATTTAAAGTGATGAAATTGAAGTAAAATGGGTTTTTGTTTTCTTAAAAGGTACAACCAACATTTTCCCATGATGCAGTTAGTAAAGATTATTGTTTGGTAGACATGATTAGTGGGAAGAATAATGTGGCTATTTTGAATTCTTGATGGTTTTTTCTTTAGTTGTGTGGGGACTGGTGAGGTCGATGTGTTGATTAAAGGAAGGGATGATGTTGATCTCATAATATTATGATGTTTTTTCATATATAATGGGTTAGTTTTATGATTTGGTGATATTAGAGTGAATATTATTCCTTCTATTTGATCATGACTTATTTTTTTTAGTGTGTGATTTTATTTTTGAATAAAACTTTTTAATTTTGATGTATGGGTTTAAGACATGTATTTAGAACATCACCAATACATTATGATCAGAAAGCATAAGGAGGAGTCATTGGATGAGGTGATATTGAGTTTCTATCACCAAAGAGTGTAAAAGTTATTTTTTGGGGGGTGTAATGCCTTGATGTTGAGGAGTATTTAGAAGAGGTCGGGGTTTCCTTCAATTTAATAGGGAATCCTGTAATGTCTCGGATTTTTTTACCATGTTTTAATTTAATATTATGTGGGAATCATTTCGAGACCAGTCTTCGAGATGACGTACAGTTCCGAGACCTGGTGATCCCGGAACAAATGTTGGAATTTAATTTAAAAATTAAATTACGTGCACGTGCAGTTTTCCTGAAAAAGTGGAATAACTCCCAAACGGGTGCTCGGATCAGAAATCCGAGGGCACCGTTGCGTTTGGAACATCAATTTTACCTTAGGCGAGGCCTAACATCGGCCGACGCAGGTCGGTGGTGAAATCTAGTTTTTGGACTTAACAGTAATAAAATATTTAATAAAAATATTTTATTCTGCAGTGAAATATTTTTTAAATCCATTGCAATAGATATACTTTATTCTTTTTAATAAAGGCTTGCACAGGGGTCTAGGGTTACAAACCTCATAACCCTGAAACCCTTAGAGGCTCTGGAGGCTCTGGAGAAAACCTCCCAACACGACGACGACGTTCTTGACGATTTTCGCCGGTGATGACGACGCGACGACTGGATCTTTGCCAACAAACACTGCAGATCCAGGTAGGATGTTTGTTTGATGATTTCTTTTCCCCATTCTTGATTCCTATGACGAACTCTGACTAATCCACGAACAGCTTAGCCCGCGGATTGGTCATTCTACGGGATGGGCTATTTGCGGGAATCGTGGGGATTTGATTCTTGAAATTAATTTGGTTTTTGATCAACCTTATAACGGTGACAAACCAAGATCGACACGAACATCGATTGAGGTTTATCCCTCTTGATTGTTGTGTATTTCTCTCCCAGTTCCTACGCGTTCTTCGTGTGCGTTCTACGCGTTCCTGGGGGAAATCGATCATTGCACATTCGTTTGTTGGCGCAATGATCTGAAATCAAAGATCCAACATCAAGATGACCTAGCGGAGGTGCGATGGTGACGACGACAGACAAATCTATGTGGTTCGGAAATAACCATTCTTCGAGCGTTTTCGTATAAGCGGATCGGGACGCGCTATCAAGGCCGATCGAAAGCCCAAAACTGATGGAATCGGTTTTGTAGGGGCAGGACGACCCCAAATCCAGAGTTTCATGATGATATGATGGTTGGATCAAGAACCGGAGATTTAGCCAAGGCGCATGGAGGAAGACAACGATTTTGGAAAAATCCCGACTACACGACGTGTAGTATGGGCTACACGGTGTGTGTTCGTCGGCGGATTTACCTAGCGTGTACTCCGGGAGTACACGAACACGGGTTGGGTACATGACCAAGGACACTCCATGTATGCCCTTCCCCGGCCAGACCCGGCCAGATACACGGGATACCCCGTGTACTTGTACACGGTCAGGTGACACAGACACAGACACCGTGTACGGTCATCTGGCCAGAGTACACGGGTGTTTCCCAGTTAGCAGGACACAGTGTGTTCTTTGACTTACATGCCGTGTGTAGGCTTTCCTTTACGACTTCGACACCTGACATGGGCCGTTTACACAGGCAGTACCCGGAGTTAAGGAACACGGCGTGTAAGCCTACTACACGTCGTGTAGTCTAGTTTTACACAGCCTGGACGGATGAATCGAGCCGTTACACGGGCAGTACCTAGAGTCAAGGAACACAGAGTGTAATTTGTAACCAATCTTAAATGGATTGAGCCAGTTGCCTTATGTGACTTGGTCTAGTTTCCGTAGGGTTCGTCCCCTTGGTCTTTCTCTTAAAGGTTCCCGGTATCATTTCCTACATACAGAAGTATGATCCCTTCAGTAGGACTTCCTGAATAGAGTTGTTGGAATCCCCTCTGTGAGACTTGGAGCCAGATACTCTATTCATTCCTATAACCCTAAGTAGAGTTCTTGGTATCGACGTGACCAACTTTACCCGGGCGCTGATCCTCTGCTTAGCGGATTAGTTCAGACTGAGTTGTCAGAATCACCCCATGACTTGGTGGTGATCCTCATCTGAGCATCATGTTCTCAAAGTACTTGTGGAGTATGTTCTCCTGGAACAAGTACTTCTTATCTCTCTCTTCGGACCTAGGAGTGTGTTCTCCCGGTTGCATTCTTAGTGGAATCTTCAAGCTGTATCTTAGTGGTGATTTCACAATGGTCGTTTGTGTATGAGTATATCTGGATTTTTCTTGTTATATGTTCTGTAGATATATGCTATGTAGAGCTGACTGTATCTTTCTTTTTTGGTATTTACCTTGTTGTTTTCCTTGTGGTTTCGGGGTGTCCTACTGGGTATTGTTATACTCACCCCTGCACGGGCTTTTCCCGCATGTGTCGTGTTTTGTGCAGACGAGCGAGCCTTTGATAGGATTCTAGGAGGACCAGGACCAGACTGTACTCAGTGAGATCAGACAGGCCGAGGTGTGTTCCTACAGCTACAGATTGCAGTCCCAACACCTTTCTTTATAGGTTGGACTTTGTTACGGACTCTCTTTTGGTGGGCTTGTACTTTTGGCCCAAGGTTTTACATTACTGTACTTTACCTTCTCGTCGTACTTTGTTAGTTGGGTTTTTAGTGTATGCATGCATTTTTTTCATTTTTAGTAGTTTTTACTTTTCATATTTGTGGGCTTTGAAATGTGTGTGCGTGTGTATAGGTTTTTAGGCAATGCCTCCCACGTTATTAGCATGCCTACTCAGTGCTAGTCACCAGCCCCTGGCCTATTGAAGGCGATATTGGAGAGTTGTGGCTCGGGCCCCACTGGGATGGGTCATGACATAGTGGTATCAGAGGTGTTCGGTTCTACCATAGGACCGAGAGTCTGTGAGTCGGTTTAGGGTAACAGTGTTAAGTGTTTTGAGTTTGGATTTCAGGCCAAGGACCCCAGTGTTGGTGCAGGCGGCCGATGTATCCATACACCAGGACTCTGATAACTTGATTTTTGACTCGAAACATGAGGACACTAGTTGCAGAGGGAAAATAATGGTACATACATCATATAAGAATGGGTTGTGGTTTCCATGTCCTTCTTGAGTCATCTCTCCAGATATACTCACTGACTGAGATACATCTTGTTTCGTTACAGGATGTCTCCATGACACGCACCCGCTAGGATCCAGTAGCTCGATCATGAGGATGACCCCCTCAGTGATGAAGCCTTAATACAAGGACCAGATCTCCCAGTTTTACCATTGGGTGGTGTGCCATTTATCCCGCCACCTATGGAGTAGTGTTTAGTGCCTGCTGTACCAGTGGAGGAGGAGTGCAGGATGAGTGCACTCCAAGAGTTTTAGAGACAGAGACCCCTCATGTTTCAAGGAGATCCTGACCCTCAAGTAGCAGAGGACTGGTTTGAGGCTGTGGCTAGAGTCTTCCGTTTAGTCAGGACACCAGCAGACCAGATGGTGATCCTGGCAGCGAGCCTCTTGCAGGGCTCGGCAGGGCGATGTTGGAGTTTGGTTATTCAGACTCACAAGGAGGTGAATCTTGCGTGGTCAGAGTTTGTGAATCTCTTCAGAGAGTATTTTTCACCAGTTACCCTGAGAGTAGTACGTATACAGGAGATTCTTCAGCTCCAGCAGGGAACCATGACGGTGGCTGACTATTCATCGAGGTTTACCGACCTCTCGCGGTACTCAATAGATATGGTCAGAGATCATTACTTCAGAGCTCAGACTTTTGAGCGGGGCTTGTGCAGAGATATCCGAGATAGCATCATACCTATGAGAATTCCTACTTATTTTGGGGTGCTCGAGCGGGCTTTGGTGGTCTAGAGTTTCTTGGCAGAGCAGGGACAACCGGCAGTTGTCGGTAGTGGGTGAGATGGAGCAGAGACCTCGACAGCAGGGAGCCGATGCTATGGACCCAGGCGTGAGAGACGTTTTCAAAGGAGATCCCAGGATAGGGGATCTGCCGTACAAGGTTTGCAGGGCGCATCTAGCCAGCCTCGAGAGAGGCGATGCTACTCATGTGATGGCAGGGGACATCTCGCTCTAGATTGTCTGACCCGCCGTACTACTGATAGGAGCAGTGGATGGACCACAAAGGCAGAGGCAACGTGTGGAGCAGACAAATCCTCGGGGTGGCAGACGTGGTAGAGGAGCTAGGAGAGTAGCTGGAGGTGGTCGGCATTTTGACCCTTTACCACCACCACCCCCAGGAGGTCCACCCCAGGCTCAGGGAGTTGGTGGACAGAGGCAGGGACAGCTGCAGGCGGCAGAGGCGTATGACCCAGGTACTCCCGGAATGATTAGAGGTACAATCTGTGTCTTTTATACTTTGAATGTCGTACTGATAGACACAGGTGATATTCATTCCTTTATGGCTGCTTATCTTGTTTGAGACCTTAAGATTATAGTTGAGCTGTTGACTTGACCCTTACACTTAGAAATACCGACTGGAGAAGATTAAGAGATCACAAACCTTTGCAGACAGTGTGACCTGACCCTTGGAGGCGAGAGTTTCGGTTGGAACCTATTAGTGGTAGCATCACGGCCTTATAATGTCATTCTTGGTATGTATTGGCTATCCAAAATTCATGCCCAGATCGACTGTTTTAGGCGAAGGGTGTGGTGTGTCCGTAGTGATGGAACAATGTTCTCTTTCGTCGGTGAAAGAGAGACCCAGGCAGCGAAGGATGGACTCGTTCGTAGGAAGGTGGAACCGATATCCTATCAGTTGTATAGGCTAGCCCTTAGCACAACAGATGTTACGAGTTTCCAGTTTCCAACAGTAGTGGCTGAGTACAAGGAAGTCTTTCCGGAGGATGTCCCCGGACTACCTCCCCACTGGGAGATAGATTTCTGCATTGAGTTGCAACCTGGGACGACACCGATATTGGCATCAGCATATCGGATGGATCCTGCAGAGCTTCATGAACTAAGGGTGCAGCTAGAAGACTTGTAGAAGAAGGGATTTGTAAGGCCCAACGTTTCACCCTGGGCATCCCCAGTGCTGTTCGCCAAGAAGGCAGACAGGAGCTTGAGGCTATGTGTGGATTACCAGCGCTTGAATCAGGTGACTGTGAAGAACCAGTATCCACTACCGAGGATCGATGACCTCTTCGACCAGTTGATAGGGGCATGATGGTTCTCGAAGGTTTATCTGTGATCAGGCTATCATCAGTTGTGATTACGGGATGAGGATGTACCGAAGACGACTTTTAGATGTCGTTACGGTCACTATGAGTACTTGGTGATTCCCTTCGGCATGACGAACGCCCTGGCAGTATTCATGGGACTCATGAACCGGATCTTTCAGCCTTATCTAGATCGGTTCATAGTGGTCTTCATCGATGATATCCTTGTGTACTCTGCGTCCGAGGAGGATCACACGAGACACCTAAGGATGGTCCTGGACACACTCTGAGAGCACCAGTTGTATGGGAAACTCTTGAAGTGTCAGTTCTGGATACAAGAGGTCCACTTTCTGGGACACGTTGTCTTAGCAGATTTGTAGCAGTGGACCCAACCAAGTTGGAGGCAGTACTAGCATGGGAGCCACCCCGGAGCGTGATGGAGGTGCGGAGTTTCCTTGGGTTGGCAAGCTAATATCGGAGATTCATACTTGATTTCTCCAGGATTTCATCACCCATGATAGCTTTGACCCGAAAGGGGCAGCCTTTCGTGTGGGACAAGAAATGCCAGCAGGCTTTCCAGTAGTTGAGATAGAGTCTGACAAGCACCCCGATCTTGAGATTACCAGAGGAGGGTGTCGAGTACGTAGTGTTCTGCGACACATCAGAAACCGGGCTTGGTTTTTTCCTGATGCAGAGGCAAGCGGTGATTGCCTATGACTCACGCCAGTTGAGGCCCCACGAGAAGAACTACGCGACCCATGATCTTGAGTTGTCAGCGGTAGTCTTCGTGTTGAAGATGTGGCGGCACTACCTGATGGGAGAGCGGTTTACCATCTACTCTGATAAAAAAGTCTCAGATATATCTTTTCTTAGAAGGATCTTAATTTGAGACAAAGATTATGGCTTGAGTTCCTCCAGGATTACGACTTTGAGATCGTTTACATGCCTGGGAAGGGGAACGTTGTGGCAGATTCTCTCAGCAGGAAATCTAGTTCGCTGTAGTTGGATGAGGCGATGAGGCAGTTGGCCTCCTTACAGTTATCCTTCATGGATAGAGATGAGGGAGCTTACCTTCAGTCAATGGTTGTTACCCCTACGCTCTTGCAGTGAGTCAGGGAAGCACAACTCGAGGACGCTAGCTGTGAGAGTCTATGTTCTCAGATATCCGCAGGTGATGCTGCCGATGGATATTCAGAAGGTGGGGAGCATATTGTTCTTTTCAGAGGGTGTACGGTAGTACCAGTGAAATTGCAAGAGGAGGTTCTAAGGGAGTTCCAAACATCTCCTTTGATGGTGCACTAGGTGTGGAAAAGATGTACCAGGACCTCCGACGTTAGTTCTGGTGGCCAGAAATGAAGAAGAGTGTGGAAGAGTTTCTTTCTCGGTGCCTTACTTGTCAGCAAGTAAAGGCTGAGCACCAGGTGCCAGCAGGTTTGACTCAGCCCCTTAATGTGCCAGAGTGGAAGTGGGATGGGATATCCATGGACTTCTTTACGAGTTTACCGCGTACATCCAGGGGACACGATACCATCTGGGTGATCGTTGATCGACTCACCAAGTCGGCCCACTTCCTAGCCATACAGGAGCAGAGTTCTTTAGAGAGCTTGGGATGCCTCTATGTGCAGGAGATATTCTGACTTCATGGAGTGACATCCACGATCGTCTCAGATCATGATGCTCGTTTCACATCCTAGTAGTGGAAGGGATTGCAGGAAGCTTTTGGGACTCAGTTACGCTTGAGCACAACATTCCATCCCCAGACTGATGGTCAGATAGAGAGAACCATCTAGGTTCTGGAGGATATTCTTTGATCTTGCATACTTGACTCCGGTCATAGCTGGGTGGATCACCTAACACTGGTGGAATTTTCTTATAACAACAGTTATCATTACACTATTGGTATGACACCATTCGAGGCTTTGTACGGGCGACCTTGTAGGTCACCACTTTTCTGGACTGACCCAGGAGATTCAGCACTCATGGGCCCAGAGATGGTGAGAGCTACTATAGAGAAGGTGCAGGTCATCCAGGAGCAGATGAAGACTGTAAAGAGTCGGAAAAATTATTATGCTGACAGGAGGCGGAGACCCTTGGAGTTCGAGGAGGGAGACCATGTGTTCCTTCGGGTCTCACCTCGACGGGGATTGTAGAGGTTTGGATGAGGCAACAAGCTATCTCTGATGTTCATCAGCCCTTTCTAGATTTTGAGTAGAGTTAGAAGGGTGGCGTATCTCTTGGCTCTACCTCCTCAGATGGATCGGGTACACAACGTCTTCCATGTGTCGCAACTACAGAGGTACGTTCATGATCCATCGCACGTCATTGACTGGGGAGAGCTGGACATCGATGATGGAGTGACCTTTGCTGATTACCCAGTAGAGATCGAGGATCGGCAGGAGAAGATCCTTAGTGGGCGAGCTATTCCCTTGGTGCGTGTATATTGGCAGCACATGAATCTCCAGGAGAGCACGTGGTAGCGGGAGGCTCAGATTCATGTGCAGTACCCATATCTTTTTTAGTAGCCTTTGTTTTGGCTTTTCGGGGACGTAAAAACCCTAAGGTGGGTGTGATGTAATGTCTCAGATTTTTTTACCATGTTTTAATTTAATATTTTGTAGGAATCATTTTGAGACCAGTCTTCAAGATGGCGTAAAGTTTCGAGGCCCGGTGAGCCCGGAACAAATGTCGGAATTTAATTTAAAAATGAAATTACGCACACGTGCGTTTTTTCTAAAAAAGTGTAATAACTCCCAAACGGGTGCTCAGATCAGAAATATGAGGAGACCGTTGTGTTCAGAATAACAATTTTACCTTAGGCGAGGCCAAAAATTGTTCGGCGCAGGTCGGTGGTGAAATCTAGTTTTTGGACGTAACATTAATAAAATATTTAATAAAAATATTTTATTCTGCAGCAAAATATTTTTTAAATCCGTTGAAACAGATATCCTTTATCCTTTTTAATAAAGGATTGCACATGGGTCTGGGGTTACAAACCTCATAACCCTAAAACCCTTGGCGGCTCTGGAGGCTCTGGAGAAAACCTCCCAACGTGGCGACGACGTTCTTGACGATTTTCGCCAGCGACGACGACGCGACAACCGGATCTTCACCAATGAACGCCGCGGATCTAGGTAGGATGTTTGTTTGATGATTTCTTTTCCCCGTTCTTGATTCCTATGATGAATGCGAACTAATCCACGAATAGATTAGCCCACAGATCAGTCATTTTGCGGGATGGTCTATTTGCGGGAATCATGGGGATTTGATTCTTGAAATTAATTTGGTTTTCGATCAACCTTCTAACGGTGAAGAACCAAGATTGACACGAATATTGATCAAGGTTCGTCCCTCTCTATTGTTGTGTTTTTCTCTCCCAGTTCCTACATGTTCTTTATGTGCGTTCTATGCGTTCCTAGGGGAAATCGATCGTTGTGCATTCTTTTGTTGGCGCAATGATCTGAAATCAAAGATCCAACATCGAGACGACCTAGAGGAGGTGCGACAGTGACAGTGGCAGACAAATCGATGTGGTTAGGAAATTCGCATTCTTCGAGCATTTTCGTACGGGCGGATCGGGACACACTATCAAGGCCGATCGAAAGCCCGGAACTGACGGAATCGGTTTCGTAGGGGCCGGACGACCCCAAATATGAAGTTTCATGATGATCTGACGGTTGGATCAAGAACCATAGATTTGGCCGAGGCGCGTGGAGGAAGACAACGATTCTGGAAAAATCCCAACTACACAACGTGTGTTCGTTGGCGGATTTACCTAGTGTGTACTCCGGGAGTACACGAACACGGGTTGGGTACACGGACAAGGACACGCCGTGTATACCCTTCCCCAACCAGACCCACCCAGATACACGGGATACCCCATGTACTGGTACATGGTTAGGCGACACGGACATAGACACCGTGTACGGGCATCCGGCCAGAGTACACAGGTGTTTCCCAGTTAGCAGGACACGACGTGTTCTTTGACTTATAATCCGTGTGTAGGCTTTCCTTTACAACTTTGATGCCTGACACGGGCCATTTACACGGGCAGTACCCATAGTCAAGGAACACGGCGTGTAAGCCTACTACACGCCATGTAGTCTAGTTTTACACAGCCTGGACGGATGACTCAGGCTGTTACACAGGCAGTACCTGAGGTCAAGGAACATGGCGTGTAACCATACTACACGCCATGTAACCAATCTTACATGGCTTGATCCAGTTTCCTTCTGTGACTTGGGCTAGTTTCCTTAGGGTTCGTCCCCTTGGTCTTTCTCCTAAAGGTTCCCAATATCATTTCCTATATACAGAAGTATGATCCCTTCAGTAGGACTTCCTGAATAGAGTTGTTGGAATCCCCTCTATGAGACTTGGATCCGGATCCTCTATTCATTCCTAGAACCCTAAGTAGAGTTCTTGGTATCTACGTGACCAACTTTACCTGGGCGTCGATCCTCTGCTTAGTAGATTAGTTTAGACTGAGTTGTCGAAATCACCCCATAACTTGGTGGTGATCCTCATCTGAGCATCATGTTCTCAAAGTACTTGTGGAGTGTGTTCTATAGGAACGAGTACTTCATATCTCTGTCTTCGAACCTAGGAGTGTGTTCTCCCGGTTGCATGATTAGTGTAATCTTCGAGCTGGATCTTAGTGGTGGTTTCACAATGGTCATTTGTGTATGAGTATATATGGATTTTTCTTGTTATATGTTCTGTAGACATATGCTGTGTAGAGCTGACCATATCTTTCTTTTTTGGTATTTCCCTTGTTGTTTTCCTTGTGGTTTTGGGGTGTCCTACTGGGTATTGTTATACTCACCCCTACACGGGCTTTGCCCGCACGTGTCGTGTCTTGTACAGACGAGTGAGCATTTGACAGGATTCTAGGTGGACCAGGACCGGATGATACTCAGTGAGATCAGACAGGCCGAGGTGTGTTCTTACGGCAACATATTGCAGTCCCAGCACCTTTCTTTATAGGTTGGACTTTGTTACGGACTCTCTTTTGGTGGGCTTGTACTTTTGGACCAAGGTTTTACATTACTGTACTTTACCTTCCCGTCGTACTCTGTTGGTTGGGTTTTTAGTGTATGCATGCATTTTTTTTCCTTTTTAGTAGTTTTTACTTTTCAACTTTGTGGGCTTGAAAATGTGTGTGTGTGTACATGTTTTTAGGAAATGCCTCCCTTGTTAGTAGCATGCCTACTCGGTGCCAGTCACCAGCCCCTGGCCTATTGGAGGTGAGCTTGGAGAGTTGCGGCTCGGGCCCCACTGGGACGGGTCGTAAAAAATCCAGATAAATTTTGAATTTTCCTAGAAGTGGGTTTACTGTGAGGGGTAGACTGAATGTGTTGGAAGATGAATCATGGTCTCCCAGAAGAGGTTTCTTGGGAATATTTACCCATTATGGTAAAGAAGAAGTTTATTTACCAATTATAGAAGACCAAACATATGAAGTCACTCTTGTAGTTAAAATAAGGAGGATCCAATGTATATGACCTTGTAGTTTATTTATGGGCATTGATTTCTCAATTTCTAAAACCTTTAGCCAATGAAAACACGTGAGTGCGATGTTTCGAATTTTATTTAATCTTAGAGATTCAATGGAGGGTGGAGATTTTACAGTTGAATTCTTAATTTTAAGTGATGGATCACACTGATATGATTAAAATTGGCTTGTTCTAGGATGTTTAGAAGGTTGAGGATGGTGCTTCAAGTTATAGGTATTGTGTTAAGTGAAGGAGGAGAGTGGGGTGTTATTTTGGGGTTTGATCATGACTTTGAGCTTTAGGTTTGAGTAGCTCATGGTGTCCTTTTTCAGGTAAACCGATCTATTTTCATTATGATATTGCGGGCCATCAATAGTATGATTTCCTTATGATTCATGGTGTTCTATGAATTAGGTTAGGTGTTTGTTTTGTTCTATTGGGTGGTTGGATTTCAGTGGATATTTAGTTATAATGGAGTGGGTTTGGTTTGGGAATTTAAGAGTGAATATGTTTTGAGTTAGAAACCTTATTACTTTCATAAATAAAATCTCGTTTTCTTTAGTGATGAACTCTATAATTTCAGTTTAAGGTATTTTATTTGGAATGTTACCAATCTACTCCTCTTAAAGTGGTTTTGAAATTTGATATTTTTTTTAATTTTAATAAAAGTTTATATTTAAGATAAATTTAAATAAAAACAAACATTTTTCTGGTTTAGTTAATTCTTAGATGATTTTTTAAATGTTCAAAAGGTTTTTATTTTAAATACATTTTTATTAGAATGAAAAGTTTTGGAAACATAATTTCATGAACTTATTTTGTCATTATGAAAGGATTAATGGTTAGTAATAGGGTTGAGTTTTGTGCTAAAGTTATTGATGTTATCTTCTTATATTCTTTGTCACTTTGATCCCCTTTAGGCATTGGTGTTCCTATTTTAGAGGTTTCTCCTAGGTGTGTTTTAGCTTATGGTCTATGTTCTTCTTTTAGGGTTGGTTTTGATTCTAGGGGACACAAATAATTTAAGAGGAATATAATCTAATAGAATAGACCTTTTTATACTATTAATTTGTGTATTTTGGGTGTTAGATATGTCGAGAGAAGGTTTTGTGGAAGATATATGGAGTTTTGGGGTAAAATATCATCTGGAAGAAGGCATTGCAGTGTGACCTATATTATTACACTGTAATCAGTTGGTTATAGAATAGGAGCTCTAGTTTTGTACTATGTTGTGATTTGAATTATGGGGTTGTGACATGAACTTATTATTTATAGAATGAATCTTATCCCATGATTTTTTACTATATTTCTACTTAGATAGGATTTTTTGGTTATGCCTTAATCATTTTGGTTATGGTGTGGTGAGTCTCGAAGTGTTTCCAGTTAATAATACATATGTATGTTGTGGTGTATTGTGTTGTACTATTATGTGGAGAGTTTTGGGAAGTTTCAAGGTTAATCTTACATTAGGGATATCATGGCATGGCTTTACTCATTGCGCCATGGAGTCTTACACTACAAAAAATTGTAATTTAGCGACATTTTTCAGGAAACGTTGCTAATTTAGCAATGTTTTTCAAGAAACATCGTTAATTTAGTGACATTTTTAGGAAACATCGCTAAAAATATATACATTTATATAGTTTATTTCCCCGCATCAACGTATATATATATATTAATATATATAAACAAAGACACATATATATAAACACACACACACATACATATATATATTAACACACACACATATACAAGCATATAAATATATATATACATATATTTTAAATTTAGTGACATTTTTAAGAAAACTTGGTTATTTTAGTGACATTTTTATTAGTGTTTTAAAATGTGACTAATTATATATATATATATATATTTATAATTATAATTATATATATGTATATATTTATAATTATAATTATATATATGTATACAGACACATATATATTTATACGCACGCACACACACATATAAACACACACACACACACATATATATATCAATATAAACATATAATATATAAACACACATATGTATAAACATATATATATATATATATATAATATAAACATATATATAATCATAAATTATAATCACACACACACACATATATATAATATAAAAAGATTATATAAACATATATATATATATACCTATAAGATATAAAATAAAAACATATATATATATATATACATAAAATAAAAACATATATATATATAATATAAAATATAAACATATAATGAAAATGTAAACACATATATATAATATAAACATATATATATATATATATAAACATAAAACATAAAACATAAAATATAAACACACACATATATATTAATATATGTATATTAATATATATATATATATATAATATTGAATTTTAAATATTGAAATGTATTTATATATATATATATAGAACATAATACAATTAAATATTTTAAATTTAGTCATGTTTTTAAGAAAGTATGACTCGTTTAGTGACATTATTACAAGCATTTTTTAAAATATCTAATTATATATATATGTATGTATACATACACATATGTATTTATCCACACACACACACACACACATATATATATATAAACACACACACACACACATATATATAATATACACATATAAATAAATATAAAATATAAAAATAAAAAATAAAAAATATATAAAAATAAAATATAAACACACACACACACACACACATATATATTGTCACTAAATTCTGCACAAAGCTGCAACGAGCCATCTTTGGGTAAACTGAAGGCACCATTCGACTCAACGAAACATTCCATGTAACGACCCAAACTTTGATTAATGAAAATTCATCTTGATCTAATTAAATGTATTATTATGTAAGATGGTTATATAACATATGCACTTCCTTGGTTTTATGATTTTGGATTTTAAAATATTGTTAAGAATTGTGACCATTGCTAATATAACCATTGAACAATGATAACATGATTAGTATAAATATAGGGCTTTAACAAATCCAATTTACTCAGACAAAGGAAGCAATGACCTCATCTAGTAGACTTGCCCCATACAAAGCCCATTTGTTGGAGCTCAGAAATGAGGTGGCATCATTGGGCTTCGCTCTTGACCAAGCCCAAGCTGATCTTCAACATGTTAAGCTCGAACAAAACTACCTACGAGAGAAGTGGAAGTTGATAGAGATTACCACCCAAATGATGTTATCCGAG
Source organism: Viscum album (assembly GCA_963277665.1). NCBI lineage: Eukaryota > Viridiplantae > Streptophyta > Magnoliopsida > Santalales > Viscaceae > Viscum > Viscum album. The sequence continues at coordinate 20,514,561 of OY728142.1, forward strand.
CCACCTCAAGAGTCTGTCACCATCGCACACCTTACCTTTCGGTCCTATATGGGTGTTATGAGGGGTTATGTAACAAGACCTTAACACTATGATTATGTGCATTATTTTTGTATATAATAAAGAATATACATTCATTTTATTATTGTTATGTTGTAAATAGTTTTTAAAGCACAAATAATATTTTTAGTTAATATTCAATTATGAAATCTATTTTGATGAATTAATGGATTTTTGAATTAAAAGATATTTTAATTAAATATTATTATTAAATTAATTTTTATTAAATATAAATGATCATATAATTTTTATGAATACAATTTTAATTTTTATTAAGGTTTGAAAGTTGTTTTTGTCAAAACCCATGAATTTTCGATAAATGTCAGTTTTTATTTTAAAACTGAAAATTCACATATTTAAAAAATTATTTAGATAAAATGAATATTATTTTTGAAATAAAGACGTCGAAATTATCCAACAGTGAATTTTTCATAATTTTCTGAGACAGTCGAATTTTTGGGTAAAAATTAAATACCATTTAATTATATAATGTATTTTATGACATCATAATGACCAAATAGTGATGTAATAAAATAATATAAATGTTATTTCCAGACAATATATGTTTTACCATTAAAATAATATGATTTTAGGTTTATTTGATTTATTTTACAAAGCCTTAGTGGACCCTCCAAGACTTATAAAAGATTTTATCTTTTTAAAATGATTTCCTTAAGAGTATGACTCACCTCCACATAAGCAAGACTAATATTTTAAAAATTTAGGACATTGAACTTATAAAATATTCTTTTCCACTACCATTTGGAAAAAAACCATGGGCAAAAACCATGGGATGGTTTGTGGTTTTTATTATTTTAATGCGTGGTGTCTCAAACCAAAATAATAAAGAATTCTCTGTCCTTTCCTATATAAAACCACCCAATCTCCCACTTCCTCTTCACTCAAATCCTTTGGAGTTCTTCCAAACTATGAAATATTATCCCTATAATCCTACCAAGGTGCTCCAAGCTCCCAATAATCCTCTCTCAAGCCCCTCCCAAGCCTTTGGGATCACACTTCTAAGTAAGGGATTTCTTCCTTCCTCATTTTATCCAAGTTTCTTAATATTGTTATGTACTTTTATTTTTAACTAAAAACATTGGGGTATGATTTTTAACTTCTCCCATACTTCCCTCCTTATTTTTTAATGATGATACACCCCTTTCTCTATCATTAATGTCTCCCATGTACACCTGTTACCATGCCAAAATTTCGTAAGGGATTTCTTCCTTTCTCATTTTTTTCCAAATTTATTTAATTTGTTATGCCCTTTTATTTTTAATTAAAAATGTTAGGGTATGATTTAAAACCTCCTACATACTACCCTTTTTATTTTTTAATGATGAGAGATCCCTTTCTCTCTCATTAATTCCTTTCATTTACAACCGTTACCATGCTGAAATTCCATAAGGAATTTTTCTCTCCTCATTTACATTCAAGAAATTCTTTTGTATTATGAGACCAAATTTCATTATTTATTTTGGGACATGTATATATATTACCCCTTACTATCCATTTCATTTAAATATGATGATACACCCCTTTCTCTCTCATCAACCATTTTTTTGAGTTCTTATGTCACACCGTTACGTTGTCGAAATTGCACCGTGATTTTTCAAGTCAAAGTCATTGTGTAGTGAGTACCATACCCATTTTTCTATCAAAGGTATTAACATTTATGCACATTTACTTATTTATTATAGAGTTTAATGTATTAATTCAACATTCCTTTATCGTGTAATAAATTATAATTTTTAATGAATCCATGTTTTATGATCCATGTGGCACATTTATGCATGAAATGAAATGATTAAGAAGGGTGCAACCTGATAGCGCTCCAATGCATTGGGTAAATATTAGTATCATGATACATCAAGTGAAATGAGAGTTTACTCATTATAATTCAAGTTCAATGAGGGTTTACTCATGATCCATGTTCAATGAGCCTTGGCTCATGCTAAAACCATGTTAAGTCTTGTTGCCACATTTCCATGTTATGATAATCATGCTATATCATGCCTTTATGTTCATGTTTCTTTTTTGCTCCAGTGATATGCCTATTTCCTAACATGTATCATATTATTCATGTTATTACCTGTTTACCCCCTTACTGGGCTTTATAGATCACCCTTTTATTATGCATGTCCTCAGGTTACCCCATACAATGCTAAGTACGAGGGAATGAAGTGGTTATATAAAGGAAGTTTTCAATAAAGATGTTGTGTTTCATGTTTTAAGTTGTTATGTAATGTTCCTAAGACCCAAAGACACTATACCTCTAGATCTTTTGTGTTGTATGAAGTGAAGTATTTTATGTAGTAAATCATTTTTAAGTGTGTAATAAAGATCATGGTTGTTATATTCCAAAAATTCAAAGGCAGGTGCATGCAAGTTTTGAGGTGTGCACATAAGATTGAAATCCACATGCAAGGCTCCTACGCTCCCAATGTAATGTATGTCTGGACATTTCCATGGAGGCTAGGAAAAATAGCTAATGAAGGCGCACTCAAGTGGTTCCCTATGCACATAAGAAGTGTAGCCACGCGCAAACCTATTACGCGCCCAATGTGGTGTCAAATGGCCGTTTTCATGCTCACTCACCGCAGTTCAAGGACCCGATGTATGGAAGAATTCTTCCGCGCCTGAGATCTTTCATGCCATCACTGAAGGATCTATCTATATATTTAATTGCACACCCCTTCTTCAAGATGATCCTATAGAAGTTGAAGCGTTACTCTTTTGCGCGTAAGACCAGTATTTAGAAACATCGCACAATAATGGAAACTTCAAGGTATAAGATCTTACGTGATAGGTTCCTTGGGAGTCATCCTTTATGTAGGTCCACAATGTTTTGACCCTCATCCAACCTATTTCAACCTAAGTATGGGGTGCGTAAGAATTTTGTGTGCATGCCCTGGCCTTGCACACAAGTCTCCAATCTTTCATGCACCCCCCTATTTAATTCTACATGGCTTGTCTCATTGTTAAAACACCATGTTCAAGCCCATATTGGGTGCAAGCCTCATCTCTTGTGCACAACTCTTTCACACTGCCCTTCAATTTTGCGTGCATAGATTTCTTGGTCCTTTGCGAGATGTCCCATATGTCCCTTGTGAATGCGCTACCCTACCTTTTTCTTTTCAGTATAGGTATATTAATCCACCTTTTTTCAGTATAGGGATGTTAACGTGGACCTCGTGAGTGACCACTCCTCCACACCGTTCCAACCTGGCATTGCTGAGGCCATCCCCCTCTGAAAGGTGGAAGAGATATAGTTATGTAAGCCCAAGGGGTAATGAGTGAGTCCCCCACATCCACACTGCATGATGTAAAACTGCCTAGTCACAACATCCTCATCACATGATGTAAAACTATAGTCTAACCTTGTATAGAAAACGTAGGGTGTCCCATGTTCAACTGGAATGGGGCAGGCCCACACCCCTCCACTCAGGGCCGCTCTCACATGTAAGTCCCACACCTTTTCACTCTGGAGAGCCTTGGTGCAAGCCCCTCTCACCCTGTTCCCCAAACATAGGATGCTCCGTGCATGAGTGAAAAAGAATGAGATCTTCCTCGCATGGAATGAGATCCTCCTAAAAAAGATTGGAATCCTACTCAGGCATCTTCCATGTGTAAGCCCCACATCATCTCTCGTTGGTTCATCTTTTGTGACATGGATGTTAGGTCAAATGATTGCTCTTGTTTCTCACCCTGAGCATGAATCATGTGGGATTAGAGGTTAGTAACGACCACGAAACCCATCCAACTCCACCAATGGGCATCTCTCCTAGATAAATCCCCAGTCTTCACCTACCCACTTAGAGAACTTTTACGTGTAATCCCCAACCAAGTGGAAATCCATCCTGGATAAAGCCCCAACCATATGATCCATGGGCCTCCTCCTTAGGTGTAAGCCCTAACATCCCTTCTTGAACTATGTAGGCTTTGATTCAAAATTACTTGGGATATATAGGAAGTATCTTTGAGTTACAAACCCAAAAATCCATCTCTATATCCACTCCATACAATCCATCCACTCCACCCAATCCATCCACTCTATCTGATTTGTCCATAATACATCTTAATTTTTACCTGGGCTGCCACATCCTGGTAAAATCATGCCACCCATCTAAGTTGTTCCTATATGTATGCCCCATCCACTTCCTTGCTGCTCATAGAAATATCTGGGAAGCTCCCATGCCTAAGACCCATACAATCCAACATAATCCAATCAAGATAAATCATCTTGTGAATGGAAACACTCATTCGTAATCCCCACATCATCCATTAAACTAAGTGGTTTTTGATCCCTGCCCCCTAAACAAGGTATATAGGACACCTCTTTGAGGTTTAATCCCAAAAAAGTTAAACCTTGGTGTCCACCTCATAGGATTAAACCTCCCTGATCCACCTCTAGTGGTGTTTAGATCAACCATAATGGTGTGGCATCTTCCCATTATGGGACACACCACCCAAATCCTCCCTCATATGGCATTCTGATCCATCCACAAATAAACTATCCAGGTGTTCCCTCCTAGGGACATAACTCATTGATCTATCTCAACCAGGAATTCTAATCAATCCACTCCATCTACACATGATCTTAAACTAAAAACCTATCACACTTCTAACTCATGTTAAACATGATATGCCTAAGGAAAACCTTGGAAGATATGCCTTTAGAATTAGATATTTCATGATCGACATGGGATTCCTTGGGTTCCATGCATGAGATTCCTCTAAGAGATTCCCTCCTATAAGAAAGAATTTAGATGAGTAATGTTCCAATGTCCAGACATACCAGCGATGCCAAATGTTAATAATCCCCTAACTGAAGGTTACTTCCCTATCAAGATCCCTTGGAATTTCTAGATAGTCGATGCAATTAAATGGCATCCACAAAGAGATATAATGAGGACTGAGTTACATGAACATACTTAAATATTTGGGGGAGACTCGAACTAGGCGAAAAATTATAAATAGGGATTCAAGGAAGGAGAAACCAACATCCCATCATCCAATTTCGATCAAGGAGTAGACATCATCGTTGAAAGTGATGAAATCCACCCACCTTTGGAAAGTGGGAATGCAGGGAAACAGTTGCGACAATAGTATCATCTTCGAATGAACATGGTGGCCAAGCCCCAATGAAAGCATCAAGAATTGAAATAGTGAACCCAACATGAAACTCTTATCCTCAACATGGGGACTCATAGAGTTCGAGACATCAGTGGATAATCATGTCACTAGATCTATCTATTCAGCACCAGGTCCTATCAATCAAATTATGAGCCTGACATGGAACTCACCAAAAATTGGGATAGTTAAACATTAGTCATTTTGGTTTGCAACATCATCATCATAGATCTCTCTCTATAACCATGGAAGATTGGATGATGCTCGGGGATTTGGAATTAATTTCTTGGTATCTATACTGATAGATGAATATTACTTCTCTGCAGGACCCAAAATTCATGAAACCAATTTCCCCCCATATGTAGATGTATGGGAATGGAAAATGTCAATGCAACAATCCTGGATAACTCTATCTCCACCACCACTTTAGCCATGACCACAACTATTGGGCACCCACGCCCCATCTCACTATTAGAAATCATTTAGATGGGGGTGATGGATGCCCTTATATGATGATAGGAGAAATAGGGGTCATTACCATGAGGGATATGGCCCTCCAGGACTTGGAGGCTTCTGCACCTGGCTGACACCATCTCCCCCAAGGGCCGCACATGGATCCACTTCTCCCTACTCTAACAACGAACCACTTTAGGAGTATCTCCTTGGAGGAATCCTATGAATCTCTACCCTATATCAAGGAGGTGGGGAATTATAGGGTCATCCTAACTATGACTACTATTCGGGAGATACCATGGAGGGATCCCACTAGGCCCTATCATCACCCACAATGACCAGTATTTTAGGTAGAAGAGTAGGTGGTCTATGCCCCTACTCCACCGGCCCCAGTCCGAATGACTCGACGCCAATGTCAGGAAAAAGATTAAGAGGATTCCCGTCAGAGGGAATCATCTTTCACATCTACAGTGGATCCTTCCACCCTCTAAACACTTTGCTAGATCCCTTCCACTGTAGAGCAGAGACCCTTCAATGCTTGATTTGAATCAAGACCTCAACTACCCCATATGTAGGTTGGGCTGACTCTTTTGAGTGCTAGCACCACCAACATCCATTATGATCCAACCCGTGATGATGAGGTCCAGTACAAAGGCCCTCCCCATACCATCACTTGTTAGAGTGGAGGTTCTCCCCACTCTCAAACTCAACATGGAGGTCCTCCCCATGTTCCCAACATAGATGAAAGTGGTGGTACCCCCCCACCTTGTCGACATCCAGTATGGAGGTCCCCCCCCCCCATGCTTATGGTTCCTGATTTGGAGGTCCCCCATACATCACAAACCATCAATATAAAGGTCCTCCTCATGAAATTACCCACTCAAGTGAAGGCCCTACCCTCTACAACTCTGACCAATATGAAGGTCCTCCCAGTGTAATAGCCAATCAGACTAGAGGTCTTACCCACTCCTTCAATAGTCAACATGAAGGCCCTCCCCATGTTTCCACTAACTCAAGAGAAGGTCCTCCCTACTCTGGAATTGATCCAAGTAGAGTTAATTCCTTTTTCATCAACACCCAATATAGAGGTCCTCCCCATACAACCATCGACCAACATAGAGGTCCTCCCCATGAAATAGCCAACCAACATGGAGGCCCTCCCCATGTTTAAAAAAACCATAGTGGAGGTCTCCCCTACACGTTTCAAACCCAGTATGGAGGTCCTACCTGTACTCATGATTCTCAACATAGAGGTCCTCACAGTGTCCAATTTGATTATTGTGATGGCCCTCCTTGCAATTCAACCCACTAAAGAAAAGGCCCTCCCCACTCTCATAGAAATCATGGAGATCCTACCCATGTTCTCACAATACAAGAATAGATCCCCCTTCTACATCAACATCCAAAGTGGAGTCCCTCCCCACCCTCACAATAGTCTATGCAAAGGTCCTCCCCACTCCAAAAACAACTGATTCAAAGGTCCTCCCCATATCCCATTCAGCCAAAGTGGTGGTCCTCCCTGCTCTAGCACCGACCAACATGAAGGTATTACCCATGGAGAAGAACCTCCCTACCCTAAAGAACCATCATGGGGAAGAAGGGAGAACTTTTACTACTAAAGTAAAAACTTTGGGAAGCGCCAAGTTGTATTTAATCCCGCTTTCTTCTCAGATTCAGAAGCCGAATACGATTCAATGATGGATCCTTCACCCCAGTCATCTGCATTAGAGTCTGAGGAAAGAACCCAATAGGTGAATTATATCATCTTGTAAGGAAAGATGCACCAAATCCCTGAATCTATTCATAGGTTCATGTAGGTGGAGTAAGATTTGGATCCATTATAGGGTCTCATAGTGCAATCATCTCTATCATCAACAATTTAATTCTCCACATCTACCTGAGATCACAGAGAATTATTCTTGGATTTGATAGACAATGAGCATCTGGTATTATAGTGGATGACTTTTACTTCCCTCATACATGAGGTAGTGGTAAGTAACCATTCTTATAGGGATGTGATGATGCGATTGGTATCACCTTCAAGAGATAACCCGGTGTGAAGCGATCAGTTGACTCATACAGTGGCTCCTCTACCAGATAGTCCACTATCACACCAATATGCATTCGTACTGCCACTAGTTTCTTGGACAACACCAGTTGAATCTTAGGCCAACCAAGAGTCAGACCTTGCTTTAAATTATGGAAGATTGTGGGACACTTTGGCTTCCGATTTGTTTTCATTGGTGTTTTAGCCAAATGCAGCACAAAACTTAGACATTCTGGAGTTTCTCACCCCAGACAAGGTCACGTGTTCTGGCCATACCATCTAGGTGACATGATTTTTCCTACATAAATGTCATTCGGTTTACCCAAAGATCTAGTAACATTTTTAAGAAATTAATCAGTAGTGCTTCATGGTTGACTTGGAAGCACTCCTAGTGGATTAGCACCCTAGGTCACCTAGCTATCACCAAACCCTCCAGCAAAGATGTGTTCAGAGTTTCACAGTGCTCTACAGAATTATTATAGAGGATTCCCTGCACATTTAGATTCGGGACTGGGGGCAGTACACTACTCTTCAATTTACTACCATCTCATAGCATCCTAGCTTGCTTGGTGATATTAAGGATACACCTTAGGGTATAATTATGGTAAATATGGATAATCTTGGTTTACTCAAAGAAAAGGACATTGGTGTAGGGTTTAACAAATAAGACCCACCCCATGGGGTGGTGAAATATCAAGTGGACCCTCATACGAGTTTCCTCACTCACCTATAAAGGTAGGTACTTGGCCTTGTAGATCCCTTGGAATAATTTACTCTTAGTCGAGACACCAACAAGGTTAAAGAGCAGATTGGGACCTTTAAGCCATTTGACCCATCCGATGATGAAAAGAGGACAGAGGTTGATCCTTCTATGTCTGCCTTCCTCTAGAAGATCACATATCAGAGGGGGCTCATTTAAAAGTTCCTCGTTGAATGCCTTACTGAGCGGTGCTCAGACCATGCTAATCCTTGATAGGATCATGTTCATCCTCCATCGAGGTTGTAGGGGTAACCACAAGAGATTCTTAGATATCTTACCCTAATCAATATTAGAAATTACACACATCCTGGTAGAGTAGAGATCAGAGTTTAGGATAAAAGACTGTGGTATTCATCATCGAATCCACTTGAGTAGCATGATAACCACACTTGGGGCCCATATCAAGTTTCTCTACAGGATGTTGCACAAGACGATCCATGAGTTACTAAGATTACCTATCATACTGATGAGACTATCAATGCACTAATGGATAGAGATCCTCATAATGATAGCAACCCCTTCTAGGATGATCTGATAACTACTCTCTCTACTCACCTTGAATCCCTTGAGATGTGATAGGTGGAAATCCCACCTAATAGAAAGATGTATCTGGCATTATTAGATGATATGAGAGCACCCCAAAATTTCTAAAATCCTACCTTCTTCCCCTTCAACGGGATGGGTGACATGCTACAACATCATACCCACTTCATCTCAAGGTGAGGACCCATGTTGGGAACCCTAGAGTAGTAGGAAGCCATATAGATTAGTTATTTTGTATATAAATTACAAGGGATGCGTTTGTCTGGTAAAACTAGTTACCCATTGAGTCTATAACTAGATGAGAATACCTACTTGGAAATTTTCTCTACCAGTTCAGATCCACCATGCACAAGAAAATTATTGCTTACCTCTTTAAGTGAAAACAATTTCCCGATGAACATGTCACAAACTTTGTATCCTGGTGGAAGGTTCTCACATATTCAATCGACATGCCCCTATCCTAAGAAAAATTACTGATTATGTGCATGGGAAACATTAATAATAAACTAGATCCTTCTCTCATCACTCAGAACTTCCCAAGTGTATTTCATGATTTCTATGAAAAGGCTCAGTGCTTGGAGGAATCCTTGCACCAAGCCAAGAAAGTGTGTCTGTTTCCTCTTCCGACTCCTATAAGAAGAACCTCCATGGAAGAGACTACCGCTGCAATACAGGTAGAGGTTCTAGAACCACTAAAGCTATTTCTGGTAGATCCTAAACTAGCACAACCTCAGCAAGTATAGGCTCACCGAGTGCAATAGCCGTAGGCTCAGCCTCGCCCAACACAGAATCAGAAGGCACAACCCTATCAAGAACTACTTCCTAGATGATACAATGTGGATCCAAACCTCCGTCAGGATCCATCCCCTTGTCAGGGAAAATCTCCAGATCTCCCATCTAGTATAGAAGAAACCAAACCTACTCCTTAAATACATCACATGTCCTAGGTTATTTTTGCAGTGCCTTAGAGAAAGGGGTCATGTAAATACCAGAATGTAGGAAGCACCATGAGGCCGAACTCACTGATCACCCTGACTATAGCCCTTACCACAAAATCCTTTAACATACCATCAAGAAATGATATATGTTCAAATATTGGATCCATGATCAAGTAGAAAATGGTGTAGTCATATTGGGACCTATCCCAACATAGGTTACATGCATCACTGCAAATCTAGACAGTGAAAATGAATGTTTTAGTGAATGGTAGTAGGTTACTACCTGTGGAAATCAGAAGTATGATGACTAGTTGTCCTACAGAGTGGTTTCTTGTTCCCATGGTGTCATCCGTGCCTTCTTAAATCATCCTGAACCTTCTGAAGTCATTTCACCTCCTCCAACTACTACTTCTACATCCAAAACATAGCCTTCCACATATTAGAAGAGTATTCTTCAACAACACAAGGGAAAACAAAGTCCCCTGCTGGTTCTAAATCCATATCGCACTCTTAGAAATTTCATGTCTCTAGATATGAGAATTTCCCCCAAAGTCTATCTAGAATTGGAAGAGTCCTCCGATGATGGCCAGAAGTATGCGTCTATGAATACCATCAAGCTGGTAGATCCCTACATGGTTCCTGATGACAAGAATTATTAGTAAATCCCTCTGAATGTCTTCAATTGATGCCATATTTGAAGGAACCAAGGATATACAAGTCACCATATTGATCAGTCTAATGCTCCAAGACAATATATGCATGCTACTAAGACCAAAAAGTAGGTTATGCCTTGAGATCAAAAGGCACATACCACTCAACATATTTTTTGATACTCACCACCACCACTGAAAAAGATACTCAACCTATAAGAACAACTGTGACCACACTGTGATTGACCACGTCTACCTAAATCCAGGCTTCAGATAGCCAACAGTCATCCAGTAGTGGTTCTGGGAAAGTTTCTTTATGATTAGTAAGAAATTTCCACCACCATCTAGAAGCTAGTGGTTCATCCAGTAGTGCTCTTCATGCCTCCTACTAAAGAGAAACATCCTATGGGAAGAAATGTGTGTTTGTCACGAAATTACGATTTGATAAATCACCTCACAATAATTCTTGCAAATCTATCGATCCATGTGTCCCTATACTTATCAAAATAGATGCTTGAGGCCCTCTTAGAAGCCTTGAAAACCCCTCTCTAGTTTGAAATAGATGTAGTAGCCATAGAGACCTTATATATTGAGGAATTTTAATGAGAAGAGTGTCAGGCCATGATCTCATTCTCCAGAGAAGATGAGGGATCCCACGTGTAGAGGAACATCCACCTACTGTACATCCATGGCTAGTTCAATGGTGTGGAAGTTCATTATTGTCTGGTCGACATAGGTTATGAGATCAATCTCATTCCAAAACAAATTCTTTGAAAGTTGGGACTAAATGAAGTAGATTTGTGTCCCTATGACATGAAGATTCAAGGTTATAAAAGGGCCGAGCAGTGCCCATGTGGTAGAATCCATTTGAAGACCCAGTTTGATGATTTAGTATTAAACACTAATTTATGATTTTCTAATTAGATACTACTTACAATGCATTTATGGATATGTGTTGGCTCTATCTTTATGACACAATTCCTTCTTCATACCACCAATGCCTCAGGTACACCCTCAATGGTCGAGTAGGCATGCTCCAAGGTGAAGTGCCTCCCTTAGACTCTTGTGATTCCCATTAAATGGACATAGGTTATTACTAGATCAAGGATAATCAAGTTCAAACCAATTAGTTTGAGAACACCACCATTGAATCCAACCCATAGATAGATTTGGAGGATGATTTCATCCTCCCGATTCAATGGTTAGTGACTACAATACTAGACTTGGGGAAATATTTTTTCATATATGAGAGGAAAGGGCACCACATCCCTAAGTAAAAATAATGTTAGAATATTAACTAATAATCATACACATCTCAAGATCATGTGATACCAGAAACCCCTACCCTTATAGGGAATCAATATGTTCACCCCATGGATACAATCGTATGTCATACGGACTTTTTTCACCGAGATGGGTTGAACCAACATAATCCAACTCACCACCATTGCTTTGAAATTAAACAGGGACACCTTATTCAAAGGACTAACAAAATTGGCATGAAATCCTCTATCTCCATGGTCTCAGTAGAGTAGGAATATCCTAGTGAAGAGTACATATCTTCCCAATAAGGCACCATTGTTCCCCCAGAATTAGTCAACTTGGATGACCATCTCCTCCCACTAATCACCCTACCTCAGATGATGAAGAAGACTTAGAAGACACTCCTAACACATTCTAAGAGGGCATCTCCACCACTATTAATGAGTTGGTTCAAGTGAATATCTAAACTGAGAAAGATCCAATGCCAATAATGGTTAGTGTAGCCATGCCTACATAGGAACAAAAACATTATGTGGATTTTATGAAGCAACATCGCAATGTGTTTTCCTATAGTTATGAAGAGATTCCAGGACTAAACCCTTAGTTCACCACCAACCATCTTGGTATCCCAGTGAATCATCACGGGTTCAAGCAGACTCCCAAGAAAATGCACCCCTCTCATGGTGCCATCATTGAGGCCAAAGTTGATAATCTAATAAAATTAAAATTCGTCGAGGAAGTTTATCACCCTAGATGACTGACCAACATCATTAACATCAGGAATAAGAACACAAAAATCAGATTTTTATTAACTTTAGGGACCTCAATTTCCACTATCTTAAGGATTATTTTCCCCTTCTAGTGAGAAAGTTTTTGATCGATTCCATAGTTGGGTTCTAGGATCTTTGCTTCATGGATGGATATTTTGATACAATCAGATCCAGATGGCCCCTGAAGATGAAGAATCCACCACTTTCAGAGGATCAAAAGGGACCCTCTATTATCAGTTAATTCCCTTAATTATGAAGAATTCATGAGCCATATATCAGCAATCCATGCACCAAATCTTCAAACTGGTCCTCTGGACACTAGTGTAATGCTACATGGATGATTTGGTGGTCAAATCCCACCAGCCTCAGTACCATATCAGAGATCTCAAGAAGTTTTCTGAATTCCTTCATTCTTGGTATATGAAGATAAACCCTTTGAAGTTTGACTTAGGGGTTACCTCTGGGAAGTTTGTTAGCTTTGTCATCAGGTACAGAGGCATTGAAATTGACCTAGATAAGATCAATGCCACCATCCAGATGCCTCACCTGAGTAACCTCCAGGAGCTCTGAACCCTTCAAGGACACTTAGCCTACATATGTCGATTCATCAAAAATATGACTGGTAAGTGTAATCTTTTTTCCAGGCTCATGAAGAAAGGAACCATCTTCCAATGAGATAGAGAGTTCCATGCCACATTTGAGGAAATCAAGTAGTACCTACTACAGCCTCCAGTTCTGATGCCAGCTATCTCAGGGAAGCCTCTGGTCCTCTACGTGATTGCCCTAAAATGATTACTTGGTGCCCTTATTGATAAAAAGAATAAATAAGGTACAAATAACAATCTATAATATCTTAGTCACATGATCCTCAACATAGAGTACAAATAATATCATATCTAGAAGAGCTGCCTTGTGCTAGTTTTTGTTAAACAGAAGTTACAGCACTACCTACAACATCATGAGATACATTTGGTATCCTGTGTGGATCCACTAAAGTATATCATGAACTACCCAATGTTGGTAGGAAGACTAACACACTGGGTGGTGATCCTTAAGTAGTTTGACATCAGATTCATTCTACTGAAAGTTGTCAAGGGCCAGGTGTTGGAAGACTTCCTAGTTTCCCATCCAACCCCAATAGAGTAGTTCTTGGATCTTGATTTCCCATACAAGACTATCCTCTCAGTGGAACAAGCTATTACATGACGGAAAATTCATTTCGATGGTGCATTACAGAGTTCAATCAGTAGAAGACTCAATGATCCCAAGATCAATAAAGTAGGATTTGGGATTTTCATTATCATCCTTATAGAGGTTGTCCTTACCTACTCATTTATGCTATCAGAAGGCTACACAACAAGGAGGAAGAGTATCAGGATATCATTACTAGTGTTGAGATGGCTCTCAAGATTGATGTTCTCCATTTTCATCTAAATTAGTACTTTGAGTTAGTCATCAAGAAGATAAATGATGACTATATCATCAGAATCTAGAGCTCGTGCCTTTATTAAATCACACTATAAATATAATGGCCCAATTCCATTCTCATCCATAAGTGACTCATGTTCGTCGGCCACAGAATGGTCGAGCTAATGCCTTGGAAAGACTAGATTACTATCTTGGAGAGCCCAACCAAAATGAATTATTCATTCACGTGGAAACTTGCTGGTTCATCACTCTCATCCTTCCAGAGGATGAAGAAGAATAATAGGTAAACCATTTGGCAGTCAGTGCTTCTACATTGGGACCCCTGGATCCACCAATGGCAGAGGGAACCTCTGACCGGAGATCCCCTTTCATTGAGTATCTCCAACATGACCCTCTACCACTAGACAGAGTTGAACGTGAGATAATCCTTTGGTGCATAACAAAGTTCACCCTCTAAAGTTTTCACAACATTGAATAGACTCTCTAAAGTCATGGATTTGATGTAATTCTACTTCACTGCATTCAAGGAGATGAGATTCCCCAGGTTATGTAGGAAGTTTATGCTGTGTCCTATGGAGCTCATCAGGAAAGGCCGAAACTCTCTTACTAGATTCAAAGGATGGGATATTTCTAGCCCATTATGGTTTATAACAATATCAAGTTCTCCAATAGGTGCAATGCATTTCATATCCATTCCAAATTCATGAATCGACCACCAGAGCCCCTCCATACCACCAAGTATTCTTGTCCCTTTATAGTCTGGGGACTCGATGTTATGGGACTATACCCACCAAAAACAACCCTCTAATGCATGTTTATTTTGACCATGATAGATTTCTTCTCCAAGTGGGTAGAAGAGATCTCCTTGAAAGAGATTAAGACCCAATTAGTAGTTGAATTGATGAGCTTCGATATCATCTATCAATTCAGATTCTCTCATGATATTATCACTTAAAATGACACAAACTTCCAAGTAGCTAAGATGAATAAGTTTTACAATAAGTACAAAATCCAGTCTAAACATACTTACCGCTACCATGAACACAAAAAATGGGAAGATTGTGGCATTCAACAAAACCCTCTCTAGCATTCTATAGATTGTGGTGGGCGAGAATAAAAGAGTTGGACAAACAATATACCCAATGAACTCTAGTATTATAAGACGATGAATTATAATTCCACCCAGGTGACTCCATATTTATTAGTTTATGGAAAAGAGGTCATCCTTCCCATCGATATTTAGTTACCATCACTCCGAAAAGCTGTCTATGATCAGTAGATGTCAGAAAATATTTCCAAAGTTTTTCTAGCTAAACTATAAGGCATTGAAAAAAAATAAGCTTTGAGCCTTTCAAAATATGGAGAGGCACCAAAATCAAATTACTAGAGCATTAAAAAAGAAGGTTTGCCTCCACTCCTTCCTCCAGGGTGACACAATATTGGCTCTCTGAACACCAATGATACCGGGTAGGAATCCAACAAAGTTGGAACTGAAGTGAGAGGGACTGTACATTATTCACAAGGTATATCCAAATGACGTATACTATTTGGTCACCATGGATGGGGAGCACATCACTCCTCCAACCAATGAAAAGATTATCAAGTAGTGATTTTCATAATGAGTTGCATATCTTGAGCACATGACGTTAAATTAGATGCATGGTCCGATCTCTATAACCTTAAAATAGAAGTTCAAGTCCATGAATAATGACTTTAAACTGTTTATAGGTATTATTTTGGAGTATATGGAATGGAGCGGGTGTCCTTGGGTCCTATTAATGTTGGGTTATAGCTGCTGTTTCATACACATTCCTCTCAAAACACCTCTTCCACAACGTCCTAGTTGCATGATGATAAACTACATAACAATTATCATCCTAGACATATAAAGATAAACTACATAACATATGCATCCTTACCTTGTGAAATTAAACTAAATGTACTGGTCCTGTCACATGACCTTAAACAGTGGCATTATCGTCCTGTATTCATAAAAAAAACAACATAGAACCATGATGTTATCGCCTGAGGGGACATCACCTTCATCACCAGTCATCTACCATGTTGTGTTCAAGAACTAAGTACAACTTGATTCCTATCTACACATGATACATAGTGATTCCAAAATTTTCTATCATAGTCCAAACACTCAAAAAAACAACAATAAAAAAAGAAGAAAAAAATAACCCATCCCTGTGTACAGGTCAGACCTACGTAGGGAGATCTCCATCTAGAACTATGTGTGTATTGATTCCTATCCTCATGGTATACATAGTGACACCTAGAAAATATATTTGGGCTCAGCTGAAAATTCATCATTTTTTTCACCCTCAGGCCCCATTTATGGCATGTGATCCACTTTGGCTCGTTCACGTTTGGTATTCCTTCTAGTCGTGCCATATAGATGTCTATAGGGCTAATCTAAAAATGCACCTTGGGAAAATGTGGTGTGTCATCAGGCCTCCAATGTATTCATTCACATCATATTTATTACTATTTTGTGCCACATATACCCATTTCGGGGAGCCTCTCCCCCTAGGTCCAAACTCAATGACCTTAAACTGTAAGCCTATGGTCTAAGCATCATGGATTTAAACTGTATATAGGACTTATTATAGATGTGTTGTGTAGTGTTGGCCCCCCTTGGTTCTAATTAATGTCAGGTTTTCCATAACACTGTGCTATGCATAACATTTTGATATACCATCCTTTATGGTCTGAACTCTATGACCTTAAACTAAGAGCTATCATCCTCATTACATAACGTTAAACTACAATTGTGCCCTGAATAATTTCATAATGACTCATGATAATCATGGGATGACTTAGTTCCCTCACTAGAGAGGATTACCCCACCAATTTTTTTCTATTACCATGCTATATTCAATAAATATGTGTGGATTGATTCTTTTTTTATAAGATACATATTGAAACCTGGAACTTCAATCTCAGGTGCAGCCATGATATTTCAATCCTTCATGCTGGTTCATCTTCTTCCTCACTGCATGACATTAAACTGCATGGGATTTCTAGAACTACATGTGACTTGATTTCCATCTTTATGGGATATGTAGTGATGCTCATACATTTTGTCTATGAATCTTATTGCAATTCTATCAAAATTTTGGCCCATTGGCCTAGGTTACAATCCAAGAATTATGACCCTAAACTATATACAGTTCATCTTAAGGTATCTATGTGGTATATGGGCTATCTTGGCCCTTATTTGGGTTTTGAAAAGATACTTTTTTTCCCAGGGGCCTCTTTCACTAGCCCCCGAGGTCACTTTGTGGGCCACCCCCTTTAGGAGGCAGAGGTGTAGTTTCACCCTACGATGTCCCCACCATTGTAGTTCTAACTTATGCCACCCTAGGTTCCAAGCTTGCCTCTTGGGTAGAAGCCTATCTTTCTTCCCGCTGCTATGGATCCACACTTGCTGGTTCAATCATCCAAATGAATGTTTTAAAGATTACCTCTAGATATGCAACAACCTAGTTTTTTTCATATTCCGTTGATAGGCTGACACTGACATTTTTAGGTAGTGGCATGATATTCTCACCAAAAACCGTAGTCGTTAGCATACACCACTATTGGTGGAGGATATAGGGGTAATGATACTTACAAACCTCCATGTACACTTTCTTTATATTATGTTGAAGGAATCCAAACTACTAATCAAAATGATATGGAACGTACAACTCAGAAAGGACCTTTCCATCGATCTAGGTCACCAACACACCACACCTAAAACTCTATAATTACTATATTTTCTATCACAAACCTCATAGGTTTTCTAGCATCGGGACGACTGGGGTGCGGAAGGGGTGGAATTTTAAATTTTTATGGTTTTAAATATGGATTACAACCCCTTAATTATAAATATTCAATGGTCAAACCCTATAAAGGTTTATTAGGGATGGTTGTAGACTAGTTCCTAGAGGGAAGATGGAATTTGAGAATTCATACCTACCAAGATGTGCTACAATCCAGCCATATAGGAACTGGAATGACCCATAGATTCTCCATGGTGTGTTACACTTGTGACGCATCCTAGGAGGATGTATAGCCTAGCCAAAATAGGAACTCCTAGGTTAACCATGTTGCGATCTGTTAGGATTGCAACCATATCCAAGGCCCATGAGAATAATCGTATCCTTTTCTCTCTTACTAGAAACAACCACCGACTTAGGAAAGTGGGAATAAAGGTGTTGTAGTGACCCAGTGGGTCCTAGAACCCAACCATACTATACCACCATATCTTATATTCTCCTAACTCAAGGATCACCCAATATGATCCCACCTTTCCACTTTGCGAGGTGATCGAACACTGCTTCCCTCAACCAAACATTCTCACCTTCTCATCCTTTGTGAGGAACAATTTGAACCATGATTGAAATGAGATATCCTTTTGGATTAATTTTATCTTAAACTTATCCTTCACCACCTCCAAGTGATTCCATTCTAGGATAGGGGTCCATTCCCTATCCATCCAAGTATTCTATATAGAAGGAATTCATCATACTAGAATCCCTTAAGATGAATTCCTCTGATGTAATGAATGTCCCACAAACTGATTCCTTCTTCCCCATGGTGGAGGTGGAACATGTTCATGTCTGGAGACCATCGGCTGAGGAGATCTGGCACCATATCCTATTGGAATTAGATATAGAACTGCAACATCCATATTTCTTCATACATATTGATGTTGCGCAACTCTAATCCAAACTCATTGCATGTGAATTGTACCTAGTATGCCCATTCCCATTCACTTGTGAAGTTTACCCTGAACCTAAGGTCCCAATCATTCTTCCAACCCAATCTGTCATTCCACATGCTTCTTTGGAAGGTACTAGTGTAGTGGGAAAGAAACTCCTACACCTCCAGAACATCTCCTATGATGGTCCTGGTCCTTGAATTCAAAACATAGACAGATATGTCCTGATTATATCTGGAATCATGGCCATAATCATTGATGTTGTATCACTAGAGGATGTATTCATAAGTGAACCATGGCCATGATGAATTGAATTTGAAACCTAGGATGGCCATTTCATCTAGCAGCCTGAAGTTCTATAATGGGAGGTTGTCACTTAGGAGATAATCCTTCTGTAACTACATAAACATTCCCAAAAGCATATGATTTTATAATAAAACTTTTCTAACATGAAGTATCTTAGGGTTCCTGATCATCTCTAATATTCATGAGTCAATGGTGGATTAAATATCAGCAACATTTTTTTGACAGGTCATATTGACTAATCCTGGAATTCCAAAGGTTGATGTGTGAGAGAATAAGGGATTGGTGCACAAAAAGTGTTTTTTGCGTGCAAGATCAGTAGAGAGTCATGAAAGATTTCATAGTTCTCATGAAGTCATAATAATGTAAGAATCAATAGATATATAGAAGAGGGGCTGAATTTTAGTGTTCCATGTAGAAAGTTTGAACTTACATGCACGAGATCATTTTTCCTATCGCACAGAAAGTCACGGTACCATACATATCCCCCTGTGTATTTATAAGTGTGGACTTGTCCTTCCACATGTTTGTAAGGGACCTTGTGTGCTCACCAATTTTTTTTTCAAGCACCTCCATGGATGCACTCTTCTTTTCATCATTTCCCTCAGAACCTGACCTTTTGGTCCCATTTTATTTTATATTCTGAGGGGGGGGGGGGGTTGGCACTAAATTCCACACAAAATCGCAATGGGATATCTTTGGATAAACCAAAGGCACCATTAGACTCAACATAATGTTACAAGAATTCACAGGAAGGTGCACACAAGTTTCAAGGTGCGCGCATAAGATTGAAATCTAAATGCATGGCTTCTGCATTCCCAATGTGATGTATGTTGTTCCCTTTCCATAGAATCTAGGAAAAATGGACAAGGAAGGTGTGCACAAGTGGTTACCTATGCACGCATGAAGTGCATCTACACCTAAGCCAGTTGCGAACCCAATGTGACATCCAATGGCCCTTTGCATGCTCACTCTCCATGGATCAAGGAACAGTTGCATGAAAGAAATATTCTGAACCTAGGATCTTGCGTGCCATAATTGAAGGATCCGTATATATATTGAAGTGCACCCCCCCTTATTCAGGGTGATCATTCGGAAGTTGAAGTGTCACTCTGCTGTGCGTAAGACTAGTTTTCCACAACATCTCACAAGAATGGAAACCTAAAGGTATAAGATCTTGTATGAAAGGTTCTTTGGGGGTCCTCACTCATGTGGGCCCATAGTGGATTAACCCTCATACAACCTATTTCATCCTAAGTCTAGGGAATGTAATAATCTTGTGTGTAGGCCCTGTCCTTATGCGCAAGCCTCCAATCTTGCATGCACCCCGTATTTGATTCTCAATGTCTTTTCCCTTTTTCAAAAAACATTGTTCAAGACCCTATTTTATGAAACCTTCATATATTACACACACCTATTCTATGCCTCCATCCATGTTTGGGCGTATCGATTTCTTGAGCCCTTGTGAGATGTCCCATATGCCCCTTGTGCATGTGTTTCCCTACCTTTTTATTTTCTGCATAGGTACTATAATCCCCCTTTAATTTTAGAATAGGGACTCTAACATGGACCTTGTGAGTGACCAATCCTCCACACAATTCCATCCTAGAATTATTGAGGCCATCCCCCTCTCATGGGTGGATGAACTACATTTATGTAAGCCCAAGGGGTAAGGAGTGATTCCCCCGCGTTTTCACTACATGATATAAAATTTCTTAGTCACAACGTCCTCGGAAAATGATGTAAAACTACAGTATAAACCTATATGAAAAATGAAGGGTACCCCATGTTCAACTGCAAAAGGGAAGTCCCACACCCCTTTACTCAGGTCCACTCTCATGCGTAAGTCCCACACCTTTTCACTCAAGCGAGCCTCAGTGCAACCCCTGCTCACCCTATGCCACAAGCGTAGAATGCTTTGTGTATGAGTAACAGAGAATGAGATCTTCCTTACATGGAATGAGATCCTCCTCACATGGAATGATATCCTACTTGGGTAGCTTCTATTCATAAGCCCCACACTATCTCTCATTGGCACATCTTTCACAACATGACTATCAAGTCAACTACTTCTTCTTATTTCTCACACCGATCATGAATCATGTGAGATTATAGGTTAGTAGTGACCATGAAAACCATCCATATACACCAACAAGAATCCCTCCTAGATTAATCCCAAGTATTCAACTACCCACTTGGGTATCTTATATGAATAATCCCCAACCAAGTGGGAATCCCTCTTAGAGTAATCCCCAACCATATAGTCCATTGTCTTTCTCCTTAGGTGTAATCCCCAACACCCCTTCTCAAACTAAGTGGGATTTTATTTCCAATAACTTGGGATACATAGGAATTCCCTTTGAGGTAAAAAACCAAAAATCCATCAACTCTATCCACTCCATCCAATCCATCCACTCTATCCAATCCATTCACTCTATCTAATTTTTCCATAATCCATCTTGATTTTTACTTAGGAATCCACATCCTAGTAAAATCATTCCACCCATATGGTATGTTCCTACATGTAATCCCCATCAACATTGTCGTTTCTCCTAGTAGAACTCGGGAAGCTCCCATGCATAATCCCCATACAATCCAACATAATCCAACCAAGTTCAATCCTCTTGATAAGGGAGACACTCATGAATAATCCCCACACAATCCATTGAACTATGTGGCTTTTTATCCCTATCTTCTAAATAGGGTATGTAGGATTCCTATTTGAGGTTCAATCCCAAAAAATCGTAAACCATGTTTCCCCCCTCATAGGGTTTCACCTCCATGATCCACATATTATGGTGTTCATATCAACCTTCATAGCGTGACATCTTCTCTTCATGGGAAAACCTCCTAGATATGCCCTCATAGGGAATTCTGGTCCATCCTTCAATAAAATTTCTAGGTGTTACCTCTTAGGTATGTACCTCATTGATTCACCTCCACTGGGCATTCTAATTAATCCACATCATCTTCGTAAGACGTTAAACTCATGACCTATCACACTGATACCTTGTGTTAAACATGGGGTTCTTAAGGAAAGACTAAAAATATATTCCTTTGGCCTCAAATACCCCGTGATCGACATGTGATGCCTTGGTTTCTCTACCCTAGATGCCTCTAGTGATGACCTCCTATGAGGAAGAATAAAAGTGACCAATGTTCTAGAGTACATACATTCCAGTGATTCCCAACATGACTAATCCCCTAATGGAAGGTTGCTTCTCTATCAAGACCCCTTATAATGTCTATAAAAAATCATCATCATTATCCAACATCCATAAAGAGATGACACTAGGAATGAGTTCCATGAATGTACTTAACTATATGTGGGAGACCCAGACTAGGCGGTGAATTCTAAGGTGAGATCCAAGGAAGGAAAAACCTACATACCATCATCTCGTTTTGATCAAGTAGAAGACATCACCATTAAATGTGATGAAATATACCCACCTTTGGAAAGCGGGAATGTCGGACAACAACTGCGATGCCAACATCGTCATCAAAAAAATGCGGTGGCTGTGCCCCGAAGAAATTTTCAGAAACCATATATATAATATAATATAATATAAACATATATATTAATATATTTATATAAAAA
This sequence comes from Viscum album, assembly GCA_963277665.1. Lineage (NCBI taxonomy): Eukaryota > Viridiplantae > Streptophyta > Magnoliopsida > Santalales > Viscaceae > Viscum > Viscum album. The sequence goes on from OY728142.1 coordinate 20,537,221, forward strand.
ATATATATAATAAATTAATTTTTTAAATATTAAAATCAATTTATATATATAAAAATATAACATAACACATTTATATAAGAAAAATACCAATAGTTGAGTTGGTCCGCCCATTTGTTGTGATACCAGAGGTGCAGGGATCGGATTCTAGAAGAGGCTATTTTCTTCAAGATGTGGGTGTGAGGCATACAAGATGGGGGTGGGGATACAAGGTGAGGTAGCGTATGGGATACACAGGGATATGGGTTTGAGGTGAGGTAGTGTACAAGATACATGGGGATAGGGGTGTGAGGTGAGGTAGTGTATGAGATACATGAGGATGTGGGTGTGAGGTGAGGTAGCATATGGGATATACAGGATGGGGATGGGGGTGTGAGGTGAGGTAGCATATGAGATACACAGGATGGGGGTGGGATGGGTGAACTAAAGGTGGAAGTGTGAGGTATCATACAAGATAGGGGTGGGGTGGGAAAACTAGAGGTGGAAGTGTGAGGCAGCATACAAGATACACAAGACGAGGGTGGGGTGGGTTAACTTTAGGTGGGAGTGTGAGGTAGTGTACATGATGGGGGTGGGGTGGGAAAACTAGAGGTGGAAGTGTGAGGTAGTGTATAGGATACACTGGATGAGGGTGGTGTGGGTGAACTGTAAGTGGAAGAGTGAGGCAACATATGAGGGTTGGGGTGAAGAGGTAAGGTAGTATGGGATGAATGGTGATATTTATTTTTTACTGTAAAAAAATATATATTTCAAAAAAAAATACTAATGTTTTTCAGAAACATCGATAAATAAAAAATATAAATGATAACTTTTTTTACAAATTTTTCAAAAATAATTTATTGATGTTTTTTAGAATATTCGGTAAATGAAGTTTCATTTACTGATGTTTTTAAAAAACATCAGTAAATGAGGTGTATCTAAATAGATATCTTAATAAATGTCTCTAAATTCAAAATTTTTATAAATGTCACTAAATTAGAGAAACTACATTTAGAAATGTTTTTCAAAAACTTTGATAAATGAATTAGAAACTTTTTGAAACATCTTTAATGAAAAAACATCACTAATTAGTGATTTTTTGTAGTTTTAGGTGGTCAATTTTCATAGTTCTTCCTATTTTTTCATTGTTACACTATGGTGATGAAATCTGCATCATGGTGTTTATCGATGGTGTATTGGATTGAGACTAAAGGTTGGGTTTTGCATCATATTTCTTAGAGGATCAAGTATTATGATATGACTACTGTAGTTTCCCAGTGACCATCATTAATGGTATCCGTTTTAAGGTGGGTTGATCATAAGATTTAAGGGAGAGATATTGGAGATTTTAGTGTAATTTCTATAGATTCGATTAACTTTATGGTAATATGGCACAACCCTTACCATTGTGACAAGATAGTTAATTCTTTTTTTTAAAATATAAATTCAAGCATTCATTTAGTTTATGAAACATGCCTGTCGCGGGGCGTGGACAAAAACAATTATATTTTTTCTTAGTGCATCACAATGGCTAACCAGGGTCGTCTCTCTTGAGGATCCTTCTCAATGTAGTTCACCTACTACTTCTATATCACCTAGACTATATATTTTTAGTGTTTTTATTATCTAATGAAAATAATGAAAATATTTTTGGGGTTTTTTATTTAAAAATATAAACAATCATGCAATGCAAACAGAATGAGTTAAGAAGAAAGTACTTGGTTTTGGGGTTCATTATTAGATTCAATCATTATTTTCCTTTATGTTTTTGATTTTATTTTCATAATAAAAACATGAAATCTCATGTTTGAATCACTATTATTTTCCATAATAGAAATAGTTTGAGTTTCATGTCATTGGGGGTCGTCACCCAATCGGGGACATTCGCCTCACCAAGGCACGATACTCAAATCTACCACAAACAATAAAACAAAAAATAAAGAAAATTCATGAATATCTTGACCTACTCCCACTCAAAGTCTTAGGGTTAGCCTCTCATTTTAGAGATTAATATATTATTTGGTGGAGTGGGTGGAAGGAGAGATAGAGAGAGATGGAAATAAATGAAGAAAAGTGGATGTAAAACACAAATGCATGGATTAAAACTAAAATTTGAATTACAATTGAAATTGAAACTAAAAGAAAACTAAAATAAAAATAAAATGAAGAAATTATTGGGGAAGAGGGGATCATCAGCAGCCCATGGCTGGTGGGATCCCTCCTTGGCTGTGGGTGTCGAGATGATGATTTGGGAAGGAGGCGAGGGCCTCCTTTAATAGGCAGAATTCTATCCTCCGAACATTTACAAGTTTTTGTCACCTTAAATGGTAGATTAATGTTGGGCAAAAATCCCTCAAGGCATCATTTAAGTACTTTTGAGGTGATTGTGTTTGTTGACAAAGTGAACATCTGTGTTGTGATTGTTGACAATGCAAACCATGACATACAAATTTGTTGACAAAGGGGATTTCATGGTGGAATGTCGAGTTCAAGAGCTGTGGTCAATGATCCATGTTTGATTCAAGAACGTCGAAAAAGGAATGGATGATCTGGAGGCGGCATAAAAAGAACAGATACAAGGTGGCGCCATTTTCCAGTGTTTGCCAAATTTTTGGGCCTGAAAATCGACAAATTAAGAAAAGTGGTTTTTGGAAAAGGGACTTGAATGCCATGTACTTGATGGCTTAAAAACTTGCACACCATATGGTTTTCAAGATAAGATCATCAAAATATGGCAAAGGGACAAGTGTCGTACAAGTATTGAGTTGGTCGCGCAGGTGACTTGCGTGCCGGTGCCTAGGAGGATTAGAAACTTGTGTGCCTATTGTTTTTCATGATCAGAAGATCAAAATATGGCAAAGGAAAGAGGTCCGCACAAGTTTGGAAGTGGGTAGCGCAAGTGACTTGCGGGAAAAGAGACCTGCGCACCGAGACTTGCGCACCGAGAATTGAATTGTGCGCCGTCGCACAGGGTGGTCAAATTTCCTATAAATACTAGACCACCCCTCCTCACTTAAAAATGGAGTTCAACACATTGAGAAATTAGAGCTCCCGATGCGCAGGTGTGGTGGTCATGCAAGTGGTGGTGTGTTGCTCAAGTGGGACTTGCGCACTGGATTTGAAGAAGGTCGATTGTTGGTAGTTGCGTGCCAATATTGGATTGGGAGTAAAAGGAAGTGAGTCGCGCAAGTTTGGAGTTGCAGGAGCTTGTGTCGCGCAAGTGTCTAAGGTAGACTTACACACCAGTTGTAACTTGCATGCCGATACTTGTGTGCTGAATTAGACTTGCGCGCCAAGTAAGGATGTTTTTCCAGCAGTGTTTTCGGGCTGCGTGGAAGCTGTAAGTTTGCCCGATACCTTCGGTGCAAAGAGAGATTCATCTACGGGTGAAAGTTGGAATTCAACAGAGCATCTACATACAGAAGAAGATGCATTACTTCATGCAAATTAAGAGACCTACAGGTCTGTAAACTGTGAGTGGATCCTTTCCAGAGCAGTGAGCGAAGGAAGAGGAAGAAGGTGATCCTCTCCACCGGCAGTGAGCCAGAGAGAGAGAAACAAGGAGTGACCCTTGGGAAACCAGTGATCTGACCCTAAACTTTGTAAATGCAGTGATCCTGCTTACTTCCCTGCATTTCACTTAAAGCTTCATCATCAGATAAAGAAGAAAATAAGTAGTCATAATAAACACACAAGTGAAAACAAAATGACCCTTGTAATAAAGAGGTCAAGATCTATTGGGGCAACAAGAACTTTGAAAAAGAATATCCATACCCTGATTCACCCCCCCTCTCGGGGTATCTAGGCCCCTATTGGTCCTAACAATTAAGATGTGGAATATTTTATAGAAGTTATTCATAAATATTTTTTATGTTCACCCTCCAAATTTCATCTCATTTGGACACAAGATTAATGAGTTATGAATTTTTCATTAGCGGTTTCTTTTTTTGGACGTAGGTTCCAGAAAGCTTCCTTCAAAAATATAACATCCAATGGAAACATTAATGACTTCAAAACTTCCCCAAATTTATTTTAGATATTCCCCTATGTGTACTAGTACTATCACAAGTATAATCACTTCATTTTAAGGTGTGTAGGCCGAGATGTGGTTTCGTTACAGTGGTGGGGTCCACGCTGTCCACCCGGAAAAGTTTCCAACTTCAATAATTTTTTTGGACTAATAGATCTTCGAATCAGCTCTAGGTCCTAAAGATAAAGTTAAAGGAAATAAAACCAGGATTCTAAAAAAAGAATCACGAATTTTGGAATTATTTTTTTTATGAAATGAAAAAAATACTCTTGTGGTAAAAATCTGTCAAAAATTTAAAATTATGCACTTTTCTCAATTTTTCCCATAATCAATCTAAAATCCAAATTACCCATTATTTTAATAAAACATTTAAATACATGGGTTTTATCATTGAAAAATATTAAAAATTCTTCATTATTTGATAAAAAATATGCACATAAATTTTCTCTATCAAATACCCCCACACTTAAACCATGCTTGTCCTCAAGTATAAAATCTCAACATGGAAATCAGAGGACACCAATGTTACCAATATTCAAATTCCAATGCAACAAAATCAAAAAAAAAATTCAATTTGAAGTCAAAATTTGAAAAATCTGAATAAAATATCAATTTAATTTCCCATTTTTGAAAGAAACAAATACTTCACATATTTTACTTTTCCCTTTTGAGAATTAATGGAACTTCTCCTTTCATTCATTCAAGCTCCTTGATTTATTATTATTAAACATGCCAAGTCATGATTTACCTCACTTTTAATTCTTTTCTATCATCACTAATGATACAATTCAAGTCGATTTATTCTCATATCATGATAACATGCTCTTTATCCATAGGCTTGTAAATGAAATACTTTCTCTACTTTGTAAAGACAAAAGAAAAATAAAATCATGAGGACTTGCAATAAAGGTTTAAATAACTCTAGGGATTAAGGTTGGTAGGATATGATGATTTAAAAATTAAGGCTTAAGGAGGAGGCTAATCTCTTAATTAAAATGCATGATATCAAAATTAAAACTGTAATGAAATTCTCCCCTTCAAAGTAGAAACACCCACTTTCCAAAACTCAAAGTAATGGTTATGATCAAATTATGCATAATTAATGATTTGTGCACCCTCTTGAATATTTTTTTTTACTTTTTTACTTTTTTTTCTTTTTTCAAAAGTTAGAATTAGATCAAACCTCACATCTATCACCTAATCACATACGTTCAGAAGATCATCACTCTGGAAAATAGTGATTTTTGGTTTTCTCAAATCATAACCCATTTTTTATCTTTTTTTTTGTTCTTTTTTTCATTTTTTAATTCAAGAGGGGAAAAACATAGTATAATGAATGATTCCACAACCTTTTACAATTACCAAAATATCACCCCCACACTTCTTCCTTACAATGTAACTCATCCCTTCCACCATTATTCCCTTTACCCCCACACTTAAAATTTAAAATATCATGAAAATACTCAGAGGAGGGTAGGAATGGATAAAAATGGCTTAAAACAAGGATTTTTCCTATAAAGGTTATTCATGGTCTCTGTGGTCTAAAATAAGGATTGATGTAAAGGTGGTATTTTATATAAAAGTAGATTTTCAAAGGATTCTTCAATCATTATAAATGTATTTTTGCACAGTCATAGCTTTGACAAGTTTTAATACAAGTTCTGGTCAATTACATGTCCCAAGATCACTCAAGAAATATGCTCAAGAATAAATAGGAAGTACATGGTTTATAAATCCTCTTGGGAATGGGAAATATAACATTGGATAATCAATTATGTCATGGATAATAATAACAAATCAATTCACATGAACTTCATAAATTCAAATCATGAAAGATTGTAGGGAAATTTCATTTACATGAATCAATCAATTCCTTCAAATCAAGAGTCATTAATTCAATATCCATGCTTCATTTCAATAATTTTATTATCCATTTTACTCATTAAATATCATTAACATTGAGATATAAAACATGGAATCATGGGATTTATAAGAAACTCATGTCTCCTAGACTAGTCAAGTAGATCATAATTCAAGTGTGGGCATGCAATTTTATCTTTAAAGCTCAAAATATGATTTAAAAAAAAAATCAGGGAGTTTAAATGATAAATATAAAAAGTGAACTCCCTTTACCATAATGCTTAACCCTTATCTTCCACTATCCAAGGCTTCCTTCTTCCATCATGAACCTATAAAAGAAAACAACTTAATTAAGCACCAAGATCATGTCATTAAATCTCAAAAAGATAGGAGGGAGGGTTCCATATACTAGACTAATTCCTAAGACTAGATTTAAAATATAAATTCCTAGAAATCATGTAAATATAAATCTTGGTATGATCCCCCAAGTGGGCCCTGAATTTTTATTGCCTCTAGAGGGTAGTACCAACTGTTATCCAAAATCTGATGGAGGATGAAGCTTCTTTGATTTGAACCACCACATGTGGCTTTTTCTAGCTTGTGCTTTATCCTTATGGGTTAGTAATGATCCATGGATAGAGTGCACTATATAATCCCCCTTCACAATGAGGTATATATTTCATGGTGGGGGTAGGATGAAGTATGAATCATCATCCTTCTTGGTTGCTACTTGTGCTGCCTCTTCTTCTCTGTCCAATGGTTCCTCAAGGTATGATGCATCAAAAGAATAATCAATGGGAAAGTCAGAGTGTAATTCTATTTGAATAAAATTAAAACATGATGTATCAAGATCAAATTATTCCCCATAAAATTAAGTAGCTTTTGTCATGGTCTCCTTAGGGAAATCCACTAGCATCACTTCATGAGCTTCCTTCAATAAATATTCAACATGTCCAGGGAGCTCCATATGTTCCTCAATAGGTGCACATATAGCTTCATGTTTTTTCTCTAAGGCATAGAAAAGATTTTATGAATATGTAAAATAAAAACAATAGGGAGAGATGTATAATTAAAATTCAATAAAATTAGAAGATATAGAGTCAAATAATGGTTGAACTCCCTGATTTGGTTCAGCTTCAATATCTACCTCAGTGGTAAGTGCATCTTGGAGTATAATCTTAGCAGATGAAGGCAGGTAGTCGAGCTCCTCCATATTGACTTCAAATTCCACCACTTGGGTGGTTTCTTCCTTTAGTGGTGTTGGATCTTATTTTTTATATTTTATAAGGAGATCAGTAAGTTCATCACATTTAATCAATAATTCATCCAATCTTTGTTGATCTCTCACTTGTAGCTTAGTAGGTAAGTCTTCCTATTTTTCCACCTTATGTTCTTGCTCTGTCTCAGGGTTGGGTTGCTCTATTAATTCCTAAACATTATCAAATTCTATTTCAGATTTTCTTGTTAGTTTTTCAATTCTTTATCTAAATTCTTGCACCCGAATCCTTCTAAAATCTTCTTCTCGTTGTTGTTGTTGTTGCACCTGTGAGTAATTGTCAGTCCATGTAGAATAATAATCATTTGAATTCATCATGGAAAGATTTTTTTTTGTATTTTTAAAAGAAATGAAATTTAACTAATATGTGAAAATAGAAAAAGTAAATAAATATCTGATTATATCCCCGGAAATGGCTCCAGTTTTGACGCATGCTTGTCACATGGCGTAGACAAAAACAATTATATTTTTTCCTAGTACAACACAGTGGATGACCAATGTCATCTCTCTTGAGGAGCCTTCTCAATGTAGTTCACCTAATTTTTCTATATCACCTAGACTATCTCTTTTTAGTGTTTTTATTATCTAATGAAAATAATGAAAATATTTTTTGGATTTTTGATTTAAAAATATAAAAAATCATTCAATGTAAATAGAATGAGTTAAGAAGAAAGTACTTGGTTTTGGGGTCCAGTCTTGGATTCAATAATTATTTTAATTTATGTGTTTGATTTTAGTTTGATAATACAAACATGAAATCTCATGTTTGAATCACTATTATTTTCCATAATAGAAATAGTTTCAGTTTCATGTCATTGGGGGTTGTCACCCAATCATGGACATTCACCTCACCAATGCATGATACTCAAATCTACTACAAAAAATAAAACAAACATTAAAGAAAATTCATGAATATCTTGACCTCCCCCCCAAGCCAAGTCTTGGGGTTAGACTCTCTTTTCTAAGAGTAAGATATTACTTGGTGGAGTGGGTGGAAGGGGGGGGGGGAGAGAGAGATGGAAATAAATGAAGAAAAGTGGATGGAGAACACAAATGAATGGATTAAAACTAAAATATGAATTACAATTGAAATTTAAACTAAAACAAAACTAAAATAAAAATAAAAAGAATAAATAAGGGGATAATAAAGGATCAACAGCAGCCTATTCCTTGATGGGATACCTCCTTGGCTGTGGGTATCGAGTTGATGATTTGGGAAGGAGGTGAGGCCCTCTATTTATAGGCAGAATTTTGTCCTCCATTTTTTTTGCATTGTTGTCCCATTAAATGGTCGCTCAACACATGTACCCCTTCATAAAAGTTTTTCATAAATATGTTGTTCATTCACCCACTAAATTTCAGCTCATTTGGACACCTGATGAATGAGTTATGAATTTTTCATTAGCGGTTTCTTTTTTTGGATGTAGGTTCCAAGAAGCTTCCTTCAAAAATATAACATCCAATGGCAACATTAATGACTTCAAAACTTCCCCAATTTTTTTAGAGTCGCCCCTATGTGTCCTCGTTCTATCCCGGTTATAATGACCTCAATTTAAGGCATGTAGGCTGAGATGTGGTTCCATTACAGTGGTGGGGTCCACACTATCTGCCTGAAAAAGTTTACAACTTTAATGAATTTTTTGGACTAATAGATCTTCGAATCAGATCTAGGTCCTAAAGAGAAAGTTAAAGTAAATAAAATCAGGATTATAAAAAAATAATCATGAATTTTGGGATTATATTTTTTACGAAATGAAAAAATACCCTTGTGGTAAAAATATGTCAAAAATCCATAATTATACACTTTTCTCAATTTTTCTCATAATCATTCTAAAATTCAAATTACCCATTAATAAAACATTGAAATACCTGGGTTTTTTCATTGGAAAATATTAAAAAGTCATCATTATTTGATAAAAAATATGCACATAAATTTTCTCTGTCAATTTCCATCATATTCCATCTCTATACCTTGAACCTTGGGTGCCTTAAGAAATCTCTTTAGTGATATTTGAGTGTCCTTTGGTCACTTTTTATTCTCAGATTCAAGAGATTATTTCCTTGTGATATGTGGTGAGTCTCCCTCACTTTCATATATTCTTATCCTTTCCTCTTATGTTATTCCTTTTATAAATCCATGATAGTGGTTTGGAATTGGTTATTATTGGTCTTGGATTGTGGTTTTGATAGAGTATAGTTCACCATAGGCCATTGAGACCTTTCTTTGGGTATTTTCAATGATGATCGTTGTTCTTCTCTATTCGGGCATAGTGATTTTTAAATCTTCAATTGAGGTAAGGGATTTAAAACTTATCTTTATATAATTATATGTGAATATATATTAATCATGATTTTGTTAAAATTTGGTGTACAATGTGAATCAACTTAAAAAAGATAATGAATCAGACTAGAAAATTTTAGCGGGAAAGGGGGATTAGCACATGCTTTATATAAATCCATGTTATTCCTTATTTTTTAATGTTTCTAGATTGATACTTGTTTCTATGATAAAATTTTTTGTTGATATTTTAATGATTGAATCAACTTCCATAAAAGTATAAAAACTAAAATATGTAAATGAAAAGGGTGGAATCTAAATCTATAATTTTTATTAATCTGGTTTATGAATGGTACATTGAATTAATAACGATGTATAATTGATTAAGATGGTTTGGGGTAGTTTTCTTTTGTGATTATTGTTACATAATATTTTTGTGATAATTTCCACCTTTAATAATTGTATAATTATATAAAGAGAGTAATGAATTGGAGAAATGTAAATATGGAAATAAAATTTATGTGTTTATGCCTAAAATGTTAAATGAATAATGACATATGATTAAAGGGAGATTGTTTGGTGTGATTCTATTTTTAAATCACTGTGGTTTATCACTATAATTCCACATTTATTCATTTTGTTTCCTTGGTAGTGAGTCTTGGTGGTTTTTTTGGGGTAACAATGTGATGTGCCTGTTATAGTGAATGTTGGGGGGGTGATGATTTTTATCATTGTGGTTGTCTTGGAATGGTTGATGTGAGGAAAAATGGGTGATTTTATGAAAGAGTGGACTGATATTATATATGTTGGTTTGGATTAGTGTGGTAGTTGTTGGCATGGGTTTGTGTGATGGTTGATGCAGCTATGGGAGAGATTTATGTATTTTTTTATAGTTTTCTGATAATATGGTTTCATGTTGAAATTAAAAAAAAACTGTTGGAATAAGAATGTGTTTATGAGTTAATGAAGTGATAGAAATGTTATTTGATGAAATGGGTAAATGATATCTAGTAAGTAGGATGTTTAAATAAAACATGCAAAGGGTGGAATAAATGTGAATAAGGAATAATGAAATAATTGGGAGTAAAAATTGGTATGATGAATGGTTTAATATTAAATACAGATAAATGATTGCAATGTGGATGGAAATAGTGAACCTGTAATTCAATAATGATGTGATTAAATGGTAATTTTTTTATGTTGTGTGATTTTTTTGGAATTATGGTGGTTTGGAATGGTTGGATTGATATGGTAGCATTGTTTAGTGTGTGATGGTTGGGATGAGATGAATTTTATAGGTAGTAGTGTTTTGGGTGTTCTAGTTTTAAATTTAACCCTTAAGTTAGGATTGTGTGGAAAATAATATCATTATATTTTTATGTTATTTTATACAACCCACCACCCGAGTCAGGTAACCTTATTAATGCTCATATCAAGACATGGGTTCTGAGTGCCTTCCCCAATAACCAAGTTATAGAGGGAAAAAATGAATAACTACTCCATTTACCCCACTCTCCCTTTAAATATAGCTTGGGTTATGATGGATTAAGATAGGTATATATATATATAAAGGTTTTAATGGGATAATTTTATATCATATATATACTAGGTGACATGGTTTTTTTGGTTGTGAGGTAGATACATGGTAGGGAACAAGCATTACAGGTGGAAGGAAAGAGGTTAATGTCCTTCATATTCTTGTTACCCTACCATGATGAGGATATGATATGTGGTTGTGATGTGGTATGTGGTGATGGATATGTGTTTATTTCTATGATATGGTATGTGGTGGAAGTTATGTGGCTATTTCTATGATGTGGTCTGTGATTTTGAAAATATGCAGATATGGAAGGTATTATAGAACATAATGTATGATGTTGGGTCATGAAAGTAACCAGATCAGTAGGGAAGTGGTAGTGAGAAACCTTCTCCATATATTCTTTTGATATTATGCTACTATAATTGTATGTGTTTTGGGGTGAGTGATACTTGATGAGGATGGGTGATAGTGAATCTGGTTTAGGTGCAAGTTGGATATGTTGTATATTCACTCCGACATTAGTATGCTTCTTCCACATTAGCAGAAGAGATTTTGGGGATGATCCTAATGTGGATACATATATTCACACCCCTTTATATATATATATATATATATATATATCTTTGTGTGTGTGTGTGTTTTAGATTTGTAAGAGGGATTTGGTCGTTGAGTTGGACCACATTATCTCATAGAGTTTGAGGCTAGTGTTCATGGGTTTCTTCCAAAGGAGTTCCAATTGGCATTTTATTTTGGGTTTTATTTTTCATATAACATTACATGCACTATTTGATAGTATTTTTAATCGATATGATATTGATTTTATTGGTGATTTCCTCTTTATATTCCTGGTATTGTAATGGAAATGACCCCCACATGTGTGTTTGCATACCAGCGGTGCTAGTCACCAAGCTATGACCTATTGGAGGTAGGATTATGCAATGATACAAGTTTTACCCAAGTGATACTTAACTCAATATTGAGTTTTAAAGTCTCATAACCACCCCAAGGGTAAAATAGTAATTTTATCATAGCACACTAGTTCTAGAATGAGGTGTTTACCCCAATAATGAGTCATCTTAGAAAATAAAGTGTCACAAAGCCTAAAAATAATATAATAAAAATATTATATTATTATTAGTCTGCACATGATCATTTTTAGTGATATGATTATATCTCTCTACTGAAGTCTCAGATAGATAAACTGAGACCACAACTGAATTTGGAATACTAGTTTTATCCTAGGTATAACTGAAGTCTGATTTTGTTTAAACCCTTGTGATGGTGTGCAGTCGCAGGTGGATTAAAAATGATTAAATTAATAATTAATATAATTGTGACTAAATAGATTTACTTAGAAGTGGATCTATATAAAACCTATTTAGAAAAATCTATAGGGTTGGCCACATAACCCTAGGATATTAGGGGAGAACCTCATGGTAGAAAGCATTGGCGGTCTAACTTTAGATTGATAATAGATGATGAACACATCTGTATTCATCAACGAATTTGGAATATTAAGATATTCCTCAATGATCAATCAATTTTTGAGGTAGGGATTTTTTTTGGATTTGATGCCAATTTTGATATTTTTTTAAACATGAATCAATCTATCCTAAGTTGAATCCATGTTCAGATATCACATGGCCTGGTCAACTTATATTTTTCTTGAATTCTTGAATTGAGTTATGTTGTTCAGAGAATTTTGATTATATTTTCTCAATTATTAATATTTCATCCCATAAAGGATGTAAAAATAATTCCTGACCATTTTAAATGAATTAATTTTGTGGTTTTATGAATTACTCCAACTATTCTTCATGTATTTATCACTAACCTTTGGTTTTGACTGGTGATTTGACTGTTTTCATGAACCGATTAATTTCACGATCGGTTATAGATTCAACATATTGTGTTATATCTTCATTAATGAGGATCATAATTAATATGAGGTAAGCATGATGATAGATTTAGTGTAACTCTCAAGAAGAGGCATGTTTGAGTGACGATGGCTTGTCCTAAATGTTGATAATATGATTCTATGTTGAAGGGTGGATGGAATCTGGTCACCAACATAGATTCAACCTTAGTCATTGTTATTGGTGATATTCTTAGTGGTATTTATGGAAAAATAAAGGGAAATGATGAAGCTTTGGGAGGAAGATAAAGTTTCTAAAAAATACTAACTACATGGTTGTATTTCTAATGAACACATGTCGTGTAATCCAAGTGCATCAAGGACTAGGGTTTGGGGTAAATAAATGTATCACACACCATGTGCCCTATACCACACTTAATGTGTCCCTAGATGGATATCTTAGCCTATATGGGAGGTACAAACTCAGGAACTTGAGTGGCCTACATGCTATGTTAACCAAGGCAACATGCCATGTACCCTTGGTGGAACATGACTCAAGGAGTGTGGTACATTCCAAATGTCACTTTTGTTCCTACAAACCATTTCTCACAAATCAAATACCATATATATGAATCTTTACATGACATGTGGAATGAAAATACATGGCCAAGGCTTTAAATAAGGGATATAGTCCATGTACGCCCATAGATTTGTTGTGTAGGTTTCCCAGAACCATCTATTGGCCATATATTTTTCATAGAACTAGGATTAGGACCCTTTGGATGGTATTATTTGGATAGAATTATAAGTGGTATGTGATAGAGGCCTTGATTTCAATATCATAGGTGCAACATGAGGTGGTGCGAGTGACTTTATCCCTTTACCAATAGTATGGCTATCGATGAGATTTGAGTGTGATTGTCGGAGTAGTTCTGGTGTCGGTACTCCCCCGGTAGTGGAATTGGTCAGGGTGAGGGTACCCATATCCTATATTCAGGTAGAGTTAGTACTTATCCACACCCATCTGGGGTGGATGTCCTCTATCTATAAATTCAATACTTCTCTATCTATAACTCCGATAGGGTGTGGGTCCTTTGCCGGGGTTAGTACTCCCTCAAATGTGTTATCTATCATCGAGGAACGGGTCCCCCAATATTGATTTTATGTGGTTAAATAGGTTGATAATTAGGTTATATGAGTGTCGGTTTGATATTTAGTTACCATAGGATGTGGTTCTCCATTTTTTAGTGATCTTGATTCAATGATGAGTGGGATCCCATTCATATTTTCTTGCAAAAAAGTGTCTGATGGAATTTTTGGCAGTATAGACTAATGTGAGACTCATGATTCCTCAATACCCTTGGGGTTTCCATTGATATTCAATATTGAATATGGATATTAAATTTATGATTTTTAGACTCTTCATCATTTCAAGAACCCCTATCTTCTTGTGTGATGTGGATTTTTAGGATTAGAAAAAAGAAAGACAGACACTACTCTGTATCCTTGGGACTTCTAGTCATTGAGAATATTTAGATTACTCTTTGTTTTCTTCTAGACACTCTTTAGTACTAGGTGATATGAGCTGAATCAGTGTTCTATTTTTCCTCTTTATCTTCCTCCTAGAAACCTACCATTCTAGTAGTTGATTTTACTTATTTATTTGTATTTTCGTTATGGTTTTAGGATGTATTACATGGTATGTTTGTACTCACCCCATTAGGGGTCTTGTTCCCACATGTGTTGTGTTTGTACAGATAACACACAAGTTCGGAGATGGTATATGTAGACATGGAGTTGATGTGGATTATTTAGAGGTAATTCATGGAAATTTTTGGTGATTTATTATAGATCATGGTTATTCATTGTGGTGGTGGCAACCATCAGGGGTGTAGTCCAAGAGTACATGTAGTGTAGAGGGGCTTCTCAATGTTCCATGTTTTAATTTTTTTTCTGGATATTCTATTTCCATTTCACTAACCTTATGGGCTGTATTTTTTATCATTGTGTAACACCATAATATTTTAGTACATATTTTTCATTAAATAAGTGTTTGATAGCTTTCTTAACATGCAACACCGAGCTTAAAACGAACCATGATATATTATTATTTAAATATGGCAATTATAAATCTTCCATTAAATTAGAGGATATGAATAATAATTAACAAATTATAAAATATATATAAAATTTTACTACTCAATAAAAAATTATTGATTAATTCTTAGGAAATAAGCACTCAATTTTCAGTAAAGTCATTTTATGCTTCAAAAATACATTTTTTTCAAAAAATGTTTTTTATTTATTTTGTAAAAAAATATTATAATTAAGTTCTTACACATTTATAAATTGTATTTGATAAATATGATACCATTTTTAAATCATCATATCAAAATTATATTAGTGTAAAATTTTAGGATTTTTTTGAAAAGATTAATTTTCCAGTGAATAGTGAAAAATATCATTTTTTGTAAAAATATCATTTATTTTCATTGAAAAGTATAATTATTCTTTGAATTTGATCTTAAATTAATATAATTATACTTTAATTATAATTAATATAATTAATTACATATTTATTATCTTTATAATTTATTTTAGTATAATATCATTTTTGGGCTTAAAAACACATTTTTCCAAAAAATAGTTTTCCATTACATTTTACACATTTATATTAAAATTTATTTCTATCACTTATAGGAATTAAATTTTATTAAATGGAATTAATTTTTGATTTCATCAATTCAAATTTATCCTAGGATTAATTTTTTAGATTTTTTCGATGAAGTTAAATTTTTGGTGAATAGTAATAAATAAAGTTTTTATGAAATATGATATCAGTTATGATATCACTAAGACATAATATGATATAAAAATTTATTAATCTTATGGAATGAATCATTTATGATAATATAATTCAAATATAAAATAAAAATAATTCAAAACATAAAATGTAGAATTTAATTCATGATAAATATGAAAATCATTTTTAGTGTCAACGTAGTGCTTGCGCAGCATTGGAAAAGTAAAATTTTGTGTTCCAAAGATAATATTTGATAAGGGAGAAATATTTTCTCAATTTTTTGAATAAATATGAATTATTATTTATTATTTTTATGAAAAGATATGAATTTTTTAGTTATAGAACAAGTGACTTATCCAAATTCTTGTGCAATGCTTGCATAAGGCTAGAAATGTCAAAATAACATATTAATTAAGTTTTCACGACATATATGTGAGTAAATATACATATTAAATGAATATAAAATATTATTTTTAACATTATTAATTTATTTTTATGATTTTAATTTATTTTTAATTTTTATTTATGGTATAATTACCGTAAATACTGACACAACACTGATATAGTGTTTGTGCAGGCAGTTAAAAATAAAATAATTGATTTTAAAAACATCAAAAGTAATATTTTTTAGACTACATATGAAAAAAAATTATAGTTAATAATAGTTTATGATTGATGGTTAAATGGATTATATTCAAATTTTATTTCTATTATGTTGTTTTCAAAGTCAAATTATGTGAATAAATTTTAAAATGACATTAATTGTATTTTATGTTATTTTTTTATTAAATTATTAGAAATTATAAAAATATTTCAAAACGAAAAATAGGATGATAAATGATCTAAAATATCACCCATTTTCCATTTATGATACAATTTTTACCTTATCAGTAAAATTATAACCCTTTAATATTGAAAAAGTCGTTACCGCGGTTAAGGATAAAATTGGTTAACTAAGGGATTAAGCCAAAAAAAATTTAAAATACCACTAAAACCTATAAATTTTTTTATTATTTTAAGTTATATAAACTATATAATATATTATTTTATAAAATATGGAAACTTGGTTCCATTTTTCTTTTATTGTGACCTTTATATTAATTAAAGAAAATAAGAAATACAAAATGTCACTCTCTTGACTTTAATATCTCAATTTTTTTGCATATGGATAAAAAGAGGATAAATTTGGTTAAAAAAATTTATTTTAAATATGAATTATTATTTTTATCATGGTAATTTATTTTTAATTTTTAATAATTGAATAATTACCTTAAATGCTTCTACAACACCAAAAAAGTATTTATTCAATTAATATAAAAATAAAATAAATGATTTTAAAAATATTAAAAGTAATAAAATTTGGATAAATTATTATGTTTCATAATTTTTTTAGATGAATATAAAATAAGATATTTTTTTAGAGGATTATATTTGAAATCCATTACTATATTTGTATCTTTAATGTCAAAGTAAATGAATAGTTCACAAAATGAAATTAATGATATTTTATAATGAACAATATTTTATTAAATGATTTAAAATACAAAAAATCCTATATTAACCCAATTTAATGATATATGGTTTAAAATATCAACCATGTTATATTTATTGGTCTCTTGTCCTTTTATGGTAACATTCTTGACCCTTAAACGTTATAAAACTTTGATATTGTGGTAATTGTCAAAAAGATTAACAGGAGGTTAAAACTAAGAGATAAGGGTTAAAAGATCACATAAAATAATATAAATATTATTGTATAATATTATTTAGACTTAAAGCACCATATATTCTAAATATATAAATTTAGAGTCACTTTATTATAGAAATTAATTAATATTAATTTATATTAATTTAATACCTTAAGAAATTCTAATAGTGCCTCTCCCCCTTATAAAAAGGAACCTCTTATCATCTCTTACTCACATATTTTTAGCATTATATCTTAGAAAATCCATGAAATAAAAAATTGCTTCATTCCTTCAACACATCATAGAGATTCTGTTCTTTTCAAAATACCATTGTTTTAAGGCTTAAGTTGTAATCCAAAGAAGGTTTTTGAATGAAGAGGTATAACTCTTAATGGAGTATTTCCAATTTTTTATTATTATTATACTTACTATAAATATATAGTATCCATTATAAAATAATTAATAATTTATCTTAAATATAATTAATTTGTATTATTATGATGGAACAACCATTACCCACCTTCTTACCATCTGTTGGAAAATGATAACATTGCATGTGTGTACGTGTGGACAACCACCTCTACGATACGATGTGATTCATTTTTCATTTTTTCATTACATGTATGGTAATAAGGATATATTTAATGAATATAAATTATATATATAATATAATAATGATTCTGAAAAGGTGAATTATTATTTATCTTTATTTTTTTCATCTGTTGAAAATTGAAAACAAAGTTCATGTGTACGTACACCCTCTCATCTCCATGAACAGTGTAATTCATTTTTCTACATACATTTTTTATGGATGAATATAAATATATA
Organism: Viscum album; assembly: GCA_963277665.1. NCBI lineage: Eukaryota > Viridiplantae > Streptophyta > Magnoliopsida > Santalales > Viscaceae > Viscum > Viscum album. The sequence continues at coordinate 20,555,355 of OY728142.1, forward strand.
TATATATATAATAAATATATATTATGTTTATATCTTGATTAAAATTATGTATATTTTGGAACCATGATTAATGTACAAGGACCAGAATTACCAAACTGAAATTCTCATGAAAAATGAAACAGTTAACACCCAGAGACAATGATTTTAATAAGGAATTATTAATAAATGGGTATTAAAATGTTATAATTGGATCATATATAATATTATAAGCATGTAAATTATTATTTTATAAAATTATAATAAATTTAAATTTATTATAAAGGAGGTTCGAGTGCTTTTGAAGCATGTCAAACTTAAGGTAATGGATTTTCATTACACTTTTATTTCTATGAGTCACATACCATATTCAACACGGGTTTCTATTATATGATGTATATACTATCCATAAATTATTTTTTTGATGATTATATTGAAAACTATTTGTATTTACATATCCATATAAGTTTATCTCTTTCAAGAGGTTTTGATTCAAAAGCTATTGAAGTGGTAAGAGATTTATGTTACAATCTCATTATTTACATGAATTATTTATGATTAAGTTTTTTATGATGAAATTTCATGATCTAACTCTCAATAAATTATTGAATTTTCTTATACTCTATTTATTTGTTGATATTACATTTTTTAATTCATTTTACCCTCTTTAAGTACTCAAGAGCCCAAAAGAATATTTTTAAGGAATCTGACTTTGTTTATCTCTTTGGTTGAAAATCCTTTTTCTTCTATGTCAATTTTTTCTAATTTTTTTTGAAGAATGTTTTTAATATTATCCAATGATTTTTTGAATTCATTTTCACCCATGTTTGATTTTTCACAAATTTTTTTAAAAGGGATAAATGAGGTACGTTTGACTTTTTACCAAAAAATATATTTGTTTTATTATACTTTACATGAAGGAAATTTTCCACCATCATGACTGATCAATTATATGGAGCTTCCTTTAAATGTTTCAAAGCTTATTTTTAAATATTTTTTTCCTAAATATTTGTAAATTTTTTTATATTTTAAATAAGTGATTTAAAATTTAAAAGTGTATTTTCCTCAGGAAATGTTCCAGTAATATTTGAAAGAAACTTTGCATCTATGATAACATCCATTGATGTTACTTATTATTTAAAATGGATATGATAAAATGATTCCATACAAATTCCTTATTTGGATGGATTATTATAATGATGATTTAAGGATGATTCTACAAAACATGTTTCTCTTTCCTAGGTTAATTAAGTTATGATGAAACCTTTATGAAACTCATTTAGTTTCCATGAGTTATATTATAATGAAATGATGAAATTTTTATGAAACCTACTTTTTTTTACATGAGTTATTAAATTATGAATGCTTTATGATATCATGGAACACATATGTATAATTTTCATTATGTGACAGGTAGTCGCAGAATGATATAAAACTCCAATGAATTTGGTAAAGATGGATATCTCATGAGATAATAAGGACTGGAATGAGAAGTGAACCTAATTAAGTAAGGGACTTTGTTCACTATGATAGTATTTAGAGTGAACCTTGATTAAGGATGTGATGTATTGGTGTAACACCCTAATATTTTGTGAAATAATTTTTTTTGAATTAATTTAATCTTTTTAATATTTTTCATTTCACACAACACTAAATATAGCTTTTGTTATATGAAAGTTCCAAGTTATTATTTATTTATACAAAAGACCAAGTTGAGGTTGTGATACATATAACACTTAGATTAGTTTTTGGTATATGTAACACTATGTTTGGCTTGTGTTACACAAAATGTCAAGTTCTTTTAATAGACTGTATTACATGCAAAACTAAGTTGTATTGAACTATAATATACCATTAATATTGTTATTAAAATATTATTATATTTACCACTTAACTATGGGAATGAAAATTATAAATAATATTAACTAAATTATGAAAATATAATTTATAAATTTATATAAAAAGAATAATTGGTCATCAATTTGGTATAAATGAAAGTAATATCTATTTGAAAATAAATAAATCCCTTTTCTAAGAAAATTATTTTTCTATGTACAAACACCATTTTATCTCAATAAATTAAAAGAACCACTATTGGTGATTGTTTTTAAAAAAAGTATATATTAAATATTCAATAATTATTTTACACTCATCCAATATATTTTATAGGCATAAGATAAGAATAAATCCAATTTTATGAATAAAAAGATATATTTTTCAAAAGGGTAATTTTACTACTTTTTAATAGAGAACCCATTTTAAATATAATTCTTGACACTTATAATTTTTATATGAAAAAATAAACTTATTATTTTAAATCAGGATATCAAAATTTATTTTGGTTTAATTTTTGGTATTTTTCTGATAAGTTTCATGTTTTGAGGAATAATGAAAAATACAAAATTTTAATTGAAAACAAATTTTTCATAAAAATAATTTATAGTGTTAAATTATATATTTGATTAATTTTAATGTATAATTAGATAAAAATTTTATAATTTAAACAATTTTAGGTCATTTAAATTAATTCTACGTTGAATTTGGATATAAAAACATGTCAATCTTTTAGATGTTTTCACTTTAAAAACTTGTTTTCGCATTCCGTCAACGGGACTAATTTTAAATTAATTTATACATATTATATGTTTTTAATTATAAAAATGGATTATATACTTGGAATCATAAGTACCAAATTTATTAAATAGGTCCCTTTTATTTTTGGACAATATGAATAGCAACTTTTGTAATTTTTATTACCACGGTTAAGGGTAAATCGGGCAATTAAGGGTAAAAATGATATTATAAATATTATAAAACTACTTTAACACTTTCCAAAATGTTATTTGATGAATTTAATTCTACCCTTAACACATAAAAATATAAATTTAATAATTTAATCGACACTTTTCCATGAAAATGATTTAAATGCTACTAAACTCAAAGGGAGTGACAAAATGTCACACTCTAACTTTTAATATGTATAATATTTTTAATATAGGTAAAATAGAATATATTATTAAATATATATATATTATTATGGAAGATTAAATTTTTTTATACATCATATATTTTTTTTTAATTTTTATTGAAGAAATAATTATCATAAATAATTAAAAAATGATGATGCATTAATTACTCAATTAATGAAATAATCATGTAAATGGTATTATAAATATTATAATAAATATAATTTGAATTAATTAAGGTTATCCAAGAATTTTATAGGTGACTATGACATATTAGGGTTGTATTAAATGAATTGGATTGAGGTAATCTTGCTGAATGGATTTTATAAAAAGTCAATGTTATAAATAGTTTCAAAATTGACACTTATGATATTTTATAAAAATAATATTTAATTAAATTATTTAAAAATCATAAAAATATTAAATAAGTAAAATAAGATTATATATGGTCTAAAATAACTTAAATTTTCCATTTATAGTCCAATTGACACTTTATATGTAAAAATTAATTCCTCTTAATATTAAAAACTTGGTTACCATAGTTAAAATCAAAATGAATTAACTAAGGGTTAATCAAAATGATAAGGTCTAAAATAACATAAAAACTTATATAAATATATTTATTTGTGAGATTAAAACATCATCATGTCTTGGATTCAAATAAATGTAATTTTAGAGATATTTTTATTGATATTTATTTTATTATAAATTAATCTTTTGAGAAATTCCAAAAGTGCCCCTCCCCTCTCTTATAAAAGGGAACCTATCATTCTCTTATCTTTAAAATTAATAACCTATTTGGTTTAGAAAAACTCTATATAAATCTCCTAAAAAATCCTTATCTTCATCCTTAAATCCTTACTTTGGTCAGAAATCCAACTAAAGGATTCCTTTTATGAAAATCGAAAGGAGATACCCAACGAAGAGGTAACATTTATCAAAGAATGTTTTTGTTTTATTTCTTACTTAAACCCATTTAATTGTTTTTATTAAATATTTATATAATAAAATAATTATACTAAATATACTATTATGTTTTTAAATTTAGTTACATACCTACATTCAAACACACTTCCATCTAATGGGTAATGATCTTACCATTCTTGTGTACGGAAACTACCGCCTCACGAAATGATATTGTTTGTTTTTAATTTACAACCTCTCGTGGTTGGGAATTATGATGGAAAATACATTTTTATATGACATATATGATATTTATAATGTATTTATGATTTTTTTTATAATTATATAACATATAACTTTATTCTTTCCATTTTGTGTAAATATGATAACATCGTTTGTGGATGTGTGGACTACTGCTTCCTCAAATAGATGTGATTCATTCACACTCTACATAGAATGTATCAAGGATGAGTTTAGTAAATTTTTATGATATATATGAAATAATAATTATACTATAATTATTATATATATATATATATATCATTTACTTTCTTTCTTTTGAAATTAAAATTAAACAGAAACAGTGTTCATGCGTATGTATGACATACCGTCTCCATGAACGGTGAATTCCATTTCATATTTCTATTGTGTATAGTTTATTATAAATATTTTTATAATGAATATATATGATATTTATATCATATTTTATATTTTGGAAATATATAAATCATGATCTAAGTAATAGGATCAAGAATAACAAGTCAAAGCAAGAAGATATTACCTGAAACGTAACACTAACTTGGAATGGTTAATAAACAGGTAATAGAAGGTCCCAAGTATATCTTATATGGTATGATGTAATTGAATATGGTTCTATAATATATTTATAATAAACTTATATTTATTATATATGAGGTTTTAATGAGTACAAAGATAGTCAAAACATAAGGTAAGGGAATTTCATCTCACTTTTTATTTCCGTGAGATACATGCCATATTCACCACTCGCTTATTTTGTGTGATGTATATAATGGCCTATAAAATGTTATATCATCAATTTAATTTAATTAATTATATTAAAATCTTTAATTTATTTCATTATTTTTATGGGTTTCATGATTCTAAATTCACTCAAGTAGTAAGAGATTTGTTTCTCACTTTTATTTTTATGGGAAACATGCCTTATACACTACTTGTTTCCTCTACATGGTGTATATACTGACCATGAATGCATTTTATGAGTATTATCTAGAAGATTATGTTATTTTCATATTCATATAATTTTATTTACTTCATGGGTAATATTATTTTACTAATTATGAAGTGATGAGTATTTATTTCACAATCTCATCAATATTTGGGATTGTTTCGTTTTAAGTCTCTATTGGGAAATATTTATCTTCCATATCCATGTTTTCTAAAAAAAATTCAAAAAATGTTTTTACTATTCTTCTATGTATTTTTATATTCATTTTTACCCATTTTTTATTTTTTACTACATGGTTTGAAATGAATATTTTTTTGTTTTCCAAATGATGAACTTTGTGACTTTTCTGGAAAAAGTACTAAAGGAATATTTTTTAACTTATATAGCATGAATATAATTTTCTACCATCATGAATCCTTATTACTTTGAAGGTTACTTTACAATATTACATGGTTATTTTTAAAGAAAATACTGTCTTTTAAAATTGCATGGAATTTTAAGAAAAGAAAATATTTTCAAAGAAGAAAGGATATTTTCCTCAAGAATTGTTTTTAAGTGATCTCTCAAAATTATTTTCCATCAAAGATAAAAATTATTTAATGATAATAATGTTTTAATGGGATATTCCACCATTATTATTCTTTCTAAAAATTATTTATGTTTATGATGAAATTATATTTATGAAACCCATTTATTTTCCATGGGTTATGTTATGATTGGATGATGTTTATGAAACCCATTTCATTATATAGGTTCAGATATGATGAATGATTTATGTTCTTGTGGCAAAAATATGTATGGTTTTCATTATGTGATGGGTGAGACCTATATCTCCCTTCAATTTATTGGGTAAAGATTTATGTCTCATGAGATAATGATGGAAACAAGTCGATGGGATTGATCCACTATAGATAATGGGGAAACCCAATCCACTATGGGAAGATAGGGAAACCTGATCCACTATGGGAATATGGGGAAACCCAATCCATTACAAGGAAAGGACTATGACCGGGGGTGGTGGTGTGTCCCTCCTAGTAGGTGTATCCCCCATGAAGTTCTCTGTTAAGTTTTGGAAATGTGCCTTGACTATAGGGAATGATATTACATGTTTATGTGTCTGTCACAAATTTCAGGTCTTATTCCATGTTATTATTCCATATCTTATGATCTTGATTCCCTTATGATTCATGTCTTATGAACTGCAAAAATTTATTCCATAATTCATGCTTATGATATTTGATATGCATGGTATGATCTTCTAATGTTATGATCAAGTTCCTAGACACTTATGATCATGTTTATGCCTACATACCTCCATTATTTACCCTTACTGAGCATCTAAGACCAAAATTTTTCTTATTTTTTCTTTTCCTCAGGTTATAAATAAAGGTTTTAGGTAGTTGTACTAATGGGTAAGATCTTTTTGGGAAACATTGAAGATATTTTTCTGAACTAGAAGTTTGTGTTTCAAGTTTCTGAAGGCACTAAACTAATATTATCTTTGGGTATCTTTTTGTGTAATGTGTTATGTATTCCACAAAATGATGAAATGTTAATGTATGAAAATCCTAGGTTTTTATAATTGAAATCAGAGCAAAGGTTTAGTAAACCTTTGGAAACTAGGATGTGAAAACTTTATTGAGATCCCTAGGGATATTTTTAAGGATATGTCTAGGGATGTCTCTAAGCATAAGCTTAAAGTTTCATATATTTAAAATTACGTATCATTATTTAATAATCCTATAATTAATTTTTCATGATTATATTGTTTCCTACTATGATAAGTGTTTTTCACACTATGATTTATGGTTTTAGTAAATAGTGGGAACCAGAAATAACAAGCTTAACATTGAATGTTTCAGATGTGGAAAGTATGTGCATTATGAAAATTGACATCCTAAGTGCAAATATCATGAATAGAATTAGGAAGGTGGTATAAGTATTGGTTATAATACTGAGGATAAAGATACTAAAAATGATATGTGAAAGGTATGTTATGTTCTAATGGCATTGTTTACATTAATCATAAGAATCACGATTGGATTGAGGTTGAGGAACCTTAAGACATGATTCTTATTCCATATTTTATTAAAGGGGTACTAATAAATAAGATGATAAAGCCTGAGTAATGGTTTAATAATAAAGTTGGATGACTGAAGTGTTTATATAATAGAATTAAATAATAATGTTTTATAATTACTTTTATGGTATTATGGAATAATAGAACATCTAATGATTGATCCACTATAGTTTTTTCTTAAGGATTTTAGATCATATGTTGAATGGTACTGGTAACCATGAAATTTTATTGAGGTAGTAAGGTGATATTTTTGGGAAACACAAGATTAAGGGAAAGATAACCCTTAATATGTTCCTAATGTTTAGGTAACGATGTTTGGATTAATATATGTTGGATATGAATAAGTAAATTGTACAACACTTATTACCTTGGAACTAATTAAGGATTTGGTGACAAAGTGGTTTATGCTATCACAGATAGAGTTTATAACATTTTTGGACATATGAAATATATCCAGTAATCTTTTTAATAAGAAATAATGCATGCTTTCAATAATGATTTATGGTAATCACCATGTTTTAATAAAATACATTATGAAGGTATTCACATGTTTAGTATTTGAAAAATAAGAGCTACTTTATGATATATGGGGGATAAATGTTAAAATGATTTTGAAAAATTTAGTTACCTTCTTTCTAAAGTTTTGGACTTTCATCTTTCAGAAGGGTAACAAGGTTAACCATTTATGAAATGGTTTATGTTAAACTTAAAATGTGGTTTTGTAGATTAAATAATTATCTCTTCATATGAGGATCTATGAATATTGGATAACTTATGCTATTCATTTTTTTGTGATCATAATTAGAGACATATGGAATGAATTATCCTCTCATTATAGTTCTTATGATCCACTAGTTCTATAGGTACTAAAATTTCAACTTTATTTCATGGAGTAAGAAATGAAGTATAGATTGATCAAGGCATACAGAAAGAGTGTGATTATACTAATGAGATGAAATCAAGTAAGTATTTATTCTCAATTTATTTTTGAAATAAAATGTTATCCTATTATCATCATTTATAATGACAATAATAACATTTTAAAACCAATTTGGTTCATGGTTTTGTGGTCATTAACAATCTAATGATCATATTATCTATCACTATCCATCAGAACTTGATAGTTAGTTTTCTATTTTATTTCCATGTTTTCACTTGTGGAAACCAGGTTATGAGTTACTTTGGGTAATAGTTATGTTTCTAACTTTTTTTTTTAAATTTGGTATTCATTTTTTGGATGCGGGTTTCTATGAAAGGAACTTTCAAGTATTCAACCTTTGATAACCCAAATGAATTTTGAAGGTGAAATTAATTTTAAGGGGGGTAGAATGTAATACCCTGAGATTTTTTGAAATATATATTTTTATTTTAGAATTAATTTAATATTTTTGATATTTTTCATTTCACAAAAACTTAATATAGCTTGTGTTATATGAATGAACCAAGTTATTATTTCTCTATATGCAACACCAAGTCAAGGCTTCACTACAAAAACACTCAAATTAGCTTGTGGTATACACAACAATACTTTTTTCTTATGTTACACAAATTTCTGAGTTCTTTTGATATCTTTCATTACACACAAGACCAAGTTTTACCGAACTATAATATATTATTAATATTGTTATTAAAATAATATTATAGTTACCACCTGGTGATTGGAATGGAAATTAAAAATAATATTAAATAAATTATGAAAATATAATTTACACATGTATATAAAATGAATCCTTGGTCATTAATTAGATATAAATGAAAGTAAGAGTTATTTGAAAATAAAGAAGTTCATTTTATAAGAAAACTAGTTTTCTATGTACAAACACCATTTTATCTTAATAAATTAAACAAACCACTATTGGTGAATGTTTTTAATAAAATTTTAATATTACATATTCAATATTTTTTTAACACTCATCCAATATATTTTATAGGCATTATATAAGAATAAATCCAATTTTATAAAAAAAAATTTATTTTTTTCAAAAGGATAATTTTACCGCCTTTTAATGGAGTACCCATTTGAAATATAATTTTTATATTAAAAAATTAACTTATTCTTTGAAATAGGGATATCAAAATTTAATTTGGTTGTATTTTTTGTATTTTTTTTATAAGATTCATGTTTTGATAAATAGTGAATAATAATGAATTTTAATTAAAAATAACTTTTTCATCGAAATAATTTATAGTGTTAAATTATTTATTTGATTGGTTTTAATGAATCATTAGATCAAATTTTTATTATTAAATTACATTTAGGTCATTTAAATCAATTTCACATTGAAATTTGATATAAAAACATGTCAATCTTGTAGACATTTTTACTTTAAAACTCGTTTTCTCATTCCCATAACAGGATTAATTTTTAATTAATTTCTTCATATTATATGTTTTGAATTATAAAAATGGATTCTATATTTGGAATAAAAAGGTAAAAATTTATTAAATATGTCTCTTTTATTTCTGGGTGATATGAATAATAACTTTTGTAATTTTTATTCCCATGGTTAAGGGTAAATCGAGTAATTAAGGGTAAAAATAATATTATAAATATTATAAAACTACCCTAACACTTACCCAAATATTATTTTATGTATTTAATTTTTTCCTAAACACACAAGGACAAAAATTGAATAATTTAATGGACACTTTACCATGAAAATGATTTAAATACTATTAAACTCAAAGGGAGTGAAAAAATGTTACACTCTTACTTTTAATATGTATAATATTTTTAGTATGGGATTAAATAGAATATATTATAGTATATATATATTATGGAATATTAAATGTTTATATACATCATATAATTTTTTTTTAATTTTTAGGGAAAAATAATTACATTAAATAATTACAAAATGACGATGCAGTAATTACTCAATTAATTAAACAAGAGTTAAATGATATTAGAATTATTATAAGAAACATAATTTAAATTAATTAAGGTGATAAAATAATTTTATTGGTTACTATGGCATATTAGGATTGTATTAAATTAATTTTATTGAAGTAATATTTCTAGATGGATTTTATTAAATTCAATGTAATGAATAGTGTCAAAATTGATACTTATGATATTTTATGAAAATAATATTTTATTAAATTATTTAAAAATAGAAAAAATATTAAATAAATACAAGGGTATTAGATATGGTATAAAATATTTTTAATTTTCCATTTATGTTTTAATTGAAAATTTATATTTAAAAATTACTTCCTTTTAATATTAAAAACTTTGTTACCATAGTTAAAATTAAAATGGATTAAATAAGGGTTAATCAAAATGATAAGGTTTAAGATAACATCAAAACTTGTCTAAAATATATTTATTGATGAGATTAAAAAATTATAATATCTTGGATTTAAATAAATTTAATTTTATAGCTATTTGTATTGATATTGATTTTATTGTAAATTAATCTTTTGAGAAATTCCAAAAGTGCCCCTCCCCTCTCTTATAAAGGGAACCTCTCATTATCTTCTCTTAACACTTCAGAACCTATTTAGTTCAGAAAAAATCTATATAAATATCCTAAAAAAATCCCTAAATTCATCCTATAAACCTTAATTTGGTCATAAATCCAACCAAAGGAGTCATTTTGTGAAAATCAAAAGGATATACCCAAAGAAGTGGTAACATTCATCAACAAACATTTTTATTTTATTTCTTTATTTAATCCAAAAAATTATTTTTATTTAATGTTTATATAATAACCTAAGTATCATAAATATACTGGTATTTTTTATATTAAGGTTTTTACCTACACTCACACACACTTCCATCTAATGGGTAACGAACTTAGCATTCTTGTGTACGGTAAACTACCGCCTCACGAAACGATGTCATTCATTTTTTACTTTACCACCTCTCACAATTTGGAATTATGATGGAAACTCTATTTTTATATGAAATATTTGATATTTATGATGTATTTAAACTTATTGAATTATTATATAACACATACCTTCATGCTTTCCATTTTGTGTAAATACGATAACTTCATTTGTGGACATGTTGATTACTACCTCCTCAAAGCGATGCGATTTGTTCAAACTCTAGATGGAATGTATTAAGAATGAGTTTAGTAAAATTTTATGATATATATGAAATAATAATTCTAATTTAATTATTATATATATATATATATATATATCCATATATGTCATTTACTTACTTTCTTTCAAAATGATAATTAAATGGAAACAATGTTCATGCATACTTACGACCTACCATCTACTTGAACAGTGAATTACATTTCATATTTATATTGTTTATAGTTTATTATAAATATTTATATAATTAATATATATGATATTTATATCATATTTTATGTTATGTAAATATGTAAATTATGATCTAAGTAAGAGGATCAAGAATAACAATTTAAAACAAGCAGATATTACCAGAAACGTAACACTAACATAGAATGGTTAATAAATGGGTAATAGAAGGTCCTAATTAAATCATATATGGAATGATGCAATTGAATATGGGTCTATAATATATGTATAATAAACTTATATTTATTATATAGGAGGTTTTTATGAATACAAATATAATCAAGATATAAGGTAAGGAAATTTCATCTCACTTTTTATTTCTGTAAGATACATGCCATATTCATCACTCACTTATTTTGTATGGTGTATATACTGAACTATGACATGTTATATCATTAATTTACTTTAATTAATTATATTTAAATATTTAAATTTTTTCTATATTTTTATGGGGTTTACAATTCTAAAGTTACTCAAGTAGTAAATGATTTTTGTCTCACTTTTATTTCTAGGGGGAACATGCCATATACACTACTTATTTCCTCTATGTGGTGTATATTATGCCCATGGATGTTTTTTTGAGTCTTATCCTAAATATTCTGGTATTTTTATATCCATATAATTTTATTTATTTCATGTGGAATATGATTATACTAATTATAAAGTGATGAGTATTTATTTCACAGTCTCATCAATATTTGGGATTGTTTCATTTCAAGTCTCTATTGGGGAATATTTATCTTCTATGTCCTTGTTTGATAAAAATGTTTTCAAAAAATGTTTTTACTATTCTCATATGGATTTTTAACATCATTTTTACACATTTTTTAATTTTTACTACATGGTTAGAAAGGAATTTTTTATTGTTTTACAAATGAGAAACTTAGTGACTTTTGTGGAAAAAGTATGAAAGGAATGTTTTTTAACTTATACGACATGAACAAAATTTTCCACCATCATGAATCCTTATTTCTTTGAAGCTTACTTTACACGATTACAATTTTATTTTTAATGTTTTTTTTATTTTAAAATTGCATGACATTTTAAGAAAAGAAAACATTTTCAAAGCAGAAATGATATTTTACTCAAGAATTGGTTTCAAGTGATATCTCAAAATAATTTTCCATCTAAGATAACATTATTTGATGTTACTTATGTTTTACTAGTGAAATAACACCATTATTATTCTTTCTAATAATTTATTAAGTTTATTATGGAATGATATTTATGAAACCCGTTTTTTACATAGTTTATGTTATGTTTGAATTATGTTTATAAAACCCATTTCATTGCATGGGTTCAGATATAATGAATGATTTATGTCCTTGTGGAACAAATATGTATAGTTTTCATTATGTGATGGGTGTGAGCTATATCTCCCTCCAATGAATTGGGTAAATATTTATGTCTCATGATATAATGATGGAAACAAGTTGACGAGCTTTATCCGCTATGGAAGATGGGGAAACCCTATCCACAATGGGAAGATAGGGAAACCTGATCAACTATGGGAAGATGGGGAAACCTAATCCCTTAAAAGGAAATGGTTGTAACTGGGGACATTGGTGTGTATTTACTAGTAGGTTTCCCCCCATGAAGTTATCTATTAAGTTTTTTCAATGTTATTTTACTTATAGGGAATAATATTACATGTTTACATGTCTGCCACAAATTTCATGTCTTATTCCATGTTATTGTTTCTTGGCTTATGCTCTTGATTCCCTTATGATTCATGTCTTATGAACTTCCAATATTTATTCCATGATTCATGTTTATGATATTTTATATGAAGGGTATGTCATTATAATGTTATGATCACCTTCTCATACCCTAATGCTCATGTTTATGCTTACATACCTCCCTTGTTTACCCTTATTGAGCATATAAGCTCACCTTTTTTCATATGTTTTCTTTTTTCCGAGGTTATAAAGAAAGGATTTAGGTAGTGGTAATAAAGGGGAATATATTTGTGTGAAAAAATTGAAGATATTTCTCCAGAATTAAAGTTCATGTTTCAAGTTTCGAAGGGCACTGAACTAATAGGGTCTTTAGAAATCTGTTTGTGTAATGTGTTAACTATTCTACAAAATTGATGAAATGTTAAATTATAAAAATCCTGGGTTGTTATAAATGGGGAGTGATCCCAATATATTATTATATTTTTGGTAGTGATCCTTGACTAAGGAAATTATTTTCCATTCTTATGTGTATGCCACAAGTTTATGTATTATACCAATGTTATTCTGTTATGGATTATGTTTTTTGATTCCTTTATGATTCATGTCTTATGAATTACCAAGATTTATGATATTTCTCATTATTATGATATATTATATACAATTTTATAGTTTTTAAATGTTAATCTCATGTACTCATAACCTTATTCTTATGTCATGTTTAAGCGATCATTGATATCTCCCTTATTTACCCTTACGGAGCATTTGAGCTCACCCTTTATTATGTTTCCTTTCCTTATGTTATGAATAAATTTCTGAAGTACGATATGTCTAAGAAGGGTGTTAGTTATCAATAACTTAGTTATAGATGATGTAGATCTATTATGAATAATTTCTTTATATATCCAATTTTCCAAATACACTAGATATATATAATTCTGGCATAGATCACAATATTATGTAATGAATATTCATTTATAATGATGTAATATTTATGTATAAAATTCTTGGGCTTCTATAGTTGGTATCAGAGTAGTGTTTAATCAATATTTGGAGATTAAAATTAGATAACATGGTGAAAACCCTAGGGATAAGTCTAAGTATATGATATAATTCTAAATTTTTTGTAATGACCATGGACAAGCTTGGTTAAACCTAAGGTTCCATAGATTGATAAGGTTTCATGATTTATACATCATATGAATGATATTTTGTGATCATATTATAGATCACATAGATTATTATATCTTGATGCTTAAACTTTTCTCTTTGTTTTTAGTCAATCGATAGAACCATAAGACATCATGATAACAATGAATATGATGGACAATGCAATGATTGTCCTCCTAAGCATATGAATGTGATGGGAACTAGAAGGTGAAACCTTATGATTATGCCTAATCATCTATCATGATATATTATTAACAACATAAACATAGGTGAGGTTAATAACACATCAAATAAGAAGGAAATGAACTTTTATGGAAGTTCATGTGGTAATGATCATGGAGGTAAGAAAGTTCAATTTCCTTCATATCAAGAATGTGGAAAGAAGCACCTAGGAGAATATATCAAAGGAAGGGGAAGATTTTTTCAATATGGAAATGAAGGAAATAGAGAAATTAATTTCAAGGGAATTCTATATCATATATACGGGGAACTTGGGAATTATTTGAGTCAATACTGTAATCCAAGGGTTAACACCCAGGACAAGGAAGGACCTATGTTATGCCAAACATTGAAGTGAAAGGATTGAAGTGTGTATGTTTTAGAATCCAAGAATTACATTGTATAAATATTACATCAATGATATTATAGTTATAAGAATCATGAAACATCTATGGATTGTTCCAAAATAGTTTTTATTTAAGGATTTGAAAACATATTTTGAATGGTACTGATAACTAAGAAAAGTGATTTAGTGGTAAGGTGGTATTTTTAGAGAAAACATGATTATGAGAAAGATAACACTTAATATGTGCCAAATATTGAGTTAATAATGTTTAGTTAGGATAAAGATATGATTAAAATTGATGAAGTAAATGATATAATATTGGTAAAATTGAAATTTGTTAGTGATTTGATAAAAAAGTGATTTAGGTCATCTTTTATGAAGTTTATTACATTTTTGGATTTATGAAATATATTCAATAGTTTGTGGTTTTTTTAGGAATAATGATAGTGTTAATTTTTGGAAGCATATATGTTTTCATTGAGGTTTTATGGTGATCTAAGTTATTATAGTTTTTTAAGAGAATCATGGTATTCACATGTTTGGTAAGTGAAATTATGAGCCAATTTACGTTTTTTGGGGATAAATGTAAAATTTAATCTTGGAAAAACAATATGTGATCAAATATTTCAGATTTTTGGGTTTTTAATTTGGTCAGACATATTTAGGAGGAGTATTAAGGTTAGCTATTTATGGAATGGATTAAGTTGAAATCTGGGTATTATTATTTAGGTTTTAGAGATTAATGTATTATATTTATCCATATTGGATAAATTGTGCTAACTATTTTGGTTTTCTAAAATACTTATAGAAATAATGAATGAATTTTCATTCATTTATGGATCACATTATCCATTAAAAGTAAATTTTAGCTCGACAAGAATGAAAAATTAATCTTGAATATTCATTTCTTGGAGTAAGAGATGAATTAGAAATTCATCAAAGCACAACCAAAGGATGAAATTGTGCTTTTGAAATGGAAATAAATAAAGAATTTATATTTTATCATGTACTCTATAGTGATAATAAAAGAATACCTCAACTTTAGGAAGAGGATATTGAAATAAAAATGTTATCCTTTTTACCTTTATTTAGGATGAATTGATGGTATTTTTACCCCTCACAGATTTATGGTTTTATGGTTATTAACTTTCTCATGACCATGTTATCTATCAATCTATTAGTCCCTGGATGTTATTTTTCTCCTCCATGTATATATTTAAAATTCCCACCAATGTTTTAATTATTTGATAACCCTATTATGTGTTATTTTGGGTAACCCTTATGTTTCCCACTTCACCTCTTCAAATGAAATTTTATTATCTATAAAGACACTACCTTAAACATTACATATTCAAGTGAATTTAAGCTAGAATTCACTTTATCACATTCCCAAATATATTTTAGGTTTAGATTTTTATAGAGTTAGGTCACAAATCTTACATAAAATACCCGTATTTATAGAAAGTGGATACTTATAATCAGTACCCATTTCCCCATAATATAAAATTTTAAAATAAAACACATTTTATTTTCCTGAAAAAATCTTCATGACTTTAAAATTGACATATTAATTTCCCTTAACCATATTTAATCTCTTTTAAAAACATTTTAAAATGTGGGATCAACAGAAAAATCTCATGGTCATAAAAAGAAATAAAGAAACCATTATTCTATTAATACTTATAAAAAAATTCCTTTTTCAAAATAAACTTTAGGCTCAAAATAAACATTTTATTACTCAAGAAATCATCTTCTCCACCCAAATATTTTCATATAATATTTCATAAAAAATCTTAAAGGAAAAATAAAACTCATAAGGTTTATTTGAAATAATGAAAAACTTATAATAACTTTCTAACAAAGTTATACTTTTCAACCTTGTAAAGTATCATATACTTTAATTTAACTTGTAAAATCATATGATTTATATAAAAACCTATATAAAGAATAGATAAATCATGTAGGTAACTTGGGGAATAATTTTCTTATCATACTTATTTATGGAGTAACTCTCACAATTACACATTAAATAACCCTCACAGTTATACTAGAAATAACCCTCGTAGTTATACTTGGAGCCATCATAGTTACACTTGGATTGACCATCAAGGTAAAAATCTAACATAAACATACCCAATTAATTTGAGGTATATCACAGGTCCACCCATATTTGGTTTAGAATGGAACCACTCGTCATCATAAATAATTCCCAAGAACTGTAACATAATCACAAAACATTAAAGTTTACATCAAAAAAATTATTAATATCCATAGAAAAACATTTTTTGATATTGATATATTCCATTCCATTAAAACTAAAATTTTATAACTAAAATTATATTATATAAGGGGAAAATATTTTTTTCTTTTAAGAAAACATGAAACCTTATAAAGGAAGCGAAAGACCAAATAACAGTTATGGTGGCGGGAAATGTTTTTTTCACCATATAAGTTAAAATAGAACATTATTTTTTGTATTTTATAGAAAAAATTAAAAATATTATATAAAAATATTAATTTTTAAAAACTTTTAAATAAATTTAAAGAAACATAATATGTCCTTTACAATTCATTTATGTCACAAAAAAACATCCATAAGAAATCACTTTTAAAAATCTAAAAACTGTGCACATAATAAAGAAACCATTTTCTTTGAAAATAACCTTGGAAAATTATATAGAATACATTAAATAATTGAGGTTTAATTAAGGAAAAATATTCCATTCAATCCGTATATGTTAAAAAAATACATTCCTTTTAAATTTTAAAAAGTGTTTAAAGGGGGATTTTAAAATAGAATTTTTAAAAGAAAGTCCCTTAAATTGTGTCTGACTCATCACATATGTTCTTTATCTTCCTAAATAATAAACTTATATTAATTATATATTTACTTAAGAACCTTTTTAAATTTTATTATTCTTTTTATATAACTTATTATTATTTTATAAGTCCAAAATGACTTCAGTAGGTTGAATATTGTCAAAGAGTTCATCATTAAATCATATATAGAATAATATTAATGATATAATTATTATTTTTATAAATCAATTATAATTTTACAACCAATAATTAAATATGGTTTTGAAAAATGAACTACGTTACAATCAAGAAGATGGTAGGTCGTATGTATACATGAGTAACGTTTCCATTTTTCAATGATCATTATGGAAAGAAGGTATGTATAATTTTATCTTTTCATAATTATAATAATATTTTAAATATCATATTAATTCTTTAAATATACTTATATATATTATCCATGTGATGTGGTGATTAAAACCAAATCAAATCATTTCGTGGAGGTGGTAGTCCACACATGTACCCAAACGACGTTATCATTTTTTAGTGAATGAAAATGTAAGAAATTAAACTATATATTAACTTTTAATAATGATAAATATGAAATAAATATAATATATAAACATAAATTACATAATTATAACCAGTCATAATAGGCAGTGGTGGAAAAAAAATCTCATCGGTTCGTGAAGCGGTAGTCCTCTGTACACACGAACGATGTCTTCATTTCCCATTTGATGGAAGAGGGGATGGATATAGGTTATTACATTAATATAACAATAAATAATTATATATAATATAATGGTTTTATTATATAATCATGTTTAAATAATATTTTAAGGAGGAGGAAGAATAAATAAAACTAAAACACGCGGTTAAAAACTATACCTCTTCTTTGGAAAGTATCCTTTAATTAACACCTTAAGAAATATAAGGTTGGCATTATACCAAAAAAATACCTCTATAATGATTTCAGGGATTCTAGGAAGGTATTTGGTTAGTTACTGGTAAAAAAATGGATTTTTAAGTGTGAATTAATGAGAAGAATAGGTGCCCTTTTATAAGAGAGGTGTGGGGCACTCTTAGAATATCTAAAAATATTAAATTAATATAAATTAATTTTTAATTTAAAATAAATAAAAATTATTTATTTTGAATATATGATGATTATGGGTCTAAATAATCTCAGAAAATAATTTTTTTTACATGTTTATGTCACATTTTACCCTTATCATTAGGTTTTAACCCTTTGTTAACCCCTTTTAAACTTACTCTGACAACAAGAATTTTTTCTCTTTGAGGGTCAATATAGTTACCATAAAAGGAAAAAAGACTCATAAATAGACCATTTTTTATATTATAAACCATATAATAATAACTTGGATTAATATTAGTTTTTTTATGAATTTTATATCATTTAATAAAATATTATTTATTATAAAATATCATTAATATCAATTTTTGGAACTATTCATTACTTCTATATTAATTACATCAATAAAATAAGTAACACTAGAAAAAAATATTTTATTATATCCCTAAAATGTAATTTTAATCTATGAAATTCTTTTATCCCATAATTATTTCAAATTATATTTCTTTTCATATTTTTAATATCATTTATTTGAATTTTTCATTAATTGGATAATTACTGTATCAATGCTGTGTAAGCATTTAAGGTAATTATTTTTTTAATAAAATTTAAAATTAAATTAAAATGATGAATATAAATCATTTATATTTAAAAATTATATTTTTAATTGAACATATCCTCTTTTTTCTGATGTTAAAAATATTATAGTTTTTAAAAACAGGAGTGTGACATTTTTAACTTTTCTTTAAATAAAATATTATAAACTTCATAATCAAACCGAAATGGAAAAAAGGCTCTATAACCAAATTTAAGATTTTAATGGAATAAATGGACTCATACCATAAAATTTATGTAATTTTTTGGGTAAATTTATAGTTCTTATAATTTTATTTTTGACCCTTAATTACCCAATTTACCCTTTATCGAGTTAACAAAAATTACTAAGGTTACTATTTATTGTGACTAAAAATAAAAGGTAATATTTACCAAATTTTGAAAAAATAATTAAAAATATAGAATAAAATTTGAAAAAATTAAAATATACAGGTGGGATAATTTAATTTAAAATGAAATCAACAAAACACTATGAAAAACAGTTTTTTTAAAAAGTTATTTTTAAATATATAATATTTTTATACTATCTTCATGCATAAAATTCATTTTCAAAAATATTAATTGGACTATTTTAAATCCAAATGAACTAATTAAATTTTAAAACTAAATCAAAATATAATTTTACACTTTAAATAATTTGAAATAAAATATAGTTTTCGATAAAAATCAGCATTTTCACTATTCTTTGAAAAATCAATCTTTTCATAAAATTAGAAAAACTTTATCCTAAGATAATTTAAACATTATGAATTAATAAATGAATTTATTTTTTTTTTTAATTAAAATTTTCTAATTTTAAAATCAATATTTTAAATAAAATCATACAATACATAAAAATCAAATTTGGTTAGAAATAAAGGTTTTTTCCTTTTGACTGGAAAATTATCTAATATTTTTATAATGAATATAACTCTATAAAATCTTGCTGATTAATATTTGAACATTTTTTATATAAAAATCACCTGATCTGTTATATCCTTCCCACTTTTGGAAATTTCATCCTCGTAATTTTATTCACTTATCAAACAAGTGGGAATACATTTCCCCAATAGCATTTTCAGACTCCCATGTTACTTCTTCAATCATATAGTTTTCCCAAAAAACAATAACTTAGTGAATTACCTTATTCTACAATACTTGATCTCAATTATCAAGAATATGAACTAGCTATTCCTTATAAGAAAAGTTTTCTTCCAACTGAACTACCATAGGGCTCAAAAGAATCCAGAACATACTTTCTTAACACTGAAACATGAAAGACATTATGTAACTCAGATAAAATTGGAGGAAAGGACACGTGGTAAGAAACTGATCCAAATTTCACTAGGATTTCTTATGGTCCAATTATACATGAAATTAACTTCCCATTTTTATCAAAACACGTCACATTTTTTCATTGAGATACTTTAAGAAAAACATGATCGCCTACCTCAAAAGAGAGATATTTCCTCTAATTATCTATGTAAATTTTTTGCCTTCTATGAGCTGTCCTCATATGTTTTTAAATTAACTTCACCTTATAAACCATTTTATCTACCAATTTTGGTCTTATCAAATTTCTTTCACCTACTTCAACCCAAAAATATGGATTCCGATATTAATTTCCATATAATGCCTCAAAATGTTCCATCTATATACTGGAATGAAAACTATTATTATAATAAAACTCCAATAAAGAAAGATGTTGATCCCAAATTCCCTAGTAATCCATTGAACAAGCACAAATCATATCTTCCAAGTTATGAATTTTTCACTCAGAGTGTCCATCATATCAAGGATGAAAAGTCATACTAAAATTTAATTCAAAACCCAATAACTTATGAAGTCCTTTTCAAAAATTTGAAGTATAATTGAGATCATGGTTAGATACAATAGAGAGAGGAACTCTATGTAACTTTACTATCAACATAAGATATAATTGGTGAAGTTGATATAAAGGTAGAGTATCTTGAATGGGAAGTAAATGAAAAAATTTAGTTAATCGATCAACAATAACCCAAATTGCATTATTAGCTTGATATGTCTTTGTAAATACCTCTATGAAATCCATAGATATATTTTTCTATTTCTACTTTGGTATAGACAAAGGTTGAAGCATTCCCTTCGGTAAATATCATTCTAATTTAAACTATTTATAAATCAAGCATTTAATGGAATAATCATAAATATCACTTTTAATTTCATCCAAATAGTAATACTCCCAGAGGTCTCTATACATATTAGTGCTACCAGGATGAACAAAAAAAAAGGAACTATAAGCTTCACTCAATAATTATCTCTTCAACTAGGAAGCATGAGGCACACATAATCTCTTTTCAAATCTAAAAAACACAATCTTTATTAATGTTAAATTTTGGAAACTTACCCTTATTAACCAATTATACATTTTCTTATAAATCACGGTCTTCCTTATGAGATTTCTTAATTATTTCTGATAGATACGATTGTATTGACACCCAAAACAAACCAGAGGAAGTTCCAAAATCCATAACTTCTGGGCCAAAATTCATCAAATCATTAACAAAATGCTCATTTTCCAAATGTAACATGGTTAATTAATCATTATTTTTCTAGCTCAAAGAATCAACTACTTTGTTTTATTTTCCAGGATGGTAATGAATTATGAAATCATAATACTTTATCAATTCCTTCCATCTCCTATATCTCATTTTAAACTCATTTTGTTTGAATATATACTTCAAACTTTTATGGTCAGTATTTATTTAAAAATTTTCTATATATAAATGATGACTCCAAATCTATGAACAAAAAAATACAATAGATATTTTCCAGATCATGTGTAGGATAATTTAAATCATGAGATTTCAGTTTCTGTGAAGTATAAGCAATTACCTGATCATTCTACATTATTACACAAACAATCCCCTTTAACGAATCATCATTGTAGATGAAAAATCACTATTCCTCAAGGGAAAGTAAAAAAATTGAGTATAAACCAATATTATTTTTATATCATTGAAATAGTCATCAAATTATTTTATCTAAATGAATTTAACTTCGTTTTGAGTTAACTTAGTCAGTAAGATAGATAACCATGCAAAAATTTTCAACAAAACACCAATAATAGCATACTAATCCAAGAAAACTATGAATGCCAGTAACATTTATAGATCTTTTCCATTCACCAAGAACTTTAGTTTTTTCTGCATTAAATGTTATGCCATCTTTATTTATGATGTGTACAAGGGAAGAAATTTTTTGTAACAAAAAATCACATTTGATAAATTTTCTGTACAACTTATTTTCTTTTAGGGTTTGTAGAAAAATCCTTAGATGTTTTTTATGATCCTCATAACTTTTTTAATAAAAAAAATATAATTAATAAAAACTACCACAAAATTATAAAAATATTAATGAAATAATTTATTCATAATATCCATAAATACAATGATGGAATTTGTTAACCCAAAGGGTAAAACTACAAACCCAAAATGACCATATCCATTCAAGAATTCTATTTTTGGAATTTCATCCTCCTTCACCTTCAGCTTATGGTACCTGGATCTTAATTTAACCTTCAAAAAATAATTAACTCCCTAGATCTGATCAAAAAATTCATTGATATGAGGCAATAGATACTAATTCTTAATAGTAATGTTATTCAAAGCTCTATAATCAATGAAAATCCTCATGGAACCATCTTTATTTTTAACAAATAAAATAGGATAACCCCATGGTGAAGTTCTAGGATGAATGAAACCTTTATATAGAAACTACTCTAACCACATTTTCAATTCTAATAGTTCCACTTGAGCCATTCAATAAGGGGGTTTTGAAATTGGATTAGCTTTAGGAACTAAGTCAATTGTAAATTCAAATTACAGATTAGGTATGACACTGATCAACACATCATGAAAAACATATAGTTATTCTTTTACTAATGGAACATCATTAATCTATACAGTCCCCTTATTCTCAAAAATATTTCAAAGATAAATTATGTTTTTATATTTTAACAGTTTCTCAAATTCTTGATATTTTATCAAAGGTATGGGTTCATTCTTATATAAAAACTGAAATTCTTCCTGAAAAATAACATCTTTAGCTCTATAATCTATCTTATCATGGTAAACTTAAAACCAATCCATATCTAGAATAACATAAAACTATACTAAGGGAAAGATAATAAAATTTATAGGTAATGTATTTACATAAACAACAACATGAAGATTCTTATAATTTATTTTTGTTTTAATACTTCCCCCAGGTGTTTTTACCATAAGTTCTGAATCCATTTCTCAAGATATAATTTCCAATTTAACAGAAAATTTATCAAAAATGAAAGAATTTTTAAACCCCAAATCAAAAAGACATTATCATAATATAAATAAACAATAAATATGCCTAATACCACTTCATTTTATGTCCCAACATCTAATAAAGTAGTTTCAAAGGATTTCACCACACCTTTCTTCTTATAGTATGGATACTTCCCATCATTTAGGTCCTTCTTTGGGAAAGTATGTACATAATTCCCCATATTAACAAATTTAAAATGATGTACCATTTGCTTATAAAAATTGACCTTACCACTAATAATATATTTTTTATTTCAATCATGAGATTTATGTCTAGACTTACCATATTAAAATCACTTCCCTGCTTTGATAAGACATTCCCCAAGGTGATTTTTAGCACACTTTCCAAAAAAAGAAACTTGATTTTCTCACCTTCAGATTTCTTTGATTGATTATTACCCATTTCCATCCATATGGACCTTTTATTCTTCTTGTTTTATGAAATTCATGATCATCAAAAAATTCCATTTCACCCTCTCATCACATCAAACAATTTTTTCATAACTTCTGAATTCATTGGAATCTAATTCCATTCTATATGTGGGATTTAGTCTTAAATAAAAATGATTAATTTTACTATCAAGATCATAGATAAAATTTTAGAGCATACCTTTTCAATTGGGTGAAGTTTTATTTATATGCAGTCACATAATCACCCTCATTCTACCACAATTCTAAGAATTTTTTTCTATCCTAAGTCGAATAACATTAAGAAAATATTTCTCAAATAAAATATTCTTAAAATCCTCCCTTTACAAGAAATAAATTTCTTCACTTTCTCTAGTACTCTTAACCATTATCCACTATTGATCTGATTCACCTGTAAAATGGTAAATAATAAGAGTTACCTTTTGATGATCCAAATATCATAGGACATAAGATATCTTTTCTAGTGATTTAATACATACTTCAGATACCATTGGGTTAGAATATCCACTGAATGTCGGATGGTGTTTCCTCATAAAGTATTCCACTATTTTCATGTTCCTATGTGGTAGATCTAGATGCTCTATTGCATAAATAGTGACAACATTTATAGCTTGTGTTAACTAATCCATTATTTACACAAACTACTCAATTGAAATTCCAACCATTCTAGGTTTTTGGTTCAGAAGGATATCATACGCTTGGTGACTTAAAACTTCATTTTCCTTATTCCCTCTATAAAAAATCATTCTGAATAGACATAGTTTAGATGAATCAACATGGTAATATTCAAATTCTATATCATTTCAACTTAACCATAAAGTAAAATCTTTTAAGGGTATTTTATTAACATTATCTTAACATCTAAAGTTATCTTAACATATAAAATTATCTAAACCTTTATATGATACCAAATATAAAGATACAACCTTAAAAATTACATATTATAATGGATTTAAACTATAATTCACTTTCTTACATTCCAAAAGATATTTTAGTTTTATAGATTTAGAGATTTATGTCGTAACTCTTACACAACAACCCCATATTTATAAAAAATTGACACTTCTAATCAGTATTCATTTTCCCATAATATAAAACTATTAAAATGAAACACATTTTCTTTTCATGAAAAATATTCATGAATTCCAACCTGACTTCTTCCTTTCCCTTACCCATCCTTAAGCCCTGTTATTTTTGTAAAACATGGTATGAGAACAAAAATCTCAGTAAGGGATATAAAAAGAAAGAAATCGTTATTACATGAATACTTATAAAAATTTTCCTTTTTCAAAATAAAATTTGGGATCAAAATAAACATTTTATTACTAAATAAATCATCTTATCTGACCAAGTATTTTCACAAAACACTTTATAATAAATCTTAAATGTAAAATAAAACTCATAAGGTTTCTTTGAAATCATGAAAAACTCATATTAATTTTTTCATGAATTTATAATTTCAACCTTATGAAGTAGAATATACATTCCTTTAACTTGTGAAATCATAGGATTTATATAAAACCCCATATAAAGAATAGATAAATCATTTAGACAACTTGGGTCATGATTTTCTTATCATACTTGTGGAGTAACCCTCACAGTTACACATGAAATAACCCTCAATGTTATACTTGAAATAGACCTCATAGTTATACTTGGAGTAACCATAATAGTTACACTTGGAATAACCATCATGGTCAAATTTCAAAATAAACACACCCAATTCATTGACAGGATATCACAAACCAACCCATCTTGGTTTATAACAGTACCACCCATCATTATAAATAATGCCCAAGAACTGTAATATAATCATAAAACATGAAATCCTACATCAGAAAAATATTCTTAACATCCATAGTAATATTTTTTTTATATTGATATATATCATTCCTTTAAAACCAAAAATTCAAAAATTAAATTATATAATAAAATTGAAAATGGTTTTTTTCATTTATGAAAACATGAAATATTATAAATGAATCCAAATACGAAATAACTGCCATGGCGGCGGGAAATGTCATTTCCACTGTATACATTAAAATAGAACATTAATTTTTGTATTTTTTTTAAAATTTAAAAACATTATTTTTGAAAAACATTGAAATAAATCCAATGAAACATAATATGTCCTTTATAATTTATTTATGTTTAAAAAAATCCATAATAAATCACTTTTGAAAATCTAAAACCTGCACACATAATAAAGAACCCATTTTCTTGGAAAAAAAACTTAGAAACCTATAGAGTAAAATTAATATCTTTGAGTTTTCATGAATGTGGGAAATTATGTTCATTCCATATATGTTAAAAAATACATTCCCTTTGACTCATTAAAAAGAGTTTAAAGGGGGATTTTAAAAGTGTATTTTTAAAAGAAATTCTTATACCTTGAGTCTGAATCATTACATACATTATTTATCTTATTGGATAATAAAATTAGATTAATTATTTACTTAATATCCTTTTCTAAGTTTATTATTCCTTTTATATTACTTATTTCCATTTTAAATACAATTACTTAATCATTTAAGTTCACATCATACATTTTGACAATATTCGATATATATGTCCAAAATGACTTTGTTAGGTTGACTATGGTTAAAGAGTTCATCATTTAATCATATTTAGAATAATATTAATGAAATAATTATCATTTTTATACATCAATTATAATTTTAAATTTAATCATGAAATATGGTTATGAAAAATAATCTACATTACAATCATGGAGACAGTAAGCTATACGTATGGATGAGTAATGTTTCCATTTTTCAACTATCATTATGGAAAAAGGTAAGTATAATTTTATCTTTAAAAAATTATAATAATATCTTAAATATCATATTAATTCATTAAATATACTTCTATATATATTATTCATGTGATGTGGTGATGAAAATCAAATCACATCGCTTCATGGAGGTGGTAGTCCACATGTACGCCTGAACGACGTTATAATTTTCCAATGAATGGAAATGTAAGAAATTAAATGATATATTATCTTTTAAGATTGATAAATATTTCATTAATATAACATATATAAATTAATACCATCATTATAACTAGTCATAAGAGGTAGTGATGGAAAATGAATCACATCAGTTCGCGAGGTGGCAGCTCGCTGTACACACGAACGATGTCTTCATTTCCCATTTGATAGAAAGAGAGATAAATATAGGTTGTTCCATTAACATATGAAAACCTCAATATATATAAGATACTTGTGTTATTATATAATCCTGGTTAAGTATTATTTTAAGGAGGCGGAAGAATAATAAAACTAAAATATAAATTTAAAACTATACCTTTTCTTTGTAAAGTCTCTATTGATTAACACCTTAGGCAATCTAAGGTGGGTATTTTACCTAAAACAATACCTCTATAATGATTGGAGGGATTATAATACGGGATTTGGGTAGTTATTTTCCAAACCAAATGTAATTTTAGTTGTTAATTGAATGAGAATAATAGGTTCCATTTTATAAGAGAGGGGAGGGGCACTCTTGGAATTTCTTAAAATATTAAATTAATATAAATTAAATTTTAACTCTAAATGGATCCAATATGATTTATTTAAAATATAGTGTTATGGGTTAAAATAATCTCATATAATAATTTTTTTAAAAGTTTAGGTCACATTTTTACCCTTGTCATTTAATTTTAACTCCTCATTAACCCTTTTTAAACTTACCGTGAGAACAAATATTTTTACACTTTAAGGGTCAATATAGTTAGTATAAATGGAAAAAGGCCCATAAATGGACTATGGTTGATATTATAAACCATAAAATAATAAATTTTATGAATATAAGATTTTTAGTAATTTTATATCATTTATTAAAATATTATTTATTATAAAATATCATTAATGTCAATTTTTGGAAGTATTTATTACATTGATTTTAATAATATCAATACAATAATTAAAATTCAAAAAATATATTTTATTATATCCCTAACATGTAATTTAAATCTATAAAATTTTTGGATCACATTAATTATCTCAAATTATATTTATTTTTAATATTTTTAATATTAGTAATTTGAATTTTCCATTAATTGAATAATTACTGCATCAGCGTTGTGTAATTATTTGTGGTAATTATTTATTTAATAAAAATTATAATTAAATTACCATGATAAATATAAATCATTTACAGTTTCAAATAATATTTATAATTGAACATATCCTCTATTTTTTCCACGCTAAAAAAATTATAGTTATTAAAAATAAGATTGTGACATTTTTTTACTTTTCTTTACATAAATTATTATAATGGTCATAATCACACCCAAATTGAAAAAGGTCATTTAACTGAATTTTGGATGATTATGGACGAAATGGACTCATAAAATAAATTTAGATAAGTTTTGGTGTCATTTTATAGTCCTTATAATTTTATTTTTAACTCTTAATTTTCTGATTTACCCTTTACCGAGGTAACAAAAATTACTAAAGTTACTATTTATTTTAACTAAAAATAAAAGATCCTATTTAAAAAATTCATACAAAATAATTCCAAATATAGAATCAAATTTTTAAAATTAAAAATAAATAAATGCAATAATTTAATTGAAAATTAAACTGATAAAATGCAATGAAAGACAATTTTCTTATAATAATATCCTTTTAAAATATATAATGTTTTTATACCATCTTCAAGTATAAAAATCATTTTAAAAAATTATAATTTTATAATTTTAAATCCAAAGGAACAATTAAAATTTAAAACTAAATAAAAATATAATTTTACTTTTTAAATACTTTGACTAAAAATATTTTTTTCAATAAAAATCAGTATTTTTCACGATTCATTAAAAAATAAAACTTTTCAGATAATTATCAAGAATTTATATTAAGATAATTTTGATATTATGCATTTATAAATCAATTTATTTCTTTCAAATTAAAATTATTTGATTTTAAAATTAGTATTTTAAATAAAACTATATAATACATAAAATTCCAATTTGGTTAAAAATAAAGATTTTTTTCTTTTGACTAAAAAATTATCTAATATTTTTATAATTAATATGACTATATAAAATCTTACTAATTAATATATGAAAATGTTTTATTCAAAAATTATATGGTCCATTACATTATCCATTTATATGACGTGAGATTTCAATAAATGTTTTTTGAAATTTTG
Source organism: Viscum album (assembly GCA_963277665.1). Lineage (NCBI taxonomy): Eukaryota > Viridiplantae > Streptophyta > Magnoliopsida > Santalales > Viscaceae > Viscum > Viscum album. Next base: position 20,584,590 of record OY728142.1, read on the forward strand.
AACCTTTTTTTAGAAAGATAAAAAATTGTGAGGATGTAATTTATTTAATGGGGTAGAATATAACACCCCAATATTTTAGAACATATTTCCCATTAAATAAATTATAAGTTTTTATTATCTTTCTTGACATGAAACATTGAGCTTAAAACTGACCCTCATATATTATTATTATTTAAATATGACCGTTATAACCTAGTCGTTAAATTGATAGATATGAATAAGAATAACTGAATTATGAAATATATATAAATTTTTCCTACTCAATACAAATTCATTGATTAATACTTAGGAAATAAGCACTAAATTTTTAGCAAAGTCATTTTATGCTTCAAAAATACATTTTCATCAAAAAATGATTTTTATTTATTTTGTGAGAAAATATTGAAATTAATTTCTGCTAATTTTAGAAACTATATTTGATAAATATGATATAATTTTTGAATAATCATATCATAATTATATTAGGGTGAATTTTTTTATATTTTTCTGAAAGGATTGATTTTTTAGTGAAAAGTGAAAAATACAATTTTTGTAAAACTTTCATTTTTTTCATTAAAAAGTATCAATATGATTTTAATTTGATATTAAATTAATATAATTATAATTTATTAATAAATAATATAATTAATTATATATTTATTATATTTATACTTGATTTTGGTATAAGTTCATTTTTGGGCTTAAAAACACATTTTTCTAAAAAACTATTTTTCATTACGCTTTACACAATTGTATTAGAAGTAATTTATGTCACTTATAGGAATTTAATTTGATGAAATAGAATTAATTTTTTAATTCATAAATTAAATTTAATCCTTGTATGAATTTTGTATATTTTTTCGATGAAGTTAAATTTTTTGTGAATAGTAAAAAAATACAGTTTTTATGAAATACAATATCTTTTATGATATCACTAAGAAATAAATATTATATAAAAATTTATTAAACTTATGGAAAGAATAATTTATGATAATATAATTTAAATATCACACAAAATTAATTCAAAACATATAAATAAGAATTTATTTCATGATAAATAAGAAAATCATTTTAGTGTCGGCGTAGTTATTGCACAATACTGGAAAAGTCAAATTTGGTGTCCTAAAGATAATATTTGAGAAGGTATAAGTATTTTATCAACTTTTTTAATAAATATGAAACATTATTTATGATTTTTATGGATAGATATGAATTTTTTAGTTATATAACAAGTGAATTATCCAAATGATTGTGCAATGCTTGCGCAAGATTGGAAAAGTCAAAATAACATATTAAATAAGTTGTCATGACAAATATGTTAGTAAATATATATATTGAAAGAATATAAAAGATTAATTTAAAAATTATTAATATATTTTTATGATGTTAATTTATTTTTAATTTTTAGTTATGGTATAATTACCTTAAATGCTTACACAATGTTAACATAAGGTTTGTGTAAGCAGTAGAAAAATAGAGTAAATGATTTTAAAAAAACAAAAGTAATATTTTTTGGATGAATTATGATATAAAATAAATTTTTTAGTGAATAATATTTTATTATTGATTATTAAATGGATTATATTTTAATTTCATTATTTTCATGTTGTTTTCAAAGTCAAATTATGCGAATAGTTATTAAAATGACATTAATAGAATTTTATGTTAAATATATTTAATTAAATTATTTAAAAATAATAAAAAGAAATAAAAAGGAAAATAAGGATGATAAATTTTATAAAAATCATATATTTTCAATTTATTATCCAATTAGTACTTTATAAGTAAAATTATAACTGTTTAATATTGAAAAAGTCGTTACCGTGATTAAGGATAAAATTAGTTAACTAAGAGATTAAACCAAAATATAAGGTTTAAAATACCAATAAAGACATTAAAATTTTTATTTTTTGAATTTATTTGAACCATATAATATTTTTTTTTCAAAAATATATACATTTGGTGCCATTTTTCTTTGATTATGACATTTATATTAATTTAAGAAAAGAATGAATACAAAATGTCACTCTCTTGACTTTAATATCTCTAATTATTTTTCCATAAGGATAAAAAGAGGATCAGTTCGGTTATAAATGTTTATTTAAAATATGAATTAATTTTTTATCATGGAAATTTATATTTAATTTTTAGTGATTTAATAATTACCTTAAATGCTTATCCAAAACTAACACAATATTTATTTAATTAATAGAAAAATAAAATAAATGATATTAAAAACATTAAAAGTTATACAATTTGGATGAATTAATATGTTCTAAATTTTTTTAGATAAATATAACATATTATGTATGTGTTAAAGTTTTATATTTTAAATCCATTACTATATTGATGTATTTAATGTCAAAATAAATGAATAGTTCTAAAAATGATAAAAAAAATTTAATAAAAAATATTTTATTAAGATATTTAAAATTCATAAAAATGATATATTCATAATATTTAATGGTATATGGTTTAAAATATCAACCATGGTATATTTATTGGTCTCTTTTCCTTTTATGGTAACATTATTAACCCTAAAAGAGTAAAATGTTTGATATTGTGGTAATTGTCAAAAGGATTAATAGGGTGTTAAAAGTAAGAGATAAGGAAAATAAATCACTTAAACTTGTATAAATATTATTTTATGAGATTATTTATAATAATATTCACCATATATTTTAAATATATCAATTTAGAGTCACTTTATTTTAGAAATTAATTTATATTAATTTAATACTTTATGTAATTCCAAGAGTGCCCCTCTCCTCACTTATAAAACAACATATCTCTTCCTCTCTTCCTCACAAAATTTTATCCTTATATATAAACCAATATATACCATAATAACTTTTTATATTACTTAAATACATCCTAGATCTTCTTTTCTTTCCAAAAGACCATCTTTTCAAGACTTAAGGTGTTAGCCAAAGAAAGTTTCTCAATAAATAGGTATAACTCTTAAACCAGAATTTTCAATTTTATTTCTTATTATATGTCTTATAAATATATGTTATCCATTATAAATTAATTAATTTATTATATTAAATATACTCAATTGTTATTATGATTATGGAACAACCATTATCTACCTTTCCCCATCCATTGGAAAATGATAACATCGTATGTGCGTATGTGTGGACTACCACCTTCATGATACGATGTGATTAATTTTTCATTTCTGATTTATATGGATGATAATAAGGATTTATTTAATAAAATATATGATATAATAATTATTTTTAAATTCTAATTATTATTTATCTCTCTTTCATTCCATTTTTCAAAATGTTAAAACAGCATTTGTGTGTATGTACGACCTACGTCTTCAAGAATGGTGTAATTAATTTTTATATACCTATCATTTATGGATGAATATAAATAAATATATATATATATATAATTAATATATATTATATATCTATCATTATTAACATTCTATAGATTATGGAACCATGATCAATATACAAGGACCAGAACTGCCAAACCAAAATTCTCATAAAAAACCAAATAGTTAACACCCAAAAAAGATGGTTTTAATAAGGAATTATTAATAAATTGGTGTTGAAATGTTATAAGTGGATAATATATTATATTATAATTAATTAAATTATTATTTTATTTAATTATAACAAATTTAAATTTATTATACCGAAGGTTAGAGTTGTAGCAACCCCACCCCAGATAGCCCAAAGCTGATGTCTACTACTAATTACATTGGCATGATTACAAGGAATAAAATCTTAAAGGAACCAGAGTTTAATTGTCTTGGTAAACTAGATACATAAATGAGTTTTTTATTACAAATGAATATACTAATTACAATTTTTTTTGTTATTTATAAATAAAAAACTTCAAGGATAACTTTATTCCAATTAGTAAATCCATGCATGTCTTTCAAAGTAAACTTCTTGGATTCCTGGGTAAAGGAACATAATAATGGTGAGATCAAATTCTCGGTAAGGGTAAATTATAAGGGAAGCAATAATGAATCAATGAGAATAATATTTATGACATGGTAAATAACTAAAAACACATGCCATATAATCAATATATTGAGAAGTAACTGCATAAAAAACATTTCAAAGTAATAACTAGAAACACATTCTATTCAAATAATTAGATAATTAAAAACCAATATGTCAAGTTAAGAAATTGAAAACATGTCATCTAATCAATGAACTGAAATGAAATGTATCCATAAATATATCGATGAAAAATCTCATGGATGAATAATAATTGAAACTAAATGATTGAAATGATTTATTAATGGATTTCATGTTTAAGGAACATAAAAACCTATATTGTCAATACTTTTCACAAGATGGTTTAAAACCACAGATAGAAACCCATTTAATTTTCGTAACTAGTTTGTCTCATGAGAACCTGTCGATGCATTGAAGAGCTATATAAAACCCGGTATCCACCCTTCATTTCCAGTACAAAACATTCCTCATATCGAATATTCAAAATAAATAATATTACTTATTAAATATCTGTATTGAATAAAGAATATAGAATTATCAATATTTCCCCAAAATAATCAAATAATTGTCAAAGTAGACACTGTATGTGAAATGGTATACGATTTAGAAAATACTAATATCCATTATATGAGAATATGGATATTCAAGTAAATTTATAATGAAAAATTATTACAATATAGTTCTTGTTTCAAGATAAGGTTAAAAATCACAAAAGGAAGTTATATTGTGAATATAATCATTTAGAAAAATCTTGAGGAGAATAATATTTAAACATTCCAAAGTGTCCCATACCACTTTGGAATATTTGAATAATAATATTCAGAAAGGTATGACATTAAATAAAACTTATAATATCATGATAATAATTTAATTCATGATATAACATGAAAAAAGGAAGTATATACACTAATTAAAAGTTAATTGGTGCATAATAACAAATAAGTCTCAATGAAATGTAAATTGAGACAAAATTACCTTACCTTGAGTTTTCTTTCCGATGAATGTACTTTATCTTCCTGTGTAGTAAAATTATGTTAATTTTATAATTTATTGAGAAACTTTTTCATGTTTATCATTAATTTTATTTCACTTTTTACTATGTTGTATACAACTACTTAAACAATTATGTTTATGGTGGGTGTTTTGGCCAAATTCATTTTATGTGTCAAAAACAAATTTGGTCAGTCAAATATGGACAAAAGGGGTCATTATATAATATCTACAAAATAATAATCATGATATAATTATCATATTTATACATAATTTATACTTTTAAAACCAATCATTAAATATGGTTATAAAAAATGAATCGATGTTACAATCATGGAGATGGTAGGTCGTACATACACATGAGTAACATTCTTATTTTTCAATGATCATTATGGAAAGAAGGTAAACAACAACATATATTTAAAAAATGATAATTATATCATAAATAACATATTATTTAATCATATATACTTGTATATAGAATTATTTTTATAAAAAAGGAATCACATCATGTCGAGGAGACAACAGTCCACACGTCCACGAACGACGTTATCACTTTTTAAGTGTGTGAAAGGGTAATAAAGAAAATGATATATATATAGTATATTTCAAGAAAGGTAATTATTTCATGAGTATAATATAGAGGTTTTTTATGTCACATATTTTTAATTGAAACCATCCTTCATACATTCCATGTATAGTTTGAACGATTCACATCACTTTGAGGGGGTGGTAGTCCACACTTCTTCAAATGATGTTATCATATTAAAAAATGGAAATTATTAAAGGTATGTGTTTTAAAATAATTAAAAATTATTAAAATAATAATAAATATCATAAATATTATATATAAATAGATTTTCCATCATAATGTCCACCATGAGTGGTGGTAAAGGGAAAATGAACAATCATCATTTCGTGAGGTAGTAGTTTTCCGTACACATAAACAACATGTTCATTACCCATTAGATGGAAGAGTGTATAAGTGAAGATAGAAAAATTTACATAAAAATACTAGTGTATTTATGATAATGGTTTTGTTTCCTAGTAATGGAATATATTTTAGGTGGTGGATAATGGAAATAAAATTAAAAAACTTGACAGAATATGTTACCTCTTAATCGGGTAACTACTTTTGGTTTGAAACAAAAGGCTTCCTTGGAAGGATTTCTTTACAAAGGAAGGATTCAAGGTATAGGGGGGATTTAGGTAAGCTATATGGTAGAGATTTTCCAAACCTAAGTTGTTTTATAGTTGTGATGAATGGGGAGAGGTGGTGGCCTTTTATAGGGAAGGAAAAGGACTCACATGGAATTTTTGGAAACAAGTTAGGTGCACACATGTTATTACCTAAAAAATCATAAAAAACAAAAAACTATTAATAATTTAAGGTTAATGAACTAATTTTTACCATAAAATAGGTGTTGTATAAGTTTCTAGGTCATTTGGGACCCTAAGTTAAAGGTTTTTTCCTTTATTAAGCTCAATTTTTCCCTAATAATTATAATTAATTTTAATTACTTTCGCTAATCATTTCGGTCAAAAGAAAAGTTGGTATTTTTAGATATTATAAAGTATTATGATTATAAATATGGAATCAATTTTTCCAAATTCCAATCACATAAGTTTCAAAAATTAATTTAAATATAATCTCGTAGGCAGGACGACAATGTAGGTTTTTAAAGTAAAAATGTTTGAAAGTTTGATATGTTTTTATAATCAATTTCAAAGTGAAATTTATTAAAATGACAAAAATTGTATTAATTTATAAAAATATTATATAATTAAACTTTAAAACCTATCCAAAAAATAATTTAAACTTATAATTAAATTCGATGAAAAAGATGTTTTGAACTAAAATTCAGTATTGTTAACTATTCATTAAAAAAAGCAATGTTTCATAAAAATATAAAAAATTAAACCTAACATAATTATTATGTTTATATTTAAAATATTAATTTTATTTTTACATATTAAATCAATTAAATTTAATTAATTAAGATTTAAAATGGGTTCTCCATTTGAAGGTGGTAAAATTGCCTTTATAAAAATATAGGTTTTTATGTATAAAATAGAGTTTGTTTTTATCTTATGTCTATCAAAGCTAATGGATTAATATCAAAAATATTTTTTTGAATATATAATATATATATTACATTAATATCACTCAAAAATTAATTTAATCTATTATCATAAAACAACTTTTTTAACATAAAAATGGTTTTATATAAAAATATTCACTTTATATTCAATTGCTTCTTATATTCATTTCTAATTAATTTATAACCAATTAATTAATTATATATTTGAATAAAACATAATTTTCATAAGTTAGTTATTACTATTCATAACAACTAATTAAATGGCTAGTTTATATCTCATTATATTTTAATAATATATTATTGTTCGATAAAACTTGGTCTTGTGTGTAACGCAAGAGATCGAGGAAGGTCGATCTTACGTGTAACACACTCTAACTCAGGGTTGCATGAACTGAAATATATGGAATATATTTTAAATAGTAAATATATTATAATGTATCTAGATATTATATTCCTGTATGTTCTTGGTTTCGCGTTTCATACACACTATTGAATAAAAGTTTTATACTTTAGAATTTAGGGGTGCTACATTCTCCCCATCTTAATTAAATTGAGTCCTCTCAATTTAAACTCAATCACGGTGATAGATTGTTTGATACTTACTATGTTTGAAATCCCACATCATGAGAGGAGTTCATAAGTCATCCCTTATTAAAGAGAGAATGTAAAGTATAAAGGTCACATGGACTACCATGTAACTAGGTCTCTAAGTAAGAGAACATAAGTGGAAAGTAGAGATACATAAATGGAGGAAAATTTTAAATATTTTTAGGGAGTGAATGAGGTCATCAATTATAAACAAGTGAATGATCAATAGAAATTTGAGGTCTACAAATCCATAAAATTTTGATGATTTAGAAGACTATCAGTTCAACAAAAAATAATGTATTAGGACAACACTTTGTTTCTAAGTCATTTTCCTAATGTTGGGTAATTATTTTACTAAAAAAGAATATAAGGAAATATTATTACTTGATAGGTTTCAATTTCATATGAACAATCCTAAATTTTGGTTGTCCTTTGATAAAATTCTAATTTATTTCTTTATTAATATAAATTAATTACCAATAATGAATTTTTTAATGTCTGAAGCACTAAAAGAAACTTTTAAAGGATTGTAAGGCCTATAAAAGAGTGAAAATTATTACTATTTTTCTCTAACTATTTTTTTTTTAAAATATGGTTAATAGATTAATCTCTAATCCTCAAAAGTTATACTACTGGTTAAATTTTAACATTTATTCATCAAATTGTTTAACTAAAAACAATGAAAAATTAAACAGGACATTGCATTGGTCGGTGGTTGGTGTGAAACACTTACTGTCATTTGGTCGCCTAACCGAACTTGATAGGTTGTCACCCAACATACAATTTGTCCTTTTATAAAACCATATTAACATAATTTCCAAAATAAATATGTTGGACATCCTTGAAATTAGGTTAATCACTAAATAGCCTTTTAACTACGATTTTCAATACAAACTCAAAAAATAAATAAATCATCCACTTATTTCCACATAGATCCTTCCTTATTCTAGGGTATATCCATAATATCATTTATAGGATTTCTAAATCATGACACCTTATCTTTAATCTGAAAAAACTTTGGTTTAAACTAGGTTATTCATTATAATTATCCATTCAAATTATTCACATTGGTTTATAAAGAAAATGTGGATTATTCTAAAAAATATCCTAGGAGTGTCAAACCAGGTGCATAGTAAGACCTGTTATCATGTACTAGGCTACCCTAAGGCAGGCTCAGAACACCTTGTTGGAGTTATTACTCCTAGGTACATCTGTATGAGAACCACATCCATTTGTAGTATCCAGAAAGGGATTTATTTCTAGGAAGACCCACATAGTATCTACCTTAAAAAATTTCTATGATGTTATTATATAATTATCTTCAATTTTTACCTTAAGGTTATGTTATCTAACCTATGTTTTCCTAAATATAGTTCCCAAGGTTTCTACTAAACTTCCTTTGATACCAACTATTGAGACTCAAACCAAGATAGACCGGAGTTGGTGTCTGCTACTAATTACATTGGAATGATTACAAGGAATCAAAACTCAAAGGAATGAGAGTTTAATAGTCCTGTTAAAATAGATAAATAAATGGGTTTTGTATTAAAAATGAATACGCTAATTACAACATAATTTTTTTTCTTCTTTCTAAATAAAAAAAATTCGAGGATAAATTTATTCCAACTAGTAAATCACTACATATCTTCCATAGCACAATTATTTGATTCCCAAAGAAAGAAACATAATAAGGGTGATCTCAAATTCTCAATAAGGGTAAAGTATATTGTAAGAAATAATAAATCAATGAGAATAATAATTATGAAATGGTAAATAACTAAAAATACATGCCATATAATCAATATATTGAGAAGGAACTACATAAAAAATATGGAAAGGTAATAACTAGAAACACATTCCATTTAAATAACTAGATAAGAAAAAATCAATATATCAAGGTAAGAAACTGAAACACATTCCATTTAATTAGTGAACTGAAATGAAATGTATCCATAGATATATTGACAAAAAATATCATGTATGAATAATAAATGAAACTAAATGAGGTAAATTTTTCTTAATGTATGTCATGTCTAAGGCACATGAAAACCTATACCATCAAGACCTTTCACAAGATGGTTTAAAATCATAGATAGAAACTAATTTAATTTGCACAACTAGTTTGTCTTATGAGAACCTGTCGATGCATCAAGGAGCTATATAAAGTCTAAGATCCACCCATCATTGCCAGGCCAAAACATTCCTCATATCAAATAGTCAAAATAAATAATATTCCAAATCAAATATCCATATTTAATAAAGAATACAAAATTATTAATATTTCCCCAAAATAATCAAATAATTGCCAAAGTAGACACCGTATGTAAAATGGTATACGGTTTAGGAAATACTAATATCCTCTCAACGAGAATATAGATATTCAAGTAAATTTCCAATGAAAAATGATTACAATATAGTGATTTTTTCAAAATAAGGTTAACAATCACAAAATTAAGTGATATTTCAAATATAATCATTAAGAACAATCTTGAGGAGAATAATCTTTAAACATTCCAAAGTGACTCATACCACTTTGAAACATTTAAATCATAATATCCTAAAAGGAATGATATTAAATGAAACTTAGAATATCATGAGAATAATGGAATTCATTATATAACATGAAAAATTAAGTATATACATTGAATAAAAGTGAATTGGTGCATAATAACAAATAAGTCTAGATGAAATGTAAATTGAGATGAAATTCCCTTACCTTGTGTCTCCTTTCAGGTGAATGACCTTTAACTTCCTATATAGTAAAATTATGTTAATTTTATAATTTATTGAAATAATTTTTTATATTTATAATTACTTTCATTTCACTTTTTACTATGTTGTATAAAACTACTTAAACAATTTTGTTTACATCGGGTGTTTTGACCAAATTCAGTTTATGTGTCAAAATAAAATGTAGTAGGTCAACTATGGTAAAAAGGGGTCATTATATAATATAAAAAGAATAATAATCATGAAATATTTATCATATTTATACATAAATTATACTTTAAAACCCAATAATTAAATATGGTTGTGAAAAATGAATCAACGTTACAATCATGGAGACGGAAGGTTATACGTACGCTTGAGTAACATTCTTATTTTTCAATGATCATTATGGAAAGAAGGTAAGTAACACCATATATTTAAAGAATGATCATTATTTCATAAATATTATATTATTTAATCATATATACTTTTTTATAAAAAAACTTTGAAGAAAAATTGATCACACCATGTCGAGGAGGCTGTAGTCCACACGTCCATGAATGACGTTCTCACTTCTCATGTGTGTGAAAGGGTAATAAAAAAATGATATATATAGTATATTTACAGAAAGATAATTATATAATGATAATAATATATATATTTTTTGTTACATATTTTTAATTGAAACTATTCTTTATACATTTCATGTATAGTGTGAACGAATCACATCGCTTTGAGGGGGCGGTAGTCTACACTTCCTCAAACAATGTTATCATATAAATGAAAAATGGAAAGTATTAAAGGTATGTGTTATAAAATAATTAAATAATATTATAAACCTAATAAATATAATATATAACATATATATACATATTTTTCATCATAATGGCCACCATGAGAGGTGGTAAAGTAAAAATGAACAATCAACATTTCATGAGGTAGTAGTTCATCATACATAGAAACAATATGTTTGTTACCCATTAGATGGAAGTGTGTATAATTATAGGTAAAAAAATTACATAAAAAAATCCTAGTATATTTAGGATACTGTTTTTGTTACATAATAATGAATTAAATATATTCTAGGGGGTGGATAATGGAAATAAAATTAAAAAACACGAGAGAAGACGTTACCTCTTAATCAGGTAACTACTTTTGGTTTGAACCAAAAGGATTACTTGGAAGGATTTGTGCCCAAAGGTAGGATTAAAGGTCTAGGTAAGGTATTTTGGTAAGCTATATGGGCATATTTTTTCCTAAAATAAGTGGTTTGAGAGGTGTGAGGAATGGGGAGAGGTGGTGTCCTTTTATAGGGAAGGAAAATGACACACTTGGAATTTTTGGAAACAGGTTAAGTGTACACATGTTCTTACCTAAAAAGATTCATATAAAACCAACCAAACTAAATAATGGAAAGTTAATGGAATAATTATGACAATTTCATATATTTTTTACAAATGGATAGGTAATTTGGCCCCCTAAGTTAAAGGTTTAGTCCTTTATTAAGCTTAATTTTTTCTTAATAATTATAATGAATTTTAATTACTTTCACTAATAATTTTGGTAAAAAAAAAGTTGTTATTATTATAAATTAGAAATTATTATTATTAAAAATATGGAATCAAATTTTCTAAATTCCAATCACATAAGTGGAAAAAATTAATTTAAATTTAATCTTGTAGGTGGGACGACAATGCGAGTTTTGAAAGTAAAAATGTCTGAAGGTTTGCTATGTTTTTATAATCAATTTCAAAGTGAAATTGATTAAAATAACATAAATTGTATTAATTTATAAAAATATTATCTAATTAAACTTTAAAACCAATCAAAAAAAATAATTTAAACTTATAATTAAATTGGATGAAAAAGCAGTTTTGAACTAAAATTCAGTATTTTTAACTATTCACTAAAAAATGAAATGTTTTAGAAAAATATAAAAAATTCACCCTAACCTAAATATTATGTTTATATTTAAAATATGGATTTTATTTTTACATATTAAATCAATTAAAGTGTCAAAAATTTAGATTTAAAATGGGTTCTCCATTAAAAGGCAGTAAAATCACCTTCATAAAAATATAGGATTTTATGTATAAAATAGAGTTTGTTCTTATCTTATGTCTATCAAACCTAATGAATGAATATCAAAAATGTTTTATTGAATATATAATATATCTATTATTTTAATATCACTCACTAATTAATTTAATCTATTATCATAAAACAACTTTTTTAGCATAAAATAGTTTTTTATAAAAATATTCACTTTATATTCAATTGCTTCTTATATTCATTTCTAATTAATTTTAAACAAATTAATTCATTATATTTTTGTATAAACCAAAATTTTCATAAGTTATTTATTACTATTGATAAATAATAATTTAATATCTAATTTATATCTCATTATATTTCAATAATATATTATTGTTCAATAAAACTCAGTCTTGCGTGTAACGCAAGCCATCAAGGAAGGTCGCTCTTGCGTGCAATGCATGCTAACTCGGTTTTTAATGCATTGAAATATATAGAATATATTTTAAATAGTAAATATATTATAAAGTATCCTAATATTATATTACCTTACACGTTTGGTGTCATGGGTCATACATGATATTGAATATAAGGTTCATACTTTAGAATTTTGGGGTGTTACAAGAGTGATTTTGAATTATGTCAAACTTGAGGTAAGATATTTTTGTCATGCTTTTATTTTTATGAGTCACATTCCATATTCACCATTTTTTCTTTTATGTTGTGTATATAATACCCATTAATGGGTTTTATTATGATTTTTATGAAATTTTTTGTGATTTAAATATATATATTTTGTTATCTCTTTCATGAGGTTTTGATTCGAAAGTCACCAAAGTGGTAAGAGATTTTTGTTACAATCCCATTATTTACTCATATTATTTATGATTAAGTTTATGATGATGAAATTTCATAATATACCTCTCAAAAACCTCATTAATTTTATTATCCTAATGTTATTTCTAGATATTACATGTTTTACCTTTATTTTCCTCTCTTTAAGTACTCAGGAGATTGAAAGAATATTTTTGAGGAATCTGACTTTATTTCTCTCTTCGGTCAAAAATCATTTTTATTCCATGACCATGTTTTATAAAAATGTTTTCAAGAATGTTTTTACTATTATAAAATGATTGTTTATAGTCATTTTCACCCATGTTTTATGATAAAGCGTTGTCATGCGCGCTCTCAAAAATATTTATAACTAAGTACAGCAAAGTGGCTGACCTAGGTCGATCTCTTGAGGAGCTATTGCAGTCAATCACTCACTACTTCTAATTCACTTTATATATATATATATATAAAATAAAATTAAGATAAATGATATTTTAGAAATTAGAATGAAATACTAAAATAAAATGTGCATATGCAATGCAAACACAATGAATGCAAATAGAATTATGTTAGATAGAAAGGAGACATTCCTGAGAGAATCACCCTGAGTGAACTTTCATTGTCTCTTTATTAGTTTTAAATATTATTAATGATCATGATACATCATATGAATGAACATCCCCTTATACCTATGGTTGTGAATATAAAGTACACTCAATGATTGCTGAGACACCGTACATCCACCTCCTCAATCGAGGGAGAATGTGACAGGAGTGAAAGTTAAGCCTTAAGTGGCAAGTAGAGACACAAAGGCACATTTCCCACTAAGATTCCCTCGGTCTAAATCTAATAAAATAAGAAACATTAAAAAATATAGCTTAAATACTTGGTTTCATCACTGAATTACTCCCCCAAGAACTTCTTTGGGTTAGTTACTCATGATCACGAGCATAAGAGTTCACAATGATGAAGAAAACGGTGAAAGAAGAAAAAAGAGAGAAAGAAATGGAGAGAAAAGAGAAAACTTAAATGAAAACATGTAATAAAATTACAAAATGAAAGGAAAATAAAATAAAATACTAAACTACATAAAATTTCTCGCAAAGGCTATCCCTAAGTTGCCAACCCCTTGAGAAGAAGAAAGCACACTCTTTTATAGGGAGAAGGGGTGAAAATTTGGCTCCAAAAAACTTCCTCTAAAAGTATATGAATGGTAGACCCATATAATTGCATAATTTGGGAATGATTAATTATTTAAATTTTTTCATATATCTCTCCTATGTCGAAAAACCAAATTTGGGATTAATTTCAGAAATCTGTATAAAGATGCATTGGATTTACTCCGGATATTTAATTCTGCCAGATAGACTGTTCGTATTCCAATACACCGAGTTCCAATGCATTTATGGAATTGATAATGAAAGAATAATGTGAGACCATATTAATAAAAGTTCTTATTCCCAATGTCTTATTGCTCCATGTAAAATATCATCTCAATTGGTTTGTTACTTTATGAGATATCGTCCCAACAATAAAATTATCCAGTTCTATGCATAGTTTTCAAGGCCTGACTTATGAGCTGGATTTGAGCTTCCAAATGTGGGATTGAGATTTGGGTACAGTAGGATAAAATGAATCCCATAGAATATAGGAACCTATAAAAGAATAATTTTTAAATTTTTATTAGTGGGAAAAATGTTCTGGCCGAAACATTAAAATAAATTAAAACAATTCAAATCCAAAATAAGCCATTTTTGCAATTAAGCTCAAAATATTTTAAAAACTATAAAATGTGACAACTGCCCTTGAAATAACACATTGGTGGGATTAAAAACATTGAAATTAATAATAAAATTATTGAAAATATTTGTTCTGTCAGTTCCCCCACACTTAAACATTCCACTCCTGGGCAATCATCTTATACCAAGGTCAAAACAAACTTCTCAAAGCATAAATGACAACACAACTCAATTATCATATTAATAAAAATATCATGCCTCATACATGGATAAAATTCTAGAAATCCTAAAAAATCATATGAATCCATTAAATCTCATGTTAATCTTCACATTCATGTCATACCTACCTCCCTGGAAAAATATTTCTCTCTTCACTCAAGGATATTTTATGTTGAATTTTTCTCATTCCCAAGAACATATGTGATCTCCATAGGCTTGCTATCCTCCTAATATATTAACTTCATAAAGTCAAAAATGTGTCAATTATGAGGTCTTTTTCATGGGTTATTATGAGGTTGAGGGTTGGTAGGTTTTAAATGTAAAAACATCTGAGGCATAATGAGAAGGGTTAAGCTCTAAAGTGAAGTAAATGCATAAAAATAGTTTTTCTTAAGAATGGCGTGATCCTAAAATATCTCAAAAATGAATGACCTCTAAATACCTATTCCTTTATGAAGTTCACACTTCAAATTTCAGAATCAATGAATTTATTCCCTCTTTCCCCCAATTTGCAGTATTGTTTTAGCTTGAATATAGATCTAGATTTCTCTTCAGAATCATGTTTTTTAGAAAAATAGATGAAACTATTGATCTTAAAAAATTGGTGAACACCTGACCCATATTTGTAATGATATTTTGGTCCACCCATATATATTAACATCATGAAATTTCTTCCACCAAAGTAGCAAAAATTATGGCAACACTTTTAATTCAGCTCAAAAAGATTCTTCACGAAAGCAAAATACAGCTCATCTTCTCCCTCCCCCACACTTGAGTTCAATAATAATCATTCATTTAACTTATAGAGAATGTTTTAAAGTGATAAATGGATTATAATTTTGATTATTAACAAGGAGTTTTATGGATACTAGGTGCTTAAATAAGGTAAGATGAAAAGGTAGGCCAAAATAAGAGTGCAATGAAAAAAGTGGCTTTCAAAGTGATACCTCAATCATACTTGACACATTCCATGAA
The DNA here is from genome assembly GCA_963277665.1 of Viscum album. Classification (NCBI taxonomy): domain Eukaryota; kingdom Viridiplantae; phylum Streptophyta; class Magnoliopsida; order Santalales; family Viscaceae; genus Viscum; species Viscum album. The sequence goes on from OY728142.1 coordinate 20,600,745, forward strand.
CTCTAACAACTTTTAAAAAGAGAAAAACATCAATTTTTGGTTCACACAACATGTCTCAAGACTCTTAATAAAAAGATAAATTTAAGAAGATGTCAAAAAGGTTTAGAAACCACTCGTGTTTGGCAAGATTTTCAATTTGGATAGTACTAGTGCACATAAGTTTCACAATCAATCAAACATATTCAATTGAAAAGATCAGAAATAATTTAAATCCTAAAATAATAAAATCAATAAATGTGCCAAAAATACCAATATGGTTTGAATTTTTTAATGAATTCAATTCATCTCAAGATTTCTAAAAACCCACCAAAAAATGAAAAAGGAAAATAAGAAAATTTCAAAAAACAACATGAAAAATAAAATGAAAGAACACAAAAATTTATTAAAATTAAGTTAAAATCCCTCCCACACAATTATTCCATTTACTACCTTATTTTTATCCCAACTTAGATAAATAAATTTTTCACTTATAATTTAAATTGGGCATCAAATAAAATAAATAAAAATAATGATATAACCTGATTTATTTTTTAGTGGCAGCCTTGAGTTAAGCTCCTAGATGCTACCAATTTAAAACTACAAGAAATAAATGACAAGACATAAGAAAAACAATGAAAATTAAAGAGAAAGGGATATAAAAGGGATAATTCTTGGTTTGACCCCCCCCCCCAAGAGGGTGCTAGGTTTTTACTTCCCCTAATCAGGCAGTTGCAATGGATTATCCCCAATCAGAAGGTGGGTGTGGTTTCTTTGAGATGAACCACCACATATGAGTTTTCCTAGTTTCTATGAGTAGATACTGAAATTAGAGAACCCTAAATAAGATAATAAAATTCTTAACTCCCAAGAAAGAAAAAAGATATAATTTGAGTTCAAGAGTGGGAGGGAATAAAAGATATGGGTTCTCCCTATGAAATTTTGTGGTGTCCACCTCCATATGATATGAAAGTTGTTGTAGAGAAGTTAGTAGAACCACCACCATCTTTTTCATCTCTTATTCTTCAATCACCACAACTTGGGTGGTCTCTTCTTTAGTATACAAGGTCTGATCCATTTGTGTTGTGTCATAAATTTTATGAAAGGTAAAGTCAAGAAACAATTTAGCCTGAATAAGATTAAAATATGATGAATCAATTAAGAAATCTTCCCTTTCTAGTATGTCAGATAGAAAATTGATCTCTTCAAGAAGGACCATTGGAAACTCTATCTCATAATGTGCATATTCTTCATCATCTTACAAATAAAGATAGGGGTAAAAAGGTTCTTATTTTTCAATATCAATGACAGGAATATCAATTTTCAAGTTATCTTCAACAAAGTGATTCTAGGATTATTCCAAAAATTGTTGATCTCCCATAAGTGAATCAGCAAGAATGTGTACATCATGGACCTCCTCAAGAAATGGCTGAGTATGATATGATATTATTAACTCCTTTAGTAGCTCCTTCTCACCCGCTTCAGGTTCTTTGACATAAAAAATGATTAGTGAAATCTCTTCCACAACTCGTCCTGGTTCAGGTTTCAGTTCCGGCTCAGGATTCTCTTGACATGCATGTACGTATTCAGCAATTAACTCTATTTGGCTCTCTAATTTTTCCACTATATAAATAATCCTTTGACACTTAGAATCAATATCACTATAAACCTCTTATAACACCTAATATTCATCATTCTATGCAAAAATAATAGAATTGAAAGGCATCATAAACAAAGATTTTATAGTGTTTTTGAAATTTATGATTTTTTTTCTTAAATGAAAGGAAATTTATCTGAAAATGTGAATAAAAATAGTGAGTAAAGACCACTTGGATCCCTTTAAGTGGTTCCAATTTGATGAATCGTTGTCATATACACTCTCAAAAATATTTTAACTAAGTGAAACACAGTGGCTGACCTAGGTCGATCTCTTGACGAGTTGTTGCGGTCAATCACTCACTACTTCTAATTAACTTTATATATATATATATATATATATGAAATAAAATGAATATAAATGATATTTTAGAAATTATAATGAAATGCTAAAATTAAATATGCATATGCAATGCAAACACAATGAATTCAAACAAAATGATGTTAGATAGAAAGGAGACATTACAAAGAGAATCACCCCAAGTGAACCTTCATTGTCTCTTTGTTAGTTTAAAATTTCTTAATGAGCATGCTCCATCGTATTCATGAACATACCCTTCTACCGATGGTTCGGAATATATAGTACACTCAATGATCACCGAGATACCATCCATCCACCTCCTTGATTGAGGGATAATGTGATATAAGTGAAAGTTAAGCCTTGGGTGACAAGTGGAGATAGAAAGGTGCCTTTCCCACTAAGATCCATCTCGGTATAACTCTAAGAAAATAAGAAACATTAAAAATGACATCTCAAATACTTGGGTTTATCACTATATTACTCCCCTGAGAAAATCCTTAGGTTAGGTACTCATGATCATGAGCATAAGAGTTTATAGTGATGAAGAAAATGGGGGAAGAAGACAAAAGAGAGAAAGAAATGGAGAGAAAGTAGAACACTTAAATTAAAACATATAATGAAATTAAAAATAAAAGGAATATAAAATACAATACTAAACTACATAAAATGTCCAACAAAGGCTATCCCTAAGTTTACAACCCATTAGAAGAATAAAGCACACTCTTTTATAGGGAGAGGGGGTGAAATTTTGGCTCTAAAAACATTCCTATGAAAGTATGCATATGTTAAACCCATATAATTTCATATTTTTGGAATGTTTCATTATTAAAAGTTATTCCTATATCTATACTCTATAGAAAAACCAAATTTGGGATTCATTTGAGACGTTTTTAGAGAGATAAATTGGATTTACTCCAGATATTTAATTCTACTAGACATACTATTTGTATTCCAATACACAGAGTTCCAACGCATTTATGGACTTCAGAATTAAATAATAATGCGAGACCATTTTAATGGAAGTTTTTATTCCAGATGTATTATTGACCCATATAAAATATCAACTCAATTGGTTTGTTACTTTATGATATATTGTCCCAATAATAAAATTATTTAGTTCTGTACACAGTTTTTGAGGCCTGACTTGTGAGCTGGATTTGAGCTTCCAAATGATGGATTGAGCTTTGGGTCCAGCAAGATAAAATTAAGATCATATAAAATATAAACCTATAAAAGAATAATTTTTCAATTTTTATCAGTAGAGAAAATTTTATGGCTGAAACATTAAAATAAATTAAAATAGTTCAAATCCAAAATAAGCCATTTTTGCAATTAAGCTCAAAATACTTCAAAAACTATAAAATGTGACAACCACCCTTGAAATAACACATTAGTGGGATTAAAACATTGAAATTCAGAATAAAATTATTGAAAATATTTATTCTATAATTTCCCCCACACTTAAACATTGTACTCCTGAGAAATCATCTTATACCAAGGTCAAAATAAACTTCTCAAAGCAAAAATGACAACACAACTCAATTATCATATCAATAAAAATATCATGCCTCATACATGGATAAAAATTTCATAAATCCTCAAAAATAATATGAATCTGTTAAATCTCATGTTAATCCTCACATTCATGTTGCACCTACCTCCCTAGAAAAATATTTCTCTCTTCACTCAAGGATATTTTATGCGGAGTTTTTCTCATTCCCAAGAACATGTGTGATATACATAGGCTTGATATGCTCCTAATATCTCTACTTAATATATTCAAAAATGTTTCAATTATGAGGTCTTTTTCATGGGTTATTCTGAGGCTGAGGGTTGGTAGGTTTTAAATGTAAAAACAGCTGAGGCATAATGAGGAGGGTTAAGCTCTAAAGTGAAGTAAATGCATGAAAACATTTTTTCTCAAGAATGGTGTGCTCCTCAAAAATCTCAAAAATGAATCACCAGCAAACACATCTTCCTTTGGAAAGTTCACACTTTTAATTTCAGAATAAATGAATTTCTTCCCTCTTTTCCCCAATTTGCAGCATTGTTTCAGCTTGAATGTAGATCTGGATTTCTCTTGAGAATCATGTTTTTGAGGAAAAGAGAGGAAACTTTTGATCTTCAAAAATTGGCGAACACCTAACCCATATTTGTAATTATATTTTGGTCAACCCATCTATATTACCATCATGAAATTTATTCGACCAAAGTATAAAAAATTATGGAAATACTTTCAATTCAGCTCAAACAAATTCTTCAGGAAAGAAAAATACAACTCATCTTCTCCCTCCCCCACACTTGAGTTCAACAATAATCATGCATTTAACTTCTAGAGAAGGTTGTAAAGGGATAAATGGATTATAATGTGGCTTAATAACAAGGTATTTCATGTATAATAGGGTATTAAAGAAGGTTAGATGAAAAGGTAGGCCAAAATAAGAGTTCAATGCAAAAAGTGGATTTCAAAGTGATACCTCAATCATACTTGACACATTACATGAACTCTAACAACTTTAAAAAAGAGAAAAACTGAAAGTTCTGGATCACACAACATGTCTCAAGACTCTTAAGAAAAATAGAAATGTAATAATGTGTCAATAGGGTTTATAAACCTCTCAATTTTGGCAAGATTTTCAATTTGGATAGTACTAGTGCATATAAGTTTCATAATCAATTAATCTTCTTCAAATGAAAAGATAAAAAATAAAGAAATGAAATCCATATATCAATTATTTAAATCCTAAAATACTCAAATCAAGAAATGTTTCAAAAATAAAAAGATGTCTTGAATTTTCCAAATCATTCAATTCATCTCAAGATTCCTAAAAACACACCAAAGAAACGAAAAAGAAAAGCAAGAAAATTTAAAAAAACAACATAAAAAAATAAAATGAAAGCATGCAAAAATTTTATAAAAACAAGTTGAAATCCCTCCCCCACACTTATTCCATTTACTACCCTCTTTTTATCTCAAATTATATCAAGAAAGTTTGCACTTAAAATTAAAATTGGGCAGCAAATAAAATAAATAAAAGGAATGATACAAACTGATTTATTTTTTAGCGGAAGCCTTGAGTTAAGCTCCTAGCTACTACCACTTTAAAACTACAAGAAATAAATAACAATACATAAGAAAAATAATGAAAATGGAAGAAAAATGGGATAGAAAATGGATAATTCTGGGTTTGACCCCCAAGTGGGTGCTAGGTTTTTATTGCCCCTATTCAGGAAGTTGTGGTGGATTATCCCCAATCAGAAGGTGGGTGTGGTTTCTTTAAGATGAACCACCACATGTGAGTTTTCCCAATTTCCATGAGTGGACACTGAAATTAGAGTACCCCAAATAAGATAAGAAAATTCCCAACTCCCAAGAAAGAAAAAAAAGATAGAATTTGAGTTCAGGAGTGGAAGGGAATAAAGGATATGGGTGCTCCTTGTGAACTTTCGTGGTGTCCTCCTCCATATGATATGCATGTTGTTGTAGAGGAGGTAGTAGGACCACCACCATCTTTTCCAGATCCTATTATTCAATAACCACCACTTGAGTGGTCTCTTCTTTAGAATCCAAGGTCTTCTACATTTGTGCTATGTCAAAAAATTTAGGAAATGGAAAGTCAGAAAACAATTCATCTTGAATAATATTAAAACATGATGAATCAATTAAGAAATCTTCCCTTTCTAATATGACATCTAGGAAATTGATCTCTTCAGGTAGGACCATTGGAAACTCCATCTCAGCATGTGTATCTTCTTAATCATCTTCAAAATCAATAGAGGGTTCAAAAGCTTCCAATTTTTTAATATCAATGATGGGAATATTAGGTTTCAGGTTATCTTTAACAAAGTGATTCCAAGATTCTTCAAAAAATTGTTGATCTCCCATAAGTGAATTAGCTGAAATGTGTACATCATGGACCTCCTCAAGAAATGGTTGAGTATAGGATGATATTATTAACTTCTTTAGTATCTCCTTCTAACCTGCCTCAGGTTCTTTGACATGAAAAATTATCAGTGAAATATCTTCCACAACTCGTTCTTGTTCAGGTTTCAGTTCCGATTTGGGTTTCTCTTGGAATGCATTTACGTATTCAGAAATCAACTCTATTTTTTTCTCTAATTTTTACAATACATAACTAATCCTTTGATACTTATCATAAATATCATTTTAAACTTCTTCTGGCACCTAAGATTCATCAATCCATGCATAAAAATTAGAATTGGAAGACATCATGAACAAAGATTTTTTTATTGTTTTTAAAATTTATGATTTTTTTTGTTTTCCTTAAATGAAAGGAAAATTATCTAAAAAATGTGAATAAAAATAGTGATTTAAGACCACTTGGATCCCTGGAAGTAGCACCAATTTGATGAAGTGTTGTCATTCACGCTCTCAAAAATATTTATAACTAAGTGCAACATAGTGGTTGACCTAGATCGATCTCTTGAGGAGTTGTTGTGGCCAATCACTGACTACTTCTAATTAACTATATATATATATGAAATAAAATGAAGATAAATGATATTTGGTAAATGATAATGAAATACTAAAAGTAATTATGTAGATTTAATGCAAACACAATGAATGAAAATAGAATGATGTTAGACAGAAAGGAGACATTCCTAAGAGAATCACCCCGAGTGAACCTTCATTGTATCTTTTTTAGTTTCAAATATTACTAATTATCATGATCCATCATATTCATGAAAATCCAATTCTACCTATGGTTTTGAATATATATTACACTCAACGATCATTTAGATACCATACATCCACCTCCTTGATCGAGGGAGAATGTGATAGAAGTGAAAGTTAAGCCTTGGGTGGCAAGTGGAGACACAAAGGTGCCTTGCCTACTCAGATCCCCCTCGGTTTAACTCTAAGAAAATAAGAAATATTAAAATTAAAAGTTCAAAGACTTGGGTTCATCACTGGATTAATCCCCCAGGAACTTCCTTGGTTTAATTACTCATGATCACAAGCATAAGAGTTTACAGTGATGAAGAAAATGAGGGAAGAAGACAAAAGAGAGAAAGAAATGGAGAGAAAGGAGAACACTTAAATTAAAACATGTAATGCAATTACAAAATGAATTTAAAAGAAAATACATGACTAAAATACATAAAATTTCAAACAAATACTATCCCTAAGTTGTTAACCCCTTGAGAAGAAGAAAACACACTCTTTTATAGGGAGGATTGAAAATTTGGCTCCAAAAAGATTCCTCTGAAAGTATGCAAGTGGTAGACCCATATAATTGAATAATTTGGGAATATTTCATTATTAAAAGTTGTTCATATATCTCTCCTATGTCTACAAACCAAATTTGGGAGTCATTTGATATGTTTGGAGAGATATACATCGGATTTACTCCTGATATTTAATTATTCCAGACAGACTGTTTGTATTATAATACACCGAGTTCCAATGCATTTATGGCCTTAAGAATGAAAGAATCATGCACAACCATATTAATTAAAGTTATTACTATGAATGTATTCTTGATCCATGTAAAATATCAGATCAATTGGTTTGTTACTTTATGAGATATCGGCCCAATGATAAAATTCTCTAGTTCTGTGCACAGTTTTCAAGGCCTGACTTGTTATCTAGATTTGAGCTTCCAAGTGATGGATTGAGCTTTGGGTCCATAAGGATAAAATGAATCCCATAGAACATAGTTACCTATAAAATAATAATTTTTCAATTTTTATCTTTGGAGAAATTTTATGGCCGAAACATTAAAATAAATTAAAACAGTTCAAATCCAAAATAAGCTATTTTGGCAATTAAGCTAAAAATACTTCAAAAACTATAAAATGTGACAACTGCATTCGAAATAACACATTGGTGGGATTAAAAAAATTTAAATTCTGAATAAAATGATTGAAAATATTTTTTCTATCATTTTACTTTTTATAAAATGGTTTAAAAGGAATCTTATTGTCTATTTATAAACAAGGTACTTTTGACTTTTTATTGAAAATAATATTTGTTTTAATGTACACGACATGAAAAAAAAATTCCCACTGTTATGACTGATCAATGCTTTGAAGACTAATTTAAAAGTTTATAATGTTTTTTTAAATAAATTTTTTTTTCTTAATATTTGGGATTTTTTTTATTCTAAATAAGTGATTTCATTGTGCAAAGTGTATTTTCATCAAGAAATATTCCAGAGATCTTTTAAAAGAATTTTTAATCTATGATAACATCCTTTGATGTTACTTTTTCTTTACTGGGGTTATGATCTAATGATACCATCCACTTTAATTATTTGTATGGTTTATGATGATTATGATTTAAGGATGACTCTATGAAACCCATTTCTTTTACATGGGTTATACTATGATGAAATGATGAAATGTTTATAAAACCCATTTCCTTTGCACAATTTATGAAATGATGAATGTTTTATGATATTCTTGAAAACATATGTATGATTTTAATTATATGATGGGTGGAGATAAAATTATATATCCCTCTAATTCATTAGGTAAATATGGATATCTCATGAGATAATAAGGACTGGGATGAGTATTGAACCTAATTTAGTAAAGGAATTTTTCTACTATGATAGTCTTGGGAGCGAACATTTACTAAGGTTATGATATAATGGTGAGTGAAACCAACATAATATTATATTATTAGAAGTGATACTTGACTAATAAAATTATTTTGAATTATTATGTTCATGCTAAAAATTTATATCTTATGCCAATGTTATACTCTCATAGATCATGTTCTTTGATTCCTTTGTGATTCATGTCTTATAAACTTACAATATTTATTCCATGAATCAAGATTATGATCTATGATATAAAAGGTAGGATTTAAAAATTTTAATCTTATATTCTCATACCCTTATACACATGTTATGTTTAATTTATCATTGAAAAGTCCCTTATTTACCTTTACTGAGCATATGAGATCACCATTTATTATATTTCCTTTACCCAAGTTATAAAGAAAAGTTTTAAGTATTTAATGTCTAATAATTGTGTTAGTTATGAAGAACTTAGTGGGTGATGATTTCAAAATCTTATGAACATGCTTTTTATGTATCCAACTTTACAAAGGCACTATACATATATGATTCTAGCATGGATCACAATGTTATGTAATGGATATTCAATTATTATGATGTAATATCTATGTATGAAATTTTTGTGTCTATATACATTGTATCCTTCATGAATTATATATAGTTTGGTTGATTATATATATATATATATATCATATTGATATTTTAGGTTATCTAGTGTGGTGGATATGTTTTTGGTTGTATGTTATTATAGGTCATGATCTCCCATGTTGTGAGATATGTATACTTTGTTTTGGCCACCATCCCATAACCTATCAGAGGAGGGATTATGGTGGAACTCTCAACTTATCTCTAACCCGGGTCGGGACCCGATGGTCCAGGGCATGCCAGATTTTTATCATAGCGGATCCATCATAGGGACGATGTATGGAGTTAGTTGTCATGTGAGGACTAGTTTTGAAACTTTAATGAAACAATCTTGGGGGTCTTGAGTTCATCCATCAGACCAAGGAGACTAGTGCTAGTGCAATGGCTGGTATATCCTTTCTCTCATACTCTAATAACCTATTAATTAATCAATATCTCTGAGGAATCATTGTGGGGTGTAACTAATATTGGTACATGCATCATATAATGGTAAGTTGTGATATCTTAAGTTATACCTATGTCATCTCATCCAGATATGCTCCAATCCTTTTGGGTTCACCTTATATAATGAAGGGTGCTACTTGCTAATATCTATCTTGTATACAGAGGAAAATTTGTGATGATCCCATGCCTTTAGTTTCACCACTAACCACTATTTAGTGAGAAATTATGCTTTTTTTCTAATACTTAGTTGAGAGATGTAGTTTCCCAGTGATCCAAGGTAGTTTCTATCACACTATTATACTTGGTGTAGATCTTTCTTGATGAGAGGATGGTACTCCCTATTGGGTTAGATGATAATAATGGTAGACTGTTTATGTTGTATGCATTTGATGACATGCCACAGAATTATATGAGTTGATTCTGATCAATGTGTGATAGGTGTATTGGCTAGAGTTTGGGACTCACATTCACATCTAGTTTGGAATTTTTATGTTACATATGTCAATTCCTTTAATTGACCTCCCTATACATCACCATAGTCTATTAAGGGAAGGAGTTTCTCTTATCAAACTTGTGATGGGACTACTCTAAAATATTTGGGGTTTGATATTTATCCTAGAAGAAGTTTTATCGAAGGATATTGAGCATATCATAGGGTGGAATGATCATATATGAGTTCATGATAAGGATCTTAAACTTCATGAGTTGTTTCCTAAATATTATCAGTGGTGAAATCATTTGAGATTAGTGGTTCGGTTGGAGAATCTAATGGAGTTATCAATATAGGGCTATGTTTCCTATGAAACACTACCTAGGATGGTTTTCCCTAAGTGAGCATTGTTATAGTTTCACTATGGATGTAGGATAAGGATGGATTTTAACTGAAATTCAATTGGAGTATTTCTAAGGATGAACCTTCTTGATTAAGGTTGTTGACAGTACCAAACATTCCCTTTTTATAGACCCCATTGACTACCAAGAAGATGTTAGGGGAGATAAGGTGGTGTGATAGTAGTTGGAGTTGGATGATGCATTGATCCACTTTCATGAGAACCACCTTAGGCTATTTACTATTATACATGGAGTGCTGACAATAAAAATTGTGGAATGATGCATGCACTGGATGGATATGGTTGGGCATCAATAGGTGCAGTTTATGGTATGATTCATGTCCCTTCTTCATGGATCCTTATACTGGTCAACACTGATGTGATATATTCATCATGAACTATAAGTTTTAGTGATTTAAATTCCAATATAAATCCACAACTAGACCTTAGTTATCTAGAGAATTTACTCTAATTGTGAACCTCATTCAATCACCCCTTCGGGTGGAGTGAGTCTATCCTTGTTGGAGAAAAAGATTATTTAAGAGATCTCTCATGGAAGAGGAGGTGCAACAATACCCACAGTCATGGATTAGTTATCAATTGATAATTTCATGAGGTTATGGCATCTAGGGTGATGGGGTGAGACCATTCTTTAGTAGTGAGAGAGACCCAATCTAGTGGAGGCGATTAGGTATAACATGTTAGTAGTTAAGCTTGACTACTTGGCTGATGGTTATCATGGCTAGGTACACTATTTTCATGGATGATAATTCTCTTTTCATGCATATGGAGAAGTGTGTAGATGTATTTTAATAGAATCTTATGGATATCCCTTTTTTAAAGGCTGATGTATTCATCAAATTTATTTTCAAGGTTGATGATAAGATGTTGGAAAGTGGGATGATTAGGCCTATATAGAAGTGTTTCAATAGATATAACAAGCCTTTAATTTTATTTATTTTAGGAGGATCCAGTTAGGTGTTTGAGGTAATTTCCCTATCTTTACTATGAGAGTACTAGTGGTGCATTAAATTCATATGGTGTGAGATATGATTCATGGGGTAAATTGGGAATTTTTGATGTTGCACCCATGGTAGTTAATGATATCAGGGTAGCATAATGGGGGAATAGTTGCCAAATATTTTAATAGAGGACTCTATCATGATTTTATAGGAGTCATTTGAGTATCCATTTTTGGGGTTGTTGTGTTTATCATAGAGAGGGAGATATTTCTCATCTTTGATCAATGATGGTGTCCCTACACTATTACCTTATTTAAGAGAGACTTGTGGTTGAAATTTCAACATAGTGGATGAGTGATATCAGATAATTCTCAATAGGAATACTTGAAGGGATTTCTAGATGGCGGTGATTACAACGACCACTTACATTGGAAAAAGGCAGTTATATGCTTGGTGATTGTTCTAAGTTTCATGATGGACATCCTAAGTGGATACCATTCTTTCAGAGAATGACACTCACTATGGAGTTTCTGGTGGATCTTTATAGTTATAACCATCCCATAGAGACCCTTACTATACAGTGGGGTAAAATGTTTATTCTTAATAGGTTTTGGTTTTTAGTCACTCGAGTATGTGCTTTCTTGGGGCCTGTATCCAACAAATCCGGGTCATATGAGATGACACAATGTTATAATCTCCATATTTATCTTCCTATTGGACACCTCCCATGATAAGAGTCGATCTAACTTATTACTTCATATTTTATTTGTGGTTTCGAGGTGTCCTACTAGGTATTTTTATACTCACACAAATATGGGCATTTTTCCCACATGTGTTGTGTCTTTACAGATGAAACACGTGTCCAAAGATGGTCTAAGTAGATGTGGAGTTAGTGTAGATTGTTCGGAGCTGACACATGGTGATGCTCGATGATGAATTCTAGAGAATGTAATTTCATGATGGTTATAGTAACTACTATATATGGAATGTGGTCCAAGATTACACATAACATAGAGGTATTCTTAGTGCTCTATGTTTCAAAGACTTTTCCAGACATTTTGTTCCCCTTATACTTACCTTGTGGGTTTTATTTTTATTCCTTATATCCCTCATGAATGAATATAGTTTGGTTGATTATATATATATATATATATATATACATATATATCCTGATAATAATTTAAGTTATCTTGCATAGTGGAGATGTGTTTTCATAGGTTATTATAGGATAATATATCCCATTCTATGAGATATACCTACTCGATGTTAGTTACCGACCCCTAGACTATTGGAGGTAGGCTTGGGGTGGCAATCTCAACTTAGTGCCAGCCCAGGTGGGACCCTAATGAATCTGTTTTTGTCACTTCAAGGGTCACTCTTATCTTAACTGCAGGTCTATGAGGGGTTCCCAATGAGGGAAAGTCATGAATGAGTGGTATTAGAGTTATGGTTAAGAGATGTTGTGATATTTTTATACCCTTGGTGTTGGTTTCCACCCTGGGGCTTACTGGAGGCGGGACTCGGGGGTCATTATCTTTCTTTCTCCATTGCCAGCTTGAAAGGGGAATATTTGGAGGGAGGGGGTCATGAAAGAATTGTATTAAAGGTTATGGTTAAGAGATAAGATGGGGTTTGAAGTTAGGAACAATAAGGATTGCATATGTTGTTATGGAAATAGTGTTAGGTAATCTTGGTACATGGCATAGTCCAGAGAAGACTCGCTAGGACACGGGATTTTAGGGCCCCCCATGATCTAATATAAGGACTCTGAGCTTACTGAATGATCAAGTGAGGATACATTGTTTGTAGGGTAGAGACCCTAGGATAAGTACATAAATCATGATGAATTTTGTTTTTGTTTGAATTGATAGTTTTAGATAATTCAATTAAATAATGAGTTAAAATGAATCCTGAATACATTCCATACTACTCAGGCTTAAGATTTCATTGTTTACCTTTCTTTTATGGCACCCAGTCATCGTCCAAGAGTGGCTTAGGAATTGGAGTCTTAGAAAAATGATCTGAATGATCGGTGGAGGGTTGATCTAGAGGAAGAGGACAACCAGTGGCAGAGAACATTATGTTCTTTCCAACAATAGACTCTGGGAAATTACAAGGGAAGTGTCTCAAACATGGAGACAAAAAGTTGGATGAAGGAGCTTTAGATCACCTTCAGACTTATTTAGGTTCTAAAAAAGTAATAGGTTCCATTGGCGGTGAGTCAGTTGAGGGGAGTTCTGTTTCAGTGGTTGACGTTGTACCTGGGGGAGAGAAAGGAGGTTGATGTTCTGTGGATCGATTTTGAGAAGGATTTTTGGGAAAATTGCTTTCTTCGACCATGAAGGCTGAGAAACGCCAGAAGCTACTCTCCCTCCAACATGGAAGTATGTCGATGAAGGATCTGGGGATCAAGTTTAAGGATCTCCTTCACTTTTCTCTAGACCTCTTTCTAGATGAGGAGTCTCAGGTGAGATGTTTAGAGGAGGCACTTCATCCCTACATCCAGTATGCGATTACTCCCTTCACCCTACCAACATACTTAGAGGTTCAGAAGAAGGATGAGGTGGTGGAAAGGATGAAATTACAAGAAGGTTTACCTAAATAAGGGATCTATCTGAGTTATTCAAAGGGGAAGTATGTTAACAGCAGGACTCTAACATCAGGGCCTTCTAGGTTTTGGCTAGTGGGGATCCGACCCTAGTAGTTTCAGTTCTGACCTTCTGGTCCTCATAATTTTCCTGTGGGCTTGGGGCTGATGTGTTTTTCTTATATAGTTCATGGGAACCTTCAGAGTTATTTCCTATTTCAAGCTCAGTATGGTGTATGTGGGTAGGTTTAGCGCCCACCTCAGCAGTGGCCTTTAGCTAGGCCATTTCAGCAGCAAGGATAGCAAGCTCCTAATCCATCGAGGGGAGACGGAGCATGCAAAGGCCGACCATAGGGTGTTCCTCAAGGAACTCAACCCGAGCGTGGTCATGGAGGTGGTCGATAGCAGAGGGGCAATGGAGATGGGCATGGTAAGTTTTACACTGCAAAGGAAACAGTTCTAGTGGGGCCAAAGATCATTCGAGGTACGATCAGTGTGTTAAGTACTCCTTATTGTTCTTTTTTTGATTTAGGAGCTTCGTACTCCTTTTTTGCACCCATTCTAGTCCATGATTTGGGGCTGGACAAAGAGAGTATTTTTGTGCCCCTTGTGTTGAGTAAACTAGTCGGAGTTCATACCAACTTATTTGATGTTTTTTGAGAATGTAGACTATTTTTTGGGCTACATCAGTCCAGTGGGGATCTTTTTCTTCTACAGATGTATCCATATGATGTCATCCTTGTCATCGACTGGTTTTTTTCCATGCATGTCATTATCAACTACTTATTTATAAGATTCATGTTTTCAGATGTGGATGGCCAGTGTGTGGCTTTCATTGGTGAGTGGAGCTGTCTAATGGGCAGTCAGCATGCATAGCTTCTTCTTTTCTTATTGGATGACCTTTCAGTGGGATCAGTGGATGATGAAATCGTGGGGGTTCCTAGAGTTGTTTAGGAGTTCTTGGGTTTTTTATGAGGATGTTGTGACTCTACCCCCTCAACGTGATGTTGAGTTTGGTATAGACTTACAACCCAGTGCTAGTCTGATTTCGAGGAATCTTTATCGGGTGACACCTTCTAAGTTATGGGAGTTGTGGATCTAGATTGAAGATATGATGAAGAAGGGATTTATTTGGTCTAGTGTGTCACTATAGGGTGCTCTAGTATTGTTTTCAAAGAGTTCATATGGTGGTATGAGGCTGTGTATAGACTACCATAGGTTGAACCAAGTAATGATTAATAACTGTTATCCTCTTTCAAGGATAGACAATCTTTTTGACTAGTTGAGGGGAGCAAGTTGGTTTTCCAAGATCTATTTGTAGTTTGGGTATCACCAGTTGAGGGTAAAGGATGGTGACATCCTGAAAAATACTTTCATATGAAGGTATGGGCACTTTGAGTTCATGGTTATGTTGTTCGGTGTTATGAACACACTGACCATGTTCATGGGACTTATGAATTCTATATTTCATAAGTTTTTGGACCGATTCATCATCACATTCATCAATGACATCCTAATCTACTAAAATTTAGAGGAGGATCATAATGAGCATCTCATAACTATCTTGGAGGTTCTTCGACACCACCAACTCTACGGAAAGTTTTCCAAGTGAAAGTTTTGGACATGGGAGGTCCACTTCCTTAGACATGTACTGTCTCAATAGGGTGTAGCAGTGGACCCGTTGAAGGTTGAGGTAGTTGTTTCTTAGGAAACACCCAAGAATATGGTATAGGTTCGCATTTTTCTTGGTCTAGCAGGCTATTACTAGAGGTTTGTACCTGATTTATCTCGAGTAGTAGCTCTGTTGATGGATTTGACTAGAAAAGACCAAGACTTTATGTGTAGTGACCAGTGTCAGGAAGATTTTAGATATCTAAAAGGGAAGTTGTTCAATGCTCCAGTGCTCATGTTTCTAGAGGAAGGGGTGATGTTTTATGTGTTTTTTTGATGCTTTCCATCTAGGATTAGGGTGTGTGATGATGCATCAATAGGGAGTAATCTCTTATGGGTTTAAGTAGTTATTTCCCTATGAATGTAACTATGACACCCATGATTTAGGGCTAGAAGCGGTCATGTTTTCACTGAAGTTGTGGTGACATTACCTCATTGGAGAGTGCTTTGTGTTCTTCACAGATCATAAGAGCTTGAGGTATATCTTTTCCCAGTGAGACCTAAACTTATAACAGTGGAGCTGGATGGAGTTTATTCAGGATTAAAACTTCAAGATATCTTACACCTTAGGAAAGGGAAATGTTTTGGATGATTATTTGAGTAGTAAGTCGTAGAAGGAAGTAGTTTGGGAATCTGAAGATGCTTGGAAGGCAATAGAGGAGTTGGATGCCTTGCACTTAGATGTAGGAATGGATAGTGAAGAGGTTGTCTATTTCAGATGACATTACAATCTTCTATGATTCGATAGGTGGAAGATTCTCAGTGGGGACACTCAGAGGCTGAGGTGATGCATCATCACATGGAATAGGGTGATGCTTTGGAGGGATGGTCGGAGGATGGTCAGAATCGAATGTTGTTCTGTGAGAATATGTTTGTTCCAGTAGAGATGCGTGAGGGATTTATCCATGAGTTTCATATATCACCCCTAGTTTTACACCTGGGAGTTTCCAAGATGTATCATGTCTTGAGGGAACAATTTTTGTGGCCTAAGATGAAATGGGAAGTGGCGAAGTTTGTGGCAAAGTGCCTAGTGTGCCAGAAGGTGAAGGATACGCACCGTGATCCTGATGGTTTTTTGCAGCCCCTAGATATCCCCGAGTGGAAGTGGGATGAAATCTCTATGGATTTAGTCATGGGAATACCCAGGGATCAAGGAGGCTGTGATGTTATCTGGTTAGTGGTGGATCGACTGACGAAGTTAGCTCACTTCTTAGCGATTAAGGATTCGATCACAGTGGATTCCTTGGCAAGAAGGTATGTGGATGAGGTGGTGTGGCTACATGGAGTTATAAGATCCATTTTCTCAAATCAGGATACAAATTTTACCTTGCGATTATGTAGGGTATTACAACAATATTTTGGCACTTAGTTATGCCTTAGCACTACTTTCCACCCTCAGACAGATGGGCAGACAGAGAGGACCATCCAAATGTTGGAGGACATGCTGCGAGCATGTGTCTTGGACTTTGGTGGGTTGTGGGTATGAAATTTTATCTTAGTATAGTTTTCTTACAATAATATATATCACTCTTCCATTGGTATGGCACCGTTTGAGGCTCCATACTGAATACCGTGTCGTTTACCTTTGTGCTGGATAGAAGTTGGAGAGACATGTGTTCTTGGATCTGATGTGGTGCAGAGCACGATGGAGAAGGTTCAGCTTGTGTGTGAGAGGATGAAGGCAGAACAAGACTGGAAGAAGTTGTATGTTAGTCACAGTAGGAGGCCCTTGGAGTTTGAGGTTGGGGACTATGTGTTCTTGAAGGCTTCCCCTCAATGTGGTCAGTAGAGGTTCAGTAGAGGGAGAAAACTTTCTTCCAGGTTCATCGGATCTTTCAAGTTGTTGGGATGAGTTGGCAAGGTGGAATAACAGTTGGCATTTCCACCACACTTAGAGAGGATCCATAATGTCTTTTATGTCTCATGGCTTCATTGGTATCTTTACGATGACTCCCACATCATTGACTGGGGAGAGTTGGATATCGAGGGCAATGTAACGTTCGTGGAGCAGCCAATAGAGATCCAGGATCTTCGGGAGAAGGTTTTTTGTGAATGGATAATTCCTTTAGTTCATGTTTTATGGAGGCATGATGTCTTGGAGGAGAGTACTCAGGAAAGGGAGATGCATTAGCTTGCCAAGTACCTAGAGTTTTTTTTATTTTTGATTGTGTTCTTTGCATATGATGTAGTGCTTGAACCTTATTTTCTATGAGATGAGTTGTTTCCTTATTCCATAATGTGTGATTAAGTACTGACATGTAAAAAGGTGGAGGACCTAATTTCTAATAAATATTCATTAATTGAGATGTGATTAAACTTGTGTGAGCGAGTCAGTGCTGCCCAAAGTGTATAGTATCTTGACATTGAGGAAGGAATTTCCCTAATTCATGTGTTTGGATAGTTAGTGCTTATGTGAGTTATCTTGTGGATTTTTTGGGTTAGTATATATGGGAGGAGTTGTTCTTGGATGTTGAGGTTTCACTTCAACTTTAAAACAACATAGGTTAGTTTATCCTTTAGAGGTATCTTATGGGGTGGTTATTTAGACCCCTCTTTCTTTTGGGCTTGGTTTTGAATTATTGAGGGAGAGAATAGTTAGAGAGGTATCTGATGTAATATCCCAAACCTCTTTGGCCAATTACTTTGTCAAAATCTAGTGTTTGTGGTGTTTTGGGAGAAAATAGTAGCTCATTTCAAGAGTTTTCCAAAATTCTATTTTTTCCATCAGTAGGGCTCATCGGTGACTCAGCGTCGGTAGTTCAGTGTCGGTAGCTCAGCGTCAGTAGGTCAGAGCATCGGTGAGTCGAGGCATCATTGATTTGAGGTGTTAGTAGTTCGAGGCGTCAGTATTTCGTGGTGTTGATAGGTTGAGGCATTGGTAGGTCGAGGTGTCGGTAGGTCGGGCATCGGTAGGTCGGGCATCAATGAGTGGCATCGATGAGTGGCGTCGGTGAGTCGCATCGGTGACTTAATGTCGGTGGGTCCTATCAATGACTCATGTCGATGAGTCACGTTGGTGACTGACGTCAGTGAGTTAGGTTTCAGGGACTCACTATTGGTGACTCGTGTTGGTGACTCACCTATCGGTGAGTTATTTCTAGCTTTTCCCAGTCTTTCCAGTTTCTCCCCGCTTACATTTTATTTGACGTAAATTGAGTTTAAAACCGTGTTTGAGAATTTCTAAAGGTTTTTAGAATGATATTAAATATATATTTAATAACATAATGCTCCCAAGACTTTGAAATAGTCAGACCGTATGATCTTGACCATGATCCGACTTTAATGGACCTTGAAACCATTCCCTTCCATTGATATAGGATATGACTCTTCTAAGATGATATATTCTCTTTTTAGTGTGTTTTCTCACTACTAAAAAAATGAGCAAGGGAAGCTCCCCCTTATATCAGTGCTAAGAAAAACCGCTGATAAAGGTTACCCTGTATCAGCACTAAAATTTTAGCGCTGATACAGGTGTTCTTTATCAGCACTTTTCTAGCGCTGATATAGGGCATCTTTATTAGTGCTAGAAAAGCGCTGATAAAGAAGCCCTATATCAGCGCTACAGTTTTAGCGCTGATACAGGGCCTCTTTATTAGCACTAAATAAGCGCTAATAAAACAACCCTTTATCAGCGCTAGAAAAGAACTGATAAAGACTCTTTGTATCAGCGCTAAAATTTTAGCGCTGATACAGGAATGATTTATCAGCGCTTTTTTAGAGATGATAAAACCTTAGTCCATTTTTTTATAAAGTCGGTCGCACAGTGCCCTCGTTTTATCGCGACCTAAAGCTCTCACGGTACTAGAACCCTGCGATTCCCCTCTGTTGCCTGCTGAGTTCTCATTGCCGGACCTCCGCCGCCCTCACTTCTCTTTTCCGGTCCTCCGCCGCCCACAAAGCCCCTTAGTTTTGCCGTTCCTTCGCCGCCCACAACGCCCCTTCGGTATTCCGGACCTCCGCCACCCGCAACGCCTGGATTCTTGTTTCTGGACCTCCGCCGCCCTCGGTTCGCATTGCCGGACCACCGCCACCCGCAACTTCCTCTTCGGATTTCCGGACCTCCGCTACCCGTAATGCCCAGACCTCACTTTAAGGAATTCTTTCCAAATATTTTTTTAATAATCTTCTTGTTGTTGGTTGAATCATTTATTTGGGTTAAATCTTTATGGTTATGGTGTTTAATTGCATCCTTAGGGCCTTTCCTTAGTTCAGTTGGTGGTTTCATTCCGATTTTGTGAAGATATCAAGAAATAGGTAGGTTGTTCCATTATTTGACATTGTTGTAGGTGTTTAATATGATTTATTTGGTTCTAAAATGGTTTTATAAATTTTCTGGGTTGTGGGAAACATGTTTTCCAATTTTTTTTGTTGTGCGTAAGGGTTTGATAATGACTTGACTATTGTAAATGGTTGTTTGTCATGTGTGTTTCTATTATTGGAAGTGTGATTGTATAAAATAGATATAATTTTATATAGGGGTGGAATTGAGGACAATGGAATATTAGTTATCTAGGTGGATAGACTAGGTCTAGTATATTAGGTGAATTAGTCAGGCCAATGATTGGTCTTCTTAATAAGGATATACATGACAACACTAACTAAACATTCATGTGCTAGGGATTGGAGGCTCAAATAGGACCTTCATGTCTAAGAGATGTGATCACCAAGAGTACGAGGATCCTAGGACCTTAGTTACCCTAATACCTTAGAGATTTTCTATAGTTCTCATACTATTCTTACCATTATCTTGTCACATTTACTATCTCTTTTATTTCAAAGAATGTTTTATTTAAATTGTATCTTCCTTTTTCTTAAAAAAATAACATGTTAATTTTTATCATAATGTCATTACATGGAATATATTTTTGTTGTGTCCTACTAGGTATGTTAGCTCACACCTTATATACACCCTCAGGTTTATGTAGACCTTATTTTGTTTTACCCAGTTAAAGGAAAGGTTCCCTTGGTGGTGATGGTGCATATATGTGATAGTAGTTCCCATTTTGGTGACTGTTATTGGTTGTGGAATGGGGATGTTGACCCTCATGTTTCATGGAGGCTTGGTTGTATTGTTGGTTCCCTTACCTTTTTTTTGTTATTTTGGTTTTGGTTGAAATTTTTAAATGCTTATCCCCTATTGCAGTGTTATCTTTTGGTCTATTATATTGTGAAATTTGGTTATGATATGGTGTTTGATTATTATGTAATATTTATGGTTTTTTTACATGAAAAAACCTTTCCCAAAGGTGTTACTCAATTCCTAGGCACTAGTTACAACCCATGGGGATTGGTAATTTCTTTTGGACCTTCCCATGAGTTGGGTAAGGTGTCAAGTGGGATGGAAACCTGGCCTAGTTCATGACAAGAAGTCTACACCATAGTATGATTGTCTAAATCCTTTCTATACCATGTACATGGGAGGTTGCAACATGGTATCTTTTTTTATAGTCTTAAATTCCATGAGCCCCATTTTATATTATTTTTTCTCCTACACAACTCTCAGTTGAAATCTTGATTCTTTAAGGATTAGAAGAGTCATTTTAACTCCTCCAAACTCTCTTCTTCTCATATAGAATCTCCAGTGGATGCGTTTGGTTTCTCTATGATAAGGGGATCTCTCATCGATTGGAAATCCTCTATCTCCTCTTATATCCTCCTTATAGAGTGACAGATCATCATCTTTTTAGTGAATCTAATATTCTTTTTTATGAATCTTGATTATAGGTTAGACTAATTGATCTCCTTATAAGGAAGTGGTTCTCTTATATTGTATTTGGAAGTCTTATTTTGTGTACTTGAACCATAAATACTAATATTTGAGATTCAAATAGGATGAAGATGAATAAAGATTGGATGAATGCTAATCGTTTAACAATAGAGTATGAGAACGGAGTGAAAGAGTTCATCAAGTTTGCAAAGGATCATGCAAAGGATCCTTCTCAAATCCTTTGTTCATGTTTACGTTGTTATTATTCTAGACTACTTACTCTAGAGGAGTTGGAAGAACATTTGATATGTCACGGAATAGATTGGAGTTATAAATGTTGGAATAAACATGAAGAAAAAGAGAATGTAGCTACTGGCTAGGATAAAACTGCGTTTTATGGATCGTCAGATATGAATACAAATATGGATAATGAAGAATACTGTATGGAGGATGTGATTACAGATATCAATGATGATAAAGATCATATTAAGGAAATGACAAATACAATTCAAGATGAACTCCGTGATTGCCCAAAATTGTTTGAGAAGTTAAAGAGTTGTTCAAAGACGCCATTGTATACTGCTTGCACTAAGTATACAACATTGTCAGCTGTACTGAAGTTGTATAAATTGAAAGCAAGCAACAGATGGAGTGATGTCAGTTTTACGGAACTACTTTCTCTCTTTAATGACATTCTCCCAGAAGATAATGAGCTCCCAAGCCGGACATATGAAGCTAGACGAATGCTACGCTCGATGGGAATGATTTATGAAAGAATACATGCATGCCCGAAAGACTGTATATTGTTTCGCAAGGAGAAAAAATCACTTATAGAATGCCTAAAGTGTGGTTCTTCTCGATACAAGAAAGATAAATCCAATCCTACGAAATTTGTATGGTACTTTCCAATCATTCCAAGGTTTAGGCTTCTATATGGAAGTGAAGAAACTGTATGACAATTGTCGTGGCATGTAGATAAAAGAAATAAATATGGGTTATTACGTCATTCGGCTGACTCTCCTCAATGAAAGAAAATTGATCATGAGTATCTTGAATTTGGAAAAGAGCAGAGAAACCTTCGTCTTGCGTTATCTACAGATGGAGTGAATCCTTTTGGTTTTCAAACAAGCACTCATAGTACATGGCATGTTATGTTGGTAAATTATAATTTTCCACCCTGGTTATGCATGAATCGGAAATTCATCATGTTATTTATGCTTATATCAGGACCAAAACAACCAGGTAACGATATTGATGTTTATCTGGTTCCTTTGATCGAGGATTTGAAGTTATTGTGGGACTCAGGTGTAATGTTGTATGTTGCTTATAAAAGTGAATACTTCACATTGAGAGCGATGTTGTATGGGACAATAAATGATTTCCCTGCTTATGGAAATTTTTCAGGCTATAGCATTAAATGAACTCAAGGGTGTCTCATGTGAGAAGAAGATATAGAATCAATTAGGTTGAAACATTCATCGAAATCTATGTTTCTAGGACATCGTAGATTTCTACCTCATCGACATAAGTACCAATCTTGGACGACATCATTCAATGGAAGTTCAGAAAAATGCGCAACACCGTCTCCACTAACAGGTGATCAGCTGTTTGAGAAAGTAAAAGATCTGAGCACTATTTTTGGTAAACCATTTTTGAAAAACCTTACGAAAATCGGTTGGAAAAAGAGATTAGTTTTTTTTAATTACCATACTAGAATTGTTTGTACGTCAGACATTTTCTTGATGTGATGCAAGTGGAAAAAAATGTATGTGACAGTGTTATCGGAATGTTGTTAAATGCCCCTAGAAGAACAAAAGATGGAATTAAGGCAAGGTTGGACATGGTTGACATGGGAATACGAGAAGAGTTGGATCCTGTGAAGGGTGAAAATCAAATGTTTCTTCCTCCAGCTGCTTATACTCTTTCTAGGGCGGAGAGATATCCGTTTTGCAACTTCTTCAATGATGTAAAGGTTCTATAGGGGTACTCATCAAATATCAAGAACATTGTGTCAATGAATGATTTGAAGTTAAAAGGTTTGAAATCACATGATTTCCATGTTTTGATGTAAGATCTAATTCCTATAGCTTTACGTTGCATTTTTCCCAAGAATGTTCGTCATACGTTAACCAAACTTTGTTTCTTTTTCAAAGCTATATGTATCAAAGTTTTAGACCCGGGGAAATTTCTAGCTATAGAAAAAGAAATTTTCATCATATTATATGAATTAGAAATGTTCTTTCCCCCAACATTCTTTGATATGATGGTTCATTTGATGATTCACTTGGTGAGAGAGATTTGACTTTGTGGTCCTGTGCATTATAGATGGATGTATCCTGTTGAATGGTATATGAAGATTTTGAAAGGTATGTCAAAAATCGAAGTCGTCCATAGGGTTGTATAGTGGAGCGATATATTTTTAAGGAAGCCATTGAATTTTGTACTGAATACCTATCTGATGTGGAAATCATTGGTCTCCCGAAATCTCGTCACACTGGACGCATTGAGGGTGAGGGAATTTCTAGAAGAAAAGTTGTGACAATCAGTATTATAGATTGGGAGCAGGCTCAACTTTATGTTTTGCATAACAGTTGGGAGGTTGCTCCATATATTGAAACTCACAAAGAAATTCTTAGGCAGTTAAATCCATCGAGGGCTGAAAAATGGTTTTCAGATACACATAATAATCAGTTTATAAGATGGTTTCAGGACCATATTTTTAAGCAGTTGGATGAAAATCCGAATTCAATTTCATAACGACTTCGATGGCTAGCCACTGGACCAAGTATGTATGTATTATCTTATAATGGTTATGTAATTAATGGTTATACATTCTATACAGATGAACATGATGAAGATAGTACCATGCAAAATAGTGGAGTTACACTAGTGGCTGAAGCGATGCATGTTTCTGTTAGTAAGGATAGAAATCCAATTTATGCAAATATGTCATAATTTGGCATTATCAAACTAATATGGGAGTTGGATTATACAACATTCCAATTTCCGATTTTTCAATGCAAATGGATTGATAACAATAGTGGTGTTAAAATAGATGAATTAGGATTTGTAAAAGTTGATTTTAGTAAAGAAGGGTACAAAGACGAACAGTTTATAATGACATCACAAGCTGTATAAGTTTTTTATGTTCCAGATCCCGAAAACCGAAATTGGTCGATTGTTCTATTATCATCCAAAACTACTGAAGGTTCCAATGAAAATTCAGTTGAGGATGGTCCTTTTAGTGGTACGTCGCAATCATTTCAGAGCGGTACCAATGCAGATGATGTTTTATATGTTAGAGGAGACCACAATGAAGGGATTTGGATAGTCAATAGAGGTGTCAAATCCCTTCAACCTTTAAAAAAAAGAAAGAAAGTTCAGCAAACAGGTTATATTTTGTTTGTAATATAGATCTTGTTATCTCATGTTATTATCTTATCATTACTGAATTTATGTAATCTGAATTAACTGTTCAAACACTTTTGCAGATAATGACTTCTGCACATTCTGGTGCTCCTAACCTTGAGGCTGAACAAGTCTCTCAAGCAACTGCTGCTCCTGCTGCTCCTGCAGCTCATGCTGCTGCTGCTGCTGTTGCTCTTGTTGCTCCTGTAGATGTTGCTACTGTTGTTGCTCCTACTGCGGCTCCTGTTGCTCCTGCTGCGGCTCCTGTTGCTCCTGTTGCTCCTCCTGCTGCGACTCCTACTGCTCCTGCTGCTGCTCCTGCTGCTACGACTCCTACTGCTCTTAGTGTTGAGGTCCAACAACCATCAGCACATGACTTTGATACCATTCTAGATGAACATATAGATGATGTTGATATCGATGAAATGGTCGGGAATGAAGGACCGGCGTCGCAGAAAACACAAGTGTGTCGTAGTTTGATGGTGTTAGCCAAAATTTTTAAGGCGAAAAGCAAAGGCATCAAATTTAAAGTCGGATGGAATGCACGAGCCCAACATGTGAATCCCAACAAGGCTATGTTTAGCAGCTACATTGGAGTTGTCACTCGGCAACGCGTGCCGATTGACATAGATTCATGGCACCATGTTGTGTCTGGGCTGAAGGCTGTGATCTGGGAAGAAATTACGGTAACATTATCAATTTATTTCTTTAATTTACTAGCAAATAAAATAATGAAACAATGTCTTACTCTTATCAATCTCTTGAAGAGTACATTTATAGTAGATGATTCACACAAGGATTATATACTAAGGATTGCAGGAAAGATTCATCGAGGTTTTCGCACTATTTTAACAAGATTCCACCTGAAAGATTCTAAAGGTAAAATAAACATGCACCCACCCATTGTCTACGCTCACCTGATATCCCAAGAATCATGGGATGCATTTATTGCTCTTCGTGGGGATGAGAAGTTTCAGGTACATTGTGGGTGATAATACATTGTTTGAGGATACCTGTATTCATCAATTTGATTGTCAATATTTAATTTATGAAACAGAAACTCTGTACTGAAAATAAGGAATGTGCATTAAAACCAACATACCCCTATCGTAAAGCAAGGATGGGGTACGCTTCATTAGAAAAGAAAATGGTACGTATTTTAAATTTATAGTAATATTGTTAGGTGCCAATAAACAACATCATAATTATCTTTCTATGTTTATATGTAGATTGATGAGTCTAAAACCAAATTCACTTATATCCCACGTCATGTGCTATGGAAGGAGGCACGTGTGAACAAATAAGGGAAGTTAGTAGATGAAAGCACACAGAAAGTGTGGGAAATATGTGTAAGTATGACATGACGATAAACAAATTTGTTTAAAATTGCTATTACATAAAAATAATTAGTTATTTTCCTATATCCGACAGTCACAGGAATCAGCTACTCCTGTAGCTGATACAGACCTATTATTGATGGCTTTGAAGTAGCTAGAAAAATATGGTCGTGTTAGAGAGGTGCAGGGTTTGGGGTGACACCCCAAGTATATTCTGAGAAGAAGAAAAAAATGGATGATACAGATGAAAAATTGGAACAAATGAGTGAAAAAATAGAAACCCTTGAAGAATGATTGCAATGGCAGGGGGAGTTGCTAGAAACTTTTATGGGTGGGAAGCAAAGGTAAGACACAACTCAGGAACAACCGCCGCATGAACATCCCGCCCCACCCCCCACCAGCTTTGAGGCGAGCCATTCGCCTCAAATAATTGTCTTAGCTGTGGTAATAAATATTCTAATAATTGTTCCCATGAAATATGAATCAGACAAACACTGATAATTTTTCTGTACTAATATTCTACAGGGTGAAAATGATTGTGATTTATATCTGTCAACACCCACCTATCACCTTGTAGCAAGGCTACAGTGTTCAATATCCCAGATGCCACACTGCATAATAGACCACTTCCAAAAGATCATCTGAAAGTGACGATTACTGTAGCTCATGAGCCAAATTCAGAGCTACCTATTCCACTTGATGACGATGATATTAATACGGTCGAAAAGGCTATTAGGACATTCATTTCATGGTCATCACAACTTGTAAGAGTACATGCGGACAAAGAGGTATTTATTTCCTTTTCTTTTCAAGATAAACCCTTAACAATTAATGACAAAAGGGTCTGAACCAATGATTGTTGTTATAGACGGAGAAAGGGAAGGGGGTGACAAACGTCGACTCAAAACCATCTAAAGGATCGACCAACCAATCCCAAGGAGCTACTGAAAGCACAATAACACCACCTGTTCTCTATCCAAATTTACTAGCATTGAAGACTCATGTGGATACAAATCTAAAAGATGGTAATAGTCATATAGTGGTTTTCGAAGAGAATATATACGGAGAGGAAAGTCAAGATTTCGTTGCTGCTGAAAATGTAAATGAAATCCTTGAAAACGGTTGGCTAGGATTCACAGTTGTAAATGTATATATGAGGTACGTTTCTATGAATTGATTTTCTAAAAGCTGATCTAATGTGAAAATTATGACTAAATGCATTTTATATTGTTGACAGACGCATTTATGAAAAACAGTTGAAGGATTTTTCCCATGAGCCAAGATTTAGACTGGTTAGTCCTCATATCACATCAACACACCTAACAAAAATAGAGCCATCAAAAAGGGATGCAATAGTGAACAGATTGCTGAAAACATTTGAACGCAAGATTACAGATGACAGACTTTTCCTAAAACCAACCATGCAGGGGTAATACTCTACGATTAAAGCATATCAATTATATTTTCACTACTTTTATTACTTATTCCTTTTTGTGTTTTTAGGAAACATTGGTTGCTAATTGCGGTGAACTTGGATACTCCAAAAATTTATTTTCTGGATTCAAAGCAAGGATATCCATCAAAACGACCACACATGATGGAGTTTGTGAATCTGTAAGACACTACATCTTACGTCTTAGGTCTAAATATAAAGTAATATAATTTATATTATCTTTTACTGAGGATTCTATTATGATAGGGTGGTGTGTCATTATTGTCTAAAAAAAGGAATGAGGACAGGGGCTAAGCATAGGGAGGCGAGCAAGTACTACGTCTGGACAAATATCAGGGTATATATAATAAAATTTCACTATCCAAACACATCTCAACACAAGTTAGTTATTCTCCTAATGATCATTGTTTTTTTGCAGTTTCCAAAACAAACAAACGATAATGATTGCGGTTATTATATTTGTAAATTTATGAAAGAGATCATTTTTCATCAGCAAACTAGCATCCCTAAAGAGGTATTTTCAAAAAAAACTACTAGTTCGTTTAAGTTATTTATTAATTATTTATTTTTTTATTATGCAGTACTACTTTGACTTCCGAAAACCTCATACTCACAAGAAGATATAGATGTGTTCAGAAATGAGTAGGCAGTATACCTGATGGAAGATTGTATACAAATACAATGAAGATCTGACTTGGGGACATGTACAATTGGTGGTCAATTTTTGGAGGGGTTAAGGGGATCAAAAGATGAAACATTGTTGTATGTAAATGTTTGTAGGAAAATTTTAATTTTTATTAAATAAAACATACTTTCTCCAATGAGTCATTTTCCCATTTTAACAGATGATATGAACCAGTAACATGCAAGAATGTTGAACCACTCAAAGAGTCTCTCTTTTGTTTAAAATGGACACAATTTTAATTGAAAACAACAACTGGCATATGAAAATCTGACCAAACGCATTCATATTTCCTTGATCTTTTATAAGAAAGATCCAAGGGTCCTTGGTGACGTGTATGAGTCAACCGCGCCTCAATCTGAGGCACTGTGTGGCCGGTAACACTCAAATGGTCTCTCTTTTGTTTAAAATGGACACGATTTTAAGTGAAAACAACAACTGACCTACGGAAATCTGGCCAAACGCATTCATATTGCCTTGATCTTTTATAATAACGATCCAAGGGTCCTTGGTGATGAGTAAGAGTTACCCCCACCTCAATCCAAGGAACGGTGTGGCCAGTAACACTCAAAGGGTCTCTCTTTTTTTTAAAATGGTCACAATTTTAAGTGAAAACAACAACTGACCTACGGAAATATGACCAAACGCATTTGTATTGCCTTAATTTTTTATAAGAATGATCCAAGGGTCCTTGGTGATGTGTACGAGTCATCCCCGCCTCAATCTGAGGCACGGTGTGTCCGGTAACACTCAAAGGGTCTCTCTTTTGTTTAAAATGGACACGATTTTAAGCGAAAACAACAACCGACCTACAAAAATCCAACCAAACGCATTAGGATTGCCTTGAGATTTTATAAGAACAATACAAGGGTCCTTGGTGATGTGTATGAGTCATCCCTGCCTCAATCTGAGGCACGGTGTGACCGCTACCACTCAAAGGGTCTCTCTTTTGTTTAAAATGGACACGATTTTAAGTGAAAACAACAACAGACCTACAGAAATCCAACCAAACGAATTCGGATTGCCTTGATATTTTATATAAACGATACAAGGGTCCTTGGTGATGTGTACGAGTCATCCCCTCCTCAATATAAGGCACGGTGTGGCCGGTAATACTCAAAGGGTCTCTCTTTTGTTTAAAATGGACACGATTTTAAGTGAAAACAACAACTGACCTACGGAAATCCAACCAAACACATTTTTATTGACTTTATCTTTTATAAGAACGATCCAAGGATCCTTGGTGACATGTAAGAGTCAATTGTGCCTCAATCCAAGGCATAGTGTGACCGCTACCACTCAAAGGGTCTATCTTTTGTTTAAAATGGACACGATTTTAAGTGAAAACAACAACTGACCTACAGAAATCTGACCAAACACATTTGGATTGCCTTGATCTTTTATAATAATGATACAAGGGTCCTTGGTGAGGTGTACGAGTCATCCTTGCCTCAATCCGAGGCACGGTGTGGCTGGTAACACTCAAAGGGTCTCTCTTTTGTTTAAAATGGACACGATTTTAAGTGAAAACAACAACTGACCTACGGAATTCCAACCAAACGCATTCGGATTGCCTTGATATTTTATAAGAACGATCCAAGTGTCCTTGGTGAAATTTACGGGTTATAACCTTCTCAATATGAGGCACTTTGTGGCCGGTAACACTCAAAGGGTCTCTCTTTTGTTTAAAATGGACACAATTTTAAGTGAAAACAACAACTGGCCTATGGAAATCTGGCCAAACGCATTCAGATTGCCTTGATATTTTATAAGAATGGTATGACGGTCCTTGGAGACGTGTACGAGTCATCACTTCCTCAATCCGAGGCATGGTGTGACTGCTATCACTCAAAGGGTCTCTCTTTTGTTTAAAATGGACACGATTTTAAGTTAAAACAAAAACTGACCTATAGAAATCCTAAAAAACACATTCATATTGCCTTTATCTTTTATAATAACTATACAAGGGTCCTTGGTGACATGTACAAGTCAACCTCTCCTCAATCTGAGGCACGCTGTGACCGCTACCACTCAAAGGGTCTCTCTTTTGTTTAAAATGGACACGATTTTAAGTGAAAACAACAACTGACCTACGGAAATCTGACCAAACGCATTAAGATTGCCTTAATATTTTATAAAAATGATCCAGGGGTACTTGGTGACGTGTACGAGTCATCATCACCTCAATCTAAGGCATTTTGTGGCCAGTAACACTCAAAGGGTCTCTCTTTTGTTTAAAATGGAAACAATTTTAAGTGAAAACAATAACTGACCTACGGAAATATGACCAGACGCATTCAGATTGCCTTGATCTTTTATAAGAAGGATAAAAGGGTCCTTTGTGACATGTATGAGTCATCCTCGCCTCAATCTGAGGCATGGTGTGGCCGATAACACTCAAAGGGTCTCTCTTTTGTTTAAAATGGACACGATTTTAAGTGAAAACAACAACTGACCTACGAAAATCTGACCAAACATAGTCGGATTGCCTTGATCATTTATAAGAATGATACAAGGGTTCTTGGTGACATGTAATAGTCAACCTCGCCTCAATTTGAGGCACGGTGTGACCGCTACCACTCAAATGGTCTCTCTTTTGTTTAAAATG
This sequence comes from Viscum album, assembly GCA_963277665.1. Lineage (NCBI taxonomy): Eukaryota > Viridiplantae > Streptophyta > Magnoliopsida > Santalales > Viscaceae > Viscum > Viscum album. The sequence goes on from OY728142.1 coordinate 20,631,560, forward strand.
GACACGATTTTAAGTTAAAAAAACAACTGACCTATGGAAATCTGACCAAACGCATTCAGATTGCCTTGATCTTTTATAAGAACGATACAAGGGTCCTTGGTGACATTTAGGAGTCAACCAAGCCTCAATCCAAGGCATGGTGTGACCTCTACCACTCAAAGGGTCTCTCTTTTGTTTAAAATGGACACGATTTTAAGTTAAAACAACAACTGACCAACGGAAATATGACCAAACACATTAGGATTGCCTTGATATTTTATAAAAATTATTCAAGGGTCCTTGGTGACATGTATGACTCAACCGTGCCTCAATCTGAGGCACGGTGTGACTGCTATCACTCAAAGGGTCTCTCTTTTGTTTAAAATGGACACGATTTTACGTGAAAACAACAACTAACCTACGAAAATCCAACCAAACGCATTTGGATTGACTTGATATTTTATAATAAAGATCCAAGGGTCCTTTGTGATGTTTACGAGTCATACCCTCCTCAATCTAAGGCACTGTGTGGCCGGTAACACTCAAAGGGTCTCTCTTTTGTTTAAAATGGACACGATTTTAAGTGAAAACAACAACTGACCTACGGAAATCCATCCAAACACATTATTATTGCCTTGATATTTTATAATAACGATCCAAGGGTCCTTGGTGATGTGTAAGAGTCATCCCCGCCTCAATCCGAGGCACGGTGTGACCGCTATCACTCAAAGGGTCTCTCTTTTGTTTAAAATGGACACGATTTTAAGTGAAAACAACAAATGACCTACGGAAATCCAACCAAACGCATTCGGATTGACTTGATCTTTTATAAGAATGATCCAAGGGTCCTTTTTGACGTTTAATAGTCAACAACGCCTCAATTTGAGGCACGGTGTGACCGCTACCAATCAAAGGGTCTCTCTTTTGTTTAAAATAGACACGATTTTAAGTGAAAACAACAACTGACCTACGGAAATCTGACCAAACGCATTTGGATTGCCTTAATATTTTATTGGAACGATACAAGGATCCTTGGTGACGTGTACGAGTAATACCTTCCTCAATCCGAGGCAATGTGTGGCCGGTAATACTCAAAGAGTCTCTCTTTTGTTTAAAATGGACACGATTTTAAGTGAAAATAACAACTGACCTACAGAAATCTGACTAAACGCATTCAGATTGCCTTTATCTTTTATAATAACGATCCAAGGGTCCTTGGTGACATGTACGAGTCATCCTCACCTCAATCCAAGGCACAGTGTGGCCGGTAACACTCAAAGGGTCTGTCTTTTGTTTAAAATAGACACGATTTTAAGTGAAAACAACAACTGACCAACGTAAATCTGACCAAACGCATTCAGATTTCAATGATATTTTATAAGAACGATCCAAGGGTCCTTAGTGACGTGTAAAAGTCATCTATTCTTCAATACGAGGAACTTTGTGACCTCTATCACTCAAAGGGTCTCTCTTTTGTTTAAAATGGACACTATTTTAAGTTAAAACAACAACTGGCCTACATAAATCCAACCAAATGCATTCAGATTGCCTTGATATTTTATAATAATGATACAAGGGTCCTTGGTGACATGTGAGAGTCAACTTAGACTCAATCTGAGGCACGGTGTGACCGCTATCACTCAAAGGGTCTCTCTTTTGTTTAAAATGGACACAATTTTAACTGAAAACAACAACTAACCTACAGAAATCTGACCAAACGCATGCAGATTGCCTAGATCTTATATAATAACGATCCAAGGGTCCTAGGTGACATGTAAGAGTCATTCCTACCTCAATCCGAGGCACTGTGTGTCCGGTAACACTCAAAGGGTCTCTCTTTTGTTTAAAATGGACACGATTTTAAGTGAAAACAACAACTGACCTACAGAAATCCGGCCAAACGCATTCAGATTGCCTTGATATTTTATAAGAACGATCCAATGGTCCTTGGTGATGTGTACGAGTCATGCCCACCTCAATCTGAGGCATGGTGTCATCTCTATCCCTCAAAGGGTCTCTCTTTTGTTTAAAATGGACACGATTTTAAGTTAAAACAACAACTGACCTACAGAAATCTGACCAAACGCATTCAGATTGCCTCGATCTTTTATAAGAATGATCCAAGGGTCCTTGGTGACATGTAAAGGTCAACTATGCCTCAATCCAAGGCACAGTGTGACCGCTACCACTCAAAGGGTCTCTCTTTTGTTTAAAATGGACACGATTTTAGGTGAAAACAATAACTGACCTACGAAAATCTGACCAAACGCATTAGGATTGCCTTAATATTTTATAAGAACAATCAAAGGGTCCTTGGTGATATGTACGAGTCATCCCCGCCTCAATCAGAGACACTGTGTGGCTGGTAACACTCAAAGGGTCTCTCTTTTGTTTAAAAAGGGACTAGGTTGTGACTTGAGGAGGTAGATAGGTTGGGTGTTCAATTCAACTTAGATTAACTTATGAAGGAAATGGACTTGAGGTCATATCCCTTATGATAATATCCATATTTGGCTTGTGAGGATAGGATATATTAGATATTGGGTTGTGGGATGTTTTACCACCAAGATATTGACGTTGGCCCAAGGGTTATTATTAAGATCAAGGACCCCAAATGGGGTGACTTGTTATATGATGACTTAGGGGACCCTAGTAGGTTCAATAATAACTTGTTGTCCCTAGTGAGAATTCATCCATGTGAATGGGTAAATTCAATTATGTTTATTTATTAGGTACCAGAGTCAATGTGTTGAGCTTGTTAGGGTTGTAACCACATGGGTCACACTCTTGAGAGTCTATCCATGTTGTCAGGGTGGATTTTTCATATGAACACTCATACTAATTTATATATATATATATATAGGATTGTTATATAGTAATGGATATGAGTTTTTATGAATTAATGGAAATTCTCATGGAGTATTAGTGATTTTTGGATAGGTTTATATGTGTTTGAGTCATGTTTTTTAGAGTGATTCTTTATGTGATATCTTATAAAGGGTATTTAAATGGGGGGTCATTGCATGTGATCTATCAGGGGCCTCATATATATCAAGTCATGGTTGGCCTGGTATACTAGGGTGATCATGTGTTTGGGTCTATGATACTTATGGGCTTATATCTGGATGAAAATACTCCCATATGGGAGGGTGGATATGCTTATGGGTCTTATTCCTTAAATGAGAATACTCTCATAGGTGAGGGATGGGATGTATATAGGTATTATTCCCTAGATGAGAATACAACCATAGGAGTGGTATGAGATTCTTATCGGGAATATTCACTAAATGAAAATAATCCCATAGGTGAGGGCTGAGATGATTATATAGATTATGCCTCAAATGAGAATACACCCATATTGGAGGGTTGATATGCTTCTAGGGATTATTATTTGGATGATAAGACTCCCATATGGTAAATAATATATGCTTCTTAGTATTATTCCCTAAATAAGGTTACTCCCATAGTATAGGGATGAGATCCTTGTAGGTCTTATGCCTCAGAATTGGAAGAACACATATGGGTGGTTTGAGATACTGTTGAGGGTATTCCCTGGATGGGAAAACTCACATAAGTGGATTTCCATGATGGAGTATAAATAAAACTCACATATTGGAGGTCAATGATAATTATGTATATAGTGGGGAGACCATGGTATATTATATGTTTTGTGTGGTTCCTATGATGTACTCAGAGAAACCCTAACATTGGATGAAGTAGGTATGGTTGATCAAGCTTTAATACTTGAGGATCAATGTGTCTTGATGTAGATGGGGTAGGACTTGGTCAAACTATATTTTTATAATGTCGACACGATCCTTGTGACATGCTTGTTAAAAGTTCAGCACTTGGAAAATTAATTTTTGTTTAATCATGGTCATGGATTTGAGGATCAATGATGATTTTTTTATTAGTTTTATTCCAGTTATTTCTCAACTAGGTTGTGCATATTGCCTGATCATGCACTTACAATAACCTATTGCAGGTTTAATATTGGGGGTTTATTAATGAGATTCATCCCCCCCAAGTATGTGCACCTCAGTGTGTGTACAAACCTTATAACTTCTTTGAGGTTGAGAACATGATGCATAGTGGATAGAGAAAAGTCCAAAGATTTATGTATTGATAAAACACACCCATGTGGAGCCTTAGGATTGAACTAGAGTAGGATTATAAGCTTTTACAGAATGGTTATATTGTAAAGATCAAATTTTTTTAGTATTATTTTACTTTTATTTATTTTATTCATTCATGTATGTGTTTTTTACCCGGTGGATGGCGAATTGATGTGTATAGAATGACCATTTGAGTTATATCTGAAATTTCATTTAATTATAGTATGTTTAGTTTAATTATTCTTTTTACACTATTGTGTATAATGAATGGTCATTTTATTTTTATTGTGCACTCTAATAGGGATGTATTGTATCCTTGGACACCAATACACCCCCCTTGGACACCAATCCACCCCCCTGGACACCCCCACCCCCTGTAAACCCCCCCCCCCCCGACACCTTGGACACCAGCCCACCCCCTGGAAAGCCCCCCGGACACCCCTACCCCCCTTGGAAAGCCACCCCAAACCCTTGAACAGACCCCAAACCCCCTGAATTCTGAATTGAATTCTTTATGTACTTAATTAACTTATGAATTATGTGTTAATGGTGTATGGGTATACTTGTTTTACAGGTATACTTGGTCTAATTAGCTTATGATTTATGAGTTAATTTTGTATGGGTATACTTGCTTTAATTAGCTTATTGAGATGCTGATTTTTTTTACAGGTGTTCAGGTGTACTGTTGCAGATTTATGGTAGTAGCAGAGAGGGCATTTATCAGCGCTCTTTTAGCGCTAATAAATCGTGCTTTTATCAGCGCTAAAAAAGAGCTAATAAACTACACCTTTATCAGCGCTAAAAAAGTGCTGATAAAATATGAGTTTATCAGCACTAAAGGAGAACTGATAAAACACTCATTTATCAGCGCTCATTTAGCGCTGATAAAGGGTTGTTTTATCATCACTCTTTTAGCACTGATAAAGTCTACCTTTATCAGCGTTTGTTTAGCACTGATAAAGGGTTTTTTTATCAGCGCTGATCTTTACAGTGCTTTTTTAGTGTTGTTAAAGCCCGTTTTTAGCGCTGTTAATTCCCGTATTTGTAGTAGTGTCTTTTTCTCTTAGTGCACCCAGAGTTATTCTTCCCCACGGAGTCATGTGTTATGTTGTTTCCTTCAGATTTGGACTTCCTTGGAGTCTCCTACTCCTCGCGCACCCCCTATTTTTGGTGTAAGGAGGAGTTGCTAATCATCTATTTTTTCCAGTAGGGATCCCTTCATCTCTCTTTTATTTGCGTATCAGGCAGGGTGGGTGTACTCATGTCCCATTATGAATATAGTTGGTCCTAAATTTAACGAAGATAATAATAAGTAATAAATGAGGGGCTGAGAATATTATGATGATTCTTTTTCATTTTTATCATTTATCTTTGATCCATGTTGTGAATTGTGTTGGTCGTATGCCTTTTAAAAATCATGACTATTGGTGGTCTCTATTTACGCAATGAACTCATGAATGCTTATTGTTAATCTTTTTTTGAACAACCATGAACATGAAAAATTGATTAATCATATATATCTGGTTAATTAAATGGATCCCCCAGGATCAAACTTGTTCTGTGATAACCCATGATTTATCAAAGTGGAATTAAAGAATGAGTGTTAAATTTGAATACACCTTGTTGTTTGGTGTTTTTATGTGTTATGTATGTTTTTTTTCAACCTTGTGTTTGTGTTGGTCATGTGATGTTGTGGCTGGGAGTGTGGTTGTGTGTATGGGGTGGTACGAGAAGTGTAATGGAATCTCAGGTTGAGAGATTAGTTGATTGTGGGATGAATTAACTTGTTATGTAGTTGGATTTCATCTGGGCAGTGGTTGGGTAGCGGGGTTGTAATTTCGGGTTGTTCAATGTTTATGTTACTGGGTGTGCTGGGTGTGGTGTTGTTATATAGAAGGGCTACCTAGTGTGGTTGTGATGAGGTGTTTTGGGGGTTTTCTTATTGAGAGGAAGGATAGGGAAACATAAATTTGAATAATGATGGTGTAATCGGTTAGATGGGTGTTCAAGAAAGGGGAGTGTGCAGTGGGACTGCAATCTGGTTGGGTTTTGTTGTTTTACTGGATGTGGTTCTTTTTGTGAAACTTTACTGTCGAGGATGGTCTGGGAGGAATAATTTTGAAGAAGTATGGTGTTACCTTGTGTGGGACTTTCACCAAAAGTTTCTAGGGACTTCGTGAAGTGTGTGTGGGTTATGATGTTACCTGTGGTGTGTTGTGTTCGATAGTGGCCCAGGTAGGGATGGAGCAAATAATTAAACAGATTGTTTAATGTATATTTATAATTGGTTGAATGAATTAATTGGGGTATATTTTGAGTTGTGTCTTGTAGTGAATCAGTGTTCATTTATCAACTTCCTAAGTAAATGTTGGTGGTGTTGATAAATGCATTTAGAGGTGGCAGCAAGGGTAGTTTGGTGTGGGATGGTAGTTTCTTTTGAAAACTCATAGGTTGCGCTGAGTGTTTGGTACCTATATATATATATACATGTATTTCCTTGTGATTTTTATACTCAACCCACCCATATTGAGTACTACGTGCCGAACACCCCCATTATTATAAGGGAGGGTGTCCTTTCCCAACATCCCAGTGGGAGGATGAATGGCTAGTTATTGGATCTTCTCTGCTCTCTCATCTAGGCATCGGTATCCTAAGACTCTTTAGGCAGGTTTTGGTGTGGTTTTGATGCCCAGGTGTTTGCGAGAAAGGTGTGCTTCCCAAGTGTCTTTGGGATGAGGTTGTGGTTTTGTGGCCCAGGTGTTTGTGGCCGGGATGTTATGTGGTTGTGGCATAGGTGTTTGTGGGTGGGATGTGGTATGTGTCCTAGGTGTGTGTAGGAAGGTTGTGATAGTGGGGATTGTGAAAGAGTGGAGTAGTGTTAGGACATTATCCATTAGGGATGAGCAGTTAACTAGTAGGAAGTGGTGTGGGGTACCCTATAATCAATGTGCTTACTACTTTATTTTACTTGAATTTCATTATTTGGTGAGAGTGCCTTTAGTGTGGTTGGGGTGGATAGTATACCTTGTTAAGTGATTTTGAGTTTCTATTGTTTTCTCATAGGGGCATTAGTATGTTTCTCCCACTTGTGCATGAGAGACATTGGATTTTCCTACTGAGTATACTTGTATGCTCACCCTACATATATAAAACTATTTTCAGGTTTCCCAATAGATTACACAGATCGGGCTAGACCCTACTAGCTCAAGCATCAAGATAGTTGTTTTTTTGCTGCTTATCCTTGTTCTTTTGGTATTTACTTTGGAGTTTTTCATTGTATTTATAGCAGTTTTACTTTAAACATGCATGTGGTAAGTATTTTGTCTTCTTTTATATATATGTATTGGAGTTGTTTTAGGTTGATACGTCTTATCTATTGATATTAGTTACTATAGAAAGGGAAATGCCTCCCATGTTGTGATATTTCTATACCCTTGGTGTTGGTCTCTACCCCAGAGCCTACTAGAGATGGGACTCAGGGTCATTATCTCTCTTTCTCTATTGCTAGCTTAGGAGGGTCATATTTGGAGGGAGGGGGTCATGACATTTTCCTAATGTTATGCATGTTGAAAAAAATGCATTTGATAGTGTCATCGACACATTGATAAATGCACCTGGTAAAATAAAGGATGGAATTAAGGCTAGGTTTGGCATGGTTGAAATGAGAATATGAGAAGAGTTGGTGCCAGTGAAGGGTGAAAAATGAACTTTTCTTCTTCTAGCTGCTTATACTCTTTCTAGGCAGGAGAGAACTTCTTGAATGACGTAAAGGTTCTAGAGGGGTATTAATCGAATATCAATAACATTGTTTCAATGACCGATTTAAAGTTAAATTGTATGAAATTACATGATTGTCATGTTTTTATGCAAGATCTAATTCCTATAGATTTACATTACATTTTTCCCAAGAATATCCATTATAAATTAACCAAGATCTGTTTCTTCTTCAAATCTATATGCAACAAAGTTATAGACCTGAAAAAATTTCCGATTATGGAAAGAGAAATTATCATCATATCACATGAATTAGAAATGTTCTTCCCGCCAACATTATTTGATATGATGGTTCATTTGATGGTTCACTTGGCGAGAGAGATTCGACTATGTGGTCCTATAAACTATAGATGGATATATCCCATTGAATGGTATATGAATATTTTGAAAGGGTATGTCAAAAATCAAAGTCGTCTAGAGGGTTGTATTGCGGAGAAATATATTGTTGATAAAGCCATTGAATTCTATACTGAATACCTGTCTGGTGTGGAAAGCATTGGTCTACCAAAATCTTGTTACACTAGGTGGCTTGTGGGTAAAGGAATTTCTGGAAGAGATGTTTCCATAATCAATATTATAGATCAAAAGTAAGCCCACCTTTATGTTTTACACAAGAGTTTGGAGGTTTCCCCATATTTTGAAACCCAAAAAGAAATTCTTAGGCATTTGAATCCATCAAGGGTTGAAATATGGATATCAAATGCACATAATCAATAGTTTATAGGATGGTTTCAAGACCGTATTTTTAAGGAGTCAGATGAAAATATGAATTCAATTTTAGAACAACTTTGATGGATAGCCTGAGGACCTAATGTATATGTATTATATTAAAAATGGTTATGTAATTAATAGTTATAAGTTCTATACGAATGAACATTATAGAGACATTGCCATGAAAAATAATTGATTTACGCTTGTGGCTAAAGCGATGCATGTTTATGGTACTAAGGACATAATTCCAATTTGTGAAAATATGTCATACTTTGGAATCATCAAACAAATACGGGAGTTGGATTATACAACATTTCAAGTGTTGATTTTTCAGTGGAAGTGGGTTGATAATAGGAGTGTTGTTAAAATAAATGAATTGGGATTCGTGAAAGTTTTTTTTAGTAAGGAAGGTTACAAAGACAAACCATTTATAATGGCATGACAAGTAGTACAAGTATTTTATGTTCCATATCCCGTAAATCAAAAGTGGTTAATTATTTTTTTATCTACCAAAACCACTGAAGGGTTATATGAAAATTAAACTAAGGATGGACCTTTAATTGGGATATCACAATCATTTCACAGTGATCCTAATGTGGATGAAATTTTGTATGTCAGAAGAGACCACAATGAAGGTATTTGGATAATCAGTAGAGGAGTCAAATCCCTTCAACCTTAAAAAATAGAGAGTTCAATAATCAAGTAATATTTTTTTAATATACATTGTGTTACCTCATGTTATTATCCATTTTATGTTACATTTATGTACTATAAATTAAATTTTAAACCGCTTATGCATATAATGAATTCTGCATGTGCTAGTGTTTCCAATCTTGAGGAACAATAGGTCTCTCAACCTACTACTGCTCACAGTGCAGAGGAACAACAACCTTCTTCATGTGATGGTGATATTAATACCAAGGCACAATAGGTCTCTCAATCTATTGATGCTCATTGTGCAGAGGAAAAATGACCTTCTGTACATGCTGGTGCTCCTAATCCCAAGGCACAATAGGTATCTCAACCAGATGGTGCTTGCAATGCAGAAGAACAATGACCTTATGCACATACCGGTGCTCCTATTCATGAGGAACAAAAGTTTTCTCAACCAGTTGCTACTCCCAGTGTAGAGTTGCAATGACCATCTTCACATGATGATGCTACTGCTCTAGAGGAACATATTGATGATATTGAATATGAGGAAATGGTAGGTGACGAAGGACCGATGATGTATAAAAAATAGTATCGTTGTAGTTTGATGGTGTTTGAAAAAATCATTAAGGAGAAAGTTAAAGGCATCAAATATGAGGTCAGATGGAATGCACGAGGCCAACATGTTAACCCCAACAAGGCCATTTTAAGTAGTTACATTGGAATCTTCACTCGGCAAGGCATGTTGATTGATGTAGATTCATGGAACCATGTTGTTCCTATGCTTAAGACACTGATGTGGGAAGAGATTACGGTAACATTATAATATCATTTCTTTATTTTACTAAAAAATAAAATAATGAAACATCAACTTAATCTTCATCATCCATTATAAAGTAAATTTATAGAAGATGAATCCCACAAGAAATATGTATTAATTTTTTATAGAAGGATTCAAAGAGGATTTCACACAATTCTAACAAGACATCATCTTAAAGATGCTGAATGGACCACCACTTATCTATGCACACCTAATTACCCAAGAAGTATGGGATCTGTTTACTGGTTGTTGTGTGGATGTTTCTTTTTAGGTACATTTTGGATAGTGATACATTGTTTGATGATATGTGTATTCATCACTTTGATTGAGAATTTTTTATTTATGAAACAACAACTGAGTGTTGGAAATAAGGAATGAGCAGAAAAACCAACGTAACCCTACCGTATAACAATGATGGGATACGATTCACTTTAAAAAAATTGGTACATATTTTAAATCTACTATAATACTTTTATGTGAAATTATAAAACACCATAAATATGTTCCTCTATTTATATACATATTGATGACTCCAAATCCAAAGACACTTCCATCCCACTCCATGTGCTATGTAAGGAGGCACCTGTAAATAAATACGGGATACTAATAGATGAAAATACACAAAAAGTGTGGAAAACATATGTAAGTATTACATAATAAAAAAAATTCTTTAAATTGCTATTATATACATATTCCTATATTTTCTATCTGGCATAGTCACAGGAATCAGTAACACTTGTACTAGATGAACACATACTATCGGTGGCCTTGAAGTGGCTAGAACAATATGGTCGCATCAAAGGTGTGGGTTTTGGGGTGACACCCTGAACATATTTTGAGGAACAAAACAAGAGTAAGATCAAAGTGAATTAATGAAACATATGCGAGAAAGAATATCAACCCTTTAAGAATAATTCCATTGGAAGAGAGAGTTAATAGAAACTTTTATGGGGTAAAGTAAAGAGAAAAAACAACTTGAGAACAACCATCGTGTGAAGATACTTCCCCACCCCCACCAGCTTTAAGGTGAGACATTCCCCTAAAAAAATATCTTTTCTAAGGTAATAAATGCTCTAATAATTTCTTCTATGAAATGTGAATAAGATAGAGACTGATCCATTTTGTGTACTGATATTCTACAAGGTGATAATGACTTTAATTTATATCTATCAACACCCACCCATTACCTTATAGTAAGGTCTATGATATTCAATATCCAAAATTACATGCTACACAATAGACCAATTCCAACAGGTCATGTGAGAGTGTCTATTAGTGTAGCCCATGAGTTGAGCAATGAGCTACCTGTTCCGATTGATGAGGAAGATATTCATAAGGTCGAACAAGTTTTTGGAATATTTATCGCATGGCTATCATATCTTGTAAAAAAAAATTGACAACGAGGTATTCATTTCCAATTTATTTTTAAATATAACCTTTAAAAATTAATGAAAAAGGTTTGAACCGATGAATCTTATTATAGATAGACAAAGGGGAGGGGGTTAAATAAAATACTGGCTCAAAACCATCTAAAGGATCGACCAACCAATCAAAAATATCTCCCGAAAGCACCTTTACCCCATCCATTCTATATCCGCATTTACTATCATTGAAGGTTCATGTGGATACAAAGTAAAAAAATGGTCATACTCACATAATTTATTTTGAATAAAATATGTATAGAGAAGAAGTTCAAGACTTTATTGGTGTTGAGAATGTAAGTGAAATCCTTGCAATGATTGGCTAGGCGACTTAGTTGTAAATGTATACATGAGGTATATTTTTATGATTTGATTTTCCAAAAGATGATATGCTATATTAATTATGAATAAATACATTTCATATTTTTGGAAGGCGTATATATGAATAACAATTGAAGGGATTTCCCCATGATTTTTTTGGACTCGTTAGTCCCCACACCACCTCTATAGAACAACCAAAACTAGATTCCAAAAAAATATGATGAAATAGTGGCAGTCTTGGTCAAATTATATGAAAAAACTTTTGGATGATAGACTCTTCTTAATACCAATGATATATGGGTAAAACTCTACAATTTAATCATATCAAATATAATATCATTTATTTCATTACTTATTCCTTTTTCTGTTTTTAGGCAACATTGGATGCTTGTTGAGGTTAGTTTGGATACTCTAAAGATTTATTTTATGGATTCAATGCACGGATACCCAACAAACCGACCACACATGATGGTGTTTTTCAATAAGTAATACACTACATCAAATATTTTAGAACTAAACATAAAGTTACATAATTTAGATTATATTTTAATGAGTTTTCTGTTATGATAAGGTGGTGTATGATTATCATGAAAAAAAAAGAAATGAGGCCAAGGGTTAAGCATGAGAAAGCTGAAAACTTCTACGAATGGGTAAGTATTAGGGTATATATAATAATATTTTACTATCCAAACATATATCAAAATAAATTACTTATTTTTCTCAATATTTTTGAATTGTTTGAAACAAAAAAATGGAAAAGATTGTGGTTATTATGTTTGTAAATTTATGAGAGATGTCATATTCCATGAACAAACTAGCATCCCTAAAGAGGTATTTTAGAAGATAATTACTATTTAATTTAAAATATTTATTAATCCTTTGGGTATTTATATTCTTTTAGTACTACTATAATTGTTGAAAAGACTCGTATTCACAAGACGATATATATTTTCTTAGAAATGAATGGGTAGAATACCTGATGGAAGAATGTACACAAATAACATGAAGCTATGACTTCCATAGAAGTAGTGGATTGTTTTATATTTATGTTTAATTTAATTATTTTTAGTATTACTCATATAAGAATTGTTTTCTTATACAGGTATATTCCTTTGTTCAAGTTGGGACGGTTTGTTCGAAACTGCTCATGTTCATGAGAGATTGGACTTCAAGGGTTCAACTGAGATAATGAAAATAGGAAAATGGGTCAAGAACATATAAAGGTGAATTCCTAATACTTATGTAATTAATTAATTTTTTCATCATTTTATTAACTATTTTTAAGTTAATTTCCTTATCATTTTTATCTAATACTTATTTAGTTTTTTTTACAGATCTTTTGGGAAGTTATAATTTCCATTCAAGTATCTACAACAAGCCAGAAAAGGGAAAACATGTTCTTTTTAGGTGGAAGAGGAAACCCAATTTTTTCATGAAATGTGAATTGAATCATAAGGATGCATCTACCAAGGGATTTCTCAGTAGTTGAATATAGAGTATAACTTTTCAAAATATCTTTCATGAACATTTTCTTGAATAGTGTAGTAATTAGATGCTGCTTAATCAGATGCACCTCAATCTGATAAACAATGTGCTTAGTATGAATCAAAGTGTATTCTTTTAGTTTATAATATTCTTTTATCCTTTAAGATTCATGTATTCTGAACTAGCATGCTTTAATCCATGACTCATGATTATGATCTATGATATACAGGGTGTGAATTTTTAATGTTAATATCACCTTCTAACATCTTTATGCTCATGTTATCCTTATATGATCATTGATATCTCCCTTTTTTAGACTTATTTAGAATCTATGATCATCCTTTCTTATGTTTCATATCCTTAGGTTATGAAGAATGGTTTTATAAATGATATATCTAAGAAGGTTTCTAGTAATGAATAACTTAATGAGAGACTCTTATGAACTAGTTCTTTATGTTTCCATGTTTCCAAAAGCACTAGACCTAAACTATTCTGGCATGGATCATTATGTTATGTAAGGAATATTAATATACTAAGATGTGATATCTATGTATAAAATGTCTGGATCAATATAGTTGGTACCAGAGCAACTAACCTACTCAAAACTGAGAAAACACATTCAATTATTTTGATACTTTATAGAAACAATCCATAAGTAATTTGAGATGTGTAAGAATCAAACCCACCTCAATATGATGAAAGATGTGACTGGTATGACTCAAAGTGTATCTATTTATTTAAAATTGATATTATTTTTAGTAAAAAGAACAAGTGACATACTAAAAACTGAGCAAATGCATTCAGATTATTTTGATACTTTAGAAAAAATGATCCATAATCCATTTGTGATGTGTAGGAATCAACCACACCTCAATCAAACACATGGTGTGAATGATATGAATTTAAGTGTGTATTTTTATATTAAATTGACATTAAATTTAGAAAAAAGAACAAGTGACATACTGAAAATTGAGAAAACACATTCATATTATTTTGATACTTTATAATAATTATCCATTAGTCATTTTTGATGTGTAGAAATCAAACAAACCTCAATCTGATGCATGATGTAACCGGTATGACTAAAAGTGTCCGTTGTCAGTTTAAAATTGACATTTTAGCTCAAAACATGTCACTCACTGAAAACCAATAAAATGCACTCATATTATCTTTATAATTTATAACAATGATTCATAAGTCATTTTTGATGTGTATGAAGTAGTCTCATGTCAAATCAATGCATGATGTTACCGATATAAATCAAAATGCGTGTTTCCAGTTTGAAATGATATTTTAGTAAAAAAACACAACTGACATACTGAAAACCAAGAAAACACATTTGGATTGTTTTTATACTTTATGAAAATGATATATAATTCATTTTTGATGTGTAAGAATCAAACTCACCTCAATATGATGTACGATATGGCTGGTATGACTCAAAGTGTCTCTCTTTATTTAAAATTGACATTAATTTTAGTAACAAGAACAAGTGATATATTCAAAACCAAGAAAACACATTCAGATTGTTTTGATACTTTAGTAAAATGATCCATGAGTCATTTTTGAACTGTATGAATCAACCACACCTCAATATGATGCACAGTGTGAACGATATGGCTTTAAGTGTGTATTTTTATATTAAATTGACATTAAATTTAGCAAAAAAGAACAAGTGACATAGTGAAAACCAAGAAAACACATTTAGATTATTTTTATACTTTAGAAAAATGATCCATGGTTCCTTTTTGACATGTAGGAATCAACCAAACCTCAATTCAACTCACGATGTGACCAGTATGACTAAAAGTGTTCGTTATAAGTTTAAAATTGACATTTTAGCTCAAAACGTGTCACTCAATAAAAACCAAGAAAACATTCTCTGATTGTATTCATAATTTAGTAAAGTGATTCATAATTAATTTGTGATTTTAATGAAGTAGTCTCACATCAAATAGATGCATGATGTGGCTGGTATGACTCAAAATACATGTTTCTAATTTGAAATGACATTTTAGTAAAAACACATTTGACATACTGAAAACTGAAAAAATGCATTTGTACTTTTTTGATTCTTTAGGAAAACGATCTATATGTCATTTTTGATATGTAGGAATCAATAGAACCTCAATATGATGCACGGTGTGGCTGATATGGCTCAAAGTGTCTCTTTTTATTTAAAATTGACATTAATTTTAGTAATAAGAACAAGTGACATACTGAAAATCAAGAAAACACATTCATATTGTTTTGATACTTTATGAAAACTATTCATGATTCATTTGTGACATGTAGGAATCAACCGAACCTCAATACGATGCATAGTGTGAACAATATGACTTTAAGTGTGTATTTTTATATTAAATTGACATTAAATTTAGCAAAAAGAATAAGTGATATGCTGAAAATTGAGAAAACACGTTTTAATTATTTTAATACTTTAGGAAAACTATCCATGAGTCATTTTTTATGTGTAGGAATCAACCACACCTCAATTTGATGCACGGTGTGATCTGTATGACTAAAAGTGTTCGTTATAAGTTTAAAATTGGCATTTTAGATCAAAATATGCCACTCAATAAAAACCAATCAAATATGATCTAATTGTATTAATAATTTAGGACAATGATTAATAAATAATTTTTGACGTTTATGAAGTATTCTCACATCAAACTGATGCACGATATGACCAGTATGACTCAAAATGTGTGTTTCCAGTTTGAAATGACATTTTAGTAAAAAAAACTAACATACTGAAAACTGAGAAAACACATTCAGAATGTTTTGATACTTTAGAAAAACTATCTATAAGTCATTTGTGACATGTATGAATAAACCTCACCTCAATATGATACACTGTGTGACCAATATAACTCAAAATGTCTCTTTTTATTTAAAATTGACATTAATTTTAGTAAAAAGAACAAGTGACATACTGAAAAATGAGCAAACATATTCATATTGTTTTGATAATTTATGATAACGATCCATGAGTCATTTTTGATGTTTAAGAATCAACCCCACCTCAATACGACACACGGTGTGACTGGTATAACTCCAAATGTGTCTTTTTTTTTAAATTGACATTAATTTAAGTAAAAAGAACAAGTGACATACTGAAAACTGAGAAAATGCATTCATATTATTTTGATACTTTAGTAAAATGATACATAAATCATTTTTTACATGTAAGAATCAACCACACCTCAATCCTATGCACGGTGTGACTGGTATGACTAAAAGTGTATGTTATCAGTTTAAAATTGACATTTTAGCTCAAAATATGTCACTCACTAAAAACCAAGAAAATGTGATCTGACTGTCTTAATAATTCAGGACAGATATTCATAAATCATTGGTGACATGTATGAAGTTTTCTCACATAAAAACAATGCACGATGTGACCGGTATGACTCAAAATGTGTGTTTATAGTTTGAAATGACATTTTAGTAAAAAACACAACTAACATACTGAAAACTGAGAAAATGCATTAAGATTGTTTTGATACTTTAGGACAATGATATATAATTCATTTGTGATGTGTAGGAATCAACTTAACCTCAATTTAATGTATGGTGTGGCTGGTATAACTCAAAGTGTCACTTTTTATTTAAAATTGGTATTAATTTAAGTTTAAAGAACAAGTGACATACTGAAAACCGAGAAAATGCATTCAGATTGTTTAAATACTTTAGAACAATGATCCATCAATCATTTTTGATGTGTAATAATCAACTACAACTTAATCTAACACACTGTGTGACCAGTATGATTAAAAGTGTCTGTTATCAGTTTAATAGTGACATTTTAACTCAAAATGTCTCACTCACTAAAATCCAAGAAAACACGCTCCAATTGTCTTCATAATTTAATAAAATGATTAATAAGTCATTTGTGACGTGTATGAAACACTCTCACATCAAACTGATGCACGATGCAACTGGTATGACTCAAAATGCATGTTTTCCAGTTTGAAATGACATTTTAGTAAAAAAACAAAACTGACATACTGAAAACCAAACAAACACATTCAGATTATTTTGATACTTTAGGACAATGATCTATTAGTAATTTGTGACAGGTAGGAATTAGTTGTGTCTCAATATAATGCACGGTGTGACTAATATAAACCCAAATGTATCATTATTTAAATTTGATATTAATTTTAGTTAAAGAATAAGTGACATAATCAAAACCGAGAAAACACATTTAGGTTGTTTTGATATTTTATGACAATGATCCATAAATTATTTTTGATGTGCAAGAATCAACCCCACCTCAATACGACACATGGTGTGACCGATATAACTCCAAATATGTCTTTTTTTATTAAAAATTGACATTTTATTTATGTATTCTTTCATATTAATGTTTAATTTATTTCTTTATAGAATTACTAACATAATATTTGTTTTCTTATATAGGTGGGATCTTTTTCTCAAGTTGGGATGATTTGTTCGGCATTTGATACCATGGGCGGACATTTTTCAGAGGGGATCATGGGAATTAAAAGATGAAACGTTCATGTTTTTAACTGTTTATTGGATAATTGTAAATGTAATTATACAAAACATTGTTTGAAATGTATATAGCGGTGTTTTTTTTATATAACATGGGTGAATTTTTTAGTATTTATGATGTCAATTAAATGTATATAGAATTTTTTGTTGGGTGTATTGTATATACCTGCAGGTTTTTGATGGGTGTGTTGTTATATTAACAACACATTGTAGCTAGCTAGGCCTTTATCTGCACTATTTTGAGTGCTGATAAAGGGGGTCCTTTATCCATGTTTTTGTAGCGCGGATAAAGGACCCCCTTTATCAGTGCTGTGATTAACAATGTTTTTTTAAGGCTGTTAAAAGCCATTTTGCACGCTGTTAAAGGGCGTATGTGTAGTAGTGATATATGAATAAAAAATATATATGTAAATATATATATATATATATATATATTGTAAAATATAGAATAAAACATATTGGTGTAGTGGTAAAGGTGTTCCAATTTCAAAATAGAGGTACAAGGACTAAATTTAGGCGTGTACATGGGGGATGAATAGGAGGCTGGGCATTGGAAAGGCACTAAAAAAGGTCCATTGTGAGCACTGAAGGGGGGGGGGTGTTAGAAAAATGGGTTACATGTGGAGTTGGGGTGAGTGGGTGAAAAACGCTGACAAAGAAGGGGAAAGCACCGACAAAGGAGGGGCGGAGAGATCCAAAAATAACAATTTTTTCCCCTTTATCAACATTTTTTTGTGCTGATAAAGGCAGGTTTTTAATAGCGCTTTTAGAGCATTGTTAAATCCAAATTTTAGCATTGTTAAAAGTGCGACCTGTAGTAGTGTAGATTGAAATTTTGGGATGTGACATTCTCCCCACCTTAAAGAAACTACATCCTTACAAATTTTTACTCGTTGGAAAAACTTATTAATGTTTCCACCTATTTTCATGAACCACAATATTAAACCCTAAAGTTATCTTAAACATTAACTATGATAAGGTCATAAAATGACTCAACATAAATACATTAGATTTTTTAACCTTATATGCCCATGCTAGTTACACATAACCTAGTACTCTAAAGTTAATTGTAATCTATCTAAGGATTTATACCTAAATTCTTCTCAAACTCAATTCCCCAAAATAACCAAACCTTATTCTAACACTAAATATAATGCCCCAAATTTGTACTTTAGGATCTAGCGCAATACATAAATACTTTTTATATATAAAATGAATTATAAGAATGTGAAGTCATGATACAATAATCATGAACCATGGAGACATAAAATATGAATTTGTCACATGTATAAGCATTGAAAATCATAATATATGTCAAGGCTAAATCACTGAGAGTAACATAACACAATGGATTGAGTTTACTCCCTAGTTAAATAAACATAGTGGATTGGCGTCATTGATGGGTCTCATAAGCATAGTGGGTTGATTTTACACCCCAGTCCCATAAATATAGAGATCTGAAGAGATGTAAATTTTTATCCAATGCATTGGAGGATTATATAATTTTGAGCCCACCCATCACATAATGATATATCCATATATAAGCATGCCACGCGAGCATGTAAACAATCATAAATCCATCAAAAGTCATAACATGATTAACCCATGAAAATAAAATGGGGTATATAAAAACTTTAATGAGGTATAATCACCCAATGAAAGAAAGTGTCTAGCTAGGTAAACACCCTTTTATTGAAATTAAGAAATATATGGTATTTACACCATGCAGAATAAAGGGATATATGGTCGGTCAATAGATTTCTCTACACAATCGAATGGTATGGTTATTTAGGTGAATACCCTTTAATCAGAAGAAAGAAGTATGAGATATTAACAATAAAAAGGTATTGGTAGAAAGGTTATCTTCACTTATATTTGATGATAAAGAAAGACAAATGAAGTGATAGATTAGTTCACTCATAGGGATTCCATTTCCATAACACCACAGATACATATGGATTTTTACAATCAATAAAAGGATTATTTCAGAATAATAATCTCTTTTAAAAAAGATATAATGAGAGGAAATATAAGATAATGAACATTTAAAGGATGAAGTTTAAAAGGGTGTTGTCATAGATGAAAAATCCTTCTAGAAAGATATTAAACTATAGAGGCCTTAAGAAAACAATCCTTTAGTTTTTTTATACAATGCTGAAGTAATGAGAAATATGGAAAAAAATGGATTAAACATCATTTTCAAGAAAGAACTCAACAAAAAGAATATTTCTATGAAAATACTTTTTAAATATGTTTTAAAAATACAACAATTTCATTGAAAAGGAACCTTGATAAGAAAGTGAGGAAAATTGAAGAGAAATCTTGAAAAGTGTTTTTTCACCATTTCAGTAACCCACTCATAAAAACAAAGATATAATTCAATTTCAAAATAATTTTCAAAAAGGAACACAAAGACTTTTAAATATTTATTTTAATAATAAAAATCTTACTAATATAACTTTGAAAAGAAATAAAGGTGAAGTTTTAGAAACATGGAGGAAGAAATGAGAAATGGTATAGAAGTTGAAAGAAATACCCTTTAAGCATTTTTTAAACGGTTAGAAGCATCCCACATCGATGAAAGAATAAAATAAAAATATAACTTTGAAAATAAGAAAAATGGAGTTTTTTTTAAGAAAGAATATATACATGGATGAAAAATATCTGAAGTTCAAAGTATAAATTATCCTTTATAACATCGTATTTTATGAGATAAGAATGAATCAAAAAAGAGATTATAAGAATAAAATGTAATTCCCTATAAAACAAGAGGAAATGCAATAAAATAATAGTTAAATGGCAGAATACAATTGATATAAAAGAATATAGTCAAAGGAGTTTGACCCAATTAAAGGAGATTGGGTCAAGAAACCCCCTTAAGAACATTGTAAAGTACTCCTTAAGCATGAACATTTCAAATATCAATGAAAAGATATTTAAATCCCCAGAAAATGCAAAAAGAAAATGAATATGAGAATTAGAAGAGACTATTGGTAAAAAACATAATATTCATAAATTTTTATCTATATTTCAGTGTTTAGTTACCTAATAAATTAGTTGTTTTGTGGGTATAACTCATATCTTTATTTTTCAGGAGAAGAAATGCAATTGATTGATTAATGGGTTAATATTTGGATCACAATTTGTTTATTAATTTTAAATTTATTTTGTGGTAAACCTATATATATATATTTTAGATTTTTTAGATATTTTTCTAGAAACATTGAATCTTTTGTTGAGTGTGTGTTTTTTTTTAAATATAATTGTAAGCAATCCACACTAAAACCAACCCAACTCTTTCTCAACCCACTGCCCCCCAAAGGTTCGACCCACGATCCACTAGATCCAGTCCAACTTGCATCCCTGATCCGACCGCTCACCGCACCGCATAGGTCTAGAATCCCAAGCTCCGTCACAGATCTAGCTGCCCAGCTTGCCCAATCCTGCTTTTCACATGGAGCTGGTGCTAGACCATCCTTCCCTGGCCTCTCCAGTACGCAGATCCCCAACAGATCCGGTCCTCCCTCTTGCAACAAATCAAAGAAGCCTCTTCCCAGATCGGAGACTCATACAAACCTAATTCAAGTTCAAACCTCACATCGCCGCATCGAACCCACCTCAATACCCAAGCAGCCGAACCTCCTTGCATCGATTCACTGGGAAGCTAGTTCGCTGAATCAGATCTCCATAGCATTGACCCAGTTTTGTTTCATTTCAACACAGATCTCCCATCACGAGTTCACCCTTCTGCAGATCCACTTTCTCCTTGATGAAACGTTTGAAGTACCGAAGCCACTGTCCAAGATTTCACTATACATTCATTACAACACCTTTGGCTTCCTGATCCATCCTGCCTTGCACCGGATTACATCATTCATCAATACAGTGACCGAGTGCGCATCAGGCGTTTGAAGAAAACGCTCCAGAGTTGAGTTCGACCCTGCCAGACCCACTCAAGTCCCACCAGTTTGGCCCGCCACTAGAGAATCCATGCAACCCAACATCTCCAATCCCATCGAAGGCCCATTCAAACTACCGATTCAGTCCCAGAGCATGTTCAATTTAGTCCACCAGTTTATTTCAGCTCTGTTTGTGTGATGTGTTTCAGTTGATTCAACCAAATCTTTCAGCTCTGTTGAAGATATATGAGGGAGGCTGTCCAACTCTAACAGGTGGAAGGAAGATGAAGACTGAGCTAATTCCTTTACAAATTAGGTATAGTTTATTATTTTTTTTTTGAGCAAATTAGGTATAGTTTATTATTAGTTTAGTTCTGTGACTGCCAAAAAAACACTTTATTCCTGCTGAATTTTCCTTTCCTTCTTGGCTGTTAATTTCATTTCAGTGTGTTCTCTCCTACTAATTATCTCTGTTTCCCTTATTATCACTGTGTTCTGTTTCTCTATTAACCACTCGCACTTCATGTTTATGGAGTACTAACAGAGGGTTGATCCTTATTGCATCATAATTATCTGATTCCTGTTTAGAGTGTGAGGATACATGGTCTAAAGTACAAGACAATGGTTATTGCTCGTCCCTTTAAATTTTAATCTAGTTTCTTCCGACTCATTTGACTTATGTTATATTCAAGTGAGTCGGGAGTTGAATGATACACTGCATGCGGTTAGAAGTTCGAGTGAGAGTGCACTCAGGGGAGGTATGTTTTCGTTCATTCTTCATGGAGAAAGTGGATGGTTTGTGTGCTTTGAGAGGCTTTTGAGCATGCTTACTAATCACACTTTAAACAGTGCAAGAATATTAGTGGAATGGTATATAATCCGATCATTGAGTGAGAATAAAATATAATTTAGTAAACACTGACAAGAATCACTAACTTCAACCTTTGGATTAACCATTATCTATCTAACATTTTTTTCATTTCATTTTATTTTATTCTACTTCATTTATTCTTTCACTTTAATTTTTTAATTCACAAACATCAATACCCATTCCTTTTCTTGTTTTATTTATAATAAAAATCCAAGAATAAAACGAGGGACACACACATGATGAACGACTGATTGAGTGATCCCTTTGAGACACAACCTGTGGTCATTCTCTATGCTGCATTTTCACTGGATTTGAATTTTATTAACAATTACCCGTGACAAGACGTGCATAAATTTGGCACTGTTTCCGGGGAGAGTCATTTGATTAGTTATCTTTGCATCACTCTGTACATACCACTTTCTTTATTTGTTTTTTTGGTTATTCATTATTTTCCCTTTTTTTTTCATTGAACCGGGTTAAGTATCAAGTGCGATCAATTTCTTTTATAATTGGATTTTTTTTTATCTTGTTAATGAAAGTAGATAAACTCACAACAATGTTCAAAGACCCATCTTTGAACCAACATTTTAACCATTCTTCCATTTTCTCGCAAGTGGTTGACCACCAAGAAGTTAAATGGGTGCTTGAGTCGCAACAACCCCTAGTGTACACAAGTGGATGGGAGGAAAGATGCTACTACACCAATGAGAATTATCAATAAGAAAATCAATTGCCCCCTGCCACCAAGAAGAGGCGCTGTACAACATTAAGCTACTCTTGGACTTGGCCATGTACAATGATAACCAACGAGAGATCGAGGAGTTGAAGAAAATGGAAATAATGACGGCCATACTCTGAGCTTTTATAGCGCAAGGACCACAACAACAAGAGGATAATAAACCTCTTATATTGGTCTTTTCTAATGAGGACATCTAAGGGGTTAAGGGATAAATTATATTACAAAGGATCGGGAAAGGAGAACTACAAAACTACAAATAAACACGCAAACACACATGCAGTAAGCTGGGGAGACACGAACCTGAGACCTCCCTGATACCCCATTGGACCATTTGCCACTAGGCTAGTCCCTGAGGGCAGGAATAAATTGTAAATCCTTTATGCCCTCACATTTTCAATCTCTTTCCCAAGGCCCCACAAGAAGAGAAACCAATACCAATTGAAAATCTCAAGGGAGTTTACCCTACTTTAGATTCATTTTTATTTGATTATTATCAAACTGAAATGGCCACTAAATCACTTTATTTTGACTTTACAGAATTAACACCATCCTTAGCCCTAGAGTAGAGTAAGGATGAAGAGATACCCACTCTCGAGGAGGCAGTGATGTTTGAAGAAGAGATTCCAGTGATGTTTGAAGAAGAGCAAGAGCTCGGTTGAACAACTAAATAGAGTAGATCTTTCTTTGAATTCCATTTGATTTGATTCTTAATTACTTAAATTTCCTTTTAACCCTATTTGTTTTCATTGTACATAATTGATCGATCCATTTATAGTCTTGGAGACTGAAAAAGAAGAAGAAAATCCATCATCAAGGAAAATATGGAGTTTGTAAATTTTAAAGAACCCAAGGCACCTGTGGTGAAGCCATTACTTTCCCAAAAACAACAAGGACATCAACTAGAGGAGGATACAATAATGAAAAGGGAGCGCCTCTTCTTTCTCTTTCCCCCTCTTTACTTTTATTTTCTCATTTATTCAGAAGTTGGGATATTTTTCTCTTATTACGAGGTTCTCCAAACTCATGTCCACTCATAGACATCAGGAAAAGATACATGTGGTTATTCTTATTAAGGAAACCCCACACGCCTTCCATAGTATACCTTCTATTCTTGCAGGGAGGTAATTTTATATATTTTTTGCATTTAGTTTTAGTTTCTTTAGTTCTATTTTCATTTAATAGTTTAGATTTTCTTGTTTTTCTTATTTAAAATCTGAACCATCCCATTAAATTTCATTTAGGATATAGAGAAATATCAGTGTGGGGTGTAGAGACTTGAGTTTTTTTTGGGTTTTGTAATTTGATCAGAAATTTGATTTTTTTTTGTTTTTGGGTGCTCATGAGGGGTAAAATGGTCATTTTTCCCTAGCAGATGACCTCAGATAATTTTTCTGACCACTTTGTCGGTCACAGAATAAGGCGTCTACCCTATGATTGGGGTTTGGTGGAATTCTGAGACGTTCGAGTTTTGACAGAACATTTAATATTTAAATAATTAAATATTAAATTATTCACGTGGGTTCGGGTGGTGATATCTTCTGAATAGAGTGTCAGATTGAGATTTCAACTCCGTGGTTGAGTCTAGAATGAGGGGTTTTGCCTAGCGAGGTATAAACCTACTTTGGGTTCTGGGACTCGAGACGAGTATTAAAATGGGCAATTAATTAATTAAATAATTAATTAAATTAATTAAGAGTCCCCCCCATTGGGCTTCCCACGCATAACAGGAAAGGGGGAGGGCTTATCCCTGCATGTGATCGCCAAACCAAGAGGGAAGGGAGAGGGAGATGCCGCTGTACTTCGTCCATTGCGGAGATTGGGATCAGATTAGGGTGCAACAGCTTTCGAGAGCAGATTTGGACCCAAAGCTTTGACGTTTACGCCACGAGGTAGGCCGGTTTTTAAGTTTTATGCCCCGATCCTTGTAGTTTAGTCGTTTTAATGTTTTAAAGCCTTTTTATGTTGTGGGGCGTTGGTCGCGGTGTCAAGTCCTCAAACCGTTTTCTCTTGTATCGTGTGTAATATAATGGACCCACCTTTAAATTCCTTTTATGACTGTTAAGGACCCCATGGGGGTTGATCTGTACCTAATCGAAGAAAAACGAGGGTTTCAGGAGGTTTGTAGGGGTTTTCGATTCGGAAAACCCGACTACACGATGCATGGTTTTAAGAACACACGCCGTGTATTCTTCCAAGTTCGGGGAAGAAGAGAAGAAGATAACTACACGACGTGTAGTCTAGTGGACACGTCGTGTAGTGGCACTCGTCGTATGGTTAACTACATGGCCATATGACCTATGTAAGGGCGGCATGGCCGTGTAGGGTGCACGACCAGACCCCGCGTGGGTTACACGCCATGTAGGAAGACACAACTAGGCAGAGACACATGGCCAGACCATATGTGGTGCATGGGTTGGGACCTCGTGTAGGGTACACACAATGTGCTTGACTTGCACACCGTGTACTTGGATTTTACACGCCAAATTCGTACACACCCATGTGGGGCAATGTGAGCACACACCGTGTATTCGGACATACACGCCGTATGTTTCCCTTTCGTTACCCTTTTTCGCGGTTTCAGGTGTTTTGTGCCCCAAAGTCAAAATTGGACTTCTGAGTAGTCCATTCTGAGCGTTTTTTGCATAGATCGTGATGGTAGAATCCCTTAGGCGTATAGAGGCTGTCTGTATGGTGTTTTGGACCAATAAAGTTTAGTATGAGGATTTCCTCAAGGCTCGGATTCAAAATCCTATAGTAGATTTGGTTGTGAGCTACGATGCTCGGGTGAGGGTTGTGAGCTTGGAGATTGGTCTGACATGAGCATTCCATGGCGATCTGTTTGAGGTTCCTTGGATGGATCCCAGAAGGTGGGATCGAGTAGTTACTATGGGGGGATATTGGTTTGTCCTTGTGCATTGGGACCAGTTGCTTGAGGTTAAAGTGGTTGAGGTTTAGATCTTATGTTTGAGGATTTGAGTGGTTGGAGTCTTCGGGCTTGGATGACATCGTAGGATGGCGATTACAGGTGGGCGCCATTGTGCTGTTGAGTTGAGTCTGAGGGAATGTTGTGGATGCCTCTAGTGGGCTGGTTTCTGATCGAGTGATCATTGGATGTCTCGTTGGTGCGTTGTTGATCGAGGATCAGTTGGAGGCCTTTGAGGGCTGCTTGAGGATGTTTCTTGTGATGGGCTTGGCCCAAGTCTTTATATGAGATAGAGGAAACCCCTCGTGGGGTGTTTTACGCTTGTTGTGGCCCTTGGGACATTTGAGGATTTTTTGATGGGCATGGGTGTTCGACCAGCCCGTTGTTATGTTTTCTCTGGGTTGTGGATGTTGAGACTTGGTTTATGCCTACATGGGTGTTGTGATACGGTTATGTTGCCACGTTTTGGAGCCTGGTTTACTAGTAAGGCCACGAGGGCTAAGAGAGTTGGACTGACAATCCACATGTATGGTTTCAGATATCCGTAATTGAGAATATTAGACAAGACACTTCATATCGGTACTGATAGTTTGTTCATGTATGAGTGCTGGATCGAGGTTCTGGGCATGTTGTTTTATATTGTTGAGTATAGTGAATGTGATGTCACATATATGTGGTTAGATGTTGGACCGATGCTTCAGGCATGGATAATATACTATATGGATTAGGTGTTAGACTGAGGCTCTAAACATAGATAATATACTTTGTTGTTTACGTGCTGGACTGATGCTCTTGGCAATGATGATATACTGACTAGGATGGATGGTGAACTGATGCTCTACATCCATGGGTTAGGTGCCAAACTGATGCTTCAAGCATGACTGATTTGATATATGCTTTAGGTGCCAAACTGATGCTCCAGGCACAATTGTTTTGATATGTGGGTTAGGTGCCAGACTGATGCTCTAGGAACGATTGATTTGATACATGGTTTAGGTGCCAGACTGATGTTTCAGGCACTATTTTTTATGAGATCTGAGATTGATGTTAGACTGACGGTCTATGCTTGGTAGTACCTTTGTGCGGTAACTGGGACAGATGCATCGAGGTGCCAAGTATGAGATAATGCTTGGATCACGAGGACATGGTGGGAGATAACTTAGATTAGTATCCTGGATGATAGGACTATCGTATGCTGGGTCCCCAGAATTGTCAGGTTTGGTTGCTGCTGCCATGGATATAGAGCACACAAGCTATTTGGGATGCATGGTCATTTAGACGTGCTCAGAGACACTCCATCATTGGCCGAAGCAGATATGATCGATCGAGGTCTTGGACCTATGGATTAACGGTTGTTTTATTTATATTTATTTTCAGTTATGTTCAGCTAGGCTTTACATATTGCATGAGCATACACTTATGAAAGAAGATTACAGGTCCACCGTTGCAAGTGACCTACTGAGATTTATTTCTCACCCCATGTACATGAACCTCAGTGTGTTATGTTTGCTTTCAAGTTGAGCACAGATGCACGATGGATCGGGCTGAGGCCTAGGATTACATGTTTGTGCATGATACTTGTGTGGTGTCGACTGGTCGGGTCGGAGCAGCTTGACAGGGTACTGGAGGCCAGGTATGTGATATGGCCTGAAGTTGAAAGCAGGGCCTAATGTATTTATTTTTCAGTTTATTTTGTTTATGTGATTGGCCTAGTGGACGATCAATGTTGTATGTATGACATGGTTGTTCAGGCCTTTACTATATTTCATTTTATTACAACATGTATCAGTTTCAGTTTATTTATTATTCCGCATTCTCTGATGTGTATGATGTTTGGTTATTTACTTCTGGTTGTGCACTCTGACACGAGGGTATAATCTTTTCATAGTTCCACCTTAGACCCCCACTGTTAGTTCGCAGCCTTTGGCGTACATGGAGGCGCGATTGAGGTATTGTGACAAACCAGCTCAGGGCACCGATTTAGTGGAATTCAGGATGAGATGTTACAAAGTGGTATCAGAGGAGTTACTTTCTTATTATTTTACTATTTTGGGTTTGGTAGACTTGAGATATAGGAATCTGTCGGATCTTGAGATGGATATCGGGTTGGTGCGTCGCGGACATCTGTTTCGGTTGGAAGTCCAGGTCACCATGGACTGAGATTGATGTTTTGAATTAGCGATGTTACGATTGTTTATGATTTTTGCTTCGAGCGATGCACATATTGTTTGGATTTGATGACTTATGATGGATTTTAGGCTCTTGTCCCCTTGGTAAGAGGCATGTGATTTGGTTTTGACTCTTGGCCTGCAGAGGCAAGAGGCGTCTCATGCATCATGTTAAGCACGTAGGATCCACATGTTATAGGTATGCTAGTGTGTGATTTTATATATTTCTTTCCGATGATAGGTTTTGTGGATCTGCGGTGTGGTGCTCGATGATGAGGACGCTGGTGTGGTCCTTGTGTACGGTTTGTGCAATGACCTTGGTGGGGCAGTATGGTATAAGTGTAGGACTGTTGGACCTCTTGTGGACAGTTTTTGTTCGGGATCGGTTGCATGTCCATGTCCTCCATGGAGCGCTATGATGTGTAGATGCTTGGAGAGGACATATGCCCTAGTTGTGGGTAGTTGGTTAGTATACGAAACCTTTATGGCGCGAGACCCTAGATGAGGGTGTTTTATTTTTCTGATGTCGTGTGATGATGAGACAGGTGCATGTTGATGTCCCGTGAGTTGTGGTCTTCTATGAGTTGGCATAGACCCTAGGTGGTTGGACCTCGAAACTTGATGTGAGGCTTGTTCGGTAGGGCTAGGTAGGAAAACCTAGTGGCCTTTTTGACGTGTCTCCAGATTAGGGAGTCATAGTCGTTTGACTTTGGAGGGGTGGCCCATGAGAGGGGTCGGTCGAGTTACAAGTGCTTTTTGGGTACTTGAGGCACAATTGAATGCTTTGGACTTTTGAAAATAGTGCACGAAGGGTGCGACTGAGTGTGAGGTTTAGGCTCGTTGGAACCTTTTGTTTTTGAGAAGATGTGCTTGTGTGCCAGTGTTTCCGCCTTGTGGTCGGTTTCGAGAGGAGTAGGTTCGTTCAGATGCCTAGCCTAGGAAATGGTTGTGCAGGACAGTTGTGCCTGGTGGTTTTGAGTTGGATCAGGAGCACATGAAGTGGTCGAGTTTGCGTGGTTAAGGCTTCCAAGATGAGTTTTCATGAGACGTGACTCGCTGGAGTTGAAGAAGGTTTTGTGGCTGGATTACACGAGGATGTGTAATAGTTATGTGATATAGGAATCTTGGAGACGTGAGCGTTGGTGATGCGCTGTATCGTTTGGCTTGTGGATCTGACATTACAGGAGTGTACGTCCGAGGTGCTTCAGTTGGGTAGGCAGTCGTGAGTGGGTTGAGAATCAGTGCGGGTGTGATGAGAGGCCTGTGGGCATGGTGACCCGAGGCCCTTGGGATAGAACTGTGATGTTTTAGAATGGATGAGGTTGTGGTGGTATTCATCAACGAAATCTTAGTATACTCGCAGTTTAGAGAAGATCATTCCCAATATCTTGACATCGTCCTAAGTATGCTAAGAGAGCATCGACTTTATGCCATGCTATAGAGATGTTTCCTTAGGTTGACAGGGGGCCTCCTGGGAGGTTGCGCTCATGGAGCGGTGTGTGTGAAGTCGTATGGTGGGGAGAGCACCATCGACTACCTTTGAGTGAGGTCCCTGAGACAGATCAGATATCGACAAATACCATGGGCATCGTTCTCGGATGTCAGAAACAGACGATAGTAGATATTTTGTTTTGTCACTCTGGTGGGGGTGAGATGACCATGTCTAGTTCCAAGGTTTGGTTGAGATTGAGGCATGGGCCATGGAAAACATGTTTGGTTGTGAGGCGACAATAATGATACTCCTATGGTGGGGACTGTAACAATCCATGCACTTATAAAATAATTTCTTTTCATTCTGGAATTAAAAAGTTAAATTCATTATAAACGTATTATGAAATAAGTGGTATTTATAGAAATTAAGGAATCTATACTAATAGAATAGTAACATCACATATGAGAGTATAAATAACATTTATGTATCTTATAAGTGAAATCATGATATATTTATACTATGGAATAAGTAAATAAATGTTTTGGAAATGATAAATTAAGTGTTGGTATTTTTGTAAGTCATAAATATTTAATTACAATTTTATAATTAATATAATGAATTTAAAAATATTTTCATAAAATAGATTCATAAATTGATATTTTGTTGTCTTATGATTATAAGATAATTTTATGAGACCTTAATTAAAATTTCAAAGTGTCATAAAATCAGTTAAAATTTTAAAATCAGTATTTTTTTTGAATAAATGATGATTTTAATTAAAAATTAAATTTCTCATATTTATAAAATTATTTTCATAAAATGGAGTTCATTTTTGAATTCTACACGTCGAAAAATGATTAGGGTGGATTCTTGGGATTTTTCTAAAATACTTGAATTGTTTATGAATAGTAAAATACGATAATTTACGGTATATATACATTATAAGTTACATACACTATTTCTTGAGTCATCGTTGATGTAATCACTATAATCTCAAACTCCTCTTTGTTATTTTAATATATTTAGTGATAATGCTCAAACTATTCATAACCTTGAGTCAAATTTATAAACTAATGAATATAATAATGAGAAGACACTCATCTGCTCCCCTATAAATATCACTTTTCACCACCTCTTCTCCTCATACCTCAAAACCTTGTAGGTTGTTTAATTTCTACCCAATTCCCTTCCCAAGCCTCTTTCCCACATCCAAGACCTTCTAGTCTCACCAAAAGACCAAAACCAAGGGTCTTAAGGAGATTCTCAACAAGAAGAATTCAAGAAGTAAAATGCTCTTTCATTTTCCTTTTAATTTCTTTTCCTTTTAATTTCTTTTCTTTTTAATTTATTTTATTTTCTTATCTTCTCTTCACCTCCCATTATCCAAGTGGCGTGAAAACTTTAGTATCTTATATATACTGGAATGTTATCATGTTGATGGAAGAATTCACCATCAAACTTCTCCGCTCCCTTTTATTCTAAAAATGAGAATATCGTCCGTGATGCGTCGATTTACCGCCATTGTGGATGATATACTTTCATTTTCCATTATCGCCTTCAAGGTTGATCATAAAACCCTTATTATAGTTAAATCAGATTTTATTATACATATTATAAGTTATATAAGGTTCTGGAACCAATATATAAACATGATATTAAATAAAATGATATAAGTTCGCGATGGTCGTAAAAACTGCCAAAATAAATTAAATCATTTTCATTAATGTTTTATCTAATGAATCATCCTCATATCAGAAAACAAAATGATATATGGTATCATTTAAAATTCTCAAAACATATTAATACCATTTCATTCTACTTCTGGAGTTTTGCTTCCATTCGACAAGAAAACCCATAATGAACCAACCATGAAAACCATGAAAAGAACGCAATGAAACAATGAAAATAACAAAATATTATCTATAAATGATTAGAAAGATATTATAAAAAGATCATATAAGGTATTATAAATATGAATATAGTTTTTTAATATATTAATAACACTCTTTAAACCATTATAACGGAGGTTTGAACACGTTTGAAGTAAGACGAACCCGAGGTAAGAGACTTTCCTTTAAAAATCCTCTTAAATTTCCATTTTTTATAAAATTCAAAAGGAATGTTTTCATAATATTCTTGTTTTATGATTATGTTCTGGTTCTTTTGCATTGTTTATGATGAATGGTGAAACCTATATCTCCCTCCAATGCATTGGGTATGTTTATATTGGAGGTTGACTGTATAGTTACTTCAAGTGTAACTGTGATGATTACACCATAAGGTAGCTGTGAGGGTTACATTTTAAGGTAGTTGTGAGGGTTACAAATCATATGGTAGCCTCGAGGGTTACAATCTTAAGTAATGTCCCACGTTACCTTTATGGTTTTATTTATGTTTTCTATGTTTTATGGAGATCTATTGTTTTCAAAAAGTATATGATACTTAATGGGTGAGAAGTATATATTTGTGAAAATATTTTCATATGTTTATAAGTATTAATGGACTAATGGTTATTTTATTTTTATGTTCCTTATTGAGTTTTTTGTGCTCATCTCAAGTTTTAATATGTTTTTCACAGGGTTTAAGGACGATTAATAGAAAATTAGAAGGCAAGCTAAATATTTTAAAGATTTTTCATGAAAAGATTTCTTGTTTTATTATTATTTTTTGTATTATGGAAGAAATGGAAACTGTTTTAGTAGTACCCACTTTGTATGCTTGTGGGTTGATATGTATAAATTATGTAATAATTCTCTAAAACTCTAATATGAAAAGGTCTTTGGGAATATAAGAAAGTGGATTCTAAAAGAATTTACTAGATTATGTAATGTTTAAGGCCAAGTCCTTATAGTTGGTATCAGAGCACATTTTAAATAACTTTAGGGGTCAGGATAATGTTAATAGAATACCATAAATGATTTTTACCTTATGGTTATGTTGAAATGATATATCATTTAAAGATTGGATTCATCTAAGATATGTCTGTTCAGAATGATTTTTCACAGAAGAAATAGGGAAACTGAAGTTGGAATGTACAAAGAGGATGACATCTTTCTGAATCTACAACCTGAAATGGTGAGAATTGGAACCAAGCAGTTTGTGACAGTGATGGCTCAGTTGACGCAGATTATAAATGGTGGAGACATCCATGCAAGAGAACAACCAGTGCTACCACAAAGGAACATGACGATAATGAAACATTTTATGAGGCAACACTCTCCTGCTTTCAGTGGATATTCTGGCCAAGTGGTGGTTGAAGGGTGGATTAAAGTCCTTGAAAAGATATTTGATGTTATGGGGTGTTCAGATGATCAAAAAGTTAGTTTTTCTATTTATTGTATTGAAGGTGAAGCCGACTAATGACGGTCAATGGTCAAGAATATCAGAGATAGCGAGGGGATTGCTGCCTTGGCATGAGATGAATTTAAGAATCTGTTTCGTGAAAAGTATTTTCCTAAGGTGGTTCAACTTAGGATAAAAAAACAATCCCTTGAATTGAAACAAAAGGAGGATGATTCAGTGGCCGTGTATGTAGCAAACTTCACTCGATTGACAAGATACACTCCAAATCTTATTCGAGATCTTGATAGTAAAATTAATCATTTTTACTCAGGATTGAAGCCAATATATCAAAGGGCATTAGTCTCTAGTGAATTCAAAAGTTATGAGAAACTTGTTCGATGTGTTGAGAGGGTAGAAATGAAGTTTTCTGATGATCACATGTACTTTGACAATAAGTAAAAGAAGAGGTCCAAATGGTAAACAATGGGTAAGAATCAATTAAATAAATCTGAAGGTAAGAAAGTCCAGTTTCCAGTTTATGGAAAGTGTGGTAAAAAGAACCCTGGGGAATGCCTTAACAAATCAGGGAAGTGTTTTTAATGTGGTAAGTTTGGATATATGGTCTGAGATTGTAATGAAAATGATCTTAAGTTTAATTTTGATAAGCAAACCACAAAGTGTTTCAAATGTGGTGAGATGAGATATTATGCAAAGACCTATCCAAAGAAAGATCTGAATGATGAAAAAGAATTATATTATAAGTAGAAAAGTGCAATGAAATCCTTTGCGACTACTTCAACAGATGTTGGGCCATCCAATGAAGTGATATTAGATACTTTGTTTACTCAGATTTTGCTAATATTTTGTTTGATACGGGGTCTACATATTCCTTTAAATATGAGATTTTTTTTGGTAAATTGGAAATTTCACCTCAAGAAATGAAACCAGAACTTATGGTTAAAACACTAGGGGAAAATATTAAAGTAAAAAGGCATTATAAGAATCTTCATGTTGTTTTCTGTGGAAAGTCATTACATGCAAACCTTATTGTTTTGTCCTCAGTGGAGTTTAATGTTATTTTGGACATGGATTCACTTTCTGTTTATCATGCTATGATTTATTGTAGAGTTAAAGAAGTCCCTTTTCAGAAAGAGTTTCAGTTTGTATATAAGAATGAACACATACCATTGATAACATATCAGGAAGCCAAGAAATTGTTAAAAGATGGAAATGAAAGTTATCTTGTACATAATGTTGAAAACAAGGGAACTGTTCAGATTAATGATGTGTCAATGGTAAATGAAAACATGAATGTTTTTCCTGATGAGTTGCCCAGTGTTATACTTGGTCGGGAAGTTGAATTTACTATTGACTTAGTTCTTGATGCTAAGCCAATTTCAAAACCCCCTTATCAAATGGCTCAAGTAGAACTTCTAGAACTGAAAAAGCAGTTGCAAGAGTTTCTTGATAATGGATTCATTCATCCCAGCACTTCACCTTGGGTTGCTCTTGTTTTGTTTGTTAAAAAGAAAGATGGTTCCATGAGGCTTTTTCTTGGTTATAGAGATTTGAACAACATTACTGTTAAGAATAAGTATCCATTGCATTATATCGATGACTTGTTTGATCAGCTCCATGAAGCTCAGTATTTTTCCAAGATTGACTTGAGATCTGGGTACCATCAGCTGAAGGTGAAGGATAGTGACATTCCAAAAACAATTTTCCGTACTAGATATGAGCATTATGAGTTTGTTGTTATGCCCTTTGGTTTGAAAAATGCTCTTATTGTATTTATAGATATTATGAATATGATCTTTCGTGAATATTTGGATATGTTTGTCATTTTTATTGATGATATTTTGGTTTATTCAAAAAGTTATGAGGATCATGAAAAACATCTAAGTATTGTCCTATAGACCCTTAAAGAAAAGAAGTTATATGGGAAATTTAGCGAATGCAATTTTTTGGTTGCAACATTTTTTTTTCTTGGGCACATTGTAAATAAAGATGACATAACAGTTGATCCCGCCAAAAAAAAGTGGTTGACTAATTACCAAGACCTACAAATGTTACTGAGATTCGTAGTTTTCTTGGATTAACAGACTATTATCGACGATTTGTTAAAAACTTTGCACGGTTATCTAGCCCGCTAACTAAGTTAATACGAAAAGGGTTAAATTTATTTGGACAGAAGAATGTGATGTTTGTTTTCAGGAACTGAAGAGAAGATTGGTGAATGATCATGTTTTGACTCTACCTTCCAAAAATGGTGATTTTGTCATCTACATTGATGCTTCATTGAAGAGACTTGGTTGTGTTTTGATGCAGAATGATCAGGTAATTGCTTATACTTCAAGACAACTGAAACCTCATGAGTTAAATTATATCACGCATGCTTTGGAATTAGCAACTGTGATTTTTTGCTTTAAAAATTTGGAGACATCATTTATATGGAGCCAAATGTGAAATATATACTAGCCATAAAAGTTTGAAGTATATATTTACTCAAAATGAATTGAACATGAGGCAGAGAAGATGACTGGAACTGGTAAAAGATTATGATTGCACAATTACCATCCTGAAAAAGCAAAAAAAGTGGCGGATGACTTGAGTGAAAAACATCATGCTACATTAACTATGTTACGTTTGGAACATAACCCATTGATTAATGATTTGATGAATTTTGGCTTGAAAGTTATTGGTGCATGAAATTCCTTTAATTTGTTTTATGTGTCAGTGAAGTTGTCTCTCTTAGAAAGAATTAAGCAAGCGCAGAAGGAAGACTGTGAGTTATAGAAAAAGGTAGAATTGGTTAAGGAAGATAAATTGTCTGAATTTAATGTTGATAAAGATTGTGTCTTGAGATTTGGAAAGAGATTATGTATGCCTTGTGATTCTCAGCTGAAGAATGAATTGTTAAGTGAAGCTCATTGTTCTCCGTTTTCAGTTCATCCTGGAAACACTAAGATGTATAGAGAACTTCGGGAGTATTACTGGTAGGATAAAATGAAAAAAGATATTGCTGATTTTGTCATGCAATATTTGACTTGTCAACAGGTTAAAGTAGAGCAACAATTACCAAAGAGGATGCTTCAGTATTTGCCAGTGCCAAAGTGGAAATAGGAAAATATATCCATTGAATTCGTGGTGGGACTACCAAAGACTTATTGAGGCAACAATGCGATTTGAGTTATTGTTGATCGATTGACTAAATATGATCATTTTATTCTTATTTGAGATACTCTTTCTCTAGATAAACTTTCTCGGCTGTACCACAAAGAGAATGTAAGGTTATATGGAGTTCCTCTATCTATTGTATCTGACCGTGATCCCAGGTTCACCTCCAACTTTTGGAAAGACATTCAAAACTCTTTGGGAACTGAATTAAATTTTAGCACAACCTTTCATCCACAATCAGATGGACAG
Organism: Viscum album; assembly: GCA_963277665.1. NCBI lineage: Eukaryota > Viridiplantae > Streptophyta > Magnoliopsida > Santalales > Viscaceae > Viscum > Viscum album. Next base: position 20,668,098 of record OY728142.1, read on the forward strand.
TTAGAATGAACAATTCAGACATTGGAGGATACACTTTGAGCTTGTTCAATGGATTACAAGAGAAGTTGGGATCAACATCTTTCTTTAGTTGAGTTTCTTATAATTATAATTTTCATTCCAGTATACAGATGACACCTTTTGAGACATTATGTGGGAAATGATGTCAAACTCCAACATTTTGGGATAAAGTTGGGTAAAAGAAGTTGATAAGACCAGAATTAGTAAAGGAAGTGGCTGAGAAAGTGAAGATGATCTAGCAACACATAAGGACAACTCATAGCAGGCAGAAAAGTTATGCAGATAATAGGAGGAAAGACTTTTCTTTTAAGGTAGGTGATCATGTTTTCCTTAAAATCACTCCATGGAAAAGTGTAATGCATTTTGGTAAGAAAGGAAAGCCAAGTCCACGGTTCATTGAACCTTTGAAATATTGGATAAAGTTGGACCAGTTGCCTACTGAGTAGCTTTGCCTATGAGTTTATCTCAGGTATACAATGTTTTTCATGTTTCGATGTTGAGAAAGTATGTGTCAGATTCATCTCATGTTTTGAGCCCAGAAGTAGTTCAGCTGGAAGAGAATCTTTCTTATGAAAAGAAACCAGTTTAGATTATTAATTGTAGAGAGCAAATATTGCGAAATAAGGTAATTCATCAGGTTAAGGTTTTGTGGAGAAATCACATGGTTGAAGAAGCAACATGAGAATCTGAAAATGCCATGAGTGAAATGTATCCTCACTTGTTTAATAAGCAAATAAAAATTATGAGGATGCAATTTCCATAAGGCGGGGAGAATATAACAAACCAGATACTTATAAAATAATTTCTTTTCATTCTGGAATTAAATAGTTAAATTCATTATAAATGTATAATAAAATAAGTGATATTTATAAAAATTAAGAAATCTATACTAATAGAATAGTAACCTCACATATGAGAGTATCAATAAAGTTTATGTATCTTATAAGTGAAATCATGATATATTTATATCATGAATTAAGTAAATAAATGTTTTGGAAATGATAAATTAAGTGTTGGTATTTTTTAAGTCATAAATATTTAATTTCAATTTTATAATTAATATAATGATTTAAAAGAAAATATATTTTCATAAAATGGGTTCATAAATTAATATTTTGTTGTCTTATGATTATAAGATAATTTTATGAGACCTTAATTAATTTTTCAAAGTTCCATAAAACCAGTTATAATTTTAAAATTTGTATTTTTTTCGAATGAATGAAGATTTTAATTAAAAATTAAATTTCTCATATTTATAAAATTATTTTCATAAAATGATGTTTTTTTTAATTCTACATGCCGAAAAATGGTTAGGGTAAATTTTTGAGATTTTTCTAAAATACTTGAATTTTTTGTGAATAGTAAAACATGATAATTTATAGTATATATACATTATAAGTTAAATACATTATTCCTTGATTCATCACTGATGCAATCACCATAATCTCGAACCCCATTCACTATTTTAATATATTTAGAGATAATGTTCAAACTATTCATAATCTTGAGTCAAATTAATAAGCTAATGAACATAATAATGAGAAAACTCCCATCTCATCCCTTATAAATACCACTTGCTACCACCTTTTCTCCTCACATCTCAAAGCCTTGTAGTTTGTTTAATTTGTATCCAATTCCCTTTCCAAGCCTCTTCCCCACGTCCCAGACTTGCTGGTCTCACCAAAAGTCCAAAACCAAGAGCCTTAAAGAGGTTCTTAACAAGAAGAATTCAAAAGGTACAATCCTCTTTTATTTTCTTTTATTTTCTTTTTAATTTCTTTTAATTTCTTATTTTCTCTTCACCCCCATATCCAAGTGGCATGAAAACTATAGTATCCTATATATAGTTTAATGTTATCCTGTTGATGGAAAAATTCATCATCAAACTCCTCTGCTCCCATTTATTCTAAAAATGAGAACATTATCCATGATATGTCGATTTACCGTCAGCGTGGACAATACACTTTCATTTTTATTACCGTCTTCAAGACTGGTCATAAAATCATTATTATGCTTAAATCAGGTTTTATTATACATATTATAAGTTATATAAGGTTCTGGAACCAATATATAAACATGATATTAAATAAAATGATATAAGTTCGCGATGGTCGTAAAAACCGTCAAAATAAATTAAATCATTTTCATTAATGTTATATTTAATGAATTGTCCTCATATTAGAAAAAATGATATATGATATCATTTAAAGTTCTGGAAACACATTAATTTCATTTCATTCCACTTCTAAAGTTTTGATTCCATTTGACAAGAAAATCCATAATGAACCAACCATGGAAACCATGAAAAGAACGCACTCGAAACAATGAAAATAACAAAATATTATCAATAAATGGATGGAAAGATGTTATAAAAAGATCATATAAGGTATTATAAATATTAATATAGTTCTTTAATATATTAATAACACTCTTTAAACCATTTTACAGGAGGTTTGTACATGTTTAAAGTAAGAAGAACTTGAGGTAAGAGACTTCCCTTAAAAAATCCTCTTAAATTTCTATTTTTTTTATAAAATTCAAAAGGAATATTTTTATAATATTTTTGTTTTATTGTTATGTTTTGATTCTTGGGCATTGTTTATGATGACTGGTGAGACCTATATTTCTCTCCAATACATTGGGTATGTTTATGTTGGAGGTCTATCGTATGGTTACTCCAAGTGTAACTGTGATGGTTACACCATAAGGTAGTCGCGAGAGTTACATCATGAGGTAGTCACAAGAGTTACATTGTAAGGTAGCCGTGAGGGTTACAAATCATATGATAGCCACAAGGGTTACAATCTTAAGTAAGTAATGCCTCAGGTTACCTTTATGGTTTTATTTATGTTTTCTATGTTTTATGGAAATCTCTTGTTTTCACAAAGTATATAATGCTTTATGGGTGAGAAGTATGTCTTCGTGAAAATAATTTCATATGTTTATAAGTATTCATGGACCAATAGTTCTTTTCTTTTTTATGTCTCTTACTTAGTTTTTTGTGCTTATCCCATGTTCTATAATGTTTTCACAGGGTTTAAGGATGGTTAAGAGAAAAGAAGAAGCCAATGTGAATACTATGAAGATTTTTCATGATTCATGTTTTATTAAAAACTTTTGTATTATGGAAGAAATGAAAACTATTTTAGTAGTACCCACTTTGTATGCTTGTGGGTTGGAATGAATGAATTATGTCATAATTCTTTAAAACTCTAAACTGAAAAGATCTTTGGGAATGTAAGAAAGTTGATTCTAAAAGAATTTACTAGATTATGTAATGTTTAAGGTCAGTTCCTTATAGGGACTACCCGATCGGTCATGGTGTTATGACCCCTGTGTGAATAAGATCGAGGATGTTGTGAGGACCTCTTCAAGCGGGTTGGTGGATCATTGATGATGTGTTTTGAAAGGCGACTCTGATGATGAGAAGCGTCGTGGATCAGAATTGGTAGATGTGGGTTGAGTTCTATGGTGGGGAGCACCATGAGTATGATTATGAGTTTTAAATGACGCCGTAATGTATCAGGATAGACAGGTGTGGTCAGACACCATTCTAGTGGTTTGTTGGTGGTGGAAAGTGGTGGCTTGGTCTTTGATGACTTGCACATCCTATCATAGGAGTTGTGTAGAGAAACTCGGTTGGCGTCTCCGAGTGGAACACAACGAGTTAAGCTTTGGTTGACGATCAAGGTGGGTTGGGATGTGTGGTTGGAAGGACACTGAGGCTTCTCGAGGATGAGAATGTTTATGGTGAGGAGGTTGTAGAGACCAAAGTTTTTCTGGCTTTTAAAATTTGCGCAAAAATTTGAATTTTTTATTTTCAGGGGCTCATGAGGGGTAAAATATTCATTTTCCCCTAGCAGATGATCTCATATATTTTCTCTGACCACCCCATTGGTCCTGAAATAAAGTGTTTTAATCTTGGACAAGAGTTTGGGGGAATTACGAGCCATTCAAGTTTTTACGGAATATTTAATATTTAATTAATTAAATATTAAATTATTCATGTGGGTTTGGGTGGTAATATCTTCTGAACGGAGTGTCGGATTGAGATTCCTACTCCGCAGTTGAGTCCAGAATAGGGGGTTTTTCCAATGCGAGGTATAAACCTACTTCGGGTTTTGAGACTCAGATTGGGTATTAAAATAGTCAATTAATTAACTAACTAACTAACTAATTAATTAAATTAATTAAAAAGAGCCCCCCATTTGGCTTCCCATGCACGACAGGAAAGGGGGAGGGCTTTTCCCTGCGCGCTATGGTCGAACCATGTGTGAAGGGGGAGGGAGATGCCGCTGGACTTCATCCATGGTAGAGATCCGAACCAGATTGAGGCGTAGTAGCTTCCGGGAGCAGATTTGGACAGAAATCTTTGGCGTTTATGCCCCGAGTTAGGTTATTTTTTAAGTTTTATGCCCCGATTCTCATAGTTTAGTCGTTTTAATGTTTTAAATCCCTTTTATGACTACTAAGGAATCAATGTGGGTTGATCTATACCTAATCGGGGAAATATAGGGGTTTCAAGAGGTTTTTAGGGGTTTCTAATTCAGAAAACATGACTACATGATGTGTGGTTTTAAGAACACACATCGCGTGTTCTTCCTATTTGGGGAAGAAGAGAAGAAGACGACTGTACGATGTGTAGTCCAGAGGACACACTGTGTACTGGCACTTGACCAGATGATCCATGTAGGGTACACGACCAGATGATCCATGTAGGGTACACAGTCAAACCCTGTGTGGGTTACACGCCGTGTAGGAAGACACGTCCAGACAGAGACACATGACCGGACCTTGTGTGGTACACGGGTAGGGACCCCGTGTAGGTTACATGGCATGTACCTGACTTGCATGTCGTGTACTTGGGTTTTACACACCAAGTTCAGCTGGAGTACACACCCATGCGGGGTAATGTGAGCACACGCCGTGTACTCGGGCATACACATGGTGTGCTGCTCTTTGGTTACCCTTTTTGGGGTTTTTAGGTGTTTGTGCTCCAAAGTCAGAATTGGACTTGTGAGTGAACCATTCTAAGGGGGTTTCTGCATAGACTGCGATAGTGGAATCCCTTAGGCATATAATGGTCTTCTGGATGGTGTTTTGGACCAATATAATTTTGCAGGAGGATTTCCTCAATGTTCAAATTTAGAATCCTCTAGTGGATTGGGTTGTGAGCTATGATGCTTGAGTGAGGGTTGTGAGCTCGGAGATTGGTCTAGCATGAGCGTGCCATGACGATCTGTTTGAGGTTCCTTGGATAGATCCCGGAAGGTGGGATCAAGTAGTCTTTCTGGGTAGATCTTGGTTTGTCCCCACAAAATCAGACTAGTTGCTCGAGGTTAGAGTGGTTGAGGTTTAGATTCTATATTTGAGGATCTGAGTGGTTGGAGTCATCGGGCTTGGTTGAAATTGTAGGATGGCGATTATGACTAGGTGCCATTGTGGTGTTGAGTTGAGCCTAAGGGACTCTTGAGGATGACCCTAGGGGCTGGTTTCTGATCGAGTGATCATTGGATGCTTTGTTGGTGCGTTGTTGATCGAGGTTGGAGGTCTTTGAGGGCCGCTTGAGGATGTTTCTTATGATGGGCTTGACCCGAGTCTTTGTATGAGATAGAGGAAACCCCTCATGGGGTGTTTTATGCTTGCTGTGGTTCTTGGGACATTTGAGGATCTTTTGATGGGCATGGGTGTTCAATCAACTATTGTTATGTTTTCTCTGGGTTGTGGATGTTGAGACTTGGTTTATGCCTACATGGCTACTGTGATATGGTTAGGTTGCCATGTTTTGGAGCCTGGTTTACTAGTAAGGCCACGATGGCTAAGAGAGCTGGACTGAAGATCCACATGTATGGTTTCAGATATCTGTAATTGAGAATGTTGGACAAGACGCTTCATATCGGTACCAATACTTTGTTTATGGTTGAGTGATGGACCGAGGTTTCAGACACATTGTTTTATATTGTTGAGTATAGTGAATTTGACGTCACATGCATGTGATTAGATTCTAGACTAATGTTCCAGGCATGGATAGTATACTATATGGATTAGGTGTTAGACTGAGGCTCTAGACACAGGTAATATACTTTGTTGTTTATGTGCCAAACTGATGCTCTAGGCAATGATGGTATACCAGCTGGGATGGATGGTGGAATGATGCTCCACATCCATGGTTTAGGTGCTGGACTGATGTTCCAGGAATGATTGATTTGATATATGGTTTAAGTTCCAAACTAATGCTCCAAACATGATTGATTTGATATGTGGTTTAAGTGCTAGACTGATGCTCCATGCATGATTGATTTGATATATGGTTTAGGTGATGGACTAATGCTCAAGGCGCTATTGTTTGTGAGATATGAGATTGATGTCAGACCGATGGTCTAGGCTTGGTAGTACCTTTGTGTGGTAACTAGGACATATGTGTCGAGGTTCCAAGAATGAGATAATGTTTGGGTCGTGATGACATGGTAGAGGATGCCTTAGATTAGTATCCCATATGACAGGTCTATCGTAGGATGGGTCACCAGAATTGTCAAGTTTGGTTGCGGCTGCCTTGGATATGGAGCTCGCAGGCTATTTGAGATGCGTGGTCATTGACTAAAACATGTATGGTTGATCAGCCTAGTGGGTGATAGATATTGTATATATGGAATGGCTTTCTGAGCCTTTACTGTATTTCATTTTATTACAACATGTATCAGTTTCAGTTTATTTATTCTTCCACATTCTCTGATGTGTATGATTTTTGGTTATTTAATTTTGGTTGTTCACTCTGATATGATAGTACAGTCTCCTCACAGTTCCACTTTAGACCCCCACTGTTAGTCGGCAGCCTCTGACATATGAGGAGGCGCACTTGAGGTCTTGTGGTGAACCAGCTCGGGGACCAGTTTAGTGGCATTCGGTCCGGGATGTTTTTGATTGAGGGAGAAAAATAACATTCTTCTTTGTTGATTTTCTATTTTCTTTTATTTTTGTTTTTCATTTAATTTATCGAGTTTGTTTTGAAAATATATATAAAGAAAAAAAATTTATTTATTTCATTTTTGTTTAAAAGATGTTTTTATTGGTTTCTATTTTATTTTTAGACTTTCTTTGTTAAGTTCCCAATTGGATTTTAATGAAGAGAGTTGTATTTTTTTATCAATATATCAATGTGAAGTGAAGTCAATATATGTTGTAGTTGGTTGATGATGAAGAGCCCAATGAATGAAGAGATGGAAGTTGTCTTCCATAATACATAATATTGAAGATCCATTCATATGTTGGTAGTGGAATTTACTTGAGATTTTTTCCATTATGAAGACTGGACTAAAAGAAGAAGAATGAAGCTGGCTATGGATTGTTAGTAGAGAAGACTTTTGCTGATTGGTGCTCTCAAATATACAATTTCAAGGAAGAATATCTTTACATATGATGATTATAGAGTTAATCATATAATGAATCAATGACAAGGCTGTAGGATGAAGAGAACACTATCTACAACATGTTCTTCATAAGTTTGGGAAGTTGACGATGATTTATAGAGAATATAGCTGCTATGCTACAGAGTAAAGTTGATTGGAAAAGTATGGAACTATCACTATGTTATAAAGCATGAAGGCTACTACATATGTTGATTAAATCACTTGGATGATGAAGTTGTTTGAGATTTAAATAATGGGGAAAGATTGAGATAGGTTCTACAATAATTGATGATTAATGAAGCACCATCAATTAAGGAAAACTAATGACAAGAGAAGTGAATTGAGGCAGTGGAGATTTCACTAATTTACTCAAAGAACAATTTATATGTAGCATCCCACCCCTCACTTGTTGGCTTGAGAAGAGGTGGATGTGCCACTGGCCTTAGGTGACATCCACAAAACACCAAAAACCAGTAATAAATGCCAAGGGTTTAACAGAAAGTTGGGGGATGATTTTCCCTAAAGAACTAAAACAACCATAGGAAAAACAAAACAACCAAACCAACTAAATGGTGTGTGAATAAAAGAAATACATCTCAAAGGAAACTAAAAAAACCATCAGAGTAGCAAAAATAATTGGTACAAAAGGATTCCAAGAAACCAGAGGTCATCCAACATAGTAACATCAATGTGACATCACACCAAAGATACAAAGAGAGATTTACAAGCTTCGAACACCAATTAGGGAGGAAAGCATCAAGATGCACCACTAGAGAAATGTGACGCCTTTTCTTTACCTGTATCTCGATATACAATATCTATAAACGCACTAAAGTTCCCAAGAAGAAGGTGTGTATAAACTCAGTATCCATTTCCCAAAGACTTCCTAACACATCCCACCAGAAAAAAAACAAGTTAGAATAAGTTTATATAAAATAGAAGAGAAACAATTAAACAATTTATATCAAAACCATAAACAAGTTCCACTTACAAAAAAACATTAAACAAAGTTTTTATTTCATTTCTTACTAGAAATAATTACTCCATTTCCACACCCCCACACACAATGCATGCAACCATGAACCTTTCTATACTCACGAGTGACGAGTCATCCTTTCAGTAAGTCGTCGCTTAGTGAACCGATTTGACGGGGGTACTTCACCCCTTACTCCATCCCATTTTGATGGTGGTACTTCATGCCATTATTCCATCCCATTTTGATGTTGGTACTTCACGCCATTATTCCATCCCAAATGCAGATGAACACACATTACCATGTTTGCCAAGTTTTCATATCAAAATAGTCCACGTAAAATATTTATTTTAAAAACCAATTTCTTTCAAACATTTTATCAAAAACCTTATGGGAACCATTCCAAAACCAAAGATTTTGGTACTAAAACCAAGAGAGTTTTCCAAATAAATCAAAGAGAATGGAATTTAAACACCAAGACTTCTTGTTTTAGAATGAGGATAATGAGAGAGAATCCACCTACTTCATGATGGTTAAAGAAATCTAGGAATGACACATGAAAACTCTAGATCCAACCTTGAATCTTCTTTCTTTCAATGGATCCAATAAGATCTCATAAATTTCCACAATAGAGAACATAGATATTTTCTTGACAGAATAGATCCAACGATTTGGGTGAGATGAGATGGGATGATCTAAAGAGAAATAGGGAAAACGAGTACTTACAGATGATTCTAAAGATCCAACACACTTAGATTTTCCAAAAGTTGCATTCAGATCAAAGGGAATCGCCAAAGGAGCCTATCAGAGGATAGGAATTCAAGAGCCTGAAAGAATATGAGAAAAATTAGGGTCTTAGGGCCTTAATCTGAATTAAAAATTATTTTTTCAGAGCATTAACTCCACGTCTCACGGTTTATCAAAATGTGCACCAACCGTGCACATGTTACTAAACATCCATGGATCCGCATGGGTTTTTCCGTACAGTTTGACAAACTGTGAACCAAATGTGTGGTGCTACTATCCCAAGGACATTCCCTCACACGGTTGGCTCGCACTATTTGAAAAAATTTTCACCAACCGTGCTTCTCCCACTTTCACCGCCCACATGTTTTTCCCTATCATGACCACAGTTTGGATAAACCGTGCTCCAACTGTGTGTTTGTCCAATGACACTCAGTATCACTTTGCACGGTTTCCTAGAGATAATTCATGGTTTCCCCTAGCCCTACTCAAATTGTTCACCCTTTAAAACACTTTGAAACTATATATGAAGTCCCGAAACTCAACCCCAAAATTATATAATCTCAAAATACAAAATAAAATGGTAATGAATATAAAACTAGGGGTGTTACATTATATGCTATTAAAAGATTTGATAATTGTGTTGAAGAGTTTTGAAAGACTTTGATATATTCTTAGAGTCATTTTGGTTGTTTTGAGATGAATTGGAGTGATTAGAGTTTCTTTGAGAATAATTGAAGAGATTCTAAGAAGATTTGAAGAGTTATGGAATTTTGAGTTAAAGGTTGATAATTTGAAAAATACTCTTGAATCTATACTATGATACATAAGGGTTCCTTTGTACGACACGTAAAGGTAAATATGTAAGGGTTTCCAGAGCATATGTAAAGGTCAATTTGTAAGGGTTAATACATAAGGGCGTCATGCAAATAATAGGGGATGATATCTCTATATTGTACTAAATGGTATGTCCATATATGGATATCATCTCATGGAGATCAAATCAGACAATGATTGTTCCATTTTTCAATTAATTAAACATCATAGTTGAACATGGAGATTGTGATACAGGAAAAGTTTTGAGAAGAGAGGTTTGTGTTGTTGGATTGGTGTAGCCTGATCCATCCAAGATGATGATTGGGCTAAATGCTCCTGATCCATACTGCGCACCATGCAACAACTCTACGAGTCGAGCTCTATGGGAGCTTATTGGGGGTTGTTGGGGGAAACTCGCCCCCTGCTCTAGGGGTCTTTGGCCTAAATTTTGGGGTGCTATAGCAGCTCTGACCGGCTGTAGTAGAGCTGAATGAATGACATCGATAGGGAAATATAGCAGTGCAGACCTTTGACATGACTATTGTAGCTCCATGGACTTCCAGCCACTGACCACTGTAGCACCTTGGACTTGGGTGACTGCAACACTGTAGCGATACAAACTTCTAGCCACATTTTACTGTAGCACAATAGACTTTTTGTGCAGTTTGTGTAATAATAATTCATCCTCCTTATTAGCCCATTTTGGTCTAGGGTTTTGTGTGTGATTGAGAACCCTGAAACTCCCTATAATTTTGTACTCCCGACTATAGTGAAATTTATGCCTCTCTGTGGATGTGAGGATCATTTCCCGAACCATGTAAATATATGTGTCCCGTGTTCTTCTTCTTCTTTTGTTTACAACTTTTATTCATCTACAAACCCATTCTATTTCTGCGACTCCTGACGTTTCCGCTACATGTGTCATGGAGAAAAATATTGCGTTGTAATAAAAAATACAGGTGAATATCAGTTCATGAGATAACTGGTGATGATTCTGTAAATATGAATACAATTTCATCATAAGGAGAATTCCACACCATAGTGAGATTTGGAATGAAAATCATGGATTACAGTCACTCCATAATATGAGATGTCACATTTAAACCATGTTGATTAGAATAAAAGTTCAAATTCACTGATGCCATGAGGTGAAAGGATTTACCACAATTGTCTTTATTGTGATAATGGTTTTGATGGCATGAAGAGAAGTATTATGTTGCAATGATATTCCTACATGCAAACATGCATGCCTGTATGGAATGAATGCTTGTGGATTTTGTGAAAGTTTTAAGAAGAAAAAAATCACAATTCTCTTGGAATATTAAATGAAGATACATTTGACAGGGATCAAATGAGATTAAAAAAGATATAGAGAATATCATATTGCTGATATTGAAGGATTTTTCTATATTCAAAATATAGAAATTATATTAACATGATTCTAAGAATATAGAAAAGAAGAAGAAGTGATCGAGATTTTGAGAATTGTGAATAGAACCGTCTATATTCTTCTAAACATATTGTGTATCATAGAGAAGGAGAAAAAGACTGACATAATGGTGTTGTTGCACACTCTATTATCACAAAAGGAGAATAAGAAGAAGGGGAAACATGATTAAAGTCCTATTCTCTGATATCCATATATTGTAGAAGCTAAATAAGGGGAAGGAAGAAAGATAGAGTTGTGAAATACTGACATTGCTATTGTACAGATCCATGTTCTGTGTATCGAGATGTTTGAGGAAAAAGAAGAAGATTTAGTGATCCAAACCATCGATCCTGGTCATTAATTTGATCTGGAAGTTAGGATACTTGATAAAACAAGACCGACATGCATGCTACTGTATCAGAAGACAAATTGGAAATCGAAGACCTATTACCGAGGAAGAAAATCTCACTTGTTGATGAAGTGACATCCAGGAGTAGACTGTAGATCATATTTAGGAGTTTATAGGGAGGACCCATTGTACATTGGTGGGTGCTAGTATAAACAAACCATTCTATAGTTATGGGAGTCAAATATGTCTTCTTCCCTTCTCTTATAATCACCTAGACAACTTTATATGAGTCAAGGATGTATCCTGTTGGCGTCACAAGAGTCAAGGATGGAATGTTCCCTTCTCTTGTATTCACCTGAATAATATAGTGAATATATTTGTATCAAACTCGACTTGGACACAACAAGGAGTAAATACCCAACCCACATTGGGGTTGAACCTTATAAAAATACTATGTGCCTTTTCTCTTTCTTTCTTAACTACTTAGCATGTGGTAATTGTGTGTTGGGAATTCATATACAGATCCATATATAGGTTCGAATATTAAGAGGGGAAATCGAAAGATATTTTTTTTGATAAAATAGGTTCACATTGATTCACCCCCTTGTAGAGTGATTTCATGATCTTGCAGGGGCATTTCACTTTGAGTGGAATTGAATACTCAAAATTAATCTTTGAACTCCAAGTCGATTATGAGGAACTTGATCTAATTATTGAAACTCAAAATCCCAAATGTTTGGGGGTATTTTTTTCTTTCTTTGGTTTTTATTTTAAATCATTTTCATATATTTTGATTAAAAATTGTAATTCAAACCCAATATTGATTGGAGAAAATTATTTTTCCCATCCTAAGAGGATTCTAAGCCTATTTTGACACTTTTTTTTCTAGTACTCTCATTCTCTTGTGGAATCTTGTAATTTGTGTGTGAAATAGAACTTGTATCAATTATTTTTCAGAACTTTGGTGTTTATTATATGCTTCCAAAAATGATTAAGGAATTCATTTTTCTTTTTTTTCCACATTTATCTTTGAGATTCACCTTTTACATCAATCCTTGTTAATCCCTTAGAATGCCATGAATGACCTTATAGGTTGAAGCCATATTACAATCATAATTTACCCTTTCCAACCTCCACTCTTAATATTCTGTATGATTTATTCATGTTTGAGTATGGGTAAGGGATTTAATGTGTTTTCTTTGGCAGACACTACATGTATGAGTGAATGGGAAGGTGTAAGTTTATCATTCCTGGGTATGTGAAAATGAAAAATGAGCATGGGTCATTATTATTCATTATATGAATTTATCATCCTATTCTCCTAAAAAATGTAAAAAAATATGGAAAAAATGTGTACACATAAAAAAAAGAAAAAATGGAGAATACTATTGAACCATTCATTATGCTTCATGATATGAATCATGATTGAAATATAAAAGAAAAGGGATTGAGATGGGATATTCTTTTAAGGGTAAGAGAGTGAATAATTTTCATTGACCATTCTTGAATTAATCATGTATTATATTTTAAGAGTAAAACCACCTCTTTATAGCTTATTTTTTAATTTACACATTGAACTTAAACCATCAAAAAACCTATTTAAAAACATCACGATTTATTGAGTTTTCATAGTCTCACTTTGTGGATATATTGGAAATTTTACAAGATTACAGTGAAATATGAATTTTACAAGTATGAGAACGACTACATATATTACTTCTCTTGATTGTAGAGTAATGTTGAATATCCATATAATGTAAGTCATGAAATTATTTTGTATGGATATGGAAGGTTGAGTTTTATATGGGTAATAGGATTCATACCTTTGAAAATAAATTCATAAACAGAGCATAATAAATTTTTAGTTGAGATATTGGAAAAATATTTCTCACTCTTAACTTGGTTGTTTGGAATTATTTCAGGTATATCTTTTCTTTCTCATTGATCGATTTTTGTAATAAAACTTCTTGAAATTTTATTACTAAACTATGATACTTTACTTGGACTGAGGGTTAGTTTTCTATAATTTGAAATGATTTTTCATGTAATGCTTCTATGTGATTTGAAATACATTTTAAGATTGTGAACCATGTTTTTGAATTTGAGATGATCTATTTGGAGTATATTGTTGACTACAAAAATTTATTAAATTGTGAACTAGTTTGAGCTTTGTATTTTCTATTAGGAGTCTGTTTGGTCTTTTTTGATATATATTATATATCCTCTTTGTTGATAACACTTGATTGAGCTATATAGGGTATGTAATTCTTAAATGGCGACTATTGGATAATCCATTTGAATTATACTTTGAGCTATGATTGAATATTTTTAAACATTTACATGCTAAAAATATGTTTTGATTAAGTTGGTTATATTATGTTTTTTTTGAAATCCTAATAGTGTTTCATGATCTTTTCCTAAAATTTTTGAACTCAAATTCCTCTATTTTTTCACTACATATTTTTTTTGGTTGGACATACATTTCAATATCTGTTTTGAACTATTACTTTGGGTTGAATTTTGTTGGGTTCTCGTAGTCCATCATATGGACATGGCAGCTAAAGAAAAACCCAAATATATATGATCTATATTTGACTAAATCAACATGTAATAAATTAATAACATGAAAGTGAATACCTAGATAGCCAATACAACAATCTCCAATAAGTTTTCTTGATGATCACAAGAGCAACAAACAAAAGATTCCTACCACCAATGGATTACACTAGCCTACGAATCCCAATCTCAATTGGAGGATTCCTGTATACTTGAAGAGGTGTTAGTGTCTTCACTGAAGGCGATGAACAAACTAAGAGAAGGAAGATAATTTAGAAAGGCTTATAGGCAATCGTTTTTTTTACAATATGAGGGATCACATCCCTGACATGTTTCATTTAATGAAATGTGTTTTCCATTTTTAATGTATCCATATACATTTATTCCCATTTTCATTAATTCATTGAATTCTATTCAATGAATATTCAATCCATTCATAATGGATTATTTTCAATGAAACCATGTAGAAGATAAATGCACTTAAATTAAATGTTCCATTAATTATTTTTGTGCATATTCAACAATCTACCATTTGCACTAAAATCCATAAGGACTCTATGCAAAGTTTCACAACTCTTTATAAATCCATCCAAAACTCTTTCTAGATACATTTCATCATACTCTACATTTTATAGCAAACACTTTTTTCAATACTTAATCTTCTCTAGATGCCTAACCGTGTGACCCTGTGGTCCTTACAAGTGTTAACAAAAAATATGAAATCTATATTTCATATTGCTAAGAAAAGAGCGGTCTCTAGAAAAGCATTTGTTCTACTCAAGATACTAAGGGGTCTGGTGGGCGAGTCCCCGAGACCCGCGCTTTCGGATCCGGTACAAAAATTATCTATATATTTTTTTATAAAAGAGGAAATGAAGAATTTATAGTTATTTACATTTGAGGATCTTTTCCGGTCTAGGATGTGGAGGAAAAAAACCACTCTTACAAATCATTAAATTTAAAACAATAATTAAAAAGGCAGCGATAGAACTTTGTTCACTCTAGCTCCTTATTGAAGCTAAACTCCATGAAACCTCTAAATGATCATAAAAATATTTTATAAAAACATAGGGTGAGCATAACTTTCCAGTAAGGGTTTTTTTTAAAATCCACTGAAAATCCTTTTTGAAAATACATTTTCAAAATACATTTTGAAAATACCTTTTGAAAACACTTTTGAAAATATCTTTTGAAAGAAATTTTGAAAATATATTGCTTTGGAAAACCGTGGAGACCTAATTTTCCCTTCCACGACTTTTAAATATTTATATATATATTTCCAGATCCAGGTGCTAAGATGATGTGCGATTCTGAGACCTAATGTGTCGGGAATTAATTTTATAAAAATATTAAATATATTCTATATTGCCCACGCATAGTTTTTTTAAAGAAAATGAGATAACTCTTAAATGGAAGTTTGGATCAGAAATCTGAGACCATGGTTGAGTTCGGAATGCGATGTTTACCTTAGGTGAGACCTAAAATAGGTGGGTGCATGGCGTTTGGATATCTCGCCTACTAGTAGTACACTTAGTAGATTAATTAATTAATTCATTCATTTAACCTAATAGGTTTTACCTATAAATCTATGGTTATGGAAATCTGTCCAGGGTTAGCCTCGTAACCCTAGAATCTCCAAGAGACGTTCTTCCTCTCCTTCTGTTGGCGAATCACATCCGATGACGATGAAAATCTAGATTAGATCAGACTGCAACACAACGAATGCAATGACTTACCTTGATCGTTGGAAAGCACGTTCTTCCATGGTGAACAATCCAATTTCTAGGTAGAACTGATCAATTTATTATTTACTCCTTTTTTTACTAAAATGATTGAGCACATCAATCCACCCTATTAATCTGTAAAAATTATAGATCCTTGGCATGTTCCTATGTACTGATTAAATTGAATATTGTTTGGTTTTTCTAACCCTGGTTATCCACTTTCTTGATCGTTGACCAAGAATGAATGGAAATGATCTTTAAACCTTTTGATCTTGTGCCTGAATCCCTCAATTGCTTCACATTCTTCACCAGTTGGACCTCGCAGTCCCGGTTCAATGTTTATGGGTGATACCAAGCCCGATCAGATCCCTGAAATCTTGATGAAATCACGTGTGAGGGATGGATTGATGAATCAAGGAAATTCTGGGTTTCTTGTGGGCTATGGGATATTGTTTCAACAATCGGAGATCGAATCATGAACATCGTAAGGAACTAGAGCGTGCGGTGTGTACAACAGAACCCCTGTGGGTCGACAGAATCATTTTTCAGTCATTGGATGGTCGGAAATGAAGAGTGGTGGCTAGATCCACTAATTTTGGGTAGGAATCATGGCTGAAATCAAAGCAGAACAGCTGAATTTGAATCATGGAAAGAGGATATAAGAATCTAAAAAAAATATCGAGTACACATTGTGTAGTTCGAAGAATACATGGCATGTCAGGCCTCAGGTTCGACAACTAGGTTTTTTGGAATTCATAAGGATGACACGCTGTGTAAAATCCCTACACACCGTTTACCCCTTTCCTGTGTGGATGAGTTGTGTGGCGGAGCACACGACCAGACACACGCCATGTGCCCGAGTACACAGACACAACCAAAGCACATGGGTGACACCCTGTGTGAAGAGGCATGCAGTGTACTAAAGTACACAAACACAAGGTAAAGTACATAGACACGGCTTGAATACATAGACACAACCAAGCACACGGGCGGGACCCCAAGCTGCATGGGCATGCAATGTATATCCCTCACTTGTTGTGTGCTCCTACACGGTTGTCAAGCCTTGTACCTCTTAGGATCCAGCCATGTTAAAGAGAGAGACCACACGTCGTGTGGGTCCCCTCACACATTGTGTACCCCTTGGTTTCTTTTGAGGAAAATTCTCTCTTTCGTATCTCCTTCGTTTGAACTCAAATTCTGGCCCGTGAGTTGTCTATCCTGAGTATTTTTTCTTTGTAGAATGCAATAGTGCCCTCCATTATGGATTTACAGATACGATGTGAAATTTTATGGGCATGACGCTTGTTGAGGTGACGCCTAATGAAGAAATTGATCAGATGGGATCACCAGAGGCTTCCGATAGTGGAACTCTCCATCAGCTTGGGCGCATGTCCTCTACCTTCTGATTAGAACCCCATATCAGATTGGGGGCAGGTCCTCGATGACCAGAGTGGAACCCCCTGTCACACCAGGGCGTGATTCTTTTACCTATAGAGTGGAACCCCCCATCAGCTTGGGCGCAGGTCCTCTACCTTCTGACTGGGCCCCCTATCGGATAGGGTGATGATCCTCGATGACCGTAGTGGAACCCTCCTGTCACACCAGGGCACGGATCCTCAACCTATAGAGTGGAATCCCCCATTTCCTTGGGCATGTGTCCTTTATGGATACTTATAGAGTGGAACTCCCATAACGCACTAGGGCACATATCCTCTACTTGGAGTTCGTTCCCCCTCAGCTGTGCGACATAGTAGCGATGCATAGGCCTTCTCATAGTTACTTCTGGGCAGACGTGTGAGATGCTGGGCATCGTTGATGGACTCCTAAAACTACTGAAGAATCTTCTTTATGGATTGAGTTGTGAGATCCCCTTTCTCTCTCATTTGAGATTCTTTGATTGAGAATATATATATATATATATATAGACAAACATCTGTATCCATACCTTTGGATTTGGTTATTATCCTACCATGGGTTGCGAATATGCATGGAGTATGCCACATGTTTTCTGTGTTTAGATTCTCGTGGTTGGATGAGTTTACTCTCCTACTATGGGTGACAAAGACTCGATGTGTAGTTCATCTACTCATCATACTGAGCCTCTTGTGCTTGGATGAGGTTACTCTTTCTCTTACTTTGGTTTGAGCTATATCTTGCATCCTATGTACTATACTGTCTTTCTATTCCTGTTTTATCTCCTACTACTTCCCCTTCCAGGTTTCGGGGTGTCCTACAGGCTATGTATGTACTCACCCTTATATGGTCTTTTCCTATACATGTCGTGTCTTATGTAGACGATAGAGAGGTCAACAATGACTTTATAGGATTTTAGGGATATCGGGTGTTGTAGACCACATATGGTGGTCGTAGCTTTGATAACAGGAGATGTGCTCTCTCAGCAGTTTACTTTCAAGTTTTTTTTTTCAGGTTCGGATATAATTTTGGTTGGGTGTATGTTTATCCCCTTTACTTTTCAGTTTTCATTGTCTTAATCTTGTACACACTAGATGTTTTTCATGTTTGGTTCACTTTATAGCGGTTTCATTTATTATTATTATTCCTCTGCACTTCTGCATCAAGATGACTGTGTGTGTGCATATAGATATTTAGACAATGACCTCCCATTTAGGATATGCCTTTCGATGCTTGTCACCACCCCTAGCCTATGGAGGCGGGCTTGGGGTATTTGCGGCTCGAGCCCTAGTTATGGTCGGGTTGTGATATATCGGCATCAGAGTAGTTCATTCTTTGGGATGTTGTCTGGAGTAGTCCACTTATGAGAATTTGACTGGGATTAGTAAAAAAGTGTCAGAGTTTCTCGAGTGTGGCTCTCAGGCCAGAGAATCTAGTGATGTTATAGGTGGTCGATGTATCCATTCACCAAGACCTTAACTGCCTGCTTTTCGACTCAGCATACTGAGAAATTGGTTGCAGGGATTAATAGTACATGCATCATATAAGATTGAGTCTTTGACTGTCCTTCTTGAGTTAGATCTCCATTGATGTTATATATATATATATGTATATGTATATATATATATATGATTATATGACTATGGTATGTCTAGATTAAATTTCAGGATGCCTCCGCAACGACAGCCAACCGGGATACTTGTTCCGGATCGTGATGACGATCCGATGAGTGAAGATACCTCAATTCAAGGTCCATCCCATGAGCTTCTTCCTCCAGGTGGGTAGGTAGTAGCATTGTTAGCTATTGAGCAACAGATCGTACCATCCAAGTAGGCTGAGAATGCACGCAGGCTTAACGCACTCTGTGAGTTCCAGCACCAGAGGCTGCTATTGTTCCGCGATGAGCCAGATCCTCAAGAAGTAGAGGATTGGCTAGAGTCGGTGGTCTGTTTCTTCAAACTCATCCAAACAATGACAGATCAGGTGGTTGCACTGGCAGCTATCTTTTTCTATAGAGCAGGTTGGTGCTAGTGGAGTCTTGTTATTCAGATGCACGACGATTGGAAACTCTCATGACCTGACTTTCAACAACTGTTCCATGAGGAGTACTGCACCTCCTACTTGCACTCGGTTTGAATTTAGGAGATTTTGGAGCTTCTACAGGGAGGGATGATAATGGCTGAGTACGCGATGAGTTTCACAGACCTTACACGATACTCCCTTGATTTGATCTGGGATGATTACTTACGAGTACAAAAGTTTGACCAGGGACTCCACAGATAGATCCAAGTCAGTATAGTACCCTTTTGCATCCCCACCTATGTCAGGGTGTTAGAGCATGCACTAGTGATAGAGATATTCCTATCAGAGGGACACCAACAGTTGGAGCTGGAAATGGATGTTATAGGGCTGATTCATCTGCAGAAGCAAGCAGGCGACATAAGACAAGATCTCGACGTAGGAGGCATCCTCGTGATTAGACCCAAGTGCATGGTCGTGTGGTACAGAGACAATGCAGAGCACCAAGAAAGCCTGGGGAGGGTCGATGCTATGCTTGTGACGGGTGAGGTAACATAGCACGAGATTGCCTGACCAGACGTGCCAATGAGAACAAGTAGATAGCTGAAGGACCACCACGACAGAGGGAGCACCATGATCAGGGATCTCCCATGTGAGGGAAGGGTGGTCCCTAGGGAGACGGAGCTGAAAGAGGAGTAGGAGGAACTATGATTGGTGGATGAAAATATGAGATCCTTACACTACCACCACTGGGTGGCCCACATCAGGCTCAGGGAGCTAGAGGTTGGGGTTGCAGACAGTTGCAGGCTTTGGCAGCTTATGACCCTGCAGTGCACAAGATGATCATAGGTACAATATGTGTTTATTATACTCTTGGTTTAGTATTAGTTGAAACATGTTCCAGTCATTACTTCATCTCTATACTCTTAGTGTGAGAGTTGGATCTCCTAGTTGAGGTGCTAGCCCAATAACTTCATCTTGAGATTCCTACAAGGAATGCTTCTTTTGTATCTTTTATCTGCCGATAGTGCATGCTAACACTTTGTGAAGAGAGGTTTACATGGAACATTTTGGTCGTCACAATGGAATCCTATGATGGTATCTTGGGTATAGATTGGTTGTCCATGGTCCAAGCCTAGATTGACTATCACCGCAAATGAGTCAGATGCCTATGCACTGATGGGATGAGATTCACCTTTATGGGTGAGAGATATCTCATGGTAGGGTGAGTGGGTTTTTCGAGTAGGAGCCTATAGCCCATCATCCATTAGTTGGCGAGTTTAGACCTTGGTGAAACAGACTCTTCAGACATATGAGTTCTTTCAGTTTTGGAGGATTATATAGATGTATTCCCTGAGGATGTTCCAGGACTATGTCCAAGGTGTGAGATGGAGTTTTTTATTGAATTGCATCCTGAAACTACTCTGATATCTTCTGTGGCATATTGAATGGAACCTACTAAGATATGGGAGCTGCAGTTGTAGTTGGAGGACCTTCAAGAGAAGGGTTTCATCAGGCCCAGTGTGTCCCCCTGGGTAGCTCTATTGTTGTTTGTGAAAAAGGTGGATGGGAGTTTGTGTCTTTGCGTGGATTATCATCGCCTGAATTAGGCCATGATAAAGAAAAAATACACCTTTCCAAGGATTGACGACCTCTTTGACCAATTGTGAGGCGTGAAACGGTTCTTGAAGATTGATATCCGGTCTAACTACCACCATTTGAGGGTTTGCGAGGTTGATATTCCAAAGCTAGAATTCTGATTCCACAACGGACACTATGAGTTCCTAGTAATGCCTTTTGGTGTGACTAATAACCTCGCCATGTTTATGTATTTTATGAACCATATATTCTAGCTGTACTTAGACCATTTTGACGACATACTCATCTAATTTGAATTAGAGGAGGAGCATGCAGAGCACTTGTGGATGATTTTTGATTTTATTTGAGAGCACTAACTTTTTAGAAAGCTCTTGAAATGCCAATTATGGATCCATGAGGTTCACTTTCGGGGGCATGTCATTTTTAACCATGGTTTAGCCATGGAACCAGCAAAGATCGATACAGTGCTTTCTTGGGAGCCACCCAAAACCGCGTTATAGGTGAAAATCTTTCTTAGCTTGGCTGGGTACTACATGAGGTTTCTGATAGAATTATCCATGATTGCAGCCCATTTGAATGTCTTGACATAGAAAGGGCTGGTGTTTACTTGGACTAAACAGTGCCAGAGGGCCTTTGAGGAGTTGAGGATGAGGCTGACGAGTGCTCTTTTGTTGAGACTACCAGAGGTGGGTGTGGAGTACATAGTGTATTTCAATGCCGTAAGAGTTGGGCTTGATTTTGTATTGATATAACATCAGGTAATAATTAGAAATGGTTCAAGGCAGTTGAGTCCCCACAAGCAGAACTATGAAATTCATGACCTATAGTTGACATTGGTAGTCTTTTCCTTGAGGATGTAGAGGCAATATATTTTGGGGGAGAACTTTGTGTTTTACTCAGACCATTATAGTCTTAGGTACGTCTTCACACAGAGAGACTTGAACCTATGATAGTGGCACTGGTTGGAGTTACTATTGGACTATGACTTTGAGATAGTCTATATTCTGGGGAAGGGAAATGCAGTAACATATTCCCTTAGTAAGAAGTCCCAAGCTCACTTGGTACAGGAGGTTTCCGAGCAGTTGGCTTCCTTGCAGGTGTCCTTGGTAGACTAGGAGAGTTCAAACTTTCTTCAGTTGATAGTGTTGACTTCTCCACTTCTTGAGCATGTGAGAGTTTCCCAGCTATGGGACATCAACTACGAGGTCTTATGTGACCAGATATCCACAATTGATTCACCAGATGGATATTATAAAGGATATAATTGTATCATCTTTTTCTAGGGATGGACGGTTGTTCCAGTCACGATGCGAGAGGAGGTGATGAGAGGGTTCCACACTTCTCCCCTAGCTATACATCCTAGTGCAGGGAAGATGTAAAAAGACATTTAGTGTCAGTTTTGTTGGTCCGACATGAGACATAGTTTTGCCGAGTTCGTCTCTCAGTGCCTCAACTGTCTACATGTGAAGGTTGAGCACCAAATTCTGGCAGATTTGTCGCAGCCCCTTGAGATCCCGAAGTGGAAGTGGGACGACATATCGATGAACATTTTTACTAGGATTTCGTGCCCAACTAAGGGCCATGACGCCAACTACGTGATAGTTGACAGACTCATGAAGTCGACACACTTTCTTGCTAGAGGGAAAAAATTTCGGTGGAGAGTTTGAGGTAGTTGTACGTACGAGAAATCGTTCGCCTTTACGGGGTTCCCTCAATGATTGTATTTGATCATGACACATGGTTTACATAACGATTGTGGAGAGGCCTGCATGAGGCATCCAAGACCCAGATGAGGATGAGTATAGCCTTTCACCCACAGATGAATGGGCAGACCGAGCGCACTATCCTAGTGTTAGAGGATATGTGGAGGACTTGTGTTTTAGACTTTGTACGGTGCTGGGAGGATCACTTGCCCTAGGTAGAGTTTTCGTACAACAACAACTACCACTCTACTATTGGCATGACACCTTTTGAGGCCCTATACGGGAGACCCTACAGTTCACCCTTGTACTGGATAGATATTGGAGAGACCTCTCTTGTGGGTCTAGAGTTGGTGTAGAAAACAACAGAGAAGGTCCATATCTTCTATGAGCAACTGAGGACAACCCAGAGTAGAAAGAAATCTTACGCAGATTTCCGTCATAGGATCTTGATGTTCAAGTACGGAGACCAAATTTTCTTGAGTCTCCCCACGACGAGGATTATGGAGGTTCGGCCAGGGAGGCAAACTATACCCAAGGTTTATTAATCTATTTGAGATTGTATAGAGGGTTGATGAGGTTGCTTACCGCCTCGACCTACCCCCACAGCTGGAGCGGGTGCATGATGTCTTCCATGTGTCGCAGTTGAGGAGATACATGCATGATACCACACACATCATCGATTGGGGTGATCTGGACATCGAGGATGAAGCCACTTTTGCAGAGCACCCAGTGATGATTGAGGATCAACCAGAAAGGACCCTATATGGATGGACCATCTTTTTCGTTCGTGTGTTGTGGAAGTATGGGAACATGTAGGAGTTCTCCTAGGAGCGGGAGAGCCAAGTGCAGTCTCTGTATCCTGATTTGTTTGTTTATTTTTCTTTTTGGGGAAGAAAACCATGAAGTATGGAATGATGTAGAGACCCAATTTTTTTCCTTCTAAGACTTTGAAATAAATCTATATATATTTCTAGAGCCAGACGCTTAGAAGACATGAGATTTTGAGGCCTAGTGTTCCCAAAATTATTTTTATAAAAATATTAAATATATTTTATATTGCATGTGTGAATTTTCTTAAAAAAATGGGATAAATCTTAAACAAAATCTTGGATCAGAAATCTGAGACCACAATTTAGTTTGAACGCAATGTTTACCCTGGGTGTGACCTAAAATTGGTTGGCACGTGGTGTTTAGATATCTCGTTCACTATTGGTACGTTCAGTGGATTAATTAATTAATTAATTAATTTAACCTAACAGGTTTTACCTATAAATCTATGGTCATGGAAATCTTCACAGGGTTAGCCTCTTAACCCAAGAATCGCTAATTGACATTCTTCCTCTCCTTCTGTTGGTGAATCACATCCGATGACAATAAAACTCTAGATAGGAGTAGAACAGAGCACAAAAAACACAATGAATTCCCTTGATCATTGATGAGCACATTCTTCAATGATGAAAGATCCAATCTCTAGGTATGACTCGTCAATTTATGGTTTACGCCCTTTTTGATTAAATTGACTAATTAGATCAATCCTCTTTATTAATTTGCGTCAATTGGGGATCCTTGACATGCTTCTATGTACTGATTAAATTGATTATTCTTTGGTTTTTCTAACCCTGATTATCAATTTTCTTGATCGTTGACCAAGAACGCTTGGCAACGATATTTAAACCTTTGTTCTTGTGCTTTCCTCCCTCAATTTCTTCTCGTTATTCATCGGTTAGACCCCGCAGTCCCGGTTTGACATTGTCGGGTGGTACCGTGCCCAATCGGATCCCCAAAATTGTGAAGAAATCTCATGCGAGGGACAGATTGATGAATCAAGTACAGATCTAGGTTTCTTGCATGATATGGGGATCGTTTCAATGATCAGAGATCAAATCATGAACATTGGAAGAAACCATGGTGTGCGGTAAGGCGGAACCCTCATGGGTTAGTGGAATCATTTTCCAGCCATCAGATGACTGGAAACGATGAGTGGTGGTCAGATCCACTAATTTCGGGTGGAATCGAGGCCAAAATAGAAGACGAACAGTCAAATTTAAAGCATGGAAGGCGGATCTGAGAATCTGAAAAAATCCCGATACACGTCATGTAATTCGAAGATCACACGACATGTCGGGCCTTGGCTGTAACGGCTAGGGTTTTGGGAATTCATAAGGATGGCATGCCATGTAGACTCCCTACACGATGTGTACCCCCTTTACCGTGTGGATGAGCCGTGTGGCGATGCACATGACCAGACACATGCCATGTGCCCGAGTACATGGGCACGATTTAAGCACACGGGCGACACCCTGTGTGAAGAGGCATGCCATGTACTAAAGTATATGGACATGAGGTGAAGTACACAGACAAGACTTGGATATACAGACATGACCAAGCACATGAGCAGGACCCCAAGTGGCATGGGCACATCGTGTATATCCCTCACACGCTGTGTACTCCTACACGATTGCCGAGCTATGTACCTCCAAGGACACGACCAGGTGAAGGAGTGAGACCACACGCCATGTGGGTACCCTCACATGCCATGTACCCCTTAGTTCCCTTAGAGGAAACTTCAATCTTCCATATCTTCTTAATTTGAACTCATATTTTGGCCCACAAGTTCCCTTTTCTGAGTGTTTTTTCTACATAGAATGTGATGGTTCCCTCCATTGTGGCTTTTGAGATATGATGTGAAATGTTATGTACATGACTCTTGTTGAGGTGATGCCTGACGACGAAAGTGATCGGGCGGGATCACTAGAGGCTTCCAATAGAGTGGAACCCCCCATCAGCTTGGGTACGGGTCCTCCACCTTTCGAGTGGAACCCACTATTAGATAGGGAATGAGTCCTCGATGAACAGAGTGTAACGCCCTTATCACACCAGGGCATGGGTCCTAAATCTATAGAGTGGAACCCCCATCATCTTGGGCGCGAATCCTCTACCTTATGAATGGAACCCCCTATCAGATAAGGCGTAAGTCCTTGATGACTAGAGTGGAGCCCCCTGTCACACCAGGGCATGATTCCTCAACCGATAAACTGGAACCCCCCATCATCTTGGCCGCAGGTCCTTTATAGTTACTTACAGAGTGGAACCCCATTAACCTACTAGGGCACAGGTCCTCTACTTGGAGTTTGTGCCCCCTCAGTTATTCGACACAGTGGTGAGGTGTGGGCCTTCTCAAAATTACTTCTGGGAAGACATGTGAGATGCTGGGCATCATTGATGGGCTCTTGTAATTTTTGGCGGCTCTTCTTCCTATAATGAGTTGTGATATGGAGATCCCATTTCTCTCTCATTTTAGCTTCTTTAACTGAACACACACACACACACACATATGTATCCATAACTTTGTATTTTGTTACTCTCCTTCCATGGGTTGAAAAGGAGTGCGAGATATGCCATGTTCTTTCCGTGTTTATCTTCTCGTGGTTGGATGAGGTTACTCTCCTACTATGGGTGGACAAGACTCAACGTGTAGTTCATCTACTCACTGTGTTGAGCCCCCTGTTCTTGGATGATGTTACTCTTTTGGTTGCTTTGGGGTGAGCTACATCTTGCATCTTGTGTACTATTATTCTATTTTTCTATTCATGTTGTATTTCTTGCTACTCCCCCTTTCATCTTTCAGGGTGTCCTACTGGGTATGTATATACCCACCCCTATATGGGTTTTTCCCGCACATGTCGTGTCTTATGCAGATAATGAACTGGTTGGCTCTAACTTCAGAGGAGCTTAGGGATACCAGGTTCTTTGGAACGCGTACAATGGCCATAGCTTGGATATTTGGAGTTGAACTCTCTCAGTAGTTTGATTTCCAGTTTTTTTTTCATGTTGGGACATACTTCTGGTTGGGTGTGTATTTTCCCCTTTACTTTTTAGTTTGCACTATCGTACTCTAGTACACCCTAGAGGTTTTACATACTTGGTTTACTTTCTAGAATCACTATAATTTTATTTTCTTAGAGGTTACCTAATTTCCTAGGAGTTTAAAAGTAGATTTATAAATATTAGATTTTTCTCCAACTGAAAGGTTATAAAATAGAGGTTTTTTTAAAAGAATATACTTAGGGTCTTAACTTATTTTTGACCAAATATCATAATCTTAAAAGTTATCTAAATCCTTCCTTTGATACCAACTGTGAAGCCCCATGACCAGTACTTCTAGATCCGATACAAAAATGATTTATTTATTTTATAGAAAATTAACTGAAAAATATACATTCATTTACATCTGAGGATATTTTACAGTTTAGGATTTGGAGGAAAAGTACCGCTCTTACAAATCATCAAAGTTAAAACAATAATTAAAAAGGAGGTGATATAACTTTTCTTCTACTAGATCCTTATTGAAGCTAATCTCCATGAAACCTCTAAATGATCTTGATAACATTTTAAAAAAATATAGGGTGACCATAATTTCCTAATAAGGGTTTTTTTAAAAATACAGTGAAAAACCTTTTTGTATATACATTTTCAAAATTCCTTTTGAAAATAATTTTGAAAATACATTTTGAAAATACTTTTGAAAATATATACCTTTGGAAAATAGTCTTAGAAATCATTTAACAAAAATTATAATTTTAAAAACATAATTTTGATATTTTTTAAAAATATAATATATTTTTGAAAATTCCTTTGAAAATCCTTGAAAACCTGATTTTGAAAATGCATTTGAATATACTTATGCCTTTAAAAACATTATAATACATTTGAATATACTTAATCCTTTGAAAACATTATAATACCTTTGAAAATACTTATGTACTTTGAAAACATTATGATGACTTTAAAAATACTTTTGTACTTTGAAAATGATATAATACATTTGAAAATACTTACACTTTTGAAAATTCTATAATACTTTTTGAAAATACTTACGCTTTGAAAATGCTTTAAAATAATCCAGTGTTTTTTTCTGAAAATATTAATCAAGATTTGTAAAAAAAAACCTCAGGGACACTTCAAACTTTGAAGGTTGTTTGGGCATACCCCCTTTTCTTAAGGATTCATTCACTCCCCACTTCCCTTTACTGTTTACAAAGTCCAAGTTCCAAATTTTTATAATTTTTTTGAGCTTTCATTTAATATATACATTTTTCACTAGATTTTTTTCTTAAAAAACATAATAATTTATTATTTCATTTACACAATTATATTTATATATAAATATATAAATATTAATTTTCTTAGGAAATCACTTGTTAAATTTGGTACAATCAAATCTCATGATATTTAGACTTTGCATAAATTCATGGATTTTTAATTAACATCCATGAAATTAAAACTTCCTTCATAAACTTATGAAATACATATTATTGAAAAAGGAAATAAAATATCAAACTTTATCTTTTAATACTCATCCTTGAATAAGAATATTAGATACCCATTTACTTATTTTGTAATTTGATTCTTTTATACATAAAATAATGGTGTAAATGCATGAACCCTTCACATAAAATAATAGCAATTGTGAATTTCTATTCACATAAAATAATAGATATATCATTTTTATTTCTTAGAATAATCATAAGAAAAAAATTTATATAAAACACTTAAAATTATAAAAAGTGACATTTTTAAGTAAAAAATTCCATCCTTGCATAAATATATATACACATATTATAAAAACTCTGATATAACTTTAAGAATAATTTCTTTGTTACATAAAATGTAAAGGGGTTTAAATGAAATCCCTCATGTTTTATAATTTCTTAAAATGAAATTATACATGCATATAATAAATGAATTCCCCTTACATGGATACAATTCTTAAAGAATATATTAATTTTAAGAATTTGAAAATAATATATATATATATATACATAGGTACTCCCTTAAATAATTATAAACTTGAAATTAAAAGTCTTAAAAATAAATGTTCTTGAAGATTGAATAAGACACACATATATATATGTATATTTGTTTGATTAAAATGAAACTTTAAAATAAAATATAATTCACATAGAATGGGGTTTTTTAAATTAAACATAGAATATATAGTTTTTGAAAATAAATAGAACCATATTACTTGAATATAAATTGAAAATACTTACAGAATTTAAAATTAATAAAATTGTAGTTTTAGAATAATATATTCCTATATGTTTTGAAGAACTTAAACTTGAAGTTTGGAAATAATATATATATATATATATATATATATATACACCCTTACATAAAATCACTTGCTTGATTTGAAGAAAATAATCTGAGTTTGAAAATAATACTTATATATATGTTTTGAGAAATATAAACTTGAAATTACATATATATAATAGTTTTAAGAAAATAAAGAGGTCCCCTTGCTTGTTTGATGAAAAAAATAGTGGGCACTCCTTCTACCTAAATGGGGTGTTCGGACCCAGATAGAGGTAGTGGATTCTGCCTTGCTTGAACTGGGTGTTCGAACCAGATGGAAAAATAATAGAGGGGTAGAGAGGGAGAAGGCTTGGCAAGGTTGTCCAATGAGGGAGATTTCACTTAGTATAAATATATATAAAGGTTCATATGAAAGCTTGAGAATCCAAGAGAATCTGAAATAATTAAAGGTGGCTACTGAGGATCTAAAAATTGGATGCCTTTGTCCTATAAGGCTTTAACAATGGCGTTCCAAATCCAATGCTTCACGCATGAATAATCAAAAAATAAAGGGTTTAAAAAAATTGAAATGATTTTATTTTGAAATAGAAAAACATGATTTCAATTCGTGAAAAATTATTTATGTGTGTTGTCTTCAATGGTTCTTTGATAATCAAGAATTATTGATGGTGGATTGGGTTTATGTGGGTTGAGATATGGAAAATAGTTCGAGGTTAAAGAAAAATCAACCTTTTTAGCATATTGTATAAGGGTCTCTTTCACTATCACTTTCTTACACCAAAAGAGGTGGAGACAACTCGAATCAGGAAGAGAGGAAGACGATGAGGTTGGTGATATCGGGTTTAGCGTGGCTTGTGGATGAAGTCGATGAATAGTGGAGGGATTCAATTTGGGGAAGAAGAAAAAGAAGAGGAGATGACTGGAAAAATGAGGATTTTTGATCCAAAAGCTATAATATTACTGATATTTTAAAAAGTGTTCCCACATCGAAATATTTTTCCATTTCTGACTCCCATATAAGCTAAGCGGTGACACTAAAGTGGCAAAAGAACTAACAAGCCTTATACACTAGACTACATAGGCGATCTCACCTAATCACTGCTCTACTCGGGCCATGACCTACCTAAACTCTAATAATAGTACTACATCTATAATAAATCTAATAAAAATTTTGTATTGAGAATAATATTTAACTCAAAATCAAAAAATATGGTAATTAATATTCTTGATGACTTATAATTTATATAAGAAGTTCAACATGAGATTCTATAAACACTTGAAAAAGTATTCATATAGAATTCATAAAAAATATTTTTTCATAAAAAATAATAATATATTAAACACATATAATATTTACAACATGTGATCTCAAAATAAAAGTTACTTCAATTAAAGAATGTTATATTTTATTTTCATGAAAATGAATTTACTTAAAGAATAAACATAGAAATTAATATATTATCACTATATTATACAAATATTATTTCTTGGAAATAAAAGTATCATTTTATATTTCCTCTTAATTTATCAACAAAATCTAAAATGATTAAGGAAATATATCTAATTACACTTTATAGTTTTTATTAAATATAAAACAAATTAATAAATAATCATTTATTAAAATAAAACTATGCTTCGATTTTTTGGGCCGTCACATGATATGATCTCTATCAAACATACTAATATTTTATATGAACATGTACAACACTATATGTATAATATAAATCATATATAGAGATATATAATCCTTTTTTCTATGATGTTGAGTGACCAATAGACATTGAACTTGTCAATCTAGTATAACTAACTCACCTTTTCTTGATTCTCAGAAATAGACTGACCAAGCCAATGAATACATCACATCATTCATATAATAGATGAGTACATCACATACCCATCATAAATGTAGTTAAAAAAACCTCTTATGTTTCAAATAATCATTCCCATGCATTTCTTCAGTCTAATTCTATCAAGGGCCTGGTGTCTTTTCTTATCATAAAAGTGGAAAAAATTCATCTTGATTTCACTCCAACCGATGACATGATAAAAAACATACCCAACCACCCTCATATTAGCTTAGTTAATAGTATTAATTTATTTATTAGGGTATCAAATTATGAAGGTTCTCATGCTAGATATCTCACCAACCTTAGGTAAAAAGGAATGATAATAAGCATACACCCCTAAGTATATCTATGATTGTATGACATTCCATGAGATATACTTTTGCAGATTAGTCTATGTAATAAGTATATACTTATTACCTCATGAATATATTATTCATTTATCTTATGCAACCATTTGTAATGGATAAAGGAATCTATTCAAGCTAACCTTTACAGATCAACACAACCCATTATATTCTGTGATGATCATCGGTTAGTGAAAGTGGTACTTTCAAAGGATATTTATCATTCATCCATTCATGTAAAGTAAATTATAGCATGCATAAATGAATGATAAATGAATATCACATTTGTTATAAATACACAATACATTTACAACCATTAAATCAATCTATCAAGTATCAAATACCTAGATACCTAACATGAACCTCATGTTGTTGCTGTAGTAATGGCTTTGTCAATGGACCTGCTATATTATCATTATTAGCCACCCAATCGATCTTTATATCATCCCTCTCAACAATATCTTGTATGAGATGGTATTTTTGAAGTATGTACTTGGTCCTTTGGTTCCTAGGTTCCTTAGACTGAGCGATAACCCTATTGTTGTCATAGTAGAGCTTGATTACTCCTTGAATGATAGGGAGCACCTCAAGTTCTGATATGAACTTCTTGATCCAAAAAACTTATTCTAAAACATCTATTACAAAAATGTACTCTTTCTATGTTGTTGAGTCTACTATTGTGGATGGTTTGAAACTCTTCCAAGTAATAGGTCTATTGTTTAGGAAAAATTCAAACCCAGATTGATATTTAAAAACAAATTTTTCAGATTGGAAACCACCATCCGTGTAACCCTTTACACAAAGCTCATCCTATCCTATAATTACCTAGAACATATCCTTAGTCCTTCTCAAGTACTTTTGGATGTTCTTTACAACAATCCAATGACTCTCACCTAGATTATATTGGCATCTACTAGTAATTTTAAGATCATAGGAAACATCAGATAAATTACAAAACATGACATACTATAATAGAAGCATAATGAATTCTATCCATTCTATATAAATATTTAGAAGGATATTGAATATTCCTAAGATCCAGGCCATGTAATACTAGTAAAGAACCCTTCTTGGTGTTCTATAGGCTAAAATTATTTAGCACTTTACCAATGTATGTGTCCTGACTAAGTCCAAGTAGCCTTCTTGATCTATCTCTATAGATCCTCATACCAAGTATGTAGGCTGCTTCACCCATGTCTTTCATTAATAAGAATTTACTCAACCACTTATTTATAGAGTTATGGGTCAGGATATCATTTATGATAAGTAGTATGTCATACAATATCACAAACACTACTATGCTCCCACTAATCTACTTGAATACACAAGAATTATTTGTGTTTTTAATGAAACCGAATTATTTTATTTCATTATAAAACTAAATGTTTCAACTTCGAGAATCCTGATTCAATCTATAAATATATCATTACAACTTAAACATCTTAGTTGACTCATTTGGAACTTCAAAAACTTTAGGATGTATCATATACACATCCTTGAATAAATTCTCATTAAGAAAAGTGGTTCTGATATCCATTTGATAAATATCATAATCAAAATGAGTTGCTATAGCTAACAGAATCTGAATGGACATTATCATTTCAACTAGGGAAAAGGTTTCTTCATATTCAATATCATGAATTTTCTTAGAACCTTTATCCACTAGGATTTATTTATAAGTATAAACTCTACCATTCGTGTTATTTTTCTTCCGAAAATACCACTTACACACTATGGGTCTTACCCTTTCAGGTGCATCTACTATGTTCCAAAACTGGTTAGTGTACATGGAGTTCATTTTAGATTCCATGACTTTTTAAAAATTTCTAAAAATATAAACTCTCAATATCCTCTTGGTAAGAAGTAGGTTCATCTCCTATTAATATTACTTCATCATTATTTTCTATGAGAAGTTCATATCTCTCAGGTCTCTAATGAATTATACCAGACCTTTGAGGTTCTTGTGTAACATGAGCCGATTTTTATTTATCATCTCTTTGTGGAACCATATCAAGATCCATCTCCGAAATATTTCCTATTTTTTGGTCTTGAACTTCCCTAAGTTCAAATTTCCTCCTGATGAATCCTCAATCGATGTGCTCCTTCTCAAGTAAAACACCAATTTGGCCTAGAAAACAATTTTTGTTCAGTGGGACTATAGAAGAGATATACCTTAGTTTCCGTGGAATAACTAATAAATAATAATTTATCATATTTAGGGTCTAGTTTTATCAAAATCCAAACATCATACATATGATTAACGACCCAAAATACTCATAAAATACATTATGGGATGTTTCCCGATCCATATCTCATATAGTATTTTTAAGACTGATTTATATGGAACTTAGGTAAGTAGGAATGAAACCATCTCTAGAGAATAACTCTAGAATAAAATAGTAAGGTCACATAGACTCATCATTGATCGAACCATGTCTAACATGGTCCGATTACTACTTTCGGACACACAATTCCATTTTGGTGTTCCAGGAGGAGTGAGTTTTGAAACAATTCCACTATTTTTAAAATGATCCATGAATTCCTAGATTAATTATTCACCACCCCAATCTGATCGGAGTATCTATTGCACAATTGATTATGTACTTTATTTTAAAACTCTATGAACTTTTCAAAAGTTTCATGCTTATTCTTCATCCAAAACACATATCCACACCGACTAAAGTCATCTATATAAGTAACAAAGTACCTAAAACCAATAATTTATAGAGTACTGATTGGTCCACATGCATCACTATATATGAGATCCAATAGTCCACTAGCTCTATCACCTTTTCTCCCAAAAGGTGACCTTGTCATTTTCCCAACAAACCAGATTCACAATTCTCAAACAATTAAAAATCAAATGATTCCAATAATCCATATCCATGGATTCTATGAATGTGTTTCTCATGTATATATCAAATCCAACAATTCCAAATATAGGTGGGATTAAAGTCAACCCTTACCTTGTTATTATGAATGTTATAAATAGGATTATCCATAGAAAGAATATATAAACCATTCATTATATTTTTAATTCCATAAAAAATTTCATTCTTATGTATAAAATGACTCTTATTCTTAATAATTAATGAAAACACCTTCATTTACAAACAACATACATAAATAAAATTTCTATTTATGGTAGAAACATAATAACAGTTTTCCAATTCTTGGATTAATCCACTTGGAAAAATCAGATCATAAGTGATGACCTCTAATGCAACAACTCTTTCTCCATTACTGACATGAAGATCTACTGTACCCTTTAACAATTCTTTCCTATATCTGAGTCTGTTCTTGTCAGCACAAATGTGTGATGCACACTTGCTATCTAATACCCATGATTTATAGTTGAAAAAATTGATCTCTATAACATACATTTAGGGGATTCGAATGCTTCTCCTTGAGAACACTTCTCAACCCTAAATACCAATTTTAACCATCTTATAGGTCATACCTATTGATAATCTCATAATTATTAACATTATGTATGCCATAATCTTCAAAAAAGACATATCAGTGGGTGAGTATCATGTTTTATATCTTTTCATCAAGAACTTTTAATGATAGTTCTCCCACTAAAATTGATAACCTTGTACATCATAACCATTTATTGATCCAAAATCAACTTTTCACTTGGTAATGAGTCCTCTTTAGTGTTTCTATCATCACTTATTTATTTAGATAGGGAATCATCCCAATCAAAACATTTGTGAATCTTGGATAGTGAGTGGATTTCCCTTTATCCAAATCCATAATATGTGTAATGCCCTGACCTAGGAGCCACTAAACCAATTCCCTAAGATGGTTCACCACATGACCTCAAGAATGAATCTTCATATGCTAGAGGCAACCGACTATCAACAAAGGTCTAAAGTCTGTGAGGAGACTATACCCCCATACCAGAGTGCACAATAAGAATAAAAATAACCAATCATCATACAAATCAGTGTATGTGGAAAGAATAAATAAATATCAAGATCATAAGTAAACTAGAAATGGAAGTAGGTAAGTATAAACATGACTAGAAAAATAATGCAATGTTTTAAAGTCCTGAAGAACCAGGCTATACATACAACACTGATCACCCATTGGGAAGATCCCATAACATGCTAGAATAAAATAAAAACCAAGAAATGAGATATAATGCATCTCTGAGCCAATCCTTGTCCTATCTCATAATACTATCCAAGTCATCTCTCTTGATCATGAAAAACTAAAACTAGGCCTTAGCCCAAAATTATGTTTGCAACAAACATGCAAGAGCTTATCGGGTACCCATGTGCAGTGGAAGTCTAAGTAGAGTGTGAGTACAAATTAGTAGGCTGCCGCCAATGGTATCTAAAGAAAATACCAGTCAGAGAAATAGTGTATATATGTAAACAATGGAATAAATAAACAATACTGAAAAGGTGATACATTTCAAAACAACTAACTATTTATCTTGTAACCCATTGTACCTTAAGTTCTCAGGCGACACTCAGGTTGACCAAACTTTCATCGACCCAAGATAGTTGTATGAATCATAATACATAAGGTGATACATACTGTAAATAAAGGAAAGGGAATTTTCATCCATCATATAACTCATGAAAGCATGATGTATTAGTCCAATGTATCCATACCATGCTATTGTGCTATTAGTGCCCAAAGAGTCAGTCTAACATCTTAACCATGTATCAATATCAATCATGCCTAGAACCTTAGTCCCACACATGAACCATGTACAAATATATCAATAGAAATACATAGATTCATGTCTTACATTCTAATCATACATCTTAAGAATAGTGATTAGAGCCTCATTCCATCACCTATATATACATAAAAAAAGCATCTGGAGCATAAATCCGGCACCTAAACCATAGATATAAAGCATCAATCCACTATCTATTCTATTAGGTATACCATTGTTCCCAAATAATCATTATGACACTTAAACTATAGAGCATACTATCAATTCCCATAGACTTAATCTGACACCTAGTCTATATAGTATATTATCAGTTCTTAGAGTATCAGTCCGGCACCTAAACCATACAGTTTACTATTGGTGTAAGAAGCATCAGTATGAAACCTAAACCATTCCATAATTTCTCAATTACTAAGGTTTAACACCTTGACCACTCAAAACATTGAAAACAAGGAAAAATCCTTTATTTTCAACAAAACCTTTAAAAGTTCCATTAAGGCGTATAACCACAGGGGAAACCACACACCCATTTCAAATAAACATTTGAAATTTACTCAAAACCCCATTTTTAGAATTACTTGGAGGTTAAAACCCAACTTTAAAAAAAATTTCACTTCAAACATAGCTTTCCCCCTTTGAAAACCAAAACTAGTACAAAACCCAATGAACATGGTTAAAACCATTTCAAAGGACTCATATGTATTTCATAAAATATTAGCAGACAAAAACATTACAATTCATACTTTTTGACATATTTTTAAAAATTTATTCCCATGCCATACAAAGTGTCCCTTAACCCTCTAACCAATACAACCAATAAGCTTGATCAGTTTAAGTTCATAAACCACCTACTTCACCCTTTAAAACCCCACTTTACCATTTTCATGAAGCGGAACACCCCATGGGAAGCTAAAAATTTGGTCTTATAAACACCAAAAGATTTGAAAAGATTTGGGGAAGATCCAAGGTATCATTTTAAAGCCCAAAACCATTTACCTAAATAAAAGGAAGGAAAAACACCTCAGATTGTATTTAGGGAACATACCACATACACATATAAATAAATGCACATGAGCCTCAGCCCAGTTGGTGAGGATTCCTTAAGTGCATCCATGAGACCCAGGATTAAAACCAAGTAGAGGATAATTTCTGGTACTGTAGCAGTACTGTAGCAGGTACTGTAGCGGGAACTGTATCAGGCACTATTTTTCACTGTATCAGCTAGGAATATTCCCCCGTTTGGGCCTTCAGGCTACCAATTTGGTCCCCGAGTCCTTTAAGGCCTTCGAGCCACCCAGGCCTTCGGGTCAGTAAGGCCTTCAGGCCACCTCAAGGCCTTCGGGCCACCTTAAGTACAAATACAAACCAGACAACCTACACAGAACAAGCTTTAGAAGGAGGATGAGCAAGGAGATTTCACCACTACAGAAGCTAAACAGATTTCAAGAATGAGAGGGTATGGAATCTGCCATCGGGATAAGCATGTGCATACACGGGAACGCCTAGCTGAATATCCATGCAAAGGTGGAGAGATGATTTCACGATGAAGATGCTGGGGAGGAGAAGTTCCAAGTAGTTAGTCTAGAATGTATGTAACATTTGAAGCCTATGGGCACTGAATTCCTCTAAGGCCTACGGGCCATGTAATACTTGCGCCTATGGGCCTTGTAAGGGTTCCACCTCACCCCTTGAAAGTTGGATTATCAAAATCAATAAAAAAAATGAAGGCCTTCGGGCCATTGGAGGAATATAAATAAATTAACATGACTATGGGTAAAGGTCTTAAACCACCTACCTCATTAAAAAATCTCTACTAGACATTTCCAAGATCTGATGGATTTTCCAAGGCCTATATAAGAATTGTACAAACTCCTCAGTGTCTAAAAGATCTTGTCTCAACCACCCAAGATCGAACGGTCACCTCTTATTGAAACTCCAAGCAACCGCCATGGGTGGCCCACAACAGACTCCTGAAACTATTTTTGGGGAAAACCCTAAGAGGTGATACTATTATGATAATTAATTAATTTAATTCACTATAAAAAACCTAATAAAATTTATGATGGTATCATAACATAATGAAACACCATGAAATGATGTGCGAAAGCCTTCTTAGGATCTTCTCTATGAAAGCCGTCCAAAATTCCCATGAGAAATTGGTGATTCCACTATTATTTGGTGCAATCGTCAATAAAACCTAAACCATAGAACTCAAAAATTAGATTGGTGGAATAAGGAAGAGAGAAGAGGTTGTCATAGGGTGATTCTAACCTCAAAATGTACGACGATCACCACAAGCACACTCCAAATCAAGGGTTGGAGGAGGAAGTTGTTGGGAGAACCTTTGGTCCATCTGTGCCTAATTGGGGAGGAAGAGGATGGGGTGGATAAAAAATATGATGGTGCAATTTGGAAATTCAACCTTTTAATGAATTTATAAGCAATTTCATGGTTTGTAAAACCGTATACACTTCCCTAAAAATTGAAAAATACCTTACATTGTCAGGTTTCATGGTTAGAAAAACCATGCACCAACCATGCCAACAACATTATCTCCCCTATGTACCAAGGTGAATGGTTGTCTAAAATAATGTGTCATGCCTCAGGCTCTCCACCACCTTGCATGATATCTCCTTTAGGTTGTACAATTTGTAGGTACCATGGAACATAGTGGAAGAATATGGGCCAGGGAATTATTTTTTTTACCAGCGATCGATGTAACTACATCATCACTGGTGAACCACAACCTTGGTAAAGGTTTATGCATCCCACATGATGAATTTTAAACAAAAAATTTAAATTAAAAATTAACTCTTTTGATTTGAAATCGCACTCAAAATTTGATTGTCTCTAGGGATCATTTCTCAAATTAATTGAATCCTATTCCTTCTAGATCATCCACATGTGCTTCGAAAGTCTATGGGAGCATCAATAATTAAATCTTATTCCTTCTGAATGAGAGCTTCTCTCTTTTCGAAATGATAGAGAGGAGAGAGAGACTTTTATTGATTGATCAGTGAATAGTTTAGTGCATGGGATCGTCTACTCACTTATATAGTAAGTTAATAAAATAACCCAAAAAAGGCTCCCGGACCCTTGAATATTTATTAATCACTACATAAGTAATAAATGATATATTATGACCAATTCACTAGGTAATAAACATCATTTATATTTCTATCACTTACATATAATATAATAAACATATTACATGTTAAAACTAAGTCATTAACTTGAATCATCATTGTTGAAAAAATTAAAAGAAACTTGAATATTAAAATAATATTCATTCAAATAATATTCTCCCATGTATTTACTTTAATACTTGTAAATACATTTAATAAATAAATTTAATAATAATTATTCTAAACTTGGATAATATGAATTTATTTATTCCCTGACGATCATTTATTCTCATACATATCCCAGAATTCATGAAGGGGCCCACTATGTCATAAACTCCTATTCATTACAATATTCCTAAATTTTGAATATTATTAGTTTGTGAACTTATAGACCCTTATCTCAATAGCAGTGAGTACTATTCACAAACAAGGAACAGAGTTTAGAAACCCATCAAGGCCCCTAAGGAGATAAAGGAAAGTCGTAACAATGATAATATTTCCTATGAAAACTAGCTGTGTAATATAATCTCTTTGTCTCCCAATATATTATAAAGAAGGATGCACTCCTTATGTCCTCATTCATTCATTTTTTATTATTCATTGAATTAACTGGATAAACTTACCTTCTTCTACTATGACCATGGATTTAGTAAAGTTACTACCATCCTAATCAACTAGGCCTGAGATATTAATTCCTTTTGAAAGTGATAAATTCTTTATTGATTATTCAGTCAATTCCATACCACCAATGATGTACCCAACATAAGCTAACTTGGAATGACTTCAATGCCATTATTTTTTACTTGCATAAAATTACATG
Organism: Viscum album; assembly: GCA_963277665.1. NCBI lineage: Eukaryota > Viridiplantae > Streptophyta > Magnoliopsida > Santalales > Viscaceae > Viscum > Viscum album. Next base: position 20,707,778 of record OY728142.1, read on the forward strand.
TTCAAATGGTATACATTGATAATAATCTCAAGCTATGAGACCATTATATGTGTTCATATATAGGAACTACCAATGAAACCTAAAATATGTAGTGTTACTATTACTGGGTTAGTCCTCATGATCTAATTTACTCAAGATCACCAAGTGAAAACTTTATGAAAATAAGTCTCAATGCTTATGAGCCCCCAACCACTGATAGCCAAATATCATCTATTTCCAACTAGTATGATGTATCTAGACCATAAAACATATGTTTAAGATTAATTTCATAGTATCTCGAGGTTATAATTATATCATGGGAATTAATGTAACATTTTATACGACAAATAATCTATATACATTACCATTTAAATAATTGGTGTAGAAATATCAACACTATTATGGTAAGTGTTCATTATGCATAACTCACTGTATACATGATATGACAATCAAAAGGTATTGTTTATGTTGGTTCTAAGGAACCCACTTTTACAACACCCCCACATACACTAGATCTAACTTGGTAGTTATCCTTGTTAGTACTCACATGATAAGATCATGTTTCCACTGAGTTATGGATTTAGTTATTGGGCCTGCCATGTCTCCGCTGCGTGATAATTATACTATCTAAAACTTCACCTCTTTGAGTAAAACTCCTCTAGAGATGATATCCCTAAGTATGTTTCTTTTTTACACTATCAAAACTTGACATCTTAGATTTTACCAGTAATAGAATAATCATGATTGATACTTTGACAAAACTTTACTTGCTAGATGAAAGTCCAAGAATTGAAACAAATCATTGTATATTATACATTGCTTCTTTAGCTACCTTAGAAGCCGCAACACACTTAGTATTTGTATATTTGGCTACCACTGGATTGAATGAATTTTTATTTCTCAATAATTTATCTTGACTATGACATTAGATAATTTTTATCTATAGAAATACTATCTTGTGTCCTCTTATAACTAGTATCCCTTCCTATCCGTATACCAGGAACATATCTTTTGTACTTTCTCATGTACAATTGGATAGTTCTGACTACTTCCCATGAAACTCTCCTAGATATAAATGATATTTTCTTACCATTAATTATATGCTGGTAATATAATATATAGTACATAATGTGTTAGATGTGATATATCCATTTTTGGTTCTTATAAAATTCTACTCACCACTTTAAAAAACCTCTTATGCACTATGCATGACTTCTTAGAGAGATTTATTCCATGTGACACTTGTGATAATTCAATCTTGAATAATTCTAATGAAGACAACATTTTCACATATTTTATACTTTAATTAAATGTTTTAAATACCACAAGTGTTATTTTATGGGAAATTTTCACATTTTTAGGTTTTAGATGAATTTTGAGCATAATTACTAAAATGGCCTAATTTTGGGATTTAATTGTTTTATTTATATTCTGTATTTCGGCCAAAACTTCTTCTAAACTGAATGAAATTGTGAAATTCATTTTTTAAGGATTCCTTAAATCATGAGTCTCATTCAATTATTCTATATTCAAATCTTAATCATTCATTTGGAGGCCTAAATCTAGCTCACAAACTGGGCCTCGAAAACTGTGTACAGATCTGGAGACTTTTACTATTGAGATTATATATCTTTGTGGACCGGTCCAATGAAGCTCAAATTTGGTATAGAGATAGAAAGTAATATGGGGATAAAATTTAATACAGTATTCCACACGTTATTCAGCTTTATTAAAGGTCATAATGGCGTGGGAAGTTGGAAAAGTAGAATATGAAAAGTCAACTGACCAGATTAAATGTTCCAAAATAAAATAGTCATAACTATCTACAAACATCACCAATAAAGCTGAAATTTTGAGGGTGGATGCGGTACAAAAAATAGAACAACGTTTATTTATTAAAATGTCCACAATTAGTCCATTTAATGAGGATAACATTCTGATTAATCAGGAGGACAGATTGGGGATCCAAAATTTCTCACCAATTTTCTTTATAAATTTTCATCCCTTCTACCTCTTACAAGATAACCATTTTCAAAGGGGAATGGTGGATTTTGGTATATGTAATATTTTTTTATATTTTAATTATATTTTATATTAGTTATTATTCTTCTTCTATGCATTTCTATTTTCTTTAATTTTCTATTTTGTGTTCCCCCACAATGATTCTTCTAATCTCCATGCAAATGGAGAACTAACTCTCGTTGTTGTTTGAGGGAGGAGTAGTGGTTACTAAGTTCATTGTGATTAAATGTTTCTATTTATTTTTTTATAATAATTTAAATATTACTTAAATGGTTTTGGTTTAGGGTTCACCCCACTTTCATTGTTACTGACTTCTTCTTCCCGTTTTAAAATTTTCCTCTCCATCATCATAATATTGTATCCAGGGTGGAGTAGCATTATTGTGATGATGTGAGTGAGTATTATATTGCATGTGGAGGGTATATGTAGGATAATAACAATTCACGAGAAGGTGTTGAGTGATATGGTTGATCTCAACATTGATTAGAGTATTGAGAATCAATATTTTTAAAGAACAATGATTTTATCACCATGATCTCCCAAGAACAACAACGATTCTTCACTAACTTCATTGTGTCTTCTTTTTTTACTGTGTGTTTTTAATTTTATTATTAATATATATTATATTTTATGTATTTTCAGAATCAACCCCCATTTTATATTAGTATATAATTAGTTTTATATTAGTTAGGTTATAAATAGTGATAATAGAAATTCGGCATGTTGTGAGTGACCTCCTCAAGATCGACACTAGGTTGTGACACTATGGTACACTCTTAGGTAATATTAATTTATTAGTTAGAGATCTACGACAAACCCCTATCATAAATTTGGAACCGTTTCCAAAGAGTCCAAGCACTAACTCACACTATTTTTCAAAAAAACAAAAAAACAAAAAAACCATAAATTTCAGAAACCAATTTTTTTTGAACTTCATTGCATATCATTATTTTCATGGTTCAATGATGGTATTTAAAGGAAATTTTTCATATGATTTTCTTGATAAAAATATTTGTGAGGCTATCAAACAAGTATCACTAAAGAGTCAGTTGGATGAGAATGAAAAAGTGATAGAAGAGTTGATGAATCAAATGACATTTATTTCATCTTCCTTGAAGGAATTGGTAGCTCAAAAGGAGGCTCAAGAAAAAGTGGAATCAAAGATTATTTTTCCAACATTCTCAATTGAAGAGCCATGTGAGGATGAAATTATGAAAGAATTAGCCTAAAAATATTCATATCATTTCTAGATAAGGTTGAATAAGAAGGCTTTCTATCTGATACACATGTGGGAGATCAAGGTGAATTGGATGAATATCAGGCTGATTTTATTGAAGCTAAAAAGGTTTGCAATTCTCCCATATTTTATAATGAAAAATCAGCACTATTCTACCTCTCTCTTTCTTTGGAAGATGATACTGAAGATATACCTATTGATATGGAGTTTCCAATGGCCTTTCCCAAAGAGATAAATTTCCAATATGACTTACTTGAAAGGAAAGATTTGTTTATTTATTTTTCATGTTTTAATCTTATTCAAGATGAAATATTTGCAAACTTGTCCTTTACTATTTTTTTTGGTAGAGCACAAATGGAGAAGACCTTCAATGTTAAGGAAGGAAACATCCAAGTGGTGGTGGTCAAAGAAGAATAAGAGATAAAGAAGCTTGTGGTTATACTACCATCTCTAAAAAAAATTGCATACCATATGGAGGAGGACATCACAAAAGTCATCAGGGAGTACCCCTATCTTCTTTTCTGTCCCACACTGGACCTTAATTTATCCCTTATTCGTTCTTGGGTGTTGGTAATTTTCTTATATTCTTCGGGGTTCTCCATTTTTGGTGTCTACTCATGGAAACTAGGAAAAGTCACATATGGTGGTTTATCTCAATGAAACCACACCCACCATCTGATTGGGGTTAAATCGCTGAAATTGCTTGATTAGGGGTAGTAAAATTCTATTACCCACATGGGGGTCTTAACCATGCTATACCCTCTTTTCCATACCACTTTCTTTTTATTTATTTTTCTTATACATTTTTTTTCTTTCCAGGAAGAAGTGGTAGCAGCTAGAAGCTTATCTCAAAGTTTCCACTAAAAAACATTGTTAGGTTGTATCTTTCCTTTCCCTTTTCACTCCCTTACATTTATTTTTATTATGATAAAATGATGGGTAGTTAAATCTAAGTGTGGGGGGAGCGTCAAACTTCTTAGTTGTTCATGTGTGATTTTCCTTTTTTTTTCATATTTTTAATATTATTGAGCTTCAATGTAAATTCTGATCATTTTTTCACACATCAATTTATTTTAATAAAATTGAAATGATTTTTGAAAAAAATGGATTTTAAATGATTGTTGATGTGAAAACTTTTTCATTAAATTGGATTTTCAAGCATTTTTATGAGTTTGACCAATTTTTTAAATCCATGACCATGAAACACTGACTCAAATAATTTTTCCAGTCCTATGAGGTATTATGAACCACTTTGAAATATTTTTCCTAATACCCACACATTATTGAGGGAAACTTGGATTTCGTGTGAGAACCAGAATTTGTGATTTTTATCCTTTGAAGCTTTAGATTTCATGGAATGTTTTTGATATGATTGAGGAATATATTTGGATAGCCAAATTTTTATCTTTAGACCCAACCTTACTTCTATCCTTCATTAGCCCTTAGATTCCATGAATTACCTTATGGGTTTAAGCCAAATTAAAAGCCAATTTTTCCTTACTTACCCGCACTCTTGGTAAATTTGCAAGGATATTTCGAGTTTGAGTGTGGGGGAAGGGACTTTAATGTGTTTTTTTGGGACATGTTTCACTTGTTGGTGGTGTGAGTTTTGTGTCAATATTATGGGAAGTGGATAATTAGATAATTGGGATTGAGTCATCATTTAATTGTGCTTTATTTCATTCATCCAGTTCTCCTTCAAAACAAATTAAAAAAAAATGATGAAAAAAGTGGAGATGAGCTTGAATATTTCACTGTACCTCCTTTTATGACTCATGTTACTATTTAAAATAAAGGGCATGATTTTTATCCATTCATTATATTCAATTTTCATCTCATTCTCCAAGAAAAAAAATAAAAAAGAAAAAGAAAAAGAAAATAAAGTTGTGCCTTTATGGAGCTTTAAAAAAATGAGAAAAAAGGGGAGAATTTGGATGATATCATTAATTGTAATCACCGATTGGCTCATGTCCCATGTCATAAAATGGGGTTTGGAGTTGTGTTTCACATTTTCAAGTGTATTTTAGTGAGGGTTATCTTGTGTTTTCACTTGAATATTCATGCATTGTACTTAAGAGTCAAAACCTCCACTTTTCGGCCTTAAATTTTCAATTATTTTCTCACCAACCCTAAGACACATAATTCACTTAGAAAAGATCTCATGATTGAAAATATTTTCATGTTTCATGCTGTAGATAAATGAGAATTCTCACAAGTATATTGTGATACATTCAATTTCCAAGTATGAGCATAACTCCAAATTTCATTTCTCTTGAGTGAAGAGTGACATAAAATTCAATATGAGGTAGGTTGTGATTGGGCCATGGATGGATTTATGAGGTTGAACAAATTTAAATTAGAGGAATTAAAATGAGATTAAATTGTTTTTCATAGAGGATACATTATGGAATTCTACTTTGAAAAATTACCATTGATGTTTTCTCATGGTTTATTCTTTTGTGGATTATGATTTGAATATATGATGATTGCCTGAGAGTGAAATGGTTAAGTGTGGGGGAGTGATGATGACAAATTTTTTACATATTTTGTACTTTAATTCAATGTTTTAAATCCCACCATAGTGTTATTTTATGTAAAATTGTCATAAAAGAGGTTCTTTTGGTTTTTTGTTCAATAAAGAGGGCTTGACCCTCAACCTTTTCTAAAAAAAATTTAAAACGACCTAATTTTGGGATTTAATTGTTTTATTTATATTTTTTATTGAGGCCATAACTTATTATAAACTGAATTAAATTGTGAAATTCCTTTTTTTAGGTTTCCTTAAATCATGGGTCTCATTTCATACTTCTAGAGTCAAATCTCAGTCATTCATTTGGAGGCCTAAATCTTGCTTACAAATCGGGCCTCGAAAACCGTGTACAGATCTGGACACTTTTACCATTGAGATTATATATCTTTGTGGAATGGTCTAATGAAACTCAAATTATGTATGGAGATAGAAAATAATCTTGGGATCAACTTTAATAAAATAGTACATGCATTATTCAGCTTTATTAAAGGCCATATTGGTGTTGGAAGTTGGAAAAGTAGAATATGAAAAGTCAACTGACCAGATTAAATGTTCTAGACTAAAATAGTTATAACTATCTACAAACGTCTCCATTAAATATGAAATTTTGAGGGTGGACTCGGGACAAAAATTGTAACAAACTTTAAGAAGGAAACTTTCCATGATTTTTCCGTTTAATGAGGATAAAGTTCGGATCAATTAGGAGTAAAGATTGAGGAGCCAAATTTTCTCACCCATTTTCTCTATAAATTGTCATCCCTTCTACCTCTTACAAGATAGTCATTTTCAAGGGGGCATGGTGGAGTTTGGTATCTGTAATAGTTTTTTATATTTTAATTATAATTTACCCTAGTTATTCTTCTTATTCTATGCATTTCTCTTCTCTTTCATTTTTTATTTTGTGTTCCCCCATAATGATCCTTTTAATCTCCATGAAAATGGAAAAATAACTCTCGTTGCTGTTCGAGAGGGGAGTGGTGGTTATTGAGTTCATTGTGATTAAATGTTTATCTTTATTTTATTCTAAGAATTTCAATAGTACTGAAATGGTTTTGGTTTTTGGTTCACCCCACTTTCATTGTTATTGAGTTCTTCTTCCTATTTTAAAATTTTACTCTCCATCATCATAATATTGTATATAGGGTAGAGTAGCATTGTGGTGATGATGTGAGTGAGTATTATATTGAATGCATAGGGTTGGTGTGGGATAATAAAAATTCATGGGAACGGGTTGAGTGATAGGGTTGATATAAACATTTATTAGAGTATTGAGAATAAATATTTTTAAAGAACAATGATTTTATCACCACGATCTCCCAAGAATGACAATGATTCTTCACTAACTTTATTATGTCTTCTTTCTTTACTTTGTGTTTTTAATTTTATTATTAATAAATATTATATTTTATGTATTTTCATAATCAAACCCCCATTTATATTAGTATGTAAGTAGTTTTATATTAATTAGGTTATAAATAGTGACAATAGAAATTCAGAGTGTTGTGAGCGACCCCCTCGAGATCGACCCTAGGTTGTGCCACTATGGTAAAATATTAGGTAATAATAATTTATTGGTGAGGGATCTACGACAAACCACTATCATCACGTTCCAACTTGTATTTTTCAATACCTTGTTAGTATATATACTTTAGACTAGTTCTAAGAAACCGTTATATCTACTTTAGTATATCTCATTCCCTAGAATATAGGTTGATACTTTAAGACAGTCTCTGGAGGGTTACTTTCATTATGGTATTAACTAAATATAAGACCAATAAATGTTTTCCATATGTTATTAAACATATTTTACTTGAAAAAACTATGGTGATCCCACTAACCTCTTATAGACACATGGTAAAAATTTATTCCAAATGAATATTATATGATCTTGTTGTTTACTTCAATATAAAATCTAATTTTAATAACTTTCACCCCTCATTAACATTATATGGTGTCACCAATCCTTTATGATTACGTCGTATGAACACTTTTCAAGATTGGTGGTCTTGACATTCAGTGCCCAATATAATGATCATAGAAAGTAGCTATGATAAGTAAAATTCTAATGTAATTAGGCATAAAAACATGATATCACCAATAGATCTTTATTAGTGACACGATTATGCCACCCATGTATAGTCTCTATTGAATAACCACCATAATTTTTAAAATAAAAATCCCCTTTACCTTAATACATGAAACATATTATTGAATTTTAATTGATCTTGTCAATCTTAGCTAGTTTCCATATATTTCTTACTTGTAGGATTCATTATTGTTAATGAATAATGTTTCACCGACCACAGTGAATATAAAACCACCACTATGGTTTCATCCTTCATATGTAGTATGTGTCACTGGAAGATTAGTTTTCCAAAATCTCTTATGCAACTTGTTCCTATTCCAACTACTTGTGCATCTATAACCTTGGCTTAACCCAGGTCAATCTTGTTCCCACTATCTCAAATAGATATGTGTACCTTTTTATAGAAATATAATCTTTTAACTGACTATAATTTTTCTATATTAGGTATTTCTGTAATATCCTTAAATATTTAGGATAATTACTTTAAATTCACATTAGTTTTTTTATTGATGCATGTTTTTTTATATCCTTAACAAAAATATTTCATCTAAACACATGTCATTATGACATGATGTAATTTTATTACACTATAACTTATATGATATCCATTTTTAATCATTTTTGGAACATGTTTATGAGATTACATTGTTATTTGTGAAACATGTCTTGAAAAATAATGGATGTTTTTATAATGCATATGAATCTCAACATTAATTCTCATTTTACTTACATCTTGACTTTGATATGTATATAGAAATAGTGTTTAGGAATTAATCCATGATACATTTAGTTGATTAATTTTCACATGTAAGACTCACCATCGATCATTATTTTACTAACATCATGTATTTGATGTGAATAAGGAAATTTTATTTAGGAATAAATCCACTCTACATGTCATAATCGATGAATGTTTGGTTAAGATATTCTTTGGTACAAGGACCCAAATCTACTTATATCTTCTAACCATGCATATTATGTACTTAACTTCCCATTCATTAAAACACTTAAAGGAATATTATGATTTATAAATACCAAAATCTTAACATTGGAATAGTTCACAGTCTTTAGATGAACATATTCCAAAATATTTGTGGCTAACCTTTATTTCTAAATGTTTATTTGTCCAAAACTAAATAGGTAAATTTTTTTATTATACATAAGTTCTTTATCTCTGAAGATTCCAAAATATCCTTGAATTTTAGTTTTACTAGATAAAGAATTAACTTGACACAACTAGGTATAAATGAGTCTTACATTTTACATTCATCAGTTATTTAAAATGATTCAAGGAATACCAAACTCTTAGTTGAGTATTACAAAAAAAACATTCATTCAAATATGGAATAACGTATCTTTGTGTCAAATATACACATTAGATAAATATTTTTGTTATAATCAATAAATATTTAAACTATAATCATTAAACTTTTTAATTAGAATATGTGTACTTCTCACTAATGAATTAGGAATCACCCTTTAACAGTCACTTGTAGAAGTCACCTTTACTTCTTGTAAAGTTTCTATACTTACATAGTTACTATATTTCAATACAAATATGTGATAGGAATATTATATTTAATACCCAATAATCACGACAAAAATATTACATACAATTGATGAATATACCTGAAGAAGAGGCGACTGTATTCTTATTCAATTTAGTTCAATGCATTTTATCTTCCACAGACTTATCTCGTGTCATGAAATTAAAATAAACTCTTTTATGATAATCAAGATCAGTTCTTTGAAGGATGTTATAAAGGTTAATTTTGTGTTATACTCGACATTGACCTTTTCACATTGTCTTTCAACTTTCTCATAATAAGAACTAAATATTACTCTATGTTTAAGTTATTATATTCTTAGAGAACATTACCCAAAAGTAATGAACCATTTTATCCATACTATTGGTTTTATGATCTAAAAAAGGATAAATTTGGTCGTAAATATATATGAATGGTTTGCATTGTAATAAAGTGTTTCATCTCTCAATTTACATGTATTCAGTCTAATTTCCACCTCATTCATATCTTACTTCACTGTCTCCTCACAGACTTCTTGGACATGATACAACATGTGGTACTATCCATTTCTTAATGATGTATCCTCAACTCATTGTAAATTGGTGATAGTATTATGATTTAAACATAAAATGTGTCATGCAAGAGTCTCCTGTAATCATCTTTTACACCCTTGCTTCCCGAGGTAGCTCAACAGGTATTGGAGACTCCAACAACTTGAATTTACTATATTGGTGTACTTTTCTCAAGCGCTTGTACTAATTTTGGAAACTCATGATTGTAAGGACATGTTATTTGTCTAAAAATTAATCATAGTGAACTTGTGGTATTAATTATTATTTTTTTTTAAAAATAATCACTATAATATTAATACTTTTATCTTGATTACCAATTAGACATTACCGATTAATTAAATAATTAATTATCTCACACTATTTTATTGAACCCTAGTATCCCTTACTAATAGATTTGGAATATCTTTTTCCTAAAGAATTCTAGTGGAGAAGATCCCTGAAACCTCTCATCATAGTTTGATCTATGGATATTCCACTACTAAGAGAGTTTCAAGGTAGGAATTTTGTTTGACCAAACACATTAACTTGCATCTCCTTGAACTATTAAGTGAAGTCCCAACTTTTAAAAACCATAAAATTTATTTACTTAATGATTTGACTCTAAAGATGCAACAAGCTAGCTATAGACACTTATTTTATTCCTTATTTAGTTAAGTAAACCCATCGCTCTTATAAATACTCCCAAGTAGTATGAGACACCCTCAACTAGGGTTGAAAAATCACCTCATACACTCTGTTTTGTTCAAATTTGAATGATGTAAGATGTTTGTAACTTAATATCCCTTTTAGGGATTTTAAATTTATTATTTCTTGATGAATGAATTTATTTTATATCTAATATGAATGTACTATGTGATCACACTCACAACTAACTATGTAGTATGTATAAAATCATTCATCTTGTCTAAATTTAATTTAATCTATGTATTTATTTTTATTATTTTATGTGAACATGTAAACTTGAAAACTCACTAAATAATAATAAACAATGCATAAATTAAATATATTGTGTGATTGATCTTGATCATTTGATATCGGTTTATCCATTTACTCTTAATAGATCAACCATGACCCTAGGGGTAAAGTACTAGAGTCGTCTCTGACTCGTATCACAATCCACACCCCAGTCCAATTTAACACTATCTCGTCAAGAATACCACCTTGTTTCAGTGTGGTCTATATTTTACAATGTTCTTTCCCATATTCTTCATAATAAAAAAAATACTTGTACACATGCGAGGGGATCTCGGGAGTACGTAATATAGATAAATAACCATTATCTGGGCGCGTATTCCCTTATACATATAACGAAAAGTAATGACGATGCATAGACCATCTATTTAATTAAATAATTACAAACATCACACGCATCACACAAAATTGCATAAATAATTAAATAAATTAACTTCAAGACTCACATTGGTGGTCAATGATCAAGATCTATTGAAAAAAATATTAAATGTGTAATTAAAAATTAAATATTCAATAAATTTTATGTGAATGATAATAAATGAATTATATAATTCATTTTAATTAAAGTTATTGCTTGGTCCCAATTTTTATTTTTTTTCATAAATTATAACTTATTTTTTAAATATTTTTTTGTTAAAAAATATACATATTCCAAAAATGTAACTTATCTTCAAAACAAAAATTTATCATTTTTGTTCCCAGACTCTATGTAGCATATAAGACCTTGAAATGAGTTTCAGGTCCAATATTGACCCAAAATGGGTCGGGTGGGACGAGCAAAGCCTAACCCTCCCTGGCCAGGGTTGGGCCGACTCGACATGATCACAGGTAGTTAAACAAAGATACGTGCGATAGGAGGGGAGGCCAATGGAAGACCGACCACTTGAGGCTATGGTCATGGGGGGATCACAAATTTGGGTTGTGGCGGTGGGGTGCATGACAGAGTGGTCTAGGGATGAGAAGAAGGGTGGTTGGTATAAAGGATGCCAAATTTGGCTGGGGGGAGCATGGTGGAGGGAGTCGGCTACTTCAGATCTAGTGGTGTGGCGGTCTAGACGAGATCTTCTAGCAATGAAGGTGGTTTTTCAACATGTGAGTTGATCCAGCGGGAGGTCATGATGTTGAGGGGAGCTTGTAGGGAAGATCATAAGAAGACAAAAACACTATGTAGGGTCAATGATGATGATAAGGTCTGGAATGGGTGGACGATGCTCAGTGAGTGAGGTGACCATAGTGTGACTGTTGGATGACGCATGATGGCATGGAGAAAAACGATGATGGGGTAGTCTGCAGGGATAAACTTCTTCATTTTTTGGCTTTATTATCTGAAAACCATCCCAGTCCCCTGTCATTTCTATTTTTTTTCTTATTACCAGTCATCATCTCCCCACTTGTGCATTTTTTAAATATTTTTTAAATGTATTTTGTCCTATAGTGGACAGCCGCACCCCAACCATAATCTTTGATTTTATTTTTTAAATTAAAGCCTAATATTGGGATTTTTGAAATTTCAACAAAGGTTTTTTTATCCCCCTCATTTTTTTGAAATTTCCTCATGTCTATGGAAATTAATACGTGGATATAAAATTTCACCCATCAGAAAAACCTATTCCATCCATTAATTTTCTAGTCAGAGTTTGGGTTTTCTGAAAAATGCCAATGCCGACTACTTTAGGTAAAAAACCAACATATATATAAATATATTATTAAATTTAATATTCTAAATAATTGTGATTCTAATTTTACTTAAAACTTTGGAATATCAAAACTTGGTCATCTGATGATAGATTGAATCCCTGTCTACAGTGTTGAGATCGTATTGATTCCCTTTTCATAAATTAATTACAAATTTAATTTTTCTTGGCTTCAAAACTTCATGTTATTGCTATGATGCCAATTGTAGGTACCTAGGAACACAATGGAAGCATAAAGGATGATAAGTTAAATATTTTCATAGAATATCGATGTAAATATGTTATCGCCAGCGAAGTACAACCCTAATAAAGGCCCGAGGATTCTGCATTATGAATATTAAGAAAAAAATTCTATAAAAAATTACCTAATTTGATCTAAATTCACACTCAAAATTTGTTCATAGCTAATGATCATTTCTCAAAGAAACCAAATATAATTCCATCTAAATCATCCACACACACTTCAAAATTCTATGGTAGAATCGATCATCAAATTCCATGTGCTAGCGTGGAAGTCCAATGATGCCTTCAATTTCTCAACGATCACCGCTATGCAGTTCCATAAATTTTTGACTAAGAACTATGATAAAGTTCTTGGAATGAGATATTATATCTCTAAGAAATGGGAGAACAGAAAGAGATGCTCTCATTGATTGATTAGTGAATAGTTTAGTGCATGGGAGCCTCTACATACTTATATATTGAGATAATAAAATTACCTGGAAAAGGATCCCCGACCCTTGAATATTTATTACTCACTACATAGGTCATAAAAAACATCTTATGACCAAATAACTAGGTTATAAACATCATTTATATTTTTATCAATTACCTATAATATAATAAATATATTATGTGATAAAACCAATTCATTAACTCAACTCATCTTTCCCACAAATATTAAACGAACCTTGAATATTAAAATAATATCTATCCAACTAATATTATCCCATATATTTAATTTAACAATTTTAAATAAATTTAATAAATAAATTCAATACTAATTATTATATACTTGAATGGTATGAATTTATTTATTCCTTGGTGATTGTATATTTTCATACATATCCCAAACCCTGTGGTTGGGTTCACTATGTCCTAAACTCATATTCATCAAAATAGGCCATAATTTTGAATACTCTTAGTGGGTGACCCTGTAGGACCTTGTCTCAATAGTAATGAATACTATTTATAGACTAGAAATAAATTCTAGCAACTCATCAAGACCCCCAAATATATAATAAAAAGTCATAGCAATGACAAACTTTCCTATGAACACACACTGTGTAATATAATCCCTTGACATCATGATATCTCATAAATTAGGATGTAGTCCTTGTGAAATCAACCATTATTTATTTATTATTCATTAACCTAACTTGATGGACTTTACTTCTACCATGGCCATGAATTTAGTAAATTATTACCATCCTAATCAACTAGGCCTGAGATACTACTTCATTTTGGAAGTGATAAATTATTTCTTGATTATTCAATCAATTCCATAACACTAATAATGCACCTAATGCAAGCTACCTCGCTATGAATTTAATGCCATTATTTTTCCTTAAATCAAATTATGTAATCAAATGGTATACACTACTAATAATCTCAAGTCAAGAGACCATTACATGTGTTCGCAGATAGGAGACACTAATGACACCTAAAACATGCAGTGTTCCAATTAGTCAACCAATCCTTATGATCTTATTTAATCGAGATCACCAAATGTGAGCTTCATGAGAAGAATCCTAAATGAATATGATCCCCCATCATCTGATAGTTGAACACCATATATTTTTAGTTAGTATATTGTATCTAGACCATAATAAATATGTTTAAGATTAATTCCATACTATCTCGAGGTTCTCATTATAGCATGAGAACTGCTATAACCTTTTGATAAGACAAATAATCTTTGTAAATTACCATTTAAATAGTGGATGTAGAAATATCAATAGTATTATAGTAAGTTCTCATCATGCATAAATCAGTTTATACATGATATGGTAATAAAAAAGTACTATTTAAGTTGGGTTTAGGGGAAAAAATTTACAACACAGTTTAACTCAAACCATTCTCTAATTGTGAAAATTAACTATTCTAAATTCAAAATAAGATGAAAATAGCTTAATCATCAAGGTGTCACATAATTTTTCTTAAACCATTCACAACAAACCATGCACCCTATCCTGAAAACTCCAAAACTCCCAAAACATAACACAAATCTCCTGAGGCTCACCTAAGAACCTAAGATACATTCTGAGCATCATTCATCATCTAAAAACGTTGACTTGAGTCATTCCAACTATCAGAGTTCCATTCTGAGTCTCACTTAAAAACTTGACCCATCTAGTAAGCGAAAATTCATATTCCTTCTAGAATTTGTAAATCATACGAATACAATATCTTACAACCTATCCACCATAATACTTATCATCCCTAATAAGTCTCAATGGTCATCTATCCACACCACTCGACCTACATCATTCACCATTAGTAGGCAGTGACCTCATCCAGTTTCTGAATGCCTAAAACACGACCAGGGAAAAACCTTTAACTCAAGGAACTCAACCAACCAGAACCTAATCCAACACTCATTTCCAAAATTGAAACACTAAGATGAATCTTACCTTATCCCATCCAACTAAATCACCAATTATATCATTGCCTGATCACTCATAAGAGCTATAGATCTCTCCACCACAAGCTTCAATTTCAATCCACCGAATTTCAATACTTGGAACCTCCTCCATCATAAAAGACCAAAGGAACCTCAAAATCTCAATCCCATAATACACATGGAGTAGTACCCAAATTACCACACACCAAAACCCATGAGAACACCAATCATCATTGGCACCCATCCTCATCATCGGAAATCAACTAGAGTAGATGCACACTCACCATCCATGAATGAAATAATAACAAACTAATTTTCCTCAAAATCACATCTTTAAATCTAAAATTCACCCAAAATTTAGAAAATGACATGCCAGATGTGATTTGAAACTTTCAATACCCACATCACATGATAAACCAAGTTGAATTATCCTCGATTGACTCTCCCTAAAATGATTAGCTCCAAATTCTAGCACATCATCATGTCACCTGATAAATATGCCTCCATGCCCAATGGAATCCCATTATCATCTAAAAACTCTCCAGGATCCACACCTGAACCCCAATTATAATCTATAGTTATAACCTCCTCTGAATAAAACCACCATCATTCCCTACTACACCAATGAACAACCCTTGGAACAAGAACCTCAAATTACCTTTTTTGAACCACTTGAAGCCTGAATCCAATGACCATCTCTATCATTTACCACACCTGATATCCTGTTATAATTCCTTATGGAATTAAATCACAAACCTCATTTATTCCTCACTATCATCACAATTCCACCACAACCAATCCACAACCATTTCTATAGACCTGCATCCCTTACAGTACAAGGGTCATCCCTTCATGACCAACATGTCACTCCTCACTATAGGAGTGTAATTGTCACCACCTCACTAAATAAACCCCAATATCCATGACCCACATTCCATTTTTTTCCAACCCAATAATTAGTTGTGGCCATATCACTCTCATAAGAGATACAAAATGTAACGTCAACTATCACCCATTCCAAGTTTCTGAGAACGGTACCCACAACATTTTTGAATATCTATTCCATTATAATAGCCTTACTCATAGACGGTCTATGGTGCATTTTCCACCATATGGAATCACTTACACTACTCCATGAGCATAGTCTCCAAGGAGGCCCTTCATCAAACTAGAGATGAAATTTAGATAGCTTGATGTATAACTGATGATCTCTTAGCATACTCATGATGATGTTAATATGTTGTGCATTATCTCCTTAAACTGGGAGTACACTAATTTTTCATCGACGAATACCACTGAAAACTCATCATTTTTGATGTCACTTATAACTACAGGGACATTTCAAACCCATTCAAAGTCCCTAAGTCTCCTCTCCTGCACACATCTTATCACACCCACATCAATTATCAACCTACTTTCGACTATCTAGTTAACTCAAGAACCTCATATGTATGCTCCCATAACATTCGATACACATGCCAAATGGTACAACACATCCCCACATGCTTGTTCTTCCAAGATCCCATTAACACTTAACCACTACATGATATTTTGTAACCTAAACACATAACCTAATTCCAAATATTATGAGTCAATCCCAATAATAAAATGGTTCAAATTACTTATCCACTACCCATGTCTTCTCTACATACCCATCTCACCCAAAAAATATCACCCTTGTTGCTTTCCAATACTAATGGAATCTCATCAAGAAAAATCGCTTTCACAAGCACATAAGTCCTAAGATTCATTAAAAAGTCCCACTAAATTAATTTACACTATCATTGTGTTCCTAAAGATTCATACAAATCTAACTAGTCCAGAAAACTAATCAATCTTTCCCTCTGAAACCACAAGTTCCAATGAATAATTGACACTCTCAGTGCTTTTCATCTCAATGAAACCAGACATCTCTATGTGCACTATACCAAAAATATCATTAATTTTTTCCTTATCCACATGAATCACCTGTTCACCCATCCTCAAATGCACTAAGTCTAACTCACCTATATGGTCACTACCCAAGTAAACCTGCATTCCTGAAACCACATACCCTCAAGCACCTCCTGTGGTCTCGGTCTAACTCTTAAAAATTTAGAACATCCTACTCACACAACCATTACACGAGTTATGAAATCGAATGATTATTCCCATCTTGACACTAACCAAAATGCTGAAACACTAGAAGAAAAGTTCTCTTTCTCAAGAAAAAAAGTCATCCCATGTGCCTAAACTCTATACTAGGCATCACCCATCACACTCCACTTTGAAATGTCCAAAACATCCACCCATGCATCATACACCAAAATACACACATAACATGGTCGACCCCACTTGTGGTTCACCCTCAAAAGTCACATGGAACTAACTCCTTAATCTAGAGTTATGCCAAGAAGGTCACTAGGATCTCCCACCTATCCCCCACTAGTTAATTCTCACAACAAGTCAATAGGTTCAACTACCTAGGTCTATGCTAGCTCATAGAGGGTAAAAAATCATGGGGCATAAAAATGATCCTTTCCTAATGAAACATGACATCAACATGTCAAAACACCCATCTCTAGGAGATCACATATAAAAGATGTCACATGCCACACAAACTTCCCATAACTAGGGAACCATTCCTCCCCGAGCATCTATACATTAGATCTCTCTCTAGTGGACCAGGCCAAAAAACTGATCTCGAACAAAAACCACCCAAAAGGGTATAATGGTCATATACTTATACCATACTGACCCACCAAGGTCCCCACACTTACTGTGCATGAGGAATACATCAATGTCCTTATCATCATGAATATCACCATAGATCCACATAACCTACAATTGGAAAGAGATCCATATACAATTCGGCCTAGATGAGTTGAATTCCACCAATTAATTATATGGGAAACGCTATATGAGCAGTTGTTAACAATTTAAACAACTGATCCTCTTTTGTTAGAAAAATCACACACTAGATGGTCCATAACATATGAATTCTATGTGTGTACCATGATGCATGAGACACCTCTTGCATCCATAGACTAGAATCAAAGCCACATCATTGGAATCTTTCCAATGGTCCATGTAACATCCCGAACCAAACCACTGGGTCCGATCCACATGCTAAATGAACTCATGCTTGCATCCCCATGCACAAGAGACCGCTAACTATCAGTAACTATCTCGAGTAGAACCATGGGGAGACTGTACCCTCAAAATCTTGTCACATGATCAATAATACTAACAAAAAATATAAAAAAAATAATTAGAGTACATGTTGAAAACTAAATATGACATATAGATAAATGACTTTTAGAGTGGAAAGACAAGAAGAGTATAAGAAACAATAAATAATAAATAAATTAACTGTAAATTCTTATAGTTTCTATCCTAGTCTATTATAATCTCCACACTCCTCTTCTCATCCATCCACCATAGAGATCCTACCCTTTTTTGAGTTTTTGGTCTTGAAGTCTATAAGTGCACCAAAATACCCGAGTAGGGTGTGTGTATAAAACTCACTAGGACACCACCAATGACCCTTAACATTAGTTCATAAAATATACAAGCACACAACATGATCAAATATAGGGTATATATATAACAACATTATATCACACAATCAAAAAAAAATTGTTAGATCCACGAGGACCAACTCTACCTTCTTCGACATAATGCTTAGAGAAACAAGCCTTCTTAGAAAAAATTATAGTAGAAACATCAGTAACCATCCTGACATATCCCCTTAGTGGAATAACCCAAAAAAATATACTATACATTTCTATTAGCTGGGATAGCCCAAGTAGATACCAAACAATGTATGACACATCCCTCTTGATGCATAGTCCAAAAGCATGTGACATACCGATCAATGTTTGACACATCCCTCTCAGAGGATAGTCTAAAATTATGTTACACACTCTACCAACTGGAATAGTCCATGTAATGTTTTACCAATTTCTAACACACCTCACTCAAGTGGATATACCTGAACATGTGTCACATATAACATGATGACCAAATAGACCAAGCCTACATGCTAAACTGAAAAAGATAGGAAGAACAACACATATGATACAAAATACACATAAAAGATCAACAATCATGTCAATAATAGGTATTATGACCATCACAATCCATATGAAATTAGCATAACCACATATTAAATGCCACACACACACACACACACCTCATGTGATCAAGCATCATACATAGGTTCTTAGGGCTACAAACACACATGTAAATCAAGCCAATAAACTATAATAAAATATGCACTTAATTAAAGAGTTTCCTACCTAAATTTATCAACATTGAAGTCATGGATCTTTAATATAATCATCACTCATACAACGTTCAAACACCAACTGAAACATGATCACATGCCAAGGAATTCTAAAGTCAGTCACCGAAAAACTCCAAGCTAGGTTGGAAGGATGAGGAAGAAGGATCTATGAAAAATTGGGAAGCTCCATGATGAAAGATAGGTTCTAAAATTTTGAGGTGAACTGGAAACAACCACCATGATGTAATACGGTACACTACGACACATGGGTGCACTAGGAGAAGACCACCATGGCGCAATGTGTATCACCATGGTGTAGAGTTACTTTAGAAGAAATCATCATGGAGCAGGATGAGGGGTTGCAGTGTGGACACAAACCACCACAATGAAAGGAGAAGGACTAAGACATAGAATCTTACTAGACTAAAAACTCTATGGTGTAAGGGTAGACACTCCATCATGAAGTCTCTTCTACATCCCTTCAGAGCTCTAGAATGATGCAAAATTGAGGAGGGGAAATAGGGTATTTTTAGGGGTTGACATCCACATTGAAAAACTCTCATTGGTCCCACATAAAACTAAAATCCATCCCCCCTAATTTTAAAATGGATTCCTCAAATAAATTCTGAAATATCCAATTTAAGTTCATAACACCCAAAGAGAAAACACTGGACTAGCTAGAAGAAACTGAGTCTCTCCAGCATGGTCTAAGACACTACGATGTAGTCTCCACAAACAACCTTACATGGGGAAGGATGCGATAAAAATACCTTGTTTGACATCATTATGGAATGAAATTATCCCCTATATAATAATTCTAAAATCACTACACTATAATGGTGCAGATACCCATTATAGTATATCCCACTCTTCTACAGTATGGTCTTTTGGGATATAATGTGGTGTCACCTAATTTGGACAAAAGGGTCACCAAACTTCTTCTAAAGCATCATCAAGATCTTAAATCCCACCACACTTCACCCAAACATGGATTAACTAAAAAAAGGCAGAGAAAGAAGAAAATATGGATTTTATTAAGGAAAAAAATGTTTAGGGTTTTACAATTCTCCTCCTCTAATGACTTCTCATCCTCGTGATGTATCTACAATGGTCTTCCTCCAATAATCTTTAAGAAAAAAAAATAATGAATTAGATCACTACCAACTTTCCCTAAAATTATCGTTGTTTCAAAGTCTCACAAGTTGTTTTTCCAAAATTACTTAAATTCACAACCCAAGTGATTAAAGTTAAAACAAAACAAGAGCATGAAATAGATTATCCAAACAAGGAAATGAAAAAGATGCTCCTCCAATAACCAATTTAGAGAAGAAGAAAACAAGATCATACCTTAAAATATGGATGGTACCTATCAATCATTTATTAGACAAGGATAAATTTCATAAGCCTAATCATTTACCACTCTATGATCCCCCTAAGGCTCATAAGTCAACTAGTTTAGCATTTATATTATGCATCCTCGAATCCTAATCACAAAACTAATTACAATTTCCTATCTTTCTAAACTGGAGAAAAGTCTTGATAGAATAGAAATAATTGTTTAGAAGGTGTCCCTTATTCCTGAAATTGTAGGACATATAGAATTTAACTCTCAATAAAGGAGTTAAAGAACCCCTTATCTACTTTTAATGATGACCACCGCCCTAACATCCATAATTTAACTTCATATTCTCAATATCTTAATAATTAGATAAGATTGTATTATAGAAGGAACCTATTGGTCCATTGATATCTGTGAGAATATCAGAAGATAATTCTTCCTTGATTCCCTTATCTATTATTAGTGCTTTATGAAGCACTGCATCATAGGTTGTTATATCTAAAGTTATGTCTCGTCACCTCAACTCTAGGAACAAGCTAATTTATAACTTCATTACTTTCTGAGGATCATTTCTTGCCAGTAGGCGAGGAAAGAAAATTAGCTCAGTGAATTGTGATGAATAAGTGGATATAGTCATTGTCCCTTATTGGAGCTCCATAAACTTTTGAGTACAATTTAGTTTTAGGGTGTCAGGAAATAACTCCTCAAAAAAGAGATCCTTGAAGGTTTCAAAATTTATTCCTTCCTATCTACCAACCTACAACATGACATCCTACCATCATCCAACTTCACATTGAAGCATAAAGGTCACAAGCTTAACCTATTGATTCTTTGGGGTCTCTAATAGATTGAATATCCTCTCAATTACCTGTATTAATTCCTTTGTGTCCTAAGGGACTCCAATGCCCTAGAAGGATAGTGGATGTTGGAGTTGTAAGTCATGGGAAAAATCAACCATAGTCCCGGAGACTCCCTAACCTTGGACAAATACTATCTAAAAGAGTTCGTGATGAATGGGTTCTGCATCCTAAATCCAATATGTCAATATAGGATCATGCTGAGGGATATACTCCCACACCATGGGTGGTGGAATGAGAACACCCTGATCTACTGCAGCTAGCGGTACCATAAAATGTCTCCAAGGTGGAATATGCAACATAAAGTACATTAGGAACATAATAATTCCTATCTATTCTATGATATCACACAATGTCCTCATAGGAGTTGATCCTCAACACATGGTATACCCCTCCTATAACTAACCAAGTTTCTCTATCCTTGAACGTTAGTCATATTCATGACATATATATTAAAACAACAACATACTAAGTTCATCTAATTAATGCCAATAAAATAAATCATAATAAAATGAAAAATATATATCACAAAATCAGAAAAGTTATCCTAAATAGACACCACAAATCAAGGAGATTAATCAAAGAAATAATATGCAGCAGAACAATAGGTATATATATGGAATGTGAACCTACATGCCTAGTCATGATACATGAATGCACCCAAAATATCATAAATCACACATAAACGATATGTACATCACCCAAGGTGAATTTAATCAATCATAAAAGCAAAACATAGTTGTTTACTTTATGGAAACATAGAGTTCCACTATTTATTGCTGATTAGAGACTGGAATAGTTCCCCTTCTCGAGTACCAACCATCATAACTCCTATCCATCCTATCCCAAATCAAGGAAAATAGATAAGATAAGTTAGTGAATCCTAATACTGTAATACCATTTTATAACATCTATATCTAAACCACTAGGTCTGAGCCAGATGTTACCTGATCTCATGTGTGCCTCCCCATATGCAAGAGGCTGCCGACTAGCAGCGAGGGTCTCAAGTGGAACTATGGAGAGAATATAATATCAACATAATTCCATAGGATCAATAATAATAACAGACAATATAATAAACATAATCAGAGTACATGAAGAAAACTAAAGACGACATACAAATAAATGGATTTCAGAGTGGAAAACCAAACATAGTATAAGAAACAACAGATAATAAATAAATAAATAGTGGAGTCCTTTAGTACCTATCCTGGTCTGTTCTATCTTCATACTCCTTGGATCAATCATCCACCATAGGGCCCTTTCCCTTCATTGGTTCTCTAATTATGAAGTCTACAAGTGCACTGAAATTCCCAAGTAGGGTGTGAGTACAGGACTCAGTAGGACATCACAAATGAACCTTAACATCAGTGCATAAAATATACAAGTGAATGTAATGATCATATAAAGTTATATATATAAAAATAGTATATCACACAATCAAAAAATAATTTATGGGTCTATGGGGACTGAATCTAACTGCTTCGACACCATGCTAGGAGAAACAAACCTTCTTCAGAACCATGTTGGTAGAAATGTTAGTAACCAACCCAATACACCCTCTTGGTGAAATATCCCAAAAATATGTATGACACATTCTAGTCGACTGGGAAAACCCATGTACATACTGACCAATGTCTAGCACATCCCTCTCGATGGATAGTCTAAAAGAATGCAACATGATGACCAATGTTTAACACGTCTTTCTTAGAGGATAGCCCAAAAGTATGTGACACATCCCATTGACTAGAATAGTCCATGTACATGTCAACCAATGTATGTCACATCCCACTTGAGTGTATAACCCCAAGAATGTGTCACATATCACATGCCAACCAAAATGGACAAAATTGCATGCTAAATTACCGAAGGCAAGAATAAAAAAACTACGATACAAAATATATATGAAAGATAAAGAACAATGTCAATAACAAGTATTATAATCATCATAGTCCATATGCAAGAAACACAAGCACATATCAAAGGCTCTACACACAAACACACCTTAGGCGATCAAACATTAGACATTGGTTCTCAGGGATGCACACACACACATAAATAAAGAAAATAACTTGTAATAAAATATACGCTAAATTAAAGGGATTCTTACCTCAAGTTATGAACATCAATTCCAAGGCTCATCAATGGTGATGTCACCCATACAATGTTCGCACACTAAATGGGACATGATCACACACCAAATACTTTCGAGGTTGACCATCAAAAAACTCTAAACTCGGTTAGAATGAGGTGGAATAAGGATCTTTAAAAAACTATAAAGCTCCAAGATGAAATATAGGTGATGAAATGTGGATGTGCACTGAAAAAATCCACCTTGATGCAGAATGGTACAACACAATACAAGGTTATATTGGGAGAAGACCACCATGACATAAAGTACATCATCACGATGCAAAGTTTCTTCAGAATAACTCACATAGATGCATGATGAGGGGTTGTGGTGTGATAATGAACCATCATTGTGTAGGAATAAGGACTACAACATATAATATTACTGCACTCGAAATTCTACAACACTGGGGTAGACACTATGAACTAAATTCTCTTCTATAACCCTTCAAAGTTTTGTAAAAATATCGAAAATGAGGAGTGGAAACCTGGTATTTGGAGGGGTTGAACTTCATGTTGAAAACTACTCATTAATACATCATAAAATTGAAGTTAAAGATCCAATTAATTCTAAAAAACATTCCTAAAATAAATTATGTAACTACTTATTAAGGCCATAACACTTGAATAGAAAAAGTTGGACCAGCTGGAAAAATCGAGTCTCTGTAGCCCACTTCTCTACGGTGTGATCGGGTGGGATATGATGAGGTGCCACCTCATTTGGTCCAAATGGGTCACCCAACTCATTCTAAATATTCCTCAATATTTTAAATACCACTATCCATAACCCAAACATGGATCGACTAACAAAACATGGAGAAAGAAGAAAATATGGATTTTATTAAGGAAAAAAATGTTCAAAGTTTTACAAGAAAAGAGCCATAAATACATCATAAATCATTAAAATCAAAACTATACATGAATCACATTAAGATAAAATCAAATAAAAACATAACATCACAAATCAGAACAAAAATCCCCTCCTTGGTAAGCTGGAATTCCTATTGGAACCATTACCCGTGACACACTAACCTGATGTCCATCAAATGCATTGAAAAATTCCTATATCTCTAGCCCACCAAATACCAAATAGTAAAAACAATAGGAAAGTAACTACATTGATACCAATTTGTAACATGATAACTCAAGGGCCACTAAACTGATTCCCTGAGACATTCCACCACATTACCTAAGACCTACCTCCTCATACACCAAAGGCTGCCGAATAGCAGTAGAGGTCTAAGGTGGAACTGTGAGGAGAATATACCTCCTATATCATAGTTCACAATGAGAATAAAAATTATCAAGCATCATACACATCATATTATGTAAAAATAATAACTAAATACTAACATCTCAAATAAAAGGGAAACAAAATAAAATAACTTAAACATGACTGGACACCTAATGTAATGTAGTAAAGGTCTGAACAACCATGTCATACATACAAAACTGATCACCCATTGGCCTAATCATATAACATTATACAATAAAATAAAAACTAAGAAAATGGATCTACTGCATCTTCAAGTTAATACTCATCTAGCCTCCTAATACCATCTCAGCCATCCTACACGATCATGCAAAACTCAACTTGAGTCTTAGCCTAAACCTCTGCCCATAATAATCATGTGAGAGTTAATTAGATACCCATGTGTAATGGTGGCTCAATTAGGGTGTATTAAAACTCAGTAGGACATAACCAATGATTTATAAAAAAATATCAGTTAGAGAAATAGTGTATGCAGGTAAATAGTGGAATAAATAAATAGTAAAGAAAAGGAGATACATTTCAAAACAAATGATTATTTATCGAGTAACCCATTTTCCCTTGGGTTCTCAGGTGACACTCAAGAAAACCAAACCTACATCAACCCAAGTCAGTAATTTGAGTCATAAGTCATAGGGTGATACATACTGTAAATAAAAGAAAGGGGATTTTCATCCATCATCTAACTCATGACTGCATGAAGCATCAGTCCAAAGTATCCATCTCATGTTCTCATGCTATCAGTGCCTAGAGAATCAGTTTGTCATATCAACCATGTATCAATATCAATATTGCATGTAAACTCATTCTAGAACTGAACCATGTACAAAGATATCGATATCAATACAACACATCATGTATGATATTCTAGTCATACATCTTAACAATATTTCCATGAGAATCAGTCCAACACTTACTTATACATCAAAATAATAGTTCCTGGAGCATTAGTCCAATAGCTAAACCATAGATGCAAAACATTAGTCCACTATCCATTACATTTAGTATACTAACATGCCTAGAGAATAATTATGGATTTTAAACCATCGAGCATACTATCAGTTCCCAAATCCTCAATTAGACACTTAGTCCTTATAATATAATATCAGTTCTTGGAGCGTCATTCTAGCATCTAAACCATAAAATTTACTACCTATGCCCAAAATAATCAATCTGAAACCTAAACCATTCAATAATTTTTCAGTTACTAAGGATTAACACCTTTAACTTTAAAAACATTCAAAACAAGCACAAAACCTTCATTTCAAACAAAACATTTAAAAGATCCATTAAGGAATTTCACCACATGGGAAACCACACACCAATTTCAAATCAACATTTGAAATTCACCCAAAACCCCCGTTTTAGAATCACTTTGATATTAAAACCCCAAATTAAAAAAAATTCCACTTCAAACATACCTTTACCCATTTGGAACCCAAAATCAAGTCAAAACCCAACACACATAGTTAAAACCATTTCAAAGGTCTCATAGTTCTTTTATAAAATATTATCACATAAAAACATTCTGATTCATCCTTTCAAACATATTTTCAAACATTTATTCCCATGACCTACTAATTAGTCCTTAAACCTCAAACCAAGAAAATAAACGAGCTTAACTGGGTTAAGCTCATAACCCACCCACTTCACCCTTCAAAACATCGCTTTACCATTTTCAAGAAAAGACAAACTTTGTGAGTGGCTGTAAATCCTTTCTTATAAAAACTGACATATTTTATGAGATTTGGGGAAGGTCCAAGGTATGAATTGAAATCACAAAACCATTTACATAAAATAAGGAAGCAAACACACCACACATGGGATTTAAGTCACATACCACATACACATGTAAATAAATTAACAAGACTATGGGTAAATCTCTTATGCCACCTTCATCCTTAACGAAGCTCTACCAAAAATTTTCAAGCCCTGACGGCTTTGTCAAGGACCATACAAGTCTCATCCAAACACCGCGACATCCAAATGATCGGATCTTTAACCCCCAATCTCAGGAGCTTACTTATTATCGAAACTCCATGAAATCAACATGAGTGTTCTACAACAGACTCTTAACACCATTCCTAGGAAAAAACCTAAGGGAATATACCATTATGATAATTAATTAATTTAATTCACTATTAAAAAACTAAGAAAATTTACTACGGTCTCATACCTTAACAGAGTTCCATGACAAGAAATGTGATAGCAGTCTTGAGATCTCCTTTATAAAAGCTGACCAAAAGCCCCATGACAATCAGATGATTCCACCATGATTCGATAGAATCATTAACAAAACCAAAAGCATAGAACAAAAAAACTACAGAGGAGTAATAAGGAAGAGAGAATAGGTTCTTGAAGGTTGTTTCTAACCTAAAAAATTTCAAATTATCACTATAAATATACCTCAAATGAAGGTTTGAAGGATGAAGGGGTTGGGAGCACCCTTGGTCTACACATGCCTAATGAGGGAGGAAGGGGTGGGGATGGCTTAAAAACATTGGGGGGATTTTATTCATTTCCCCCTTTTACTGAAATTATGGATAGCCACAAAATTTGGATGCATGTTTTTCCAAACCATGTTCCAACTCTTCACCCTTCACTGGCAATTACAAAATATATCACATAGTTAGGCCACAAGGTTAGAGAGACTATGTACCAACCGTGCTGTCAGCATTGCCTCTCCTTTGCAGTATGGTGCATAGTTATATAAAACTATGCTCCATGATTTAGGATCTCCATTACATTGCATAATTTCTCCTTTTGTTCACATAGTTTACCTCAAACCATGCTATAATTGTGTAACTTAATCATAATCATTTCAAAATGAATTGAAAACACCCAAGGCATTATGGTGTCACATAGTTTCCCCAAAATCATGAACAAAAAACTTTGCACCCAATCTAGGAAAATTCAAAACTCCAGAAACTTAACCCAAATATTCCAAGGGTCACCCAAACACCTGAGAAAACTTCAAAACATCCTTCATCATTTAAATCATTTCCTTGTGGAATTCAAACTCTTAGAGCTTTGTTCTGAGTCTAACTTCAAAACCTAACCCATATAGTAAATGAATATTAAAAATCCAACTAGAATTACTAACTCATACTGACATAGGATCTTACAATATGGATATAATAAACTCTATTAATTTAGTAACCTAATCCTATTAGGGTATCCTGGCTAGTGTAACACAAAACAAATGCAAATAATAATCTAACAAAGGATGATCAGGGGGATCCCAACTTTGGAATATCCTACCCAATAGGATAATCCAGAGTTACTCATATATTTTGTTACTTACACAAGATAATCCAAGGGTACCTAGATTTGGCATGACCTACCCGGCTAGATGAATGAGGTCTTGACATGTTTTACTTTGGAAGGAATCTCACACTTAGTATTTGATGGGTTTTTCATTTTTAAAGCATCACCTATTTAATATACATCATATTCATATTAAATTTATAATTATTACATCTTATGTAATAATTATCTTCTTATGTTTTATTCCATTTTGTGTATGAATGATTCTAATGATTTAGTTTCAGAATCCCTATTCCAACCACCAAATTAATGTATTCAAACCACTTGAATGTGTAACTTTTACAGAACCCACAAGTTTGTGTTAATCACACAAAAAATTGAAGCTAAACATATTTATAGATATCAAAATGCATCATATGCATATGATATATGGAATTTCCATGTAATGTCATGGATGAAAATGAGTTTTATAATCTCCACATGAGTAATAACGGTGCGATAGATAGCTGACCCCATTCACCTTTCTAGATAAGGCATAATCCTCCAGGATGGTAAGTGGTTTGACCCCAATTCCCTCTGTCCCGAGAGACTTTAATCAAGTGATAATTCAATTAATGATTTCTCTAAAACTTAATATGCACAAACTATGCCTAAAAACTTAATTCGAGATAAAAACTTCAATTACAAACCAAGGTCAATATAGAGGAAAAATAAAATTTGTGGAGTCTTACTTAGTATTTAATACGAGAGTCTATCTCCTAGATGAAATTTAAAAGTTAAACTAAAGAATTCCATTAATAATATAAACAATTAATAACTAATAATAATATATGGAATATCTAAAATAAATGAACAATTCAAAAATTTAAACATGAGATATTTATTTATTAATAATTTATAAATAAAATATAATTATAAACCCTTTTATAAATTAACTAACATCATGAAAATTACATAATTTTGAATATAAAATCTTTTATAATCAATCCAGTATGAACTCTTTCATATTATTCATTATATGAAATTTTAATTTATTATTTAAACCTTTGATCAAATCAACAATTAAACCCTTCTGATATAGTTTAAATAATATCTTTAAATATGGATCCATTTTTAGTTGAAAATTTTCAAATTAATTAATTATGAACAATTCATAACTGTTAATATAAACACCTTTTATATTTTGACCATATTTATGAGATTTATAAACCCTTTTATAAATTATTTTTATAATCAATAAATAAATAGTTTATTTAAAGATCACAAAGATTCTATATAATTTTATATTAAAAGGTTTTAATATCCTTTATTATGATTTATAAATTTTATAAATAATATTAATGTGACAATGATATTCTTAATATTAACTCTTTAATATTAAAGGTATATTTCTAATAAATGTTTCAAAAAAATTTAATCGATTAAACATAAACATTTTATAGTTAATTAATTTATAAAACCCTTTTTAAAAATTTTATAGACATTCTGTAAAACCTTTTCATTATTCATAAAAAAATTTATAAATAATCTAATCCAATTCATATACTTGGAGGATGGAGAAGTAAGAGAGGAAACCACCATCGCCACAACTTGTAGTTTCGTCTGCCCTAATTCACCCGTACGGTATCAATCTTCACTCATTTGATGCAATCTGACTCACAAACCGGATTAGTTTGGCTCCAGATGAGAAGAAGAAGGACCATGAAGCTCTAAATAACCTATCCTCCTTCAAGATTTTATCTGGAGGATCTTTCATTCATATTGAAAATCATGCGCCCCATCGAATAATTTGGAAAGGGTCAACATCGCATGTATCAGCCTCTGGGGACGCAATAACAAATAGGATTGATCTGTGCAAGCAATCATTTATCACTCGCATCTCCGTAATTAAAGGTATGAAACCATGGAAAACATATAATCTTATCTCTCGGTTAGCTGGTATTTGGGGATTTAACGAATTCAAATGCATGTCCCTCGGTCGAGGACTTTTTTCATATCTTGTTTCCTTCAGTGGATCTCAAAGGGAGATCTTGGAGTATCGGTTCCATAAACCTCAGGCCAGGTGTAGTTAGAATTCATGGATGGAAATTGAACTTAAATTTTCTTGATTTTAAGGATACTTGTGCGCAATTATGGATAGAAATACATGGTCTCAACTGGGTTCTATGGTATGCTGAGATTTTTTTGGATATTGCATCTGCTATTGGGATTCTGATTAGAATGGATCAAGTTACAGAATTAGTAAGTTATGGTCACTTTACTCGGGTTATAGTAGGGGTTGAACTTAGTAATAATTTAATAGATAAGTTGATTTTATCTACTCAATAGGATGATATTTCTCTTCGAATTGAATATGAAAATACTCCTCCTTTTTGTGTTCCATGTCAAGTTATTGGGCATGAAGAATCTGCATGTAGAAGAAATATTATTTGTGACAACTACCAACTTAAAGGGAATGATCTACAACACTGTATAAAGCCACCTAAAAAAGGTATAACATGAAGCACTGAGCAGAATAAGAAAGTTTCTATAATTGGTTCTAACATTCTAAAGAATTTTGATAGAAAGAATGTTGAATCTGCGGAAAAATCTCAAAGGTCTCTTGATGAAGAACCTAATGCCAAAAAGGGATGTTCTGAAGAGCCTATCAATAATAGTGCCTCTACAAAAAAAGAGATTTCTCTTATCCTGGGAAGATCTTAGTGATGATACTCATCTATCTGTAAATGAAAGTTCAGCTGTGAATGATATAAATGGAGCCTCATTCAAAGATATATTGACTAGGGATCTCAATGATGATGATGATATTGAATCATTTGACAGCCTTGATGCTCTGGAAACTACTTCTCAAGAAGATGCAGACTCCTTGATAAAACAAGAATAGATTTTGGTCAATGCCAAAAGCAGAAGAGGTAAGGAAAATATAGATCTTACTATCTCAAGAAAATCTAAAGATAGGAAAGAGGTGAACAATGTTTGTAACTATACATCAGGAAAGGAAAATAAAAAGGTACAACCCCCGATGTTAAATGTCAAAAACTGTGTTCTGTTTACAATGGATAGAGAAGCCTATGTTTCTACAGCTCTCAACGAAACTAATGTGGAGGTCTTTCCTCTGGAAGGTAATCCTAGATCCCATGTTAAATATAGTTTATTTCATGGTCTTCCAACTAAGGTTAGTGCTGGAAATACTTCATTGTTGCATGCTAAGGACTATAGGGATATAATCATTTCTGTTCCAGCCTATTCTTCTTTTAAAGAGACTAATGCACAAGATGCTATGAACACACATAGATTGCACCATAAACCCTCTCCAACTAGGTAGCATGAGTAGAAAAGTCCCTTGAAGTAATCTTTCCAAGCCTCCTCTACTGAATTGCATGCGGACTCTCCCAGATTAGAGAGAATAACAAATGCCAAAGTGGTTGGATCACCCCATCCTCCCCCAAGCTGTGGAACCCCTCAATCTCAAATTCAGAACGTTATGAAAAAGGTGAGTACCTATAATTCGTTTGAATTGCTTGCATCTTCCAGTAGTGATGAAGATGGGAAAAAAATAGAAGATCGGGATGGATTTAAGTGTGCAAACGTTGATGTAACCTCTGAGATCCCAGATGATGGTGGAGGTCCCTGGATGCAGGAAAAGGCTAGGTGGAGGGGGAGACATCCATGTGGCGGGGGTGCTCAGATATCTCATCACAGTATGAACACTCACTCACGAGTACTCTTATATCATTTTTATGGACCTGCAGTGTTTTGTTTTCTCCTCTGTCTTTACTTTTTTGTATAACTTTCTTTTTTTTAATAATAAGGGCCTTTGTGCCTCAACCTTCTATAAAAAAATCTAATCCAATTCATAATTTTATTTTTTCTTAATTAAAATAAATACTTTATTTATTTTCATAAAAAAGAGTAATAAATATAATATTTTCATATTTGAAAAAGTCTAATGAAACAAACTTTATTAATCCTAAATTACTAATTTTATTCCCATTTTATATTTTTTTGTAAACATGAATAACATAAATAATTAAATATTTTTTTATTAAATTATTAAATATAAATATGAACTTTCATATTTATTTCAAGGATTTAATTATCCCATTTTAGATTTTTTAAATCGTGTTCTTCATTAAATAATATGTTCAGAAAAAATCCCTCAAGGAGACGTCTCGATATTTTTGGGGTGCTCGTGGTTGTTGAAAAATCAAGATGATCACAAATCAATATTTTTGGTGTTTCCAAATCAAATATTTAAGGTGACATAGTTTCCTAATATTTTCCAAACTTTTCATCCTCAAAATTGGGAGTTTGTTTTATGGAAAAGGATGGTTTTCTGCAAAGGTGTTCACGGACCATAGTTTACAGATCGCGAAGAATGGAGTTCATAGAACAAAGTTCATAGACCATGAATCATGGATTTTGTGGACCGCGTAGTAGTGTAACAGTTCTATGTAGACTGTAAAGGAGGTACGCAGAATGGTGAAGGAAAACCAGTAAGGAAAGAGTTTCTGCATTACAGTGCTATGTGGACTGCGAAGAGCGCTATGCAAACTGCATAGTGAAATCAGTTCATGGGAGACTCATCATTCATGAGAGGCTCATCATTTTTAGAATTGAGGTGGTTATTTAAGGAGCCACAAAGTGATTTTTTTTTTGTGAATGAAATTAGCCACCACAAAGGAGTAAGGCGCTATTTGGACCGCTTAGCAGTTCGTAGTGAAGGTTGTACTGCATCAAAGTTTTGGGTATTCATGATTAGTGGATTTTTCAGGATTTATTTTCCTATATAAAGGACCCTAATCACTTTATTAGACAAAGAAAATTTCATTAGATAAGATCATTACTGGAAGAATCTGGGTAAGTATGAAGTAGTTCATGAGGGGGGATTCTGTGAATGAGAAGAGTTCACAAGAGATAATTTTGTGATAGAGGTCATTCAGAAAGATAGTTCACAAAAGGGGTTTGTGGGGATCAGTAGATCGCAAAGGAAAAAAGAATGCAAAGTAAAGGTGCTCCATGATGAATCATCCTCCCACGAAGCAGGGGTAGTCTACAAAGAAAACCAACCATGAAGAACTCATGCCATGTGGTGAAACAAAATTCGCAGAGGATTCTAGGTAGTTCATAGAGGATTAAAGATAGTTCATAGAGGGATAATGGAAGTTAGAGAAGGAACTAAAATAGTTTGTGAAATCAATTTCCACAAACTAATAGTATGAAGAAAAGTGGATTTCATCTACCGAGTGAAAACATGACTTTAATATATAATCTACCTATAGTTGAGGATGCATTCATTATTTTTAACGAAGGGACCTACATGTCCATAAACTGTGTGTGGATCCTTTATAGAGCAATGAGAAAAAGAAGAGGAAGATGGTGATCCTTTCCACTGGCAGTGATCCATTGAAATAGAGTTAGGGAGAAACCCTTGGGAAAGTAATGAGTCAAACCTAAACCTTTTAAAGGTAGTGATCCTAGGTATAGAAGTGATCTAGACCGAACCATGTATTGGAAGTGAGCCTTAGTGGATTTGGTACATCGGTACATTTCCATTTTATGCTCATTGGATATATCCCAGTGAGGGTGAACCAAGTAAAAATATGTGTTTCTGTGTGCTTGTATTCCTACTTTACTTTCTATACATCATCATCAGATAAAGTTGGAAAGGATAATATAAATATAAACACTAAAGGGAAAACAAAGTGACACTTATAATAAAGAGTTCAAGATCCATCAGGGTAGGAAGAATTTCTAAAAGAATATTCATACCCTGATTTAGCCCCCCTCTCAAGGTATCTAGGCCCATTTTAGATCTAACAATTAGTATTAGAGCATTGGTTTCTTTTATCAGATTTGTTTTTTCTGAATTGGTTTAATTTATTTTTGAAATTAAAGTTTCAGTTTTATATAATCTTTGAGCACCATGAAAAAGGTTAGAACTTTAAATAAAAAGTAGAAGTCTGGTGGTATTCCTCAATATGGAAGTTTCTATGGAAAAAAGCATGATTCAATTAAAGGAAACAAATAGTATACTGAAGAATGGTTCAGATGAATCATGCATTGAAAATATTTACTCATTCAATGATGTTGTAATAATGAGTGAAGAACCTGATATTCCATGTGATGTTGGTACTACTAATGATGAATAAATTGCAAGAAGACCAAAAGTGGAAGTTGTACATGAAACAAAGGAATTGGATTAGAAATTGGATAAAGAAAATAAATATAAAGATATCTAGATCCAAATGATGGAAATTAATGTCAAGAAGTTGAAAGGTTTAAATAAAATAATTCTAGAAGTATCCAAAAAGCTAAGGGGGAAGAATTATTCCCATGTTGAAGAACTACAAATTATATCTACAAATATAAAAAAACTCAAAGATGATGATAAGGGAAAGAATATTAACTCAGAAGAAATTCAGAATCTAGAAGTTGGAAATGATGATCTTGCCACACAACTATCTGAACTGGTTTATGAGAACAAAAGGCTACAGTAGAAGAATTCATACAATATTGATTCTATTACTTAGAAAAATTCCAAAATAAAGGAGAAATATGCCATTTTAGATAATATCTATTGAGAATTAGAAGATGAGATAACTAGTGGGAAGAATCTCATAAGACAACATAATACTAAACTTGAGTCTAGGGACATGAAGATTCAACCATTGGGAGAAGAGAAATAATCACTCAAGAAAGAAGTGGGGAAATATAAGGCCAATGGAAATACCAAGTTGAAGGATGCTTTGAAATTACTATTTGACTTCCCTTCAGAAGGTAATAATGAAATGAAAAGAAAATATAATGTTTCTGAGGAGAAACATGAAAGGATTGTCTCATCCTAAAGGCCATATAGTTTTGGGAAAATATGGTATAGGACATGAAAAAACCACTCCTAAGCATGAGAGGAAAAGATCCATGAACAGTTTTAGAAACATTAAAAATCCTTTAAGTGATGGAAAATTACCTAAAAAGACCTATAAAAAATTGATGATAAAATGTGAAAATTCTTTGGGATTCATGGTCATATTTCAAGTTTCTGTTTTGAAGCTTTGAAATATATTTCATATTGTGAAGAAAGAAATATTTCCAAGTCTAAGAATAAGAAGAAGCTTCTTAAAAAGTTTGAAAGGAACGTATCTAAGAAGAAATTATCAATCAGATTCTATTACTATGGAAGATAGGGACACACCATGAGTATGTGTAAATAATCCCAAGGGATCAATGTCATAAGAAGAAAAACTCTAGATGCATCCATATATCATCTAATAAATGATGAAATGAGGTATGTTTATAATGGGAGATGTTTTATATGTTCTAATCATGGGAATTTGAAAAGATATTGCTACTGGAAGAAATAAGGTAAGGAAAAATAACTCGAATGGAGATCTCCAACTCCAGTGGTGTATGATGAGAAAGCCTATACTGGAAGACAAAATGATAAGTACAAAAATAGGTTTAAAGTATTGAAGGAAACATAAGGGGATCAACAAAATGTGTATTAGGAACCTCCTTTATTACACTCACAACAGATCTCTTGAAAATAATGTGAATGAACTTGGAAGAAAAAGGGAAGAGCTACTCCAGTTGTGAGTAACAAGAATGTATGTTTAGTGGAGGAATTACCACTAGTAAGAAACAATGTGGTGACTTGGATAACTAATACAAGAAAAATGAATAAACAATTCCTTGAAAAATTCACATACCATGCCACAAGGAGACAAGTAAAGGCAATAAAAATAGCCATCCAATGGAAAAAGAAGTAAGAGCAAGAAACTAGTGGAAAGATTCATGCTCAACAATAGATTCATGAAAAATTGGAATATTGGTAGAGCATAAATGAATGAAATTTATACTAATGGGTATAATCCCAAAAATATGAAAAAGGTCAAGCCTACTAAACCTAAATATCATAAGAAGACTTAGTATGTGAGTAAATAATGTTTAGTCATATGGCCAGAATAGTTGAAGTTAGCTGGGAAGTTGGAACAATAACAAAAATAGTATAGTGCTTTGAAAGAAAGTATCAAAGGGATGACCCATATGGATTAACTATAATCCTATTCCCAAGGATTCTAGAGTTTTTACTTTCCCTATGTGTTCAAATGATATTAACTAATGTTCATGTGTTTTATATTTTAGGGGAGATACAATCTAAGGGAAAGTTACATCAAAAGATACAAAGTGGTGATGTGATGTTCTCCAGAATGTCAACTGATTCAAATTAGTTACTAAAGAATAATAAAAAATTTAGAAAAATCCCTTTAAAGGAGTTAATGATCTATGACTATTTGATATGTATAAAAGTATTTGTGTGAAATTGATAGTTATGGTGTTATTAACTTTATCTCTTGTTTCATACATTGAGTTCTGACTCAGTAGGATTAGTGGTTTTTTTGGTGGATCATTACTAAGGGGTAATATCACCCACTAAAAATCTTATTAAAGGCCGCTACAATTGGAAAATGATATTTAGTTGGGGATGTTTCTCAAACCTACAGTCATGTGTGAATAAATTATTCTACAGAATAATAATGTTTGTGGGTCAATAGTGGGCCTAACAATGGGAAGAGTTTCATATCACATGTAGAGACTAAAGGTTTTGAGGAAGTAGTTAGAGATGATAACTAGGTTTAGGCTATGAATGAGGAGCTTGATCAAATTGAGAAGAATCAAACATGGGAGATTTTTTCGAGACCAACAAATAAGAATGTCATTAGGACTAAATGGGTCTTTCACAACAAGTTGAATGAAGATGGCATGGTTATTTGAAAAAAATCATGATTAGTGTGGAAAGGGTATTCCTAGATAGAGTGTATTGATGTTGATGAAACATTTTCACCTATTGTGAGGCTAGATACAATCAGATTATTCTTGGCCATAGTAGTGTAAAAAAGGTTAAAAATTTTCTAGATTGATATCAAGTCAAAGTTTCTGAATGGGGTTCTTGAAGAAAAATTTTATATTGATCATCTAGATGGTTTTATCATTCATGAATATGAGAACACAATTTTTCGATTGAAGAAGACACTATATTGGTTGAAGCAAGAACCAAGAGCATGGTATTCAAGACTAGATCAGTTTTTGAAGAAGCTTGGTTTTCAGAATGATGGAATTGATTACAATCTATATGTAAAAAATGATAGTAATCAAAGTATGATGGTGATGCTATATGTCAATGACATAATATTTGGTAGATCAGATGAAGTAAAGTGCAATCAGTTCACAGAATTCATGAAAAGTTAATTCGAAATGTCAATGATTGATGAACTAACATTTTTCCTTGGTTTACAAGTAACATAAGGAAATAATGGAGAATTAATTTCTCAATATAAATATTCCAAGGAGGTTTTGAGAATATTTATAATGGATAAATCCAAGGAGACGATGACTCCAGTGGCTACCCGGATAAAACTATCATGGGATTATGAAGGCAATATAGTTAATGTTATAGAATATAGGAAAATTATCGGTAATCTATTGTACTTGATAATGACAAGACCTAATATTATTTTTACACATACCAAAAAACAAGGTATTAAAGAAATCCAAAGGAAACCCAATTTATTAAAATTAAAAGAATACTTTTTTATATCAAGGGAATGGTGGATTTTGGTTTTCTGTATAATGAAAAATCTTAGCAAGAGTTATTAGGGTATACAAATGTAGATTGGTACAGTTCAAGAGATGATATAAAATCAATGTCAGGTGGTGAATTATATCTTATGGGATTATGTATTTCTTGGCTCAAAAAGAAAAAATATTGTATTTCATTGATCAGCACAGAAGATGAATATATTACAACCACTCAATCTTGTACGCAGTTATTGTGGATGAAGCAACATCTTGGTGATTTGAGAGTACTAGTGAAGTCTCCAATTAGAATCCAGTGTGAAAATTCAAGTGCTATAAATCTTAGAAAAAATCTTGTCCATCAATCAAGGATAAATAACATTGAAATCAATTATCATTTTATAAAGGAGAATGTGGAGAAATATCTTTTGACATTGAAGTATGTTCCTACATAACTATAGGCTATGTAATTTCTAATGAAGGACATACCCAAAGAAGCTTTTGAATGGAATTGAATGGATCTGGGAGTTAAGTTGACTCCACGCACTTGAAAATGTGTGGATGTGGGACCCCATATACTCAAGATATGATGTGTTTGTCCCTTATATGTTGATCTATGTTCTTAACCCTATTGCAGACCATAACGAAGTGACCTTAGGGTTCATTGACAAAAGGGGGAGAAATTGTGGCTATAAAAGGGGAGACAATGTCTTAATCAAGACATGGGGAGAAGATGATAGGGGGAGCATGGAAGCATGGGGATTTTTAAATATGAGGATGGTAAATATGATCGATCAAAGGTTATATATCACAGCATATGGAGTTCATGATTAAAGTAGTTGAGTGGTTTTGGAATAAAGTGTTTCATTGATGAACTTTGCATGCTACTATTTTTTATCACACCGAGCATGGATCATGTGGGATTATAGTGTGCGTTGAGTAAATATTTGATCCTTATTTGAATCGTTGGAATTGAATTTTGGTAGAATATGGTAGAATGCTTAATGATGTATCAAATTGTGAAGAGTTGTCAAAAAACCCAAAGGGGAAGGTTGTTGTGAAAAAATCCCCCAAGGTATCATATTAGTGTTTTTTGAGTGATTATGTTTGTTTAAAAATCTAGATAATCATGAATTAGTATGGTTGGTGTTGCTAAAGTATATATTTAAGGTGAAACAATTTCCCAGTCTTTGCCAAATTTTTATGCCTCAAAATTGGGAGTTTGTTTTATGGAAAAGGAAGGTTTTCAGAAAAGGAGTTCGTGGACCATTGTTAATGGTCCATGAAGTATGGTGTTCATGGAACACAATTCATAGACCATAAATCATGGATTTCAAAGACCACATAGTTGTGTTGTAGCACTATGAGGATCTCAAAGGAGGTATGCGAAATGATGAAGGTAAATTGGAAAAGGAAGAGTTTCCACATAACAGTACTTTGCAGACCATAAAGCGTGATACACAAACTGCATAGTGAAATCAGTTCATGGTAGGCTCATCATTCATGTGAGGATCATCATTTTTATAATTGAGGTGGAAATTTAAGGAGCCACAAATGGTTTTTGTTTTTGGATGACATTGAACACCATAAAGGAGTAAGGCTTTACACGGACCGTATAACAGTTTGCGGTGAAGTCTACAACACATCAAAGTTTTGGGTATTTGTGATTAGAAAGTTTTTTTGGGATTTATTTACTTATATAAATGACCCTAATAAAATATTTAGATATAGTTAATTTCATAAGATAATATCATCATTGGAAGAATTCAGGTAAGTCTAAAGTAGTTCATGAGGGAGGATTCTGTGGAGAAGAGTTCATGAGGGATAATTCCATAAAGGAGGCAGTCCATAATGATAGTTCAAGAAAGGTATTTTCAAGGCTCTATAGCTTGCAAAGAGAAAAGGACCACATAGAAGATGCCGTCCACGAGGCATTAGACATTCATGAAGTAGGGGTGGTCCATGAAGAAAAATATGACCATGAAGCACTCATGCCACATAGTGCAACACAATTCATGAAGTATTCAAGGTAGTTCATGGAAAATGAAAGATAGTTCATAGTGGGATCAAGGAAGTTTTCAAAGGGACTAAAACAGTTCATGAAAGAACTTTCTATAAATTAACAGTACATGGAAAAGTGGATTTCATCTATCAGGTGAAAATAGGGCTTCAACATAGAATCTACCTATAGTCGAGGATGCATTAATTATTATTAATAAAGGGACCTACATGTTCATAAACTAAGTGTAGATACTTTCTATAGCAGTGAGAAAAGGAAGAGGAAGAAGGTGATCCTTTCCACCGGTAGTGATCCATCGAAAGAGAGTTAAGGAGTGACCCTTGGGAATACAATGAGTTGACATTGAACTCTGTAAAGGTAGTGAGATTAGAAATATAAGTGATCTAACCTAAACCATATATTAGCAATGATCCTTAGGGGATTTTGTACATTTGTATATTGTCATTTTATGATCCTTGGTTGTATCATAATGAGGGTGAACCAAGTAAAAATCTATGCATCCGTGTGCTTGGTTTTCTGCTTTACTGTCTATGCATCATCAGTAGATAAAGTTGGAAAGGACAAGATAAATATAAACACTAAAGAGAAAATTAAGTGACCCTTATAATAAATAGGTCAAGATATAGTGGATTAATAATAATTTTGAAAAGAATATCCATACCCCGATTCAACCCCTATCTCATGGTATCTAGGCCCCTTTTGGACCTAACACAATAAGATGAACATGTTTATTCATCAAATAAGCTTACACTCTGATAACACTATTGGGTTTTCATTTTCTATCATATGGACACTGAATCAGAAGAAAAACCCAAATATATATGATATATATTTTGAAAAAATCAACATGTTATAAATAAAGAACATAAAAGTGCATACCTTGATAGCCAATATAATAATATCTAATGAGTTTTACTGATGTAAATTATTGGAAAAGAAAACAAAAGATTCATATCTCTAAGATATTACATTGGCCCGTGGATCCCAATCTCAATTTGAGGACTCTTATACACTTGAATATGTGGTAGAGTCTTTATCGATGGTTATGAAAAAGATATGGGAAGGAAAAGAGTTTGGAGAGGTTTGTAGATAATCAGTTGTTTACAACGATAGGGATAATGTAATGACCTGAAAATTCCTCCTATAATTAATAAAAGAAATATATTTTTTCATAATGACTATTTTATGTTTCACAATGGAATTACATAGAAATAATCTTACAAAAAGAATTATATGTCAAGTAATAATACCAATTACTATAGAAAAGAATAGTATAGGGATATAAAAACAAAATATTGTCGGCCATGAAATGGTATACTCCATAGTTTCAAACTCTAACATGAATACTAAACCTACCATGAAAGCTATTAAAAGAAAAAGAAACATTAGGAATATAATTGACATTATTAAATTATAAAAATTATTAGGAATGAAGTAGTAAATATTGATAAATTATGGATTATATATAGGGTATAAAGGGAAAAATGACTATTGGGACCTAACCATTACCTGACCACTTGTCAATATGACTATTGGAAACTATGACCATGGGTAATAATGTTATTGTTATAATTAGTGTTTATAAATGGTAATGAAAAATGATAATTGATGTAGAAAGGACAAATGATGACCTCAACTAGTAGAGTCATACCTTTTGAAGCCCATTTTTCAGAACATAGGAGGGAGGTAACATCACTGAGTTTTGACATTGACCAATCCCAACCAGAGCTTCAACAAATGAGGCTTGAACAAAATTTCATATGAGATAATTTCAAGTTAGTGGAGATCACCACTAATTCAATGTTAGATGCGCCACCCCATGAAACTACCACCATCATGAACCTTACCCTTAAAGAATATGCTAATGTAATAAGGGGTTATAATTCTATACCTTAGTATAATAAAAGTGTAATTTATTTTTTATAAGTGAAGTAGTTATTTCGGAAATCCTATTTTCAGTATTATTTTATTTAATAAAATACACTTGAATATTAGATTAAGTCGATAAATAGTTCTTTAGATACATATAAAAAATAATTTTATTTTCAAAAAAATATACACAATTATAATTAACTCAGTTATTATAAATAAAATTAATTTTCATGAAATATTCTTAT
This sequence comes from Viscum album, assembly GCA_963277665.1. NCBI lineage: Eukaryota > Viridiplantae > Streptophyta > Magnoliopsida > Santalales > Viscaceae > Viscum > Viscum album. Next base: position 20,749,862 of record OY728142.1, read on the forward strand.
AAAATAATATTTATGTAAATATAAATTTTTATATAGTTTTATAATGCCCTTACAATTTTTTATAAGTGTCAGAAAGCTGACTATTTTGTAAAAACTCTTATTTTTTGATAAATAGTTATTTTTATTTTAAAGTTAAAAATTATGATATTTAGAGAATTTTTTTTGTAAAAGAAACATTATATTTGAAATCAACACATTGAAATTACGTTAGGGTGAAAAGTTAAGAATTTTTTAAAAGAATTTATTTTTCAATGATTGGTAAAAATATAGTTTTGTGTTTTTGGCATGATTTATGAATTAATATATATATAATTTTGATGTAATAATTAATTAAATAGAATAAATAACAAAAAATATTTTATTTTATTAATATTATGTATTTTAATGGATTTAAATCAATTTCCAAACCTATAAATGACTTTCAAAATCCCAAATTAAAAATTATAATTTTTAAAAGTATATTTTGCAAAAAAATTACCTTTCAATGTATAAAGTAATATTAACAAAGGTATTTTGGTTCTAATAGATTAAAATATTATAAAAAATGTCTTAAATTTCTAAAACCATGCACAAAACCCATGGGTAATCCATTAGTTTTTCATTTTCCACAACCTATAATTCAAAGACCAATATTTTGGAAATTATTAAACAATTCCTCCTATTTTACTATAAATACCCTCCCATCCCCAATTCCTCACCACTAAAAACACATTATAAATGAATTTATGGTCATTTTACCTCATAATGATTCCCTCAAAGGTTTTATTAAGGTCTGAATGTTACGTAATCATGTTTTACGAAACAACTCTTTAAGGTAAGGGAACTCTCCTCCTATTCTTTTTCATTCAAGTTACTCATTTTTGGTATGTGTTTTGAATATTGAAATTTCATTATTTTCCAACAATTTTTATTATACCATTACTATCAAAATATGGTTTTACAAATGTTATATCTTTGTTCCCTCTCATTATGACTTTCCTTAATTCACGTTGTATACCCATCATGCTGTTGAATTCATTTCTTGAATTTCTCTCTTTTAAATGTGAAATTATTATATTGTGAATACTTAAAACATGTCCTTTTCTATGAATATTCACCTAGATATAAACATAATTCATTGATTCGGGATTTACATTTATTAAACCTAAATTACCTTCTCATGGGTATAAAAATGATGAAATGTGCAAGTCTTTAACAACTTATTCACTAAACGATTTTATATTAAACCCATTATTTTTCTACACAAGTTATTGATGAAATGATATATTTTGATCAATGTGGCTCACATAAACTAAGACATATGAAGTGTTAACCCTAATATAGATCTAATAAATTGGCTAAATAATTAATCTTTAGAGATGACATGCTTTACGATACCTTGGTGAATAACCTTGGTAATTATGATTTATGATTACTTGGTGATAAACTTTGATGATATTCTTATGAATGTCTCATTTTTTATGTTGTAACCAAATTTACATGTTATGATTCATGATCTTTTTATTATTCTATGCCTCATGTTCATATGATATTTACCTATTTATATGCCTCATGGTCTCATGTTAAATTTCTCTTTGGTTTATTATCTTACTAGGCTTTATGCTCACCCCTTTCTTTTCATGTATGTCCCTAGGATATGAGATGTAGTAAAAGTAAATTAGGATGAACCTATGAAGAATAATTTCAATAATATTAGAATAATGTTTATGTTTTTCAGGTATTACGTTCCTAATTTCTAAGAAACTAAACCTCAAAAGATATTTTGTATTATTAAGTGTTTTACCATATAATGAAAGCTTTATGCATTAAAAAAATATGGGATGTCATATATCACATCCATTTATATATTCATCCATGAAATTTTTCATTTAATAAAATGTGTAGAACATATTTAATGTATCCATATATATTTATTCCTATTTTCATTAATTTAATGAATTATATTCAATGAATATTCAAGCCTGTTAGAAAGGAAAAATCGTACCTCACAATGAGGCAGGGTGCTTAATTTATAAATGAGAATAGTAATATAATAGATAACACACACTGATGTGAGATAAAAATATTAGAAATATATAATAATCAACTACTCTTAATAATCCACCTAATTCTGGGATATATATATTTATCATGCCCAACTTGTTACACAAAAATTGGACATGTGGTCCAGTAACCCCTTTTGTGAGAACATATTCAAGTTGATTAGAGGTGTGAACATGACTGAAGGTGATATTCTTATTCTCAAAGTTTTCATGAATGAAATTAGAATCAACTTTAATATGACTTTTCCACTCATGAAAGACTATATTTGTCGAAATATTGATAGTATTTTTATTTTCACACAGGATATGTGATAGTTTCTTGGTCACATACCCAATCTCTTGAAGAAATTTTTATGCCCAAATAATATCTGCAGTCACATATGACATGTAATGAAAAATTGACTCTAAAATTGATCAGGATATAATAATCTACTTTTTTCTAATCCATGGGATCTAATTTCCTCCAAAAAATACTAAAATACCAGACATAGATCTCCTAGAATAGAGACATCCAACATAATTTGCATCACAAAATGCCTCAATATTTTTATTCCCATGATTAGAATATAGAATAACTAAACCTGGTTCCTTTTTCACATATCTAAAAATACAAATAATACCCCCACTAAGTTTTTGTTGTAGATTCCATAAACTAACTCACTTTTCAAATTTCACAAGCAATATTGAGTCGAGTCGTCATCAAGTAGTTAAGCTTCCCAACAAGTCGTCTATATCTGTCGGGTGTTGAAAAAATCTCACTGTCCGTATGAAGTGACTTTTCTCTAGGTTTGTGGGGAGAGTCAACCAAGTTAGTTTGAGTCATTCCAGTATCCTATAGAATATCAAGAACATAATTTTTTTTTGAGATAGAAAAATTCCTTTTTCATGTCTGGAGACCAAAATTCCTAAGAAATATTGCATTGGACCCAAATATTTTGTTTGAAAATTTTGATAAAGAAAATAATTGAGTTAACCAATGCCAGTAGCATCACTTCTAGTAATAACAATTTCATCCACATAGACATCCAGAATAATTATTCATACTGCATATTGATGATAAAAATATAAGAAACCTTTATGCTTTGGAACATGACAAAGATAATCATAATGGTGATAAAATGGATGAACCAAGCATGCAGTGAATACTTGAGTCCATACAGTGATCGACATAGATGGAAACCTTGGAGGACTCCTCCTAAGAAAAAAATGGCTGGTTTCTCCATGTATACATCTTCATTAATAAATCCACAAAAAAATCATTTTTAATATCTAACTGATAGATAGGCCAGTGAGATGAGGCACCAAGAGAGATAAGTAAGCGAATTGAGGCCATCTTTTCCATTGGAGATAAGGTGTCAAAATAATCAACACCATTTTTCTATTTATAAAATTTGGAATAAAGGAGATCCTTAAGATGAATAAGATAGCCATCGATATTGACACATAATGTATATATCTATTTTCAATAGACCACCTACTTACCCAAAGGAAGAGGGATAAGATCCCAAGTATAGTTGGTGTCCAGAGACTAAATCTCATCATACATATCTTGTAACCAGTTGGGATGAGATATGACCTCAGTAATAGTTCATGATTTCTAATAAGAAACTAGTGTCTCAATAAATATTTAGGTATCCATAGATAATCCCTGATAAGACTGACAGGAGTGTGAGCCTTTTCAAATCGAAATGGGATACTCTGGTGGTGGAGCATCAGGAGAAGGTGAGTCTTCTGGTGTGGTTATTACATTAGGTGGTAGGGTGGAAGGTGATATAATCCATAGAGTATATAACTGGCCAAATCATGATCCAATAACATTATTAGGAAGATAAAGGGGTGGTGGTGTATCGAGAGAATATAGTAAAATAACTTCAGAATCAGGAACAATAGATAGTGGTGGGAAGTTGAGAATAGAAATAACTGATGATTTAAAAAATAAAACATTATATGAGACAACATAATGACAAAATCCTATAGAGAGGCATCTATATCTATTCTGGGTGTGTGAATAACCAAGAAAGATTCATTTTAGAGCATACACATCAAATTTAGTAATTGAAGGGTGAATATCTTGAACATAACACACACACAAAAATGTGTAGGGTTAGAGAGTGAGGAGATGTTGTTAGAAACAAGTAATGTAAGGGTGCCTCCCCATAAAGAATATACAAAGGAATTCTGTTGATAAGATAGGTGGATGTGAGAATGTAATGACCCCAAAAAATGGTTGTAACTTTATTCTGAAATAAAATTGCTCAAGAAACTTCTAATATATGGTAGTTATATCATTTAGAAACACCTTTTTGTTGATGTGTGTTAGGATAATAAGATTTCTAGATAATTCCATGGTCATCAAGAAAATAATCAAATGGTATAGATTAATATTCACGACCATTCTCTGAACGAAAGCAATGAAGTTTAGAGGAAAAATGGGTGATGATTTCTTGATAATAGCAGTGAAACACAGAAAATATTTTTGAATGATTTTTTAAAAAATTGACCCAATTATTCTATGAAAAATCATTGATGAAAGTAAAAAAATATCAACAACTCAGTTTATATGGGCTAGGATCGGGCCCCCAAATATCAGAATGAACCAAATGAAAAGGAGTGGATGCATGAGGGATTGGTCAGGGATCATATATGACTTGGTGATGCTTTTCATAGTAAAAGGACTGACATTCGAAAGGAATAAGAGTACCTAGATCTAGAAAAAGTTTATAAAGAATGGGGGTAGGTGGATGACCAAGGAAATAGTGAAGCTGGAGGGCATGATCAAAGTTGACAGGATAAGCGAGAGATGGGGACTAGTCAAGCACATACACACCACCCTGAAGACGTCCACTTCCAAGAACCCAAGTCATTGAATTCACCTAAAATATAACTGAAGTAGATGAGAAGATGGCCTAACATTGTAAGTTATCTATAAGTTTACCAATGGATAATAAATTAAAGGGACAACTGGGAACAAAGGAAACACCTGATAGTGTCAAGCCAGGTGTAATTATACAACTCCTATAACCTACAATCTACATCGTCTGACTATTTTCCATATTAATATTTCCTCTAGTCTAGTTAAATATATAAGACTAAAGAATACCTGCATCCCCAATGATGTTCTTTGAGGAACTAGAGGAAAGAACCCTTGAGGTGGACCGTTGGGATATACATGTCGTTGGAGTATGGCTATGGGAAACAATAGTGCTTGAAGATTCCATACATTGTGTGCCAAAAATGCATGTTGCTAAGGAGATGAAGGTGAATAGTTGGTGGTGAATAGGTTCTAAAATTTCAAAGCTAGAACATATAAATATCAATTAGGTTATAGAAGGAAGATCAACATGGATGGAGGTGGGGTGAAACAGTGCATTTTGAGGTATCACATATTCACATCGGGAGAGGTGTTATAGAAGTGACAATCATGCTAGAGAGTCATTGCATTGGATGTATTTTTTGTAGGGAGGGGCACCACATAAAAGGGGCATCACATAGGAGGTGTGGAGGGGTTTTCATATAGGGAGGGTGAGACCAGTTGGAGGAGTGGCATTGTGCAGGAGGATGTCGTGCATGGGGGGGTATCATACATGAGCATATGGTGGAAAGGATTCATCACTCAGGGGTGTCAAAGTGGTGTCGGTTCAGCACACATGGGATGGATATGGAGGAGGGTGTTGCGTGAGGGTGGAGAAGCCGCCCAATGGAGTTTTATACTCTAAACACTGATGGAATGCAAAGTGGAAGGGTTTCGTCATGCAGGGGGCACTGTCAGGGTAGAGTAAGGCGCTATACAGGGGTGGAATTGTGTTGAGAGGGAGGCGTTACGTAAGATCCTATGATACCATGTTAGAATGGAAAACCCGTACCTCACAACAAGGTAGGTTGATTAATTTATAGATGAAAAAAGGAATACAACAGATTACCTGCACCGATGTGGGATACAAATATTAAAAATATCTAATACTCTATTACTCTTAAAAAATCCATTTATACATTTATAATGGATTATTATTAATGAAACTGTTTGGAAGATAAATGAACCTAAATTAAGTATTATATTAATTATTTTAGTTCATATTTAACAAAATTTTCATTGGGGATGTTTCATTGATTCACTAAAATCAAATTTTGATATCATACTGTGTGTGCAGGAACATTAAATTATTACAAAAATCAGATTTGGTTTGAAACTAACTTGTTAAAATATACAATATTCATGTTTTTTTGTAAATATTTTATTTTATTTCTATTTTCTAGTAAATTAGAAATAGTTTTCTAAACTTAGGTTTAGACTATTTTTCTAAAAATGCACATGTGTGGGATATCTTGTTTTATGTTTTGAAAATTCATTGATGTTTCTTTTCCTAGATTTCAAATACTAAGAGTGTGCGTGTGGAGGGATAATATCTTTATTTTCATAAAATTTTATCTATATTTTAGTGTTTCATTAACATATAAACTATTTATTTAATGGTAATAACTAACATTTTTTATTTTACATGAGAATTGATGTAATTAATTTATTACTAGCTGAATTTTGGATTTTAATTAGTCTATTAGCTTTGAATTTATTAAGGAAAAGCCTATATATTTTTTTAATTGTTAGAAATTTATCTTAGAAATGTTGAATCATTTTTTGAGTGTTTTTGATAATCATAGGCTATCCACATGAAAACCAACACACTGACTATTGGGATAGTGTAGCCCGAATTGTTTGGATGAAGTTGGGCCAAATGCTAGTGGCCTACAATGTAGTAATGTTTTTAAAGGACCAACCATGATTGATGTATCAATGAGATGGTAAGGGGATGAATTAGTGATAACTTTTTATTTTATGTTAACTTTATTGCGTTACAACCTTCTCCTCATGTTAAATATTTATCACTTTATTGAAAAAAAAACAATCACACATCCATAAGAACAAAATTATTTAAAAGGTTCACTACTGAATAAGAGTAGATACTTCCTTGTTATGGTTTGAAAATAATCCAATACCATACAATACACTAGAAAAATATCCTTTTGTGTGGATACAACAAGTAGGATATAACTTTACACTTGTGTAGTGCTATGATCAATTCAACAATGCATGTTCTTCTTCTAGCATAAATGATGTAAAAAAAGTTTGTGTAACAAGTTTAGAAAATTTCACCAGTTGGTTCCAAACATGTTGTTGTACTGCCTTATCAACTTCCACTTATGTAATTATTCAAAACAAAAATCTTCACTTTCCTACCCAGAAATAGGTAGAAACAAAATTTTTGTACTTCATACAAAAACTCATTTTGATGGCTCAATCCGATTGCTCAATTTGAAAAATACATAAGAAAAGAATACATTAGAAACAATTCTGAATCACTTTAAACATTCCCTAGAAACCCATGTTTGATTGCTCATCCCGATCCAGTAACTCTTTCTTCTTCTTTTTCTATACAAGAAACTTCTTCAGGAAAAATTATTCTAGAAACTCTTTCTCTCTAAAAAACATGAGTGCTTTCACTCTCTCTCTTCCCACGTGAATAGTACCAATGTTAGAAAGTATAGTTCACTTACTTCTATTTATAGAAGATACAAAAGTGGTTTGGGTAGGAATATGAAAATGTTTTCCCCCTCAACCAGATTCTTGAAACTCGAATTTCATTTCCCTTTTGACTTCATATTTGACTCTTTCAGTGCTTCTAAATTCTTCTCAATTCTTCTCGAAACTTCTCGAATCTTCTCATGACTCAATCCAAATTCAAAATTCATGACCATTCTTCAGTCCAGTACCATTTGAAGTTCTTATGAATTTCTTCATTACAATGAAAACATATGGTCACTCTAATTATCTTGACCCAATTTAAATCCACATAAAAATTGTAGACTTTTCATTATAATGATCTATATCAACTGAAAACAAAACAACACATTCCGATGATCCATACCAGCTGAAAGATATAAAACATTGAAACCATTCCTCCTTAAACCTTATTACAACTTAGTTATAATTTTTTTTATTTTCTTTTTCCATAAACATTGTTGAAACTTATAAAGATTTCAACACCCCTTGGAAACACTTCAGCACCGGCTTCAAACTCCCATGAAATAACTTTGATAAAATCTTCACAACATTTCATCTTTTATTCAATTGTCCACAACATCCTCAGACCTCATCTGATGACCTATCAGTTTTATCCGGCATCTGATGAATCAGTCTCTAATTCCTTCAATGAATCAATGTCTAGTAAAGTTTGATGACCATTGAAACACTTGAAAAAAAACTTTTTCTAACAATACTTCTTCTTTCACACTTGACCCACTGAAAAACAAATCAGAGATTATTTTTGTCTTGACCCAATGGTAGAAAAATATGACCTAATGAAAATGGTTGACAACATTGTTGATCATCATCAGTTGATCGATCTTCGAATCTTCTAATTCATCGATCCTAATAATTAAAACTTACTGATTGGTGTCATTACTCATTCGATGAAATAATTTCACACCACGTCTAATAGACCGGTGTTAGCAGCGAGTTCTTCTCTTCCAAACTTTCTTCAACTAAATATTGATCCTGTGATTTTCTTCTCTTCATGGATTAGACAGTCTGATGGATCGATCAGTTTGATGGATCATTGTTAGTGCTTCAAAAGCTTCAATCTTCCCAGTATTTCTTTTTCCACAAACTTCTATATGTATCATGATGACTTCATGAATTTTAGAAAATAGGGTTTGACATAACATCATCTGAATTAATATTCCAAACATATCTTCTCCCTATTTATTTCATAAGTCTTTCATCACAAGTTTATAACCAACTTATAATATTTTAGAATTAACTAAATATAAAAGCATTGTTAGATTTTGTATGGATACATCTAGAGTCCAATGAATTTTATCATACCTATTGAAACCATCTTTTCAGACAAAAGATGAGTTTGAAAATAAACTTCATCCAAAAACCTTCTTCAAAACAGAGAATCGGTACAGATGAAATTTGTTATCAAACATCTGTCTGATATTCTAATTACGATGCCCCCTTTTTTAAAATCCCAAGAAATTTAAATAGTAATTTATTTTAATTAATTATTTATTCAACATATTTTTTTATAAATTAAAAACCAATCAATAATTGTTTTAATAAAATATTTTATAAAAATATTTTTTTAAAACTATTTTAATATTGTATTAATTTATTTAAAAGAGTATTTTAATATAAAAATATTTAGTTGAATAACTAAAAATTGTTTGAAAGATAAAATGGTTATATTTTTTCATATATCTAATGAAATTTATATATATATATATATATATATATATATATATAATTTAATATGACACTAATTATAATTAAAATTTTTACCGTTTTGTTGAAATAAATAAAATATGACCCTTATAATTTGCTTTAATTTTTTGATGATAATAATAATAATAATTATTATTATGTGTAAAAGATTTTTTTAGATAATATATTGTGTTTTTGTACATTATAAATATATATAATTATTTTATTACAAAAAACAAACTTTTATATATGTTAAAATATGTGTTTTGAATTATATATTAAAAAATGAATTATATATATATTTACATATATATTAAAAATTCTACAATGATAAATATATTAAAGAAATGAATTTAATAATATATTAAAAATGTTTCATATGTTTGTTTTTTTAAAAATGATAAGATTTGTAGTAAGAAAATTTCAAAGAAAAGTAAAGTAAAATTCAAACATGGAAAAATGTAAATAAAAAATATAATAGTATATAATTGTAATGATTAATTTTACATGAAAAAAGTGATATGATAAAAAAATAGAGAGAAACGTGTGTAATAAAGAGAGAGAGAGGAAGTGAAAATATAGGAAAAAAATGATACAAAAATAATTATATAAAAAAGTGAATAAATGATTAAATAAAATGATTATAATAATATATGAAAGTGTCGTGTCTTTTTGTTAGGAAGAATCATGATTTAGGAATAGAGGATGACCCATGGGAAATTAAAAAAAACTATAAATATAATATATAATATAATTATAATTATTGGTAGATAAGAACAAAATAAGAAATCAACCTATGATTATGGGTATCCATTTAGTTTTTTTAAAATGTAATAACTTAGCTTCTCTAAGAAGCTTGAAATCTTGTGTTTCTTTATAAATAAGTGATACTCGGGAGTACCCCTCCTCCAAAATCACAAGTTCCAAATCAAACCTTTCATTAGGTTCAAGATCTTAAGTAATCGGCAGATTACCTTTCCCCCATCGGTTTCTACTATCATGTAAGAGTTTTATTTATTTATTTTTTGATTATTTACTTTGCAAAGAAATACACACACATATATATATAATTATGTAAGATCATACCTTTCTAATTCAAATCACATATATGATAAAGTTTTTCAATTTAAAGGATCTTCTTTGCAAAATATTATCATTGTAAGGGTGTAATTTATTATCCTTTTACAAATATTTTCATATATATATGTGTGTATATACATGATTATATACACATATATAGCTTAATATTTTCAATATATATATATATATGTTAAGAGTTTTTTATTTCTTAAACCTTATTTCTAAAACTTATGTGAATATGGGAAAGTCTTAGTTTTCAAATTGACGATACAAGGGTGATGTATATATATATAAATATATAATTATATATATATGTGTGTATATATACATGCGAATATACACATATATATCAACCGTTGTCGGTATAAGTACATATAATAGGGTTCTTGTTTTTAAAAGCTTAGTTCTTAAAACTTTCAGTTGCTAGGGACTCATGATTCCAAATCACATACACATAAACATATAAATGTATATATATATATATATAATTTTATATACATATATATACACAGATATATGTATATATATATGTACACCTTAAGTATAGTTATTCTTTCTCATTTATTTAGAAGTTCTAAATGGTATTTAACACCCATCAAACGTGTGTTTAAAAATCTGTGTAAGTTTAAACTCTTTTATTCACTATGTTTACACTTTTTCATGTGATAAATCTTATCATTTTATGTGGAACAAGTTATTATTTTATGTATGAACATGAATCTACATCTCCTATCATGCCATGTATGAATAAGTATGACCATCATCTAGCTCATATGTGACATTTTAATCATTTATGTTATCTTGCACACACTTAAATCCATGTTTCATGAAATTATGGTTTTCAAATAATAGTGGGTTTTTACAAACATGAGATTCTCCCTAAAACGAATTTAAAACCTTTTGAGGAAATGGTGATGACATGAGAAGGATCATTTTCTTTTTAAGGAAATAATATTATGTAAGCATTTAGGAAATGATTTTAGGTAAGAAATAAGAAAGGTAGGTCTAGATGAAAATGTTTTCAAAAATTGGCACTGGTGAAATATGTGACCTTAAGGAGAGTGAACCCATAAGTCGTAGTGATGACTAGTGGCCATATGTATGGTTTTAATATGGTCTACCAAGTATTATTAACGACACACAAAAAATTAATATTTTCAAAGGATAATTCCCAACAGCTTTCCAAGCATAATTATTTTGTGAAATACTATTTTTCTTTATATATTCAAGTATTTGTGAAAATATGTTTTAGGTATGTATATTTATTTCAAGGAATTTTTTTATGGAATTAATTAGTTGTTTGAAACCCCTTATTGGGAATTTTATGCTCACCCTACGTGTTATAATCACTTTTATAGGTTTAGCAAACTTTCCGTGATGAACTTCTGTTGTGGTTACTGTGCACTGAAGAATCATTATTTATTTAATTTACAATTTTTTCAGTTTTTTGAAATATAAGTCTTGTATCTAATTTTCTAGAACTTAGACTAGTAAAAGGTCATTTGTTATAATAAATTATGTGTATTTTTTTAAGTTTCTTTCATAAAAAAGTACACATCATTTATAAGGGATGAGTTCGGTAGCTTGGGCTTGGGTCTTTATAACTTTCTTTACAATCACCCGGTTACAAAAATCTTACAAAGTGAAATTATTTTTTGCAATGAAAACAAAATATAAAACAATCATAACAAACTTCTTTTAGCATCCAAAAACAAATTCCATCCAACTTGGTCCTAACAATCCCCCCTTTGGATTTTTTTTCAACCAAGGTTCATAAATATATAAACATTTTAATCTCAAGATATGGATCACTTATCAAAAATTAAAATCATATGTGATCAAACTCCTTTTAGGAAATAAGAATCATTGACAAAAAAAACCATGTTTTCCAAAAGTAGTGACTTGAAAACATTTTACTCTTGAAAATTAAAAACCTTTAAAACTTTATTCATAATTTTCTTTCACTTTTCCTTTAATTTTTTTCTTACAAAGATATGAACAATCTATTTGAATAGTTCACACACCTAAATGTTTATTTCATAGCTTACCCACAACTCCCCCATATACATGATTCCTTAAACAGTTTAACACACATCAATTGATAGATTTATGAAAAATTTCTCCCCATTTCAAAACACTATCCAAATACTATATGAGAGAGGGGACAAAAACACATACCTCAACATTGAATATAAGGTGGTTTGATTCCCATGTTCAACATAAGTTTGATAAATGCTTCCTTCGGTAAAGGTTTTGTGAAAATATCAGCAACTTGTTACGATGTAGAAACATACTCCAGCTTGAGTTCATTATTTTCCACATTATCATTGATGAAATGATATTTGATATCAATATCTTTTAAATGAGAATGTTTTAGTGAATTTATTGTAAGGTTTACAACACTCTGATTATCACAAACCAAGTGTAGAGGTAACTTCACTTCAATAAGTAAATATTCCAATTGATACTTTATCCAAATAAGTTGTGTTGTGTCTTGAGTGGTAGAAACATATTCAACTTCATCCATGCTAATATTTTCTATGTTTTGTTTCTTAGTATGCCAACTTACACAACTTTTCCCTAAAAAGAAAACTCCACTAAATGTGGATCTTCAATCATCAACACTTTCTACCCAATCAACATATGTGTAACTAAAAAATCAGTACTTTTTGAGATATCATACTTGATTCCAAAATCTATCATGCCTTTGTTATATCTCAGAATTATTTTTTTCAGAAAAGAGGTGTTATTATTTTGGAGAAATTTTGAATCTTTCACATAAGGTAATAACATAACAAATGTTTGGTCTTGAGGCAGATAGATACAAAAAACTTCCTATCAACTGTTGAAACTATTTAGAGTCATCTTCCTTACCATATCAATCTTTTTTCAACTTTGTTCCCAATGAAATTAGTGAGGAAAATGGTTTCGAATTTTCCTTTCCAAACTTATTAAGAAGTTCCTTAGTATAATTTTTTTGAGAAATAAATATGTTTTTCTTCATTTGTGATATTTTTAACTCAAGAATGTATTTCATTTCACTAAGAATGGGTATTTCAAATAGATTCTTCATTTTCTATACAATCCTTTCATAGGTTCTTTCATTATTCCCAACAAAGATAATGTCATCCATATAAACAATAACAATGAGGGAATTTTCTTGACTTTCTTTGACGTACATATTATTATCAACCCTCCCTTTCTTGAAATTTAAATTCCTTAAGCAAGTATTTTGATTTGGAATAACATGCCCTTGAATATTATTTTATCCCATAAAAGGCTTTCTTCAACTTTAAAACATAACTTTCATCCTTCCTAATAATAAAAATACTTAGTTGATTAACATAAAATTCTTCATAAATTTCTCCATTCAGAAATGTTGACTTCACATACATATGAATTTTTTTATAAATTCATTTTGTAGAAATATAAAGAAAGATTATAATTGTTTTAAACCTTTCTAATGGAGAAAAATTCTCATCAAAATCAATACCTTCAATCAGTGAGTAACATTTTCACACCGATCTTGGTTTTTTTCTTATCACTTCACCATCTTCATTCAACTTGTTTTAAAAAACACACTTTATACTAATATAATTTTTTTTCCATTTGGTTTAGGTACGAATTATGAAGTACCATTATTATAAATCTAATACAACTATTCATTTATAGCCTAGATCTATTCTGGATACTCAAAAACTTCATTCACATCTTTTGGCTCAACTTTTGAATAAAAAGATGTATGTGTTATAATTTTTGATGTTCTTCTTGTTTGATCCTTTTAATGTCGATTAAAAATAATTTTTTAAGATTCCACTTGTTTCCTCATCCAAGGATGAGATGTTCTAAATTCTCCCTCATCACTATAAATAGATAATTCTGATTCTTCCATTTGTTTGGTATCATAATTATTATAATCCTTCCCAATTTTTCTTAACAATGTTTTTTCATATTCCTCATCTTACCCATATGCATGTGATTGTGAAACATCTTCCTAATTTTTTTCAAGAACTTTTACATAAACATAGTCACAAATTATCCCTATTTCTTTATTAAAACTTCTATAACATCTTTTATCTGGAGAATAGCTAAGAAAGATTCTATCTTTACCTCCCTGATCAAAATTTCTGAGGTTTCAACCTTTGTTCTTTATGATGCAAGGAATATTGAAAAATATTAAGTGTTTTAAACTTGAAGTTTTTTCATAGAAAATTTCATGGGGATTCATATCATAACTTTACCTATAGAAACACTGGGTTTGAGCATTAATATACATTCTCATATTTTTCCTCCAGAAGTAATGAGAGAGACCATGTCCAGGTAGACACCTGGAATACCCCAAACACCATCTCTCTTTGAAAACTTACTCATGTTTATTTGACATATATGTCCTAACTTTTTATGTCCCAAATAATTCTATTAATTCATTCTTAATTAAAATAGATTCTAAAATTTACCAACTTGAAACATGTTTTGTTTTGTGTATTTTCCCCTTGTAACAAATTTTCTATCTTACTCTATTTTTACAATAAAACAACCTTTTCTGAAATCAACTTAATTAAATTCATCAAAAAGTTTTGAAACACTCAACAAATTGTGTTTCAATTCTTTAATAAACAAATTATTCTTGTATTTCAACTTTTCTTCCCCAATAATAGTGGATTAAATATCTTTGATTCTAAGGGATTCATTATTTCCAAAGGCCACTCTTCCTTCTTTGAAATATTTATCAATATTTTAAAATTTCATGTATCTTGTCACGTGAGAAGAACAACCACTATCCAAGATCTAGGGTCATTATCCTTTCGTATCTTTGAGAGTGGTTTCTATACCAAGATCCTTTTAATTCCCTTTATCTTTCATCACATTCAGATTCTGAGAATTTTTATAAACATATTTTTGTGTCGGTAACAAAAAAAACACCCTTTTGAAATATGTTCATGTTTTCCACATCTTTCATAAATAGTTTCCAAGGTTTTTAACCTATTTTAAATTTTCAAACCATCCTTATTAGATTTATTCAAAACATTATTATCAGATTTCTTCCTATGATATGTATGAATTACCCTAAAACTCTTCCTTCTGTAATTCATGGTATAATTTTAATGTTTTTTAAACCAACACATATATACCATATTCCCAAATCTGCAAAAATACTAGCATTACCCATAGAAGGAATAATTTCCTCTGTTACTTTCATAGTGTCCAAAATTGTGAACATGTTTCTTAGAAAATTTCTTAACTCTCACATCAAAACTTTCCTGAGTCCCAAACTTTCCATCATCTACCAAAATCTTATTATTTAATTCATATTTTTTCCCCAACCTTATCAAAATTAGAAGTAGTAACAATTTTTTTAGAAACATAATTTTTATAAACTTATAAACTTTAAACATTTTTAGTTTTAGGCACATACATGATTTTCTCAGCCTTATTATTCTTAGGAATATTTTCAACTTTCTTTCCAACCTTTGAAGGTAACTATTTATCCTTCTTAGGTTTACCCTTTACATAACTTTCACCAACTTCATATATAGAATTATTGAAACTTATAATACCCTAATTAACTTTAGAAAACTTTTTTTGAAAAAGTTACAACTCTTCCTCCTTTTCCTTCAACTTTAAATCAATATGTTTATTCCAATTCCATTCATTCTCAAGAGACTTCTTCAGAAAATCCATCTCTTCAAGTAACATAGATTTCTATTCAAGAATAAATTCTTGATTGTTTGTTATGGGAAATTCTTTCTCCGACTTTTTAATCTCTCTTTAAAGTCTTGTAATCTTTATCAAACATTATTTCAAATCTCTCATCATATGAAATTCTAACTCAATTTATTCATCTTTAGAACTACTACTTCCAAATTATTCTTCATTAATTATTATAATGAAAGTATTTTCTATAGAATATTTTTTAAAATTTTTGGCATTAGCTTAACTATCTTCCTATTCATTATATTTATAAAAAAATATTCTCTTTTTGGATTTGGAGTACTTTTTATCCTTTCCCTTTGAAAAGAATTTAGACTTATCACCATGTTCCTTCTCAGATCTTCTTGATCTTCTGTTATCTTCATCACTATTTTATTTATTCTTTATTCGAGGGAAATTATCAAAAAATCATCCAATGAATCCACATTAAAAACATTTCAAGGTATGACCCCTTTATAATTTCCTATACCTATTTTTAAAGTTTTAGAAAAAAATGAAAAAAATTCATCAAGATTGTTATATACCTCATTTTTAGATTCAGAATCATCACTTTATTTTTCTTCAAGAATATTCTTAGAATTTCCTTTCTTAGCCACTTTGAAGGAAATTTACCAATCAACTTTTATATTGAATTTCATAACTTTCTATATTCTCATTTAATAAGTAATGAGAGTACTAGGAAGGTTATCTATAGATATATTTTTAGGATCTCTATCTTTTAAATATGAAACCTTAGAATCAAACTTATTAGGAAGAATTCTCAAGATATTTTCAGCAATAGTCGAGTCTTCTAAGTTCTCAGAAAGACATATTAGTGTTTAAAATATCATTCAACCTTGTAAATAAGTCACCAATAGATTCATACTCACCCATTTTCATATCTTTATACTCCAGTTTCCAGATTTGTAACTTGGATTTCTTCACCTTTATATTTCCTTCATAAATTTTCTTCAACTTTTCCCTGATACCTTTGGGAGTAGAAACTCCCTTGAATTTTAGAAACCCACGTTTAGAAAGTGATGAGATTAAATAATTATTATCTCTTCCATAATTCTCAATATTCTTATTATCCATAGATGTTAGAGGAACGTTTTAATCAATAGGAAGAAATCCATCTATAGCTGCTTCCAAAACATCATACCCAAGAGACATAAGATAAAGAACCATTATTTTTTTCCATATATGATAGTTTTTACCATCTAATACCGAAATACCCTTATTGCTTATAGAATTCATATTTTTTTTATAACAACTTCTCTTCAAAAACATCAGTAAAGATTAAACAAAGAGAACCTTCACTCTGATACCAGTTGTAAAGGCCCAAAAAATATTGATGTATCATTGAGAGGGGTAGGGGTGAATCAATGATAGATTTTTATTTTATGCTAACTTTATTATGTAACAAAATTTCCCCCTTTTAAAGATTTTTACATTTTTTAAAAACTAAAAAATCACACATCCATAGGAAAACTAGTATTTATAAGGTTTACTAAGAGTAGCTACATCCTTGGTATGGTTCAGAAATAATCCAATACCACACAATCAAATAGAAAACAATCCTTTTATATGGATAAAACAAGTAGGATATAACCTAACAATTTTGTAGCACTATGATCCATACAAAAATGAATCTGTTTGTTCTCGAATGAATGATGTTAAACAAATTTGTGTTACAATTTTAGAAAATTTCACCAGTTGGTTCTAAACATGTTACTATGATACCTTATCAAATTCCACTTATGTAATTATTCAAAACACAAATCTTCACTTCCATACCCATTATCAAGTAAAAACAACCTTTCTATACTTTATAAAAAAACTCAGTTTGATGGTACAATTTGATTCCTTTATCTGATTACTCAGTCTAAAAAACATATAAGAAAATAATACCCCATAAACAAATCTGAACCACTTCAAACTTTCCCTAGAAACTTGTGTCTAATTTCTCGATCTAATCTGGTAACTCTTTCTTCTTCTTCTTCTATTTGGAAAACTTCTTCAGAAAAAAATTAGTCTAGAAACTTCTCTCTAAAAAATATCATTGATTTTACTCTCTCTCTTCCCACATGAACTATACATGAGTCATAAAGTACAATTTAATACCTTCTATTTATAGGAGATCCAAAAGTGGTTTGGGTGGGAATCTGAAAATGTTTTCCTACTCAACCAAATTTAAAAAACTTGAGTTTCATTTTTATTTCAACCTCATCTTTGAATCTTTCTGTACTTATCAATTCTTCTCGATTCTTCTCAAATATTCTCATGACTCTAGCTAGCTTTGAACTTTCTAACCATCATTCGGTCCAATGTAATTTGACTTTTCGATGCATTTCTTCATTATGATGAAAAAAAATGGTCACTTTGATTTTCTTGATGTAATTGAAAACCACATAATAATATAATACTTTTCATTAAAATGATCCATATCAACTAAATACAAAATAGATCATTCCGATTCTCTGTACTAGATGAAATATATAAAACTATGAAACCATTATTCCTTAAAAATTATTAAAAATTATTTTGAATTATATTTATTTTCTTTTCTCATAAAGATAATTTCAATTTCTAATGATATCAACACCCCTCAGTAGCACTTAATAACTGACTTAAAACTCCCTTGAAAACACTTTTAAAAAATCTTCGTAACATTTCAATTTTTCTTCAATTGTCCACAACTTCCTCAGACCGCATATGATGACTTATCGGTTTCATCCTCAGTCTAATGAATCAGTCTCAGATTCCTTTTGATGATTCGGTGTTAGGTACAGTTTGATGACCCTTGACCCACTTGATGTAAAACTTAGATTTTGAAAATAACACTTCTTTTTTCACACTTGACCCACTAAAAAACAAAACAAATATTTTTCCTCTTGACCCAATTTTAGAACAATACAACCTGATGAAAATTGTTGACTACATTATTAGTCATAGTTTTTTGATTGGTCTCTAAATATTCTCATTCATCAGTCCCAACAATTCCCTCTTACTGACCAGTTTCAGAACTTTTCTGATGAAATGGTGGAACACTGTGTCCGATAGACCAATGTTAATAGAAACTTCTTCTTTTCAAGACTTTCTCTAATTGAAAATTGATCCTATGAATTGTTTCTCTTGGTGTATTGGATATTTTGATGAATTGTTATTTCCAATGGATTAATGATAGAGATTCAGCAACTTCAAACTTTGTATAATTTCTTCTACCAAAAACTTCTTCTCATATCATGATGAATTCATGACTTTGAGAACATAAGGATCATCATAATGTCTTTTGAATTAATATAACAAAAAATCTTATAACCTTTATTTCATAAGGCTTTCATTAAAAGTTTTTAACCAACTTATGATATTTGATAAATAACCTAACAAAAAATAATTCTAAAATTTTGTATGGGGTCATCCGTATTCTGATACATATTCTCTTACTGATTGAAACCTTCTTTCTGGACACAATAAGATTCCAAAAAACAACTTCATCTAGAAAACTTCTTCAGAACATAAAAACGATACTGATAAAATTTCTTTTAAAAAATACATATGATCTTCTAATCATGATTCCCCTTTTTTTTCCTATCATTAGATTACCAAAAATTATAAAGTGAAATGATTTTGTGATAATGAAAATAAAAAAAATCATCAAAAACGGATTTCAGAATCCAAAAACAACTTTTTCTCAACTTAGTCCTAACTGTGTGGACTTCAGTAGGGCACTGTAGTAGAGATTACTGTGAAACATCGATAGGGAACTATAGGATCTCTGACTTCAGATATAGTGGTCCTGTAGTTACTAAAACTTCCTTCCACAAAAATGGTAGTATCTTGAAGTTAAGTGGCTATGAAACCGTGTTAGTGTAGACTTGGGTAGTTGCGAAACTATAACATAGTGGAATTACTATGAGATTGGTGGAATAGTGCATCATATTCTTTATTATCTATTTCAAGCTAGGGTTTCTATGTGTAAAACTATGATTATCTCACTATAACTCTACTCCTGAAATTAGTGAAGTGATTCATTCTCTACATGGATGTAATTATTTTTACTGAACAACATAAATAACTGTGTCCTATGATCTTATTCACGTTATTTTGTTTTTATATGGTTTCTTCATCTACAATACTTTTCTATCGTAGTGAATTTAGGTGTTTTTGTAACACTACCCATTGAAGGTCGGCACAATATATACTATATAAAATCCACTTTGCATCCCAAATTCAACCAATCATCCATGAAGTATCCATGCTCAACCACATATTTATGAAACTCTATTTCATATTGGTCCAAATTTAGAGTTCCATCATAGATCCAACTGCCCACCTTACTCGATCCAACTATTCACATGGATCTGGAGCTCCATATTTTTCCAAACCATCCTTCCCCAGTGTCTTCATCAAAAAAAAAACTAACAGATCTATTCCTTACCATTACAAATCATTAAAAAAAACCTCTTCCTAGATTTGAGCCCTGTACAAGTATGATTTAGATAAAAAAACCCATTTCACATCATGAAACCAACATCAAAACCCAAGCTGAAAAACTTCCTTACATTGATTCACTTGGGAATACAATTCCCTAACCCCCCCTCTATAGAATCGGCCTAGTTTAGTTTCATTTAAATATGTATCTCCCATTGAAAATTCACTTTCATGTAGATACATTATACCAGTACTGCACCATCAGATGTCTATGAAGCCTGCTTGATTCCATGCTTACCAAGAATATTATGAAATAATCACAGGACCCAAGACACTATCCAAGTATCCACTAAACCTACTCAGTACTAATAGATTCTTGAGTCATCTATCCTTGCACAATATCACATCATTCAACACCACAATGATTGAGTAGACATCAGGTGTTTGAAAAAAATGATCCATAATTAATTTCCACATGTCTAGACCCACTCAAGTCCAACTAGTTTAGCCAATCACTTGACCAACTGTGTAAACTAGCATCTCCCAGCCCACCGAGGCCCATTAGTCTACTTATTTAAGCCTAAAACATGTTTAATTTAGTCCAATGGTTTATTTCAACCATGTTTACATGACATGTTCCAGTTGATTCAATCAAAGACTTCTGAATTCCCTTCACCTGAACATCCTACAACTAATTAAATTGAGTTTTTTCATGGATCATTTCATAACAAACATATTCTTTTGAAGAAAAGTAGGCTATCTAGTACTACCATGTTGAAGGAATATGATGGTTGAGTTGATTCCTTTATAAAATAGGTATGATTTTTTGTTTTATTGATAAAATATTATTTAATTTCAAGATGGGTCCAACTATTTATTTTGGGGGGGGGGGGGTGCTATGTGAATATATTCTAGGAATTCTAAATAATGCTTTGTTTCTAGTGAAATATCTCTTCCTTTTAGTCTATTCATTTAATTTTTTATTATCGATCCTTCTAATTATATGTGTTTTCCTTGTTATCATTATGTTCTTCCATTATGTACTCTCTGGGAGGGGGTGGGGGTCATGATGCACAAGTTTTTTATTATATCATTATTATTTGATTTTATTCTTATTTAGAGTGTTTTGATAAATGATCTACAGTGTCAGGAAATGTTTATTTCTCACCCATTTAATTATTAATATCCTTTTTTCCATTATTATATGTAACCTCCCTTCTCCATCCAACATTTTTTTCCTTTCATTTTATTTATTTCTTATTTTTTTATGATTAAAAATAAAAAAAAATAAGAAGAAGTGGCACACACATGAAGAATGATTGATTTACTGATCTCTTTGAGAGATAGTCTGTGCTAAGTCACCATGCTATATTTTCAAGGATTCCATGACAGGTTTTGTATCAATTATATATATATATATATATTATGAAATAGGATTAAAAAAAGTGATAAATTCCCAAAGAGAAAGATGGATGAAAAATCCCAAAGAAAAAGACTGAGAGAGATACCCTTAATAACAACATAAGGTATGTATTATTAATATATAAGAGAGGTAAGAATACCGGTAATAATTAAAAAAGAAATGAAAAAATTAAGGTATACAATCAATTATTTTTAAAAAATACATAAAAAAAAGTTAGATAATACATAAATAATATGTGAAATGAATGAATATTTGCAAAGAACCCCTTACCCTACACCTTATCTTTCTTCTTATGTCCTATAACCAAATGAATAATATATTTACATTTTTAATTAATTAATTTATAACCTTATTCATGTTTATTTCATTCACTATAATTTATTTATTTTCATATATCATTTATTTATTATAATAATATTGTATTTGATATTGTTCAATTCATAGTTCTAAAATTAATTTTGTGTAATGGTAATAGTCGGTAGTCACTGCCTAATGGTTCCATAAGCTACATAAGTATTATGGTATTGTTTTCATACCCTTAAAAATTATAAAATTTCAATATTTCATTAGTTATAAATCACAAAAAATTTTCTGATAAACTTTTTTTGGATTCTTAAACTGACCATGATGATTTAACTTTAATATTATTATTATAATTCATATTTTAACATTCCAAAACCTTAAACATAAATTAATTTTATTTTTAATATTATGATTATACATTGAAATAAAATTTATAACCTGAAATGAAAGGTGGTAATGAAAAAAATCACTCCTCACATAGGTGGTAAAAACATATCATGGTGTGAGCAGTGTTGTTAAGAGTGATTAAATGAAATAAAAAATATTAAAAATTTTATTTTTTATAATTAAATTAATATATAATTATAAAAATTTTATCATGTTATTAGAAAAAATTCAATTTTTATAGAGGGGATAATAATATAATGAAAATTAAATCATTAAAATTTTTAGAAGCCTTTTCTTATTCATTAATACACCAGATTAGAATAATTTATTATTTTGGAACAAGATTATGTATAGTTTTGATTATCTTTACTATTAAAAGTTTTCTATTAAAAAATATACATTTCATTAAGATTTAAACACACCCGAAATCAAACTGTATCAAGGGAATATTTAATTCAAAGTAATGAATCAAGAATAGATCTTTATTTTAATAAAATATAATTTATGTTATGAAATTTTTTTTATAGGTTTAAAAATTAAATTTATTATTTTTAAATAAAATATATTACTAATTAAATACATTTTAAATCATGAAAAACATTTTTTAATTTATTGATTCATTTTTATATGATAATTATGTCACAAAACTTCTATTATATACAAATTGTTTTTTTACCATTCATCTAAATATTATTTTTTTTAAAATGAAAAAATTCACCCTTATCTAATTTTTACACGATAATTCCAAAATTATGATCCATAATTTTAAAATAAAATTTAAATATTAATTTTTTTTATTATAGAAATTTATAAATCATTAATATATTTTTTTTGAAAAATTTATTTTTAAAAATTTAATGACTTTATTCTTATTCCCCACAAATTAATAGTCATTCTTTGAATGTTAGTTTATTTATTTTTTAAAAGGTTGGGGCCGAATACTCATTTATTATTAAAGTAAAGTAAAGACCTCTTTAACTGGGTAGAGGGATAACCATTACATATCCCAAAGGTCTAGTGGGAATTTAAACATGATATATATTTTTTAAATAAAAATGCACAGAACAAAAATATATTTAGAATAAAAACCATCAAATTTTCTCTAAGTGATTATATCTTTATTTTTCATAATTAATTAATTATTATATGTTTAATAATTAATTATTTATTCATATCAAACAAATATATTCTAATATATAATATATATTTTAATTTAATCATCTTTATATAAGTAATACAACTATTTTATAATGACTATATTATGATGGTTACCTTCTAATTATTTATGATATTACTTTATACTTGCATTAATATTTTGTAGAAAAACATATTTAATCATGGAAATTAATTAAGTGATAAACATGCACATACATCTTAGGTTCATATAAATAAAAACAAAACAAAATAAATGCATTTAAATTTACATCCTCATATTTTTTACTTGTTGATAAAAACCCGTTTCCATATATTTTCATGTACCATAATACCAAACACTATAGTTATATTAATAATTAAATATGATAAATTTTATCAGTGTGTTCCCCAGAGCCAACTCTTATATATACATATATTACCATTACGTGTATACAATTTGATATATGCATGTATCTACTCTTACTATGATAGTAATGTTACTTCTGTATGTACTATATAAATGGTAATGTACTTAGATTTCATGTCATATAAAAAAGTTATAACAGTTTCCAAGTATAATGAGAACCTTGAGATGATGTTTAAATATATGTACTATGGTCTAAACACATCATACTGATAAGAAACATATAATGTTTGACTATAGGTTCTTGGGGTTCATAAGCATTGAGACTTCATTTCATAAGGTTCACACTTGGTGATCTTGAGTACATGAGATCGTGAAGACTGACCCACCAATAGGAACACCACATGTTTCAGGTGTCATTGGATGCTCATATCTATGAGCATGTGTATTGGTCTCTTGAATTGATATCATTATCAATGTGAACCATTTATTACATGTTTTGATGCAAGATGAAAACCATTAAATTTATGTTTGTGGTGGGGTAGCTTGTGTTAGGTATGTCATTGATGGTATGCAATTTATTTAATGATCAAGAAAAGATTTATCACTTTTGATTAGAGGAAGAGATATCTTAGTACTAGTTGATCAAGTTAAAAATAAATTTTATAAATTCATGACAAGTTATACATCCTGATTTATGAGACATTGTATGACTACAAGATAATATTATATAGCATGTGTTCATAGGAAAGATTTTTTTCTATGAATATACCTTATCTCCTTAGGAGCACTGATGATTTTCTTTAATCCACCCTTGCTTTGTGAGCAACATTCATGAAAATCAAGATAAGGTCCTAGAGGGTCACACACAAAGCGTATTCCGATGCTTGAAAAATTCTATTGAATTTTTATTTATGACATAGTAGGACCCACATCGCAGTTCAGGATATTTATGGAGATTAAAAAGATAACAATAAATAATTGAATTCTCTTTTTTTTTAGTTTAGAATAATAGTAAGTGAATTTATTTACCCAATGTATTCACTGTATTAAGTGGATATGAGAAATAATAATTTATGAATAGATATTTTATAAAAGGTTAATTAAATATTTTTGGGAGAGATGGGTTGAGATAATGGTTTATATTTTATCATGCAATATAGTTTAGATGTTACAAGTAAGTGATAAAATATTTACTATATTTATCACAAGTGAGTTATGTCAAACACAATGAATACGGTTAAATCTAAAGGGTTTTATTTTTAGAAGGGTTAAAATGATATTTTCATAAATAAAACCTACCTATATAAGGAAATTTTAGCCACTATTTTCCCAAACTATCCCTCCCATGAATTTCTAGTGAATCTCTCACCTCTATCTTGATTTCTAAAGAGAAAAGGGGGAAATCAAAGCACCTTAATCGAAGCTTCATTCCCAGATCAACATGACAGAGCTCTAACAATCATCAGAATATTGAAGGGTATGTAGATTCTCTATGTTAGATCTCCGGTATAGATGATCATTGCATCTGAGAGCATTTGGTATGAATATGGAAGATATAGAGGGATCCTATAAAGACCCATAAATTTCAAGGAATTTTTTTTCTTAAATTCTTTGGGATTTAATGAGTACGCAGTTTCTGATGGCACCTGATTCCGAGGCCCGGTGTGCCCAGAATCAATTTCTGAAATTTAGGTCGGGTACGTTCAGTGAACGGACGAGCGAGTTTTTCTATCTTTTAAACTGGTGCTCGGAATTGAAATCCGAGAGCACCGATGAAACCGCAGCACCGGTAATTGCATAACATGACCTTTCCGAAAGGTGCGTTTGCTCGGGAGGAGTTGTTAAAAATTGAGGATTAAATGTGAAGTAAATAAAATTATGGTAAAATTTTATTTTCTTTATCTAATGGTTATATCCTACATGGGGTAGTTGGGGTGGGACCGACAAGCCCCTAACTACCCATGTTAGGATATTTGTGATGTGGGGCTCACACGAGCCCCACCCTCCACATTCCTTTAACTCCTCTAACCCCCCTCTTTAAGTTGGTATCCTTTAATTGTGTAACTCTCCACTCTCTCCTCTTTATCACGCCAATACACTTAATCAATTAAGCGAGTTATGTGTTTTTGAATTTTAAAATTGAAATGCATGGCTTGAAGTAATAAAATTAGATAAGTCTTATTTTATTTTGGGGGTTAGTTGTTGTGTGAAGATATTGGGGAGAGAGAGCTCTTCAATCCTCCCGTGAAGAACATCAATCCTCCCACAAAGAACGACTCAACGACACCAACTTCTCTATCCCCTTCCTCCTCTGCGACAAGGGAGTAGACACCGTCGCAAGAGTTCTCCAATGACGTTTCCTCGGGTGCACACCGTTGATGACGGAAACGACGCCATATTTTGCGGCGCTTGACAATCGTGAATTACTTTGCGAGGTAGGGGTTAAATTCAATATTGGTGAATTAATATTGTGCTTTGTTATATCATGGACATATCTCATTTAATTTGGTCGATTGTTACCGACGTAATAGGAGGAGATCGGACTGTGCAAACACGGCCGATTCTTCTCCCCGTTTCCTTGTTTTTCAACAATGGTGTTTGCGGCGCGGTGCCATTGCACCACGCGGGAAGGAAGAGGACCATGGCCGGAACAGGCTGCGGCGGTGATGTGCGGCGCTGTCGTGCCGGGGAAACCAAGGGAGGCCGCGGCCGGAGCAGGCCGCGGCAGAGGGGCGCGACGCCATCGCACCGCGCCGGTCGAGGAAGAGCCGCAGCAGTCCAGCAGGGGCGGCCGAACAACCGGCCGCCGACGCTCCAGGAGGCGGGACCCCGAAGGGTCCCGCGATAGATCAACCGGCCGGCCTTGTTGGCCGGCTGTTTTCCAGGAAGACCATGGGATTGAAACCCCCAGCCAGCGTGTAGGGCGGACCTCATGGGTCCGCCATTTCGGGACAAGGGGGCGGCGTCCCCCCCCCCTTGCACCACGCTCGGCCGTGGCCGACCTCCGAGCCGGGCCGCAGGCTGCGGCAGCCGGGCCGGGCCACGCCCAAATGAGCCGGACCCAGACCCGGGTCGGGTTGACCCGGTTTGGGCCGACCCAGGGGGTATCGGGCTGGGTCGGACAGGGCCCGAACCCCCTATTCTCAGGCATATTTGTTCAAATGCCCATATCAGGGGCTACAGACCTCCAATAGACGCACAGACAGTTGCATTGGGATCGTTGGATCGAGATGGTCGTTTTGGTATATTACACTCAAGCTTTTGGTAAAGTTTGGGTATGGACGGGTTGGTTCGAACCCAAAACCAACCGGACCCTTGGAGCGGAAATGCTTATAACTTAACGACCGGCCGTCCGAATGACGTGCCATCGATCGAGTTGATTTAATCTTAGTGAGAAGGTTCTTTTGGATTACTCCTTTCGAGGTTTTTACACAGCTGGAGTACGTTCGTATTGGTATTAACTTAAAAACCAATCGGGACCCTGGGACGAAAAAGCCAATAACTCTCAGACCGGGCGTCTGATTGACGCACCGTCTGTTGCATTGAGTTCCTATTGATGAGACGAAACTTTGTGATACATCAAATCTGGAATTCGTGACAGTTGATGTATCGAAACCCTTGGATCGTGGAGCAGACCCTCCCGTAATCGAGCGTGCTGTGTGCGGGAACACTAGAGCTGGCTGCGACTGTGACAACGATGACGACTGTACTTAGATCCTACGTGGGTTCGGAAGCGAGGAAGACTGTACTTGGATCCTCTGTGGGTTTGGCAGTGGTGATGACTGTACTTGTATCCTACGTGGGTTCAGCAGCGATGGTTACTGTTCTTGGATCCTATGTGGGTCCGGCAGTGATGACTTCTGTACTAGGATCCTATGTGGGTTTGGCAGGGGAGATGATTCAGAGGCTACATCTATCATATCCACCCCTCTTAGTGAGTAGTATACCTATGTTATCTGATTCTTGATTTCCAATCATTATCTTCAATGTGATTGACATGCTTTCCTGTGTGGATTGGGTTGTACTTTCCTGTGTGGATTGAGTTATGATATCCTGTCTGGACTGGGTTGTATTTGAGCTCGTGAGTTGGAGAAGAACTGGAATTGATGACTTAGGTATATGTATGGGCATATTCCTAAGTAGAGTTTGTTGATACTTTATGTTTGTATCTTTCTTTTGTGGTTTATCCTTTGTGGATTCTGGGAGACCTTCGGGGGTCTCGGGGTCCCTACTGAGTATCGTATACTCACCCCTGCACGGGCTATGCCCGCACTACGTTGTGTTGGTTGCAGACGACGGAAAACGCTGATCGTGGTTGAGGATTTTGAAGCGGGACAATATCCGGAGGTGGACTATCAGGCGGGACGTACACAGAGCAGACGGATGGACTTGAGGAGCTAACGAGACTATCTGTACCCACCCTTCAGGTGGGAATTCCGGAGGACGACTTGGTGGTTGCTGTTTTACTTTTCAGCTGTTGTACTTTCTTTTCTCAGTTGTACTGTACTTTCAGTTGGGTTTGTATACTATCCCATTTACTTTCCAACACTTACTTTTGTACTCAGCTTACTTAGTGTTTACTTAAGCTTCTGTACTCTGTGGTGTTTGTTTTCTTATATAAAGGCAAGACCTTCCCTTTTATCGGGATTTACGCCTTTGGTGCTAGTCACCAGCGCCTGGCCTATGAAAGGTGGGCTTGGGGTAGTCACGGCACGGGCCCCAAGGACGGGTCGTGACAAATTGGTATCAGAGGAGTCGGTACTATCGCAGAACTCAGGACTCTGATAATTTTCTTCTGTGTGAAGCAATAGTGTTTATGGTATTGAGTGTGGTTATCAGTCTAGGGAGTCCAGTGTTGGTGCTGCGGCCGACGTATCCATACACCAGGACCCTTACTTTTGATTTCTGACTCAATGCATGAAAACATTGATTGCATGCGTGTTTCAAAAGTTTTATTTGTGATTACATTGTGTCAGCTCACCAGGTATACTGTATTAAATGTGGAGCACCTGTTTATTTTCAGGATGGCCCCACGACGACAGCTAGCTAGGGTTCTGATCTTTGTGCGAGATGGCAGCCCACCGAGTGATGAGGCTTTGGTGCAGGGCCCCATTACAGTGGAGGTACCAATGATACCTCTACCTGCCGAGCCACTGATTCCATCAGCCCCAGTAGCTGAGAGTGCACATTTCCTAAGTGCACTGCATGAGTTTCAGCGTCAGAGACCGCCCAGGTTCCGTGGGGAGACGGACCCTCAGGTAGCTGAGGATTGGCTGGAGGCTGTAGTTCGAGTCTTCAGATTGGTAGGGACACTAGCAGATCTCATGGTGATCATTACGACCAGTCTCCTACACGCGACAACAGGTAGATATTGGAGCCTGATGCTCCAAGTGCACGATGAGTCATCTCTCCTTTGGTCAGACTTCGAGAGCCTTTTCTGCTCGGAGTTCGTTCTAGCCACCCTCTGTGCGGTGCACATCCAGGAGTTACTACAGCTGCGACAGGGCAGCATGTCAGTAGCCCAGTACTCGGCGAGATTTACTGATCTCTCACGCTACTCCACGGACATGGTATGAGACCCATTCTTCCAGGCCTGGAATTTTGAGCAGGGACTGAGGCATGAGATCAGGGCATCGATGATCTCCCTCAGTATTCCGACGTAAGTAGGAGTACTGGAGCGATCCCTTCTTGTGGAGAGCTTTCTAGCTAAGTCTTCACCAGCAGCAAGACCTACCGCAGGGCGGCACATAGCGAAGTATTCTGCAGTCTGCAGTAGGTAGATGTCACAGAGGTCCAAGTGGACTAGACCATCAGGTGGATGACCTCAGGATACTGGTTCGGAGGTGCGGGGAACATGCAGTAGAGCCATTCATTCGAGAGGGAGACAATGCTATGCATGCGGCGGGAAGGGTCACATGGCTCATGACTGCCTGACCCGCCATGCATAGGAGCAGCAGACGGTTGAGGGACCACCCAGGCAGAGGTAGAGGTTCGACTGCGGTGGTCTGTAGGGAGTAGGCGGATGAGGCAGAGGAGCTGCCCGAGTAGTGGGTGGTGGAAGATGCTTTGAGGCTCTACCACCACCACCACCAAGAGGTCCACCCCGACCACATGGATCTGGTGGACAGAGACAGTCTTATCTTCAGGTAGTGGAGGCCTACGACCATGGCGCACATGAGATTATTCGAGGTACTATCTGTGTCTACTCCACCCTTTCTTCCGTTCTTATAGACACATGAGCGAGTCATTCTTTTATTGTCGTTGCCCTTGTTCGGAGCTCAGATATTCCGACGGAGCTGTTGGCTTGATCCTTACAGCTAGAGACTCCTACGGGAGCAGAATCGATGATTACACACTGGTTCCGGAAGTGTGAGATTACTCTAGGAGGTGAGATCTTCAGCTGAGATCTTTTTGTAGCGGCGTCGAGGCCTTACGATGTCATCTTGGGCATGGATTGGTTATCCACGGTCCATGCTCAGATCGACTGTATTAGGCACAAGGTGCGATGTGTCCGCACCGATGGGAGCAGGTTCACCTTCACCTGCGAGAAGGGAGCCTTTGCAGCGCAGGATAGAATCACATAGAGGAGAGGACAACCGATCACCCATCAGTTGTCTAGTCTCATCCTAGGAGCAGTTGATGTGTAGAGTCCGAGTTTTCCTGTTGTGGTGGATTAGTATGCGGATGTTTTTCCTAAAGATGTTCCAAGACTACCTCCTCGTAGAGAGGTAGACTTATATATTGAAATGTACCCTATGAAAACCTTGATATCTACTCCAGCATATCGGATGGCTCCTTCTGAGCTTTGAGAGCTACGGGTATAGCTGGAGGACTTGTAGGGAAAGGGATTCATTCGACCCAGTGTTTCACCCTGGGCTTCCCCGATTTTGTTTGCCAAGAAGGCGGACAGGAGCTTGCGACTGTGTGTTGACTACCATCGCCTGAATCAGGTGACTGTGAAGAACAAGTATCCACTTCCGAGGATTGAAGACCTCTTTGATCAGCTCAAGGGAGCATGCTAGTTCTCAAAGATAGACCTCAGGTCAGGCTATTATCAGCTCAGAGTTCGAGACGAGGATGTGCAGAAGACGACCTTCAGGTGTCAGTATGGCCACTATGAGTTCTTGGTTATGCCTTTCGGCATAACCAACACTCCAGAAGTGTTCATGAGTCTCATGAATAGGATCTTCCAGCCTTACCTCGATCGATTTTTCGTAGTCTTCATTGACGACATATTGATTTACTCGACTACTGAGGAGGAGCATGCATATCACTTGCGGGTTGTACTAGACACACTCAGAGAGAACCAGCTTTATGGTAAGCTCTCGAATTGTCAGTTCTGGATTCGAGAGGTCCACTTCTTGGGACATGTCATCTCTGAGGCGGGAGTTGCGGTGGATCCTGCGAAGATCGAGGCAGTGCTAGCTTGGGAGCCACCCAGGACCGTGACGGAGGTGCAGAGTTTCTTAGGTTTGGGTGGGTACTATCGGAGATTTGTGCCAGACTTCTCTAGAGTTGTAGCACCACTCTCAGCTTTTACAAAGAATGGTAAACCCTTCGTGTGGTTGGATAGATGTTAGCAGAGCTTCCAGGATATGAGACAGATATTGACCAGTGCACCTATCTTGAGGCTACCGAAGGAGGGCGTAGAGTACGTAGTTTACTATGATGCATCAGGGACCAGACTCGGGTGTGTCCTGATGAAGGAGTGGGCATTGATTGCCTATGGATCATGACAGTTGAGGCAGCATGAGTAGAACTACGCTACCCATGAGTTGGAGTTAGCAGCAGTGGTCTTTGCCTTGAAGATGTGGTGGCACTATCTGATGGGCGAGCACTTTACAGTCTATTCTGACCACCAGAGTCTCAAGTAAATCTTCTCGCAGAAGGACCTGAACCTGAGACAGTGGCAATGGCTCGAGTTCCTCCAAGACTATGACTTTGAGATAGTCTATACTCCTGGAAATGGGAACATTGTAGCTGATGCTCTCAGCAGGAGGACAGGTATTTGACTACTTGGAGAGGCGATGAAGCAGCTATCCGCGTTGCAGATATCCATCATGGATAGATATGGGGAAGCCTTTCTACAGTTTCTCATAGTCACTACTCCACTACTTCAGCGGGTCAGAGAGGCACAATGTGGGGACGTTTACTGTGAGGCGCGACATGCTCATATTTCCATAGGGCAGGCACCTGATGGATTTTCTATAGGTGGATAGCGCATCATTCTTTTCAGGGGACATACCATGGTACCAGTTGCATTATGGGAGGAGGTGATGAGGGAGTTTCACACTTCCCCTCTAGCGGTACATCCTGGAGTAGCGAAGATGTACCAGGACCTTAGACGATAGCCCTGGTGGCCGGGTATGAAGAAGGTTGTGGTAGAGTTCGTTTCACGATGCCTCACCTACCAGAAGGTGAAGGCGGAGCACCAGGTACCAGCAGGCTTGGTACAACCCTTGGAGGTCCCATAGTGGAAGTGGGACGTGATATATATGGATTTCGTGATAGGTCTTCCTCGCACTTCCAGAGGACACGACTCCATCTGGGTGATCATAGACTGACTCACAAAGTCGGCCCACTTTCTACCTATCGGTGAGTAGGGCTCAATGGAGAGCTTGGGACACCTCTACGTTCAGGAGATCATACGACTTCATGGTGTGCCATCATCTATCGTCTCTGATCGAGATGCTCTCTTTACTTCTCGGCTTTGGAAGGGGTTGCAGGATGCATTTGGGATGCAGCTATGCCTGAGCACCCCCTTTCACCCACAGACGGATGACCAGATGGAGAGGACCATTTAGACTCTCGAGGATATGCTCCGTGCATGTGTCCTTGACTTTGGTCGTAGTTGGGAGGATCACCTACCCTTGGTGGAGATTTCATACAACAATAAATACCACTCCACATTCAGGATGACACTATATGAGGCATTGTACGACCTACCTTGCAGATCACCTCTGTGCTGGACAGACCCTGGGGAGTCAGCACTTGTAGGACCAGAGATGGTCCAGGCCACGACGGAGAAGGTGCAGATCATCCAGGAGTGGATGAGGACTTCTCAGAGCTGAAATAAGTCCTATGATGATAGGAGGCGGAGACCACTAGAGTTCGAGGATGGCGACCACGTTTTCTTACGGGTCTCACCTCAACGTGAATTACGGAGATTTGGTCAGGGCGGCAAGTTATCTCCGTGCTTCATCAGAACATTCCAGGTTCTCAATAAGATAGGTGAGGTGGCCTATCGCCTGGATCTTCCACCTCAGTTGAACCGGGTGCACGACATCTTCCACGTATCTTAGCTGAGGAGATACGTGCATGACCCGACGCATATCATTGATCACGGGGAGCTGGACATCGACGACGGGGTGACATTTGCGGAGGTCATGGTAGAGATCGAGGATCGACAGGAGAAGGTCCTACATGGACGGTCGATTCCTCCAGTGCACATCAGGTGGCAGCACAAGAACCTCCAGGAGAGCTCAAGGGAGCGGGAGGCTCAGATGTGTGCACAGTACCCCCGTTTGTTTCCCTAGTTTATGATGAAGCTTTACGGGGACGTAAAGCCCTGAGGTGGGAGTAATGTAAAGACCTGTAAATTTCAAGGAAATTTATTTCTTAAATTATTTGGGATTTTACGAGTACTCAGTTTATGACGACACCTGATTCTGAGGCCCGGTGTGCCCAGAATCAATTTCTGAAGTTTAGCTCGGGTACGTTCAGTGAACGGACGAGCGAGTTTTTCTATCTTTTGAACCGGTGCTTAGAATTGAAATCCGAGGGCACCGATGAAACCGTAGCGCTGATAATTTCATAATATGACCTTTCCGAAAGGTGCTTTTCCTCAGGAGGAGTTGTTAAAAATTAAGGATTAAATGTGAAGTAAATAAAATTATGGTACAATTTTATTTTATTTATCTAATGGTTATATTCTACATGGGGTAGTTAGGGTGGGACCCACAATCCCCTAACTAACTATGTTAGGATATTTGTGAGGTGGGGCCCACACGAGCCCCACCCCTCCACATTCCTTTAACTCCTCTAACCCCCCTCTTTAAGTTGGCATCCTTTAATTGTGTAACTCTTTTCTCTCTCCTCTTTAATCATGCCAATACACTTAATCAATTAAGTGAGTTATGTGTTTTTGAATTTTAAAATTGAAATGCATGGATTGAAGTAATAAAATAAGATAAGTCTTATTTTATTTTGGGGGTTAGTTGTTATGGGAAGATATTGGGGAGAGAGAGCTCTTCAATCCTCTCGAGAAGAACATCAATCCTCCCGTGAAGAACAAATCAAAGAACCTGGTTTCTCCATCCCCTTCCTCCTCCGCGACAAGGGAGGAGACACCGTCGCGAGAGTTCTCCAACGACATTTACTCGGGTGCACATCGTTGACGAAGGAAACGACGCATTATTTTGTGGTGCGTGACAACCGCAAATTACTTTGCGAGGTAGGGGTTAAATTAAATATTGGTTAATTAAGATTGTGCTTTGTTATATCATGGACATATCTCATTTAATTTGGCCAATTGTTACTGACGTAACGGGAGGAGATCAGACCACACAAACACAAACGATTCTCCTCCCTATTTCCTTGTTTTTCAACAATGGTGTTTGCGGCGCGGGGTCGTTGCACCGCGCGGGAAGGAAGAAGACCATGGCTGTAGCGGGCCGCGGCGGTGATGCGCGGTGCCGTCGCGTCGCGCCGGAGAAACCAAGGGAGGCTGCGGTTGGAGTGGGTCGCGGTGGAGGGGCGCGACGCCGTCGCATCACGCCTGTCAAGGAAGAGCCGCGACCTTAGGCCGCGGAGGTCCAACAGGGGCGACTGGACATCCGGCTGCCAGAATTTGATTCTGAGCTTCCGTTTGGAAGTTATAAAATTTAACGTCCGAAGTCGCTAATTTATGAAAACGCCCCTGGCGGCATTTTTCAGAGACGGGCCGCGCCCACGAAAGTCAAACCCCTCCTAGGGTAAACGGCATGGTCCGAACTCAATGGTGCCCTTGGTTTTCCAATCCAAGCCACCGTTTAAGAGGTACTTGCGTTTAACCATCAAACGCATAAATTAATTATTTAATTTATCCATTTAACATTCCGGAAGCGAGCGATGGGTCCAAACGTCCCACACCGACATGTTTTATGTCGTTCCTAGGGTAAACACCCCATTCCAGACCCATCTGTAAACTAAGATCTCTGATCTGGATCACCGTTTAGGAGTTATCCCATTTATTTGGCGTTTCTAGTGTGAACACATTGAAATTTTAATTCCGGCCACACCGGGGCTCAGAATCGCACACCGTCTAAGGTCGCTGCTCTGGAATAATATCAAGAAATATTCCAATGTCTTTCATAGAAAAAACTAGGTTCTTACATCATTTCCTCCTTCAAGCTTTTCTTCCTCGAAAATCAAAACCAGAAAACAACTCAGGGTACTAAGCCCGCACCTGGCTCTCCCGTACCCAAAAGAACTCTCGCATAGCTCTACGCCACCGCACACAAACCAAAGGATTTGATCTGTTCACACGAGGTCTTCCCTCACCGATGTCGTGCATAGGATCATCCACACCTCTTCTTGGGTGAGTCACGTGGGAGACGTCACGCACCCAAACCAGCCTTTGGGGTTAAGGAAAAGCGGTAGGGAACCTCGCCATCCCTCTGCACGGTCTCAAACGGTCCGAAGGACCTTGGGGTTAGCTCACCTCCCCGATAAAACCTCTACATCGCACACCGCGACAGGAATCACCGCTTGGACATGGGACAAGGCCCAGTGATTCCCTCCTTCAGAATATCCATATGGTGAAGCACCCAAGGATATCTGGTCACACAAGATTCAAATTCGATCTCCCACTCCTCTGCTAGAACCACCTCTCGGTACTACTCTGATCACCATGCTACCTCCGTCGTGGTGGTGCACCTACTGCCTGCCCGAAGTTCTCCGCATGCCTGGTCGGGTAGTCTCGTGCCAGGTGACTTTGCCCATCGCAAGCATAGCACCGACTCTCTTCGGCCTGTAATGGTGCCCTCCAGCGCCATTGTGGTGTACGACCACGCCCCTGAGTCTGGTTGTCAGAAAACCACCTGTGTCGAGGTTCTGCTTGCCGACACACACTAGCTTCGACAGACGTCTTGGCTCCAACGTGCTTGCTGCCACCACCAACTCTAGAACGTGACAGGAAGCTCTCTGTCACCAGCGCCTGCTGGCACCCCGACATATGTGGAAATGCTCAAGGGTACTATGACAACATGAATATCTCGGCGGAGACCCTGCTCAAACTTCCGTGCTCGGATGTTGTCGTCATGGACCAAGTCCGGGTAAAGGCATGCACGGTCTACGAAACTAGCCGCGTACTCGGCCACCATCATCCCTCCCTGCAGAAACTGAAGGACCTCCTGAATCTGAACAGAGCGTAAGCAGGAGGGGAAAAACTCCTCACAAAAAAACAACTGAAAGTCGCCCCAGGAAAGAGACGACTCGTCAAGAACTGAGTCACCAGACTCCACCAATGCCATGCTGCTCCACGAAAAGGCTGGCTGCCACAACCACTCTCTGATCTGCCAGTGTCTGCACAAGCCTGAAGAGGCGAACCACCGTCTCTAGCCAAACCTCTTCTGCCTGAGGATCTAGCTCACCAATGAACCTCAGCGGTCTCTGCCGCTGGAACTCACGGAGCGCACTCAACCTGCGCTCAAGCTCAGCCTACTCTACTGAAACTGTCTGCTGTTCAACAGGTGTGGGAGCTACTACCAACCCACCCGGAGAAAGGGGCTCGCCTGATGGGTCCTGGACTGAGGTCTTGTAGCTCGCTGGGTCGTCGTCACGAACCAAAGCTGGTATCCTGGGTGGCTGTCTTCGCATAGACATCTTGAATATTATCAAGGAGTGTCACGGTCAGATGAGCATATATGTATATACCAATAACAACAACAATGGGGAGATGACTGAAGGAGGACAGTCAAGACTCAGTCCTATGTGATGCACAAACAAATTTCCTTGCAACAAGTGTCTCAGCATGTCGAGTCGACAAGCGGGTTATCAGGGTCCTGGTGAATGGATACGTCGGCCGCCACACCATCACTAGACTCCCTGTCTTGAGATCCACTCTCGAGACACGTTGACACTGTTGCCCTAAATCCCAACCAATTACTTTTATTTTAGGGATGTCCGAACAACGTCCCAAGGAACGAACCACCTCTGATACCACTCTGTCACGACCCGACCCTACCCGAGCTTGAGACGCAACTACCCCAAGCCCGCCTCCATAGGCCAGGGGCTGGCGGCCAGTGCCGAAGGCACAAAAACTCGGGGAGGAATTTCCCTAAGTACTTGTACAAACACACGCAGCACACTCAATGCAAAAGTGTAGAGTAAAAGAAAAGACAAGTAAAGAAAAGGGAAACTGCTATATATATACCACAAATGTGCATCGACCTCTAAACAGTACAAGTAAAGTGATGAAAAGGAAGAAAAGGGAAAAACACGTGCCCAACCAAAAAAGGTGCCACAACCCGACAATAGGTAAACAAAAAGAAACAGCTGACGGGTCTCCCACCTGGAACCCGACTACGACCATCGCACGAGGTCCAAACTCCTAGCTCCTGAGCTCCTCTGATGTCACGACCAACCTGTCCATCGTCTACAAGGGCACACCAAGTGCGGGAAAATCCCAAGTAGTGGTGAGTATAAAAATACTCAGTAGGATACCACAAAGGCTCGAGGGAGAAACAAAGGAGGTACCAAAGGGTGACCAGTAGAGCGAACAAGAAAAGTAAAGGAGCACAACAAGGAGTGCAGTAACGAGTACAGTAGAGAGTCCAACTCAACCCAACAAGATAAAGAAGGTAGACTCATCCAAACACAAGGAGATGGAAACAGTGAGAAGATGAACTTCTCGTCGAGTCTTCACTACCTATAACAGGAGAGTAGTCTCGTCCAACCACGAGAAGCTAGACACGAAAAGCACGTGGCATACCCTGTGCGTCTTCGCCTCTCCTGGAGAGAGAGTAACCAAGCCCAATAAGTGGGTACTGGAACAAGTTATATACATAACCATATGATCAAATAAGAAGCCCGAACAAGATCGTAAGGGGATATCCACCATGTAGCTCAGCCCAAGAAATGAGAGTCGCCAACAGTCCTAGAAGTAACACCATCGATGCCTAGCATCCCACACGTCTGCCCCAAACTACAAGTCAAGGGATCAATCATCGCACCTCAACACTATCCGCTTTGGGCGGCACTGACTCGCCCACATAGTTTTAGGTCGCGTCACAAGGACGCGTCTTGGTGGGGGAAAAGCTCCTCGTACTTGAGAGTTCTGGGGGAATTTCAAACCACAACTCGTCACTGCCCGCAGTCAAGAGGTCTCCTCAAAGTCAAGATCGTTCCAACACTAACCCGTACAACCAAGGGTCCCGCTCCGATAATCACAAAGGAAAACCACAAACTAGCCTAGTATAAAGGACTGAGTCTGGAATGTCAACAGGTGTCCCACTGCCCAGCCCTGCTGGTGGGTAATTCATAATATGATATTGGGTGACCCACTGCCCAGCCTTGTTGGAGGGTAAACCATAATACATCATCAGGAGACCCACTTCCCAGCCCTTCTGGAGGGTAAAACTGAAATAAGTCGTCAGACAACCCACTGCCCAGCCTTGCTAGAGGGTAGACCTGGAAGAAGTCGACGGGAGACCCACTGCCCAGCCCTACTGGAGGGTAGACCTGAAACAAGACAACGAGCGACCCACTGCCCAGCCCTGCTGGAGGGTAGACCCTCAAGAGTCGTCGGGTGACCACTTCCTAGTCTCTGCTAGAGGGTGAAACCTAAGAAGTCGATGAGTAAGATACTGCCCAGCCCCGCTGGAGGGTAAACCCAGAACTTCTATGGCCATCTCTACTGGATGGTACAACACTAGCCAACCGAGCACTGAGTGGGTACCACACAACCACCCAACTCCAGAACAACTCACCCAATAGAGGTTCAACACCTGTTCCATCACTGGGTGTCACTAGTACTGCTACCGGCCGATCCATCGAGAACGAAACCGGGGGGAGACCACCCAACCCTGCTAGTCAAACAAATGAGCATAGAGGGACCCTCTATGTCGCGAGAGGTCAAAGGTATGCAAAGCAGAACACGACATGCACATGGGGCCCACACGACGTGTGACCCCAAGTCAACCCCAACCAAGCACACAAACGTCTCAGGTAAAAACCACACGTACCTCCAAGATCTCCCGTATACTCCCAGAGTATACCTCATTTTCAGCCCAAGGGCTATCGTACACATGGCACCCAACATCAACGCGAAGGCGAGACGTAACATCTCCAACTTTCCGCCTCAATGATTGAGGTACAACCAACCAAATCTCTTTAAACACCAACCTCACTCTCCCAGGAGTGCACACGATCACACGCCAAGGGTCCACTAAAAACATGGTAGAAGGACTGCCACCGGGGCACCTTTCACATTTCCACATTTAATAAGATCATGTATGAGGCTCCGCACAACCAAACGGATCGTACCATTGTAATCCTCGTGAAAAAACACGCGAGATAGACTACTTAATCGCCTCAAACAGATATCCGACGGAAAGGTCGCCAACACCGCCTCACGCCCGAACGGCGTCCCCTGATCCTTATCCTCGGCCCCAAAAACAGTCGGGCGCATCACACCATTGCGATCCCTTCGGGAAAACACATCAAAAAGTCTGCTCACTTGAGCGCAACAGATATTCGGGGAAAAAATATGCATTCCGGCGCACCGCACACAAGCGGTGCTTCGTGGGACCCGCATCTCGGTCCCGAAACACAGTGAACAGATCGCACCATTGCGATCCTCTTGGAAAAGCACACGAAATGGACTACTCACTTGTCCAAAACGGACACCTGATGATAAAGCTGGAAAATCACCGTCGACGCCCAAACGACCCTCGTGGGCCCCGCACCATCATGCCGAATTAGAGCGAGCAGATTGCACCATTGCAATCCCCTCGGAAAAACATCCAGAATCGACTGCTCGTACGCCCCGAACGGACGCCCGGTGAGAAAGTCGCTAAATGCTGCTTGCAGCTCAAAGACGGGCCGTGGGGCCCGCGCCTCAACTTCAGCCTCAACTCCTGAAAAAACCCTGGTAAGATCCGCCTCTGTGCTAGGGTCCCAAAGCCACTGACGGCGCTCAAAACGGACATCGGACGCGTCCGCGTCGTCCAAAACAAGACCCCCAGAAAAACGCCAATTCACTTAAAGTAAGCATCGTGCCACCGAGGCCCCTCGTTTCGGGAATTAAAAATTTCCAAAAGTATATCAAAACGTCCGCCTCTGCGTCAGGTCTGCGCCACCGCAGACGGCATGGAAAATGGACGCCTGTAGCAAAAGTTACGGGCGTCAAAAGATCTAAGGGGAATTACCCCTAGGCCGGGCCGGCCCGCTGGGACCACGGCCCAACCGCCTGGGCCCGACCCAGCCGGACTCGCGGACCGCCACACAACAGCCCACCCTCCCACGAGACCCACGCTGCGCGCGGGTCGCTCCACCGACCGGCCGACATGGCCGGTCCGCTTCCACGCGGAGACCCGCGTCATGCGTGTCTCGGTCACCCCAGCCGGGGCCGTGCCATGCGACCCCGGTTTCCCGCTCGGGTCGCCCCTCGCCGGCGAGCCCGAGCTGCGCCGCCGACTCCCGGGACCCCGCTGCTGCCGCCTGGAAAGCCACCGGACCGCCACTGGGAAGCCGTTGCCACCGCTGGGAAGCCGCCGCCGCCCCTGGGAAGCCTCCACCGCCGCTGGAGCTCGCCGGACAGCTGCTGGAACTCGCCGGACCGCTGCTGGAATCCGCCGGAAAACACCAAAAACCTCCCAGAACTTCATCGGATCCCTGCGATTACCTGAGGACTCAGAATTTTGATCCGAAAAGTGCGACGGAAACCCCAGATCGAATCCTACACAACTAAGGTCTTCGCTCGATAGGAAAACAACTATTCGATGCAAATAAAACAATTCAAGAGAGTTGTGGATATGGAAACGAAGAAGAACACAAACTCCTACCTCTTGGGCGATGCCCAGAGCTTCACGGAGAGTCCGCCGCTGTGCCGCACCTCACCGAAGCTGCCTCGCCGAAGTGGAGGAGGATAGGGAGGAAGGGGGAGCTTCTTGCTCTAGGGAAACGAAGGAGAGGGAGGGGTGGATTAGGTTTTAAAAAGAAAAATTAAATTAATTAAATTTTAATTAATTTAATCCTCAATTTTGACCCTCATCCGAAACGCCTGATGGGGTCGAGGTTAAGCCTCCCTTAGCGTAAACACCACCTCTCGAGCACAACGGCGGTCTCAGAATTTGATTCTGAGCTTCCGTTTAGAATTTATAAAATTTAACATCTGAAGTTGCTAAATTACGAAAACGCCCATGGCGGCATTTTTCACAGACGAGCCACGCCCGCGAAAGTCACACCCCTCCTAGGGTAAAAGACACGCTTAAAACTCAACAGTGCCCTCATTTTTCCAATCCGAGCCACCGTTTAAGAGGTA
Organism: Viscum album; assembly: GCA_963277665.1. Lineage (NCBI taxonomy): Eukaryota > Viridiplantae > Streptophyta > Magnoliopsida > Santalales > Viscaceae > Viscum > Viscum album. The sequence goes on from OY728142.1 coordinate 20,791,508, forward strand.
CTTGTGTTTAACCATCAAACGCATAAATTAATTATTTAATTTACCCATTTAACATTCCAGAAGCGAGCGAGGGGTCCAAACGTCCCATGCCAACATGTTTTATGTCGTTCCTAGGGTAAAAACCCCATTTGGAACCCATCCGTACACTCGGATCCCTGATCCGGATCACCATTTAGGAGTTATCCTATTTATTGGGCGTTTCTAGTGTGAACGCACTGAAATTTTAATTCCAGCCACACCGGGGCTCGGAATCGCACACCGTCTGAAGTCACTGCTCTGGAATAATATCAAGAAATATTCCAAAGTCTTTCGCAGCAAAAACCGGGTTCTTACAATTAATTTTGGAAAAAAATTATTTTAAACTTATTAAATAAAATAAATTATTCTGATTTAAAATATGGAACCCATTTTTCTAAATTTAATTTATATATTTAGATATTTTTATTTAAAATTAATCTCACAAATGCGACAGGAATTCATGTTTTCAAAGAGAAAATTTTCAAAAGTTTACGAGGTGTTTATATAAAAATTAAATATTAAAATTATTTTAATGACCTAAATTGGATTAATAGATATATAATTGAAATAATTTTAATTTAAATAAAATTTAAAATATAATTTATCTTTATAAATAATTTAATCAAAGATGCAGTTTTCAATTAAAATTACGTATTTTTCTTTGTTAACCAAAAAATTAATCTTTTTTGAAAATTATAAAAAATTTACCCTAATGTAATTTTTAAATTATGATTTAGAAATTTAAATGTATTTTTTAAAATAAATTTTCTATTTTTTTAAAAATTGGTTTAAAGTATGTACACAAAAGATGACACAACTACTTTTTAGAAAAATATAGTATTTAAGCATAAAATCAGATTTATTATTATATCTTATCTAGAAAACACATAAAATGAATGTTAAAAATTTTATATAATATATAATATATAAATTTCATTAAAATAATTCACCCAAAGTTATTTTTTTAATTTATTTATTTAAAATTCATTTTTATGTATAAAAATAGTTTTTTTGAAAAATATTTCCTTTATTTTCAAATAGTTTTTATTTTCATTTATAATTTACTAGTCACCAAAGAATTAATTTTATATTAATGTGTAGACCATATATTTTCATAATTTATTTAATACTATTCATACTCTCTATTCTATCAACTAGGTGAAAATGATCATATTAAAAAATAATATTTTAATAGTATATTACATTTCATTTAAACTAGATATAACATGTTTTGAAAGTTACACTCAGTGTTGTGTGTAACATAATATAAATTTAGTGTTTTGTTTAACACAAGATCAAATAAGTATTGTGTGTAATAAAAAATAAAATAGGTGTTGTGTGTAATATAAAATATCAAAAATATTAAATTTATTTAATTTTTTTTTTCATAAAATCTCAGGGTGTTATATTCTACCCCCCTTAAAATGAATTTCTTCAAAAAAATTCATGATTTTCATCAATGGTTTTACATTTTAAAATTACTATATATATATCCACATCATAAAATTGGTCAATAAAGCATCCATTTAAAATTGATAAAGGGTATGTGAAATTCATCTTGAATAACACATACTAGGTTTCCAAACAGGAGATCATAGGTGGGAAGTGAAAACATGGAAATAGAAGTGAAAACTAACACTCAAATACTGATGGTGAGTGATAGAGAACATGGACAAGAGAAAGTTAATGAACAAAAATCTATAAACCAAAGTGGTAAGAAAAAGGTCATTGATATCATAAAAAATAATGAAAATAGGAAAAAAATTTATTCCAAGATCCTTTTACTAATATTGGGGAATTTTCATGAAAAGATATACTTACTTGATTTCATTCCATTTTATAAGAACAATCCCATTATTTGGTTGCGCCTTGATCAATTTCCACTTTAAATCTTACTATAAGAGATTAATTTTTCATGTCTGAATAACTAAATAAGATACATAATATAATGATAAGTCATTACTTATATCTATAGTTTTAAAAAAGGTTATCACTGGTTATCCAATATGGATAAATATGCATTTGGTGAAGTAATTTGTTAATATCTAAAACCTCTTCCTCAACTTAATCCATTTCATTAATGGTTAACCTTTCAAACCTTCAAAAATATTAAAATCCAAAACTTTAGAAATATTGTCACTAAATTTACAAAATTAAATTATCATTAATCCCCCAAACAACATAAAGTAGATCCTAATCATCACATACTAAACATGTGAATCCCTTTATCATATATTATCTTAAAACAAGGTAATAACCTGAATTACCATAAAAACTTATTGAAAACATACATTCTTATTCATTTCTTATATTAAACAAAAATTATTTGATATATTCATTAAATTCAAAAATTCTATAAACTTTTTCAATGATAGAACAAACCAAATTTTAAACAAATCATTAATCAGTTTCAAGGTAATTAGTACTAATTTACTTTTTCATATCCCAAATCTCTTTATCCCAACATCATTATCTTATAATCTTAAACATATTAATGATTTATGTTCCCTTAATAAAAATATCACCTTTCTATTAAATCAATTTTCTATTCCATCAGTACCATTTAACACATTATTGAAAATCCTTAATGAAAAAACTTAAAAAAACATTACTTATATATATTGTGATTCATATATTAAAAGTATGAAATAAAAATATATAAACACTTATTATTCCACCTCATCTTAATCTAATAACAAAGCTTCATTATATCATTCCTTAATACACCCTTCCCTTCATATGTCATTCATAGTCCCTTCATCATCAACAATAGAACCATTACTCATACAGATTTGATGATTATATTCACAATATTCCCCTTAGGACATCGATTTTAATAATTCCCACACATTACACATTTAAAAACATCAATAGTCAATGATACCTTAGGGATACCATTATTCTCATCAATTGCGTTAACCAAACTTTTCATTTTTTTCCTTTCCAGCTACTTGATTTTTGTCATTATTTTCCCCAACCAAAACATACTCTTGTCCCTCTGAGTCATTACCTTGAGTGTTTCTTCCCACATTATTGAGATATTGAGAAATTAATATTCTTTACTCCATGGTATCCACTACCCAAACACTCAACAGAATCTATCCTTATCTTCTTTGGTGGATCTGAGAGTTGGTTATGGTGCACATTGTTAATCATGATATGTGAAAAACAATTATGCATAATCACAATATCCTTCACTCTGGTCATCATACCATTTGGATGATCATAAGAAACTTTACTGTCACATTCAATGTTAACCTAGTTTTGTATGATTTCCACCATTGACTAAAACCAAAAATCATTATGTGAGAAAAACTAATCACAGTATAAAACCACATAATAATGAAAAAATTACTTATAGGATGTCTAAATAATGATGCCTTCTTATAAATATATGACACCTTAGTCTCAACCTAGGTCATCCATGATCATCATCTATTTAAATCCTTCATTATGGTTAAAAAATATTTTGTGAATTTTCAAATCATATACCCTTATAGAGTTAAACTAGGTGTGTAGAAAGGCCTGTTTTCATACACCAAGTGACAATCAAGTCCAGATCAATGCACTATTTTTGGAGTTATTACCCATAGATATCTCTGTTCTAGAGCCACATCCAATTGTATTATCGAGATAGGGATGCATTTTCTTTGAAAGAACTTGCTTTATCCTTTAGAAAAATTCGATGACATTTTCCTATACTTTGACTCATCCTTATACATATCTTTATATAAATACCTAAATATATCCTTAGAAATATCCCTAGGGATCTCACTAATGTTTTATCATCCTAGTTTCCAAAGTTTAACTAAACCTATACTCTGATACCAACTATAATAACCCAGTCTTCTCATATATAAATATTACATCTTTTTAGAATAATATTTAGTACATTACACAAACACACACTCAAGGAATGTAATAGTATAACATCTTTGGATCTAGGTACACAATCATATAATTTGGTGAAATATATAAAAAATATCCCATAATGATCTTCCCCTTTAGTACTCTTCACAAACATACCCTACTTAAAACATTTCTTCACAACCTAGGGAAAGGAAACATACGAAAGTGCGAGATCAGATGCTCAGTAAGGGTACACAAGGGATATATATAATCATAACATGAACATAAGGGTATGATAACATGAGAGTAACATTTAAAAACATTCCCTGCATATCATAGATCATAATATTGATTCATGACATAAATATTGGAAGTTCACAATACATAAATCATAAGGTAATCAAAGAACATGATCCATGAGAGCATAACATTGTCATAAGACATTGATTTGTGGCATACACATCATCTTATAACATTATGAACATGTATAAATAGATACAAGTTCACTCAATAAGTTAAGGACATGATATCAAGATATCGAAAAAACATATTAAAAAACAACTTGGTCCACGCATGACACTATGGAAATAAAATACAAGTCTACACATAACATTATGATCATGTAATCAGGTTTACACACAACATTGTGAACATGTAATATGGTTCACGCATAACATTTTGAACATGTTATTAGGTTCATTCATAACATTGTGGACATTTAATTAGGTTCACACATAACATATTTACTCATGAGTTATCCATATTTATCTGATACATCATAGTGAGATACATATCCCACCCATCACATAATGAAAATCATATGTTTGTGTGCCACAAGATTATAAATCATTTCTCATATCATAAAATGGGGAAAATATATAGGTTTTATAACCATTTCATTATTTCTTCATAGCATAATTGTGAAAAAATAAATGGGTTTCATAATAATTTTATCATGGTATAACCCATGAAATAGATATTGTTTTCATAAACATCTTGTCATCATAAATCATTTAGATAAAGAATAAGAATCGTATCTTTGGATCATATCCCCATCAAAACATAATTCATATCAAATTATGTCTTCTTAGATGGAGAATTATTTTTAAATATCACAAGGAATATTTTCGGAGGAATTTTTTTTTATTTGAAAATCACATTTTAAAAAATTGAAACATTTTCAAAATCCTTTTCGTTGATCATAACCATGTAACTTATAAAGTAATATTTAAAAATAATTTAAATTTTTTTTGAAGAAAATATACTTTCTTCTTTAAAAAACACTTTTTATAATAGAAAACATTTTTAAAATCCTTTTCTTTGAAAATAACCTTGGAAACATAAAATGGAAACTTAAAATAAAATAATGGTTATGATGATGGGAAGTTATATTCATGCCGTACACATTAAAACAAAGATTCCTTTCACATTTTTAGTAAAAGACAAACATACATTGTTTGGAAAGCAACATGAAGATTACTTTAAAAATATTTTTTAAAAAGTTAAACATGGGTAAATATGTATTTAAGAAATAATTTGAATAAATTTAAAAATATTTTTGAAAACATTTTTTAGAAAACATGGTTTTGGAAGAAAAAGGGTTTTCGATCGAAGAGAGAAATAAAGACGTTTTTTAAAAAAAATTACCCATTATTTTAAGTACCAAAGAGTGAAAAAATGGTACTATTACTTGAAAATATCAATAATAACTAGAGGATAATAAAATTCATGAGAATAATTGAGAGTTAAATCATAATATTTCAATATTGGATACTTAATAATAAATAACCCGGATAAACGATGAGATTGTAACATAAATGCATTATAACTTTGGTAACTTTTGAAACATAATAACCATTAAAGAGATATACTAAAATAGATTTGTAATAACAATAATTTTAAAGATAATAATCATAAAATACATTCTTGTGAAGTATATACATGACATAAAATAATATGTGATGAATATTACGTGTGTCTCACAAAAGTAAAGAGCGAGACATAAATCCCTTCCCCTAAGTCTTGAATTTTTTCATACATGTTTAAAACTTATGTATAATAAATATAAGTTTATTATAAATCTATTTCAGAATTATAATTATATATATTACACCATATATTATTTTCTTATTACTTTTTATTACCTTTTTATTAACAATTCCATGTTAATGTCTTGTTTCGGGTAATAACTCATTTGTCTTTCATGTATGTTTTGATTTGTTATTTTTGGAACTCATACTTTGATCATTGTTCCATAATATATATAATAAAAATAATGAAATAATTATCATATTTTTAAATAAATTATACTTTTAATAACACTCATTAAATAGGTTTTTTTAGAAATAAAGTACGTTATGATCATGGAGACGGTAGACCGTATGTATGCATCAGTAACGTTTCCATTTTTCAGCACTCATTATGAAAAGATGGTAAGTAATATTTTTTCTATACATAATGATAATAATATAAAAAATAACATATTATTATTTTAATTACACTTATACATATCATGCATGTGGTGTGGTGATGAAAATAGAGAGTTACATCGCTTTGTGAAGGCGATAGTCCACATGTACACGAACGACGTTATCATCTTTTAGTGAGTGAAAAGGTAATAAATAGAATGATATATTATCTTATAAGAATGATAAATATGGAATTAATATCATAATTATTTTATTTATATCACATATATTCATAAAAGTTATCCTTATTATCTTCTATGTAAAGCGTTACTAAAAAAAATCACATCGCTTCGCAAGGTGATAATCTGCTGTACACACAAGCGATCTTATCGTATCCGCTACAGAATGGAATGTAAAAAATGTATATATTATACAATACATATAAAGGTATAATTATGTAATAAATATCATATATATACTTTATATCCATAATAATAACCAACCGTGAGAGGTGGTAATGGAAAAATAAATGACATCAGTTCACCAGGCGGTAGTCCAACGTACAAATGAATAATGACTTCGTAACCCATTTTATGGAAGTGTAGATGGTTTTTATGTCATTAAACTGACATAAAAACATATAATTATAATTAATATACTTATTTTATTTTATCATCATTAATTAATAAGAGTTTAATGTGGTGGAAGAAGAAATAAAATAAAAACGCTCATTGAAGAATGTTACCTGTTCTTCAGGTAACCTCCTTAGATTTAAATCAAAATCCATCCTAGGTTGGATTTATTACCAAAATAAGGAATATAGTATTAGAGTAGGGATGTTGATAATTTATTTGGGTATGAATTTTCTAAACCAAAATTGTTTTAAGGTGTGAATAGGGGAGGAGAGGGGGTGGCCTTTTATAAGTGAAGTGAGCGGCACACTAGTAATTTTTGAGAAGAAAAAGGTGCACCTTTGTTTTTCATATGAAAAAGGTAAAAAAATAGATTATTATATATCCTTAGAAATTATATGGTCCAAATATATATATAAAATATATTTTATACAATTTTTTTGTCATTTTAACCTTTAGCTTTTTAGTTTAACCCCCTTGTAAATCCTTTTTTACCTTAACTGTGGTAGTTAATTTTTACTATCTCCACTTTTCATTTTGGTAATAAAGTTAAGTTGAAATTATTGGATAATATAAATTATCATGATTAAAAATATTTAATCCATTTTTCCAAATTTAATTCACATAATTGAAAAAAATTAATTTAAAATTAATCCTGCAGACGTGACAAGAAAGTTGGTTTTCAAACAGAAAATGTTAAAAAGTTTATAATTTTTTAAAGAAAAATTCAATATAAAAATGATTCTAATAAACTAAATTAGATATATATATATATATAATTGAACTAATTTTAATTTAAAACTAATTTAAATATAATTTAAATTTATAATTATTTAAATGAAAAGGCAGTTTTCAATTAAAATTCAGTATTTTTCACTATTCACCAAGAAATAATCTTGTTATAAAATTATAAAAAGATAAACCTAATAAAATTATGAATTTTTTCCAAAATAATATTTATTATTTAAAATAAAATTTCTAAAAGTGTAAGAATTTTTTTAAAGTAACTGCACAAAAAAGGTAATAAAATAGTTTTTTAGAAAAATACTATTTTCAGCATAAAATGGAATTTATTCCTATCTGTTGTCTATAAAACACATAAGATGAATGTTAAAATTTTTAATGAATGTATAATATATAAATCTAATTAAAATAATTGAACCAAAATAATTTGTTTAAATTTTTTAGGTAAAACACAATTGTGTGCATAAAAATAGTTTTTTAGAAAAAGATTTCCTTTATTTCAAAATATTTTTTAATTTCATTTCTAATTTATTGGTCACAAAAGAATTAATTTTATATACATGTGTAGAACATATATTTTCATAATTTAGTTAATCCTATTCATACCTGTGATTCCAATGGATAGGTGATAACTATCATTGTAAATACCTTGACCCCAGTAGCCTAGAGACAATGCCTTACTTTCTTATATTCGTTCTAAGAATAAGAGTTCACATCCCAAAGGACTGAATAGTTTTCTAGCTTTGAAAAAATAGATACAAATACATGTTTTACATTACAATATGAAAGGAAAAACAACATATAAACTCCATTGGAAACATCCATAAACCCCTAGATTATCCCTGCATTTCATTCATTATATACATCTTCACATTTGGGAAAAAATAAAACAAAAGAAAGGGGTGATCTCAGATGATCAGTAAGGTTAAACAATAAAAAAAAATCTATCATAAACAAAAAAACATTTCACGGTGAATAAATGAAACACATTCCAATAAAACATAATCTTGAGCATAATATGGTAGGAATAAAAGATGAATAAATAATGCCATATAAATAATCACATGAAACTTAACCATGGATATTCTACTAGTAGAATAATCACATGATTTATAAATTACTAATATCATAATGAGGGAATGAATAATGAAAGATTTCATAAACATAACATCAAGGTCTTGGACAAGAGTTATACATAACGGGTAAGGGCTTAGCCAAAACTCATTCTAGTTTGTCTCATGAGACCTACCGATGCAGCGAGAGGCTACAGTGGGCCCCACCTGTCACTTACTAAGTCCAATGCAATCCTCATATTCTGAATAATAAATTTAAAAATATATATTTAAATAAAATTTCCCCATATAACTTTTAAATATTTAAATAATAATTATAACTAAAAATACTTTAATAAAATCATTGATAAATTCTTAAGAGAAATACCATTTTACTTTGGAAAGAAGAGTTCTTTTGGAAAATCATTTTTATTTTTCATAAAATCAGATTTTAAACATGAATATCATAGAAAAAAAAGTTAAGGACAATTAAATTATTTTTGACTCATAAATTATGTCCAACTAAAGTTAAAAAATGTAAAAAGAGTTTTTAGGAAACTTTAGAAATGGGCCACTTTAGTGCGGTTTAAGAGAAAATATAAGAGTCTTTAAAGCAGAATATGGTTAAATTGTTAAAATAAATCCAGAAATGAACTAAGATACTTTTTTTATGATAAAAATTGTGATTTTATAAAAATATTGGTGGATTAAAACAAATTATGGAGTGTACTTAAAAATGGGTTAGAAATTGGGAAGTTCCCTTAAACCGGGCTTGGTTATCGAGAGGATTTGAAAAGGGAACCTTATAAAACATGTAATTCCCTATAAAATAAAGATTAAATTATATGGATAATTGATTTTGTAACATATAAACATAATTTATAAGAAGTATATAAAAATACAGAAAAATAACATTTGGGTAAAGAGAGAGAAAGTGTAATCCGAATAAAAAACGGAGGTTTGGGAAGAAATCCTTACCACTTTGTAATCAGTCGAATCGTATGCCCCATAAAATTAATGATCATAAAATGAAAAATTTAACACCATTAATATAAATATATTCATGATATTATAAATAAATTTATAGTATAAAAATACCACACACAAGTAACAATGATGAAAAAGGCATATCTCATTAAAATAAAAGTGAGATAAGAAAACTCTTACCCTAAGTCTGAAAACATTATGCGCTTGTACTTAATTTAATGGATAATGAAATTATATATATTAACTATTTAACTAATAACCTATAAAATTTTTATTTTATTCATTATAATTTTATTAAGTTCATTTATGATCTTTTTGACGAGTTATAAGATTTAATTTCATCATTTGGAAGTGTTGGTTTCCTTGGTTTTCACGATTGGTTCACTTGTATAAATGTATAAAAGATCATGTGAGATGGGAATATATATTCATAATTTAAGTTATATTTTATTGATTAAAATACATAATATTTAATGGTTAAAAAATTAATTTTTAATTTGGGGTGAGTATTAATCATTGAAAAAGATATTAGTGATAATAATTAGATTGTTTTGGCGGTTTTTTGATCATCACAAACTATTTTTGTTACATTAATTAATATCATGTTTATATATTGGTTACATAACATTAAATAGGATGTAATAAATATATTATAATATTTTTTAACCATAAAAATGGTTTCCTGAGAAATCTTGAAGGAAGAATTCAAAAACAAAAACTCATCATCCACAAAGGTGGTAAATGGGCACCTCACGGATGATGTTTTCATCTTTAGAAGAAAAGGAATAAGAGAAGAGAATTTATGATGAATTATTACCTAAAAAAATTCTAGTATATAAAATATACTAGAGTTATCATTTCAATTTTGGATAAGGAGGTGAGTAGAAGGTAATAAAATAAAAGAACTTGAAAAGATATTAAAAGAAAACGGAAGAGGGTTTTACCTATTGAACTTCTTCTCCTTGAGAACCTCCTTAGAGAGAATGGGTTGGTCTTTATTTGAGACCAATGGATCCTAGAAATTGGAGGAGAGTTTTGGGGGAATTATTTTTCAGAAATTTGATAAGATTCAAGTCCCTTTAAGCGTGAGGAGAAGGGGTGGTATTTATAGTGGAGGAGAGAGGTGTTTTCTCATTATTATATTCATTAGTTTATTATTTTGGCTCAAGAATATGAATAGTTGGAGAATTGTAACTAAATATATTAAAATAATTAAATATAGTTTGATATTATGGGATTAAATCATCCATATATAATCTATGACTCAATAAATCTTGTATTTATTAACTACCATAAATTACCATATTTCACTATTCACCAAATATTCAACTATTTTATAAAAATCCAAAAAATTAAATATAATCATTTAAAAATATGTATTTTCCAAAAAAGAACTCCATTTTTTGAAAATAATTTTAGAAATATGATAAATTTCGTTTTTAATTAAAATAATCATTTATTCAAAAATACCAATTTTAAAATTATAACTGATTTTATAACACTTTGAAAAATTAATTAAGGTGTCATAAAATTATATTTTAATCATAATACAACAAAATATTAATTTATGAATATATATTGTGAAATTAAATTTTCTTTTGAATCATTATATTAATTATAAAATTGTAAATAACATTTATGTTTCACAAAAATACCAAAACTTAATTTATTATTTTTAAAACATTTATTTACTTATTCCATGATATAAATATACCATATTTTCATTTATAATATTCCTAAATTTTATTTATACTATAATAGGTTAATTTATTGATTTAATTTCTACATTACTATTCTTATCGGTCACATTATTATTCTAATAGTCACATTACTATTCATTAAATATGAATTTTATCAAAAAAATACCAAAAAATTAACCAATGTAAATATTGATATTACACTTAAAAAAATAATGTTTATTTTGTCCAATATAATTTATAAAAGTGAATAAATTTATATTTAAAACAATTTCTCCATTAAAATGTGGTAAAACTATGTTTAGAAAAATATAGCATTTTTATGTGTAAAAATGGATTTATTCTTATCATATGCCTCTAAAAATATTTTGTATGAATGTAAAAATATTTGATTTAACATATAATATATAAATTTCATTAATATATTTCACTAATATTTTTTAATAAAATGTCATTATGGTCATATAAATAGTTTTTTTATAAAAATACATCCATTATATTCAATTAGTTTTTATTTCTAATTAATTGGTAATCAATGAATTAATTTTATAAACATGTGTATTTTATATTTTCATAATTTAATTAGTATAATTATTTCCTTCCATTCCAAACATCTAGAAGATAACTATAATAAATAAATAATAATATTTAATCCTTTTTAAGCTTATAAGTTGTTGAAGAAGTTAAAATTAAAAAGAGGCATACCATAAAATCTTGGGGTTTTACATTCTCCCCACATTCAATAAATTGTGTCCTCACAATGTAAAATTGTAATTAAAAATCATAGTTTGATACTTGAAAATTATTTTGTGGGAAACCCACATCATAAATAGTGTCAATAAAACATCCTCTGATTAAGAGGGAAAGGGAAAAGTGAAGGTCACCTCCAAACTAGGATTTCAGATAAGAAATCATTTGTGGAAAGGGAAAGAATGGACATGAAAGAGAAATGTTAATATCAAGTTTTGATGGAGAGTGATATAGAACATGGTCATTAAAAATTTAACCATTACAAAACTATAAATCTTATGATCGGTTAAAATACCATTGCTTTCTTAAAAAGAAAAGTAAACATTTAACGTTTTTGTTCCAAAATATTTTACTTAGAGTTGAGGGATTATTTTAATATTTATATAAACTTACTTGATTAATTTCGATGTCATATGAATAATATCATACTTTGGTTATGCTTCAATCTGTTTTCACTTCTTCCTTCACACCTAGAAATGAAAGTTTAAAATGAATTTTTACTGCCTGAAGCACTTTTATGAACCATAGGAACTACAAGTCATTTATTCAGCCTTTAAATGTTTACCAAAATCAAAATAGTTATCAAAGGTAATACAATAAGATAAATCACACTTAATATTAATCAATAATATCCTTAATCCATTCTATAAGTAGTTAACCTTAAGACTCAACCAAAAATATGTCTGTCCAAATTCAAAGACAAAAAAAATAGAAGGAAGGTCACTAAACTTCCAAAATAAAATTAACACAAGATTTAACCAAATAATGCAATCCTTATTATCACATACCAAATATATTAATACCCTAATATCTTTTAATCCTTTATGAAACTTTCATGCTTCCAATTAATTAAATAAGAAGTACTATTATATAATCCATATATATCTTATGAATCTTATAACCAAAGAATTATTGAAAAAATACCCAAATAACATAATTCTTGAATCCAAAAATTGGCATATTAATCATTCCACTTCATTTAAGGTAGTAGCATAAATTTGATCATGACCAATTTTCTTATTTTGAGCTATATTATATTGATTATTGGGATATTCATTTGTGTAGTGCCTCATATCATTACATTTGAAGCATTTAATATTAGATTAGTCTTTCCTTCTCTTATAATTATGAGCATGGTGGCCTTTTTGTCCACAGTTGATAAAAATTTCTTTTCCTATTAATCATATACCAAGGTTATTCCTTCCAAAATTATCACATGTGGGAAAATACTTCTTTCCCTTCTTCCCCTTATCCAAAATTTTCCCACCTATACTCTTTTTCTCATGCTTCCTTCTAAAGACACAATTCTAGGAAAACTGTTAATCCTTATTGTTAGAACATGATACTATCTCCTCATATGATGAGAAAGTTTGAGAGACTAGTTTCATTCAAAATACTAGATTAAACCTATAGATTAAATGATAATTATTACTCTTTGGATTATGTGAATTGATGTGGTTCCCATTCCTTCAATTAGGTGGAATTTCTAAAAAATGACATACACTATATTAGATCATATAAATATGAAACATAATGTACAATCCCAAAACTAGTGAAATACTTAACATAAATTGAAAAATCCCTATGAATCTAATATCATAATCCTAAACATGATTTTTTAGGGACATGTTTACTTTTTAATCTTTCATAATGATTTGTAAAGAAAATGTGAATTATCCTAAGCATATCGTCCAGGAGTGTCTAACCAGGTTCATAGTAAGTCTTGTTGTTGTGTACTAGGTTACAATGAGTTAGTCTCGACACAACTTGTCATAGTTTTTACCCCAAGGTACATCTGTGCTTGAACTGAATCCACTTGTAGTATCCAAACATGGATGTATTTCCAGGAAGAAACAAATAATCTATACCTTACCAAAATTCTAGGATGTTCTTATATGATTATCCTCAAAGTCTATCCTAAGGTTATGTGTAATGACTCAAATTTATTTAGTTTTATATTTGTAAATTAATTGGGAAAATTCTAAGACCAGGTGCTAAGACAACGTGTGATTCTGAGGCCTGGTGTGCCCAGAACAATTCGTTGAAATATGTTGAGTTTTAGTAGCACATGAGGGTGTTTTTTCTAAAAAAGTGGAATAACTCCTAAATGGGTGCCCAAATTAGAAATAAGAGGGAACTATTATGTTCAAAGTAGCAGTTTTACCTTAGGTGAGGCCTAACATCAGCCAGCGCGAGACATCTGTGAAAGATAGTTTTTGGACGCAAACATCATTAAAATAATTTTAAAAAATTATTTTTGATACAACATTGGTTTTCTTTTAATATTTCCTATTTTGAAAAATCCAGTGTTAAAAAATAACTTTGTAAATCATCTGAGTAAAGGAGACAGATCTCTCTGTAATGAATGCTGACAGATTGGCGAATCAAGAACAATGAACCTCATATTCAAAAGATCTTTCCCAAAACAACGACGAGGTTATTGTTCTTCATCTGCAATTGAACTGAATCAAGGTTGGGTGTTTGATCTCTTTGAGGTTTATTCCCACCCTTCTTAGATTCAATGATGAATATAGACCAACCAATGAAAAGGTTGATTCGTGGTTCGGTTGTTCTTACAGGATGGTTAAATTATAGGGTTTGATGGGTGATATATCTTTATGATTATCCTTCATCGTTCTTATTTCTACCAAGAACCAATTGAGGCCGACATGAACAAAGGACAAGATCCATTCTTTGAGCATTCATGTTCATTTATTATCTCTCCTAAAACTCTAGTGTTCTTCATGTTTTTTTTTCATCTTCTCCCAATGTTTTGAAACCCCTATGCGAGCGGTCGATCATTGCACCCTCAATTCATGGAATAACAATACAAGATCGAATATTCAACCCCGTGATGGCACAAAAGAGGTATGATGATAGTCGTGGAATGATTTGGTCGAGATAACAGTACATGACAGTGGCCCCGACTGGCCCAAGTGAGCTGCGACGTGGGTCCAGTGGGCCGGTCTAGGAAGATGGTGAACTGGAAGGGTGAGGCTACTGGAGGTGGTGGAATACGACAGGAGGCCGCATTGGAGCATGCATGGATGGAGGGCGTGGTCTACGAAAGGTGGATACAATGTTGATCGGGGGACATAGTGAGGGGAGGCCATGTATGCGGTGGGGAGGTGGAACACATCTCAGTTCCGTGTTGGAGGATCCTGGGGTGGTGAGGCCGTGGGGTAGGCGGAGTGGTGGGATGGCTGCATGGAACATGGTACGACACCACGTCAACATAAGAGGCAGAAAACCGGGGTGGACCACATGTGGTGAAGCAACGAGACCCACAACATGGGTTTAACCAGAGGATCCAGGCTACTCTAGTAGGCCCAGAAGGCCAGAAAGTCTGGGAAGGACCAGACTGGGCCATGTCAGGTCGGTCATACAGGGTCGAGTCAGCCGACAGGTTGGGCCAGGTCCAGCGGGTCAGATCGAACTTGGACCAGACCTAGGCCGAACCTTTTTACAAAAACAGACTTAACTTTATAACCGTGTATCCATTTGATGAGATGTTTGTGGTGTTGGGACCCTTGCAACATGATAGTTCTTTTGAAATAATCTAAGTGAGTTTTTGTGGAAGTGTTAATATTACCTAATGGCTCGAGGTGTAGGTTCCCCCGAAATAAGAATTCTATGAGAATAATCTTGTGGCTAGATATGACCTAGAAGTGCTACGACCTAGAAGATCTAATACCACTCTATCATGACCTGTCCCAGAGGTTCCCATGCTGTGACTATTCCAAGCCCTCATCTAATAGGCCAAAGGATGGAGACTAGCACCAAGTAGGAATATCCCACAAATTGGAGGAATTTTACTAAGTACCTGTACACACAAACACATCTCAAAGACCAAAATGATGAAATATAAAAAAACACTAAGTAGAAAATGTGCGTATACACTAGGATACCAACCACAGAGTACTCAGTGAGATTTACCGATATTTATCAATGATCCTAAGATATGGTATGAGAACCGTTCTTTAGGGATCAGACCATCGAGCAGGGAATATGCTGAGAGATCAAGGAATCCATGATATCCCTTAGAATTCCTATATATTCTTGGGTACTGGAGAAATCTCTATTAGTGGATATATTTCTAGTAGAGTATGCAAAAATAGTGGCAGCTACCACTAGGCACCAAGTAGCTGAGTCTTCGGCGACAGGTAGACACTAGCAGTTATAGGGACTGCCGAGGTAGAGGTGGAGGAAAGATAAGGGTGTTCTGTAGGGAAAAATACATGGTAGAAGATTATATAGGGCCGTAGGAGGTGGGAAGAGGTTTGAAGTATTACCACCACCACCCGCAGGTGGTCCACGATAGGTTCAAGGAGCTGGTGGACAGGGACAATGCTAGGTTCAAGTGATAGAGGCTTATAACCCTGTGGTTATAGGGATTATTAGAGGTATGATCTATGTATTTTCCACCTTAGATGTAGTTTTGATAGAAACTGGTGCCAATCATTCTTTTCTTGGCACAACCCTTGTTTGAGAGTCAGAGATTATGGTTGAACCATTGACTCGACCCTTATGCTTAGACACTCTTATAGGAGGGGATTTAATGATTACACACTGGTGCTAATAGTGTGACCTTACTCTTGGGGGTGAGAATTTTGGTTGGGATCTCTTGGTAGTAGCATCGAGGCCTTAGGACGTCATTCTCGGTATGGACTGGTTATCTATAGTCCATGCTCAGATTGACTATTTTCGGCGTAGAGTGCGATGTGTCCATAGTTATGGGACCTGATTTTCTTTTGTTGGGGGAAAGGAAATGCATGCAATAAATGATGGACTCACACATAGGAGTGTGCAACCAATCATGCATCAGTTGGATAACTTAACCATTGGTGTAGTGGATGAGATGAGTACCTAGTTTCCTACAGTGGTGGAGGAGTATGAGGACATATTTACTGAGGATGTTCTAGGTTTACCTCCTCATAGAGAGGTAGAATTATTCATTGATCTATACATCAGGATGACATCGATATCTACACCTTAATATCAGATGTCTCTCGTAGAGCTTCATGAGCTGATGGCGTAGTTAGAGGACCTGCAGAGGAAGGGCTTCAGGAGACCTAGTATTTCACCATGGATAGCCCTAGTTTTGTTCTCTAAGAAGGTATACAGGAGCTTGAGGTTATGTTTGGACTTCTGATTCCTGAACTAGGTGACCATGAAGAGAAAGTATCAACTACTGAGGATTGATGACCTCTTAGATCAGTTGAAAGGGGCACAATGGTTCTTGAAGATAGACCTCAGGTCTGGCTATCACCAGCTTCAAGTACGGGATGAGGATATACCAAAGATGGTATTCAGATGTCATTATAGCCACTAATAGTACTTGGTGACACCGTTTGGTGTGAAAAACACCCGAAAAAATATTCTTGGGACTCATTATCATGATCTTCTAGCCTTACATAGACTGATTCTTGGTGGTCTTCATTTATGACATCCTAGTGTACTCAACATTTGAGGAGGAGCACACGAGACACTTGAGGATGGTCCTGGATACACTATGAGAGAACCAACTCTATGATAAGCTCTAAAAGTGGCAGTTCTAGATACTAGAGGCCCTTTTTATAGGACACATAATTTCAGAGGCCGAAGTTGCGTTAGATCCAGTGAATATTGAGGTGGTGGAGCCACCCAAGAGTGTTACAGAGGTGCAGAGTTTCATTGGTTTGGCTGGGTAATATCAGAGGTTTGTACCCAAATTTTGAAAAGTAGCAACACCCTTGATGAATTTGATATGGAAGGGGAATCCTTTCGTCTATATGGAGAAGTTCAAGGAGAATTTTCAGTAGTTAAGGAAGAGTTTTAAGAGTGCCCCCATCTTGAAATTTTTAGAGGAGGGTGTACATTACGTAGTAATCTATAATGCATCAGGAACTAGGATTGCTTGTGTCCTGATGCAGGGGAAAGTAGTGATTGCCTACATTTTATGATAGTTGATACTACACAAGTACAAGTACATGACCCATGATTGGGAGTTAGCATCAGTAGTATTCACATTGAATATGTGGTGACACTACCTGATGGGAAAGTGATTTATCATATACTTTGACCACAAGAGTCTCAAGTTTATCTTCAATCAGAAGGATCTAAACTTGAGACAAAGTTGATGGCTAGACTTCCTCTAGGACTATTAATTTGAGATTTTATATACTTCTAAGATGGTAAACAAGGTACTAGACGATTTTAGTAGAAGATCCATCTTGCATTTACTGAGAAAGAAGTTGGAGTAGTTATCCATGTTACATATATCCTTTGAGGATGGAGATGGAGAAACTTAACTTCAGTCCATGGTTTTCACCCCTCCACTCTTATAGTGAGTTAGGGAGGCACAACTCAGAGATACTGAATATGAGACTTTTTGTGATCAGATGTCCACAGGGAATTCCCCTGCGGGATATTTGAAAGGTGGGATGCACATCATTATTTTTAGAGGATGCACAGTGGTGACAATGGCGTTTCCAGAGGAGGTCTTTAGGGAGTTCCATAAATACTCTTTGGAGGTACATCCAAGTGTGGAAAATATGTACCAGGACCTTCGACATTAGTTTTGGTGGTTGGGTATAAAGAAGGCAGTATAAAAGTTCTTTTTTAGAAGCCTCACTTGTCACCAAGTGAAGGATGAACACTAGGTTCCATCGGGTTTGACTCAACCCCTTGAGGTTCTAGTGTGGAAGTGGGATGGGATATCGATGGACATCATGACAGGGTTACCATATATGTATAGGGGGGAATGATATCATCTGGGTGATCATTTATTGACTCCCAATGTTAGCCCACTCCCTAGAAATTTGGGGGTAGAGTTCAGTAGAGATCTTATGATGCCTCTATATCTAGGAGATAGTTCGACTCCATGGAGTTCCATTGACAATAGACTCAGATTGTGATGCCTACTTTACATATCGATTGTGGATGGGATTACATGAGGTTTTTGGGACTCAACTATGCTTGAGAATAGCTTTTCATCCCTAGATGGATGGCTAGATGGAGAGAACCGTTCATGTTATAGAGAACATGCTGCGGGCCTGCATCTTGGACTTCGATCATAACTAGAAGGATCACCTACCACTAGTGGAGTTTCTGTACAAAAAAATCTACTACTCTACCATTGTTATGGAACCATTTTAGGCCTTTTATGGGCGACCATGCATGTCACCACTTTTCAAGACTGACCCAGGAGAGTCTGCACTCATGGGTCCATAGTTGGTGCGAGCTACCACTGAGAAGGTAGATATCATCTAGGAGTGGATGAGGACTACATAGAGCTGGAATGAGTCATATGATGATAGAAGATAGAGGCCTATGGAGTTTTAGAAAGGATAACATGTGTTCCTTAGAGTATCACCTCAATGAAGATTATAAATAATTTTCTAGGGTTGAACGTTATCACTGAGATACATCGGCCCTTTTCAGATTCTGTGTAGAGTTGGTGAGGTGGAATGCATTTTAGCTCTACCCCCAAAGTTTCATAGAGTACATGATGTCTTCCATGTGTTTTAGTTGAGTAGGTATGTGCATGATCCATCACATGTCATCGACTAGGGAAAGCTGGACATTGATGATGAGGTGACTTTTGCGGAGTACCCATTGTAGATCAGGGATTGATCAGAGAGGATCCTTTATGGGAGGTTGATTCCTATAGTACTCATTTGGTGGCAGTATAGGAATCACTTGGAGATCAATTGGGAGTGGGAGTCTCAAATTCGTGCTCAGTACCCTCATATTTTTGTTTAGTAGCCTGTTATTTTGGCTTTCGGGGATGTAAATCCCTAAGGTGTGGAAAATGTAATGACTCTAATTTCTTCAGTTTTAGTTTTGTAAATTAACTAGGAAAATCATGAGAGCATACGCTGAGATGGAGTGTGATTCTGAGGCATGGTATGCTTGAAATAATTTGTTGAATTATGTTGAGTTTTTAATAGCACATGCATGTATATTTCTTTAAAAAGTCGAATAACTCATGAATGATTGCTCGAATTATAAATCTAAGGGCACTGTTGCGTTCAGAGGAATAGGTTTACCTTATGAGAGGCCTAACATCATCCGACATGGGATGTACATGATGGATTTCTTTTGACACAAACATTATTAAAATAATTTAATAAAAATTATTTTTGAGGTAATGTTGGTTTTACCTTAATATTCCATATTGTAAGGAAGATAGGGTTACGACACAACCCTATAAATCCTCTAAGGAAAGAAAATGGAGCTCTCTCTAATAGACACTGATGAATTGGAAAATAAATAATGAAAAACCTCAGATTCAAAGGATATTTCCCATGGAAACGATGCGAAGACTATTCTTCATCAGTAATCAAACCGAATTAAGGTAATAAATTTGATCTTTTTTTGATTTCTTTCCCCCTTATTAGATTCAATAATGAACCCAAACCAACCAAAAAACAAGTTGATATTTGGTTTGGTTATTCTTGTGGGATGGTTAAATTGTGGGGCTTGATGGGTGATATATCATTGTGATTATCCTTATTCATTATTCATTATAACAAGAACGAATCAAGGCCAACATGAAAAAATGCCATGATCCATTCTTCAGGCATTCATGTACATTTATTATCTCCACTAAATCCCTCGCATTCTTCATCTTCTCCCCACGCATTGAAATACCTATGTGAGAAATCGATCGTTTCACCCCCCCAATTCATAAAGAAACGATCTAATATCGATGATATAATCCCATGACAGCACAACATAGGTGAGATGATAGGTGTGGAATGATTTTTCTTGGACAATGGTGCATAGCGGCGGCTGGAGGAGATGAATCTAGCCGGTCCAGGTGAGCAGCGACACGGGTCCAAGGGGCCGGTCCAAGAAGATGATGAGTTGGAAGGGTAAGGACACCTACGAGGTGGCCAATGGAGGTAGAATGCTGTAGGGGGCCACATTGGAGATGGCGTGGCTGGCGAGAATGGGCCACGATAGGTGTATGTGGTGTTGACAGGAGGATATAGTGAGAAGAGGCTGCATACATGACAAAGAGGAGGAACACAGCTCAGTGCCGCATTGGAGGAGCTCATGGCGGCGTGGCTGCAGGGTAGGCAGAGTGGTGGACCAACTGTGTGAATGCAATACAACACCACATCAACACGAGAGGCATACGGTTGGGGAGGACCATGTGAAACACTACAAGATGACCCCAAACATGGGCCGAACCAGGGGGAGTCGATCCGCTCTGGTAGGCCTAGCTAGATGGGCTGGTTTGGGCCAGATTGAACTGGGATGGTTTGGGTCGGTCAGACCATGTCAGGTCAACCGGTAGGTTGATCCGGGTCTGGCAGGTCGGATCAGACCCGGACTGGACCCAGGCCAAACCTTTTTATGAAAACAACCACAACTTTCAAACAGTGTGTCCGTTTGATAAGACATTTGCTACTTTGGGACCCTTGTGATGATATGGTCCTTTTTAGATACTCTAATTGAGTTTTTGTTAAAGTGTTCATATGACCTAATGGATCAAGGAGTGGGTTCTCCCAGAACGAGCACACTATGAGTGGAATCATGTGGCTGGATGTGACTTAAAAGCTCTGTGACCTAGAATCTCTATGACCTAGAAGCTCTGTGACCTAGAATCTATGTTACCTATAAGATGTGTGTTTTACTTAGAGACTATGTGTCTCATAGATACTATGTGTCTTACGGAGACTATGTGTCTTATAGAGACTGTGTATCTCATGGAGACTGTGTGTCTCATTGGATTGATTAAATCAAGACTTTCTTAGAATATATGATGTAGACATATACTTGTGTTAGTTGAATATACTTTATTTATTCCTTCGTGTTGTACTTCATGTATTACTTTGTGGTATTCCTTTGTGTTTTAAGGGTGTACTACTAAGTATTTTTTTACTCATCCCTTCACAGGATTTACTTGCACGTGTCGTGTCTTGTGCAGATGATCGATTCTTTGATGGAGTCCTAGGTGGAACAGGACCTAGCAGTGGTTAGTGATACCAGAAAGCTGAGGTGTGCTCCTGTGGCTTCAGACAACTATCCTTGTGCCTACCATCAGGTAGGGTTTTCAATGAATGAGTTTCATGAAGTTGTTCATTCACTTTTACAGAATCTTTCTTTTGATGGGCTTGTATTCTGGCCCAGTTCAATTTCTAATTTCATACTGTCATACTCTGTGGTTGGTATATTAGTGTATACATGAATTGTATACTTAGTGTTTTTTATATTTCATCATATTGGACTTGGATATGTGTGTGTGTTTGTGTAGGTACTTATGAAAATTACTCCAATTTGTGGGATATGCCTACTCGATGATAGTCTCCATCCCCTGGCCTATCAGAGGTGGTTTTGTGGTAGTCACAGAATTGAGCCCTTTGGGAAGGGTTGTGACATTATGTTCCCTAATCTATGTATTCTAAATCTAGTTTCTAAGGTTTCTACTAAACTTCCTCTAATTCCAACTATAAATACCTCAACCCCAGTATCATGAAGTCAGTACCTTAATTTATTACATTGGTACTAAGAATAATAGTTCGCATCCCGAAGGACTGAATATTTTAGTAAATTTTGAAAACAATATAAAAAAATATGTTTTACGTTACAACATGAAAGAAAAAAACATATAAACTCATTTGGAAACATACATAATCTTATAGATTATCCCTTCAAGTCATTCATAATATACATCTTCATATCCTGGTGAAAAATAAAACATAAGAAAGGGGTGAGCTCATATGCTTAGTAATGGTAAACAATACAACAAAAGCTATCATACACAAAATAAATAAGGAAAGGTGAATAACTGAAACACATGGAAATAAAACTTAATCTTGAGCATAATATGGTAGGAATAAAAGCTTAATAAATAATTATATATAAATAATCATATGGAACTTAAACATGGATATTATACTAGTCAAATAATCACATGATTTATCAATTAATAACATCATAATGAGTTAATTCATAATTCTATACATAATAAACATAAAATCATGACCTTGACCAAGAACTATACATAATGGGTAAGGCATTAGCCAAAACTTGTTCTATCTTGTCTTGTGAGACCTATCGATGCGTCGAGGGGCTATAACAGGCCTTACCCATCAATTACTAAGTCCAATACATTCCTAATATGTTGAATAATCAATTTAAAAAGACATCTTTAAGTAAAAGTGTCCCATAACACTTTTAACTATTTGAATTATAATCATATATTAAAATACTCTAAAAAATCATTGATAAATTCTTGAGAGAAATACCCTTTTACTTTGGAAATAAGAGTTGTTTTGGGGAATCATTTGTATTTTTTATAAAATAAGATTCTAAAAATGAATATCATTTAAAATAAAAGGAAAGTTCAATGAAATTTTGTTTTTGGTATAAATTATTTCCAACTAAAGTGAAAAAATGTAAAAATATTTTTTAAGAAACTTTAGAAATGGGCCACTTCAGTGCGATTTAAGAGAAAATATAAGAGTCTTTAAAGAGGAACAAGGATACATTATTTACATAAAACCAGAAATTAAATAAGATATATTTTCATTATAAAAGGGTGATTTTATAAAAATATTGGTGTCTTAAAAAATATTACGAATTGTACTTGAAAATGGGTAAGAAATTGAGAAGTTCCCTTAAACCGGGCTTACTTATTGGGAGTATTTGAATAAGGAACCTTATAAAACATGTAAGTACCCCTAAAATAAAGTTGAAATGATCTAGATAATTGAGTTTGAAACATACAAATAGAATTTATAGTAAGTATATAAAAATAAATAAGAATTACATTTGGGTAAAGTGAGAGAAAGTGTAACCTAAATGAAAAATAGAGGTTTGGGAAGAAATCATTACCACTTTATAATAAATAAAATCGTATGTACCATAAAATTAATGATAATCAAATGGAACATTGAATGAAATAAATATAAATAGATTCATGATATTATACATCAATGGTAAGTATATATACACCACATATAATTAATAGTGGTAAATAAGGCATATCTCACATAAATAAAGTGGGATGATAAAACCCTTACCTTAATTCCGAAAGCATTCTACACTTGTAAATAGAATCTTGGATAGTGAAATTAGATTCATTAATAATTTAATTAATAACTGATTAAGAATTTATTTGATTTATTATAATTTTATTAAGTTTATTTATGGCCTTTTTTATGAGTTATAAGATTCAATTTCATCATTCATAAGTGTTCATTTCCTTGGTTTTCACGATTGGTTCAGATGTATACATGTAAAAAATATCATGTGAAAATGGAAAAATATCAAGAATTTAAGTTATATTTTATTAATGATAATATTGAATACTAAATGGTTATATATTTAATTCATCTATTTGGGGTGAGGATGAATCATTAGACAAGACATTAGTAATAATCGTTTAGATTATTTTTGTAACAACCCGAAATTTTGAATAAATATTGTTTCCTAATTTTATGTGTTATTTTATTTTTATACTCAACAAAAATGTTTCATTTGATAACATGAGTATAATTAAAATGATACTGTTGGTTTTTGACTGTTATATGACCATTGGTCAATATGACCACTAGAAACTAAACATTTTGATTATTGTCTCTAAATACAAGTAATATTGGTTAATTAATATAGAAAGAAGATTCGATGGCCTCACCCAGTAGTCTTGGACCAATCGAAGCCCATCTAACAGAACTTGGGAAGGAGGTAGAACCACTGGGCTTTGCTCTGGACCAAACCCAAGCTGAACTTCATCGTTTAAAGCTAGAACGGGATCGCCTTCGCGAGAAGTTCAAACTGATAGAAATTACTACTCGTGCGATGGTTGCTGAGCCTCCCTCGGATTCTCTCACCTTAGCACACCTTACACTTAGGTCCTATGCTGGTGTGATAAGGGGCTATGTAAGGAGACCGTAACTGCCTTGTGTAATCCTTTGTTTTAAATGAAAATTGGGATTTCTTCTTATGATGAAGTTTATGAATTTTCAAATGACCGGATAAATATAATATGCATATTTTTGATGAATTTTAGAAAAAGGATATTTTAAAAATGGTTGTGTAAACCTTAAATAATTAAAAATGTGTAATTATTTTCGAAAAATGGTCTTCTACAATTATGTTCAGTACGAAATTTAGAGTCTAATAAGATCAACTTAATTTTTGATGAATATTAAATTATGAATAGTGATTTTCTGATTAGGATTAGTAATGTGTCCAAATGGATTAGTAATCTCACTTAAAGAAAGTATTAATATAATCTAGGCACCTTGATTAAGTAATGTGATTCAATAAAATGGTTAAATAACGGTTTCAAAAATTATTATTCAAGTATTAGTTTTTTTGGGTGAATAGTGTTTTTTAATTAAAAATTTAATTAAAAAAATATTTAGATAATTATTTTTATAAAACGGATTTCATTTTTGAACTCAAAGCACCGATATTATGCTATGGTAATTTTTGGGGTTTTTTCTGAAAAAAATGAATTTTTGGTGAATAGTGTTTTTATTTAAAAATTAAATTAAAAATATTTAGAAAATTATTTTTATAAAATGGAGTTCATAATTGTAATCAGAGCGTTGATATTTGGTTAAGGTGAAATTTTGGGATTATTAGGAGAAAGTTGAATTTTCGATGAATAGTGAAAATACAGTTTTTAAGTTACGGGTGTTTAATGACATCATTAAATGATGTATTAAGTTTGTAATCAATATGTTCGAATTATGAATAGTGAGATAAGGTATGAGGTGTCCCAAGTGGCCAATACCATGGGCAAATACCATGGGCAAGCCCATGGTTTTGCCAAAAACCACTAATGAGGTGTCCCTTTGCCATTAATGACTTGTCCCATCACTTTCCCTATAAATACCAAGCCATCCTCTCATCCATTCGACTCCCCACTCTCCCCCAATGAAGTTCTGGTCTCATTACCTCCCAAGTAGTCCTCCCATGGTGCCCCCAAGCCCTCAAGGTCCCAACCTTTGAGTTTTAAGAGTTATGTTTTAAGGTAAGGGATCCGACCCCTCTCTTTCTTTTCAAGTGATCTCTTTTATGTCATTCCTTTTATGCTCCATTTTCTTTTGTTGGAGGATGTTATTTTATACTCCTCTTACTGAACTTTTCATGTTCATATAATGAGAGATCCCCTCTTACGCTAATTATTTCGTTTTATGAAGTTTTAAGTGGCGCCGTTAGGTTGCCGTAATTTTTGTAACAGATTCTTTCTCCCTTCTCATTTTTCAAGATCTATTTTCATGTAATGTATTTCAAGTTCATTTTTATTATGTTGGGATATGATCTCTAAATTTATCATACTGATCTTTTGTGTTCATATGATGAGAGACCCCATTTGATCTCTTCAATTCAGTATTTTGAAGTTTTAAGTGGCGTCGTTAGGCTGCCGAATTTTTAAGTGGTTCTTCACCCTTCTCGTTTTGAAGTTCTACTTTCATGTCAATTATTTCACGTTCCTTTTTTTTATGTTGGGGTATGATATCTATATCTATCATACTGGACTTTTATGTTCATATGATGAGAGAACCCATTTGATCTCTTCAATTCATAATTTTGAAGTTTTAAGTGGCGCCGTTAGGCTGCCGAATTTTTAAGTGGTTCTTCACCCTTCACGTTTTGAAGTTCTACTTTCATGTCAATTATTTCAAGTTCGTTTTTGTTATGTTGGGGTATGATATCTATATCTATCATACTGGACTCTTATGTTCATATTATGAGAGACCCCATTTTATCTCTTCAATTCAGTATTTTGAAGTTTTAAGTGGTGCCGTTAGGCTGCCGAATTTTTAAGTGGTTTTTCACCCTTCTCGTTTTGAAGTTCTACTTTCATGTCAATTCTTTCAAGTTACTTTTTGTTATGTTGGGGTATGATCTCTATATCTATCATACTGGACTCTTATGTTCATATGATGAGAGACCCTATTTGATCTCATCAATTCATTTTTTGTTGAAGTTTAAGTGACGCCGTTAGGCTGCCGAATTCTCATAAGAGAAGTCTTATTTTTGTCTTCCTTTCATGTTCTTCATTTCATATGGTATATTTTCAAACATCATTACCATGTTCTTAAATACCTTATATTTTGTCCCTCTACTGTTTGATGGGTCATTTATGAATGTTTGACCCATGTCCCCTCTCTTCTCAATGTTTTCTAAAACCCCGAAACATAGCTGTTATGCTGAAGAATTTTCGTCTCAAAGTGCCTCTCTCTCTTTTCTCAAAATTATTTTATGTTATAAAGTTAATACTCAAAGCTCTTATTTCTACAGGGGTGTTCACATATATATCAACATGTTCTATTTTAAATTCTGGGATTTACATACATGAAACCCGCTTTCCCTTTTCTGTGGGTTTAAAGTGACATAAAAATCATGTCTTTAAAGCAGTTTTCAAAACGTTATGATTATGAAATGAAACCCATTTCTTTTATTCTATATGGGTTGTTTATGAAATTATTGATGATGATATATGTGGCTCACATGATAATAAAGGAAATTTTAAGGGTGCGCCCTGATAGCGCTCCAATGCATTGGGTAATGATGTAACCACTAGAGATTACAATTTTCACGATACCTTGGTGAATAACCTTGGTAATTTTCAAATGACACCTTGGGGATGGACCTTGGTGATATGTTCATGATTGTCTATGTTAAATGATGTAGCCACATTTTCAAGTTATGAAAAATGTTATTTTTATTATGATATTCCTCCTTATTTCATTCTCATGCCTTAAAGTTATTTTTCATGACCTTATTGATGTATCTCAAGTTCACATGTAAAATGTTTCTCTTGTTTTCCTTACTGGGCGTTTTGCTCACCCTTTCTTTTGATGTATGCTCCCAGGTTATGTGATGCAGTAATGAACCTAGGATGAACATGAGGAGAAGCCTTTCAAGTGTTTTAGAATAATGTTTTATGTTTTCATGTTTAAAGTTCCTGGTTTCCAAGACACTAAACCTTAAAGATCCTCGGTTTTGTAAAATGTAATGAAAGTTATGTGATAAAGAGGCGGGATACTATAGTTGGTATCAAAGGATGGTTTATTTATTTGTGGAAATTAGGATATGAAAAATCTAGGAAGAACCCTATAGAAAAGTTTAAATATAGTAAATCTTCCTGGTATTTTGGTGAGTATTGAGTAAGGGGTTTCCAAGCAAATACATCCCTATCTGGATACGAGCAGGTACAGGTGGCTCTGGCATAGATGTACATAGGGGTAAAACCTGAAAACACCGCTTTGAGCTAGACTCGAACGGGAACTGGTACACGACAACGGGCCTTGCTGCACTCTTGGTTACGACACTCCCGGGGGATATGCTTTGGTAAATTCATAATCTTAGTATGAACCATTATTAAAGGAACAAGGATAAAACAAAATAAAGATTCACATAAGAATATATTATCATGGATAACCTAGATTGGAACCTAGGGGATCACAAGTTAGGATATACATTTATTCTAAATGTTTATCCTTTTATGCTTAAAGTTTCCTTTTCATGATTATTAGCTAAGTAAATAAGCCCCTAATTATAGTTTCTTTTCTTAGTTAATGGCGGGAAATGGAAGAACATGTCCCAAAAACCAATGTGATAGGAAATGCGATGATTGTCATATTAATATGACAGAGGTGATTAGGGGATTAAAAGATGATTATTATTTTGGAATACGTTCACTATTTTAGGGACCCTATATGATTGAGGTAAATAGATTACTACGGTATTTTCATTGAGGAGTAATGTTGACTTATATTTTGAAGAATCGATGAATTTATGGTAGAATTATAGTAATTTAGGTTACTTATGGGAATGATTAACCTATCTTGGGTAAAATATGTTTAGTTTAGATAATTTTGTTATAAGATGATAGGAGTGGTTGATGTTGTTTGGAGATGAACAATGAAGTTTATTTTGGAAGACTATGTTATCAAATCCTTCTTGTATTTGGGTTTCAATCTTAGTTTGGTTTATTTTGAGGAATTTTAAGGACCGTTATTTATGGGATGGTCTATGATGAACTTTGGGTATTACCATGGAACATTGAAAATTTAAAATTAGTTTCCATTCCTATGGGATTCTTCCTTTTTGAAGAGTTGTTTAACCTTACCCTTTCTGTTTTTGGGATAATGTTTAAAGATAGAAGAAATAGATAGTTAATCTTTTGTGGATTATGTGATTCTCTAGAAGACGATTCTTGTGTTTTGATGAGACCAAGTAGTTTTGAATGCTCATCATTTGGGAGAAAAGATTAGTTTTGGTAGAAACTTATTAAAGGGTGAAACTCTACATGAAGGTAGATATATTTCCTTATGTTTTTGTTCTATGTTGTAAATGAATTCCTCAAAATTATGAAAAGGAGCGTAAAACAAAAACGTTGTTGGTTTACGTTTCCTACTAGGTAATCAAAGATCGTTTACACACATCATAAGTTTGGGATTTTCTTATGGTTAAATTTCTCCTAATCATGTTCTCTGTCACTCTCCCTCAGAACTTGACCCTTTGTTTTCTCCTCCATGTCCATGTTTTCCTACATGGAATCCTAGTGTGGGATAACTCGGGTGACCTTCGTACTTCCCTTTCTTTCTTTTAAAGTAATAGTTTTACTGACTCCTTTTCTGATGTGGGACTTTCAATGAAATTTCAAAACCTAATTTTAAAAAATTGCGAGGACGCAATTTCTTAAGGGGGGAAGATTGTAACAACCCGAAATTTTGAATAAATCTTGTTTCCTAATTTTATGTGTTATTTTATTTTTATACTCAACAAAAATGTTTCATTTGATAACATGAGTATAATTAAAATGATACTGTTGGTTTTTGACTGTTATATGACCATTGGTCAATATGACCACTAGAAACTAAACATTTTGATTATTGTCTCTAAATACAAGTAATATTGGTTAATTAATATAGAAAGAAGATTCGATGGCCTCACCCAGTAGTCTTGGACCAATCGAAGCCCATCTAACAGAACTTGGGAAGGAGGTAGCACCATTGGGCTTTGCTCTGGACCAAACCCAAGCTGAACTTCATCGTTTAAAGCTAGAACGGGATCGCCTTCGCGAGAAGTTCAAACTGATAGAAATTACTACTCGTGCGATGTTGGCTGAGCCTCCCTCAGATTCTCTCACCTTAGCACACCTTACACTTAGGTCCTATGCTGGTGTGATAAGGGGATATGTAAGGAGACCGTAACTGCCTTGTGTAATCCTTTGTTTTAAATAAAAATTGGGATTTCTTCTTATGATGAAGTTTATGAATTTTCAAATGACCGGATAAATATAGTATGCATATTTTTGATGAATTTTAGAAAAAGGATATTTTAAAAATGGTTGTGTAAACCTTAAATAATTAAAAATGTGTAATGATTTTCGAAAAATGGTCTTCTACAATTATGTTCAGTACGAAATTTAGAGTCTAATAAGATCAACTTAATTTTTGATGAATAGTAAATTATGAATAGTGATTTTCTGATTAGGATTAGTAATGTGTCCAAATGGATTAGTAATCTCACTTAAAGAAAGTATTAATATAATCTAGACACCTTGATTAAGTAATGCGATTCAATAAAATGGTTAAATAACGGTTTCATAAATTATTATTCAAGTATTAGTTTTTTCGGGTGAATAGTGTTTTTTAATTAAAAATTTAATTAAAAAAATATTTAGATAATTATTTTTATAAAACGGATTTCATTTTTGAACTCAGAGCACCGATATTATGCTATGGTAATTTTTGGGGTTTTTTCTGAAAAAAATGAATTTTCGGTGAATAGTGTTTTTA
Source organism: Viscum album (assembly GCA_963277665.1). Taxonomy (NCBI): domain Eukaryota; kingdom Viridiplantae; phylum Streptophyta; class Magnoliopsida; order Santalales; family Viscaceae; genus Viscum; species Viscum album. The sequence continues at coordinate 20,822,406 of OY728142.1, forward strand.
TTTAAAAATTAAATTAAAAATATTTAGAAAATTATTTTAATAAAATGGAGTTTATAATTGTAATCAGAGAATTGACTTTTGGTTAAGGTGAAATTTTGGGATTATTCTGAGAAAGATGAATTTTCGATGAATAGTGAAAATACAGTTTTTAAGTTACGGGTGTTTAATGACATCATTAAATGATGTATTAAGTTTGTAATCAATATGTTCGAATTATGAATAGTGAGATAAGGTATGAGGTGTCCCAAGTGGCCAATACCATGGGCAAATACCATGGGCAAGCCCATGGTTTTGCCAAAACCACTAATGAGGTGTCCCTTTGCCATTAATGCCTTGTCCCATCACTTTCCCTTTAAATACCAAGCCATCCTCTCATCCATTCGACTCCCCACTCTCCCCCAATGAAGTTCTGGTCTCATTACCTCCCAAGGAGTCCTCCCATGGTTCCCCCAAGCCCTCAAGGTCCCAACCTTTGAGTTTTAAGAGTTATGTTTTAAGGTAAGGGATCCGACCCCTCTCTTTCTTTTCAAGTGATCTCTTTTATGTCATTCATTTTATGCTCCATGTTCTTTTGTTGGAGGATGTTCTTTTATACTCCTCTAACTGAACTTTTCATGTTCATATAATGAGAGATCCCCTCTTACTCTAATTATTTCGTTTTATGAAGTTTTAAGTGGCGCCGTTAGGCTGCCGAAATTTTTGTAATGGATTCTTTCTCCCTTCTCATTTTTCAAGATCTATTTTCATGTAATGTATTTCAAGTTCATTTTTATTATGTTGGGGTATGATCTCTAAATTTATCATACTAATATTTTATGTTCATATGATGAGAGACCCCATTTGATCTCTTCAATTCAGTGTTTTGAAGTTTTAAGTGGCGCCGTTAGGCTGCCGAATTTTTAAGTGGTTCTTCACCCTTCTCGTTTTGAAGTTCTACTTTCATGTCAATTATTTCACGTTCCTTTTTGTTATGTTGGGGTATGATCTCTATATCTATCATACTATAATTTTATGTTCATATGATGAGAGAACCCATTTGATCTCTTCAATTCAGAATTTTGAAGTTTTAAGTGGTGCCGTTAGGCTGCCGAATTTTTAAGTGGTTCTTCACCCTTCTCGTTTTGAACTTCTACTTTCATGTCAATTATTTCAAGTTCCTTTTTGTTATGTTGGGGTATGATCTATATATCTATCATACTGTACTCTTATGTTCATATTATGAGAGACCCCATTTGATCTCTTCAATTCAGTATTTTGAAGTTTTAAGTGGTGCCGTTAGGCTGCCGAATTTTTAAGTGGTTCTTCACCCTTCTCGTTTTGAAGTTCTACTTTCATGTCAATTCTTTCAAGTTCCTTTTTGTTATGTTGGGGTATGATCTCTATATCTATCATACTGTACTCTTATGTTCATATGATGAGAGACCCTATTTGATCTCATCAATTCATTTTTTGTTGAAGTTTAAGTGATGCCGTTAGGCTGCCGAATTCTCATAAGAGAAGTCTTATTTTTGTCTTCATTTCATGTTCTTCATTTCATATGGTATATTTTCAAACATCATTAACATGTTCTTAAATACCTTATATTTTGTCCCTCTACTGTTTGATGGGTCATTTATTAATGTTTGACCCATGTCCCCTCTCTTCTCAATGTTTTCTAAAACCCCGAAACATAGCTGTTATGCTGCAGAATTTTCGTCTCAAAGTGCCTCTCTCTCTTTTCTCAAAATTATTTTATGTTATAAAGTGAATACTCAAAGCTCTTATTTCTACAGGGGTATTCACATATATATCAACATGTTCTATTTTAAATTCTGGGATTTACATACATGAAACCTTCTTTCCCTTTTCTGTGGGTTTAAAGTGACATAAAGAGCATGTCTTTAAAGCAGTTTTCAAAACGTTATGATTATGAAATGAAACCCATTTCTTTTATTCTATATGGGTTGTTTATGAAATGATTGATGATGATATATGTGGCTCACATGATAATAAAGGAAATTTTAAGGGTGCGCCCTGATAGCGCTCCAATGCATTGGGTAATGATGTAACCACTAGAGATTACAATTTTCACGATACCTTGGTGAATAACCTTGGTAATTTTCAAATGACACCTTGGGGATGGACCTTGGTGATATCTGCATGATTGTCTATGTTAAATGATGTAGCCACATTTTCAAGTTATGAAAAATGTTATTTTTATTATGATATGCCTCCTTATTTCATTCTCATGCCTCAAAGTTCTTTTTCATGACCTTATTGAAGTATCTCAAGTTCACATGTAAAATGTTTCTCTTGTTTTCCTTACTGGGCTTTTTGCTCACCCTTTCTTTTGATGTATGCTCCCAGGTTATGTGATGCAGTAATGAACCTAGGATGAACATGAGGAGAATCCTTTCAAGTGTTTTAGAAGAATGTTTTATGTTTTCATGTTTAAAGTTCCTGGTTTCCAAGACACTAAACCTTAAAGATCCTCGGTTTTGTAAAATGTAATGAAAGTTATGTGATAAAGAGGCGGGATGCTATAATTTTGGTGGTTTTTTTTATAATCACATAACAGTTTTGATTCATTAATTAATATCATGTATATGTAATTGTAATAGAAGATTAAATAGGCTTTAATAAATATATTATTATCTTGTTTAACCATAAAAATTCTTTCATGACCAGCCTTTAAGTAATAATTGATAAATGAAAACTCATCGTCCACAAAGGAGATAAATCGACACCTCATAGACGATGTTTTCATCTTTAGAATAAATGGAAGAGGAGAAGATAATTGGTGATGGATTATTCCACAAACATAATAAAATTTTAGTATGTAAAATAAAATGAAGTTATCATGTTAGTTTTGGATATGTAGGTGGGGAGACGATAAGAATATAAAAGAACTTGAAAATAAATTAAAAGAAAATGGAAGAGGGTTTTACCTCTTGAAATTCTTCTCCTTGAGAATCTTTTTAAGGAAAAGGGATTGGTATTTTATTGATAAAAAATGATCTTTAATGTAAAGTGAGAGTTTTAGGATATTATTTGGTTGAAATTGGTCAATATTTAAGGTTTTTAAGGTGTGAGGAGAAGGGGTGGTGAGGGGTGATATTTATAGTGGAGGAGAGGGGTGTTTTATCATTATTATATTCATTAGTTTAATATTTTGGCTCAAGAATACGATTTTTTTAGAATTATAACTCAATATATTAAAATAATAATTTTAGTTTAATATTGTGGGATTAAATCATCAATACATCATCTATGACTCAATAAATCATGTATTTGTTAAATACCATAAATTACCTTATTTCACTATTCACCAAAAATTCAACTATTTTAGAAAATCCCTAAAATTCAACCTATTTATTTTTTTACATGTAGAAAAAAATGAACTCCATTTAATGAAAACAATTTTTTAATTTTGATAAATTTAATTTTAAATTAAAATCATCATTTATACGAAAAATACCAATTTTAAAATTATAAATGATTTTATAATACTCTTAAAAATTAATTAAGGCCACATAAAATTATATTATAATCACAAGAAAAAAATATTAATTTATGAATATATTTTATGAAATTAAATTTTATTTTAAATCATTATATTATTAATAAAATTGTAAATAAAATTTATGTTTAACAAAATACCAATACTTAATTTATCATTTTTAAAACATTTATTTACTTATTCAATGATATAAATATACCATATTTTTATTTATAAGATTCTTAAATTTTATTTATACTTTAATAGGTGAGTTTATTATTCTAATGACCACATCACTGTTTCTAACAGTCACATTATTATTCCAATAATCATATTAGTATTCATTAAAAATGAAACTTATCAAAATAATACAAAAAATTTAACCAAATTTAAAATTTAAAATTATGATTTAAAAATAAATTTTATTTTTTAAAATATAATTTATAAAATTTTTAAAATTTATATTTCAAACAAGTTCACCATTAAAAGGTGGTAAAACTGTGTTTATAAATATATATCATTTTTATGTGTAAAATTCGATTTATTCTTATCTTATTCCTATACAAATATTTTGGATGAATTTAAAAATATTTTATTGAATATATAATATATAAATTTCATTGATATCATTCACTAATAGTGCTTAATAAAATGTCATTGTGGGCATAAAAAAAGTTTTTATAAAAATATACCATTTTTGTTCAATTAGTTTTTATTTATAATTAATTGGCAACTAATGAATTAATTTTATAAACATTTTTAATATATATTTTCATAATTTACTTAATCTCATTAATTCCTGCCATTCTCAACATTTTAAGAGATAACTATAATAATTAAATAATAATATTTAATCATTTGACAATCTTTTAATCTGTTGAAGAAGTTAAATTTAAAAAGAGGCATACCATAAAATCTTAGGGTGTTATAATTATATTAAATAATAATATTTTAATAGTATATTACATTTCATTTAAACTCATTGCAACATGTATCACAAATTACACTATGTTTTTCTTATAACACAAGAAAAACCCAGTGTTGCGTGTAACATACACTAAACATAGTGTTGTTTGTAACAAAAACATAACTCATTGTTGCGTGTAACACAAAACACTGAAAAGATTAAATTTATTTTAAAAAATATTTTAAAAAATATCGGGTTGTTACATCAGAGGATTCTTGGGATAAGTCAGAGTGCGTATATTGACAAGGTACACGTAAGGCATAATATAGAACAATACAGGAGAGGATTGTTACCAATGCCACATTACATTAATCTCATGCTCCCTCAAACATAGAAGGATATTGAAAGGATGAGTGAAATACCTTAAGATTTAGTAGTAGAATCTTTCATGTATTCCATGTTATGTACTAGGTTTAATGTTTCTTATTCTTTAATCATGGTGGGAAGATATCAGGCCAATCCAGGAGAGCTGCATTAGGAAACTGTTAAAACTATCCTGAAGTATTTGAGACATAAAATATATATGTTCCTCATGTATAGAGGAGATGAGGTGATAATAGTGAGGGTATACACTAATGCTAGCTTCCAAACAGATCATGATAATATGAAATCATAGTTAGGTTGTGTCTTTTTCCCGAATAATGGGCAATGAGCTAGAAAATATCAAAGAAATATGTGGTTACTGATTATATAAAGGAATCCAGGTATATAATAGATTTTTATATAGTTAAGGAATAATTATGGACACAAAACTTTGTCTTAGATATTAGTACTTTACCTAGAAGTTCAAACCATGTTACCGTTTTTTGTTATAAAATTAAAATAATGGTACATTCCAAGGAACCCAGGTCATACCGGAGGGAAAACAATATACTTCATAAGTTTTATATATTGAGGTATTTTACGTAGATATATTAAGTTATAGTCAATAGAGTATCCATAGAGTATAATGTGGCATACCCCCTGACAAAATTCATATCTCAATAGAAGCATGATTCTTATGTGAAACCTAATAGGTTGAGATTTGTTAGTAGTTGGCTCTAGTGAAAGTGAGAGTATTGTAATTTTGTACCCTAGACCCAACCCTTGTGTATAATTTGACTACCATTACATGTATATAGTTTTATATTTTCATCTATTTACTATTTAATGATAGTAACATTACTTTTATATGTATTACATAAATGGTAATGTACTTATATTGCATGTCATATAAAAAGGTTATATCAGTTTCAAGCTATATTGAGAACCTTGTGATACCATCAAAATAATCTTAAATATATATACTATGGTCTAGATACATCATGATAATAGAACATAGATTATGTGTGACTATTAGGTGTTAAATACTTATAAGCATTGAGACTTCATCTCATAAAGTTTTTACTTAGTGGTCGCGAGTACATGAGGTCATGAGGATTGAACTTCTAATAGAAACATTATATGTTTAAAGTCTCATTGGTTGTTTCTATATATGGATATGTATTTGACTCTCAACTTTAGATCATTATCAGTATGTACCATTTAATTACATGTTTTTTAATAAGAAGAAAACCATGACAATTATGTTTGTGCCGAGGTATCTTGTTTCAGGTATGTTATTGGTGGTATAAAATTGGTTGAATGATTAATAATATATTTTTTTGCTTCTAAGTAGAGTAATATATATCTTAGTCCCAATTTAGAATAAGGTAAGTATATCTATTATGGTGAAAAAATAAATAAATGAGGATGGTGACACAAGTTATGCATCCTTCTTTATGACATATCATGTGACAAAGAGATTATATTACGTTCTGTATGTTCATAGGAAATATTGTCATTAATATGAATCTACAATATATCCTTAGGGGCCTTGATGAGTTGTTAGACTCAAATTTTGGATTGTGGTTAGTAGTCACAACTATTGAGATAAGGGCCTAGATGGTCACATATAAAACACATTTAGATTCTTGGAAAATTCTTGTTAATTTTTTTTTCAGATATAATGTGCCCCATATATGGGTTTGGGATATGTACAAGATTAAAATGATATAAATAAATTAATGAATTATATTTTACTCATGCTTAGAATATTATAAAGTAAATTTACTTACTCAATGTATTCACCATAATTAAGTGGATATAGAAAATAATAATTTATGAATGAATATTGTTGGCTAAAGACTGACTGCTCTAAGACTTAGGGGGGTGAATTGAGTTCTTGAAGATTTTTGTACTTGGAAAACCACCCTATTTAAGATTTGATTGAATTATAATCTTTTCATAACACATTCACACAATGTAAATAAAAGAACAAATAAAAGAGACCAAACACCAAATATTTATTGTTGTTCGGGGAATATACATCCCCTATTCTAGTCCACTAATACTCAACTCCATGAGTTTGGTGATTTTAACTAGACCCATAATTTTACCGAGGAATTTCAATCCTTTTCCCAGGGATTACATGAATTATTGCAAGAAATATACACTTGGTTCAATACTAGAAGCTTTCTACATGGATCTAATAAGGATTCAAAAATAGAAACCTTCATGTTTCTTTTTACTAGGAACCTTCATAGCAATAGAGAGAATAAAAATAGATTTTACAAATGAGGTTTACAGTTATAAGATACAAATGATAGAAGAGAAGAAATATCTTGGAGAAATGATAAGAATAAAATGAATCTCGAGGAGTGTCTTCCGAACACATCAAAGATGATCTTGATAGTGTAGCTATAGAGTAAAATTTTCTTCTTCTTTTTTTTTATAAAAAACAGAGTATCACACAAAGAAATTTAAGATCCATTTACAAGTTTATAGTGTAAGAAATTATATTCTTATTTATATTCTATTCTCTACAACCACTTTAAAATGCATGAATTTTTTTTCGTTTAATTGAACAACATCAGATCCATAAAATATAGTCTTTTGAAATAAATTACATATGTTCTTTTCTTGGAAATACCATGAAAATAGTACTAGACATTAAATTTTCTATGAATTTATTTCTTCTCTTAGTACTTATATATTTTTATAACAATTTTTACTATAAATAGGTAATCCAACATTTAAAGCATTCATAAGGACATTAATTCCCATTGGAAGTACACCAAAATTAATAAATAACAGTTTTCAGAATGAGGCAGCCAATTTTGAATTACCACATAGCCAAATTCCACTAATTTAAATTCACATAACCGAATTGATCCACATAGCCATTATTCATGTAGACAATTTATCCATGTTACCTAATTAGGGAAGGCCTCTTCATTTAGCCTTATTTTTTCATTTAGGATTGTTACTCACATAGCCAAATTTTACGTAGATGAATAAATTACATTGCCATTAGGAACCAAGTATCCAATTTCACCATGTAACCAAATCACACAGCCAATTTGTCACGACCCGTCCTCGGGGCCCGTGCCGTGACTACCCCAAGCCCGCCTTCCATAGGCCAGGGGCTGGCGACTAGCACCAAGGCGTAAAATCCCAGTAAAAAGGGAAGGCATTGCCTTAATAAGTAAACAAGCACCTCAGAGTAACAAGCGGAAGTAAAGCAGTACACAAAACTAGAACAACTGTGCTGAAGTAAAGGGGCCGGAATACAAGCCCAACTGTAAAGTAAAGTACAACTCGAAAGGAAAAACAGCAACTGAAAGTACAAGCGGCTCCTGGGACGTTCTCCTCGATTCCTACCTGAAGGGTAGGTACAGATGGCTCAGCTCCTGGATCGTCCACCACGGATCCTACCTGAAGGGTAGGTACAGATAGCTCCACAACTCCTCGGGTCCAACTGTCCGCTCCGAGCACGTCCCGCCCAGTGGTCCTCCTCCGGGTACCGACCTACTCCGTAAGCCTCAACCGCAGTCAGCGCTGTCCGTCGTCTGCAACCAACACAACGAAGTGCGGGCATAGCCCGTGCAGGGGTGAGTATAAGATACTCAGTAGGGACCCCGAGACCCCCCGAAGGTCTCCTGAAATCCACAAAGGATAAACCACAAGAAGATACAATCACAAAGTAACATCCAGTATTGATTAGGTATATGCCCATACATATACCTATGTCACCAATTTCCGTTCGGCTCCAACACCGAGCCCAAGAACAACCCAATCCACAAATAAGAGTAAACAAGTTTATGAAATCAACGGATAACCATTACCCAGGTATATGCCCATACATATACCTAAGTTATCAAGTGACCCATCTCAATCATGAGGAATCACAAAGATCATTGACTCAGCTCAAACCAGGATTTTCATTATCGAAACCGTAGCTGCTGAAGAGCCCCGTCTCTGAAGTGTGCAGTAGTCCTGTCACGACTCCGAGGTACTGCTCACTAACCTATGACTGCTGAGGTACTCCTCCTGTCGAGTACTGCGGGTTTGCGGCCAACTACCGGGCGCTCCGTCCGCTGAGGGTCTGTCGCCAAATACCGGGCGCTCACCCAAATACCCTACTGAGGTACTCCTCCTGTCGAGTACCGCGGGTTTGCTGCCAACTACCAGGCGCTCCGTCCGCCGTGGGTCTGCCGCCAAATACCGGGCGCTCCGTCCACTGGGCTAGTCGACTCACTCCAAGTCGAGTCGGTCAAGCAGTCGTCAGGTCTCAGCCGGCTACACGGTCTCCGTACTCCGCACGCACATCTCCACCGTCGCGGGTCTGTCGCTACAACCAAGCGCACACACTCCGTAGAGTATCGCGGGTCCGCTGCTACAACCAAGCGCTCCACCGCCAAGGGTCTGCTGCTGTAACCAAGCGCACCACCACTGTCAAGTACCACGGGTCCGCCGCTACTCACAAGCGCTCCACCGCTCAAGGTAAAAAGAAGGTTCAGCTCACACAGGTTCGATAGTACTGTTCCACGTAGGATCGCTGAGTGCTGTAGTCGTCGTCGTCGAATCCACACAGGATCTCTGTACTGTCGTCGTCGCAGTCACAGTAGCAGTAGTAGTCGTCACAGTAACAGTCGCAACCAGCACTAGGGTTCCCGCACACAGCAAGCTCGTACGGAGGGTCCGCTCCCCGAGCCGAGAGGCTGATACATCAACTGTCACAACGACCAGAGTTGATGTATCCAAAAGTTCCGTATCGACAATAGGAACTCAACGCAAGAGACGGCGCGTCGATCGGACGCCCGGTCTGAGAGTTATTGGCATTTTCGTCTCCGGGTCCCGGTTGGTTTTTAAGGCAAAACCAACCCGACCGTACTCCACCTGCGTCCAAACCTCGGGCGGAGTATGCCAAAAGATCCGTCTCACTTAGAGGATTCCATCAAAGTCGACGGCACGTCAATCGGACGTCCGGAACTCAAGATATGAGCGTTTCCGCTCCGAGGGCCCGGTTGGTTTCGTGAACGAACCAACCCGGCCGTACTCCACCTGTGTCCAAACCTCGGGCGGAGTATGCCAAAAGATCCGTCTCACTAAGAGGAACACAACGCGACTGACGGCGCGTCAATCGGATGTTCGTAGCTCAAGATATGAGCGTTTCCGCTCCGAAGGCCCGGTTGGTTTCGTGAACGAACCAACCCGGCCGAACTGAAAGTAACCCAAAACCTTAAGTGCGATATACCGAAACGACCGTCTCGATCCAAGGATCGCGTTGCCGCAGAAGGTTCGTCGATCGGAGGTCCGAGGCTCAAGTTATGGGCGAAAAAACCAAATCTGGTTCGAAACGGGGGGGTCCGGGTCCGGGCCGACCCGGCCCGACCCCCCCTGGGCGGCTCGGCGGCCGGCGGCGGCCGGCGGGCGGCGGGCGGCGGCGCGGCGGCGCGGCGGCGCGGCAACGGCGGCCGCGGCGGGCCGCGGCGGCGGCGCCTGGCGCCGCTCGTGGGTGGCACGCGGGGGGCTTGATTGCCCCCGCTGTTGGATGGCGGCGCGGCTTTGCCGCACCGATTTTGAAGAGACGGCCCCCGCACGTGGGGGCCGGTTGGTCACGATCCGGGGGGCTGTTGCCCCCTCCCCCTCCTTAAAGAGCCGCCCCCCTCTTAAAGAGGGGGGTTTTCAAGGGTTGGCCGGGGAATTAAATTCCCCGGTTTTAAGTCATCCGGCCGGCCAGCTGGCCGGCCGGTTTTTACCAACGTGACCGGAAATTCCGGTCCCGCCTTTGACTTCCGATGCCGGCGGCCCGGCCGCCGGTCTCCTCTTCCGCCGCGGCTCGGAACCGGCCGCGGTCTTCTCGTCCCGCCGCGGCCCGGAACCGGCCGCGGTCTTCTCGTCCCGCCGCGGCCCGAAACCGGCCGCGGTGTTCGTCGTCCGGCGCGGTGCGACGGCACCGCGCCCCTTTTGCCGTGCCATGATTCTTTTCAATGCGGCGCGACGGCGTCGCGTTCTTGAAGATTTTTCTTCGACGTAGCGCGACGGCGCTGCGTAAAATATAAGCACGTTCATCCGCGTGGTGCGACGGCACCACGCCACTTGCTTTCTTCCGCAAAATAAACATGAACGATGGAGGGGGGTTTCGGCCGGGTTCATGCGGTCCGCCCCCCCTCACGTTAAAATAAATAATTCAACTTAAACATTCAAGCATCAAGTTAGACATGCGAGATCCACGTTCAAGAAAAAGAATAAATAAATAATGAACCAACCACCCCTACCTCGGGTATAAGTTCAAGGATTTGACCACGTTCCGCGGAAGACGGCGTCGCGGAGGTCGGGCGTCGCGGTCGTCGTTCGTCAAATCCGTTGACGAAGAGATTTGCCCGAAGAGACACGTCGTTGGCGGATCTTCGTTTGCCGACGAAGAAGGTTCGGGGAGGAAGAAGAGGTCCGAAGATACCGGGTCGCCGATTCGATGATCCTTGACGAAGTGTTGTCGTTCTTCGTTGAGGATGAAGACGTTCTTCGCCGGAGAAGATGAAGTTCTTCAAGAGACTTAGAGCTCTCTCCTCCAATCCTCAACACCACCAATCTAACCCCCAAAAATAAAATAAGCTAATCTTATTTTATTAAGACATTCTAAGAGTTTCAAAAAAAATCAAAAACTTAAATCCATTAATTGGATTAGTGTGTTGGCATGATTAAAGTGAGGAGAGGGAAAGTCACCCAATTAATGGGAAGTTTAAAGGTTAAGATGAGTTACACATCTTAAGTGGGGGGGGGGGGGTTTAGAGGAGTTAGGGAAGGTGAGGGGTTGGGCTCGTGTGGGCCCCACCCCACCTTTATTCTCTCAAGGGTAGTTAACAACAAGGAGGTCCCACCCAACTTCCACACATAGGTTTAAACAAGTAAAAATAAAATTGTTCATCACAATTTTATTTAACTCAAACTAAAAACTCCAAAACGTAACATTCAACCTGCAACAAACGCAACTCCCGAAAAGGTCTCATTAAGCGAATATCGGCGCTGCGAGTTCATCGGTGCCCTCGGATTTCAATTCCGAGCACCGGATCAAAAGTTAGGAATTCCCGCTCGTTCGTTCACTGAACGTACCCGAGCCAAACTTCGGAAATTAATTCCGGGCATTCCGGGCCTCAGAATCAGGTGCCGTCTGAAACCGCGCTCTTGTAAAATTATAAAGAAAATTAAGAAAAAATTTCCCCTGAATTTTACGGGTCTTTACATTACTCCCACCTCAGGGCTTTACGTCCCCGTAAAGATACATCAAAACTAGGGAAACAAATGAGGGTACTGAGCACGCATCTGAGCCTCCCGCTCCCATGTGCTCTCCTGGAGATTTCCGTGCTGCCATCTTATGCGCACAAGAGGAATCGATTGGCCATGCAGGACCCGCTCCTGTCGATCCTCTATCTCCACCGGGACCTCCGTAAAAGTCGCCCCATCGTCAACGTCAAGCTTCCCAAGATCAATGATGTGCGTCGGGTCGTGCACGTATCTCCTCAGCTGAGATACGTGGAAGACGTCGTGCACCCGGTGCAACTGAGGTGGTAGAGCCAGGCGATAAGCCACCTCACCAATCCTGCTGAGAACCTGGAAGGGTCTGATGAAGCGCGGAGATATCTTGCCGCCTCGGCCAAATCTCCGAATACCACGTCGAGGTGAGACCCGCAAGAAGACGTGGTCGCCATCCTCGAACTCCAGTGGCCTCCGCCTCCTGTCAGCATATGACTTCTGCCGGCTCTGAGCTGTCCTCATCCGCTCCTGGATGACCTGGACCTTCTCTGGTTCAACAAGAGCTGCAAGATTTCTTCTTTGCCGATAAGAGAAATCTGGTCTCATCCCCTGGATGAACCACATTCTTTGCCTAAAACAGTCAATCCTAACATGGATGATACTAATCCATACCAAGGATGACGTCGTAAGGCCTCGACGCTACTACTAAGAGATTCAACCGTTACTCTCGCCTCCAAGGGTTGAGTCACACTGTCGGCATCAGTGTGTGGTAACTGGGTCTCCTCCAGTAGATGTCTCACAAGTGAGGGTCAAGTCAACAGCCAAAACTGGAACCTCTTAGTAACATCACGAAAGAGGACAGGAACGAAAATATCACAAAGGTATGCGTCTTTTATTATTGCAGCTCATAATACAAGACGCTACACAAAAGCAACAAGGAACCAGAAGTACAAAGGTTGTTATTCACTAGTTCTGCTCCTGTCCAACGGCTCCCAGAGCTCCATGATTGAAGGCCTCGGCTGCCTGAAGCTGAGCTCTCCCCTGCGGTCGGGGTGGACCTCCTGGTGGTGGTGGTGGAAGAGCCTCAAAGCGTCGCCCACCACCAGCTGCTCGTCCAGCTCCTCTGCCTCGTCCGCCTCCTCCCTGTGGCAGCCACGGTCGAACCTCTGCCTCTGCCTGGGAGGTTCTTCACTTAACTGCTGATCATCAACATGGCGGGTCGGACAGTCACGAGCCATGTGACCAATCCCGCCACAGGAGTAACACTGCCCACTCTCGGCACTCCTGGCTCTGACTCCACCCCGGCTTCCCCGTACAACTGAGCCTGAGTCGTGCAGTCGGCCACCGGTAGGTCTGGTCTGCCTGGAACCCTGAGACATCCGTCGGCTACCTGCTGCAGATGACTCTGCCACGTGGCGCCCTGCGGTGAGTTGCTGTGCTGGTGTAGACTCAGCAAGGAAACTCTCGATCAGAAGTGCCCGCTCCAGTACTCCTGTCTGAGTCGGTATGCTGAGGGAGATCAGCGATGCCCTGATCTCGTGTCTCAAACCCTGCTCGAAGGTCCGGGCCCGGAAGAAGGGGTCCCGTACCATGTCTGTCGAGTATCGAGAAAGGTCGGTGAACCTCGCCGCGTACTGAGCGACCGTCATGCTGCCCTGCCGCAGCTGTAGAAGCTCCTGAATACGCACCGCACGAAGGGTGGCTGGGACGAACTCCGAGCGGAAGAGGCTCTCAAAGTCCGTCCAAAGTAGGGATGCCTCATCGTGCACCTGGAGCATCAGGCTCCACCATCGTCCTGCTGCTGCGTGTAGTAGGCTCGCAGCGAGGATCACCATGAGGTCTGCTGGTGTCCTCACTAGCCTAAACACTCGAACCACTGCCTCCAGCCAGTCCTCTGCTGCCTGGGGATCCGTCTCCCCGCGAAACCTGGGCGGTCGCTGGCGCTGAAACTCATGCAGTGCGCTGAGACGACGTGCATCGTCAGCGGCTGCTGCTGGAAGCATCGGGGGCTCGGCGGGTAGAGCTACCGCCGGTGCCACTGCTGACAAAGGGCCCTGTACCGAGGCCTCGCTGCTCGGTGGGCTGTCGTCACGCTCGACTCTCGGAACCCTAGCTGGCTGCCGTCGTGGGGCCATCCTGAAAGGAGACAGGTGCGCCACGGTCAAACAGTATACCTGGTGAGCTGATATAAGTAATCACAAAGAAAACTTTGAATCACACACGCAATCAATGTTTTCGTGCATTAAGTCGGAAATCAGAAGTCAGGGTCCTGGTGTACGGATACGTCGGCCGCCGCACCAACATTGGACTCCCTGGACTGATATCCACACTCAATACGCTAAACATTATTGCTTCACATAGAAAAGATCAGAGTTCACGGTAGAACCAAACTCCTCTGATACCAATTTGTCACGACCCGTCCTCGGGGCCCGTGCCGTGACTACCCCAAGCCCGCCTTCCATAGGCCAGGGGCTGGCGACTAGCACCAAGGCGTAAAATCCCAGTAAAAAGGGAAGGCATTGCCTTAATAAGTAAACAAGCACCTCAGAGTAACAAGCGGAAGTAAAGCAGTACACAAAACTAGAACAACTGTGCTGAAGTAAAGGGGCCGGAATACAAGCCCAACTGTAAAGTAAAGTACAACTCGAAAGGAAAAACAGCAACTGAAAGTACAAGCGGCTCCTGGGACGTTCTCCTCGATTCCTACCTGAAGGGTAGGTACAGATGGCTCAGCTCCTGGATCGTCCACCACGGATCCTACCTGAAGGGTAGGTACAGATAGCTCCACAACTCCTCGGGTCCAACTGTCCGCTCCGAGCACGTCCCGCCCAGTGGTCCTCCTCCGGGTACCGACCTACTCCGTAAGCCTCAACCGCAGTCAGCGCTGTCCGTCGTCTGCAACCAACACAACGAAGTGCGGGCATAGCCCGTGCAGGGGTGAGTATAAGATACTCAGTAGGGACCCCGAGACCCCCCGAAGGTCTCCTGAAATCCACAAAGGATAAACCACAAGAAGATACAATCACAAAGTAACATCCAGTATTGATTAGGTATATGCCCATACATATACCTATGTCACCAATTTCCGTTCGGCTCCAACACCGAGCCCAAGAACAACCCAATCCACAAATAAGAGTAAACAAGTTTATGAAATCAACGGATAACCATTACCCAGGTATATGCCCATACATATACCTAAGTTATCAAGTGACCCATCTCAATCATGAGGAATCACAAAGATCATTGACTCAGCTCAAACCAGGATTTTCATTATCGAAACCGTAGCTGCTGAAGAGCCCCGTCTCTGAAGTGTGCAGTAGTCCTGTCACGACTCCGAGGTACTGCTCACTAACCTATGACTGCTGAGGTACTCCTCCTGTCGAGTACTGCGGGTTTGCGGCCAACTACCGGGCGCTCCGTCCGCTGAGGGTCTGTCGCCAAATACCGGGCGCTCACCCAAATACCCTACTGAGGTACTCCTCCTGTCGAGTACCGCGGGTTTGCTGCCAACTACCAGGCGCTCCGTCCGCCGTGGGTCTGCCGCCAAATACCGGGCGCTCCGTCCACTGGGCTAGTCGACTCACTCCAAGTCGAGTCGGTCAAGCAGTCGTCAGGTCTCAGCCGGCTACACGGTCTCCGTACTCCGCACGCACGTCTCCACCGTCGCGGGTCTGTCGCTACAACCAAGCGCACACACTCCGTAGAGTATCGCGGGTCCGCTGCTACAACCAAGCGCTCCACCGCCAAGGGTCTGCTGCTGTAACCAAGCGCACCACCACTGTCAAGTACCACGGGTCCGCCGCTACTCACAAGCGCTCCACCGCTCAAGGTAAAAAGAAGGTTCAGCTCACACAGGTTCGATAGTACTGTTCCACGTAGGATCGCTGAGTGCTGTAGTCGTCGTCGTCGAATCCACACAGGATCTCTGTACTGTCGTCGTCGCAGTCACAGTAGCAGTAGTAGTCGTCACAGTAACAGTCGCAGCCAGCACTAGGGTTCCCGCACACAGCAAGCTCGTACGGAGGGTCCGCTCCCCGAGCCGAGAGGCTGATACATCAACTGTCACAACGACCAGAGTTGATGTATCCAAAAGTTCCGTATCGACAATAGGAACTCAACGCAAGAGACGGCGCGTCGATCGGACGCCCGGTCTGAGAGTTATTGGCATTTTCGTCTCCGGGTCCCGGTTGGTTTTTAAGGCAAAACCAACCCGACCGTACTCCACCTGCGTCCAAACCTCGGGCGGAGTATGCCAAAAGATCCGTCTCACTTAGAGGATTCCATCAAAGTCGACGGCACGTCAATCGGACGTCCGGAACTCAAGATATGAGCGTTTCCGCTCCGAGGGCCCGGTTGGTTTCGTGAACGAACCAACCCGGCCGTACTCCACCTGTGTCCAAACCTCGGGCGGAGTATGCCAAAAGATCCGTCTCACTAAGAGGAACACAACGCGACTGACGGCGCGTCAATCGGATGTTCGTAGCTCAAGATATGAGCGTTTCCGCTCCGAAGGCCCGGTTGGTTTCGTGAACGAACCAACCCGGCCGAACTCAAAGTAACCCGAAACCTTAAGTGCGATATACCGAAACGACCGTCTCGATCCAAGGATCGCGTTGCCGCAGAAGGTTCGTCGATCGGAGGTCCGAGGCTCAAGTTATGGGCGAAAAACCAAATCTGGTTCGAAACGGGGGGGTCCGGGTCCGGGCCGACCCGGCCCGACCCCCCCTGGGCGGCTCGGCGGCCGGCGGCGGCCGGCGGCGGCGGGCGGCGGCGCGGCGGCGCGGCGGCGCGGCAACGGCGGCCGCGGCGGGCCGCGGCGGCGGCGCCTGGCGCCGCTCGTGGGTGGCACGCGGGGGGCTTGATTGCCCCCGCTGTTGGATGGCGGCGCGGCTTTGCCGCACCGATTTTGAAGAGACGGCCCCCGCACGTGGGGGCCGGTTGGTCACGATCCGGGGGGCTGTTGCCCCCTCCCCCTCCTTAAAGAGCCGCCCCCCTCTTAAAGAGGGGGGTTTTCAAGGGTTGGCCGGGGAATTAAATTCCCCGGTTTTAAGTCATCCGGCCGGCCAGCTGGCCGGCCGGTTTTTACCAACGTGACCGGAAATTCCGGTCCCGCCTTTGACTTCCGATGCCGGCGGCCCGGCCGCCGGTCTCCTCTTCCGCCGCGGCTCGGAACCGGCCGCGGTCTTCTCGTCCCGCCGCGGCCCGGAACCGGCCGCGGTCTTCTCGTCCCGCCGCGGCCCGAAACCGGCCGCGGTGTTCGTCGTCCGGCGCGGTGCGACGGCACCGCGCCCCTTTTGCCGTGCCATGATTCTTTTCAATGCGGCGCGACGGCGTCGCGTTCTTGAAGATTTTTCTTCGACGTAGCGCGACGGCGCTGCGTAAAATATAAGCACGTTCATCCGCGTGGTGCGACGGCACCACGCCACTTGCTTTCTTCCGCAAAATAAACATGAACGATGGAGGGGGGTTTCGGCCGGGTTCATGCGGTCCGCCCCCCCTCACGTTAAAATAAATAATTCAACTTAAACATTCAAGCATCAAGTTAGACATGCGAGATCCACGTTCAAGAAAAAGAATAAATAAATAATGAACCAACCACCCCTACCTCGGGTATAAGTTCAAGGATTTGACCACGTTCCGCGGAAGACGGCGTCGCGGAGGTCGGGCGTCGCGGTCGTCGTTCGTCAAATCCGTTGACGAAGAGATTTGCCCGAAGAGACACGTCGTTGGCGGATCTTCGTTTGCCGACGAAGAAGGTTCGGGGAGGAAGAAGAGGTCCGAAGATACCGGGTCGCCGATTCGATGATCCTTGACGAAGTGTTGTCGTTCTTCGTTGAGGATGAAGACGTTCTTCGCCGGAGAAGATGAAGTTCTTCAAGAGACTTAGAGCTCTCTCCTCCAATCCTCAACACCACCAATCTAACCCCCAAAAATAAAATAAGCTAATCTTATTTTATTAAGACATTCTAAGAGTTTCAAAAAAAATCAAAAACTTAAATCCATTAATTGGATTAGTGTGTTGGCATGATTAAAGTG
Organism: Viscum album; assembly: GCA_963277665.1. Classification (NCBI taxonomy): domain Eukaryota; kingdom Viridiplantae; phylum Streptophyta; class Magnoliopsida; order Santalales; family Viscaceae; genus Viscum; species Viscum album. The sequence continues at coordinate 20,840,444 of OY728142.1, forward strand.
AGGAGAGGGAAAGTCACCCAATTAATGGGAAGTTTAAAGGTTAAGATGAGTTACACATCTTAAGTGGGGGGGGGGGGGTTTAGAGGAGTTAGGGAAGGTGAGGGGTTGGGCTCGTGTGGGCCCCACCCCACCTTTATTCTCTCAAGGGTAGTTAACAACAAGGAGGTCCCACCCAACTTCCACACATAGGTTTAAACAAGTAAAAATAAAATTGTTCATCACAATTTTATTTAACTCAAACTAAAAACTCCAAAACGTAACATTCAACCTGCAACAAACGCAACTCCCGAAAAGGTCTCATTAAGCGAATATCGGCGCTGCGAGTTCATCGGTGCCCTCGGATTTCAATTCCGAGCACCGGATCAAAAGTTAGGAATTCCCGCTCGTTCGTTCACTGAACGTACCCGAGCCAAACTTCGGAAATTAATTCCGGGCATTCCGGGCCTCAGAATCAGGTGCCGTCTGAAACCGCGCTCTTGTAAAATTATAAAGAAAATTAAGAAAAAATTTCCCCTGAATTTTACGGGTCTTTACACAATTAATCCATGTAACCAATTCACATAGTTATTTGATTGATATAGTCTATTTCTAACATATGTGATTCATCTATGTAGGTTATTTTAACATAGCCAATTTTGCAACATAACTATTTCATGTAGGTGTTTCCTTCACATAAATAATTGACATAGCTGATATCTCACATAGAAGATTTCCAAATAGCTCAATTCCTCATAGAACTAAATTTCTACATAGAGGAAAACATTCAAAAGACTTCATGAACTTTAAAATTTTAATAGAATGAACTAGAATAATTATAAAACTAGAATAACATGCTTAAAAAAATCATTAGTAACAAATGAAGGGCATTTGAGATCAACAAAACCTAAAGTACATGGGATATATTGGGGAAACACCATTCATCTAGTAGAATATTTTATTCAAGGTTCATTAAATATTTTTGGGAGATAAGGGTTAATATAATGTCTCTTATTTTATCATGAAACATAGTTTAAATGTTTCAAGTAAGTGATAAAATATTTATGACATTTCTCACATGTGCATTACATCATACACAATGAATATGGTTAAATCTAAAGGGTTTTTTATATAAGGGATAACATGAAATTTTCTTCAATAAATAATACCCATATAAATATATTTAAGAAACTATTTATCTACATTATTCCTCCCATGAATTTTTAGTTCATCACTCATATCTCTTCCAATTCCTAGAGAGAGAAGGGTGAAATCAGACCTCCTCGATCCAAGATTCAATCTTAGATCAATGTGATGATACTCCAATGATCATTAAAAAATTGATATATATATATATATATATATATTCTATTATAGCACCTAGATATCAATGATCAACACATCTAAGAAAATATGGAGAATGTGTGGATGATCTTGAGGATCTCAAATTTTGTTCCTTTAAGCTGTGATCACAAACAACGAGTTGAATACACTCGTGTCACCGATTCTAGAAAGGCATTTGTTAAATTTTTACTTTATTCTATATTCATTCCACATGAGATACTCGGGTTATAACTGAGCATTATACATCACCATATATACTATCATGACTTTGATTCAATGACAAAATTTTAAAATTATTTTTTTTCACACTTCCATAGCATGTCTGATACAAACAATAAGGCCATATTATGAATCTTCATAAATATATTAGAAATTTTAACCATATATGCTCATACTAGTTACACTTAACTATATATTTTGTAGGAAATGATTATCTATCTAAGGATTTATACCTAAATTTATCTCAATTTTAATTCCCAAAATTAACCAAACTGCACAGTGACAAAAAATATAATTTCCTATACAGACACTTATAGATTTAGTGTAATGAATACATTATTTTCTTACATAACATGAATTATAATCAACTCCCATAATCAAAATTTTAGAGTTTTTAGTAACTAGGTACACAATAAATCATTAACCAATAATTATACCATATAATTTAATCAAATCCTTTATCAAATATAACTTATAAACTGATTAAAATATCTAACACTTATGATCAATTAGGGAAATGAGAAATAAAATGAAATAAGCGATCTCAAATTATTAGTAAGGGTAATTTTGTTAATAATGTATAAATAATTTATTGATAGGTTATAAACAAGTGAGAGACATGATCATGAGATAAATAGAAAGATTAATGGAATAAGATCATAAAATCATAAGAAGTGATCACAAGGCATGAAAAAATAATCCGATATCATGTAATAAAGTTCATAAAATGATTATCATAAATCATAACATATAGCGTGACATAAGGATGTGAAATCATAATATAATAAACATGAATCACAGTAACATAAAATAGAAATTTGACACACACAAGATCACATAAAATCCTAATATATGTCAAGAATAAATCACTAAGACCACTATAAGATAATTAAATGTGCTCCCCAATCCCATAAACATATTTAATTGGGTTCACTCCCTAGTCTCATAAACATAGGGAATTGGGTTCACTCCTTAGTCCTATAAACATAATGATCTTATGAGATGTAAATATTTACCCAATACATTGAGGGGTTATATAATTTCATTCCCACCCATCATATAATGATATATATATATATATATATATGTGTGTGTGTGTGTGTGCATTCAACATGAGCATAAAAATAATCATAAATCCGTCAAAATTCATAATAATATTAACCCATGAAAATAATATGATATAGATAAAAAATTAAAAATATATAATCATCCAATGAAAGAAAGTGTATATATAGTTACAAACCCTTATATAATAATTATGAAATATAGTGTATTTATTCTTTATAGAATAAAGGGATATACAATCATGTCAATATATTTTCCCAGTTAATCAAATTGTATTATTATCTAAGTGAATGTCTATTAATTAGATGAAATAAATACAGGGTATTCACAATGGAAGGTTATTTATAAAAATGTTATCTTCTTTCATATTTAATGATAATTCATTATAAGTAAGTTATCGATAAATCCTCTCATAGGTATTTCATTTCAAAATCACCAAAAATATATTGGAGTTTTGATAATGAACCAAAGTATTTTTTTAGAATAGTAACCTCATTTGAAAAATATATAATTATAGGAAATATAAGAAAAGGAAAATTTAAAGGATGTAATTTAAAAGGTTCTTGGCATAGATGAAAAATACTCCAGAGAAAGAAAATAAATTATATAGGATTTTAAAAAACAATCCCTTGGTTTTATTCAACGATGAGGTAACCACAAATAAGAAAAAGAATAAATTACACATCATTTTTAGAAAATTATTTAAATAAAATAATATTTCCCAAAAAATATATTTTAAATATTCTTTGAACATATAATAATTTCATTGAAAATAAAACTTGGTAAGAAAGAGGGGAAAATAAAATAAAATTCATGAAAATAATTTTCTTAACATTTTAGTAATATTTTTGAAAAAACAATGATATAATTAATTTTTAGAATAATTTATAAAAAAAGTAAATACTTTTGAATTATTATTTTAATAAGAAGGCATTTCAATATTAAAATTTTAAAAATAAATAAAACTAAAGTTGTAGAAACATATAGGGAAAGATAATAAATGATGTGAAAACTGTAAGAATTTTTTTAAGGAATCTTTTAAATGAATTTATGTAACCCACATCGATGATAGCGATATAAAATTTTCTATTAAATAGAAATATGATAATTAAAAATTAAAACGTACATATAACTTTTAAAACATGCGAAATGCTGATTTTTTTATAATAACTCTCATTCCAATAAACTAGAGTTGGTATCTAGTTTATTACATTGGTATAAGATACAAGAGATCACATCACCAAGGAATGATCATTTTAGTAGTTTTGAAGAACCAGATAGAAACATTATTCCCATTTTACATTGGAAATAAAATATAAAACATAACAAAAAAAATACTCTACATCCTTGAAACTCATTCCATGGTTCCTTCTTCATTGTAACACCTCGACTCCATTATCCCAGAGTCAATGGTTATTTTACTACATTGGCACAATAATAAGGGATCATATCTCAAAGGACCAGATTACTTAATAATCATGGGAGACTAGACACATAAATTATTCTCATATTATATAAGAAAACATGAAATATAATATAAAAATTATTATAAGAAAATTATTATTTATTCTAGTAAATATCTAATTTCATTCATAGATCCCTTCTTCATATCACAGGGAAAGGAAAATATAATAATTGGTTAAATAAGATTATTAATAATATATATCATAAAACAAAATATATCCACAAGTAAATAAAACATGAAAAATATGGCCTACATAAGAAATAATAAAATACTCTATATAACTAATACCATAAAAGGGGACTAAATCCAAATATAAAATAATAATATAAATAATCACATGGATAATAATTTATAGTTTCATAATGATTGAATTATAATACCGGACATCATAATATTACTATTAGGGAAATGTGAAAAGATAACATATATAAATTGGTAAGGTGTACACCAAAAACCCAAACTAGTTTGTAACATGAGGTCTACTGATGCATCTAGGGGCTCTAGAGGGCCCCACTCATCACTGATGAGATCAATCAGCAGCTTACCAAAGATGTGACAGATGAAGAGATACGACTGGATCTGAAACATATTCACCCCACTAAGGCCTCGAGACCAGATGGGTTCCACACCCTATTTTTTAAGCAATACTGGCACATAATTGGTCCCGACATATGCAAAATGATAAAGAATATATGGACCGGGAGAACAAGAATTTCCACCATCAATGAAACTGTCCTCGTCCTCATTCCCAAAATCAAGTAACCCATAGCAGTACCTGACTTCAGGCCTATCAGCCTCTGTAATGTCTCTTACAAGATATTCTCAAAGATCCTTGTTAATCGGCTGCGACCGTGGTTATCTGATATCATCACGAAAAACCAGAGAGCCTTCGTGTCCAAGAGGCTAAGCACTGATAACACAATTGTGGCCCATGAAGTGTTTCACTCTATGAAAACACGCTCCACCGTGAAAAGATGAACCATGGACGGGAAACTGGATATGTCCAAGGCCTACGATAATGTGGAATGGCACTTCATCAATGTTGTGATCCTAAATATGGGTTTCTGCACTAAGTGGATAGATATGGTCATAAAATGCATCTCAACTGTCTCCTTTAGAATCCGGGTCAATGGGGAGATCACTCGAGGATTCGTTCCATCCCGAGGCCTACACCAGGGAAATCCCCTCTCCCCTTTTCTTTTTCATATTGGTGGTTGATGTTTTTTCTAACCTTATTTTCAGGGCTGAATCCGCTAAATCTATTCATGGGGAAAAGGTATGACGTGTAATTCCACCAGTGTCACATCTCCTTTTCGCCGACGACTACCTTTTGTTCTCTAGAGCAACTATTAATGAATGCTGGGTGATCAGCCAAGCGATCCACCTGTACGAGAGGGCGTCTGTCCAGTCAATCAAACACAGAAAATCAGAAATCTCCTTCAGTACAGGGGTACCTCGTTCCAAGAGAGATGAAATTTGCGCAGCAGTAGGAATTCATATGGTTGAAAAACACCAAAAGTATCTTGGGCAACCCATGGAGATTGGCCGGTCCAAAAAAGGAATTTTTGTATCTATGGTGGAAACGATTGAGAAAAAAATTCAAGGCTGGACCCCAAAAATAATTTCAAAATTAGGCAAAGAGACCCTCATTAAAGATGTCATCCAGTCTATCCCCAGCTATTTTATGTCCCTGTTTAAGCTCCTGGCGGCCATCGTCAACCAGATCCACACCCGTACTGCCAACTTCTGGTGGGGGAAAATTATGGAAGGAATATACCCCACTAGATGTCCTGGGAGAAACTTTTCATACCCAATTCGGAGGTAGGGATGGGATTATGGAATCTCCTTCTCTTCAATGATGCACTATTGGCCAAGCACGGATGGTGCCTTATTAACCGTCCATAATCTCTTTGTGCACGAGTACAATGAGCTAAGTACTTTCCCCACACAGACTTCCATGTTTCCTCTGTTGGCCCTCATCCTAGCTTCCTTTGGAGAAGAATTTGGGGGGCCCAAAAGCTCCTAGAAAAAGGAATGGGCTGGAGGATTGGGGATGTATCATCTGCCAACATCTAGACCAATATCTGGCTGATCGATACAGAAGGTATGCGGGCTACTTCCCATGTCCAAGCAGGCTTTGAAAATGCCACTGTTAGATGCCTCCATTCCGATCAAGGGACGGGGTGGTGTTTGGATAAGATTCATGAATGGTTTAACAAAAGAGACCAGAGAATTATCCTAAGCATCCCCTGGGTCCCTGACACAGGCCCCAAACACCTCTTCTGGAGCAATGAAATTTCAGGTGAATACTCGGTGAGGTCCGGATACATACTTGCTCTTGGAAACCACCCAGTAAACCGGAATGAGGGACCTTGGAAATCGCTTTGGAAGCTTAACGTCCCCCAAAAAATTCACCACTTTTGGTGGAAGGTGTGCATGGGCACCCTCCCTACCATAACCCTTCTCGTTTACCGACATATGTTCAGTGCCGTTTTCTTCCCTTTCTGCCCAAATATCCCAGAGACCCCTTTGCACGCCATCATTCAATGCCCTGGAGCTAAGGAAATTTGGAATAAATGGGGCCTGACTCTAGATGCATCTCTGGCCATGGCTTCTAACCTCCTTGATCTCCTGATGCGTTGGTGCTCCTCTCTCTCATCAGCTAATGTAGGTTCACTATGCACCCTAGCCTAGATCATTTGGGTCCGGCGTAACCATACTATTTTCCATCACGTGCATAAACCTCCTGAATTCTGGATTGAACGGGCCACTTCATAGATTGAGGGCCGGAAACACCATAATGGACATCAAAAGATAGATGTTCCCCCCTCCTTTCCAAATCATTGGAACCCCCAACAACAGGAACTCTTAAGATCAATGTGGACGCATCTCTCCCAAAGGATGGACTTGTCTCCCTCGGTCTCCTGGACCGAAATCATCTGGGGAAAATCATTGCTGCAAAATTTGAATCACATCAAGCCTTTTGGGAACCTTCTGTAGCTGAGGCTAATGCTATCCTGGCAGGTATGATGCTGGATATGGAATGTGGATGGACTAATATCAACATTGAGTCTGACTGCCTCACCGTGATCGATGCCATTAACCACAACGATAGTGGACTCCAGTCATTTGGTCTCATCATCAGGAGAATTCTCTCGCTCTGCCAATGATTTTCCTTATGCACCTTCTCCTTTACCAAAAGGGAAGGAAATAATGTGGCCCATCAGATGGCGGCATCAGGCCCCTATGATGCCAACCAGCTATACATCGACAATTTCCCTTCATGGCTTTTCATATGTACATATGCTGATCTTCATCATTAATGATATTTGTCTTTTCTAAAAAAAACTTATTCAAAACCTAAAAATTTCCAAAATATTAAAGAATTTTTTTATTTAAAATAAATATTGTAAAATTTTAAAGGAAACTTCAAAGAAATTAGTGGTCACAATGGATATAATTTTCATTCATTTTATATAAGTTAAAAAACATTCCTTTCATACTTCTATAAAAAGTTCAAAATTTCCTCATTTTGAAAATGAAAAGAAGATTAATTTTAAACAATTTTATAAAAATTATACCATTGGTTTTAATGTTTTTAATAAATCACTATAGAATACCAAAAATATTCTTTTATAGATTTTAATGGTAATATATACATGGAAGATAAAGATTCTCAACCGAATTGAAAAACAAGGCCGATATTCCTTAAAAACATTATTTCAGTATCTTGAGTACTTAAAGAGAGGAAAATGAAAGAAAAAAAATTTAATTTATAGAAATAAAACGATAATAATAAAATAAATTAGGTTTAATATGGAAAGGTCAAATAATTCCCCGAGTAGAGACTTAAACATAAACAATCCTGAATAATGATGAGATTGTGAAATAAACCCTTACCTCAGGTCCAAAATTCATTATAAGTTATTTTAAACTCGATTATAATAATTTAAATTTACTATAATTATTTAAAAGAACCATATAAAAACTTATAATGTCATATATGATACAATTATAACATTTTAATACCCATTTATTATAAATTATTTATTAAATTATCTATTTTCAAGTGTTAATAGTTTCATTTATCATGTATGTTTTGATTTGATGGTTTCATTAATTGTACTTTGATCAGGGTTACGTATTATATATAATGTTAAAAATTATATAAATATCATATATATTCATTATATATATATATATATATAAGTATCTATAAAAGGTAGAGGTATAAAAATGAATTACACCATTCAAGGAGATGGTATGTCGTACGTATGTATGACCGATGTTTTAACATTTAGAATGATGGAATTAAAGAAATTAAAATAGTAATCCAACTTCCCAAAATCATTATTATATGATATATATGATATATATTAATTAAATAACTCCTCATTACCATACATTTCAATATAAAATGAAAAACAAATCACATCGCTTCGTGGAGGTGGTAGTCCACATGTACGCATGAGTGATGTTATTGTTTTCCAAAAAATTGGAATGTAAGAAGTTATATGTTATATTTTAATCCCAAAAGTATATTTTCTTCATAAATATCATATTTATAAATTAAATCGATCATTATATCCAGCAATGATAGGTGATGGTGGAAAAATAATTTCAATTGTTCGTGAGGCGGTAGTCCATCATACACACGATCGAAGGTTTTGTTTCCCATTTGATAGAAGAAGATATGGATAAATATTATGAAATAAAAATAATAAAATATTAGTATATGTTATATAATGGTTTTATTATATCATAATTATTAGGAAATAATTAAATGTGGTAAAAGAAGAAGTAAAAAACAAAGAGCTTGGTGAAGACGATTATCTTCGCTTAGAGTACCTCCATTGGATATCTTATTATGGACCCTAGGGTTAGTCTTTTGGGAATACCTGAAGCTCTAGAATTTGGATAAAAATGTTGGAAGATAGTTTGGTATGATTTAGTTGAGCTAAATGGCACCATATGTGTGAAAGAGTGAGGGGAGGAGGTGACCTTTTACAATTGAGTTGAGTGGCACACATGTAATTTTTCAAAGTTTTAAAATAATTTCAAGTCAATTTCTTGAAAAAATGGCTCCAAAATGGATAATTTTATAATGTGAAATTATAGAGTATAAATTAAACCAACTAATGGGGTTTTATAATGCTCTTATTTCATTTTAACTCTTATCTTTTTAGGTCAACCCCTTGGTAAACCCGTTTTAACCTTAATAACAATTATTATTATTTTTTATTGTTTTTACTATTCATTTTGAAAAAAAAATTAGTTGAATTTATTACATAATATTAATTATTATGATCAGAATTATGGAATCTAATTTTTCTAATTAAATTCATAGAAGTGGAATAATTTAATTTAAAAATAAACCCACAAATTGTGTCTAAAAACGGGTTTTCCAAAAAATTAATTTTTCAAGAATAAGATTATATTACATTAAATATATGACTAGTAATGATAATTATTTGTTTTTAAATTCATATTGTTAGATATATAATCCTTAATCATTAAATATTATTTAAATTTATTAAAAAGGTATGACATTATTCATTAAAAAATAGTTTTTTGAAAAATATTCATTTCTACCTCCAAATGATCTAATATTTATTTATATCAAATTGATAGTCAATAAATTGTTAATTATACATATTACAAAAAATATTATAAGTAAATGGAGTAATAGTTAAATACTAAATTTTCAATTATTCATTGAAGATTATATCTAAGGGAAAATTTCAAAAATTCATTCTAAGCATATTTTGATCTGTTAAGTTCAAAATCAATATTCATCCTATCAAATTTGATATTTTGTGCCATGAAATATTAATATGTTCATTTTATTATAGTTTAATTAAAATATATTATTCACTTACTATAATTTAAGCTCAATTATTACATTCTGGCCTCCTATAAAAATTTCTTCCTCAAAATGTTCATGGATATTACTTTTTAAACAAATAAGGGAAGTTATTCGTTATAAAATCCTTTGGTTTCCACATTACTTCCTCCATTTTATGATTTTTCCAAATTTATTTTACCAATAGAGTTTTCTGATTTCTCAATAACTTCTCCCTTATTTCAAGAATTTGGACAGGCTCTTCATATTAAGATAGACCAGGTTCCAATTCTATTTCTACAGAGGTGAGCACATGCATTGGGTCTAGCATATAATTAAAATTGATAATTGCAACACATCATATACTTTATATATACTTGGTGGAATTTTCAATTGGTAAGAAATAACTCCAATTATTTCCAAAATTTCAAAAAGTTCTATGTACATGGCTCTCAGTTTTCGTTTCTTACCAAACCTTGTAACACCCATCCATGAAGACACTTTCAATAAAACATGATGCCCTACTTGACATTACAAATCTTTCCTTTGGTAGTTGGAATAACTCTTTTTTTATTCTTTGAGCTACTTTATTATCAGTCTGAATATTATTTACCTTTTTCATTATCTCCTTAACATTTTTTTGTCCTACAAGCTTACTTTCATCAAATTTATCCCAACAAGTTGAAGTATGACATCTCAATCCATATAATGCTTCATATAACACCATTTAAATAGTTTAATGAAAGCTATTATTATAGGAAAACTCTACCAAAGTTAAATACTGATCCCACATTCCTTGAAAGTCAAGTAATCCCAACAAAAACATGTATTTTAATGTTTGAATAGTCCTTTTGGGTTGTACATTAGTTTGAGGGTGATAAGAGGTGCTCAAATGAAGCTCAGTATTCAGAAACTTATGAAGGATTTTCTAGAATTTTGATGTAAATCATGGATAATAATCATACAAAATTGAAAGAGAATCACCATAAAGTCTTAAAACCACATTAATGCAGAGTCGTGAAAGGTTCTCAAGAGTTAAATATTCTATTATATAAAGGAAATGTTCAGATTTGGTAAGGGGATAAAAAATAACCCATAGTGCGTCATTATTTCTAGGAGTCTTTATTATTATAGTGAAAAGTCCATATTAATATCATTCCATTCCACATAGGAATAAGTAAGGATTTTATGACTCCTCTAAGATGTTATATCCATTATTATCATCATCATATAGGATTCATTGGTTATTACCTTGGATCCTCTATTATTATTATCACTATAGGATGCCTTAGTCATACCTTGGATCCTCTTACATCACTTATTATGAACTAGAAAATAATTAATGAAATGATTACATGTTTAGACACTAGTTGAGGCTAAAGTATCAAGGTATTTATATTAATTTAATTCTTATATTTATATATACCTACACAATGTCAGTTTATATTTCTCAAATTGGATGGTATAGATTCCATTGGTGGTGGCCTACTTAGAATTGTCTCACACCCTATCTGGGCCACTGATGGTACCTGAGAAAATTATATATATGCAGGTGTTGACATAGGTAATATTCCCACTTTATACACCCAATCTTGATTTCTTACATAGGATGAATCTTGGTAGTAGATGACCGGGACAATGCTTGAGATGCTAGATATTGTTTGGTTTCTTTTTACTTCATTTTTATAACATGTTTTTCCTATTTCAATGTACATTTTTTTCCTGATTTCTAGAGACATGAAATATATGATCATCATTTTTTATATGACTCAATTTCTAGTTTCTAACTACTATTTTGTGCTTGGATGTATATCCTTATCTTCCTCTACCAGCTTTTTATTCATTATAATGATTTTATTGTTTATCTGTTGTTATATATCAATCACAATACACTTTTGTTATGAGGGAATAATGTCCCCATGGACACACCCTATGCCCTTACTACTATTCGGTAGCCTCTGGCATATGGGGAGGTGTGTTTGAGTCCATGTAGCCAACCGGTTTTTTTGAATCTTTGAGTGGAACCTGGGCCAGGACGTCACAAAGTGGTATCAAAGAGACTTCCTTTTATTACTTTACTATTTTGAGACAATATATATGAGATTAGAAATGCTTTGTAACATGGTTATAAGCCATTCTTGGGAGTAGTTAACCCATGTTTGGGGTAAATACCGAGTTTCCAAAAATGAGGAATGTTGTTATGTACATTGCTTATTATAGTTGATATTCTTTCACCATGGGGTGATGAAAATGAATTATGGTATTTGGTATGATTTATTGGTATTTACCTTGTCCCTATCATATGAGTTAAAGGATCATTATCACATGCATCATTTTAGGCACCTATAATTCACATTCCATGCATATTCCATGCCATATTAGGGTATTTCACTACATTCATTACTTTAGTTTCCTTTTATTATTGAGTGAGCTATGGTTTTTATATATTTATATTCTGATAATTTTTTCTACAGGGTTGTTAGTTGGTTATTTAATGTGTTATAATTAACCTATATAGTGTTTTTCTATATAAGTTTATGGTGTAATCTTAAATAGCTAGTTTCGACCCATGTCATCTATGTACCTCTAGTTGCATGACCTGTTTTTATGATATGATGAAGTGGTTTCAAATTTCAATTCATGAGGTGTATTGGAATTCATGGATTGGGATGAGTAATTTATCGATTCAAGCCATCACATTTTACCCAATACACTATGAGACCAAATGTAGATGGGGTTGAATGAAATTGAATGGGTGTCAATTTTAGTGATATGGTGGGTGATTCCTTATTCACTAGTAATGGAGATCCATTTAATCAAAACTTAAAATATGTATATTAGAGAATGAAAACATAAAATTTAAATCTTAACTTGTAAAATGAAATTATTTCGAATAAATTAAGAGGAAAAACGTGATTGAACATTCACCTAATGGAACCCCTGTAAATAAAACTTGTACACTGAACAATACCCTATCCTTTTAAGTGGGTATTTGGGGTATTACCTTGGGTAGTGAGACATATTCTTGTAACAAAATTTCACTAGTGATTATATCATCTCATAATATTGTTATGAGAAATGTTCTTGGAATTTTTAGATATATTCCACCGTAATATCCTTGTGCCATGCACAAAGAAGGTGGCGATGACCACACTCCAAAGATGGTGGGCACTGAGCCACCAATTTAATCGAAAGGAGTTACACTTGAGGCACCACATACTATACCCAAAATGGAAACTGACACTTAGCTTTGAGAGGGTTTTATATGTCTGATGTAGTCCATGCATGGTGCTTTATGACCTACACTTACTATGGATGATCTGACATGTGAGTTACATCAGCATCATCCTCCAATCTTTTTGGGGGATGGCTCTCCCCAGGCTGTTGTGTCTTAACTGGAGGCCACTCTCTCTATCTTCGAGCATCCAGAGATGCCTCTAGAGATGAGGTTCCAGCTTTCCACCTATATAATACATTATTTATCCAACCACTAGTAGTATGTGATTACCCATGTTGGTCATCATTAGGGCATGGTCTAGCATGACTTTCAAAATACCTTCTATGATCACTTCTTTCCTTAGACACTGAGATATAATTGATCTAGAGTGTTCATGAATTTAGAGAAGTTTAATATGTAAGTTATGGATTATTTATCATGTTTCACTAAGTTACAATGTTTTTCACTGCTTCTAGCCAATGATGATCTATCAGGTGCTAGATGTTTTGAGGATGGGATCTAGTATGCCATCCACAGTCAGGCGATTGTCTTTTTCTACATAAGTTCTTTGGGATAGTCTATCCAGATCTTATCACTGAGCACAACCAAAGGTAAGGATATAGTATCAGGCATATAGAATCATTACCAAGGCTATCCGACAGTTCCTCTAATATTAGGAAATATTTTTATATAGTTATCTAGTCAGAGAAGTAGCTTCTAGAGTATCCACATTGGAATCTCCTCTATATTCCATTATTGTGGATGATAGAGGCATATGAAGCCTCAGTGTGATAGTGAACCTATGGAGTACCAGACTTTCAGTCATATAGAGCATCCTCATAGATTATTTCATAACTTTACATCTTCTCCCAGTATAAGAGGACCCACACCCTCTCCACCTTAAGGGGTAGGATCTTTTATGCTAAATGAAATGGGGAGTTGGAGTAGCACCGACCAGAATGGATGAGGAGGTTTTCATGGCCATGGTATCTAGACTTATGATGATCAGTGCCAACAGAGTGGTCATGTCAGGGTAGTCTAGCTATGAAATAGGTTCATGGATCATGTCATTTGTAGGAATTACAACTGATACCTAAGGATCAGAGTGTGGGGCCATATATAGTACGAGGTATTATTCTAGTAGCCTCCACTATTATATCTTCCTTATTTGATACAGATGCTTCACATTCCTTTATCTCCTTATCAATCACGGAAATTATTATCCTTGAGATTTATTATTACTCTGGTGTGATTACCCTAGACAAACCATTAGGAGCGAACTCTAAGGGTATACGTGAGTGTAGGGACTGCTCCCTTGAGGCAGGCAGTTATCCCTTCTTATGGGGCCTCTTTGTTCTCTAGATGATGATATTCATTTTCATTCTTGGAATGGATTGGTTTGTTATGTATCACACCTATATGGACTTCTATCACCATAGAGTGTCACTTACATCACCACAGGGTTGTAGTTATCTCCACAGGGGTGAGTGGGATGTCTAGGCCAATAGATATGGACTTGAGCATCATGTGCTAGGTGGAGTGACCACTTGGATTACTAGTCTCTTCATAGAGGATTAGGGTTTAAATCAGGATGATTGTACTCTCATAGTATATTGCTTCAAGTATGTCCTTCCTAATTATTTTTCCTACTTACATCTTGAGAGAGAGGTAGAGTTTATGATTGATATTTTTCGAGGAGCATCTCCGGTGTCCATTCCTCTGTACATAATGAAACATAATGATCTACATGAGCTCAAGAGATTTTTGGAGGACTTAAAGTTTTTATATGTCCCAACACTTCCTCCTGGGGTTCGACCATGATTTTATCTAAGAAGGCATATGGGACCTTTAGGTTATGTGTGGATTACTGACAATTGAACCAGATTGCAGTTAAGAACCAGTATCAACTACCTTGTATAGATGATCTCTTTGACCTGATTAGAGGAGGTAGAGTATCTTCTAAGATCGAAATGAGATTGGGCTATCATCAGGTGTTGTTAATACCTTCATATATACCTTGTACAAATTTTCGTAGTAGGTATGGTCTGTATGTGTATCTTGTTATTCCATTTGGTCTTACAAACACGCCCACTGTTTTCATGGAATTGATGAATATAGTTTTCCACCCCTATCTATACACCTTCTTCATGGTCTTTGTGGAAGACATCTTGGTTCATTATCACACTAGTAGATACCATGCTAAACATATTTAGATTATTATGAATACACTGAGAGAGAATCAGATATATGAAAATACTACTATGTGTCACTTATGGATCAACAAAGTTCACTTATTGGGTTTTATTATCTTGCAATTAGGAGTATCCATTAACCCAAATAAGGTGAGTTATGTAGTTTCCTAGAAGTATACCAATAGAATTTTTAATATATAGAGTTTCTTGGGGTTGGATGGATACTACATGTGTTTCATATAGTAATTATCATGCCTTGGTTCATCACTTAATGGTATTACAAAGAAGGGTGTTAAGTTCTTGTGGTTAGAAGTTTGTGAATAGGACTTTTAGGAGCTTAAAGGAAGGATTGTTTTAGAACCTATTATGATTCTTATAAAGCTAGGAAGAGGCTATATAGTGTTCTATGATGCATCAGATATTATTTTTGGAGTAGTGATGATGTTAGAGGATAGATTTGTTACATTCTAATCTCAATAGTTGAGGCATAATGAGAGAAATTACCGGACACACTACCTTGAGCTAGCAGTAACTGCAAATGCCTTAAGTTGATGGAGACACTATCTGATGGGTGAGAACTTTTTGGCGTATACAGACTACAAGATCCTAAAATATATTTTTACACAACATGAGTTGAATCTAATATAGTGAACATGGGTTGAATATCTTCATTCCTTCTATTTTGAACTTACCTATACTCCTAGAGAAGGAAATGTGGTAGTGGATGTGATGAGTCAGAAAACTAAGACACAAGGCATACATGAAGTTGGTGATGAATCGAAATTGATGACCCTATTTTTTAAGCTATATCTAGAGTTTCACAAGATTCAAAACCTTTATTATCTCTCAACATTGACAGTTACATATTCACCCCTTGAGAGGATAAAGAGAAGACAGTTCTGAGATCCCAAGGGGTTGGTTCTCTAGGATAGTTTTTCTGGTGAGGAATCACATCCGGATTGGTCTATGGATGAAGAATATATATTATGTATACATAGACATGTCTGGGTTTCTATAGATATGAGAGAGGAACTGATGTGATATTCTCATGCTTCTTAGTGGATAGTTCATCCAAGCATCTCCAAGATTTATCAAGATATTCAACGCAAATATTGGTGGCTTGGGATGAAATGTTATATAGTAGGTCTTACCACTAGGTGTTCCACTTATCAGCAGGTGAATGTGGAGTACCAGTAACCTGTATGCTTGTTACAACCACTTCTAGTCCCGTAATGGAAATGGGAAGATGTTTCCCTAGAATTTGTAGTGGGATTACAGAGGTCACCTCGATGTAGTGAAACAGTTTAGGTAGTCATGGATCGAATAAATAAAGTATCTCACTTCCTTCCTATCTAGGAGACATTATCAGTTGATGTGCTAGAAAGATTGTATGTTTGTGAGATCATACCAAAACATAGGGTACCATGTACTATCATTTCATATAGGTAATATCTTTTCATGTCACATTTATATAAGGTGTTTCAAATAAATATGGGTACATATGTGCTTCTAATCATAATTATTCACCCTCATACCAATGGACAGTCAGAATGAATGATACTTGTTTTAGAGTAAATTATCCTCGCATACATCCTTGATTTTATCAGTTCTTGGGAGGAGTATATTCCTGTCATGGAGTTTTATTTTAATAATAGATGTTAGGAGATTATTAAAATGGATTATTTCAAGGCCGTATACGGTAGGATGTTCTATTCACCCATATGCTAGTTAGTGGTGGGTGAGGCAGTGCTACTAAGTCCTCATATTATTCAGGAGACTTCAGAGTAGGTTTAGCTGATCAGGAGTGTATTTCTGCTACTTTGTCTAGATATAAATCTTAGGCCGATATACATTGAAAAACTCTGGAGTTCAAGGTTTGGGATCATGTTTTCCTATGGGTATCACCCAGACATGGGAATGGAAAAATATAAAGGCAAGGGAAGCTATCTTTTCACTTTTCCAGGCTACTTGAGATCTTAGAGAGATTCATTCCAATAGCCTATCCAAATATATTACCTAAAAGTTACCATGAATTTCATAAAGTCTTCCACATTTAATAGCTTCACTATTATCATTTCTACCCATCTCACAATTTTGATCCCGATAAGGTTAATTTAGATGCTAATGCTACTTTTGAGAAGCATCCTATAAACATTATTGACCAGAGTATAAAGGCTCTTTGAGGTGGGTCTTTCCCTTTTCTATAGGTACTATGGAAGCATTAACATGTATAGGATGAGACCTGGATGTGAGAGGCTGATGTACATGACCAGTGGCCAATGTTATTCTCAGATAGTATTTCGCCTCCCTTGAAAGGTGAATTTGGGGATGAGTTCCTTTAAGGGGGAAGGCTATGAAAACCCATTTTATATCTCAAGTATAGATCCTTTAGGTCTAATTATTTATTATAGACCTAATATGTATGCCTAATGAGGTCACATGTGTTTTTGGGGGGTGTTGAGGGATTTATTCAGAGCCCAAATCCCAACTTTTTGGAAAAAACAAGAAGGCTACATGGTTAGGAGAAACCATGTGGGGAAATCCACATAGTTACCCCTAACTGTGAGGGGGGTTTTTTAGTGGAGAAAATAGGGTGAATGGATTTCCCTATCCATGTGATTGGGGACAAATTCCCATGATGGTTTCTCATCAAAATATAGTAGAGAATATTTCATGGTTTGTATACAGTTTCTCAAATTGTGCGGGCCAAATTGTGTGGGGTCCTTCCTTATGTAGTGGGAGGTGAACAGTTCATGAAATGTTTGACCAACAGTGTATAAAAACCATGCAAGACAAATATTTTTGGTAAATTTACTATTTTACCTTTATTGATTATATGTTTAACCTTTATTATCCTTTTCCCACTCCCATATAAAACCACCCATTTCTTCAAGTTAGAACTTGAAAAATCACATCTTCTTAGTTTTGAACCCATTTCTTCATCCAATGTTTGATCGAAGCTCCGTTGGTCTCATTGGATTCCAATCGGTAAGTACATGATTCATCTTGAGTTGTTCATCCTTTGTATTTCCCCCAATAATTCTATTTTAATGTAGTCTCATATGACCTATTTTCATGGCATTCATATATTCTTAAAATTTCTTCCAATCTAGGACAAACTAAATGCTTATACCATATGAGGAGAGTTATATGAGATTAAGGTAGGTGCTCTATGACTTGTCCCTCAAGTCTATCTATTTTATAAATTTTCAGCATTGTGTGTAATCCGATTTCATCAGGTGTTGCCTATTTAATTCATACGTCACGTCTAAAATCATCATTCTCATTTTATAGACCCTGTTCTATATGTGTCCTTCATCATTTGAGGTTATGAACTCAATGAAGACCACCCTAAGTAGGGTGTTTTCCTTAGTTATGCTTATAGTGTAATTTTATGAGTATCCATGCCACTGGTTGGGTGTGCTTTGACTTGGCCTTCAAAAAGGTAAGTTCTATAATTAAATTAATAAGTTGTTAATAGATATTAAATTAAAGCATCAACTGAACCTTCTACGGTATGTTCCTAAATTAATTAAAAGAGTCATTAAATGGTAAATGGAAAGTATAATTTATGTATCACTTGGAATAATTAAATGAATTAGTTTCATGTCCATGGAACTACTTTCCATACTTAATGGAATATAGTGGAGTGATTCTAAATAATTTATTAAGTGATTAAAGTATTAAATGGATGCTTGTCCTTGTTAGCCTTGCTACTTAGTATGGAAGGTAATGGAATGAACAAATTGACTTATTAAATGGAATTATTATTACATGCCCTAATTTAAATAATGAATCAAGTATAAGGTTCCTATTGAATTTGTATTTATTCACCATTATAGGAGTGGTTATACTCAATCCAGACTTGGATTCTTGAGGGAATTCCTTGAGCACTCAGTGGATGACATTCCTATTCAAGGATGCTCGTTTCCAAGGGAGATATCCACTTTGGAACCTAGTCCTTTTCTATCAGTGGATTCCTAACATGATGTTGTAGGATCCCTCCATTATCATTCCGGTATTAGGATTCCTCAGATACTCTCCTTGGATCCATCTTGATATATTCGAACAGATGGTGCCATGGATACACCCATTGGGACCAATCATTTCTTATCCAGTTTTACCTTGGACAAGATCCATGTATTCAGTTAAAATCATATTAAAGTGGAATACCTTGGGCTATTCCCATTGTATTACACTCAGTCCCCTTATAGAAAGGCTAAAAGTTTTTATTGAGTTGGCTCGACCCCTAAAGTCAATGATACCTTGGTTATTACCTTGGATCCTCTTCATTATTATCATCATCCAAGATACCTTGGTTATTAACTTGATCCTTTGTTATTATTATCACTATAGGAAGTCTTGTCCATAACTTGGATCCTCTTACATCACTTCTTATGAGCTTGAATATAATTAATTAAATGATTACATGTTTAGACACTAGTTTAGGCTAAAGAAGATATTGGGGTATTTGAATTATTATAATGCTTACATTTATATATACCTGCACATTATTAGTTTATATTTATCATAATGGATAGCATAGATTCCATTGGTGGTGGTATACTGAGATTTATCTCACACCCTATTCAGGCCTCTAATGGTACCTGAGAAGATTATATGTATGTAGAAGTTTACAAGGGGAAGTATCCCACTTTGGAAACCTAATATTGATTACTTCCATAGAATGAATCTTGGTAGAAAATGATCAGGCTGATTCTTGGGATGATGAATAGTTTTTGGTTTATTTTTTATTCTTTTGTATAACATATATTTCCTACTACCATATACACTTGTCTTCAAGTTTTCTAGAGACATGACATGTATCATCATAATTTGGTATATGAATCAGTTTTGAATTTTGATTATTATTTTCTGCTTAGATGTTTATCCTTATCTTCTACTTCCCATTATTTATTCACTATACTACTTCCTCTATTTATCAATTTCTATATATCTACCATTCTAAATTTTTTTAATGAAGGAATAGTTTTCATATGGACACACACTAGACCCTTGATTCTAGTCAGCAACCTCTAGAATATGGGGAGATGTGATTGAGGTCATGTGGTCAATCATTTTTGGGGAACCTTTGAGTGGAACCCCGGTTAGGAAATCAAAAAATAAATATACATATTTCTACTACCAGGGTGTATAGAGGAATTAAAGTTATTATTATCATCTAGTAATTCCATTTTTAGCTTAGGTATAGATGAAAGACAAAGTCTATTTCCAAATTTCTTAACACCATCTTCATATATGAAGTCTTCCAATTTACCATCATTAATGGATTTAATTTTCTTTTGAAAATTATCATCATCAGGATAATAACATTTTATATTTTCCAATAAATATATTTTGGAAATAATTTGAAAATGGAGTGATGTATCCCATTTCTTAATATTTCCCATATTCATCTTTACTAGATCCTTGAATATAGGATCTCTATAAATCATCATTTGGGTCCAGAATCCATGATCTTTCCTACTTAATGAAACCACTACGTTATTTTCCTTCCCTTGGTGATAGTTTATTGAGAAATCATAATACTTGAGTAGTTTGAGCCACAAAATTTTTCTTAAGTTGACCTCTTTATGTGAAAATATGTATTTCAGAATATTATGATCTGTGTATGTCTCATATATTTTTCTATAGAGGCAATATATCCATATCTTCAATGAAAATATTATGATTGATAACTCAATATCATGATTATCATTGTTTTTTTTCATGAGTCATTAAATTCATTGATGAATAGGAAATAACATTATCATTTTACATAAGGACACAACCAAGTCCCTTCATTAATGCAACACTATATATCACTAATACATCATTTCCTAAAGGTAGTATCAAAATTAGATCATTTTCCATTCTTCTATTAAGTTCTTTAAAAAATTCTTAATGTTTCTTTTTTTTCCATATCAACTTAACCACTTCACATGTAATCTTTCTTAATGGGTTATCTAATTGATCAAAATTTTGAATAAATAATCGATAATAACCTACCAAACCAATGAAACTATATAACCCGATTATGTTGTTAGTGTAAACCATTATTTGAATTACTTTTTTATCATAGTATCAACTAATATTTTATCCTTAGAGAAAATATATCCAAGAAAAAAATTACGGAATCCATAATTCACACATGATAAATTTCCCATATAACTCTTTTCTTCTCAGAGTCTCAAGAATGATCCACAATTGATTCTCGTGGTCCTCATAGAATTTAGAATAAATCAATATATCATCAACAAATACCATAAAAAATTCTCAATATACTCATTGAATACTCTATTTATTAGATTTATAAAAACATAGGGCAAATTAGTCATTCCAAATGGAATTACTATAAAATCATAATGTCCATACCACAAACAAGATGTTTTCTTTGAAATATATTAATTCTTTACTCACAATTAATGATTCCCAAAACAAAGGTAAATCTTTGAATAATATTGATCTCTATTAAGTTGATCAAATAAGTCATCAATGTGAGAAATATGATACTTATTTTTACTATAATATCATAGATTTCTCTATAATCAATGATTATCCTCATAGATCCATAATTATTCTTAGAAAATAGAATAGGGGATCACCATGGTAAAAAACTAGGGTTTATAAATACATTATCAAAAAACTCTTCTATTTGTTTCTTAAACTCCACTACTTCAATTGTATTCATTCTATAGAGATTATTTGACATAGGTTATGTATCGAGGATTAAATGAATGGAAAAATCAACTTCATGCTTTGGTGTATGCCTTGGTAATTCTTCAGGAAATATGTCAATGTATTCTTATATAATAGGCACATCCTCAATTTAAAGATTACATTTTCCTTCCATAGATTGTGTCTACTCTTCATCCCTAATAATCTCCTTTAGAAGGGCTACTGGGGGTGGAATAACCATGACTTAGATGATGAAGTCACCTCTCTAAAGATATTGAATTCCACATATTCATCACAAACAATAATTTACTTCTATTTACAATAAATAATTGAATAATATTTTGAAATATAGTCTATACCAATAATTATATCAAAATAAACCATAGTTATAATAATAAATTCAGAAAATAGGGTATGTTTATGTGCCATAATGGAAACTGACTGACACATCCTTTTTGTGGTCATACTTCCACCAGGATTATTGATTGATAAATCCCTTATTAAGTTGATAGAGAAATATATAATTTTATTGGAATACATAGAAGATATAAAAGAGTGATAAGTTTTGAAATTAAATAAATAAATGGTTAAATTTGAGGATATTATTAAAGCATCTACTAGCACATCTTTAGGAACTTAAACCTCAACTATTGTGATTACATAATCTTGGTCTTTCTCCCTTGGAATTTTATAACGAAAATTCACTATATTCCTTGGAAAATAATTTATATAGCTCCCTATATCTTTAATGTTAAAACATTGGGAATTGGTAGATATTTTATTACCGATACCATCACATGACTAATAGACTTTATCTCTATATTTGAATCATACTCCCATTCCCAGTAAGAATGTTCTATGGTGTTTCTTTCCACATTTATTACATGTTAGAAATTCCACCCTTCCATTCCTCCTATTTTCTATATTTTTTTAGAGTGGTCATTCTCCATATTCTTATCTTTCTATCATTCGAAGCTATAATGCTTGGGGAATTATTTATCTGTATTGATAGAACATATGGTATTCCATTTTAAGATAAGAATGTTTGAGAGAATAGTTCCATTAAAAATATTATCTTAAGACCAGAAAATAAATGATCAATATTTATCTTTGGATTACACCTGAATTCATCAACATGACTTGATAAACTTGTACAGTTAGCTTCATACTTTTCAACATTTTACTCTTCCTTTTATCTTAGACTCAAGAATTTTCTCTCTATATCCGCCTTTTGTTCATGAGGAAAATATTTTTTCAAGAAAATTTACTTAAAATACTTATATTCCATGATCAATATTTATTCCTCATCCTTATTATTTGGAATTAATAACCACTATTAATCTGTATCCCACATGAAAAGATAATATTCCATGACAACATTTTCTCTTTAATTACTTCACAAAGAAATAAATATCTTCTCTAAGGAACTTATCCATTGCTCAAACAAAAATGGATTGTTAATACCATT
The DNA here is from genome assembly GCA_963277665.1 of Viscum album. NCBI lineage: Eukaryota > Viridiplantae > Streptophyta > Magnoliopsida > Santalales > Viscaceae > Viscum > Viscum album. Next base: position 20,863,910 of record OY728142.1, read on the forward strand.
AAGTGACGGCGGTCTATGATGCATGAAACAATCCAACATTGTTTTACCATGTTTCAGATCAGCAGGCTATTCCAAATGGTCAAGGTTATTGGTCATAACCTCAATTAGCTGCCCCAATATAGTTATAATTTTTTTATCTTCATCTATCGCTATAGATCTACCTTATTTATCTTTACAAGGAGAGAAATACTTTCATGGATTATGTGCATTTATAGAGTTCCCATTTAATTCACTAGGAACCATTTTTAAATAATTGAATACACTAGATTATATCATAACACTATGAAACATAATGTATAATTTTAAAACTTATGAAAAAATTGACGTAACTAGTAAAATTTTTCATAGATAACCTTAGAATCATATCTTAGTTACATTAGGAATATTCTTAATATTTTCCAATCTTTCATAATGGTTTGTAAGGAAAATTTAAATTAACCAAAGAATATGCCCTAAGAGCGTTAAACCAACTAAGTAGTAAGGGCACACTCAATGTGTACGAAAATGATGGCTAATATATACTCAAACAACTCTTTTTTAGGGTTATTAACCATAAATTAATATATTCCAAAACAACATCCAATTGTAGTATATAGATATGGATGCATTTCTAGAAAAACCACATAATTTATAACTTACTAAAAACTTTATGATATTATTATATAATTAAAGACATACTCATAGTTTTTAATAGGTTTATGTTCACTAATATAAGATATCCTAAATCTATTTTCTAAGGATTATACTAAAATTTATTTGATACCAACTGTAACACCCTAACTCTAGTTGCCTATACCCAATTGTTATTTTAAAATGTTTTCACAAAAATAAGAGATCATATCCCAATAGACCAAATAGTTTAATAGTCTTGGGAGACTAGATACCTACATGATTCTCAAATTAAATCAGAAAAAATGAAATATAATTTAAAAATTATTGTGATAAATTTTTTATTTATTCTATTAAAGCTCAAATTTATTTCATATATCCCTTTGTATCAAGGGAAATGAATCTATAATAATATATGATCTCAGACACCTAGTATGGGGAAGTGTATAACAAAGGCTATCAAAAAGTAAATAAAAATTAATATTATAAATGTGATAAACAATGATAAAATACTCCATATAACTAATACTATAAAAAGTGGAATAAGTCGATGAATAACATAACAAAAAATAATAATCACATGGATAATAATAACTATTTTCATAAATATTGAATTCATAATGTCATACATAATAATCTTACCTTTAAGACCTTGTGCCAAGGCAACATACATATACAGGCAGGGAATACACTAAAAACAAAACTATTTTTTCTTATGATAATTATTGAAGCATCGTGGGGATGTATAATTCCCCTTTCATCACTTATAAAGTCCAATTAATTCATCATATAAATGGGGCAAAACATAATCAACATAAATATTCATATTCGAAAAATAGCATATGAAATGTTAATAATTATCCAATCAATAAACATAATAATATCCATCTAGATTAATATGGAGAATGGTATGAGTATATTATATCCCTAGTAAATCATAATATTCACCAATTTTTTTTGACATAAATGAATATACTTTAAAAATACCACTGAAATATTTCTTGAGGGAAATAACCATTTTGTTTTGAAATAACTTATTCAAAATCTAAAAATTTACCTAATATTAAGGAAAAAATTTTCTTTTAAAAGGATATTTTAAACCTTTAAAGGAATCATCAATTTAATGAGCTATCATAATAAAATGAAATTTGTTTCATGCTTTATAAGTTAAAAAATCATCCCTTTCACACTTTTGTAAAAATGTCAAAAGTACCTCATTTGGAAAAAGACAAGAAGATTCATTTTAATTATTTTTTGAAAAAGTAAAACATGGGTAAAATTTTCTTTAATAAATCATTGTATAATATGAAAAATATTCTTTTAGACATCTTAATGGGAATATATACATGGAAGAGAAATATTCTTGACCGGGTCGAAAAACAAGGTTGGTTTTCCATTAAAATATTATCTCAGAATATTGAGTATATACAGATAGGAAAATTATAGGAAAAATTTTAATTTATATAAAAAACCATATAAGAATAAAATATATTGGGTTTATGATATAAATACCAAATAATTCCTCCGATAGGGACTTAAACATAAGCACTCCTAAATAATGATGTGATTGTGAAATAAACCCTTACCTCATGCCCAAATTACGTTGTAAGCAATTTTAGACTCCTTTGTAATAATTTAAATTCATTATAATTATATAATATAACCATACACATACTTATAGTATCATATATGATACAAATATAACATTTTAACACCCATTTATCAATAATTATTTATTTTCATTTCTGAGTGTTAACTGTTTCTTTCTTCATGTATGTTTCAGTTCAGTAGTTTCAATAATTGTAATTTGATCATGGTTCCATAATACCTAGAATGTTAATAATGATATAAATATAATATATATTAATTATATATATAGTTATCCTTAAAATATAGAGGTAGAAAAATGAATTACATCATTCATGGAGATGGTAGGCCGTTTCTACACATGAGTGCTTTTTTTCAATTTTAGATGGATGAAATAAAAGAAAGTTAAACAGTAATTCAAATTTAAAAAATAATTATTATACAATATATATCATATATATTCATTAAATATATCCTTATTACTATCCATGTCAAAATAAAATGAAAAATGAATCACATTACTTCGTAGAGGTGGTAGTCCTCACGTATGCACGAGCGATATTATCATTTTCTAATAGAATAGAATGTAAAAAGGTAGATGTGATATTATAATTTAAAAAGTATAATTATATCATAAATAATATATATATATATATATATATTAAATCCATCATTATATCCAGCCATGAGAGGTGATCATGGAAAATGAATTACATCATTTTGCGAGACGGTAGTCTATTGTACACACAATCGACGACTAAATTTACCATTTTATGGAAGAGGAGATGAAAAAATATTATTAATTAACATAATAAAATATTATTAAACTTTAGATACTAGTGTTATTATATTTAAATTATTAATATATAGTTAAAGTTGGTATAAAAACAAGTAAAAAATAAAGAGTTTAGTAAAGATGACTACCTTTGCGTAGAAAAACCTAATTTGGATAACTTATTAAGGACCATAGGATTGGTTTTTGGGAAGAAAAATAGCTCTATAATGTGGATAATTATGTTTTGGAGAGACTTTTTATGGTTTGGTTGAGATAAATTACAGTGACCCAGGCCTAATATACATGGATATTACATCATTTTAGATGAATATTCAACACATTACAAGAATACATGCCCGAGGATCGTAATAGTTTAGTGTCATTGTAAAATTGGATCAAAATATTCTAAATTGGTGAAAGATAATCAATGTTTCTTACAAATATCTCACCCTTTATCAATTCAACTTAAAACATTTCTTTATAACCTGAGGAAAGGAAACATAAGAAAGGGGTGAGCCTAGATGCTTAGTAAGGGTAAATAAGAGAGATATGTAAGGCCAACAAGCCCTTACCTGAGTGGTAAGGGCTCCTGCTTGGAATCCAAGAGAGCCAGGTTCAAAACATGGTGGAGGTGAATTTTTGGGGTGTACTGTAGCATCACTGTAGCAGGCACTGTAGTAGGTATTGTTCGTTACTGTAGCAGTTGGAACTATTCAGCTGATTTGGGCTTTCGGGCCACCGGTTTGGGCCTACGGGTCTCAAGGGATTTCGGGCCATCAAAGGCCTTTGGGACATAGGGCCTTCGGGCCATTGAAGACCATGAAGTAGCCCAGTTTACACAGAGCATGCCCTAGAAGAGGATCATAACACCAATAGCAGTCACCAGAAGCAAAGCTAACCATATTGGAAGAATGAGAGGGTATGGAAACCGCCATCGAGACCAGGCACTATGCAGCTTTGTACGAGGAAATTATAGCCGATCATCAATACAGGTGGGGAGGTAAAGGTGATCAATGATGTAGAAGATGGGGAGGGTCATTTCTAGTGGGCTGGGCCTACGGGTCATGTTATGGACATGGTATTCCTCTGGGCCTTCAGGTCATGTATTTCAGGTCATGTCGGGCCTTGTGCCTTGGGCCTACGGGACATGTATAGGTTCCACTTCAACCCTTAAAAGGGGGGATTATCTATAATAAAATAACAAAGAAGGCCTTCGGGCCATTCAGAGTAAGAGAGATATGTAAGCATAAACATGAGCATAAGGGTATGAGAATGTGAGAATGACATTAGGAGATCATAACCTACATATTAAATATCATCAACAATAATCATAGAATAAATATTGACAGTTCATAAGACATGGATCATAAGGGTGATAAATCATAAAAAATAAATCATGAACCATAAGATCATGTCATATAAATGTGGTACCATCATACATGTATAAAACCATTATATGTGTTAAGGTTATCTAACAATACCATAAACATAGTGGTTCAGGTCACACTTGTTTCCTATAGTGGATCAGGGCACACATGTTTCCCATTGTGGATCAGGACACACCTGTTTTCTATTATGGATCTTGATACACCTATTTCCCATTGTGGATAAAGCCAATATAATTATTTCCCATAATTATTTCATGAGATATAAATCTTTACCCAATAAATTGGAGGGAGATATAGGTCCCTCCCATATCATAATTAAATTAAACATACTTGTTCCATAAAACATTTTTCTTATCATGACCCATAACATGAAATGGGTTTCATATATATCATATCATAAACCATGAAATTAAATGTGTATCATAAAAATTTAATCATATCATAAACTATGGAAAATATATAGGTATCATAATCATTTAATCCTAGAATAACTGATGAAAGGAAGTAGGTTTTATAAGAATTTGTCATAGTAAAACCCATTAAAGAGAAACATGTTTCATAAACGTCAAGCCATCAAAGCATAAACCATTCATAGAAATAATATGATGGTATCCTTGGATCATATCCCTCATAAATCATAAATTAGAACCAAGTGTATCATATCAGATAGAGAAGGATTTTTAATGATCACTTGGATCATAAATATTCTTTTAAAATCATTTTTTAGAATATATAAAATTTTCAAAATCCTTTTATGTGAAACCAATTTGAAAAAATATAAAGAGTCATGAAAAAGCATTTAAAATATTTCTTGAGGAAATTAACTTTTATGATTTGAAAATTATTTTTAAAACATAAAATATTTTGATGAAAATTTTCTATTAAAATAACCATGAAAACATATAAAGAATCTTGAAAACCTTTTTATTTTAAAATTATTTGAAAACATATAAAATAATATTTGATATAATTTAAATAATTTAATTTGAAAACAACCTATTAAAATATATAAAGGAATATTTTAAAATCAATTAATTTTTTTTTGAAAAGCATTTTAATTGAAAAATATTTTAAAATCCAAAAAGTTCTATAACATTTGGAAAAAAATTCTTTAAAAAAACCTGGTAAACTTAAGCATCAGGTAAATAATGGTCATAAAGGCATATAAGTCCGTACATGCCAAACATTCCTTTTTCACCTTAAAAGTTTAGAGAAGTTACTTGATTTGAAAATAAAAATAAGATTAATTTTTTATTGTAAAAATTTAATAAATGGGTAGAAAATTACTTTAAACATAATTGGATAAAAGTAAAATTTTATTTAAATAATTTTTAGAAAATACAGTTTTGAAAGAATATAGATTTTTAACCGAAATGAGAAATAAAGTAAGGTTTCCATAAAACTTTTCTCTATTATATTAAGTACCAAAGAGTGGAAAAATAGTACCATCACTTGGATATAACATTAATAACCATAGGCTAATAAAATTCAAGAAATTTCTTGAGATATGGATCATAATATTTCATCAATGGAAGCATAATCATAAACAATCTCAATAAATGACGAGATTGTAGTAATAAATCATTACCACTTGGGTAACTTTGAATCATAAAAAATAAAAATAATAACATTAAATTAAGATTAAAATATCATGAAAATAATGTGATTCATTATATAAAATTTCAAAGGTATTATATAAACCTAATATAAAAATATAGGTTCATAACATGGAATGTGTCTCAATGAAGGCAAATTGAAATAAAATTACTTTACTGATTTGGTAACTTTTGAAACATAAAAAACATAAAATAAATATCATAAAATGGATATGTAAATAATAATAAATTTATGTATAATAATCATATAATACATCAATGGGTTCTATGCACACGCCATATAAGAAATATGAGATGAATATGGCTTGTGTCTCATGGGAAATAAAAGTGAGATGAGAAATCCCTTACCTTAAGTCTTAACTTTATTCATACACATTAAAAAATACTATATAATAAGTATATGTTTATTATAAATCTAAAATAAAACCATATTATTATATATAATACCATATATTATTTTTATGACTTTATATTACCCGTTTATTCATAACTCCATGTTAATGCTACGTTTTGGGTAATATCAGCTTTATTTTTCATATATGTTCTGGCTTTTTATTCTTGATCCTCTTACTTAGATCATAATTTAATTATATATATAATTTAAAACATGAAATAAATATCATATATATTTAGTATATATGTTTTCATAATAATCTAAAAAATATATAAATACAAAATAGAATACACCATTCATGGAGATGGCAGACCGTAGGTATGCATGAATGTTGTTTCCATTTTATTGTCATATTGAAAGAAAGATAGTAAATGAAATATATTAATATATATATATTATAATTCTAGTAGAATTATTATGTCAAATGTATCATATAATTTCACTAAACCCATCTTTAATACATTCTATATAAAGTGTGAATGAATCACATTGCTTTGAGGAGGGGGCACTCCACACGTCCCCAAACGAAGTTACCATATTTAAAAAATAGAAATCATGAAGGTATTTTTTATATAATAATTATATAAGAATAAATAAATCATAAATATCATATCAAAATAGAGTTTCCATTAAAATTCCCAACCATGTGAGGTGATAAAGGAAAAATAAACAACACCGTTTTAGGAGGTGATAGTTTTCTGTACATATGAATGGTAAGTTTGTTACCCATTTAAAGGAAGTGTGTGTAACTGTTGGTAGAAAAATTTGAATAAAAATATCTCAGTATATTTAGGATACTTATTTTATTATATAATCATGGAATAATTATAATTTAGGTGGTGTATAATGAAAATTAATCAATGGATCTTAAGGAAGGATGTTACCTCTTCTTTGGGTAACTCCATTTGGTTTTCACTAAAGGGATTCATTGGTTGTATTTATACCCAAATGAATGATTATATTATCAAGGGAGGAATTTTGGGAGATTATTTGAATATATTTGGGTTTATACAAATGGATTTAAAGGTATGAATAAGTGGGATGGGTGAGTGCCTTTTTATGGTAGAGGAGGAGTGACATTCTTGTGAGTTTTTGAAAAGGGAATTCCACCCACGTTTTTACTATGTAAATTGGATCCAATAATGGTAAAAATTATATAAAAAGGAGTATAGGGGATAAATATGAATATAAAATGTATTTTGGAAAAGTTTCTAGGTCATTTTGGGCCTTCAGTTTAAGGTTTAGTCTTTTGTTAAGTTAATTTTTCTCTTAATCGTGCAATTAATTGTAAACACTATCACTAATAATTTTGGTAAAAAATAAGTTAAACTTATTAGAAATTACATTTAATTCGTATTAAAAATATGGAACCCATTTTTCCAAATTAAAATCACATAAATGGTAGAAATTAGTTTAAAATTAATCTCACAGACGGGACGACAAAGAGGGTTTTTTAAAGTAAAAATGTTCAAAAGTTTGGTAATTTTTTATATGTAATTTCTAAGTGAAATTGATCACAATGATATAAATTATATTAAATGATATTTAATTTATATAATTAAAATTTAAACCAAAAAAAAAATAACTTATCCTTATAAATAATTTAGAGGAAAAAATAGCTTTGAATTAAAATTCACTATTTTCACTATTCATCAAAAAATGAAATTTCTAAGAAAAATACTAAATTAACCCAAAGAAAATTTTTATATTACTCATAAAAAATGAAGTTTAATTTTTCTAATAAAAATTATAAAAGAGTCAAAATTATATTTAAAATGAATTCTCCATTAAAAGGTGGTAAAATTTCCTTTTAGAAAAACCACATCTTTTTATTCATAAAATTGAATTTATTCTTATCTTATACCAATCAAATATACTGGATGAGTATAAAAAATATTGATTGAATATATAATATAAAATTTTTATTTTAATCACTATTAAAAAGTTTTTTTTAATCTATTGAGATGAAATCATGTCTGTACATAGAAAAATAGTTTTCTTTGAAAAGTAATTTCTTTATTTTCACATAGTTCTTACATTCATTCCTACGAATTGATAACCAAAGGATTCATTTTATATACATTTGTAAATCATATTTTAAAAATTTAGTTAATCTTATTAATAACTTAATTTCCAACGACTAGGTGGTATCTATAATAATATTTTAATAATCATGTTAATAGTATATTATAGTTCGGTAAAACTCTTTCTTGAATATAACGAAAACTATCGAAGGGGCTGAGTATTGTGTTTAATATAATCCAAACATAGTGTTGTGTGTACCAAAATATTATCTATGTGTTTCATGTGGTGAAATATTAACTTAGTGTTGCATACAAAGTAAGACAAACTTAGTAGTATTATAAAAAAACTATATTCAGTGTTGCGTGGAGTGAGAAATATCAAAAAGATTAAATTAATTCAAAAAAAAAATATAATTTAAAAAATATTAGGGTGTTACATTCTAACCCCTTTCAAGTGATTAATTCCATCAGAAATCATCTAGGTTATGAAAGTTTTAATACTTGAAAATTTCTTTCATAGGAACCCACTTTGTAAAAATGAATACAAAAGCTTACTTTTAAAAAGAAAAGTTGGAGACATAACAGTTACCTAGAGTAACACATAACTAGGTTTCCACATATTAGAATATAGGTGGAAAATGGAAAATGGGAATGACACTAAAAAAATTCCATTAGCTGTGGTTTTTTATAGTCTAGTGGTGGTTTGAACCTCTTTCTATTAGTATAATAATGGTTTTTAAAACCGCCACATAGTGCACGGTCTCTAGTCATTGGCACTTTCATTAATTTCACGGTGGTTATACTATGAATTATTTTTGTAGCATTTAGTAGAGGTTATTTTATAAATAAACATATCCTGGTGAAATTTTAAAAAAATGAATAAAACCACAGATGAATATATTAGTTAGAGTTTGTTTTAATGGCAGTTAATCCTGACCATCTCTAAACATATTTTATATAATGTATTTATTAGTGGTTTCTAAAAACCACCGCTAAATCATATTTAAAAAAAATATTTAATAAAAAACTATAAATATAAAAAATAGACATGCAATAAAATAAAACATGAATATATGATAAACCCAACATACATACATCATACATATGTCATACATCCACATAAAATATACAAACATCCACAGTCATCATAACCTCAATCTCATTCAACCCATACATCTCTCAACTAATACCTTGATCATCAATAGACACATATAACATATATCGAACAAAAAACCATGCCCAATATACATCCAAGTCATGTCCTCCACTTCATCTATCTGCCTCCACTACATCTCATCAACTGAAACTGACCACATCATCTCATCAAAAGTAACAAAAAAGAAATCAAAAATGAAAACTAAACATAATAAATCATAATTACAGTAGAATAATTGATAAAATTTTAACATACCATAGAAACTAAGAACCATCATGACTACCTTATGAAGAATTTTTTGGATCTAAATAGTCAACCTTTTTCCTACTACTAGAATCTGTCACCTATAATGAAAACCATAACATTTAAGTAAAGAAATGTAAAAAAGAAAAGACACAAAATATATTTAGTATTCTGTATATAAAATTTGTTATTTTGTTAATCAAACATAATAAATTTTAAATTAAAATAAATTATATATAATTTAAAACAATTTTAAAACATAAAATTACCTATTTAAGATATGATTCAACACTTGAAACTAAAAATGGATATGTAAATATTCTAATTTATTTTTAAAGAAACATGCAGTGTGATTGAAATTTACTTAATAAAAAAAATTTAAATCCTTTTATATCAAATAATTTCCTATATTTTAAAAATAACTTATTGGTGGTTGTCCAATGATTTCACCTCAATTGGAGGTTGTTTTCTATGGTTTTGACCATTCTACGCACATTTTAGTGTTTTAAAACACTAAAAATGTGTTTATGACCATAATGGGTAAACCATCATTCAAAATTTTGTTTCATTGATTATTAAATTTCAAAATTAAATATACGGTCATTTTCCCTTGATTTTAGGGAAATTTTATGTTTTTTTCCTGGTTTTAACCTCCCAAAAATTGTTTTTAAAGGATTTTGAACCTTTAAGAAGTGGTTATTGTGCCATTCCGACCACACCGCACATCTTATTGATGTTTTTTCTATGCGTACACATCAAAAATAACTCAATAGTGAGTTTCCAATGATTTCACATCAATATAAGGTCATTTTATATGGTTTTAATGATTTCACACATATTTTAGTTTTTTAAAACACTAAAAACATGTTTACCACCATAATAGGAAAACTGTCATTTGAAATGACATGATATTGGTTTCTAATTTCCAAAATTAAATATATGGTCACTATACTTTGATTATAGGTCAATATGTCATTTTTTTTTGGGTTTTGACCCCTCGACACTTGTTTTTCAAGGTTTTATACCTTTAAGAAGTGGTTAATAAGTCATTCTGACCACATCGCATGTTGAATTGATGTGTTGTCTACTTTCACCCATAAAAAATAACTCATTGGGGGTTTTAAAACGATTTTAAGTCAATAAGAGGTTTTTTATATGGTTTTGACCATTCCACACACATTTTTGTGTTTTAAAACACTAAAAATTCATTTATAGCCATAACTGGAAAACTATCATTTAAAATTATGTGATTTCAGTTCTTAGATTTTAAAATTATATCTATAGTCATTGTCCTATTATTTTAGGGTAACCTGACATTGTTTTCCTAGTTTTTACCCCACAACACTTGTTTTTAAAGGATTTTATACCTTTAAAAAGTGGTTACTAAGTCATTATGACCACACTGCATGTTAGAATGACATGTTTCCTACACTTAAAATAAAACATAACTAATCGGTGGTTTTCTAATGATTTCATATCATTATGAGGTCATTTTATACGGTTTTGACTATTCTATGCATGTTTTAGTGTTTCAAAACACTAAAAAACCTTTACATCCATAATAGTGGAATTTTTATTCAGAATTATGTGATGTCAGTTCCTAAATTTAAAAATTAGATATATGGTCATTTCCCTATAATTTTAAGTAAATATTACATCATTTTACAAGTTTTGACGCCCCTAGACACTTATTTTTTAAGGTTTTTGTACCTTTAAGAAGTGGTTAATGAGTCATTCCAACCACACCATTAATCAGAATGATCCATTGTCTATTTTTACACATAAAAAATAACTCAGAGGTGGTTGTACAATGATTTCACATCAATATGAGGTCATTTTCTATGGTTTTGACCATTCCATTCATGTTTTAGTGTTTTAAAACATGAAAGATGAATTTTCCACCATAATAGGAAAAATTCCATTTAGAATTATGTGACATCAATTAATACATTTAAAAATTAAACATATGGTCATTTCCCCCTAATTTCAAGGAAATATGGCATTTTTTTCCATGATTTTGACCCCCTGACACTTGTTTTTAAAGGATTTTGTACCTTTAAGAAGTGGTTACTAAGTCATTTTGACCACACTGCACATTAGAATGATATGTTTTTTTTATGTACATGCTAAAACTAACTATGTGGTGTTTTTACAATGATTTAAAATTAATTTGAAATCATTTACTATGGTTTTGACTGTTCCATGCATGTTTTGGTGTTTTAAAACCCTAAAAATGCATTTATGGACAAAATGGGAAAAAATAATTCTGAATGATGTTTCATTAGTTTTTACATTTCAAAATTAAATATATGGTTTTTTCCCCTGATTTTAGGGCAATATGATGTTGTTTTTCTTGGTTTTGGCCATCCAACACTTGTTTTTAAAGGGTTTTGTACCTTTAAGAAGAGGTTACTGAGTCATTTCAACCACAACAAATGTCATATTGACATGTTGCCTATGTGTATACATAAAAAATAACTCCACAGTGGTTTTACAATGATTTCACATTAATATTAGGTTTTTATGTGGTTTTGACCGTTTCATGCATGTTTTAGTGTTTTAAAACACTAAAAATGCGTTTATAGCCATAATGAGAAAACTGTCATTCAGAATTATGTGATGTCATTTATAACATTTCTCAATCAAATCTACTATCATTTCCCCCTAATTTCAGGGCAATCCAACATCGTTTTCTTGGTTTTAACCCCTTGACACTTGTTTTTAATGTTTTATGTACCTTTAGGAAGTGGTTACTAAGTCATTCCGACCACACCGCATGTCAGAATGATGTTTTTCTATGTGTAAATGAAAAAAATAACTCATTAGTGTTTTCTAATGATTTCACATCAATCTGAGGTCATTTTCTATGATTTTGACTGTTCGACACACATTTTACTATTTTAAAACACTAAAAATTCATTACAGCCATTATGGGAAAACCTTTATTTAGAATGATGTTTCATCAGTTCAAACATTTCAAAATTAAATCTATAGTAAATTTTCTTTGATTTTAGCGAAATCTGACGTCTTTTCCCAGTTTTGACCCCCCGACACTTGTTTTTAAAGGGTTTTTTACCTTTAAGAAGTGGTTACCGAGTCATTCCGACCACACCGCACATCGTAATGATGTGTTGTCTGTGAAAAAAATGTCAAAAATAACTTATTGGTGGTTTCTAATGATCTCATGTCAATTTGAGGTTGTTTTCTATGGTTTTTACCAGTCCACACACGTTTTAGTGTTTTAAAACACTAAAAATGTGTTTATGACTATAATGGGAAAATTTTCATTTAGAATTATGTGCCATTAGTTCCTATATTTAATAATTAAATCTATGGTCATTTTACTCTGATTTTAGGGAAATATGATATTTTTCATGGTTTTGACCCTCTGACACTTATTTTTAAAGGATTTTGTACCTTTAAGAAGTGGTTACCGAGTCATTTCGACCACAACACACACCAGCTTGATTTGTTGTTTACGTGTACATGTAATTAATAACCCAGATGTGGTTTTAAATTATTTCACATTAATATGAGTTTATTTTTTATGGTTTTTACCATTCCACTCACGTTTTAGTGTTTTAAAACATTAAAAACGTATTTACAGCTATAACAAGAAAATCGTTATTCAAAATGATGTGCCGTATATTTAAAAATTTAAAAATTAAATCTAAGGTCATTGTCCTCTGATTTCAGGGAAATCAAAACATTGTTTGCAGGTTTTGACCACCGTACATTATTTTTAAAGGCTTTTGTACCATTAAGAAGTGTTTACTGAGTAAAAAACGAGCAAAAAAGCTCAGATTGTTTTCAAACTTATGGATAATGACATATAATTTATTTTTTCACAGGTAATAATCAAACACACATAAATTCAGAAAAAGATTTGGTTGTTATGACTTGAAATACATGTTTTCTATATAAAAGTTTCATTTTAGATTTTTTATGGATGTTGTATGTGTTCTTTGAAAATGTGTGAATGATATATGGAATTTTGAAATTACCTTGTCTAGATGAGCTATAAGGATGGAAATTTCCTTGGGGATCTTTTCGGTTATCTTTTAAAATTCAAAAACTATAGAATTTTCTAGTTACGACCACCACCGATCATGTGTCTACTTATAAAAGTCATTTTCTTACACTTTTTCATTTAATCTTGCAATTTATCTTTGTGAATATTGATCAATGACACTACTCAAACCCCCAAATGGTGTAGCGACAATAAATGATATAGCCCTACCAATGACATCTGATGGTGTAGGCCTAGAACCCATCCCCTATACAAGTCAGAGATGCTCTTTCCCTAAAACGATTCCAACTACATTGTTCTAGGAAATCGATGATGATTGTGAAGGGTTCACATTCCTTCTTGAATTTTAACCCATTAATAAAAAAAATATTAACATTGACTTTTTAAAATATATTAACTTCATAATATTATCTAATTAATAAAATTTTCAATACTATTTATTTTTATTTCATTACTATAAAAACATAATAATAAAAATTCTATTATAACAAAAAACAAGTCCTAAACCCAATTAATTAGGTTTAAGTCTTGTTAGTTATAATACATCTTTCATTATTATGTTTTTATAGTAATGAAATAATATGAAATGGTAATGAAAAGTACTTACTTAAATATATTTATTAAGGTTATTTACAAAACTACCATCAGGTTCCTTAATCACTTTAAACCACATCTTTGTTTGGTCAACAAGGTGACATAATTCATTAGCCTTTATAAAAAATATAAACAAGTTAGTAAAAACCTTGAGTTATAATAAAATGATATAAAAAAGGAATAAAATAGAAACCAAAATTGATCTTTTTCTTGAAAATCTATGAGACCCAGTGATGTGAGGAATGAATTTATTCTAACGATTCACAATATATTTTAGATAATTCCTTTTAAAAAAATAGCAACATTAATAAAAAATATAATTTTATTAAGTTTATGTTATTAAGATACTATAAAATATTCAATTTAACTCATGAGATGAATCTATATGGATATCAAAAAATAGCTTCCATTTCTTATCAAAAATGCCTTCAAGAACTTTCTCATACATCTTTTGTGAGATCAGAGAAGTGTCATTAAACTCATTCCATAATCTCCATTTAAAATTTCTCCATTTTTCCCATGTTTTTCAAAGTCCAACACATGAAATGGAGTTTGGGACATCAAACTGAAAAAAACATCTAGAAATAAAAAACAATAACACTTTATAAGTATATTAAAAAAATTCTACCCACACCTTTTAAATTAATTATAAAGGAATATTAAACGAATATTATCTTTAATTGAGTACCAAAGACCTCATTTTTCCAATATATAAGAATATGACTCCAATATTTATAATTAATGGGAAAGCTCACCGTCTCGTAAGAAAGCTTCCTAAGAATCTTCCCACAGATTCCAACAGTGTCACAGGTAGACACCCGGAACTCATCAAATGGAACAATAATCTTGAAATCTTTTAGGTCCCATACATATTCCATGTTCATATTTGTATCCTTTATATGATTTTCTTTATCTATTTTAAAAATGAATTAAAAAATTAATGAAATATATAATGTTTTTGAAAAATGACATAAATTCTAGTAAGGGTACCTCAAAAATATATCCTAGATGGAGGGGTGAAAAACTGCTCCATAGTTATAGGTGAATTAGGTGGTGGGATACTAATGACATATGGGGAAATAGTTAGATCGCTAGTGGTCTCAGGTATAATAGAATCACAAAGATCCATAGAATATGTTAGTAGTGGTGGCGTGCTCTAAGATGATGATTAGCTAGGATCTTGAATTCTTTTCTCAACATTCCTGCATTTCAAATGGTTAAGGTATATTAAATGTATAAAAAATGAAACACTAAAAGATTAAAAAAACTAGAACAATGTATATATGTACAAAACACCTATTAATGAGAAATTGTAATATATTTTCATTACCAATTTATATATTTAGTTATCTTCATCTTCATTATCTTCATTATTATCAACCTCCTTTATGATGAGTCCTTCATTTTCACCATCTCTTGAAAGTTATACTATTTCAACATTTTCAAGAAAAAACTATTTAGTGTTTTGTGTTTGATGAGGTTCACTGTCACAAAGCACCAATTGATCTTCATCACCCATATTATATAAGTCTATCAACTTTAAGTGTAAAAAAACACTAAAAAAATCATGTATTTCTTTATCCACATAATTAACCATATTCTATTGTGAAGCCATGTTAAATGGTTCATTCTCCATATTCTCACTGGTATCTATCAATTAAGAGAAGTTGACATAAGTAAAATGAAACATATCTTTCATTATACCCCTATAAATATTGACCCACATTCACTTGAATAAGAAAACTGAAAACTATCCATGATAGTTTAATTCAATTATATCATTCAACTTCCCATAGTATCCCATATCTTAAAATGTAAATACACCACTATTATTTGTTTTCATGTTTTCTTTATGATAAATTTTATGAAACTTAAATCCATAAATATTTTAGGAATCTAATATCTTAGCTCTTCTTAGAGGACCTTGAGGCAAAAACTTCAAATAATTTGATATTTCTACTTGATTTTTCAGCATTCATTATCCAAAAAAAATCTAAGGTGTTATTTTTAACATAGAAAAAATAACTACACATAAATAATATGAATATGATTATATGATTACACAATGGGAAAACCATTCAACAAGCTCCTTATTAACATATTTTGTTAATTCCATCTCATTTCAAGATCGACTCTGTTGTCACCTCCTTGTTTGCAGTCACAATTATTCAATAAATGGATATGAAATAACACTAATGAGTAGCACATATCTATTTCCTTGTAGAAACTCCAACTTAGTCAGTGTAAAATTTGACCCCTTTCCAATGGGTCATCCAATAGTTGGAAATACTAATGACTGATTTTCAGAACAAAAATTAGTGGAGATGTCCTCAGCACATCTAGTATGATTGAATCTAGTTTCAATACCATCCAAATAACTAGAAAAAAATTTCAATCACTCTTCTATTATGGAACCTACAATAATAGAGCCTTATGGTTGAGATTTATTCTTCCCATATGATTTCAAATTACCTAAGTAACTGATAAAAAAAATAATAAACATCTTAAATAATTTTACACAACGATTTGATAAAATCAAATTCTCTAATGAAAATAAAAATAATATCAACATACCTCTCAATTGGATACATCCATCGATAGTCTAGCGGTTCACCAATTTTAGCTTCTTCAACCAAATGAATAGTCAAATGAATCATAACTGTGAAGAATGAAGGGGAAATAACATATCCAAATGAAATAATGTCAAAATAATTCTTTCTTGAAGTTTATCAAGCTCATTTTGATTTAGAGTTTTTCCACAAATCTCTCTAAAAAAGGTACAAAAATCAACTAGAACCGTAATTAAATTTTTAGGTAAAGTATTATGAAAAGCCTAAATAAAAAATGTTTCCATAAAAATATGTAAGTCATGACTTTTCAATCCATTTAATTTTTGATGTTTTAAGTCAATGCATCTTGATATGTTACTTGAATATCCATTTGGCACTTTCAAATTCTTTAAAGTTTGAATGAATATGTCTTTATCATGATTTTTCATTGTAAAAACAGCATAAGGATACTTTCCATTGTCATTTTCCAACAAAATATGCTTTATATTCATTGAATCCAAATCCTTACAAGCTTTAAAGTGATCCTTACTTTACCATGCTCATTAATCACTATAAAAATTACATTGTCATAGATGTTATTATAAATATTCATTACATCAAGATTATGATGTATCAAATTAAACTCCCAATAAGGAAGTTTGAAAAAAATACCATTTTATCCATTGTTGTGTTCTATATTCTATAGATACTGTACATCAAACCCTTTTACCCTTCTTTAAATTTATTAAACTTTACAAATTCATTAGTGACGTTCATTAATTTTTCCAAGATTTCTGAACCAGAAAAAACATTATACAAATTTCTCATTTCAATATCACTATTTAATCATGTATTATTAAACCTGAATTTTTGAGAAGCATTATGAAATCAATGATGAAACATAAAACACCATTTTATTCTATGAGGTAATTATTGAGGTTCAAAATCAAGATTTCAAACTGTAAAAGACAAACTAGTATGAGTGTTCTAACTTGATAAACTTCCGAGTACAGGAAAGTCACTAATTTTCTACATTAAAGTAGCGTGCATTTTGAATAGTTTTCCTTTTGAAGAAACATATGTTTCCATGCCACCATCCCATAATTCTCATAATTATTTGATTAGAGGTTGAAGGTATATATCAATTTAATTTCTTCATATTTTATTTCCACAAATAATCATCAAAATAATGAAATAATTCTTCTTCATACAGATCCATGAAGGTGTATTATAGAGGATAAGAAAAACTCGCCAGATTCTATAATTAGTACTTAAAGTACCCAAACAATTAAAACCATCAGAAGCCACTCCCAAACATACGTTACTAGGATCTGAAGAAAAATATAGATAAATAGAATCAAACATATTCTATGATGTTGAATCTTTTGGATGTCTCATCAAGACATTGTTACAATCATTATCATGCCACATCAAGTTGTATGCAATCTTAGATGACATGAATAATCTTTGCAATCCTGGTTTCAAAGGAAAGTAACACAATACATTTTTAGGGTTTTTATTCTTCTATTTATTCTTAGGGTTTCATTGATTTATGCTCTCATTATTGTTTATTGACTTCCATCTTCTTGTATGACTTATTGTGAATTCATCTTTATCGGTCTCTTATCCCCAATAAAACATGCAATAACTAGGGTATGGATGTATGTTTGTATAATCAATTCCATGTTTGTTTATGACTTTCTTCATCTCATAGAATGATGTAGGGGTATTAGCTTCACTAAATGAATCATTAAGAAACTCTAAAATCATGGAAATTACTTTTTTAGTAATTCCTGAATGTCACATGATATGATATAACATCGTTAAAAAAGAAAAATTTGAATACTTGGCACACTCTTCATACAGTTCTTGCTATCCATCTTCAATTTATTCATAAAAATATTTTTTTCTCACTGAGGTTTTGAGCAATATAAACCTACTCAGGATGAAATAAAGGTTTTGTTGATCTATTAAAATCATGGAAATTGTATTTTAAAAAACCAAATGCACCATTTAATATATTTCAAACTAAATTCTCTTCTATCAGATCACTTTGTATTTTTTTGTGAGTATTTTCATTATTTTGACTTTAAATAACATTTGATTCACCATGAAAAATCTAAGATACATATCAAGAAGAAAACTATTTCAATATAAAATGATCATATAGTTTATTTCTAATCAACCATTGCTTGAATGTAAAATTAGAACATGTAAATTTTGTTCTATGATCCACTGATTGGTTTGAAATTTCATAATCTAAAAATTATTCCAATCCCTTGGCATACTGCGGTGTTTTTTGAGGTAAATTAATCCAAATTTTGTCCATAGGTATTGTATTTTATTCTCCCTCTAATTTCAAATATCAATTTATAATTTTTAATCAAACAAGTACAATCAAAATTAAATAAGGACCTCTAAAGGTTAGAATTAGACTCAATAGCATTGTATTTGAAGTTTTATACATGCTTAAAATAATTAATATTTAATGGTAGAAGTGTGGAAAACAACCTATACATTAAAATTGATAATGATTTATCAATTTTTGATATTTTATATGTATATGATATTATTTTTATGGGATAAAAATATAACAGTGTATTCTACCCTAGTGTAGTAACTAAAGAGGGTTCATTCCATTGCAAAATTAGCTACATCGATCAATTTATGAACCATTTTCCATGGTCTAACTAAGAGCAAGAGCACCCCTTTAAAAATGTGAATGTAAAGTATACTTTATTTTTATATCACACACTATTGGATGGATAAAATTGATAAAACTAGAATTTTTAGGTTTTTATATGTGCTTATACTTCAATCTACCACTTAGAACATCTCCAACCCAACACATGAAATTGAAGTAAGTATACTTCAAAATGAAGTATCCATAGTGAATTCTTCTCCAATCCATCTACTCTATTTTTTTCATCAAACCATATTTTATAATTGGAAAATAATTATATATTTCAAATAAAGGCATTTAAACTAATATATTAAATGAAAAAGGATAAAAAATAAAAATAAAAATCCAAAAAAGTTTTTAGTGCATGTACAATGAAACGCCATATTTGACACTACACTGTAGCTTCACAGGTAAAAATCACATTAGATGGTGCTTGGTTAGAGAAGAAATTTTGTGTTATTTTAGGGTTTTCACTCTAAATTAATGAGGTTGGAGATGGTCTTAAGGTCCACTATTTAATATATTGAATCATTTTTTACTTTGAGGGGATCCAAAAAATCAAAGGTTTTATGATGAGGGGAAACATTATCACATATTTGGAAAAATATTTGAGAGTTTTTTATTTATATAAAAAGATAAAGAATTAGTCATTTGAATAAAAAAAATTACACTATAATTAGTTCTATTCAAAGCCATGTTACTTAAAATAAAATCATTGAAACTATGTTATATGTTCTAGTTAAAATAACCAATAATTTATTATCAGGCATGTAAAACTTAACCCTAGCTACTCTATCATTTTATGATAGATTTTATTAAGATAAATTATTCCTCACATATGAGTAAAATATGAAGCATTATAATAAATTTAAAAGGTGTCTATAATCTCATTTTTAGGGCCTTTATCCTTAAATAATGGTCTAAGGTTGGTGATGAAACAATGTGAGACCCAAAACCCTACCACTAATTGGTCAATATTTGGAAAATAGTCTTAATTATGTGTATGCCAAAACTTTGTGGCATTAACATATATAGAACAATATGAAATTCATTAATAAAAAATACAAACCATAAAATCATGAACAATATAGATTCTATAACCAACTTATATCATAATTATTTTTTAATATAATACAACATAACCAAAATTAATGTTTATTAGAAATCTAAACAAATAACCCCAAAATCCAAATAACATATCATAAATGAAAATTATATATATACATTAATGTTGAATGAAAAACAATTATTTACTTTTTTTTATCACCCATGATTTTTTATATAATGCTACTCAAAAATAGATTTTGTGTGATTAAAAAAAATGACACAACCATTGGGGAGAGGGGGTGGGTCTACCTTGTTGTTGAAGAGGGGATCTGACCCATCGAGGATGGGAACTGAGCCTAAGAGAGGGATGTCGGAGGTGGGGGGGGGGGGGGGGGTCCATGTCACCGTCAAGGAGGGGAACCACCAGGGAGAGGGTGGTCATAGGGGGGGCCACTTTACCACTAGTGAGAGGGAGGTAAAAGGGGGGGGTCCTAGTGTTTAGGGTCGGAACTGAGGAAGGAGGAGGTATATTAGAGGGGTGGGGGGCATGGGGGTCACCAATGAGGTGGTGGGGTCATGTCGGGGAAGGGATAGGAGGTGGTCCCTGGGGGTGAAATGGGTTGGGCTCACATAGAGGGAGTGGGGGAAAAGGAGGAAATTAGGGGTTTTTAAAACATTTTGTAGTGGTTTAATCTAAACTACCACTAATTATTAAAATAAAAAATATAGTGGTTGTTTGACTAAAACATCACGATATTATTCTTAATTTTAATTGAATTTATTTCCTAGTGGTTAATAGAAATATCAATAATAAATTTCACTAACAAATTATTTTTTTGTATTGTGGAAGAGAAATATAAAAATCAAGTTCTGATGGAGAGTGATATAGAACATGGTTCGGAGAGAGTTAATAATCAAAAATCCATAAACCAAATAGATTTGAAAAAGTTTATTGATATCATAAAAATTATAATAAATTGATATCATTTTATTTTAAGACGCTTTTTTCTAATGTTGAAAAATTTTCATGAAAATATATACTTACATGATTTATGGATAACCTTACCCTTTGTATTACTATGATCAACTTCCACTTCATCTCTTATTCCAAGAAATGAAGGTTAGTTTTTCATTCATGAATCATTAATTGAATGATATGTCATTCCATCTATCTTTATCACAACAAAAATGTTATCATAAGATTAAAATATGCATAAATACTCATATAGAAAGACAATAATTTAATTTCTAAAACCTAATTTGAAGTTGAACTGGAACCATTCCATAAATGGTTAGCCTTATAACGCTTCCAAAATATAAGTCACCCATTATTCCTTAAATAAACTCTTATATTATACCAAAAACATTTTTATTGGAAACTTGGGTTCATGTTTACACCAATAAAATATTAAATGTGATTTTATTATTCCAAAATCAATGTAGAGGGAGATAATAACATGAAACCTCACTAAAGAATGGAAAATAATATTTTCATAGGTATAATTCATACAAAATCATACAACAACGTCCAAACTATGGGGGGGGGGGGATAAGTGTGCCCTTGTTATCAAGATTCACTTCATCCATTGTGATTGTATAGGATATCCCTTTGTCCTTTGTACTATGAGGTTTTTGTGTCTTTTCATTCATATTAGCTATTAGATTAGGGAATTGATTCTCATAATGCCCAAACTCATTGTAGTTGAAACACTAGAGTGTGGGTGTTGCATTAGTTGGAATTATCTTATTTACATTATATTAACCATCCCATTAATTGTATTTATATACTAATGGATTTTATTACCTACATTTCAACATTTAAATCACCTCCCAGTTCTATTCAAGAAATTCCATTGATTCTTTTTCCCACATTCTTGGCACACATATGTTTGGAATTTCATTATACCATTTGAGTTTTCACAAGACTCGACCTTCCTTTTCCTATCAAAATAAGAGGAATAATGGGAATATACAATTTCCATTTCTACCTTAAGTTCACATCTAAAGAATTATTCATAACTACTAAAGTCTCTTATATCCAAGGCATTTCGATGGCTTAGTATTAGTCCACCAAAGAATCAATCGATTTTTCTTTCATGGATGATGATCAAACCAAAAGCGTACCTTGAAAGTCTTGTAAAATTAGTTTCATAGTTATCAATTGATTCATAATAATTTTTCTTTAACTGAAGTAATTTTGAATCCATCTTTTTTTATAGAATATGAGTGAATTACTTACTGAAAAATATCCCTTTAACCTATTCCAATTCCATAGATTTAATTTCTTCTTATTACCTTGTGTTCTTAATAATAGTCCACCACTAATCTGTTTCACCTTCCAGATGATAATAATCCAAAATGAATTTTTCATGATATGATCCCTGAAGAATGGAAAATATATTCTCAGTGGCACTAATCCATTGCTCACCTACCAGTGGATCTAAAGAACCACTAAAAAATGGTGGGTGTTGACTCATGAAGGACTCAACAAATTTTTTTGCCTCCTTTTATCATTTGGAAGTTCAACATTATTCATAGCTTGAGAAATTTGTTGGAGCATATAAATAAGAATTTTCATTCTAGCTCCCCTATCATTTGGTTTCTTAAGATTACAATCATTGCATTGTCCTTTTAATTCAATATTAAAATGGTTCCTTCAGGTTCTATCAATTGAGTAAAACAATAAATCATAGAGTGAGTATCACTTATCATAGAAGAAAACCACATAATCATGAAAAGTTAATTTTATGATGTATAAATCGTAACCCCTAATCCTTAAATCTATAACACCTTTTTTTTATCCTTAGAGATATTCCTAGAGATATCCTTAGAAATATTCCTATGGGTCTCACTAAAGTTTTCTCTCCCTAGTTTTAAAAGGTTGACTAAACCATTTCCTTGATACCGAATATAGTGAACCAGGTTTAATGTACATGGATATTACATCATTTTAGATGAATATTCATCACATTACAAAAATATATGCTTGAGGATCATAATAGTTTGGTGTATTTGGAAACTTGAAACAAAATATTCTAACTTGGTGAAAGATATTCAATGTTTCGAAAAAATATCTTCCCCTTTAGTACATATACCTAAAGCCCTTGTTCATAACCCAGGGAAAGGAAACATAAGAAATTGGTGAGCTCAGATGACCAATAAGGGAAAACAGGGGAGATATGCAAGCATAAACACTAGCATAAGGGTATGATAATGTTATCATTACATTATAATATCATACCCTGTATACCAAATATCATAAACATGAATCATGGAATAAAGATTGATAGTTTATAAAACATGAATCATAAGGTTTATAAATCATCAAAAATCAATATGAAACTTAAGGTCATGTCATATAGGTGTGGCACCATCATTCACGTAGAAAACCATTTCACGTGTCAAGGTTAGCTACCAAGACCATCAATATAGTGGATCATAACACACCTATTTACCATAGTGGATTAGGATACACCTATTTCCCATAGTGGGTCAGGACATACCTATTTCCCATTTTGGATTAGGACACACATGTTTCCCTTTGTAGATCAAGACACACCTCTTTCCCATTGTGGATTAGGACACACCTATTTCCCATTATGGATTTTTCCCTTTGACTTTTTTCCTATAATTATCCCATGAGATATAAATCTTTACCCAATGAATTGGAGGGATATATTAGTCCCACCTATATCATAATGTAGCCATACATACATTTTCCATAAAAAAATATTCTTGTCATGACCTATAAAAATAGACGGGTTTTATAAACATCATATCATAACCCATGAAATGATATGGGTATCATAAAAATTTAATAATATAATAACCTAAGAAAAATAGATAGGTTTCATAATAATTTTATCCAATAATAACCCATTAAAGGAGGTCGATTTCATAATAATTTATCATGGTATAACCCTTTGAAGAGAAATAGGTTTCATAAACATAAATCTATCAAAACATAGAACATTCTGATAAATAATATGAATGGTATCCTTGCATAATAACCCAATTAAAGTATAAACTATAACCAAGGATTTCATCTTAGATGGATAAAGATTTTGAATGATCACTTAAAAGATAAGTTTTATTTGAAAATCACTTTTTAAAAGATATAACATTTTCAAAAATCCTTTTCCTTGAAACTAAATTAAAAACATATAAAGTAATCATGAAAAATTATAAGAAACATTCCTTGAGGAAAATATATTTTACGATTTTAAAACACTTTTTAAAACATTAAACATTATTGAAGACCATTTTCCTTTAAAATAAACTTGAAAACATATAATGAATATTGAAAACCTTTTTCCGAAAAACTTATAAAATAAGATTGAAAATATTTTGAATTTTTTTTCTTTGAAAGTAATTTTAAAATGTATAAAATATGATTTTAGACCATTAAAATATTTTTCTTTGAAAATAAAATTTAGAAAACATATAAAGGAAGCTTTCAAAACCATTTAAAACACTTTTAAACATATAGCGATTTTTGAAAACCCTTTTTATTTAAAACTGATGTTAAAATCAACAAATTTCAAGAATATTAGGAAAATAATTTTATTTTTTAAAAAATAACCTTTTAAACTTATAAAATAAGCATCAAGTAATTTATGATCATGACTGAGGGTAACTCCATACATGCCGAACATTCCCTTTTCACCTAAAAAGTTTAGAAAAGTGTTTGGATAAGAAAATTAGAAGAAGTTTAGTTTTAAAAATATTATCTAAAAAGGTAATAAATGGGTAAAAATTTTCTTTAAACATCATAGGATAATATTAAAACATTTTTGAAAACATTTTTATTAAATATTATTTTTAAAGAACATAGATTTCCGATCGAAAGGAGAAATAAAGTTGGATTTTTATAGAAACATTTTATTAATTATCTTAACCACCAAAGAGTGTAAAACTGGTACCATTACATGGATATAACATTAATAACCATATGATATAAAAATTTATGATATATTTGGTGATATGGATCATAATATTTCATTAATGGAAGCATAATCATAATGAATCTCGATAAATGATGAGTTGTAGTAATAAACTGTTACCACTTTGGTAATATTGAACCATAATAAAATGAAAAAAATAACATTAAATGAATCTTAAAATATCATTAAAATAATGTGATTCATGATATAACATGTCAAAGGCAGTGTATACATCTCAGAGAAAAAATAGGTGCATAACATGACATTAGTCTTAGAGAAGGAAAACTGAGAAAAAAATAATTTACTGATTTGGTAACTTTTGAAACATAAAACCCATGAAGCAAAGATCATAAAATTGATATGTAAATGAAAATATATTTAATTATAATAATCAAATAATACATACATGGAAACTATACACACCATAAATAATAAATAGGAGGTGATCATGGCTTGTGTCTCACGGAAAATAAAAGTGAGACAGAAAAACCCTTACCTTAAGTAATAAATTTCTTTGTACATGTTCAAAAATCATGTATAATAAATATAAGTTTATTATAAATATACCAAATAACCATATTATTTTATCTAATTCCATATATTATTTTTTTATTACTTTATATTAGCTATTTAATAACAACTCCATGTTAATGCTACGTTTTGGGTAATATTTGCATTGTTTTTTATATATGTTTTTGCTTGTTATTCTTGATCCTCTTACTTAGATCATGATTTAATTATTTAAATAATGTAAAACATGATATAAATATTATATATATTCATTATATATGTATTTATAATAATCTTTAAAATATAGAAATATTAAATGGAATACACCATTCATAGAGATGGTAAGTCGTACGTACGCATGAACGCTATTTCAATTTTATTGTCACATTGAAAGAAAAAAATTAAATTAAATAAATGTATATATATATATATATATCATAACATTAAATTAGAATTATTATTTCACATATATCATATAATTTCACTAAACCCATCCTTAATAGATTCCCTGTAAAGTGTGAATGAATCACATCACTTTGAGTAGGCGGTAGTCCACATGTCCACAAACGAAGTTATCATATTTTAAAAAATAGAAATAAAAAAGGTATGATTTATATAATAATTAAATAAGTATAAATAAATCATAAATATAATAAATATTATATAAAAACATATTCTACATCATAATACCCAACCATGAGAGGTGGTAAAGGATAAAACGAACAACATCATTTTTTGAGGCGGTATTTTGTCGTACACAAGAATGATAAGTTCATTACTAATTAGATAGAAGTATGTGTAAGTGTAGATTTAAACATTATAATTACAAAATATAATTACATTTAGGATACTTTTGTTATTATTTATTCATGGAATAATAATACTTTAGGTGGTGGATAATGAAAATAAAACAAAGGAGCCTGAGGAAGGATGTTGCCTCTTCTTTTGGTAACTCATTTTACTTTGCACCAAAGGGATTCCTTGGTTTGTTTTATTTCGAAATAGAGGATTCTAGGTTAAAGGTAGGGATTTTCGGATATTTTTTGAGTAGATTTTTGGCAATCCAAATGGCTTGTGAAGTGTGAATATATGGGATCAGTGAGTGTCTTTTCATACTGAAGGAGGAGTGATATTCTGGTAAATTTTTGAAAAGGGAATTCCAGCCATGTTTTTTCTATTTTATATTGCACCAATAATATTAAAAATTAGTTACAATGCATTATAGTGTCTAAATATGAGTATAAAAATAATTTTTTATAATTTTCTAGGTTATTTTCGGCCTTAGGTTTAAAGTTTAGTCCTTTGATAAGCTAATTTTTCTCTTAATCATTGTAATTAATTTTAATCACTTTCACTAATATTTTTGGTAAAAAATTAGTTTAACTTATTAGAAATTATAAATTTTCTATATTACAAATTTATAATCCATTTTTTAAAATTCCAATCACATAAGTGTCATAAATTAATTTAAAATTAATCCCACAAAGAGGATGACAAAGCGTGTTTTTAAAGTAAAAATATTCAAATTTTTGCTAACTATTTATATCAAAATTATGAGTGAAATTGATAAAAATGATCTAAATTGGATTCAATGATATAAAATTTATATAATTATTCCTTAAAACTAATAAAAATATAATTTAAACTTATAAATAATTTAGACGAAAAAGAATGTTTTAATTAAAATTTAGTATTTTTAACTATTCATAAAAAATGAAATTTATTAGAAAAATAACAAAAAATAACCCAAATTAAATTTTGATATTCCACTTCAAAAAAATAATTTTATTTTTTCAGATAAAAATTATAAAATTCTCAAAAATTATATTTCCAATGGGTTCTATCTTAAAAGGTGGTAAATTTACCTTTAAAAAAATACATCTTTTTATTCATAAAACTCGATTTATTGTTATCTTATTCCTTTAAAATGTATTGGTTGAGTATCAAAAATATTAGCTAAATATATAATATATATAAATTCTATTTAAATAATTAATCAAAATTGGTTTTTTTAATTTATTTAGATAAAATTTTGATTATACATAGAAAACTATTTTTCTTTGAAACGTAATTTCTTAATTTTCAAATATTTCTTACATTCACTTCTAATAATTTATAAACAAAGGATTAATTTTATATACATGTGAAAATAATATTTTTACAATTCAGTTAATCTTATTTGTAACTTCCTTTCCAATGACTAAGTGGTAGCTATAATAATATTTTAATAACCGTGTTAATAGTATATTGTAGTTAGGTAAAACTATACCTTTCATGCAATGAGATCAATAAAAGCTACTAATTATTGTGTTTAAAACAATAAAAAATAGTGAATTTTTTACCACAAGAAAATATAAGTGTTGTGTATGGTGTAAGATTAACTTGGTGTTGCATATAATGCATTCCAAACTTAGTGATTTTATAAAAAAAACTATATTTAGTGTTTCCTGAGGTGAAGAATATCCAAAAGATTAAATTAATTTGAAAAAAAGATAATTTAAAAAAAATCAGGGTGTTACATAAATGTCTCAATAGGTGCAGAGGAGATAAGGGAGAAATTTCTCTTTTAAAATTGAGGTTAGTGGCACAAATGTAATTTTTCAAAGTTTTAAAATTATTTCAATTCACTTTCTAGGATAAATGGATACAAAATGGCCTATATTAGAAGATTATAATAGTAGGGTAAAAATATAACCAACAAATGGGGTTTTATAAAGTGTTTAGGTCATTTTAACCCTTATATATTTAGGTTAATCCCTCAATAAACCCTTTTTAACCTCAACCACACTAATTAATTTTTTACTGTTTTTACTATTCATTATGATAAAAAATTAGTTGACCTTGTTAAATAATTTTAATTATGATGATTCTAAATATGGAATCCATTTTATGAAATTTAATTCATAAAAGTGGAAGTATTTAATTTAAAAATAAACAAAAAATTCATGCTGAAAAATGGGTTTAAAAAATATATTTTTCAAGCATAAGATGATCTTACAATAACTATATTATTATTAATAATTATTATTCGGATTTTAATTAATATATATGTATACATATATATATAAATTCATTATTAAATAATATTTTAATCAATTATAATGTAATGACATTTTTCCTGAAAAAATACTTTTCTGAAAAATTTCCCTTTTTACCTCCAAATGATCTTGTCTTTATTTATTTCAATTTGGTAGTCAATAAATTGTTAATTATATATATTATAAAAAAATGTTATAAAGAATTTATAGAATAGTTTAATACTACATTTTAAATTATTCATTGATTCTTATTTCCATGGGAAAATTTCAAAAATTCATTTTAGAATTACTTTGATATATTATGTTCAAAATTGATATTCATCCCATAAAATTATAAATTTTATGCCATGAAATATAAAAATGTGCATTTTATTATAGTTCTTTTAAAATAAAATATTCACTTATTATAATTAAAGCTCAAATATTATATTCATATCATGGGGAAAGGAAAACAAAAGAAAGGTGGGCTCAAAAGCTCAATAAGTTTTGTGTACAACAAAATCTACCATGAGTAAAAGGCACAATCAATACGGAAATGTAGATAAATGAAAATGGAAGATTGATGGGCCTGTAAGGGGTGAATCGCGGGCGAGAGCTGCCTTGGTGTGTAGGGTTTCCCGGCTGTCACCTCTATTTCCTCCCTCCCTTCTCGTCTTCCAGCGGGCTAGGGTTTCTGCCGCTCTTCTCCTTCATCTGCTCCCCTCCTTTTCATGTTTCTTCTTTTTCTGATTTAGGTTTGGATAGGTCGGCACTCGGATCGGCGATGTGGTCAGGATCCATGTTGGCGAGCAACCCCCTTCGGCGGAGCTATGCATGCGGTCAAGGTTGACAGAGCGACGCGTGCGGTTAGGGGCGATGGAGCGACACGATCTCTGTCGACGAAACCTTTGATGGAGTAAGGATTGCGATTTCTCATGGGGAGATCACCACATTTCGGTCGTTTGTCTTCAATGGAGTCGTTATGAGGTAGGGGCCTCGTTGCCATTTTCTAGTGCATTGTTTTTGGTTGTTTATTTTGCTGAATCTATGATCTGAGAAGCTTGTGTGTTGTTTGGTTCCTGCTTGATTTGGATTTGTTTATTTCTCTGATTTCGGATGGATGGAGGATGATGGCGGTTTTTTGACACCTCATTGTGATGTTTTTCTATTTTTTTTGATAATGGAAATGCATCCTTCCTAAGGGCTTCAGATTTACGGTGATGCGATGGCAATGAGGAGTGGACTGTGAATCCAGGAGCGGGCGAATCCAGCAGCGTGCCTTGAGGAGTAGAATTTGAAATCTGAATTTTTGTTTTGATGTTTTGGGGTGGATTTTGGAGGATGTTTGTGATGTATGAAATTTGGTATTTTGGTGTTTGAAATTTGGCATCTTGTATTGTGAGGTTCCCACTAACCCTTAAAGTGGTTTATTCAAAAAATGAAAAAAGGGATTTCAGCGTAGATAAATGAAAGAACATGCCATTTTATCAACATTTTGAGCATGAAATTCATCCAAGGACAATATAAATGTATTAATATCTTGGATAATAATAACTGAATTCATAATGAAGTAAATTCATAATGGATAATGTCCTGATCAAGGCCTTATGCCAAGATATTTTCAAATATTGGCAGGTATACACCAAAACCCATTTAACATGGCTGACCGACTGGTTTGTCTCATAAGACCTGTTGATGTGTCAAGGTTATATATATATATATGGGCCCTACCAATAAATTTATTTCTAATTTATTCCTCATATATTTAATGATGAATATAATTCATAAAAAATATGAAACATCAATAAATATCCATATCGAGTATGGAATATAAAATATCAATATTTACCCAGTCAATCAAATATCATTAATAGTAAAACACCATATGTATAAATGGTATTCAGTTTAGGTAATAATCATATCCATGATAGAAATAATATGTATATGGAATGAAAATGTAATTTCTGATGAAAGATGATCATAAGAAAGTGAATGTCTCAAGATAAAGTTAATGACCATAAAATTTATCAAGAGATGATAAATGACCATCAATTCATCAGAAAAGTAGATTTTGTAGTTAAATCAACTCTTCTAAATAATAAAAGATTATATAAACATAATGTTTAAAATATTTTTTCATTAAATATTCTTTTTTAAAACCATCAAAAACTTTTAGAAAAATCTATATACTATAAAACAATTATGGTGGTGGGAAAATCCATTAATTTCATATACGTTAAAAATAAACATTCCTTTTGAATTTTTAAAAATAAAATCCGAAATTGAATTTTGTAAAACATTAAAAATATTCCTTTAAAAACCATTAAAAAATCAAAGATAATATAAAATTTCTTTAGTAAATCATTTTAGGAAATAAAAATGACTTTTTTAGTTTTTTAAAAAAATATAGACTTGGAAGAAAGATATACCCGATCAAAAAGAGATATAAGGTCATATTTTCTTTAAAAAATTTATTCTATTTATTCAAGTGATGAATAGAGTAAAAGTTATAATAAAACTTTTAAAATAATTAAATATCCTGAGGATAATAAAATAGATGGATTTTATGAAGGAAAAACTATAATATTCCTTCAATTAACATATAAGTAATAAAAAAAGATTTTGTAAATAAATTCTATCCTTTTTGGTTACATTTAAATTGTAACATCTTGAAAGAGTAAACTTAAATTAAAAATTTAATTACCATGAAAAAATATATTCTTTTCATATACATAAAAGGTGAAATATATACACCACATAAAATAAAATAGGTTCATAATACCCAATACGTCTCAATGGAGTGGAAATTGAGATGAAATCCCTTACATCACACTTCCACTTAGTTAAAAATTATTTAACATTATATATAATAAATTTTTATTTATTATAATTACATAATATAAGAATATACATATCTGTATTATTATATATGATCTAATTATAACAACTTATCATATATCTATTAATAACATTTCATTATTATCATTGTTTTGGGTTTTAATTGTTTCGTTTTTCATGTATGTTTTGATTTGACTATTATAATCCCTGTGTTTTATCATGGTTATATCATTTTCATAATTTTAATCATGATATATGAATAAAAAATATTCATTATATATATAATCATATTTTAAAAGTTTGATTGAAAAATGAATCACATCACTTCGTGGATGTGGTTATCCACTTGTACACATAAGCAATGTTATCATTTTTTAATAGGTGGAAGTGTAAGGAATTATATGATATTTTATATTTTAAGAATAAAACTAATTTCATAAATATCATATATATTAATCATTTTCATCATTATTACCATTCATATGAGGTGGTGACACAAAACAAATTATTTCGATTCATGATGCTGTAGTTTAGCATACACATGAGCGATGGTTTTATTTCCCATTTGATGTAGAAGGAGATTAAAAACTATTATTTCATAAAAATAATAACATCTTAGTATATTATTGATATTTTTTCTATTATATTATAGTGGTTTGGACATAATATAATTTTGTAAAACAAGAAGAAAAATTAAAGTGTTTGGTTAAGATGATTACCACTCCTTCGAAAGAGCTCTTTAGAGCTCCTCTTAAGAACCCCAGGGTTGGTATTTTGGGAATAAAAATGCCTATATATATGTTTAAATATATTTAGGGGATTTTTTTTATGTTTTAGTTAGTAAAAATTGATCAATAGGTTTGAAGAAGTGAATGGAGGAGGCACCTTTTATAAGTGAGGTGGGGGGAGGGGACACTTGAAAATTTTCAATGTTTTAAAATATTACTAACTACGTTTCTTACAAAAATTGATCCAAATTGAGTATTATTAGAATATTAGATAATATAGGGTCAAAATAAATTTAAAAAATTGGATTGTACAAGTTTTAGGTCATTTTAACTCTTATATTTTTAGATTAACCCCTAGTAAACCCATTTTAACCTTAACTGTAATAAATTTTTTTTACCATTTTTACTATTTATAATGAAAAAAATGAAAATTAAATCATTATTTTTTTAAAATTATGATTAAAAATATGGAAACCATTTTATCAAATTCTATTCCTATAATTGGTATAAATTAATTTGAAAATAAACCCACAAAACGTGATGGAAATTGTTTTCATGAAAATGCATTTTGCAAGCACATGATGATCCTACACTAACTCTATGACTAGAAATAATAATTATAAAAATTTGAATTCATATATATATATATATATAATCTATAAATTTCATTAACATCATTCACGTTGAGGGATTGTTTTAATTAATTAAAATGGAAAATCCTTATATATTTAAAAGCATTTTTATGAAATATATCCAATTTACCTCTAACTGATATTGTATTTATTTATATCAAATTGATAATGAATATATGATTAATTATAAATATTATAAAAAAAATTATAATTAAAATATTGATTAATTAAATAATACACTTTCAATTATTTGTAAAATCTTATTTCTAAGGGAAATTTTCAAAAATTGCATTCTAGTATTTTTTTGTCTTAGTAAGTTAAAAATCAATATTCATCCTATTAAATTAGAATTTCTTTCCATGAAATATTAAAATTTTTATTTTACTATATATTCCTAAAAATAAAATGTTCACTTACTATAATTGAAGGCCATGTGTTACATTCTCCCCTACTTTAAAAATTTTATCCTTGAAATTTTCATAGATATTACTTTTTTTTAAAAAAATATAGATAGTTTTTATTCATAACATACCAAGGTTACCTTATTTCTTCCTCTATTTTATAATATCTAAAAATTATCTTTACCATTTGAGTTATTTTACTCCAAAACACTTATAATCTAGTTTTAAGATACAAGATAATCTCTTCACTGTAAGATAGACCTGGTTTTAATTATATTTCTTTTGATGTGACTACATGCATTAGGTTTGGCATATAATTCGTTGACAATGATATATGGAACACATTATGTACTTTAGAGAGGATTTGTAATATTTCCAAATGGTAATCCAAATATCCAATTATTTCCAAAATTTAAAAATGTTAGATGTACCTGGGGATCTTTTTTCCTTTCTTACAGAACCTTATAATTCCCTTTCACAGTGATACTTCTAAGAAAACGTGACCTCTCACTTGAAATTACAAATATTTCCTCTAGTTATCAACATTGTTATTTTTTATTATTTTATATTTTTTTAATATGGATGTAAATAGTCTTTACCTTAATCATAGTATCTTTAACATGTTATGGAACTACAAGCTTCCTTTCAACAACTTCATCCCAATAACTTGGAGTATGATATCTCCCACCATATAATGCTTCCTACAACACCATTTCAATACTTTAATGTAAAATATTTTTATATGAAATCTAAATAATGTAAATAATAATACCACATACCTTTAAATTCATGTGATCATGACCTAAACCTATTTTATAATGTTTTAATAGTCCTTTTGGGCTGTCCATCATTTTGAGAATGATTGGTGATGCTCAAATGAAGCTCGATATCAAGAGCCTTCAGAATACTTTTAAAGAATTTTGATATAAATCGTAGATTTTGATAAGAAAATTTTATATAGGTTCACCATAAATTATTATAAATTCATTATTATAGAGCCATGTTAGGATCTCAATTGGTAAATCTTCTCTGATAGTAAGGAAATGTACATATTTGGTAAGGCAATCAACAATAACCTATATGGTATCATTTATTCTAGGAGTATTTGTGAATCCAGTAACAAATTCTATAGTAATGTCACCAAATTTCTATATACAAATATGTATAGGTTGCATGAATCCTCTAGGATATTAGCTCTAGACCTTCACCTATTGAAAAACTAAGAATCATGGTATATAATTAGCAATTTATAGCTTCATATTATCCAACCAAAAAATGTTAATTCAAATCCCTATACGTCTTGGTATTACCAGGGTCTACTAAGAAAATTGATTGATGAGAATTATCTAATAATTCTCTTTTCAAACCAGGCATATATGGAACACCTATCCTCTTTCCAAATTTCAAAACACTATCTTCATAAATGATGTCTGAAAATTTCCTATCATCCATCACTTCAATTTTCTTTTGAAAATTATGATCATTAGGATGAGAAATTTTTATCTTTTACAATAAATATGGGTTGGAATTCATTTAAAAAAGTATTGATGTTTCCCATTCCTTAATAATGTATATATCTATCTTTATTAAATCCATGAACATAGGATCCTTAAAAGTGCACATTTTGGTCAGGACTCCATGGACTTTCCTGATCAATGCATCTGTTATCATATTTTTCATCCCTTGGTGGCAGTGTATTGAGAAATAAATACCTTGAGTTTCTTGATAGATTTAACTTGCCTCATGTTTTTCTCTTTATATAAATAGATTTATTTCAAACCCTCATGATCTGTTTATATCTCACATATTTCAGCATAGAGATAATGAATATATATATTTAGAGTAAATATTATATCTCATAACTCTAGATCATGGGTTGGATAGTTCTTTTCATTATTCTTTAACTACATTGATGAAAATGTAATAGATTTTATACATAAGGATATAACCATGTCCCTTATTTGATGCATCACTAAATATCAAAAATCTATCCTTTCCTGATTGTAGAATCAATATTGGAGCACTGAATAATATTCTATTCTGTTCTTAAAAAAATTCTTCACATTTATTTCTACATATAAATTTAACCCCTATATAAGTTAACTTGGTTAACATGTTAGCCGATCAAGGAATTTTTTGAAAAAAATCATTGAAAATAACTTCCTAAACTGAGGAAACCGTGCAGCTCAGTTATGTTCATTAGTTTAGGACATTCTTCTATTTCCTTTTTCTTATTAGGATCAAATGTAATTCTATCCTTAAGGACAACATTTCCAAGAAAATAAATGTTCATAATCCAAAATTCACACTTTCAAAATTTCTTATATAACCCTATTTCTCTAAGAGTTTAAAGAATAACTCAAAAGTGGTTCTCTTGTTCCTCAAATATATTATATTAAACCAAAATATAATCAATAAATACCTAAAAAACTTATCAAGATATTCCTTGAATACTATATTAATCAGATTTATAAAAATAGAGGGTACATTAGTCAATCCTAAAGAATTATTGAAAACTCATGATTTTGATGCCTAATTAAAAATATTATACTTAGAATATATTACTTATTTACTCATAATTGGTGTTATCGAGAACAAAGTTAAAGATTAGAAAAATATTGGGATACATTAAGTTTATTGAATAAGTAAACATTGTGAGATGGAGGATACATGTTATTTTTAGTAATAAAATTGATTTCATTATAATCAATGTACAACCTCATAGATCCATCCATTTTATTAATAAAAATGATAGGGTCTCCCAAGGATAAACATTATAGAATATGAATCCATTATCATACAAAACCTATAGTTTTTTATTTAGTTCAATGTCCATTATATAAGGAGTCTTTGATATAAGTCTTACATCAGGGATAAAATCAATGTAAAACTCAACTTCATGCACTTGTGGATGTCTAGGTAATTCCTTAGGAAATACATCAATGTATTCCTATATAATAGACTCATCCTCAATTTTAATATTACCTTTTTCATGTGTATATTTAATATTCTCTTATTCCCTAAAAATATCATTTAGAAGAGTTATATGAGGTGGTTCTAGAAAAAACCAAGATGATTAAGCCATCCCTCTAAAGGTGTGGAATTCCATATCTTTACCGAGAATCATAATTTCCTTCTCTTAGAAATTTTTTTTATTATATTTTTAAATCCAATCCATACTAAGGATTATATAAAAGTCTACAATATTTATAATAATAAAGTATTCAAATTGGGTATGCCTATGTGGAATAATGGGAACTGATTGAAACATCCTTATTGTAGTAATATTTATGGTTGGAGTCTTAAATGTCAACTCCCTTGTTAAGGTGTTAGGGAAATATCTAATTTTTTTGGAAAACATTGAAGATATAAAATTGTGTGAAGATCTATAATCAAAAAATGAATTAGATAAATTCTAGGCTATGATTAAAGTACCTTACACCACATCTTTATGAACTATAACCTTAGCTATAGTGATCATATAAGCTTGGCCTTCCTCTTGTCCTCTTCTATGGTAGGTTACCTTAATGTATAGAACAATAGTTTGAATAATTTACCAGTTCTAAAAATTTAAAGCATTTTATAACAATGGTTTCTTTCTCACCCATACCCTCATTATTTAAAGGAAACTTATATCTAAACTTTTAACAAACTCCCATGCCTTCCAAGCATTTTCCAGAATTTTTCTTTCCACAATTTTCACATGATGTAAATTTCTCTATTACCTTATTCTACTTTGAAATGTTCCATTTTTTATTATGCTCATTATAACTCTTATTCTATTTATTTCCCTTAAAGATATTAGATTTATAAAATTATTACTTTTTTTAAGGAACATAATACTATTTCATTATATGATGATTTTTTTGAGAAACGGGGACCCTTCAGAGTCTTGGCCCAATCCTTTCAAAGAAATTTTCATTTTCATTTATGTTTTATGTATTTAATACAAAACATACCAATATATTCTTGTAAAGGTATCCTCATAATCTATAACACTCTCTTATACCTTTTTCTTTAAGTTAAGGAACAATCTCTTCATTTTAATTCATTGCTCATGAGGGAAATATTATTTAAGGAGCGTTACTTAAAAATATATCTATTATATATGTTCTATTTATTATTCCTATTGGTTATTGTAGATTAATTACCACCATTGATTTATATCACCTTTAAGACAATACACTTCCAATATAAACTTTTCTCTTTTATTGGATCCCAAGGCCATGAATCTCTTTTCATGGGACTGAATCTATTTCTTAGCAACCACTGGATTAGTAGTTCCACTAAAATATGGAGGCCTATACCACATTAAATTAATAAATATAGGTATATCATTGCATGGAACATCATTCTAATCCATATGGGAAAGGTTATTAGTCATAACCCAGATCAACTTCCACAATATGGCTATGTTTTTCTCAGCTCCAACACTAGTTGTATTGGCTTGATCAGTAAGAAAATCTCTATATTGGAAATGAGTATTGATATCATTCTTTCTCTAAGGATCCATTTCTAAAAAATGTAACATACTACATTATCTTATAAAGTTATGGATTTTAAATCATAGTATATAATTGATATAATTTTTAACATAAATTGAAAATTTATTCATAACTAAGATCATAATTTTAAACATTATTTCTTTTGGAATATTCTCAAATCATAAAAATATTTTCAAAAATATCCCAATAGTTTGTAAAGGCCATGATAATTTACCATATCAAACCTCCCTAGAGTGTTTAGATAGGTAAATAGTAAGTCAACATTCACCATTCATTAGAATTATGATTGAGATATGCTCAAACAACTCTTTTCAGAGTTATTACCCCTAGATGAATCTATGAAAAAACTGAACTGACTTAAGAGAATACAGACAAGGTTTTATTTACTTAGAAATCAATAGTATAAATAATTTGCCAAAACATTATGATATTATCTTATAATTATACTTATCCTTAAGTACTTTCATAGGGTTATGTTCCATAATCTATGTTTTCATAAATCTAATTCACAAGGATTGTATTAAACTTTCTATGATACTAACTTTAACAACCCAAACTCTAGAAATCCATATCTAGTGTCCCCTTTATTACATTGGTATAAAATACAAGGTATCACATCACCAAATACCAATTAGTTTATAAGTCTTAAAGAACTATACATATACATGATTTCTATTTTACAATGGAAATAAAATATAAAACATAACAAAATTAAATATTCTACATCCTTGAAACTCATTCCAAGATTCCTTCTTCATATCCAAAGGAATAGAAAACAAAATAAAGGTGATGTCAAATACTCAATAAGGGTTGTGTATAGTGGAATATATCTTGAGTAAATAAGGAATAATCAATATAATAAGGTAGACAATTAGAAACACATGAAATTTAATCAATAACTTGAGCATGAAATTGATCCATGGATAATATCAATATAGTAATCTCATGGATAATAATAAAATTTGTAGTTATGGAAATTTATAATGTCAGACATCATGATTAAGGAATTTTTTCCAATATATTTTTAAATTTGTTTAAGTATATATGAAATCCAATTTAATAAGGCTATCCAACTTTTTTGTCTCATGAGACCCATTGATGCATTGATGGGAAATCTATAACTAGGCCCCACCCGTATCTATAAATCCAATACATTCCCCATACATTTAATGATTAATTTATTCCATTAAAAAACATGCATTATAAAAAAATATCTATATTGATTAAATAACACATATTATTAATATTTCCTAGTTAATAAAATAACTTTCACAGTAAAATAATGTATATAGAAATGGTAAAAAATTTGGGAAATAATAATATCCATGATATAAACAATATGGTTATGGAAGATAAATTTAATGAGCAATGATTTATTATTATAATAAAGTGAATGTTTTATGATAAAGTTAATGTACCTAAAATTAATCAAGATATGAGAGACGACCGTAAATTCATCAGAAAATAAGATTTTATAGAAAAATAAATTCTCATAGAGAAGAGGATAAAATGGAAGTGAACCATTTAAAATAAATTTTCCTTAACGAATTGGATTTTTAAAACCATTGAAAAACTTTTAAAATAATCTCAATAACATAAAATAGATATCGTGATGGAAAACCCCATTAATATTGTATATGTTAAAAATAAACATTCCTTTTGAATTTTTCTAATGAAATTAAAAAATAAACCATTTAGAAAACATTAGAAATATAAATTTAAAGGAATATAAAAACTAAATTATAATATAAAATATCCTTAATAAATAATATTTTTTAATTAGAAAATATTTTTAAAACAATTTTGAAAAATGTGGATATTGGAGAAAAATATTCCCGATGAAAAAATGATATAAATTTCCTTTTAATTTAAAAATGCCTCTACTTGATTCAAGTTCCAAAGATAGTAAAATTTGGAAGAAAAAATGTAAGTTAAATAAATATATTGAGTATAAGAAAATAAATATATTTTATAAAGGATATATTATAAGACTCCTACAATTAAAATATAAGAAATCCCAAATAATGAGACTATAAAATAAATTCTTACCGCTTTTGTTAATTTTAAATTGTAACCTGTTGAAAGGTTAAACCTTAATTGAAACATTAATTACCACGAATAAACTTAGATTCATGTTATATACAACAAATGGGTATTATATACACCATATATAATAAAATAGGGTCATAATACAAAATATGTCTAAATGGAGTGAAAATTGAGACCGAATACCTTACCTCATGCTTCCACTTGGTTGAAAATTATTTAACATCATATATAATAAATTTATATTTATTATAACTAAATAATATAACCATATAAATATTTATAATTTCATATGTTTTCTACTTATACCATCTTATCACCTATTTTTTTGACAATCATTCATTATTATCATTGTTTCAGGTGTTAACTACATTTTTGTGTATGTTTTGATTTGGATGTTATGGTATGTGTGCCTTGATCATGTTTATATATTTTAAATAATTTAAATCATTAATAAAAAATATAAATATTAATTAACTACATATTTAAAATCATCTTTGAAAAGCAGTCATGAAAATTGAACCACATCACTTTGTGGTGGTGGTAGTCCACACGTACACACGTGATATGTTATCTTTTTTAACAGGTAGAAGGCTAATGAATTATATGATATTTTAAATTTCAAGAATCATAAATATGTCATAAATATAATATATATTCATTATTTTTATCATTATGACCAGCCGTGTAACAACTCGAGATTTTATACTTTTTAATTTCATTCATATATTTTATTTTACGATACACGAAGATTACCTTGTGCTATACGCAACTTCGTATTAGCTTGCAGTATACACAACACTAATCTTGGATCATGTTACACAAAATTTCAAGTTTGTTTGATATTAGTTATTCTACGCAACATTGAGTGTATATATATATATATTAAATTTATAAATGAAATATGGTTTTATTTTGTTATACGCAACAACAACGGATTCTTGCACTATACGCAACCCTGACTTGTCTTGCATTGCACGCAATCGCGACCTTTTTCGATAGCATGTGTTGTACGCAATACCAAGTTTTACTAAACAACGATATATGGTTATGATATTATTATAAACTATCCTTTATGAATAGTATTAACTAAATTTTGAATTTTATAACATTATTATTCATCTTACACGTTCTCTAGAACATGGTATGAGAACAAAATAAAATTTTTCGGGTAAAATAAGTATTTTTCAAAAAATGAAGTTTTGCCGCCTTTTGATGGAACACCCATTTTAAATATAATTTTTGAGAAGTTTATAAGTTAAATTTTAAAAAATAAACATCTTCTTCTAAATCATGATATAAAAATTTACATTGGATAAAGCTTTGATATTTTTTTGATAACTTTCATATTTTAATGAATAGTAAAACACACTATATTTTAATTAAAAACAAATTTTTTTCATCGTAATAATTTATATGGTTAAATTATAATATTGAACGGTTTTAAAGTATAAATAGAATATATTTTTACCATTTAATATAATGTATGTCATTATCATTAATTTTACATTGAATTCATAGGTAAAATCATTTCAATCTTTTGCAATGTTTTAATGAAAAACCTGTTTTCTTTCGACAACGAGATTAACTTTAATTTAATTTCTGAAAATTCTGTGTATTGAATTTTGAAAAATTGATTCCATATTTGGAATCAGTGGATCCAAATTATATTAATAGAATAATTTTTATTTTTGGGCATTATGAATAGTAACTACGATAAATTTTATTTACCATAGTAAAAGGTAAATCAGGTAATTAAGGGTAAATATAATGTTATAAAATTACCCTAACACTTGTATTAATACAATTGAATGATTATACTTCTTCCTAAGTCATATTTGGGTCGAAATGGAATCAATTAGAACCCACTTGGAGGTGATTAAGACCTTTAGTTTATTTTATTTAAAGGAAAGTGAAATATGTCTCACTCAAACATTAATAATTAAAGTATTTTTAATATAAGGTTATACAGAATATAAATTTGGTTATAAATACTCATTTGGAAGCTAAAATGTTTTTCTTTATCATGGTAATTTATTTGTAATTTTTAAGAGTTATTTAATTACCTTATTAGTTTATACATTAATGATGCAGAAATTATTTATTTAGTAAAAAATCAATAATATTGTTTTTACTGAAATAGTAATACATATTAAAGGGCTCACAAACCTTACCAAAACTTATTGGAAGTGTATATACACACCATAATCATCCAATTACCGAATATATTCCTGTTTGGAGTCTTGTAAAAGTGATTATGACACTTATATTATTTTATTTTATATGATGTCAAAGTTGTCACCTTCATAATTTAATACATATAACATTTTAAAATTTGGGTGTTTTAGAAGATAATGTTGAGTAAAAAGTCCTCTTTTGACTTTTATATCCGGTTTTGGAAATCACAAATGTTTTTTATCATGTTTATCATATCGTACTGATCATACTGATCGTACTGATCATGCTGATCGTACTGATCATACTGATCGTACTGATCATGCTGATCGTACTGATTGTAACACCCGAGACTTTTATGAGAAATATTTTGGCCTTATGTTATATAAATCATCAATGGAATCTTTCACTACACACAACACTATCTTGGCTTAATTTACACGCAACCTCGGCCTTCCTCGATAGCTTGTGTCGTACGCAATACCGAGTTTCACTAAACAACGATATGCTATTAAAATATTATTAAAACTAGCCGTTATGAATAGTAATAACCACTTTTTGAAATTTTTTAAATTTTATTTTTCAAAATGGACTTAATTTTTGGATTCGGAATATCAAAATTAGCTTAGGATGAAATTTTGGTACTTTTCGAATAACTTTCATATTCTCATGAATAGTGAAAATTACTAAATTTTAATTAAAAACAACTTTTTTAATCGAAATAATTAATAGTGATAAATTATTAATTTGAGTGGTTTTAAAGTATATTTAGAATATATTTTTACAATTTAATACAATGTTTTTCATTGGATTTAATTTCACATTTAAACCAAACATAAACAAGTGTCAATCTTTTGATAGTTATTATCTCTTAAAAACACGCTATATTTTAATTAAAAACAACTTTTTTCATTGCAATACTTTATATAATTAAATTATAATATTGATTGTTTTTAAAGTATAAATAGAATATATTTTTACCATTTAATATAATGTATGTCAGTAGCATTAATTTTACATTGAATTCATAGGTAAAAACATTTCAATCTTTGGCAATGTTTTAACTTCTAAAACCCGTTTGCTTAACAATGGGATTAATTTTAAATTAATTACTGCAACTTTTGTGTTTTGAATTTTTAAAAATGGATTCCATATTTGGAATCAGTGGGTCCAAATTATGTTAATAGGTTACTTTTATTTTTTGATATTATGAATAGTAACTACGGTAATTTTTTTTATTTACTACGGTTAAAGGTAAATAGGGTAATTCAAGGTTAAAAGAATATTATAATAATTCAAAATTACCTTGAAACTTGTCCTAACCTTATTGGATGAGTATTGGCCGACCATGGGCATCCTTGGGTCGATTTTGGGACCCCATTGAGCCACTTGGTAGTGACAATGACAATTTGGATTAATTAATTTAATGTAAAGACAAAATTGACATTAACAAAAATCTTTTAATAATTAATTTTTATAAGGGGTTATATAAATTATATTTTCGACTATAAATATTCATGAGAAATCTTACAAGATTTCCAACATAATGATATTTTTTTTATAATTTTTAGACACAAATAAAGTAAATTATTTATGACACAATAATGATGAAGTATTTACCTCATTAATAAATGATTTAAATAAATAAGATTATAATGATTAAAATATTTTCTAAAACATGTCCAATTCTGATTGGATGATTTTATTTCGACCATGAGTCATCTTATCTTCATCTTTAATGATTTTTGGACCTTTTGAAACCGAAGATAAGGTTATAATAAAATAATATTTCCACACTTTCCAAAGGTGCCCCTCTCCTCCCTTATAAAAGGGCACCTCCTCCCTCTCTTCCTCACACCAATTTGAGCCTTCAAGCTCGGCCAACCCCTGCCCATTTCACTTCCCTACTTACTTAGAAACCTACTAGATGTACTGGTCTTATCAAAAGACCAACTCTAGTGCCTTAATAGAAAGTTTAAAGGAGACACTTCGAGAAAGAGGTAATACCTTCTACCGTTTTCTTCAAGTTCCATTCTTCTTCTACTCCCTCTTAT
The DNA here is from genome assembly GCA_963277665.1 of Viscum album. Classification (NCBI taxonomy): domain Eukaryota; kingdom Viridiplantae; phylum Streptophyta; class Magnoliopsida; order Santalales; family Viscaceae; genus Viscum; species Viscum album. Next base: position 20,908,454 of record OY728142.1, read on the forward strand.
TTAGTTGTTTCATTATGAGTTAATAACATAAGTATCGCTCATATACTGATATGTTATTATAAATATGAAACAACCCTAATTCACCTCTTATCCATCCTACAGAAAACGAAATCACCGCGCGTGCGTACGTACGGAATACCGTCTCCACGCTGTGGTGTAATCTATTTTCCACCACCACCTTACTTGGATGGGTATAAGGGTGAAAGTAATGAATATATATGATTATTTTAAATTTTTATTGATTCTGAAATAGTATGCATACACTCCAATACAATTCCACGATCATGGGAACGGTATCATCACTCGTGCGTACGTACGGAATACCGTCTCCACGATGTGATGTGATTCGTTCTACATGATCTTCATTACATAATGATTATATAAATGAATTGAATGAATTAATATGATATATATTACACTAATACCATTCTGGAAATTATTTATCTATAACCTAAAGAGAATAATAAGAATTTATTCGACAAAACACGCATAAGAACAAAAAGTAATAAACACCCGAATAACAAGTAGTAATGAAATATTACTAATAAGAAGCTAAGAATATGACCATATATGATATCATAACTATAAGTATGATTCTAGAATAAGTAAATAACATTATTTAAATCATTATACAGGAGGTTCGGACACTTACGAAGCAAATCAGACCTAAGGTAAGGGAAAATATCACAATCTCATTTTTATCCGAGATTGTTTATACTTCGGAATTTACTGAGGTGTATTTTATCATCCACATCCATGTTTCCTCAATATGTAATATTATTTCCATCCACATACAATTTTTTAAATCCAATTTTACCCTTCGGTGAGTTTTTAGTAAAAGATATGAAAGGAATCTTTTGTCGTTTTTCGTACGAGGTACTTTTTGACTTTTCCGACAAAAGTACGAGAAGAATGTTTTTTAACTTATACGGCATGAATGGATTTTTAAAAGATTATTTCCAAGAATCTTACTTTACAAGTTTTCAAGTTTATTTTTAATCAACTTCTTTTAGTTTAAAATTGTATGACATGTTAAGAAAGGAAGATGTTTTTGAAGTAGAAAGGATATTTTCCTCAAGAATGGAGTTCAAGTGTTTTATCAAAATTATTTTCCATCTAAGATAATATAGGGTTCTGTTTCTATCCCTATTGTTACATTGATTTGATTATGTTGTGATGGAATTATTTTTATGAATTCCTTTATCTTATATGAATTGTTTTATGATGTCATGTTGTTTAAGAATCCAATTTTTATTACATGGGTTATGCAATGATGTATGATTTATGATTTTGTGTTACACATAAGAATGGTATCATTATGATATGGGTGGGACCTATATCTCCCTCCAATGCATTGGGTAAAAATTTTATATCTCATGATATAGACATGTATGGAATGGCAGGTTAAACCGGTTTAGTGAAACAGGACTGAAACGAGGAGTGAACTCGGTTCAGAAATGGACTTTGTCCACTAAGATAGTCTTGGAAATGAGTCTTGACTAATAAGAAATGATTCTCTATGATTATGTGTGTATGTCACAATGTTTCATGTTTTAAGTTATGATTATTGGGATTTCATTTCAGTACTATGATTTATCCCATGTTATGAAATTATGCTCACTTTTGCAGGTTAAGATTTCCAAAATGTTATGTTCTTATGAATATGATGTGATTGATATTTATTTTGTTTACCCTTACTGAGCATTTGAGCTCACCCTTTTGTATGTTTTCTTTCCCAAGGTCAGGAAGAAGGTTATTAAGTAAGATAATACAAAAGGGACTATAGATATGATGAAATAAATTGGAGACAGTGCAGACGCTTTATGAACTAGTTGTTTATGTTTCCCAGTTTCTAAAGACACTATACCTATACTGTCCTTTCATGGTTTTGTTATATGTTGTAATATGTATTCTTCAATTTTTAAGTAATAACAATTTATGTAAAGTATGGGTCGTTAAAGTTGGTATCAGAGGAAAGGTATAGTCAACCTTTGGAAACTAGGATTTGAAAGCCTTAGTAAGAATCCTAAGGATATGTCTAAGCATAGAACACAATCTTAGTGTTTTAGAAATGACCATGAATAACCTAGGATAAGACCTTAAGTGTGAAATTTTATTCTTGATTATGTGGTTTTCCTATTATAATTAGTGTTTCTCACACTATTCTTCTTGGTTTTAGTCAATGGTTGGAACCCGAAGGAACCATGTTAATGCGGAATGCGACGGGCAATGCAATGATTGTCCCCCTGAGCAACCAAACGTTATGGGAGCTGGAATGCAAAATCTTGTAGCCATGATAACACAACTTTCTCAAGCTATGAATCATGCAGGAATTCCAAATGAGAAAAGGAAGGAGCAACATTCTGTTGAATCCTTCATGAGGCAGCGTCCACCTTCATTCAGCGGGTCTACTGATACATTAGTTGCTGAACAATGGATCAGTACTACTGAAAAGATATTTTTAGTTCTTCAATGTTCTGAACATGATAAAGTCATCTTAGCAGTGTATCGTTTGGATGGTGATGCTGATCAATGGTGGAATCTTATCAAGAATATGAGGCCAAGAGATGAAATTGAGTCCATGGAATGGGACAAGTTCAAGAACTTATTTTTCAATAAGTACTTCCCTCGTATTCTCCAAACAATGATGGAGAAAGAGTTTCTTGAACTGAAGCAGAAGGATGATGAATATGTTGGTACCTATGAAGAAAATTTTACAAGACTTACAAGGTACGCTTCTGGTATTATTATCCAACCTGAGAGTAATATTGATCGATTATTTAGTGGATTAAAACCAAGTCTTCGAAGGGCGTTAGCCATAAGGGACTTCAATAACTACGAGGAAATTGTTCGATGTGCTCTCAAGGTTGAGATAGAGATTGGTGTAACCCATCAGTCACATGGGTTTGATAAGAAGAGGAAAATGGAATTCAAAGGAAAATCTAAAGACCACACTGAAAAGAAGCTGAGTTTCCCTTATTCTCAAAGTGTGGAAAGAAACATGGAGGAAATTGTCTTAAGGGGACAAGAAAATGTTATAAGTGTGGAAAAGAAGATCATCGGGCAATTGAATGTCGAAATAATGGGAAGAAGATGTCTAATGATGCAAACAAAGGAAGGGATACACAGAATGAACCTACTACACTTCAATGTTTCAAGTGCAAGGAGATGGGGCATTATGCCAATCAATGCCCAAATCCAAGGGTTGATGATGATGATCGACGTCAACAAACTCTTAAGGCCAAAGACAAAGGAAAGTCACATGCAATTACTATCGGTGATGTGGAGTAAAAAAACGAAGTGGTGAGAGGTACACTTACCATCCACTATAAAGTAGAAAATGTTTTATTTGATTCTGGATCCACCCACTCTTTTATTTCTGAAGAATTTTCTAAGTGTATCACCGTATTACCTCAACAATTAGATGTTGAGTTTGTTGTGACAACTCTTAATGGAACAACAGTCGCATCAAAAGTTTACAATTCTTCTCCGATTGAAGTTTGTGGGAAAGTGCTTCCTGCAAATCTTGTGATCCTTCCTATAGTGGAATTTGATGTGATTCTTGGAATGTATTGGCTTTCTTTATATGGAGCTCATATCAATTGCCAAATAAGGGAAGTCACATTTCATATTCCAGATCAATCTATGATCGTCTATCGATGCAAGGATGAACATAACCTTCCAGTGGAAACTTCTTCTATCTTATGGGTCTTGATTCCACTGAATGAAGGTTATTTATCTCAAATGGTTGGTGAGAAACTCACAATTAAGAATATGCCCATTGTACGAGAGTTTGATGATGTCTTTCCGGAGGAATTTCTGGGTCTTCCACCAAATCGTGAAGTTGAGTTTTCAATAGAACTCGTACCAGGTGCTTTACCTATTTCAAATACACCTTATATAATGGCCCCAATTGAGTTGCAGGAATTGAAGAAGCAACCCCAAGAGAATCTTGATAAGGGATTCATACGCCCTAGTGCGTCACCATGGGGAGCACCTGTTCTGTTTGTTAAGAAGAAAGATGGATCAATGAGACTCTACATTGATTATCGAGAACTTAACAAGATCACTGTCAAGAAAAAATATCCTCTCCCACGCATTGATGAACTATTTGACCAACTACGCGGAGCTAAACACTTTTCCAAGATTGATCTTCATTCAGGGTATCATCAATTAAGGGTCAAAAGGGAGGATATACCAAAGAAGGCTTTCCGTACAAGGTATGGACACTATGAATTTATAGTGATGCCATTTGGTCTTACTAATGCCCCTTCTATCTTCATGGATCTGATGAATAGAGTCTTTAGAGACTATCTTGATCAATTTGTGGTAGTCTTTATAGACGATATTATTTTCTATTCAAAGAGCAAGGAAGAACATGAAGATCACTTGAGAATTTTATTGAAGACCCTGAGAAAGGAGAAGCTTTATGCCAAATTTACCAAGTGTTAATTTTGGCTTCAAAAGGTTGTATTTTTGGGTCACATAATCTCAAAAGAGGGGATATCTGTGGATCCAGGAAAAACGGAGGTTATCGAAAGATGATCGAGACCAACAACAGTAAGTGAGATCCGAAGTTTTCTTGGTTTGGCTGGATATTATCGACGTTTCGTGAAAGATTTTTCACAATTATCTAATCCACTCACCAGGTTGACTCGAAAAGGAGTTAAGTTTGTTTGGACGGAGGAATGTGAAGAGAATTTCAAGGAGTTGAAAAGAAGGTTATCCAGTGCACCTGTGCTCACACTGCCTTGTAGTGGAGAAAGGTTTGTGATCTACAGTGATGCATCCAAGAAGGGGCTAGGGTGTGTTCTTATGCAAAATGATATGGTGATAGCTTATGCCTCACAACAGTTGAAAATCCATGAGAAAAATTACCCAACACATGATTTGGAGTTAGCTGCGGTAATCTTTGCATTAAAGATTTGGAGGCATTATCTTTATAGAGAAAGGTGTGACATTTATACTGATCATAAAAGTTTAAAGTATATTTTCACACAAAAGGATCTGAATATGTGCCAAAGAAGATGGTTGGAGCTGATTAAGGATTACGACTGCACAATTCATTACCACCCTGGGAAAGCAAACAAGGTGGCAGATGCATTAAGTCGACAAGACCATGCTAGCTTATCCATGATGAGGATCACAAAAGATCCTATATTTATGGATTTACAAAGGATGGATCTTGGAATTATAATGGAAGGAGGGAAATCGTATCTTTCTCAAATGAATGTTTAACCATCTATACATGTGAAGATTAAAGAGGCACAAAAAAAAGATGTAGAGTTACAAAAGAAGGTGAGAAATATTCCTGAATTCAACCTTGATTGTGATGGGATAATAAAGTTCAGGAATCGGGTTTGTGGTCCTCCAATCCCCGAATTAAAGAAGGAGATGCTGGATGAGGCTCATAGTTCTTAATTCTCTATTCATCCTGGATGCATGAAGATGTATAGGGACCTGAAAGAGTATTTCTGGTGGGATGACATGAAAAGAGATGTTGCTGAATATGTATCTCGATGCTTGGTTTGTCAGCAAGTTAAAGCTGAGAGACAGAAGTCTAAGGGGATGTTACAACCATTACCCGTACCTGAATGGAAATGGGAAAACATCACTATGGACTTTGTCACTGGACTTCCTAAAACATCCAAAGGCAATAATGCTATCTGGGTTATAGTTGATCGTCTTACAAAGTCTGCACACTTCATTGCTATTAGAGAGGATTTATCTCTAGATCAGCTTGCCAGGATATATGTAAAGGAAGTGGTAAGATTACATGGAGTACCACTTTCTATTATATCTGATTGGGATCCGAGGTTTACCTCAATGTTCTGGTGAATCCTTCAGCATACTCTGGATACAGAGTTGAGTTTCAGCACTGCTTATCATCCTCAGACAGACGGTCAGTCTGAGAGAATAATTCAAACTCTAGAAGATATGTTGAGAGCTTGCTCTATATATTTCAAAGGTGGTTGGGATCAACACCTACCTTTGGTGGAATTTTCTTATAATAATAGCTTTAACTCCAGTGTTCAGATGGCTCATTGTGAAGCTCTCTATAGAAAGAAATGCAGGACTCCAACTTTCTGGGATGAAGTTGGGGAAAGAAAGCTATTAGGACCTGATCTTGTTGATGAAATGGCAGAAAAGGTCAGATCTATTCAACAACACATAAGATCAGCTCAGAGTCGACAGAAAATTTATGCCGACAACCGAATAAAAGACCTAGAGTTTGAAGTGGGTGATAAAGTGTTCTTACGAATATCCCCCTGGAAGAGGGTCAGGAGATTTGGAAAGAAGGGAAAGTTGAGCCCTAGGTATATCGGTCCTTTCGAAATACTGGATTTTTTTGGGAAGGTAGCTTACCGATTGGTGCTTCCAACGAATCTATCTCAAGTTCACTATGTGTTCCATGTATCTCTCCTGAGAAAGTACATACCTGATCCTTCACATGTACTCAGCTCAGAAGTTATACCACTGGAGCAAGATCTTTCTTATGAAGAACAACCGATAGAGATTCTGGATCGTAGCGAAAAAGTCCTACGGAACAAGACCACTCGCTTGGTGAAAGTTTTATGGAGGAACCACAAATTATAAGAAGCTACGTGGGAGCTTGAGGATATGATTAGGGAGAGGTATCCTCATCTTTTTGTTACAAAGTGACGAATTTCGAGGGCGAAATTCATTTTAAGGGGGGTAGAATGTAACACCCGAGACTTTTATGAGAAATATTTTGGCTTTATGTTATATAAATCGTCAAAGGAATCTTTCACTACACACAACACTAGCTTCGTTTTCTTTACACGCAACCGCGGCCTTCCTCGATAGCTTGCGTCGTACGCAATACCGAGTTTCACTAAACAACGATATGCTATTAAAATATTATTAAAACTAGCCGTTATGAACAGTAATAACCACTTTTTGAAATTTTCTAAATTTTATTTTTCAAAATGGTCTTCATTTTTGGATTCGGAATATCAAAATTAGGTTAGGATGAAATTTTGGTACTTTTCGGATAACTTTCATATTCTGATGAATAGTGAAAATTACTAAATTTTAATTAAAAACAACTTTTTTAATCGAAATAATTAATAGTGATAAATTATTAATTTGAGTGGTTTTAAAGTATATTTAGAATATATTTTTACAATTTAATACAATGTTTTTCATTGGATGTAATTTCACATTTAAACCAAACATAAACAAGTGTCAATCTTTTGATAGTTATTATCTCTTAAAAACACGGTATATTTTAATTAAAAACAACTTTTTTCATCGCAATACTTTATATGGTTAAATTATAATATTGATTGTTTTTAAAGTATAAATAGAATATATTTTTACCATTTAATATAATGTATGTCAGTAGCATTAATTTTACATTGAATTCATAGGTAAAAACATTTCAATCTTTGACAATGTTTTAACTTCTAAAACCCGTTTTCTTAACAATGGGATTAATTTTAAATTAATTTCTGCAACTTTTGTGTTTTGAATTTTGAAAAATGGATTCCATATTTTGAATCAGTGGGTCCAAATTATGTTAATAGGTTACTTTTATTTTTTGATATTATGAATAGTAACTACGGTAATTTTTTTTATTTACTACGGTTAAAGGTTAGTAGCGTAATTCAAGGTCAAAAGAATATTATAATAATTCAAAATTACCTTGACACTTGTCCTAACCTTATTGGATGAGTATTGGCCGACCATGGGCATCCTTGGGTCGATTTTGGGACCCCATTGAGCCACTTGGTAGTGACAATGACAATTTGGATTAATTAATTTAATGTAAAGACAAAATTGACATTAACAAAAATATTTTAGTAATTAATTTTTATAAGGGGTTATATAAATTATATTTTAGACTATAAATATTCATGAGAAATATTACAAGATTTCCAACATAATGATATTTTTTTTTATAATTTTTAGACACCAAATAAAGTAAATTATTTATGACACAATAATGATGAAGTATTTACCTCATTAATAAATGATTTAAATAAATAAGATTATAATGATTAAAATATTTTCTAAAACATGTCCAATTCTGATTGGATGATTTTATATCGACCATGATTCATATTATCTTCATCTTTAATGATTTTTGGACCTTTTGAAACCGAAGATAAGGTTATAATAAAATAATATTTCCACACTTTCCAAAGGTGCTCCTCTCCTCCCTTATAAAAGGGCACCTCCTCCCTCTCTTCCTCACACTAATTTGAGCCTTCAAGCTCAGACAACCGCTGCCCATTTCAATTCCCCACTTCCTTAGAAACCTACTAGAGGTACTGGTCTTATCAAAAGACCAACTCTAGTGCCTTAAGAGAAAGTTTAAAGGAGGCACTTTGAGAAAGAGGTAATACCTTCTACCATTTTCTTCAAGTTCCATTCTTCTTCTACTCCCTCTTCTTTAGTTGTTTCATTATGAGTTAATAACATCAGTATCACTCATATACTGATATGTTATTATAAATATGAAACAACCCTAATTAACATTCTATCCATCCTACGGAAAATGAAATCACCGCGCGTGCATACGTACGGAATACCGTCTCCATGCCGTGGTGTAATCTATTTTCCACCACCACCTTACTTGGATGGGTATAAGGGAGAAAGTAATGAATATATATGATTATTGTAAAGTTTTATTGATTCTGAAATAGTATGCATACACTCCAATACAATTCCACGATTATGAGAATGATATCATCGCTCGTACGTACGTACGGAATACCGTCTCCACGATGTGAAGTGATTCGTTCTACATAATCTTCATTGCATAATGATTATATAAATGAATTGAATGAATGAATATGATATATATTACACTAATACCATTATGGAAATGAGGTATCTATAACCTAAAGAGAAGAATAAGAATTTATTCGACAAAACACGCATAAGAACAAAAAGTAATAAACACCTGAATAACAAGTAGTAATGAAATATTACTAATAAGAAGCTAAGAATATGACCATATATGATATCATAACAATAAGTATGATTCTGGAATAAGTCAATAACATTATTTAAATCATTATACAGGAGGTTTAGACACTTAAGAAGCAAATCAGACCTAAGGTAGGAGAAAATATCACAATCTCATTTTTATCCGAGATTGTTTATACTTCGGAATTTACTGGGGTGTATTTTATCATCCACATCCATGTTTCCTCAATATGTAATATTATTTCCATCCACCTACAATTTTTTAAATCCAATTTTACCCTTCGGTGAGTTTTTAGTAAAAGATATGAAAGGAATCTTTTGTCGTTTTTCGTACGAGGTACTTTTTGACTTTTCCGACAAAAGTACGAGAAGAATGTTTTTTTAACATATACGGCATGAATGGATTTTTAAAACATTATTTCCAAGAAGCTTCCTTTACAAGTTTTCAAGTTTATTTTTAATCAACTTCTTTTAGTTTAAAATTGTATGACATGTTAAGAAAGGAAAATGTTTTTGAAGTAGAAAGGATATTTTCCTCAAGAATGGAGTTCAAGTGTTTTATCAAAATTATTTTCCATCTAAGATAATATAGGGTTATGTTTCTATCCTTATTGTTACATTGATTTGATTATGTTGTGATGGAATTATTTTTATAAATTACTTTATCTTATATGAACTGTATTATGATGTCATGTTGTTTAAGAATCCCATTTTTATTACATGGGTTATGCAATGATGTATGATTTATGATTTTGTGGCACACATAAGAATGGTATCATTATGAGATGGGTGGGACCTATATCTCCCTCCAATGAATTGGGTAAAGATTTAATATATCATGAGATAGACATGGCTGGAACAACAGGTTAAACCGGTTCAGTGAAACAGGACTGAAACGTGGAGTGAACTCAGTTCAGAAATGGACTTTGTCCACTAAGATAGTCTTGGAAATGAGTCTTGACTAATAAGAAATGATTCTCTATGATTATGTGTGTATTCCACAAAGTTTCATGTTTTAAGTTATGATTATTGGGATTTCATTTCACTACTATGATTTATCCCATGTTATGAAATTATGCTCACTTTTGCAGGTTAAGATTTCCAAAATGTTATGTTCTTATGAATATTATGTGATTGATATTTATTTTGTTTACCCTTACTGAGCATTTTATCTCACCCTTTTTTATGTTTTCTTTACCTAGGTCAGGAAGAAGGTTATTAAGTAAGATATTCCAAAAGGGACTATAGATATGATGAAATAAATGGGAGACAGTGTAGACGCTTTATGAACCAGTTGTTTATGTTTCCCAGTTTCTAAAGACACTATACCTATATGGTCCTTTAATGGTTTTGTTATATGTTGTAATATGTATTCTTTAATTTTAAAGTAATAACAATGTATGTAAAGTATGGGTCGTTATACTGATCATACTGATCGTACTGATCATGCTGATCGTACTGAGCATACTGATCGTATTGACCATGTTGATCGTACTGAACATGCTGATCATACTGACTATGCTGATCGTACTGATCATACTGATCGTACTGATCATGCTGATCGTACTGACCATGATGATCATACTGATCATGCTGATCGTACTGACCATGATTATCGTACTGATCATGCTGATCGTACTGACCATGCTGATCGTACTGATCATGCTGATCGTACTGACCATGATGATCCTACTGATCATGCTGATCGTACTGACCATGCTGATCGTACTGATCATACTGATCGTACTGACCATGTCAATCGTACAATGCTGATCATACTGACCATGCCAATCGTACAATGATGATCGTACTGAATATGGAAATTGTATTGACCCTGCTACTCATAACTTTCATTACATACTTGTTTTGGTACTTTGTCAAAAACACATGTTTCATATAAATCGTACTCATGATTATCTTGTTCATATATCTTATGTTTTAACAAAAACGATGTCATTGAGTTAGTTACAAAATAATCAAAACGATGTCGTGCTTTCTGTTTCAATATGACCGTTATAATAACAGGTGTCCAAGTACCTCTGAGTTTTTCGGAGAAATATGACCATTGGAGGCAACATGACCGTTGGAACCCAAGGCCTATAAATAGGAGGTCATTTGAAGCTGAAAGTAGAGACTGGGGAACAGCCGTGATACTCTACTTCTATCAAGTTCTAGAGGGAGACACTATGACCTCTCTCATCTGCTTTGTGCGTCCGATCATCGTATCGAGGGATTTCAAGTGATTGAAAGACAGAGGTGCCAATTACCTAAAAAATCGAGGGCTGCCAGGGATAGGCAGACGGACGGTCTGATCATCGTATCGAGGGCTGCTGGGGATAGGCAGACAGATGTTCCGATCATCGTATCGAGGGCTTACCAAGGTGTTGGTGAGACAGACCTTTTATCCTAGGTGAAAGGATAACCCTTCTCTTTGGGTCAAAAGAATTGTAATACTTTTACTTTTCCGCTGCTGTTTGTATTAGAAAGGAATTTGTATTGTTTCCTTTCTTCTTTACATATTCAATTGTAATTGTTTCAATTACAATCATTCTATTACATTTTGTATTGATTGATTCTATATGCTTTAAGGTAGAATAATTCATCTCTATATTACTCTGATTATTGTGTTCATCTCGAATACAATTGTTTTACATTTTCATTAGTATTACATTACATCATACCTTTTATATTCAATACAACTGTGGGTGTTTGTATTTGTATTAGTTTAATATATTTTAAACTAATCTCTTAAGTATTTAAACACAAAGTTTTTAAACCTACTATTCCCCCACCTCTTATATTGTTTCATCTAATATACAAATACATATTCTTAATCGATCCATCAATTGGTATCAGAGGAGGTTTTCCACTGATTTGTATTACTTGTTCTATTTCTTTCAAACATTATTTTTAATTACTTACTACACTAACGTGTGGAGTGGAAAAGTTTTTGTTGTTGTATTAGATGGCAGGAATGAATATTAGGTCAATTGACAATCTGAATCCTTCTAGACCACCTATATTTGATGGGAATGATTATGAGTACTGGAGAGATTGTATGAAGACTTTCATTATCAATACTGGTGTAGACAATTTTATTATGCTTACTAGAGGTTATAAAATTCCTGACAAAGAAGTCATTACTTTCACTAATCAAGAGAAGAAAGAATATCAACTGAATTACAAGGTACACAATACTTTGTTATGTTCTATGACCAGGAATATATACAGTCAGATATCTTCATGTGAAGCAGCCAACTGTATTTGGAAAAAATTGGAAGTCACTCATTTTGGAACATCCAAGGTTATAGAAATAAGAATAGCAATGCTTCGAGCTGAGTATCATGGATTTGTTTTTCCATATGGAGAGCCAATATGTAAAGTGGAAAAAAGGTTTATGAAAATTTTCAATAGCTTACAATCTATGGGAGAAAAAGGCCTTGATGATGAAGCTCTAGTAGATAAGATTACAGATATAATGCCGAATGAATGGGAGTCAAAAAGGACAACTATTGATGAAAATAGAAAAGTTTCCCAGATTACTCTTGATGAACTTTTTGGAACTCTTTTACAGCACGAGACAAGAATGAAAAGAGATGCTTACTTAAACAAGAAGAAGAATGGGAATGGAAGTGTAGCCTTTACATCTAAAGTTAAAACACCTGAAAGGATTACAAGATCCAAAGCCAAGAAAGCTATTATATCTGATTCAAGTGATTGTGATCTTTCAGATAATGTGTTATCCAATCTTGCACGAAGGATAAACAAGATTTTGGGAAAGAAAGACTTCCAATATTGATTCAAAAAGAAATATAGGAAGGACAAAAAAGATTCAGAGGAAACTTGTTATGAATATAAGAAAGTAGGCCATATAAGGCCTGATTGTCCTTTACTAAAGAGAAAAGACAGAAAGGAAAAACATTCTGAAAGAAACAAGAAAAAGTTTTACAAGACAAAGACAAATAAATTCTTGAAGTCAAATAATATGTGGAGTGTAAGTGGAAGTGATTCTACAGACGATTCTTCATAATATGAGTCCTCATGCCAGAGAAATATTGGACTTATAGCCAGACTACCAGTTGAAGATCATTGTCTCATGAAAAAGGTATACAATGCTGAAGCTATTAGAAATGTGTCTTTAAATGAAAATTATACTGATAATAGATATTATGAATCTTCAAATGATGAATCTTCATCATCAGAAGATGATACATTACCTTCTTTTGAAGAAGTATCTATATTTTCTAAATTACTCGAAAATGAAAATTCCAAACTCAAGAAAAATCTTGAGAAAGAAAATTCTAGAATTTCAATTCTATCTAAAGAAGCGTCAGATATTTCTAAGGATCTTGATATGAAAACTTCTGATTTTGAAAGTATTTTAAAAACCCTTGAGAAAGTCAAATCTGACAAAGATGAACTTTCTAAGGATCTTGAAAATGTGATTTCAAAGAGAAATGTTTTAGAACCTAACTCTAGCTCAAATTAAAATGATTCTGAGAATAAGAATTTAGTTTTAAAATTAAAGTCAGGAATTTTTTCCTTGAAAAAATGTTTGTCAAACTTTACTCATGGAAAAGAAAATTTTGAAAAAATGTACTCCCAAATCCGACCCTTGAGAAATCATTCTGGACTTGGTTATACTTATTCCAAACCGGTTATAGCAATAACTATTTTTTTCCTCAAAAAACCTTTTTTTGCTCTAAGTGTCAATGTGGAGGACACTGGAGAAGAGATTGTCTCTTAACAGAACTCAATCTTTAGGATTTCATAAATCTCATTTTTCAAAACAAATGTGGATTCCTAAAATTCTTTTATCCAACCCTTCTGGATCCAAACAAGTTTGGATTCCAAAAAACTAATTGTTTCTTTTTCAGAAAAATGAGAAGTGTACCAATAAGAATATTTGGTACATGGATAGTGGTTGTTCTCGACACATGAACGAAAAAAATTATCTCTTTGAAAAGGTTATCAAAACAAATGGTGGAAAAGTTACCTTCGGGGATAATGCTCAAGGAAAGATTGTTGGCATAGGTAATATCGTTTTTCTTGGAAAAGTTCTTATTTAAAATGTTTTGTTTGTTACAGGTCTTAGGCACAACCTCATCAGCATAAGTCAATTATGTGATGAAGGTTACCTTGTGAATTTTAGAAATTATAAGTGTCTAGTTCACAATTCCAAGGATGAGTTCATTCTATCTGCTCATAGGCAAGAGAATGTGTACACTATTAACTTAGAAGACCTTAGGAGCCAAAACTTACCCTGCTTAAGTGCAATAGAAGACCAATCATGGATATGGCATAGAATACTAGGACACTGTAATATAAGAAACCTTAGTAAAATCTCAAAGAAAAGACTTGTGAGGGGACTACCAGATCTTATATATGATTCTTCAAAAGTCTGTGATCCTTGTCAATTTGGCAAGCAACATAAAACTATTTTAAATCAATTAATGAAGTTTCAACTACTAATGCATTACAACTAGTGCATATGGATCTTCTTGGTCCCACAGAAACTGGAAGCATTGGAGGAAATACTATGTATTTGTTTTAGTTGATGACTTTACTAGATTTACTTGGGTCTATTTTCTAGAAAAGAAATCTGAAGCCTTCTCCTATTTCAAAATTTTTAGAGCCCAAGTTAAAAATGAGAAAAACCTACCATTGATAACTATTCATAGTGATCATGGTGGTGAATTTCAAAATTCAGATTTTGAAACTTTTTGTAGTAAGAAAGGTATTACTCACAATTTCTCACCTCCAAGAACTCCTCAGCAAAATGGTGTTGTTGAAAGAAGAAATCGTATTCTTCAGGAAATGACTAGAACCATGTTGAGTGAATACTCAATTGATAAGTACTTTTGGGCTGAAGATGTTAGTACTGCTTGCTATACTATAAATCATATTTTAACTAGACCATTTCTTAATAAAACACCATATGAGTTATGGACTAGCCGAAAACCTAAAGTTTCGTACTTCAAAGTTTCTGGGTGCAAAGTATTCATTCTGAATAAAAAAGATAATCCTCACAAATTTGCACCAAAATATGATGAAGGAATCTTTCTAGGCTATTCTAACACTTCTAAGGATTATAGAGTTTTCAATAAAAACACTTGAACTGTTGAGGAAACAGTACATGTAAAATTTGATGAAACTGATCCTTTTGTTTTCAACCAACCCAAACCTACATCCTTGGATGTGTTTTCTAAAAATGCTTATCAATTGTTATTAGAATATCATCCTGATAAGGAAAATGTTGAAGAAATTATTCTTGAAAAATTTACCACAGAAGAATTTCTACCATACGTTGATGAACATGTTTTACAAAACCCAAATCAATTGTTTCTTAGGAATCATCCCAGTGATAACATCATTGGTGATGTAAATCAACCTGTAAGGACTAGAATTTCCTTAAGAAATGAAATAGAACATCTTGCTTTTCTTTCCCAATTTGAACCTAAAAGTCCAAGTGAGGCATTAGGTGATGAATATTGGATCAAAGCAATGTAAGATGAACTCAATGAATTTGAAAGGAATCAATTCTGGACTTTAGTTGATAAACCTAAAGAAACTACTGTAATTGGTGTAAAATGGGGTTTTAGAAACAAATGTGATGAAAATAGAATCATTGTAAGAAATAAAGCAATACTTATTTCTAAAGGTTATAATCAACAAGAGGGAATAGACTATGAAGAAACATATGCTCCTGTAGCTAGACTTGAATCTATTCGTATTCTATTAGCCTTTTCAGCATACTTTAATTTCAAACTATTTCAAATGGATGTAAAATGTTCTTTTCTAAATGGTTTTGTCCAAGAAGAAGTTTTTGTCGAACAACCCCCCAGTTTTCTAGACCCAAAACATCCTGAACATGTTTTTAAACTTACCAAGGATCTATATGGCCTTAAACAAGCCCCTAGAGCATGGTATGATAGACTTACATGATTTATTTTACAAAATAATTATACAAAAGGTACAGAAGATCCAGACCTTTTTATAAAAATGGAAAATAAAAATGTTTTTATTGTTCAAATTTATGTTGATGACATCATATTTGGTTCAACTCAACAATCTTTAACTGATTCTTTTGCTAATTTAATGAAATCTGAGTTTGAAATGAGTATGATGGGTGAGTTAACATTCTTTTTAGGTTTTCAAATTTCAAAAAAACCAGAAGGAACATATATATCTCAACATAAGTATATAAAATATTTACTCAAAAAGTATGGTTATGAAAAGACTAAAAGTATTATCACTCCAATCGGTACCTCAAATACACTTGATCTTGACGAAACTGGGAAAACAGTAGATCAAACAATTTTTAGAGGTATGATAAGAAGTTTGTTATACTTGACAGCTAGTCAACCAGACTTAATGTTTTCTGTATTCTTATGTGCAAGATATCAATCTAATCCAAAAGAGTCTCATTTAAAAGCCGTAAAGAGAATCTTTCGGTATTTAAAAGGCACTATGGATTTAGGTCTTTTTTTACTCTTCTAGAAATGATTTTGTTTTAAAAAGTTTTCAGATGCTGACTTTGGTGGTTGTAGAATGGATAGAAAGAGTACATATGGAATATGTCATTTCTTTGGAGACTCCTTGGTTTCTTGGTCATGCAAGAAACAACACTATGTAGCACTCTCCACATCTAAAGCTGAATATGTAGCAACTAGAAGTTGCTGTGCTCAAGTTTTGTGGATGCAACACACACTCACTGATTATGGAATGAGTTTTACAAAAACTCATATTCTTTGTGATAATACTAGTTCCATAGCTCTCAATAAGAACCCAACACATCACTCATGTGCAAAACACATAGATGTTAGGCATCACTTTCTTAGGGATCACACAAAAAAAAAGATGCTGTTTTACAATTCATCAGAATGCAAGAACAACTTACTGACATTTTTATAAAACCATTACCTTCCGATAGATCTGAGTTTATAAAAAAAGCTAGGAATTATTACATTAAAATAATCATTCATATCTACTTCATGTTTTACAATTCTCCTAACATTAAATAACTCCTCTTAGAAAGGGGGAGAACATTTCTCTCGGTGTTTTTATTTTCTCTTTATGTTTTTTTATTTTTTTATCATATTGACAGTTTTATCATAATATTTACTTATTTGTTTATCATATTGACAGTTTTATTTTTATTCACCTTTCTATCCATCGTACTGTCCGATGATGGTAATGATTTTCTTTTCCATCGTACTGTCCGATGATGGTAATGATTTTATTTTCCATCGTACTGTTCGATGATGGTAATGATTTTGATTTCCATCGTACTGTCAGTTCATGGTAACAAGATTGTTTTCCATCGGCATGTTAGTTCATGGTAACAACTATGTTTTCCATCGTATTGTCAGTTCATGGTAACAAGATTGTTTTCCATCGGCTTGTCAGTTAATGGTAATGGGTTTGTTTTCTATTGGCATGACGATTGATAATATTATTTTTCTTTATGTACATTTGTGTTTTCTTTTGAACTCTACTAAAACCAACAATTACCTTACGTTCTCCGGCAGGTACTTTGCATTTTTTTTAAAAAAAAATTTCTTTCATTTTAATCCTAACCTTTGATTTTTTCCCTCTAATCTTGACCTTAGAAGACCAATAGTCACCCTTTTCTCGCCTATATATAGACCCCCCTCCCCAAACCCACATCGTTTTTTTTCAGGATCTACATCGAAGCTCTGACTCTCTGTTTTTAAGTCATCGTACGATCTTTTATCAGCAGCATCCCTATGTCTCATTCTTCTGCCAACACTCCTTCCAATCTGTCTTCAAAGGCTTTCTCAGAAAAATACCTTTTAAGGGAAAATTTAGTTTCTCGTGACTTCTATGATTCATATGATTCTATTATCAAGAGGATTATCTTGTTTCAAGGATGGGAGCATTTGTGTGTTGAAAGTCCTGTTTCTCAAGATCCGGTTCTCTTTGATGAAGTCTGTCACTTTTATGAAACTTTATCTTTTGTTAAGAATATGACTATAAATTTTTCTGTGTATGATAGAAAGTTATCTATGTCTGTGAAACAAGCAGCTCATTTTCTGAATGTCCCGATAGAAGGTGATTCTTTCTGTCCATCCCATAAACTACTAGAAGAGGTCGGTACATTTAATAGAGAAAGTGTCGAGAAGTCTTTGTTTGTTGTAAATGAAGAGAAGAGCAAAGTGGCTCATCTTTCTCTATATAATAAGTTTGTGGCTTTATGGATGCAAGGTTTTCTTATCCCAAGAAAAGGGGATATTGAAACTCTAAAAGTTTCTGATATCTTCATGTTGGACTATCTTGTCAACATGAGAAAAGTGAATCTCATGGGATATGTTTTCGAAACAATTAAGAATGTAAAGTCAGGGGAAATCAAATCTCATTTGGTTATGTATCCAGCCATCCTTACAAAGTTTATTCTTGAGAGTATAAAGTTTTGCAACATTCCTTTGAAAGGAAAGCTGATAGATTTGAATCCCTCCTGGATTATCAAAAGTACTTTGCAGAAGTTTAATGTTTGTTTTGATCAGAATTCAAAACTTTTTGTTAAAGATATAGAAGTTGAATCTCCTCAGAATCAATCGGAACCTATGCCAGCCAAAGACATTCAATCTGCTGGTATTACTCAAAAGTCTGATCCTCAAACCAGATCAAATCCTAAGAAGAAGCCAAAGTATAGTAAATAAGTTGCATCCAAATGGAGAAAGGATAAGGAACAAAGAAAGGAAGGTGATCCAAAGTTTGTACTTGATCCAGCTGAAGCGTTTGCTGAAATAATTAGGGTAGAAGAAACCCTTAAAGCAGAAAGGAAAAATAAAAATGTTTTGAAAAGAAAGGCTCAAGACTTTGATATCTCTAAAGTCTTGAAAATTGTTGAGGATGCAAGTGCTTAACTAACGGAAGAAGTGCATCAAGAACCCATCGTACAGAGTCTTCCTGAGAAAGAAAAAGGAAAAAAATGTTAGAAGAGATACAAGAAGTTGAAGAAGAGGAAGGAGATTTTCTTTTGGAATTTCTTCAAAGTTCGAAGAAGAGTAGAGAGGAATCGGTTCAAAAGCAAAGTGAAGGTATTCAACAAGTTCCTCATGCCGATCAATCACTTTTTCAATCTTCTGAAACTCTAGATAGAATTTCCTCTCAAGTAAAGAAAGGCGATCAATCCTCTCACACTGATAAATTTATTGTCATCAGTGATAAAGTGGAAGAAGAAAGAAAGCAGAAAGAAAAAGAAAAAGGAAAACAGCCAGTTGTAGACTCAAGCCGATCAAATGAACTGGCTTCGTACGATGAAGATACTGATTCAGAACACACAATCTCTCTCAAGAAGAGTGATTACATTGTCCATGTTTTGAGAAGGGTTGAGAAGACCATTCCATATTTCCCTAGTCTAGAAGGAAATATTTATTTTATTACTAAAAATCAGAAAAAGAATTTTGGTTCTGTAAAATAATTAAGAAATAAAGTTTTGTAAGTAGAAGCCGATTTGAAAGTTCTTTCAGAAAGTTCGGCTGCCCATAAGATGGCCTGCAACAAGATGACCAAGTGGTCGTACAAAACATAGAGCTGAGTCAATGATCATGAGACAACAATTAAAGATATAAGAAGGTTGTCAAATGAGCTTGCAATTTCTTTCAATAAGCTTGACTAAGAAACGGTTGAAAGGTTGAATCTTTTGTCTTCCCAACGAGCCGATGGTCCTTCAGTAAAAGACTTGAAGGTGAGAATGAAAGCCTTTCAGGCTGATTTTTCTAAGGTTTCATCTTTCAAAGATGAAATAGTTCTCTTGAAGAAACAGAACTCTGGGTTATCCAAAGATAACAAGAATTTTCAAGACAGAATTGATACTCTTGAAGAAGTAATCAGAGTTCAGAAAGAGACAATTAGAAATCAGGATCAACTCATTGCTGATCAACAAGACCTTCTCAAATCTCAGGGTGATGCTATTTCTGAAGACAAGAAGGAGATCAAAAAGATGAAGGCAGTTCTTCATGAGTTGATAAAAAAGGATAAGGAAAGAGAAAACAAGTGACTTGTATTTGTTTTCAAGTTTGGCCTTGTTTGTATCGTAAAGAAATTTCTTTTATCCATTGTCTTGTATTCATTTTCTAACTCTTTCAGACGATTCAAGTTTACCTCTTTCTTTTTGTAAATCACAAAGGGGGAGAATGTTTATAAAGGGGGAGAATGTTTATAAAGGGGGATAATGTTTTATCAAGGGGAATAATGCTTTACAACACTTAAGGAAAATCTAAAAATACAATCCTTAGGAAAGTCCATACCTAAGGGGGAGTTAGTTGTATTCAATTTCTTATTCATAAGAGTTTCCAATAACTCAGGGGGAGATAAGTATTTATTTTCGTTTTTATTTTGTCATTTGTCATTTCCAAAAAGGGGGAGATTGTTGAGTCAAAATTCCTCTTTTGACTGTTATATCTTGTCTTGGAAATCACAAATGTCCTTTATCATGTTTATCGTATCGTACTGATCATACTGATCGGACTGATCATGCTGATCGTACTGATCATACTGACCGTATTGATCATACTGATCATACTGATCATACTGATCGTACTGATCATGATGATCGTACTGAGCATGATGATCGTACTGACCACGGTGATCGTACTGAACATGCTGATCATACTGACTATGCTGATCATACTGATCATACTGATCGTACTGATCATGCTGATCGTACTGACCATGATGATCGTACTGATCATGCTGATTATACTGACCATGATGATCATACTGACCATGCTGATCGTACTGATCATGCTAATCGTACTGACCATGATGATCATACTAATCATGCTGATCGTACTGACCATGCTGATCGTACTGATCATATTGATCATACTGACCATGTCAATCGTACAATGCTGATCGTACTGACCATGCCAATCGTACAATGTTGATCGTACTGAATATGGAAATTGTATTGACCCTGCTACTCATAACTTTCATTACATACTTGTTTTGGTACTTTTTCAAAAACACATGTTTCATATAAATCGTAATCATGATTATCTTGTTCATATATCTTATGTTTTAACAAAAACGATGTCATTGAGTTAGTTACAAACTAATCAAAATGATGTCATGCTTTCTATTTCAATATGACCATTATAATAACAGGTGTCCAAGTCCCTCTGAGTTTTTCGGATAAATATGACCGTTGGAGGCAACATGACCATTGGAACCCGAGGCCTATAAATAGGAGGTCATTTGAAGCTGAAAGTAGAGACTAGGGAACAACCGCGATACTATACTTCTATCAAGTTCTAGAGAGAGACACTGTGACTTCTCTCATCTGCTTTTTGCGTCCGATCATCGTATCGAGGGCTTTCAAGTGATTGAAAGACAGAGGTGCCAATTACCTACAAAATCGAGGGCTGCCGGGGATAGGCAGACGGACAGTCCGATCATCATATTGAGGGCTGCTGGGGATAGGCAGACAGATGTTCTGATCATCGTATCGAGGGCTTACCAAGGTGTTGTTGAGACAGACCTTTTATCCTAGGTGAAAGGATAACCCTTCTCTTTGGGTCAAAAGAATTGTAATACTTTTACTTTTCCGCTGCTGCTTGTATTAGAAAGGAATTTCTATTATTTCCTTTATTCTTTACATATTCAATTTTAATTGTTTCAATTACAATCATTATATTACATTTTGTATTGATTGATTCTATATGCTTTAAGGTAGAATCATTCATCTTTATATTACTCTGATTATTGTGTTCATCTCGAATACAATTGTTTTACATTTTCATTAGTATTACATTACATCATACCTTTTATATTCAATACAATTGTGGTTGTTTTCATTTTTATTAGTTTAAGATCTTTTAAACTAATCTCTTAAGTGTTTAAACACATAGTTTTTAAACCTACAATTCACCCTCCTCTTGTATTGTTTCATCTAATATACAAATACATATTCTTAATCGATCCATCAGATAAATCTGACTAAATGTATTGTTATGAAAGATATAAGATTTATCTTCATCCTGGTATTTTATTTTTAATTTTTATGCAACAAATAAGTATATTTAATAATTATACAAAAATTTTGTAGTAATTATTTTATTAAGAGAAATATCAAATAAATGGTTTTAAAAATATTAAAATAAATATTATATGAACTATTTAATGTTCTCCACTAATTTTATAGATTACAATGACATGTTAGGAACCTATTAAATATTTTAGTTCGAATATATCCTCTGTGTGGATTTTATTTAAATTCAAATAAATGAATAGTGTCAAAATTGACACTTGTTATTTTATAAAAATAACATATTATTAAATTTTTTAAAAATCACAAAAATATTTAAAAATTATAAATTGAAATTTATATAGTCTAAAATGTAATAAATTATCTAATTATGGATAATTCACAGCACATAAGTGTTTATTTATAACAATTTAAAATTTAGAATCTTATTACCATAAATAAAATTTAATAGATTAAATAAGGATAAATCAAGTTGATAATGTTTAAAATAAATTCCATACATGTATAAATTTTATTGGTTGATGATATTACAACCCTATCTCATATAATATTAGAATATGAGTAATTTTTGGAGGTTTTTAAGTGGGGTTGGAATTTATTGTAAATCAATATTTAATATAATTCCAAAGGTGCCCCTCTCCTCCCTTATAAAAGGGCACCTCCTCCCTCTCTTCCTCACACCACTTTGAGCCTTCATGCTCGGCCAACCCCTGCCAAATTCTCTTATCTTCTCCACTTCCCTAGAAACATCCTAGAGGTCATGGTACTCTTCAAAGACCAATTTTAATGCCCTAAGAGGAGGTCTCAAAGAGGCGCTTTAAAGAAGAGGTAATGTCCATTACCGATTCTTTCAACTTTATTTCTTCTTCCACTTCTTCTTCTTTAGTTGTTTCATTATGAAGTAAAAACATCAGTATCAATCATATACTGATATGTTATTATAAGTATGAAACAACCCCATTTCAACTTCTATCCATCCTATAGAAAACGAAATCACTGCAGGTACGTACGTACGGAATACCGTCTCCATGCCGTGGTGTAATCTGTTTTTCCAACAACACCTTACTTGGATGGGTATAATGGTGTAAAGAATAACTATAAATAGTTATTATAACACCATACTGATTCTGATATATTGTATCATCCACTCCAATTCAATTCAATAATTATGGAAACAATATCATCGCTCGTGCGTACGTACGGACTACCATCTCCACGACGCGATGAGATTCATTCTCCATGTTAACCATTAAAGAATGATTATAAAGTATATATAAGAAATAATAATGAAATATATGACATTATAAAGCTACTAGATGTATGTATATATATATGTATGTCATTTACTTAATTCCATTCAACTCAATAAGGAAACTAAAATAGCATTCATGCGTACGTACGACCTACCGTCTCCATGAACGGTGTATTTCTTTCCATTTATCGATCTATTATATATATGTATATTCTGAATATATATTATATATAAATCATGTTTTATATTCTGGAATTAAGTAATCATGATCTAAGTAATCATATGAATAATTACAAGTCAAATCACGGACCATAATTGAAACGATTTTACCCAAAACTCTACATTAACATGAATTTACAAAAGAACGGGTAATATAAAGTCATAAATGAACCATATATGATATCATAAAAATGAAGATGATTATGTAATAATTCGATGACATTATTTAAATCATTATATAGGAGGTTCAGATACGTACAAAGCATATCGGACCTAAGGTAAGGGATAATTTTTCAAATCTCATTTTTATCCGAGATTGCTTATTCGTAAGTATTTACTGGGGTTATTTCTATCATCCATGTCCATGTTTTATAAAAGTGTTTTCATGTATGTTTAATGTCCTTTTTAATCGTTTTTGACTTTTAATACATGGTATGTAAGGAATATTTCTTTTTTTACCATACGAGGTAGTTTTTGACTTTTCCGACAAAAGTACGAGAAGAATGTTTTTTTAACTTATACGGCATGAATGGATTTTTACGGTTTCATAACACCTCATTTTCATGAAGCTTACTCTACAATATTTTATGACTATTTTCAACAAAATAATTTTATTTTAAAAGTTAATGGCATTTTGTGAAAAGAAAATTATTTTGAAGAAGAAAGGATATTTTCCTCAAGAATGGAGTTCAAGTGTTTTATCAAAATTATTTTCCATCTAAGATAATATAGGGTTCTGTTTCTATCCCTATTATTACATTTATTTGATTATGTTGTTATGGAATTATTTTTATGAATTCCTTTATCTTATATGAATTGTTTTATGATGTCACGATGTTTAAGAATCCCATTTTTATTACATGGGTTAAGCTATGATGTATGATTTATGATTTTGTGGCACACATAAGAATGGTATCATTATGAGATGGGTGGGACCTATATATCCCTCCAATGAATTGGGTAAAGATTTATATCTCATGAGATAGACATGGATGGAATGGCAAGTTAAACCAGTTTAGTAATACAGGACTGGAACGAGGAGTGAACTCGATTCAGAAAGGGACTTTGTCCACTAAGATGGTCTTGTCAGCAATGCCTTGGCTACTATGGAAATCATAACAAGTGTTGGATGGTTTCCACAATTACATGTTTTATTCCCATGCTATTTTATCATGATTGATGTTCTATTATGATCTATGCCTTATGTACTTCCATGTTTTATCTCATTGCTCAAGATTTTCATGTTTAAACAATATGGTCATGTTTTTAAGTTCAAATGTATATGGTTTGTTTTATTTTATCCATGCTTACCCTTACTGATAATTTCAGCTCACCCTTTATATGTTTTCTTTTCCCAGGATTTAAGGAAAGGTTTTAGGTAAGAAAACCAAAAGGGGAAGATCTTTATGGGAGATGTTGAAGATCTTTCACCACTATTAGAAGATTACGTTCCAAGTTTCCAAAGATACTAAACTGTTACGGTCCTTGTGTGTCTGTTTTTGTTATGTATTAAGTATTCCTCAAAATTAATGTAATGTATATGTACATCAAGCTTCGGGTCTCTATAAGCCATCTGATGCGGTGATGGAAAGGAAACTACATCGGTTCGTGAGGCGTTAGTCCTCTGTACACATGAGTGATGATTTTGTTTCCCATTTAATGGAAATTGAAATAGATATATATATATAATGAAATAAAAATAATAATTTTTTTATGTTTTAGATACTAGTTTTATTATATTATAATGGATATTACCTAATTTAAGGTGGTAAAAGAAGAATAAAAAATGAAAGTGTTTGGTTAAGATGACCACATCTTCTTTGAAAGATCTCCTTTAGATCTCCTATTAAGGATCCAATGGATGGTATTTTATAAATATTAAAACCTATATAATTTGTATAATGATGTTTTAGATATATATTGGTAGGTTTTGGTCAAGCTAAATGGCTCAATAGGTGTGAATAAGTGATTGGAGGAGGTTCCCTTTTATAAGTGAGGCAGGTGACACACTTGTAATTTTTCAAATGTTTAAAATATTTAATAGACAATTTTTAGAAAAGTGTATCCAAATTGAGTCTATTTAAAAGGTGAGATAATAGATATTATAAATAAACTCAAAAAATGGATTTAGACAAGTTTTTAGTCTATTCACACCCTTATCTATTTATATTAACCTATGGTGAACCTTTTTTAACCTTAATTGTGATAACCAATTTTTACCATTTTTACTTTTAATAATTACCAAAAAATAAAAGTTACATCATAATTTTTTTGAAATTATTTTTCGAAATATATAAAACATTTTATCAAATTCCATTCCTATAAGTAGATTAAGTTAAATTAAAAATAAACTTGCAAGTCATGTTGAACAATGTTTTTTCATGAAAAATGATTTTTTAAGAATAAGATGATATTAATTTAACTCTATAACTAGTAATAATAATTATATGAATTAAAATTAACGTTTATATATATAATCTAAAACTTTCATTTAAATCATTCATCATTTGGTATTATTTTAAAAAATCAAAATGGAAAATCATTTTTCACTAAACAAACAATTTTCTAAAAAATATCCTCGTTTTCTACCAAATGATATTGTATTTATTTATATTTAATTGATAAAGAATATATGATTAATTATAAATATTATAACACATTATTATAAATAAAATTATTATTAGTTAAATACTACATTTCCATTTATTCATAAAATCTCATTTCTAAGGGACAATTTCAAAAATTCATTCTAGGATCATTTTAACATATTAAGTTAAAAATAAATATAAATCCTATAAAAATTGGAATTATCTTGGAATTAAATATTAAAATTTTCATTTTAATATATTTTCATGGAAATAAAATATTTACTTAATATGATCGATGTTCGAGTGTTAAATTTTTGGTGAGAAGGAATATAGACATGAAATAAAAAAAATGAAAAGTAGGGGGTGAAAATTTTCCTTTATGAAATCATATTTTATGAGATAAGAATAATTAAAAAATGTGATTATGAGAAGGAAATTTAATCCCACATGAAAAATTAAAATTACAATATAAAAAAATCAAATGGTATCATATGACCAATATAAAATAATATAGTTAAATTCAAAAGAATATGGCCAGTGAAAGGAGATTGAGTCAAGAAATCCCCTTAAAAAATTTATGAGGTATGAATTATATAAAAAATAGATTTTAATGAAAAGGTATGTAATTAATTGAAAATGGTAAATATGAAAATTAATATGAGAGTTGGATTAGAATATATATATATATATATATATATGAAAGGATAATTATAAAAAGAAATAGAATTCCAAAGAGAATGATCATTAAAAAATTTCATAGAAAAATATTGAGAGAGATCCACTTACTAACAGTGTAAAAAATGAATTATGATATATAATAGAGGTAATAAGACAAGTAATAAATAAAAAATAAATGGAAAAAATTAAGGTATTGTTTCAAGGATTTTGATGTAAGAAATATAAGAAATGATATATAATACATAAATGATACTTGAAAAGAATGGGTATTTGAATAGAACGCCTTATCTTAAGTCCCAGATTTCATTTTATGCCCTCTAACCTCTTAAATAATAAAATCAATTTTTAATAATTTTATTTTGAACCTTAATCATGTTCATTTAATTTATTATAATCCTTTTATTATCAGTGGATTGTTAAAACACACCTGGGGGGGGGGGGTAATCAGGTTTTTTCTAGTTTTTACCAATTCCTAAATTTCTTCTTCTAACCTATAAAAACATTATGGAGTTGATCCTATATAATCAATTAAGACTTATGGATATATTCATTATAAATATACATACAACACCACTTTTTCTAAAAGAAAGTATGTGAAGATCTCATGCAGTATTTATATGGTTTAGCCCTTCCCTTGAAACCTATTCCTTGCCATACTTGGGATGTCTAAGGTATGAATTATCCAAAAGAAACATATCATCATTAAAAGAAGAGTTGGATATGTATAATCCTGAAACTATTATACACCATATTAAACTGGTGTGGGATAACTATAATACACATGTGATCTTCTTCTTCTCTCATTGGTTCATTATATTCATATCTCATATGTTGATCTTAACATTCCTCCACTTGAAGTAGATCGCAATCTATAAAGACCCGAAAAATTCCATGTATTTATTTTTTAATTATTTGGGATTATTATGAGTTTGTGAAAATTGATGGAGCATGATTCCAAGGCCGAGTGTGATCAGAATTAATTTTTAAAATTTTTTTAGGTACGTTTAGTTAACACACAGGTGACATTTTCTATCTTTTGAACTGGTGATCGGAATTGAAATCCATGAGCACCGTTGAATCAGCAGCACCAAGATTCGATTAAGGGAAGCTTTACTTCAACTGAAATTGTTCTGGAGAAAAAAGGTAGTTTTTGGACTTTTTGAAGAATAATAAAATAACATGGTATTATTATTTTATTTTCATTTTCTCCAAAGGATGAGCGATGATGGAGGGACCAGTGACTTGTCAGGCCAATTAATGGCTTGACTCACCCTTGTTCGTAACCGCACCATTGTGGTTCATTAATTACTCATTTAATGAACCTCATTAAACAATTTTTTATGTTACTCACCCTACCCCCTCCTATATATATGAGGCTCGAGGATGATTTTTGATACGGCTTCACCATGCAAGGAAACTCTAGAAAAGTATCACGACTCCATCCACTGATTGAGGATGGAAGATTGGGCGACAACGATCTGGGATTGACGAACGCTGATGATTCCTTCCAACGAAGATGCTCCTCCCACCGCATACCCTCGAACTTGGAAGTACCGCCATCCACAGCGGTCACTAAAAATCTTTGAGGTAGGGGGGTTTATTTTGAAGTTATATTTGATGAATTAAATTATCTCCCACTTGTTATCATGTTAACTCGGAGGGAGTGGTCCAAATGAACAATTCCCAGACCTTCCTCCTCTTTGTTCTTTATGTGAACTTCGAGGGACAATTTCCAACTCAACGGAAACGCGAAATATTAGGCCACACTATAGTGGAAGCATCCCAGAAGAGCCGTAGGTGTAGATGGCACCATGAATGAACCACTGTAGCATGTACGGTGGCCCGCAAAAAGAACCACTAGCCTACTAAGCCGGCGGTGGCCAGCGTGGCCAGAGAAGGCTCACGGAAACCGACCATGAGCGATGGGAAGGCGACACACCATCGCGCACCGCAGTGGACAAAGGCGATCAGCCTAGCCGGCCATGTGGGAGAAGGGCGGTGCCTGAAGGCGCCACCAGCGGTAGCAGCTGCGACTAGTGGGCCGCGGCAGGAGGGGGCGGTATAGCCTCATGCTGCGCTACGTCGGCTGGAAACCATTCAGCCACCCGACTGAAAGAAACGACCCCACATCTGTGGGTCTAGCTGAAGAATGGTCCACCTTCAGGTGGGCCGAGCCGGACCCGCAGCCCAGCGGGCTAACAAGGGTGGGCTGAGCCCCACCCGGCGTGCTGGGCCAACCGCGGCATGGGCCCGCGAACCAGCTAGGCCGACCCCGATGGGCCGAACCCAGTGAACTGCACTGACCCTTAACGGGTTGGATCCAAGCAGGGTCAGGAAGACCTGAGGAATTGTTGCGTCAGGCCAGCCTGACTGAGTCGGACCGAGCCAAGACCCAACACCCCCTCCCCCGAATAAAGAAATGCCCCTTTCTAATGAACCAGGTGTCTGTTTGACATGACATCAGTGGAATTTGGACCCGTTTTGGGAAGCGTTCCCTTCGGCATTTTCCAAGGGGCCCAACCAAGCCGGGCCACACCGAGGTGTGATCGCCGCTGTTTCACCGAAAGGGGTGTAACTAATAGATCAGGCATCTGATCGATGCGCCGTCTATGTAATAAGGATCCTTGTGACAAGGAGGTCCATTAAAGATACTCCAAGTGAGTTTTTATAGAGTTTTACTTGAGACCTATTGTGGATCAGACTTGAATCAAACTGGCCCCTTTTTACAAAAGTGCCCATATCTCACAGACTGGGCATCCGATAGACGCATCGTCTGTCACATTGAAACCCCTATAATGGGGCGGTCCATTGCATATAATTTTTTTGGGACTTCGTACCAGTTGAAATATGACTGATGGATTGAGGATCAGAGTCTTTCTGAGATCATATGTGCTTCATACGGGAATCCAGTGGCTGGCTGTGGCATGAAGAAGAAGAGTGGCCAATATGGGTCATCATAAAAAAGTCCGGATTGGGATGATCTAGCTGTACGACTAATCTTACCTACCTCTATACGAGAGACCAGTATGGGTCAACACCAACGACCAATACGGGTCAGCCCCAATGACCAATACGGGTCAACACCGACAACCAATATTGGTCAGCACCAGTAACCAATACGGGTTAGCATCTAGTAACCAATACGGGTTAGCGTACAGTGACCTATATGGTCCATAAGTAGAGTTGTTATGGATAAGATGATATGTATTTACAACTAGGAATCCCTATCCTAGTAACCTTGGAGTTATACCATTAGAGCGAGCTGTCTCCTTTTCTTTGTGCTTCATGATTTAGATTATGCTTGTGATATTACCTTTGTGATATTTCTTATGATGGTTTCCTTTGTGGATTACTGAGAGACCTTCAGGGGTCTCGGGGTCCCTACTGGGTATTATTAAACTCATCCCTTCATGGGATACTCCCGCACATGTGTGTCTAGTGAAGAATACTAATGCTCCAAGGAAAACTTTGGAGGTTCAGGACTTGGTGAAAATTTATACGACGAGAGCCGTCGAGATCCTCTTCTTCAAATTCTGACATACAGCTACTACCCTCCAGGTAGAGATCTAGGAAAGATGCGACAATTGTTTACTTTCTTTTTAGTTTCTAGGGATTTTATTCCGACCTACTATTTCCAATTTATAGTTTTACTTATGGTTGTACTTTACTCTCATGGATATACCTTACTTTTGTTGGGTGTTTACTTCAGTTTGACCTTCTTGAATGTGTATAGATCTCTAGGGTAATTCCTTCCCTATTTGAGAAAAGCCTTCAGGTTCTAGTCACCAACCCATGTCCTATGGAAGGCGGGCTTGGGGTAGTCACGTTCGGACCCTGTGGGATGGGTCGTGACAAAGTGGAATCACAGGGCGGTGGGTTCTACCAGAAGAACTAAAAGTCCACTTTTAATGAAGCAACAATGTAAAGTGTCTTGAGTTCGGTTTTCAGTATAGGGAGTCTAGTGTTGGTGTGATGGCCAAGGTATCTATACACCAGGACCTTGAATTATTTTTTCTGACTCGATACATTAAAATACCGGTTTCCAGTGTTTTGAAAAGTTTTCTTGATCTTCATTGAGTCATCTCACCAGGTATAACTTATTGACCGTGGCACATCTGTTTCATACAAGATGCCTCCATGAAGGAAACCAGCTAGGATTTCGGTTACAGATTGTGATAATGTCCCACTGAGCGATGAGGCATTGGTACATGGACCACTCACAGTGATGGAACCTTAGTGTGGTTTACTAGAAGCACCACCACCCATTGAGTAGCAGATGCTACCAGTGGTTCATGCACGCCAACTGAGAAAATTTCATGAGTTCTAGAGATAGAGGCTTTCGAGGTTTTGAGGCGAGACAGACCCCCAAGTAGTATAGGACTATCTTGAGGTAGTTTAGAGGGTCTTCTAATTAGTAGAGACACCCGCCGAGTAGATGGTGATCTTGGCCTCTATCCTTCTTCAAGGCTCGATAGAACTATGGTTGAGCTAGATTCTCTAGGTGCATAAGTAGATGACGCTCACCTTTCTAGAATTTGATAACCTTTTCAGGCCAGAGTTCATGCCAGCGACACTACGCTCTGTGCGTATTCAAGAGCCCCTACATCTACAGAAGGGCAGCCATACTGTGGCTCAGTACTCAGCGAGATTTACTGACCTCTCCCGATACTCCACAAACTTGGTACGGGACCCTTACTTTAGAGCTCGAATCATTTAGCAGTGGATATGATGAGAGATCAAAGATTCTATAGTTTCTCTCAGCATACTAACGCAAGCTGGGGTGCTATAGAGAGCTTTGCTGAGGGAGATATTCCTTTCCGAGCAGGCACCGACAATGAGGGACCCTACCGAACGATAGGTTGAAGAGTCATCTGAAATTGGTAGTAGAAAGACGACACAAAATCACAAGAAGGATAGACCTTCCAAAGGGTGACCCAAGGATGCAGGGTTAGAGGTGCGAGTCTTGAGAGGCCAAGGTAGCCACCCGTGAGGCGTGATCTTTTTTCCTGAGGGGGAAAGGGTCACAGATCTTGTGACTATGCAACTCCCCTCATGGATAATGGGAAGATGGTGGAGGAGCCACTAAGGCAGTGGAAGTGGCAGGAGCATGAGAGTCAGCGTGGTGGAGGATGAGGAAAGGGAGCATGACGTGTAGCGAGAGGTGGTCGAGGTCACTAGGAACTACCAACACCACCCCAAGCGATCCGCCACGAGATCAGGGAGTAGGTGGATAGGGACAGGCCCAGCTACAAGCAGTAGAGTCTCACGATCCTGACATCCCTGAGATGATATGAGGTATGATCTGTATCCTCTCTATTTTAGTAGCAGTGATTATCTACACATGTGATAGCTATTATTTCCCTACCGCAGACTTAGTTTAGGACTCTGAGATTCCGACTGAGATTTTAGCTCGACCTTTGCATTTCGATACTCTTACAGGAGGAGATTCAACATCCACACACTAGTTCCAACAATGTAGTCTTACTCTCAGAGGAGAGAGTTTCAAATGGGATCTTCTAGTAGCAGCATTGAATCACTACGACGTCATTCTAGTCATATACTGGCTATCAGAAGTTCACGCACAGAGTGACAGCTTGAGACGTACAGTGCGATGTAGGTGCAGATATGGAGGCCATTTTATCTTTTTTTTGAGAGGGAAAACAAATCTGTACGAGATGGACTTACGCTCAGGAGGGTGTAGCCGATTACATATCAGCTGGCTTGTATGACCTATGACATAGTGGATGAGGCAAGTCCACATTTCCCAGTGGTGGTGGAAGAGTATGAGGATGTCTTTTCTGAAGATGTCCCAGGACTACCTCTTCACAGAGAGGTAGACTTCTGCATTGACTTATACCCAGGGACAACATAGATATCTACACCAGCATATCAGATGTACTCTATGGAGCTCTAGGAGCTAAGGGTATAGTTAGAGGACCTACAGAGGAAGGGATTCATAAGGACCAGTGTTTCTCCATGGACATCCTCAGTGTTGTTTTCCAAGAAGGAAGATGAAATTTTGAGGCTATGCATGGACTTACGGCACCAAAACCAGGTGACCGCGAAGAATAAGTATTCTCTGCTGAGGATTGATGATCTGTTTGATCAGTTGAAAGGAGTGAAGTGGTTCTAGAAGATAGACCTTAGATTAGGCTATCACCAGATTCATGTGCGGAATGAGGACATCCCAAAGACGACATTCAGATATCAGTATGGACATTATGAATACTTATTTATTCTGTTCAGTGTGAATAACTCCCCTAAAATGTTCATGGGTCTCATGAACAACATCTTCCAGACTTGCATAGACCAGTTTTTAGTGGTCTTCATCGACGATATCTTGGTGTACTCAACATCTGAGGAAGAGCATGTTGTACACTTGAGGATAGTTTTGGACACACTCTGGGAGCACCAGTTATATGAGAATCTCTTGAAGTGTGAGTTCTAGATGCAGAAGGTCCACTTCTTGGGACATGTCATCTCAGAGGCTGGAGTTGTAGCGGAGCCAGTGAAGATCAAGGTAGTACTTTATTGGCAGCCACCCAAGAGTGTTACTGAGGTGAAAAGCTTCCTTGGATGATAAGGCTACTATCCGAGGTTCGTACCTGATTTCTCCAGAGTATCAGCACCTATGAATACCTTGATGAAGAAGGCGAAACCCTTAATATGGTCAGATAATTTCCTGTAGAGACTTTAATAGCTGAGGCAGAGCTTGACTAGAACTCCCATCCCGTGGTTTTCAGTGGAGGGCACTAACAACATGGTTTACTGTGATGCATCATGGATCAGACTCAGTTGAATCCTGATGCAGGGTGATGTAGTGATTGCTCATGGATCATGATAGTTGATGCCTCATGAGAAGAATTATGCGACTCACAACTTGGATTTGGTAGCAGTAGTCTTTACACTGAAGATGTGGTGACACTACTTGATGGGTGAGCAGTTCATTATTTACTCAGATAACAAGAGTCTCAGATATATCTTCACACTGAAAGATCTGAATTTGAGATAGTGACATTGTCTAGAGTTCTTCTAGGACTTTGAATTTGAGATAGTCTATACTCCTGGGAAGGGGAACATAGTGGAAGATGAACTTAGCTGGAGATTGAGTTTGCAGCTACTAAACAAGGATTCAGATCAGTTATCCTTGATTCATATATCCTTCGTGGATAGAGATGAGTCAGTCTACCTCCAGTTGATGGTAGTTTCCCCTCCACTCCTTCAGCGAGTCAGGGAGGCACAACTCAGAGATAGCAGCTACGAGACTACACGTGCTCAGATATCCTTAGTCCATGCACTGAAAAGATATTCTGAAGGTGGGGAGTAGTCTATCCTTTTTATAGGACGTAAAGTTTTACTAGTGGCGCTACAAGAGGAGGTGCTGAGGGAGTTCCATACATACCTCTTTGTAGTACATCCAGGCCTGATAAAGATGTATCAGGACTTTCGGCGTCAGTACTGGTGGCCATGGATGAAGAAACCTATGGCAAAGTTTATTTCTAGATGCCTCACTTGCCAACAAGTGAAGGCTAAGCACCAGGTACTAGAAGGATTGACCCAACCCATCGAGATACTAGAGTGGAAGTGGGAAGGGATATCTATGAAATTCATGACAGGGTTACCACATACGTCCAGAAAACATGATACCATCTAGGTGATCATTGACCAAATCACCAAGTCACCCCACTTCCTTGCTATTTGAGAGAATGGTTTGGTAGAGAGCTTGATACATCTCTATGTTCAGGAGATTGTGTGACCTCACAGGGTGCCTTTGATGATAGTCTTAGATCATGATGCATGCTTCACATCCTGGTTGTGGAAAGGATTGTAGGAGGCTTTCGGGGCTCAGCTTCTTTTAAGCACATCTTTTCACCAGCAGACAGATGTTCAGACTGAGTGGAGCATCCAGACCATGGAGGACATGCTTCACGCATGTGTCTTAGATTTTGGTCACAGTTGGGAGGACCAACTACCCTTGGTGGAGTTCACGTACAACAACAACTATCAATCCACCATTGGTATGGACCCTTTTGAGGCGTTGTACGGGTGACCGTATAGATCAGCCTTGTGCTGGATGAATCTAGGAGAGTCATCATTCATGGGCCCAGAGATGGTACAAGATACCACTGAGAAGATACAAGTCATATAAGAGTAGATGAAGACTATAAAAAGCCTAAATAAGTCCTATACTGATAGGATATAGAGACCACTGGATTTCTAGGAGGGGGACCGCGTATTCTTGTGAATCTCCCCTCGATGGGGACTACCGAGATTTGGCTGGGGTGGAAAACTCTCACCAAAATTTATGGACCATTCCTGATACTTCAGAGGATTGGAATGGTGGCATACCACTTGGCACTGCAACCGCAGTTGGAGAGGGTGCATGACGTCTTCCACATATCTCAGCTGAGGAGATACGTGCATGACCCATCTCACGTCATCGACTATGGAGAGCTAGAGATTGACGATGGGGTGTCTTCTACAGAGTACCCGGTCGAGATAGAGGATCGGAAAGAGAAGATCCTTCATGGGTGGTCAATACCTCTAGTGTGTATTCTGTGGAAGCACATAAATCTCCAGGAGATCCCATGGGAGAAAGATGCCCATATGCGTGCCCCATGACCCTCTTTGTTTGTGTATCCTTGTTTGGATTTTAGGAATGTAAATCCCCAAGTTGGGGAGAATTTAAAGTCTCAAAAAACTTCATGTAATTTTTTAATTATTTGGGATTATTATAAGTTTGCGAAAATTGACAGTGCGTGATTCCGAGGCCCGGTGTGCCCGAAATGAATTTATGAACTTTTTTTAGGTACGTTCAGTAAACGCGTGGGAAACATTTTATATCTTTTGAGCCGGTTCTCAGAATTGAAATTTGAGAGCACCTATGAATCCGTAGCGCCGGGATTCGCTCAATGGAAGCTTCACTTTCATCACAGTTTGTCGGGAGAAAAATATAGTTTTTGGAATTTTTAAAGAATAATAAAATAACATGTTATTGTTATTTTATTTTATTTTTCTCCAATAGATGAATGGTGGTGGTGGAACCAATGACTTGTCAAACCAATTAATGGCATGACTCTCCCTCATTTGTAACCATACCACTATTAATTAAATGTGGTTCATTAATTACTCATTTAATGAACCTCATTAAATTCTTGCGTGCGTTACTCACCCAATCCCTCTCCAATATATATGAGGCTTGGGGATGAGTTTTGACACAACTTCACCAAGTGAGTAAACTTGGGAAAAGTACCACGACTCCATCCATTAACACATGACGAAATCTCAATCAGCAACAATCTAGGAGCGACAAACACTGACAGATCCTTCCAACGAGGTCGCTCCTACCGCCGCATACCCTCGAACGTGGAAGTACCACCATCCGCAGCGATCACCAAAAATCTTCAAGGTAGGGGGATTATTTTGAAGTTGTCTTTGATGAATTAAATTCTCTCCCACTTCTTATCATGTAAACGCGGAGGGAGAGGGCCAAACGAACGAGGACTGGACCCTCCGCCTCGTCGTTTTTGATGTGAACATTGGGGGACAATTTCCAACTTGACGACAACGTGAAATAGAGGGTAACGCTATGACGACGACATCCCAGAAGAGCCGTATGTGCAGAAGACACCATGAACTGACCACCAAAGCACATATGGTGGCTACAGAAAGAACCACTGGCCTGCCATGCCGACGGAGGCTGGCGGTGGTTGGAGAAGGCCCACAACAACTGGACCTGAGCGGTGGGAAGGCAGCGCGCTGTCGCGCGCCGCAGTGTCCAAAGGTGGCCGGCCCGAGCCGGCCCCACGGGAGAAGGGAGGTGCCCATAGGCGCTGGCGATGACAGTAGCCATGGCATGTGGGTTGCGATAGGAGGGGGAAGCACAACCTTGCATCGGTAGGAAACCGGTTGTCCACCCAGCCGACCGCTGCACGCGGTTGGGCCGTGCCCTACCGGCTAAAGGAAACGGGCTTGCATTCGTGGGGCCAGCTGGAGAACGGGCCGCCTTCAGGCGGACCGGGCTGTACGCTTGCCGACCAAATAGGACGGACCCACCTAGTTGTCCGAACCCACCTAGTAGGCTGGGCTGGACCTGCAGCCCAGCAGGCCAGCGCGAGTGGGCCGAGCCCCCCCGGCTGGCCAGGCTAACCGCGGCCCTAGACCGCGAACCAGCCGGGCTGACCCTGACAGGTCGGACCTAGTAAACCGGGATGACGCTTAATGGGCCGGACCCGAGCGAGGTTAGGAAGACCCCAGGACCCGTTGCGTCGGGCCGACCTGACTGAGTCGGACTGGGCCTAGACCCAACCAGACCCCGAATAAAGAAATGCCCATAACTGATAAACCGGGTGGCAGTTTGACATGCTATTAGTGGAATTGAGACCCCATTTGGGAAGCGTTCCCTTTGGCATTTTCCGATGGGCTCGACATAGCCGGGCTAGACCGAGGTGCGATCACCCCCGTTTCATGGAAAGGGGTGTAACTAACAGACCAGACGTTCGATCGATGCACCGTCTATGGTATAAGGAACTTTATGACAAGTCGGTCCTTTGGAGATAATCTAAGTGAGTTTTTAATGAGTTTGACATGTGAACTAGGTTTGATTAGACTTGAATCCAACCAGGCCCTTTTTATAAAATTGTCCATATCTCACAGACCGAGCGTCCGATCGATGCGCCACTTGTCACGTTGATACCCCTATGATGGGGAGGTCCCTTGGGTATACGTTTTGTGGGACTTTGTACTAGTTTAAATATGACTGATGGATTTAGGAGAATAGTATTCCAGAGATTAGGCGTGCTTCGTGTGGGAATCTAATGGATGGATGTTACATGAAGAAGAAGAGCAACCAATATGGGTCAGCATCAGAAATTATAGTGTGGGATGATCTAGCTCTATGACTAATCATCCCAACCTCTGTTCCAGTGACCAATACGGGTTGGTACGTGTGACCAATATGTGTCAAAACCAGAAACCTATACGGGTCAGCACCAGCGACCAATACGGGTTAGCACTAACGACCAATATAGCCCAGCATTTTGCGACCAATACGGGTCAACATACAGTGACCCATACTGGTCTACAATAGAGTTAATACAGATAGGATGATCTGTCTTTACGACTAATCATCCCTATCCCAGTAACTTTGGAGTTATACCATTAGAGTGAGATATCTATTTTTCTTTGTGCTTCATGATTTCGATCATGCTTGTGATATTACCTCTATGGTATTTCTTGTGATGTTTTCCTTTCTGGATTACTGAGAGACCTTCGGGGGTCTCGGGGTCGCTACTGGGTATTATTATACTCACCCCTGTACGGGCTCTGCCTGTACGTGTGTGTCTGGTGAAGAATAATGATGCTCTAAGGAAGACTTTGTAGGATTGGGACTTGGTGGAGCTTGGTGCGACGAGAGCAGTTGAGATATTCTTCTTCGACTTTAGACTTATAGCTACTACCCTCCAACTAGAGCTCCAGTGCAGATGCAAAAACTGTTTACTTTATTTTTAGTTTCTAGGGCTTGTATTCCGGCCCACTGTTTTCAGTTTATAGTTGTACTTGTGGTTGTACTTTACTCTTGTGGTTATACCTTACCTTTTTTGGGTGTTTAATTCAGTTTCACTTCTTGAGTGTGTACAGATCTCTAAGGAAATTCCTTCCCTGTTCAGGAAAAGTCTTCATGTTCTAGTCACTAACCCCTGGCCTATGGAAGGCGAGCTTGGGGTAGTCACGTCCGGGGCCCATGGGACGGGTCATGACACAATCTATCTAGGGATGTCACCATACCTAAAAATATTATTTGAATCCTCAAAATTTTACTTCCAAAATTTATTTAAATAAATCATAAGAAACATAGAATCTGAAGCAATCCACAACTTCCAGTTATTTTTTGGAATCTATCACTAGACTATAAACTCAAATTTTATATTCTTCTTTGAGACCTAGAAGGTTGAACAAGATCGACACAATAAATATTATTCTTCTTCTTCTTTTTTATTCACTACAATAAACAAATAATTCTTAATCCTTCATCTTAGAGAGGTTTATTTCTCTCATATATTCATTGTAACATCCCAGTCTAGGTACCACTGAACCAGTGTGCCACATGACCTTAGGCATGCCTCCTCATATTCCATAGGCTTATGACTAGAAATGAGGGTCTAATGAAGCATGACTATACCCTCTTTACCAGAGTGAAAAAATAGTGGAAATCAAAATAAATAATAATATATTCTAATAATACTATATAACTGAGCATCAAATAACACACTCCCATAACTTTGTAAGTACAATAACTCATCATAATAAATGTTCAATTTCACGCGATTCTAATAAAAAAATGAATAATAAAAAAAGTTACTAATGAAATTCACCAAAATGGGTCCAAATATAATGTCTGGTCCCCTCATCCATGCTCCAACCCATGTAAACTATCTATCATAGGGCCCTTTTCCTTATCCTGATCTACAACTATGAAGTATTCTTGGGTACCGAATGATGGTCTGAGAAGGGTGCGAGTAAAACTAAGTAAGCCCCCAACAATGGTGTCTACAATAATATCGAGTATAGTAAAATTTTATTAAGAGGTATAGTAAACAATATATGAATAGTAGATAAACAAGGTTTCATTATTTAGTAATATTTAAATTAACCACATTTGTTCTCAGTTCTAAGTGATACCCATACCCATTAAACCTGATTCAGCCCTTACCAATAATATAAACCAAATGTCATAGGGGTATCATGTCAATAAACAAGTAATATTAGTCCATGTATTCAAATAAGTATTCATAACACCATGTTTGACCATGCCCTATCATGATATAGAACGACATGTACATACTCTTGGAGTCAGGAGCATCAGTCTATCCTCCAAAACTATGATGTATCGGGTCACTTGGAGAAATAGTCTAGCCTGACTAAATACGATGAGAATTAGTCGAATAGCCCTACTAACCATTATTCACATTTTCTAAGAACATCATCTATGACCTCTTATCACACAATGACAAAAAGTGGTCACCTTTTAATTTTATCAACAATCTCATGGTTCTTTAATTTCAATAAATTTACTCAATTCTACATCATGTCCACTTTAAACATTTAACACCTTCACCCATATTCATCACATATACAAATTAACATAACACATTTAAAACAAAATTCTCCTTTAAACAAACTCACATTCTCAACATAATCATAATCAGTTTAATTTCATAAAACCTTTAATTAAACATTTAACCACCCATTTCACCATGTTAAAGGGGGTGGAACACCCCTTGGGTTTCTATAAGAATGGTCTTACAATCATAAATGGTACCAAAGGGTTCCATGAAGGATCTCACATATAATAATTTGGTTAAATTCAATTTTCTTAATCAATAACCCAATTCAAAAAACACTAAAGTGATACAACACAACTACACACATAAGAATAACATAAAGACTATGGGATAAAACTTTTAAACCATATACCTCAAGCTCTTAGACACCCACTTTCTTAAAGACAACCCTTGATTAAATCCCAAAAAACCCTAAATTCCCAATTTAATATTTTTTTTGGAAAAACAAGGGTATAGGGATTTAGAAGGAGAGAAAACACTCAAACATGATTATTTTAAGAAATAGAAGGAATAGGACTTAGAAAATCATTTGGAGATAAAATTTGAAACCAAAGAAACTTAAAATTACTAGGGATCAAAGTATAATCACCCTTGAAGATATTGGGATATCTTTTTTGGGACCCGAGCAGTTGGAAGAGGAAATGGGGGGAAAATTGGGTAAGAATCCTTAATGCCCTAGGGGTGGGAGGGTAAGATCCCCCAATTTTTATAGGTACACAGTTTGTATGTATGATTGGAAAACTGTAAAACAACCATTTGGAACCCCATATATATGAGGGGGCCATGCCACATGGTTTTTCTAAGCCACCTAAATAGTTTGAAAACCCATGTGATGATTGTGCGCTGACCTCTATCTAAGGGGGCCAGGCTTCATGGTCTCCTAGTCCCTGGTGCATGGTTTTTCCTAACCATGTGCTAACCCTTCACCATGAAGTGGATGGCCACATTACCTTTTTTTGTGTCTCAAACCCCCCGAGATACCTCCCAATCTCCTCAAATTCATAAGAATCATTTTATTAACCAAAATAATGGGAGATAACCAAAACATAAATGAAATGTTTCTTGTATAAAGGTTAGGATACTATAACCTCACCAACTTATAACAAATCATCTTTGATCTACACTCCCATGCATCACCGGGCCCCCACGGTAAAAATATTAGGACACCAAGCCCACATATCCTCCCTCATCTCCCAATTTTCATCTAAAACTCAAACATACTTCCACAACACTCAGACTAGAGGCATGGTTTTTGTAAAGTCCCAAGCTTGACGTACGTAGACATTACATCACTTTTGCAGAATACATAATACATTATACAAAAAATACCAAAAGACCATATTAGTTTAGTGAATTTGAAAACTTGGAACACACCTTTATAATTTATTGAAAGATCATAAAAATATCCAATAAAGTTCTCTCCCTTTAGTTTTCCTACCTAAAACCTTTATTTCTATCTCAGGTAAAAGAAAACATATGAAAAGGGTGATATCAAATGCTCAGTAAAGGTAAACATGGAACATATCAAAAACAATAAACATAAGAATGTAAAAACACGAAAATAACTTTTTAAAATCATACCATGTATACCAAATATCAAATAACGAGTCGTGCAATAAATCTTGGTAGTTTATAAGGCATAAATCATAAAGAAACATGAGCCATGAGAAAATAACTTTGGGATAAATCATGGAATTTTGGAAAACACATAAGCATAGAAAATCATTTCCATATTATCCAAGGATTATTAGAAAGACCATCATAGTGGACAAAGTCCTATACTGAACTGAGTTCACTCTTCATTCTAGCCCGGTATTACTAAACCTGATTTACTTGCTGTTCCAGCCCTATATTACTGAACTAGATTTATTTTTTGTTCTAGTAATGTCTATATCATGAAATATAAATATTTACCCAATGGATTGGAGGTATATATAGGTCCCACCCATCTCATAATGAAATAATTCTTATGTGTGCCAGAATAACATAAATCTTTCATCATAACCCAAGGAATAAAAATGGTTTTTTTAAACTCCATAACATAATCCATGTAAGAAAAAATGGATTTCATAAATATAATTCCATAATAAACACAATAAAATAATATTAATAATAAGTATATTACAATTTAAACATAAATTTATCAAATAATTCCATCTTAGATTGAAAATAATTTTTATATAACACTTGAAACTAATTCTTGAGGAAAATATTCTTTCTTCTTCAAAAGAATTTTATTTTCTCAAAATGACACACAATTTTAAAATAAAAGAATTTATTTGAAAATAAAATTGAAATATTATATAGGAAGACTCATGGAAATAATTTATTATTAAAAAATAAAAATCCATGCAAGACTTATAAGTTAAAAAAAATCTCCTCATACTATTTCCAAAAAATTCAAAAAGCACCACATATCGAAAACGATAAAATATTCCTTTCGTACCTATTAATAAATATTAATCAATGGTTTAAAATGGATATAAAAAATTGTAGAAAAATAGAAAGAATATTTTAGAATACATAATTAGAAAACATGGATATGTATGATAAATATACCCTAGTAAATACTTACATTTAAATAATCTCAGATAATAACGAGATTACAAAATTATCCCTTACCTTAGGTCTGGGTTTCATCATACATGTT
Source organism: Viscum album (assembly GCA_963277665.1). Lineage (NCBI taxonomy): Eukaryota > Viridiplantae > Streptophyta > Magnoliopsida > Santalales > Viscaceae > Viscum > Viscum album. Next base: position 20,950,938 of record OY728142.1, read on the forward strand.
CGAACCACCTGTATAAGGGTTTAATTAATTTCATTAACTTATTATAGAATCATATTAATTTTTTATAATATCATAAGTGATCATATTATTATCTATTTTTTAATATCATTATTACTCTTCCATCGGGTATTAACTTCTTTATTTTCTTATGCATGTTTTGTCGGATAAGTTCTTGTTCCTATTATTAGGATATTGTTATATAATTTTCAGAATGATATTAATATAATTTATATCATATTTTTTCATTCTATACATTTATATAATCATGATTTAATTAATATCATGTAGAATTAATCACATCTCATCACGGAGAGAGTAGGTCGTACGTACGCAAAAGTGACAATATCATTCCTTTAATTGTGAAATGGTATGGAATTGGATGGTATATATTTTGTTCCAAAATCCATATCATGTTATAATAATCACATATAGTTATTATTTCCATCATTATACCCATCCAAGTAAGATGGTGGTGAAAAATAGATTACACCACGACGTAGAGACAATAAGTCATACATACGCACATGTGGTGATTTTGTTTTTCATAGGATGGATTAAAGGTAGAATATAGTTGTTACATAATAATAAAATCTTATCAGTATATAATTTATATTTTAGTTATTAATTTATAATGTAAATAACTCATGAATAGGAAGTAGAAGAAGAAATAATTTTGAAATAATTGGTAGAGGAGATTACATCTTCTTTGACGAGCTCCCTCTAAATCACCTCATAAAGCAATATAGTTGGTCTTTTGAGAAGATAAGAACCTCTAGAAAGTAACTAGGAAAGATTATAAGAGAAATTGGAAGGGTATGTAATTTCTTGAAGGCTCAAGGTGAAGTGAATAGGTGAGGGAGGATGTTCCATTTTATAATTGAGGTGAGGGGCACTTTTAGAAACTAAAAAAATATTAATTTATAATAAACTCAAACCACAACAAAAAACCTCAAAAATGTCATTATTTAGAATATGAGATGATATAAGGTTTCAATTTCATCAAAAAATAATTTCTAGACATGTTTTGATTTCATTTTAAACCTTATCATTTCATTTTACCCTTAATTATTCTCTTTTAATTTTAACTAAGGTAACAAATTTTTCAATATTAAAATTGTGTAATTTTTACTTATTTTTTTCCAACTAGACCATAAATGAACAATATAGAACATTTTAGAGTAAACCATAATTATTTTATATTTTTTAAATATTTTATTATTTTTAAATAATTTAATAGACATTATTTTGAAAAAATATAAATAGTGTCAAATTTGAAAAAATTTATTTAATATATTTTTAAAAATATCAAGATAATATTTTAACCTTAAAAAGACATTTAATTATATCTATAATGGGTCAAGGTAATATATACAATTAATTTTACATATTAATTATCCCAAATTATATTTATTTTTATACTTTTAATAACATTTATTTGATATTTCCCTTAATAAAATAATTACTACAACAATTTTGTGTAATTATTTAATATTATAATTTTTTGAATAAAAATTTAAAATAAAATACTAAAAAAAATAAAAAAATTTCTATTTTTCAGAATTATACTTAAAATCTAATATATATTTTGTATAATCCATCCTTAAAAATGTTATAATTATGAAAACATGAATGTGATAAGTTTATCAAAATTTTAAATAAAACCATATAAGTATCATAATATCTTCTATAAGGCTCCGAATGTTCAATAAATAGACCCTCAGATTATTATGGTTGATATATACCATAAAAATAAGATATGGTCAGGATTTTATTTCTTTTAATGGTTTTTATAGTTTTAATTAAAATTATTTTTTATATTTTTCATCAATTAAACAATTTCTGCATCATCATTGTATAAGCCTTTAAGATATTTATTTAGTCTATACAAATTATAAATAAATTACCATGATGTAAATAATTTCATTATAATTATGAAGACTATTTATTATATAATTTTTATCATGTTTATCACTATATTAAAATTATAATACTTATAAGAAATAAGATGGTGATATTTTGTCACTTTTATGCCACTTTCTTTTATTTTAATAACATTTATATCAGTTTCATATGAAAAGGTAAATTAAATGATTAAATTCAGATTCTTAGGTATTAAGGGTTTATTTTTACTCATAAAATAGGATTTTGGAAGGTTTTGGGGTCATTGTATTATCTTTATCGTATTAATTTGTTACAAAAATTACCCGATTTACCTTTAAACACATTAAATAAAAATTACCATAGTTACTATTCATAATATCCAAAAAACAAAAGTAACCTATTAAAATATTTTAGACCTACTAATTACAAATATTCAATCCATTTTTCAAAATTTTAAACACATAATTTTAATTAATTAAATTAATATTAACCCTGTTGAGGGAACGAGAGAATGAGTTTTTAAAAAGAAAAAACCATCAAAAGATTGACATGTGTTTATATAAAATTTCAATGTGAAATTATTTCCAATGATCAAAATTGGATTAAATGATGAAAACTTATTATAATTATACTTTAAAAATAATTAAAAGTATATTCTAACAATATAAAGAAATTAGATGAAAAACAGTTTTGAATTAAAATGCTATATTTTTTACTATTCATTAAAATATGAAAGTTATTTAAAAAATACCCAAAACTTTATAAAAACTAAATTTTTATGTACCAATTACAAATAATAATTTTATTTTCTCAAATATAACATAAAAAATTATCCAAAATATATTTAAAATAAGCGCTCCATTAAAAGGAGGCTAAATTGAATTTAAAAAAATACATCTTTTATCTGAAAAATTTATTTTGTTCTTATATCACATATATAAAATATATAAGATGAATTTTAAAAATTATATTGAATGTATTAAATATATATTTCATTAATAAAATGCATCAAGAGTGATTTAATTTTTTTATAAACTTGATTAAACTCAGTCTTGCATTAAATGAGTTCTATCAAAATAACTAGAAATTATGTGTAACACAAGCCAAACATAGTGTTGTGTACACAAAAAACTAAGATACTATTGAATATAGAACAATCTTACCTTTTTGTAACATACAAAACAATACATCATTGAAATTTTAAAAAAAATCTATCTCATAAAAATCTCTGGGTGTTATAGTTTTACCCCAAATAGTCTTCTCACTATGATTCACAATTCCAACCAAATGTTTCTGAAAGGACTCATCAAAATAAATGTTAAAATAATTAACCTAAATGACATGATAAGGGTCAGGGTGATACTTCTAAAGTTTTTACACATGAAAAAATTCATGCATACCAGTATAAAACTATGGAAGATGCAATCATTATGCCAACAAACTAATCCTCCCCACAATCCCAAATGGTCCGACATACATAGGCACCAAATTTCCATACATCTAACTCCAATAGTGATCCAACCTTGGAAAAACCTGATGTAAAACAAGATCACTAATTATAAAATCAGTAGGTCTATGATTTAAGTTATAGTATTAATTTTTTTCTCTAGGCTAATACACATGCTTCCAGATCAATAGTTTATGCTCCAAAATCTTCTATACATGACTCGGTCCCTAAAACCATGATTCTCCCACATCTATCCAAAACAACAGTGACCTACAAGGTCTACCAAAGAGTTCCTCATATGGTGTCATCTGAATAGTCACCTGATAACTATTTTTATAGGTTAAATCAACAAGTGATAACTATTTCTCCCATGTCCATCCAAAGTCTAGGACTCATGCCCTCAACATATCCTCAAGAAACTGATTAGTAAATTCTGATTTCCCTTCTATCTATAGGTGAAACACTATACTAAAAAAACATAAGTAACTAGAACCTTTGACGAACCTTTCCAGAAGCACAAATTAAAATGAATATCACAATCTGAAACAATACTCTGAGGTACCCCAAACTAATGTACTATCAGTTGGACATACAAGCCACCCAACTTGTCAATAATTAAAGTCTCCCAAACCAATAAAATTTGTGTGACCCTTTTCAACCAATCCACAATCACCCATATTGAATAATTATTCTAAGGAATCCCTAGAATTACCACCAACAAATCCATGGTAACATTATCCCAATTCTATTTCAAAATGGGGAATGGCTGTAAAAGTCTAGCAGGTCACTGATTCTTGGTGTTTACTTTCTAATAGGTATAGCATCGTGTAATGAAACTTGCAATCACTTTTTTCATTCCCAACCACCAATTCTATCTACAAAGATCACAATACATTTTTGTCAAACCAGGATGCATCAACCACTTTGAAGCATAAAATTTAGACATCATCTCCTCTCACATACAAGTAGGTACTACAACACAACTACAAACATAGATAATCTCATCATCATCGATGGTCCAATTGGAAGGGGGATCCCCACCATAAAAATTTCCCCTCATTTCTAGGCATTATGAATACTCATACTAAATACTCTTTACCTTATTCATAAAAGAGGGTTCAATAGACAAAGACATGAGTTCCACCATCTCATGCTCTTCTTGAACACCTTTATGTATATCAACAAAAAAATCCATCATCTTCCACTTTGAACTAGACTTCTGAAATTCCTATGTATACATCTTCTGACTCAATGCATCCAAAACACTATTTTCCTTTACAAGTGTATATTCTAGCTCAAAATTAAAGGATTGAATATACTCAACCCATTTCCAATGCTGAATATTTAAATCATGATGGGAAAATTTGTATCTGAGGCTCTTATGATCAGTATAAACAATAAAATTCTCACCCAGAAGATAGTGCCTACAATACTTTAAGGTGTAAACCACTGTAGCCAACTTGATTTCATAAATCAGATAGTTCTGTTCGTGTGGCCTAAAATACCGTGATTCATATGCTAGAAATTGATCTCCCTACATCAACACTGCCCCAAGTCTGATCCCAGAGGAATCAAAATACAGAGTATACTCTTCACCTAGGTTGGGTAAAATCAGTATCAATCCCGTTGTCAAATGCCTCTTTTGGTCCTAGAAAGCATCCTCATATGCCCCATAACACTTGAAATTACACCCTTCTTGGTCACTCCTAAGAGAAAAACATCCAAGAGGGAATATTATTTGATGAAAATTTGATAATAACCCACTAAACCCAGAAATATATGAATTTAAAAAATGTTCTTGGGATACTCCCAAGAAACCACCACCCGAACCATATCTATGTATATTTACACACCTTCCTTCAAGATAATGCAGACTAAGAAATGTAGCTTGTCTATCAAGAAATTATACTTACAAAATTTTTCATAAAGATGATGTTATCTTAGTGTACTCAAGACGATGTCAATATGTTGGTCGTGATCATTGTGAGTTTAGTAGTATACCAAGATGTCATCCAAAAAAATAACCAAAATCCATTCTATGAATGTGTTTAATATCCACTTCATCAAATTCATAAACACAACATGACCATTCATCAACCCAACCAACATTATGATAAACTCATACAACCCATACCTGCTTCAAAAAGTAGTTTACAATATATCTGGTCTCACCCTCAGATGATGATACCCTGATCTCAACTCAATCTTAGAGAAAATTATAGCCACCCTAACCTAGGTTAATAGTTAATCAATACATGTAAGAGGATATTATTTATTAACCATCATACAATTAAACTTCTGGTAGTCGAAACACAACTGCAATGTTTTTCTTCCTTCTTAGAAAACAAAATTAGAGAACCCCAAGGTGACATACTCAGATGGATAAACCTTTTATCGTCAAACTCCATCAATAGATTCTTAAGTTCATGGAGTTCTTTTGGTGATATTATATAAGGTAGAATAGAAACTAGCTTATCCCCTTGTATCATCTCAATCGTGAAATCAACCTCACAATCAGGTGGGAGTCTTGAAAACGCCTCAGGAAACACATCCTAAAACTATTTTACAATTAGAGGGAAGAGATAACGATCCACCACTCCATCATCAAGCATAAGAATTTATAACTATTCTATGAGATTTCACAATTTATGATCAATTTTCCTTATATATACATATTAGATATTCCATTCCCCATTATGGACATAAGTGTCACCTTCATGAGACATGAAGCTCAATCTCCTATGGTAATAGTGAACGTGATCTTGGTACATTACCAACTATTTTATTCCAAGTGTTAGGTAAAAATCCAAAATATAATGTATAAACAATTCCCAAAGGTGATAGTACCCACCAAACTAAGAGGAACACTCTTTATAACACCAGATACCCTCTGATCGCACTCCTAATGGTGTGTCGATCCACATTATCCCAAACATATATTGTAATATCAAAGAAGAAACCTTTATAATCCCAATAGATATAAAATAATGAGAGGACCATGTATCAAATAAAGCACTAGAAAGCATGGAAGCTACAAGAAAAATACCTTGAACAGTCAACGACCCAACCTCACCACTAACAGGTGAAGGATGAACTACATATAGTTGGACTGTCTCTCTATCTTGTGATCCCATATGATCCTTATGAGTTTCAATGCTCTAATAATATGGAAACTCTTGTCCTAAAGTACCAAAACTACTTCCCTGACCATTACAGTTGTTGGAACTCCAACTGATTTCCTAATATGAGGCAGTTGACCCCCTTCTAGTGCTCAAAATCGACCTAAGTTCCCTACCACTTCCCATCTATCATGGGTTCATAATAAACCTCTATATACGGACTATCCTACCAAAAACGTAGAATTCCACTTATGGTTATGGAAACTGAATAATCATGTGGTATGATCTTCCACACTGATAGTAAATCACTTGATCATTGACCTATGGGACTGATCCTTTCCCTTGGGTACTCTTTCCACCATCACACTGGTGAAAGTTCTCATAATGAAACTTCCTACGATTAGAATATGTACAAATAAATCGCCCAAATGAAACCATATACCCACCATTAGAAGGCTTCTTTAGGTTACCCTAAAAAAGTAGAGCATGATCCACTGCATAAAAAATCCTCTTCAAATGAAAGATGTTTACCTAGGACTTTATCTCACATCTATGTTTGTCCTAAATATTTACAGCCATAGTTTCCTCATATTTGGTCTACATCATAGAAAAAAACTACAAGTCAATGAAGAGGACAACATAATCTGTCACTACTATACATCCTTGAGTGAAACACATAAACTCTCCATCTTTCCATCACCTCAGGGTCTTAGGGTAAAAGTGGTATAGGAACTTCTCCTTTAAGTTTTTTCATTATGTAGCTTCTAAGTAATCATCCCAAGCTTGAATATCTTATCATCCCTTCACTGGTCCTCATAACATATAAGTTTCCAACAAGTCTATTTTCTCAGTAGGAGTCTCTATGTGATCCATAATCATCTAGATAGACTCAATTCAGAACTTGGCCACCATAGTTCCACCCTCTCTATCAAACATTAGAGGGTTCTATAGTTAAAACTCTCTCATTAGATCAAACATACTTGGGGCTTCCAAACCTCATTTTATTTACATAAATTGAATAAAACAATCGAGTTTCTCACAAAACTAATCTTCCCCCCAAATTTCCTAGAACTAATGGGGGTTCTTATCTCACTACTAGACGATTATTCTCGATGATGTCCTCCAATTTCCCCATTAGTTGAAATCATGGTGTTGGCATATTTATCAATTAGAAACACATACTAAAAACACATATCATATAGTTTCCCAAACTACATATAAATTATGGCCCATAATTGGCTATAAGAAACCAACTTTTCATACACTATCCTGATAGATAAAATTATAAACTCAACACTACCCTCAACCATCCCAATACTGGGCCATGCCTAACACAATGTAAACCAAACTTCCAAATTTCAACTTTGTAAAAGAAACCATTTTAACCACCTCATTTAACAAATTTAAATTATTTATACAATTTTAACATCTTTATTAGGCGAAATTTCTCTAATAGCATAAGATAATTAGTGATTCATTTTCAATGTTCATAACCCAAAGATAACCGTCTTTCCCGTGTGTGAAAAACATGATGCATGCTATATAATTACCTAAGTGAATAGAATGTTTCAAGAATATAAAAACCTTATACCATTTCGTTCGATGAATAATACCTCTAAAAACCATAACATCATACAAAAATTGTATCACCCAAGGTAAAATAATATCAAACTATAACATCAAATGTCAAGAACAAAAATCCCACCCAAAGAAATTAGGTTTCGCCCCACATGGGTTAACTAAAATCATGAATAAGATCATTTACAAGGCTTGACACATCCTATACTCATGAATAACTTTCACAAATATTAATGTAATAGAAAATAAAAAACCTCTGATACTACTTTATAATGCCTCACTTAGGTACTACTGAATCGGTGCCCCAAGATGGTGCGCCACATGACCCGAAGCATGCCTCCCCAAATGATAGAGGTTGCTGACTAGTAGTGAGGGTCTAATGAAACATGTGGGGAGACTTTAATCTCTTTAGCAAAGTGAAAAATATCATAAATCATAATAAAAAATAATATTCAATAATAATAATACATAACCAATCATCATATAACTTACTCCCATAACTGGGTAAGTACAAAAATCCAACATAATAAAGTGCCATGTCATGTGAATCTAATGTTCCAAAGGAAAAAATGAAATAATTAATTAATGAAAATACCCTAAATAGGTTTTAAGAGAAATTATAGTCCCCTCATCCATGATCTAACCAATGTCAACTATCTATCATAAGGCATTTTCCCTTTTTTTGACCTATAACCATGAAGACTGCCTGGGTACCCAATGATGGCCTGAGGAAGTTGTGAGTAAAAATTAGTATGCCACCACCAATGATGTCTAAAAAAATATCCTGTCTAATAAAATAATATTTAGAGGTATAGTGAACAATGAAAAAATAGTAGATAAATTATATTTAATTATTTAATAATATTTAAATAATCCATATTTGTTCTCAATTTTAAGTGACACCCATACCCATCCAACATACTTTATCCCATGCTGATCGTATGAACTGTATGTTATAGGGGTCTATTGTCAATATAAATGGAGAACTAGTCCAATTAATCAAACTGAGATTCAGAGCACCATGTATGACCATCCCCAACCATGATATGGAATTCCATGTCAACACCCTTGGAGTCAGCAGAATCATAAAATCATTCAAAACTACAATTCAATTGGGTGCCTAGAACATCATTCTAACCCAACTAAGGGAGATGAGCATTATTCAAACATCCCAACCAACTATTAGTCACATTTATAAAGGAAAACATTAGTGAGATTTTATCACACAATAGCAAAATGGGTTCACCTTTTTGGTTTTATTGACAATCCCATGATTTATTGATTTCAATACATTTACTAAATTACACATCATTACCACTTTAACAATTTAACACGCTCACCCATAGTCACCACATATTCCAATTAACATATCCAATTTAATCCAAAATTACTCTTTTACCAAACTCATATGTTTAAAAAAACCATAATTAGTATAATTTTATAAACCCCTTAATTAACCTTTTAACTACTCATTTCACCATGTTCAATGGTGTGTTACACCCTAAAAGAGTCCATAATCCCAATATTACAATCATCAATGGTCCCAATGGGGTACATGAAAGTTATTACATATCATATTTGGGTTTAATTAACTTTTATTAGTAAACAACCTAATTGGGAAACATGGCAGTACAACGACACAACAACATAAACAAGACTAACCTAATTACTATATTATAAAACTTGTAGACCACTAACCTCATGCTCATAGATACCCACATTCCTAAACATGAACCTTGATTCAATCACCAATAACCCTTAACATCCAATATAATAATATTTTGGAAAACCATGGGTTTGAGATTCTAAAGGAGATAAAACATTCAACCATGATTATTCCATAAAATAGAAGGAAAAGGACCTGTGAAATCACTTGGGCCTTTGATTTACAACCAACGATGCTTAAAAAACCAAGGATTGAAGAAAAATAATCCAAGGAGAGCTTGTGATCTCTTGGTTATGACCCCTAGATTCTATAAGAATAAATGTGAGTAAAATCAGATAAGAACCCTTATAACCCTATGGGAAAATGGTAAAATCAACCAATTTCAAGAGGAACATGGTTTGGATGCATGGTTAGCCAAACCATGCACCAAACATGTGGGACCATCTTTCTAAGAGGGGGATAGGTCACACAGTTTGGATGGGCCACCCATATGGTTTAACAAACCGTGTAGTGGTCATATGCCCACCTCTATCCAAGGGGCCTAGACCATACAGTCCCATGGGCCATGATGCACAATTAACCCTTACCATGTGCCAACCATGCACCATGTACTAGATGACCAATTTCCCCCCTTTTCATGTCCAAAACCCTTAGGACACCCCCAGACACTCACATTCTTGGGAATAATTTTATTAACAAAAAACAAGAGTTAAAAACAAAATTTAAATGAACTGTACCTCATACGAAGGTTGGGATCTTTTACTCACTTCTCAATTAACACCATTATAACACCATACTTGTGGACACGACTTATTTTTTATTCTAAAATTGATCTTATGAAAAAATTACATTCACAAGAAGTTACATTAAATTCATTATTTCTTTTTAAAATATCATGAATGGTATGTTGATAAGACAAAATGACTGGCTAGACAAAATCACTATTATATTATACCATTTACAGGTTTCCATGCATTCCTGTGAAATCCCTTTTCAAATAAAGGATCATTTATTAAATAAACCTTATAAGTGATTCTCATTATTAAAACATGAATGAATAAAACATTCCTTTATTATTTAGTAGGTATAGATTCTTCTCCTCAAAAGAATCTACAAAACCCAGACATCAAATCTTCTAGTTGTATCAACAGTATACAAACAATATATCTTTAATGTAGAAATCATCTTTATTTTCTAGATTCATGAAATATATAATCCATCTTATTTATCAATTCTTTGTAAATTACCCATAATTTCATCTTATATCCTCACGAACACTCAAACAACCTTAAATCAAAATGATATTGGCTATGATAAAAAATAGCTCAAATTTTAATGGAACTTCATATGTATTATTATTGAAATCCTGATAATTTTATTTTATTATTCAATAAATACATGAAGTGGTTATCCTCATTTTATTATCCTAAAAAAAATATTAGATCATGGATTACCTAAGCTTTATAACATTCTAAATTTATAATCACAACACAAGAATCTTCATATTTTTATTTCAACAGAATTAAATAATTATATAACCTTATTTTTTTTTATTTGGTATCCCATTTTATTATATAAAGATAATCTCTTATTTTTTTCTCAAGTTTGGATCACAAAATAATATAGGTGTTTATGATTACTATACCATGAATTAAAAACTCTTACAACATCCTTAAAATTTTCATCTTTGTCATATTCAAAATCTAGAAACTTTATTTTTCATCTGGTAGAACGTCCAAAATTTATCTAAGTGATAAATTATTATGCTAGGGTATTACAATAATTTTTTTTCACAACCTTTGGTTGAAGCTTCAGGCACTTCAATTTCATCCATCAGATTTTCAAAAATTTCACCAAGTGTTGAATATTTAAGATCAATAAAAGATTCACACTAGGAACTTTAGAATCTTACATTCATGAATTACTATGATAAATACCTATGTTTAATATCAAAAATATAGAATGTTTGTCACTTAAAGTATTACATTCAGAGTGAAGTCATACAATCAAAAGGAAAATCCTTATGCTAAGGACTTAGCGAATTTTTATGAACTCTAAAATTCAAATTTTTTCTAGTGGCTTAAAAATGACTTATGATTACTTCAAGGGATTCTCCAACTTCTCCAAAATCATCTCATTGATTATTTAAATGAATATTAGAATTAAAAATATAATTAAAATAGAATTTTATCTCAGTTTCAAGGTATTAAAATATATGAAATAATATTATAGAGTATTTCCACAAACATATCTACTAGATCTGGTGAAACTCTTCTAAAATCAATCCAGAGATATCTCTATTCAAATTCAGTAATCATCCAGGACTATATAACACTGATTACAACAACTTATGTACTTTATTATCATCAAATGGTTTCTAAAACTTCTTTGATCTATTCATATTTTAAGAGACCATTTCAAACAACTATTCTTCACATTTAGTACTTATTATAGATATGAAAATCACCTCACCAATCGTCTAATGTAACATAAAAACCTAGATTTTGTCTAGATAGATATTATTAAGAAGAAACCACACTTCCTTTAGGTGAACCCTTTCTCAATCACCCATGTTTTCTTTAAATTATTTTATGAAATTGATAATCCTAATTATAAAAAAAATACAACCAAACACTTTTTTTAACTTCATTATTCCCCTTTCTGTTTGTTTTCAATTCCAAATAATCTTTATCAGTGAATATAATTCCTCTCCACCTAATTGATAATAAATATAAGGAGAGTAATATTCTTTCCCCCCAAATTGATATCATAAGGTAGGGTTATTTTTTATATTTTTTCTCCCTAATAAATGTTTGATACCACTTGATATTTATAATATTTGATATATGTTACCAATTGAAAGATAATATAACTTATAACACCAATTGAGATGCAGGTGATGGATCTTCTTCCAATTCCTATCCTTTTTATGAGGTTATTGAACCCAATAAAAGGGAATTGTATTTTTTTTCAATAAAGCGACAATATTTATTAAATATTTTTATAATATATAATGGGAATATTCATGGGGAATGAATATTATTCATATAAATTGAAATAATTGTTTCAATATCCTTCATGTCTATAAGTTGTGTCACTAAGTCATTTAACTTGAAAAATTGTTTACAATAACAGAGAAGATGTGAAGAATTAATATTAATTGATATTAAGGAGCTATTTTGAATTTAAATTGCAAAATTAAAATAAGATGAGGAATATGAGGAACATGTGAAACTTTATTTTTTATGATAAATTTTTGAGAAGTTGAGAGTTATGTCTTGGAATTTATTTTTGGAATTTATCATATTTCACTTAGAGAATTATATAAATGATACCAAAAAAATTTGCCTGGCTTTGATCTTGGAACTAGATCTATCATGCACATGTAGAAAGAGGACCTCAACCACATCGTAGAACCAGTTCATAGATATTTCTTGGTATCATGGGTGCGTGAGTTCTTATATGGGTAGGTAAGTGTGCATAAAAAGAAACATAGAGGTGTTGGAAGCACAATGCACAGTGAAACAATGGAATGTAAAGTGTGTGTGGCATGGTTTTAGGAGTATAAATTGGGATACTCATGTTTGATTAGATTTTTAAATGTAGAGTAATATATGGTGGTGCTCAACTAACTAAATAAGAAATGTGAGATTGTGAAGCCTCACTATTGTTCACCTGTATTAAAATGATATAGTTGTATTGTGTCCATCCAATAAATATAGATCCAACAACTCTCTGAACTCAAAAATTTCACCCTAAACCTATAATTGTTGAAGAGTTATTATATATTGAAAGTTAATTATGTCAGGAAGTTTTCATCCTTGATCATTCTGAAGTCATTTTTACGATGTTATTTCAACATAAAAATGATTCAAATATTCATGAATGGTTTATGTGATGGGAATGTGATCAGGATCTCAAAGAAAATGCAACTGCCATTAAAAAATATAGCATATAGGATCCTAAGAAAGGGTAACCCACATGTAAGGTTACCTATTTAAGGGTAGTTTATGTAAAGGTAACAATATTTCTTACCTTTATGTGGAGACTGCATGAAGGAAAGGAAGCTATTTTTGTCAGTGTCAAGAAAATAATAAGATGGAAACTCATATTCATTGAATATTTGAATGCAGTGATATTTAGGGATATTAAAATAATAATTGAAATAATAAATTTTCCAGGATTATGAGTCATTGAATAATAGTTAAGGAGAGGTAGTGAAACCTCTCCATAAATAGTAATGGATCTAGGACAAAACACTACTGCCACTCGAGAGAGAGAAATTTATTTCCAAAAAAAAACAGTGGATCTAAAACCATTGTTTCAATAAGAGTAGTTCCAAAAATATATTTTCTTTAATGAAGAAGAAAAGACCATGGACTCTTGAATTAATAATCTCACTTAAGATTTTCCTGAAGAATTAGCTTGAATGACGCTCCTTGGATAATGTGGAAACAATAAGAACTGCTTCTTCGTATATGATGAGTTTCCCAAAGAAATCATAACTTGTGATCCCACAATTTCTCATACTTGCATGAATCCTAAGTTTCTCTAGATCATATATAAAGAGAACCAGATGCATAGTTCTAGTTGTCCATGACCACATGTATGTGAATAAGACCACATATATGATGTTATACATAATAAAACATGTGAAATAGTTTAAATAACAAAGAAGAATCTATGTATGTACAAACATACATGGGGAATATTGAATAATTGTCAAGACATTTGAGAAGAACATAAAACAATAATAAAGGGAATCCATATGTGATAGGTTTTATTCAATTCTTATTCATTATCCTTGTATGCATTATAATAAAACACATTTGAGGAGATTCCTGAAATTCATTCTTGAAGTTCCATTTAGAAATCATCTGTGTTAATTGCAGACATCCTAGTGAGGTTGAGAGTTCATCAGGTTGAAGGAATAATTTCTTGAGAAGTGTTTTAATGAGGTAACTGATCATAAATAGTTGATCATAAATATCTTATCAAGACCTAAAACCTTGTTTCATCATGTGAAAAGGATCATGGAGTGTGCACAAGAAAGTGTTATCCAATAAGATTATGGTTGAGGATCATCATAAATATTTTTCTATAGTGGATAAACCCATATAAGGAGCAAGGATGTAGCTAGGGGGTACAACCAGTTTCTGTAATATTTTGATTCGAGGGATTAAACAATCACGAATAAAAGAAATTATAGTTTGGGGGTATAACCAACTATTTAAAGTGGATTAGAGATGGGGGTATAACCGATTAATATTTTATATAGTGTAGAATTCTTATTGGGGGGGGGTCTAACTAAAATGGAAAAGAGTGGGTCTTTATACCAAACCTTGTAAATACTTTTGTTCTTTAACTTTAATTTACATCATTTTTCGAGGTGAGGCTAAGAGACACATGAGGAGTGGATCTAGGATATATCCAGCCATAAAGGTTGAATTTAAAAAGGAAAAATTTGTAAAAATAAAGGGGATAATTGATTCCTCACCCCTATAAGTAATCTCATATTGATCACGAATCTACATACACCACTAGGAGGTCTTTATACAAGAATCACTACAAAAAAATTGGAACTGATTGTAGGAACTATAGAACAACACAACAATGTATGATATAACTT
Source organism: Viscum album (assembly GCA_963277665.1). Lineage (NCBI taxonomy): Eukaryota > Viridiplantae > Streptophyta > Magnoliopsida > Santalales > Viscaceae > Viscum > Viscum album. The sequence goes on from OY728142.1 coordinate 20,966,258, forward strand.
ATTATCGCATCTCTCTTCTAAATGTTTCATCAACAGATCGTCTCTAAGTTTAAATATGATATAACTTTTTAAAAATAGAGAGATAAGTTTATAAAAAATATATCTAGATTTTCACATGTGGTACCCATTTTTAACTTTCATATGTTTAGAGGTAGAACATATGGATTTTCAAGAGAATATAGGAACCTACACTCATTAGAACAAATAAATCAAGATATATCAACTCCCAAGTCTTCCCTTAATGACTAAATAATCACTCCACCTTTATTAACATAAAATATAAATGTTAAAATAATATAGGATAATGATACCATACCTCATCCTTCATATTTTTAAGAGGATATCAAGATTTCTAGATTCAAGAATATTTGATAAATTCTTGAAATTTCATTCATTTTTAGATCTCCCCATCAAGGGAGACTCTCTACAATTAATTCATTTTTTAAATATACACATAATGGGATACTCTCTAGATTTCTCTTCATTCTTTCTTCACCCTTCACTTTCCAACTTTGTTCATCATTGATAATCATGGACTCTATGTTATCTATATTTTTCTTCTTAGTTGGAATGACCTTATTCACCATAAAAAAAAGAGTAGTGTGGTACTTTTTAGTTTTTTCTAATACCAAATACACTTCCAATTGGTTTGAAATTATGATTAGAATATTATTAGGTTCATTATATTATCTCTCTTTGAGTGTGGAATTCTTATTTGCAAAAAATATTTTTATAAATTGAGCTCATAGGTGATTTCCTTTGGACTTTATCAACTCTTCTTATTGAGATAACCATGTCATACATTGGATAAAACCATGGATAACCTTCTTGAACCTTCAATAAACCACTAAATTAACTATTAATTTACCCTTCTTGGGAATCTTCTTAAATTCTTCACTAAGAGTGTTAATAACCATACCAATTTGGCCATCTCTCTCTTGAATTGATTCCCTTTTGATTTTTAGGTCGCTCCAATTTTTCTTGAGATTCATGGAAATTTTGTAATGCTCCATGGTTTGTATTCTCATACCATAATATAATCACATCATTCCCATTGTATTTTTACCCTTATCATTTATCTTCATTTTCTTATTGGAAGTGAATAATTCAAAATTCCTCTTCATAGTTTTTCCTAAAAAAAACATATTATTTCTTAACCTACTTCACTACCAATTATAATTTATACTTATCTTAGGTTAATCTGTGATACCTACTAGGGTTGTACCAATATTCATTATAAGTATGACCACTAATCATACACAAATCATTTAAGTTATCACAAATATCCAATTTATTCAAAAAAGGTAGACTTTTCTTCATCTGTGTTGTTTTATTAACTACTGTAGGTTGTATTCGTTCTTTCTATTTTACCCAAAACTTTAGTCCTTCCTAAAATTTAATAATATGACCTTTTATTCCAAAAATAATTTTGCCTATGAACAAATTTCTTGCAGAACCAACATAATCCAATGTGTCTTGTTCTTTCCACTCTAGGAGTAGTTTGTCCAGATCTATTTTCTTGGTAACTTTTGTTTGTAACCTGAAATTTTTTGGCTCATTTTGAGGAACATTTTATCTTGGAAATAATAAAATGTTTATTTGAAATAATTGTTTCCATACCATTATTTGTTTCCTCCCATACTTGTGAATATTTTAACATGTTCCCCGCACCTTTATAAATTTTATATTAAGTGAAAGTAACTTTATAAACATAGTGGATTAACTTTTTCCAAGAGATAAAGGGGGATTAGTCTACACATGATACCAATATATTTGAGACACCATTATGATACTTATATGATGTTGTTATCAATTCTGAATTGTTTGGAAACACATATTTTCTTAATAGATTGGGAAGTTCTAGATTTTTCTTTTTCTAGATTTTTTTACTTGACATCCAACTTAATGTACTTCATGTTGAGGGTGTATTTATTATCCTATAATTTCCTTGGAATGTATTACCAATCACCCTTAATTTTTTTTCATTGTAACCTCATGAATTATCCAAAATTTCATTAAATAATTATCTACCTTATCTTCCCATTGGTATTTGACTTCTAGTTGGAAATATTTAACATATATGGAGACTTTATGAAAATTATCCAATTCATGGTATACATACTTTGAAACCATTTCAAAAAATTCCATCTCAAAATGATCTCATTAAAATTATTCATCAATTATAGAATCCATTTAATTGAAAAGTTTGTAAAATTCATCCTTAGATTTCACATGATTTTTGACAGTGCTGTTTCTAGTCATCTTATTTACCAATTCATCTTCCATTACATTAGCTTATTCATGTAGCTATGATTTGAAATTATTATTAACGAATTATAATATATAAATTATCTCATAAATTGGAAAATTATTTAAATGATTCTTAAATGTAAGAGAGATTTATTTATCCCTTTCAGTGAAATCAACACCACATCTTGAGGTACATTCACTGGGGAAACAATGATAAAAAATTTAATAAGTAAACCCTTTCCATATTGATTATTCTAATATTATGGTAGTCCCTCTAAATTTTTTCTTTCCTTCTTGGAATCTCTATTCTTCCTATTTCTCAAAGTCTTGGTTGAGACTTCAATGTTTTTTTTAAAATAGTATAAATATATTCTTCCATATGAGACACATCTTATGAAATCTGAAATCAAAACTTTATATATATGAGATAAAAAAGATTTAATTTTTTAGTCCTTATAAGAGGGAACCTTGTGATTCTGATTCATATTTAGATAATCCAAAAGATCCAATCATACAGAACCAATACTTTAATACCAATTGAGATTCCTAGTGGACCATGCAGACACACTAGGGGCAGATAAATCAGATACTGTCCATTTTTTCAGATTAAAAAATTTATTCTTTTAACAATTCAAACGCTTATAGACTAGAACCTATATAGCTATTTAATACATATAGATCCTTTCCTTTTAACAAGACATACAAAACCATATAAATTAATGGAGAAAATGTAAACATGAAATATAGTATTTTAAAGGTCTATAACGTCATGGGAAGCCCCCTACTTTCCAAACATGGGATGTCGAAGGTACATATTCTCCACTAGAAACTTATCATCATTACAAATAGAGTTGGAAAAGTATCATCTTGAACCCATTTCATATAGTATTACACAAGTTTAGGATCACTATATTACACAAATAAACTTCATATGACCCTGAAGGTGATTTATACTCATATCAAAAAAGTTTCTCTTTAGATTACTTCTCTATAAGTATATCACAATATATCTAGGAATTTAACTTCATCTATAAATAATATTTTCTTCCTAAAAAATCAACTACCAAAATGTATTTGAACAGGTATCATGTAAATATGTTTTTGAATCTATCCACAGATACTAGTTATTTTTCAAAATATTTTTTTAAAACTCAAATCAAAATATATCTTATTATTTAAGACTCAGTAGGATACACAATATCTGTAACACCCCGACCCCTCTAGGCTGGAGCCGGTGAATTAATTGTGATATTGGAATGGTTAGAAGGAATGAAAATCCTGATGGAACGATCAGTTTAGTATTCTTGATGAAACTAGATACATAGATATTTCTCAAATTACATTGTAAAGTTTTACAAAATACAATACATAACGAAAACTAAAACTGCAACCAATTGAACTCAATAAATGTTCTTCTCTTCATCACCTGTTGAGGGTAAACAATGAAAGGTGTGAGCTCAAATTCTAGGCAAGGGTTAAAATAGTGGATGAATGAATACAATAATAAGATAATCACAATTTATCTGACATAATCAATACGACATAGTGAATAAATGAATAACTAATGCCATTAATAAACTGAGAATGAAAATGCATCCATAGATTTTGTCATAGAGAAATCCTCATGGATAATAATAATAACTGATAATTAATAAATAAAATAATTGTTAATTGTACATCATGTATCTAGAAAGTGAAACCATAATACTATAAAAACGGTTTAGTTCTATAGGTAGAAACCCATCGGATTTTTGGAAACAAACTCGAAGGGTTTGTCGCCAATTGATTTGTCTCACGAGACCTACCGATGCATCGAGAGGCTATAGCAGGCCCCACCCACCACTACATGTACAAATAATTCTTTATACATTTATTCAATACAAGATCAATATGCCTTTTAAATATCCATATACAGTAGATTATATAGATTCATCAATATTTCCATATTTAAAAATAACTTTCCAAATAAACACCATTTGTAAAATGGTATACGGTTTAGAAAAAAAACATATACATGATTTGAGATTATGGATATTTAATATAAATATAATTTAAATTGAAAATTGATCCCAAATGGGAAGTAGGTACACCACATAAGGATTATTAGGTGCACGATACAAGGTTAGTAACAACAAAATAGTAGTTGAGACAAAGTCTCTTACCACAATGTAATCGGTCGAATCATATGACCAGAACTCAATAAACCTCAAATAAAACATTTAATGACATGAATATAAAGAGAATAATTTAATTATATATCAAATGTAAGTACACATATACGACATACAAGAAATAAGCGGTGAACAATGAAAATCTCACAGAAATGAAAGTGAGATGAGAAACCCCTTACAAACATTTCGACATGGTGACAAGTGTCATTATGAGGGATTAATGAGATGTAAAGGGGTATTCCATTATTTATATATCACAAGGGAAGTATGGGGGAGGTGTGAAAACATACCCCATCATTAGGAATTAAAATAAAAAGGGCACAACATAGGGGAGATTCTTTAACAAAAGTGAGAGAGATGATCCCTTACAAAGAACATATCCTTAGGTTGAGGACAAATCAATGAAACATTTATGTGTGACAAATAAAAATCCCCAAAATATAAGTGGATATATAGTATAAAACATCCATAGGTCACTCAAATATATTCTTGGAACAATGTAACCAATGAAATAGATGTTCAACTCAAAGAATGAAAATTGAGTTAAACAATCCCTTACCTTATGCTTGAAGGTGTTCCTAACTTGTTATTAATGACATGAATAAACAAATTAGGATAATTAATTCATAAGTCCAGAACCTATAATATATATAAATTATTTATTATAACCCTTTTAAGTTCATTCAAGGACTTTTTGATTAGTTATAATGCTCAATTTTGTAAAGACCCGAAAATTTCAAGGAAATTTTTTTCTTAATTTCTTTGGGATTTTACAAGAACGCAGTTTCTGACGGAACTTGATTCCGAGACTCGGTGTTCCTGGAATCAATTTCCGAAGCTTAGCTCGGGTACGTTCAGTGAATGAACGAGTGGGTTCTTCTAACTTTTGAACCGGTGCTCGGAATCGAAATTCGAGGGCACCGATGAAACTGCAACACCAGTAATTGCTTAGGAACACCTATTCCGGAGTTGCGTTTGCTCGGGTGTGGTTATTAAAATACTGGGTTAAGTAATGAATAAAAATAAAATTTGTGCAACCAATTTTATTTTTATATCTAAGTAGTTATATCCTATGTAAGGGAGTTGGGGTGGGACCTACTAGTTCCTGACTACCCACGTGTGGATAAATGTGAGGTGGGCCCCACACGAGCCCCACCCCTTTCAACTTCCACAAACCCCCCATTAATTGTGTAACACACCCGAACCCCCCATTAAATGAAATGTCAACTCTCTTAATTAATTAATTGATTAAGTTTTCAATGTAATTAATTCAGGAATTCATTTAGAATTTCAAAAAGGTTTGGCATGAGAAATAAAATAAGGCAAGGCCTTATTTTATTAGGTTGTTTTGTTGTGCGAGAAGGGTTGGAAGAGGAGAGCTCAAGTCTTGGACACCTTCTTCCTCATCGAAGAATGTGAAGAACGCACCGTCGCCGACGAAGAACACTGACCTCCAACGAAGGATGATGTAGAATGCTGGTTCCTCAGAGATCGATGACGCGACGCCATGTACCGCGATGCCGACGATTCTCTTCTCCGTGACGCCGACGATGCTTACGGAGCCTCAATCCGCGACGCCGTATTCTGCGATGCCGTTTTCCGCGACGTCCTTTTCTCGTGACGACCTTCGTTCGACGACTTCATCATGTAGGGGTTAACTTGATGTTCATGGATTTTTCTTGCCGTTATTCGTCTTTATTTTATGGCTGCCTGTTATCGTCATAACGGGAGGAGGTCGGACCGCACGAACATAGCCGACCCTCCTCTACCTTATTGATGTTGTACTTTTTGCAGCACGAGCAAAGGCAGCGCGGTGCAACGACACCACGCAGAAGCAAGAGAAACGAGTGAAGAAGCGTGGCACCGTCGCGCCGCGCCGTTGAGGCCGAACGAAGCCACGACCGGAGTCAGGCCATGGAGAAGGGGCGTGGCACCGTCGCGTGGTTCCAGAAAACCACAAATGGTCGCGGCGGAGGGGCGCGGTGCCGTTGCGCTGCGCCGGTCGGACCAAGGTCGCGCCCTTTCGGCCGCGGCGGAGCAGGAGAGGGCGGCCGGAGCCGCCGCCGCCGTAGCATAGGGGGCGGGACCGGCTAGTCCCGTAGTGACTCATCGACTAGTCAAACCGGGCGGTTTCTGAGAAGCCCGGGGGTCGTAACCCTCGGCTGGCAAGAAGGGAGCGGCCCCCAAGTGGGGGGGGGGGTTCAATCCGGGGGGCAGTGCGCCCCCCCTTTATGCTTGGCCGTTTCGACCGAGCTTCCTGGCCATGTGGGCGTCGCGCCAGCACCAGGCCAGCTGGGCCGCGCCGGCTAGGCCGGGCCGAGCCACGCCCCCAGGCCGGGCCGCGCCCTAATGGGCCGGACCCGAAACCCCCTAAAACTGGACAGGTTCGCTTAAAAGCCCATAACTTGGGCTACAGACCTCCGATCGACGCATAGTTAGTTAAGATGTGATCCTTGGATCGGGACGGTCGTTTTGGTATATTACACTCAAGGTTTCGGAGAATTTGGGGTATGGATGGGTTGGTTCGAACTCGAAACCAACCGGGCCCTCGGAGCGGAAACACTTATAACTTGAGCTCTGGACATCTGATTGACGTGTCGTCGACTTTTTTGTATTCCTTTTGATTAGAAGGAACTTTTGGAATACTTATCCTGAGGTTTGGATGCATTTGGAGTTAGGCCGGGTTGGATTGTACTCGAAATCCAACCGGGCCCCTGGAACGAAAAGGCCGATAACTTCCAGACCGGACGTCCGTTTGACGAACCGTCAGCGGCGTTGGAAATCACGTTGAGAAATGGTCCCTATTAGTATACCCTATGAGAGTTCGAGGTACAATTGAGATACGTCCGGGTTGGTTTGCACACGAAACCAACCAGGCCCCTAGGACGAAAAGGCTAATAACTCACAGACCGAGCGTCCGATTGACGCACCATATGTTGCATTGAGACCCCTATGAAGAGGCGGTCCTTTGAGATACATATTCATGGAAATTTGTGATACTTGGAGTATCGACTTGTAGCTCATGGAGCGGACCCTCCCGGAGACGAGCGTACGGAGTACGGAGACCGTGTAGCTGGCTAAGATCTGACGACTGCTTGACCGACTCGAATTGGAGTGAGTTGACTAGCCTAGTGGACGGAGCACCCGGTATTTGGCGATAGACCCACGGCGGACAGAGCGCCCAGTATTTGGCCATAGACCTGCGGTACTCGACAGGAGGAGTACCTCTGTAAGCTATTAGGGGGAGTGCCCAATATTTGGCGATAGACCCACAGCGGACGGAGCACCCGATATTTGGTAGCAGACCCGCGGTACTCGACAGGAGGAGTACCTTAGAAGTCTTAGGTTAGTGAGAAGTACCTCAGAGTCATGACAAGATCACAGTACTCGTTAGAGACGGAGCTATTCAGTAGTTGTGGTTTCGATAATGAAAATCCTGGTTTGATCTGAGTCTATGACCTTTGTGTTTACCTTATTATTGAGATGGGTCACTTGATAACTTTGGTATATGTATGGGCATATACCTAGGTAGTGGTTATCCGTTGGTTTCTTAACCTTTGTGTTTCCTCATGATTGAGATGGGTTACTTGATAACTTAGGTATAAGTATGGGCTTATACCTAAGTAAGGGTTATCTATTGATATCCTTATTTGTGGTTATCCTTGTTGAATTTAGTGAGACCTTGAGGGTCTCGGGGTCCCTACTGAGTATCATATACTCACCCCTGTATGGGCTATGCCCGCACCCCGTTGTGTTGGTTGCAGATGACGGGCAGCACTGACGGAGGCCGAGTGTTCGAGGACTGGACGGTACCCAGAGGTGGACCTCATGACGAGTCAGTATCTGGAGGTGGACATCACGAAGAGATGATACTCGGAGGAGGTTGAAGGGCGAGAGCGTTGTGGAGGCTATCTGTACCTATCCTTTAGGTAGGATCCGTGGTGGACGATCCAGGAGCTGCGCTATCTGTACCTACCCTTCAGGTAGGATCTGAGGTGGAAGACCTAGGAGCTGCTTCTATTCTTCCAACTGCTTGTCTTTTCTGTTGTACATTCGTTCAGTTGTAGTTATACTTTCAGTTGGGTTTGTATTCTGGCCCATTTACTTTTCAGCACTTTCTTTTGTACTTATTGTATTACTTCCACTTGTACTCTGTCGTGTTTTATTTACTTTTTATAAAGGAAATTCCTTCCCAGTTATCGGGATTTACACCTTTGGTTCTAGTCGCCAGCCCCTGGCTTATGGAAGGTGGGCTTGGGGTCGTCACGACACAGGCCCTGAGGACGGGTCGTGAAAAATTTGGATCAGAGGAGTCGGTTCTACCGCATAACTTATTACTATGATATTTTCTTTCTGTGAATCAATAGTGTTGAGGGTATCGGGGGTGGTTTTCAGTTCAGGGAGTCCAGTGTTAGAGCGGGCGGCCGACGTATCCATACACCAGGACCCTGACAACTAATTTCTGACTTTGTGCATGAAAACACTGATTGCGTGTGTGTTTCCAAAAGTTTTTAAAAGTCAGCTAAAACCAGGTCAGCTAACCAGGTATTAATCGTTTGACCGTGTCACGTTTGATTCTTTCAGGATGCCTCCCTGTGGACGACCAACTAGATCCCCAAGAGTGGTACGTACTGACATCCCACCGAGTTGCAAGGACTTAGTACAGGGCCATATCCCAGTTGAGGCACCAGCAGAGGCACCAATGGTACCACCACCCATTGGGCCACTGATGCCACCAGCCCCAGCAGTAGAGAGTGCATGTTGCTTGAGCGCACTGCACGAGTTCCAGCGGTAGAGGCCACCCAGGTTCAGGGGAGAGATGGACCCGTAGGCGGCTGAGGATTGGCTGGAGGCTGTGGTGAGAGTTTTTAGGATAGTGGGTACTCCAGCAGACTTCATGGTGATATTTTCTGTCAGCCTCATTCAGGCAGTAACTGAGAGATGGTGGAGCCACTTGTTCCAGTTTTTCGACGGGATGACCTTCACCTGGGTAGACTTCGAGACCTTCTTCAGGGTGGAGTTTATACCAGTGACTCTACACCTTGAGTGTGTTCAAGAGCCGCTACCTTTGCCGCAGGATTTTTGATCAGTAGCCGAGTCATCTGTAGGCAGTAGTTAGATGATGCAGAGGACCAAGAGGACCAGAATAGCAGATGAGCGATCTCGGGTTTTAGGATCGGTAGTGCGGGTCACTCGGGGTGGAGTCAGATCCAGGCGTGCCAGAAACAGACAGTGTTTCTCCTGTGGCAGGAAGGGTCACATGGAACGTGACTGTCCAACTCCCTGCACAGTTGATCCATAGACATTAGAGGAGCCACCGAGACAGAAGCAGCGACGAGTGCTTGAGCAACAGCCGAGCAGTGGACAAGGCGGTAGAGCTCCAGAAGGAGGTGGACATGAGAGAATTTAGTTGATTCCTTTTTGTTCCTTGTACTTCTAGTTCCATGTTGCTATTGTTGTGTGTCTTTGTACTTCAAGCTGTAGTAATAAAAGACACTTGTCCTTGTGACATTTGCTTCCTTCCTTTTTGTGTACTGAGAGGTCCCGGTTAAAGCTGTTGACTTGACCCTCACTTTCGAGATTCCTACTGTAGGAGACCCAGTTACCTCACGTTGATGCCAATAGTGTGACTCGACCCTTAGAGGCGAGAGTGACAGTTGGATCTCTTGGTAGGAACGTCGAGGCCTTACGACGTCGTCCATGGCATGAATGCATCATTCATGTCTGGATTGACTGTATTAGGCAAAGAACGTGGTTCATCCAGGGGATGAGACCGAATTTCTCTTATCGACAAAAAAGAAATCATAGCAACTCTTGTGGGACCAGAGATGGTCCAGGACACGACGAAGAAGGTGTAGATCATCCAGGAGAGGATGAAGACTGCATAGAGCATCCAGAAATCATATGTTGATAGGAGATAGGACCACTGGAATTTGAGGATGGAGACCACATTTTCTTACGGGTCTCACCTCGACGAGGTCTATGGAGATGTGGTCGAGGCGGTAAGTAATCTCCGAGGTTCAGCGGACCTTTTCAGTTCCTCAGCAGGGTAGGTGAGGTGGCTTACCGTTTGACCCATCCACCTCAGTTTCACCAGGTGCACGATGACTTCAACGTATCTCAACTCAGGAGATACGTGCTTGACCCGACGCATATCATTGACCATGGAGAGGTGGACATTGGCGATGGGGTGACTTTTGTGGGGTTCCAGTAGATGTTGAGGATCGACAGGAGCGGGTCCTATAAGGATGGCCGATTACTCTTGTGCGCTTTCATTGGCAGCACGGGAACCTCCCGGTGAGCACATGGGAGCGGAAGGCTTAGATGCGTGCTCAGTACCACTTTTGTATCCCTAGTTTGTGTTAAAGCTTTATGGGGACATAAAGGCCTGAGGTGGGAGTAATGTAAAGAACCGGAAATTTCAAGGGAAATTTTTTCTTAATTTCTTTGGGATTTTACAAGAATGCAGTTTCTGACGACACCTGATTCCGAGGCCCGGTGTGCCCGAAATCAATTTCCGAAGTTTAGCTCGGGTACATTCAGTGAATAAACAAGCGGGTTTTTCTAACTTTTGAACCGGTGCTCGGAATCAAAATCCGAGGGCACCGATGAAACCGCAACACCATCAATTTCTTAGGAACACCTATTCTAGAGTTTCATTTGCTTAGGTGTGGTTATTAAAATAATGGTTTAAGTAATGAATAAAAATAAAATTTGTGCAACCAATTTTATTTTTATATCTAAGTAGTTATATCCTATGTAAGGGAGTTGGGGTGGGACCCATTAGTTCCTAACTACCCACGTGTGGATAAATGTGAGGTGGGCCCCACACAAGCCCCACCCCTTTCAACTTCCACAAACCCCCCATTAATTATGTAACACACCCGCACCCCCACTTAAATGAAAAGTCAACTCTCTTAATTAATTAATTGATTAAATTTTCAATGTAATTAATTCGGGAATTCATTTTGAATTTCAAAAAGGTTTGGCATGAGAAATAAAACAAGGCAAGGCCTTATTTTATTAGGTTGTTTCGTTGTGAGAGAAGGGTTGGAAGAGGAGAACTCAAGTCTTGGACACCTTCTTCCTCATCGAAGAACACATAGAACGCACCGTCGCCGACAAAGAACGCCGACCTCCGATGAAGGACGACGAAGAACGCTGGTTCCTCGGAGATCGACGACGCGACGCCGTGTACTGCGATGCCGATGATTCTCTTCTCTGTGATACCAACGACGCTTTCGGAGCCTCGATCCGCGACGCCGTCTTCCGTGATGTCGTTTTCTGGGACGTCCTTTTCCCGCGACGACCTTTGTTCGACGACTTCATCATGTAGGGGTTAACTTAATGTTCGTGGATTTTTCTTGCCGTTCTTCGTCTTTATTTTATGGCCTCCTGTTATCTTCATAACGGGAGGAGGGCGGACCGCACGAACACAGCCGACCCTCCTCCACCTTTTTGATGTTGTACTTTTTGCGGCACGAGCAAAGGCAGCGCGGTGCAACGGCACCGTGCGGAAGCAAGAGGAACAGGCGAAGAAGCGCGACGCCGTCGCGCCATGCCGGTCGGACCAAGGCCGCGACCTTTGGCCGCGGCGGAGCAGGAGAGGGCGGCCGGAGCCGCCGGCTGCCGGTGCACCAGGGGCGGGACCGGCTGGTCCTACGGTGACTCACCGTCCGGTCAAACCGGCCGGTTTCTGAGAAGCCCGGGGGTCGTAACCCCCGGCTGGCAAGAAGGGAGCGGCCCACAAGCGGGGGGGGGGGAGTTTCAGTCAGGGGGGAAACGCGCCCCCCCTTTCCGCTCGGCCGTTTCGGCCGAGCTACCTGGTGATGTGGGCGCCGCGCTAGCGCTAGGCCAGTCGGGCCGTGCCAGCCGGGCCGGGCCGCGCCCTAATGGGTCGGACCCAGACCCGGGTCGGGTCGGTCCGGGCTCGAAACCCCCTAAAACTGGACAGGTTCGCTTAAAAGCCCATAACTTGGGCTACAAACCTCCGATCGACGCACTGTCAGTTGAGATGCGATCCTTGGATCGACGCGGTCGTTTCGATATATTACAATCAAGGTTTCAGAGAACTTGACACATGGCCAGGTTGGTTCGAACCGGAAACCAACCGGGCCCTCAGAGCGGAAACACTTATAACTTGAGTTCCAGACGTCCGATTGATGTGCCGTTGACTTTGTTGGATTCCTCTTGATGATATGGAACTTTTGGCATAATTCACCTGAGGTTTGGATGCAGTTAGAGTAAGGCCGGGTTGGATGGTACCCGAAATCCAACCAGGCCCCTGGAACGGAAAGGCCGATAACTTCCAGACCGGACGTCCGTTTGACGAACCGTCAGCGGCGTTGGAAATAACGTTGGGAAATAGTCCCTATGAGTATACCCTATGAGAGTTTGGGGTACTGTTTATATACGGCTGGGTTTGTTCACACACGAAACCAACCGGGCCCCTGGGACGAAAAGGCTAATAACTCACAGACCAGACGTCCGATTGACGCACCGTCTATTGCATTGAGACCCCTATGACGAGGCGGTCCTTTGAAATACTTCTTCGTGGAACTTTTTGATACTTGGAGTATCGACCTGTAGCTCATGGAGTGGACCCTCCCAGAGACGAGCATACGGAGTACGGAGACCGTGTAGCTGGCTGAGACCTGACGACTTCTTGACCGACTCGACTTGGAGTGAGTCGACTAGCCCAGTGGACGGAGCACCCGGTATTTGGCGACAGACCCACGGCGGACGGAGCGCCCGATAGTTGGCCGCAAACCTGCGGTACTAGACAGGAAGAGTACCTCTGTAGGCTATTAGGGGGAGCGCCCGGTATTTGGCGACATACCCACAGCGGACGGAGCACCCAGTATTTGGTAACAGACCCGCGGTACTAGACAGGAGGAGTACCTCAACAATATTAGGTTAGTGAGCAGTACCTCGGAGTCGTGACAGGATCACAGTACTCGTCAGAGACGGATCTCTTCAGCAGTTACGGTTTTGATAATGAAAATCCTGGTTTGAGCTGAGTCTATGACCTTTGCGTTTACCTCATGATTGAGATGGGTCACTTGATAACTTAGGTACATGTATGGGAATATACCTAGGTAGTGGTTATCCATTGATTTCTTAACCTTTGTGTGTCCTCATGATTGAGATGGGTTACTTGATAACTTATGTATAAGTATGGGCTTATACCTAAGTAAGGGTTATCTATTGAGATCCTTCTTTGTGGTTATCCATGTTAGATTTAGTGAGACCTTGAGGGTCTCGGGGTCCCTACTGAGTATCGTATACTCACCCTTGTACGGGCTATGCCCGCACCTCGTTGTGTTGGTTGCAGATGACGGGCAGCGCTGACGGAGGCCGAGTGTTCGAGGACTGGACAATACCCGGAGGTGGACCTCACGACGAGTCAGTATCCGGAGGTGGACTTCACGATGAGATGATACTCGGAGGAGGTTGACGGGCAAGAGAGTTGTGGAGGTTATCTGTAACTACCCTTCAGGTAGGATCCGTGGTGGGCTATCCAGGAGCTGCGCTATCTGTACCTACCCTTTAGGTAGGATCTGAGGTTGATGACCTAGGAGTTGCTTCTATTCTTCCAACTGCTTGTCTTTTCTGTTGTACTTTCGTTCAGTTGTAGCTATACTTTCAGTTGGGTTTGTATTCTGGCCCATTTACTTTTCATCACTTTCTTTTGTACTTAGTGTATTACTTCCGCTTGTACTCTATGGTGTTTTGTTTAATTTTTATAAAGGCAATGCCTTACCAGTTATCAGGATTTATGCCTTTGGTGCTAGTCGCCAGCCCATGGCCTATGGAAGGCGGGCTTGGGGTAGTCACGACACGGGCCCCGAGGACGGGTCGTGACAAATTTCATTGTTCGGGCTTGTTTGATTACTTGTTTTTAAAAGATCAGTTCAATTATATTCAAGTTCGGATAAATATGAAAGATGGAAGTGGTTGTCCAGAAATGAATTTATATGCCATTAGTGAACTTCCAGTAGATTACATGGTTTTAAATTTAATTGGTTACTTAGAGTGAGGTCAAATTTTTACATACATATAACCGTAGTGACAACCGTTTTGGTTAAACGGTGAGTTTGATTACAATGAACATGTTTTACATTATAACTTAATACCATTTGTACAAAAGGATTACAGAACTAAAAATAAGATATATTAAATATATAATAATCTGGTTCAACCATAACACAAATGATTTCATGACCATAATTAAAGATTATAATAGAAATCGATAAATTGTTGTCCTTGAATGCGCTAAATTAGCACATCTCAAACGGTGCTTTCATTTCTTCCAAATAAAGGGTGGGGAAAGGAGAGAAGATAATGAAATATCCCATTAGTATTAAAAAATTCCAGTACATGTATTTTACTGGAGTTATCATACCATTTGGGTGAAGGGAGGTGAGGAAAGAAACAAAAATAAAAGAACTTAAAAGAATTGAAGGAATTGGAAAGAGGAATTTACCTCTTGAGACTTTCTCCTTTGAGAACCTCTTAAGGGGAAAAGTTTTGGTGTTTTGAAGAGGCTAAGTGATTTTGGATGTGGGGGAGGATCTTGGGGAGAGACTTGGGTAGAACTTTCAGGATCTTCAAGTCTTAGAGAAGTGAAGAGAAGAGGGAGTGGTGAGGGGTTTTTATAGTGGAAGAGAGGGGTAAATTTTGAATATTTAATTTATTATTTTATTATTTCCCTCAAGACAACCAATAGTGTTGTTTCATGTGACCCGTAATAGTAATAAGTGCATGTGAGTTCAAACCAAGTGGCCTTACATCACTTATGATGTCATAAATAGTGTATTTAACTAATAATTTGTATATACGATATTTTATCGTATTTCACTATTAATAAAAAATTCTAGAATTTAAGAAAAATCCCAAAAATTTACCCTAACCATTTTTCGACATGTAGAATTCAAAAATGAACTCAATTTTTAAAAATTAATTTTTGAAATGTTATTAATTTAATTTTTAAATAAATCCATTGTTAATTCAAAAAATAACAATTTTAGTTGTGCAATTAGTTTTATTTCTCATTGAAAAACTAATTAAGATCTCATTTTCTTATTTCCTTAAGAAAATAAAATAATTTTATTATTTAATATTCATAAGGGTCATATTAATATTCATATTAATATTCATAAGGGTATGTTACTATTTACAAAAAACAAGTTTATTCTATCAGACTCCAAATAACTTTCTGATCACAACTCTAGATGACCATTTTTCGAAATTCAAAACACAGAAGTGGAAAATTTATATTTAATGGATAGTTTTTGACTATCTCTTAAATAACCTAGTGTTGTTTCAAAGGAACAAAGTGATGAATATAATGTATTTAAGAAAACAATTCCATAAAATGTTCGGGGTGTTACAATATCAACACATCGCTATTCTTTTTCTTCACTACAATATTGAGTGGATTCCTACCCCTTCTTTTTTTAGTGGTTTAATTCTCTTGGATACTTACATCTCACTTCACACTAGTACAAAACTACACTAGGAGAGACTAATTCTTATTTTACTCTCATATTGATATTCTCAAAAATTCACATTCACATGTGACTGAATTTAATGTATTCTTTCCTTTCCAGACACCATAAATGTAATTTTGGGAATGAAGAATGGATGCCTGAAAAAAAACCATTATAGAATACCCATTACCACTTTTTATGTATTCACATTCACACCATTATCAACTCAAGAAGTATTCAAAAAATAAACCTAATAAATTCTTCTAATTTATGAAAAATAGTTGAGTAAAATATTACTTTATTCTTAAGTATGTGTGGTTTGTTCTTCTCAAAAGCATCCACTAAATTCGAACTTCAAATATTCTATCCATATAAATAGTACACAACAAATATATCTATAGTTTTTAATTAATATTTATTTTTTAGACTCATGAAATATGGTAGCTATATCATTTATCAATTTTTGGGTAAATTCCCACAACTCTATCTCATATACCCAGGAACACTTGAACAACCTCAAAATCAAAATGATGTAAGTTATGATATAGAACAATGTGAGTTTAGATGGAACTTCATCTGAATTATTTTTGAAAACCTGATAACTTCACTTTATTCTTGAAGAAATGCATGTAGTGGTTCACCTGATTTTTATCTTCTCTAAAAAATATTATATCATGGATTCTCTAAGATTTATGATGTTCTAAACTCAAAATCACAACATAATTATCTTTAGATTTGTATTTCATCAGAATAAAATAATTATAAAAAATTAATTTTAAAATTTCTTTGATCTTATCCTTTTTTGGATGAAGATAAGATTCTATTTATTAACAAGATTATATCAAACACCAATCTATATATTTATTATATTAATAACATAAATTAATAAAACATTTATCTTCACAAAAAAATTCATTTTCATCATATTCAAAATTTAAAAGGAAATTTTTCATCTAACAGAACTTAAAAATATCTCTAAGTATTGAAGTCTTACACTGAGGGATTAAAATTATTATGTTATAAAGTCCATACAATAAATATTTATATTCATTTTTGGTTACCTATAATTCATTAATTATCTTTTTGAAAATTTATCTAAGTGTTGTAGCTTTATGCTTGGACAAAGCTTTACACTGGGAACTTTATAGTCTTACATTAATGATGTCCTATGATGGAGACTAACACTTAGTATTCTGAAGACATACTATTTAGAACATGAAGTATTAAATTTGGAGTCAAGTCATATGATCAGAAGGTAAATCCTTACACTTAGGTATTATCCATTTTTTCATGAACTCCAGAATCCATATTTCTATCAGTGGGTTCAAAACGAATTCTGATTGCTTCAAGGGCTTCACCAACTTCTAAAAATCATCTCAAAACTTATTCAAATAAATATTAGAATTATTAAAACAATTAAAATATCTAAATATATGATTATTAATTTATTGAAACTTATAAAATACACTTTTTATAGTGTTTCCATGAATATATCTACAAGATCTTGTGAAACTCTTCTTCAATCAATCCTGATCTATCTCTATTAAACTCCAGCCTTTATCTAGGAGTATATAACATTGATTATAGTTGAAAACATAATTATTACTATTAATATGGGTTCTCAAATTCTTTGAACTATTTATCTTAAAATTGAATGTTGTAGACAAGGATTCTTCACTTTCCGAACATGTCATAGATATGAAGATCAACTCACCAATCATTTGGTGTAATAGTCGCTACCTAGAAGAAGTCCATATAGATCTTCTTAGGTAGAAACAAAAATTACTTTGGGTGGATCCTTTCACTATCACCCAAGATATCTTTTCACTTCTTTATTATATTGAAATGACTAATTGAAAAAAATACAACCAAATACCTTTGGGAACTTCAATCATACATCATTATTTTATTAAATTAATATTTCTCATGTTAATCATTTTGCGGTTTCTTAGTCTATAGTTTTAAAATTGCTTTAACATAGTAGGAATTGTTGATGGTCACCCACCAATGGTTCTACAAGTTCTAGAAGTGTCATGATATTTTTCATGTTACTAAAGATTTAAAAGATTGTAATAATTTTTTATATAGTTAAAACTCATAGATTATTTATTAATATGCATTTTTATACACTTAAACGAAACATGAAAATTTATCTTTAATATCATTAGAAAAATTCGTATTTTATCATTCTAGTTTCTTAAATATAGTTTAATTTTAATATTAATATTCTTATTATGTATGGAAATAAATATTAAAACCATAAATGAATGGTGGAAATGAAAAATATCATCAATCTAGGTTGTATAAATATACCATGATGTGAACAATGTTTTTAAGATTGATGAAAACAATTTAAAAATAATCGATATTTTATTTTTTTATAATTACATTTAGATATAATTATACTACATTTGTCTTGTTATTAGTGGAAAATATTTTATTTATAGAATTTTTAATAAGAGAATGAAAACTAATGTATTGAAATATTTAAAATCTTTATCTTAATCATTGAGACAACTCTTTTAAAATGTGAATTATGACTTTAAGAAGGGTATTTTAATTTGAACAAAGATTCAGGAACATGGTTAAGAGGGTTTAAAGTGTGATTTTGGTAATTCTTTAGAAAAGCGATAAGAAATAGGTGGAGAAGGGGTGTCTTTATTGGAAAATGAGGGGTATATTTGAATAAAACATTAAATAATTTATTATTTTCACTCAAGACTAAAAATAGTGTTGATTATTTTGAATATTTATAGTATTTTATTAAAAATTATATATTTTCGTTACATTTAAGACATCCAAAAAACAAATGTTATAATTTTAATGTTTAATTCAAAGTAAATAATCAAAAATAGTTTTTTATTTGAATAAAATATTTTTTTTTGGATTTCTAATTGATTTATTATATTGGGAATTTTATTTATTATTTTTAAATATAGTATTTTACTCATGAAATACATTTTAATTCCTTCAAAACATGTGGTAAATTATTGAGTCATTTTTATATCAAAATAATGTAATATAACTTTTCATATATGTAAAAACTATATTTTTTTACTGTTTTCTTAGAATTCAATTTTTTATAAAAATAAAGAAATCACCCTCATAAAGTCTCAACATGTTGATTCTAATGATTAATTTTAATAAATTTAATTTCTAAAAGTGGTAAAAATCAACTTTTAACTAAAAAGGTATAAAGTATAAAAAATATTTTTATTGTAAAATATATTTTTTAACATTAAATGATTTTATTCTTATTTCTCACCATTAATAATAATTCCTCAAATGTAAAATAATATATTTATATATATAAATAATAAATTATATTAAAACCAATCCTTATATCTGATCAATTTAATTTTTTAAAAATAAAAATATATAAAAAACAAAATATTTAAGATAAAAACTATCACTTGTTCTACATGTGATTATATTTTTATTCTTTATTATTTTATAATTATTAAATGAGTGATACTTATTTATTTATTCATATCAAACAAATATATCTTTAATATATAGTATCTTTTCGTTTATTCAACTTTATATAAGTAATTAAAATATTTTACAATAACTATATATTATTATGTTTACCTTCAATTTATTCACAATATTCCTTTATAATTGAATTAATATTTTGTAGAAAACATGTATTTATTAAAGGAATATAGTTATGTGATAAATATAAATATAATCTCTATATTTATTTCATTAAAAATAAAACAAAATAAATGCATATAGTATTTATATATATAACATAAGAGAGAACATTTATAAAAGTATAGATTTAAAATATTGGACGTAATAATGAAACTTAAGTTTACCATGACTTATCCCCTTTACTAATATAAAACCATAGAGTGAGCCCATTACTAAATCATGAATAACTTTTGTACACTTTTTAAACCCTCTAACATAATAAAAAGTGACTATACTAGGTCCATAACATTTTATCTCACTCCCAAACACCCATTTGGAATCCATCACATACAACTTGTTCATGAATCATAAAGAAACACGATCACTGAGTGACCCTAAAATTTATCTCTCTTATTCACAATGATTAATTTAGTCCCAATAGGTTATACCTATGATTTTACCCAATTTTTAACCCTCCTAGTTCTTATTCACTTTTACTTGGTCTAATTAGACATTCCCATGTACCATTCTATATGAAAAACAATATATAAATTGTTTAGTAAATTATGGTCCACATAACTTCATTATTATAAGTTAACCCATTTTATATCTTTCTCTAGTTCATCCTCAACCGTTAAAAATACCAAAACTTATCAACCCCCCACCCAAACTAGGAATTTGGAATGAAACACCACCAAATGATGAAATAAATTTTAAATTGAGGGGTTCATAATGTAATCCTTACCTATAGGAGTCCAACACAACCAATGGAAACTTTTATCTAACAATGAAAAAGAAGTAAAAAATAAGAGGAAGAGAAGGAATATTGGATGGAAAAGGGGGATCTTAATATTCTTCTTGGTTTGGTCAAAGTAAAGTTGAATAATATAATATTAATATTATTATAAGGACCCTGACCCCAATAGCCCATAGACAATGCCTTAATTTATTACATTGGCATAATAAACAAGTAAGTCGCATCCTGTGGGATCGAATAGTTTAGTATATTTGGAAAACCAGACAAAAAATAATTGTTACATTATAAATTTAAATGAAATATAACATATAAAATATTTTGGAAACATCTATATTGTTTTAGTTTATCCCTACATTTCAACCATAAAACAATTCCTAGTATCCTAGGGAAAAATAAAACATAGGAAAGGGGTGAGCTCATATGCCCAGTAAGGGTTAGAATACATCAGAATCTATCATAAATAATCATAAATAATAAGGACAGGTGAATAACTAAAAACACGTTCCACTAAAACATAAACTTGATCATAATATTATAGGAATAAAAGCTAATCAAATAATTCCATATAAGTAATCACATGAGAATGAAACTTCACCATGGATATTATACTTGTCAAATAATCACATGGAATATCAATAACTAATATCATAATGAGGGTATTCATAATGCATGACATCATAAAAATACTATTAAGGCTTCATCCAAGACACCATACATAATTTGGTAAGACATCAGTCAATACCCAAACTAGTTTGTCTCATGAGACCCACTAATGCATTGAGGATATATAGGAGGCGCCACCCTACACTTACTAAGTCAAATGAATTCCTCATATGAAATGGGTGAAACATAATCATCATATAAAATCATATTGAACCATGAATATGAAATGTAAATAATTTCCATAATCAGTAAACATAATAATAAACTATCCAGAATAATATGGTGAATGGTGTCAAGATAGAACATCCCTTATTCAAAAATGATCATAAACCATTCAGTAAAATATGGTATAATATATAATGATGAAATAAATTAGATTATTTATAAGTAAATAATATTTAAGTTACATTGGGATAAAATTAAAATTATAAATATAATTTTAATATAATAAAATTGATATTTTTATAAAAATATTTATTTTCCATTATTCGTTGGAAAATAATCATTTTCATAAAAATACAGAAAAATCACACTAAGCTAATTTTTACATTTTTGTTTTAAAAATGAATTTTATTTTTTAAAAATACAATTTATAAAATTTTCAAAATCTAGATTTAAAATAAGTTTAAAATTAAAAGGTGGTAAAAATTCCTTTAGAAAAATATAACCTTTTATGTGTAAAATTGGATTTATTCTTATATTATGCCTATAAAAATTGTTTGGATAAATGTAAAAATATTTGATCCAATATATAATATATAAATTTCATATTTTTTTAATTCTATTAATTTTTTCTAATTTAACAGCTACGTTATAACGATCCCATAATAATATTTCATTGGTCGTAAGATATCCAAGAGATTAAATTTAAAAAGAAACATATGATGAAATATTGGGTTGTTACAATGATACCATGAGTGATCAAAATTCCCCCATTTAAAATTTAAGGTTGGGATTCTCAACAAATTTTAAGTGGCCCTTATAAGACTCCAAGATAGACCACCAAACATTCGATGGCTACTGCTATAGCTCACCCAAAATCATCTATTTTCATGTTACCTAAAATCTAATGCCAATATTTTCTATCCATATTAAAAACTCAAGAAAATTCATTTAAATTTACCAAATTCTTCTAAAATGTTCTTAGTTAGATATTATAAAAAAAAATTCTATTAGACCCCACTCTAATAACAATCTATCATTTTTCTAATTCCATCATCACTTGATAACATGAAATTTCATACCATATGGTTTATCAATCTTTAGAAGTGTACCTATGTTATTTTGTGAATTTATATTATCACAAATATTTTATTATCTCTTCTCATTTTTAAGTTTATAATAGTTATAGTTATACTTCAACCATATCTCATTAATTGGAACTTTTTCTTTTTTAAAGTGTCTCTCATAAAAAATTTAAAATACACACTGATCACTCCTTAAATGATGCACATGAATCCAACTTCATCTCACTACACTCAATCACACATAAAATACGCTAGTAAATTATATACTATACCAACTTACTCTAGGGTCTCCAATAACCCAAACACTGTGGTGACTACTATCTATACCTCCTCAAATGATAATTCCCCTATCGAGGTGATATCAATGGAAATACTTTAACATTGATTCCAAACACCAATGGTCAACATTTCTTGTGAGAGAAAGACCACTATCTACTCTAAGTTACACCCAATATGTATCATATCATCTACACCCAATCTATAATCAATCAATTTGGAACTTATCTACTATAAAATACATAAATTTTGGAATTTATCATCTCATTACCATTACAATCACTGATATTATTCAATCATGAGTTGTATATAGACCATTCATCAAGTTATACACATAGTTTTTTTCCAACGCTGAATCCATTTGAACTCTGAATATAAAATGTTACAACCTGACCCCATAAAGCCCGAATCCAATTACTACTATAATTGAATTAACATAATATAAAAGTAAATTGTATCCCAAAGGACCAAATATTTTATTAGTCTTGGTAATCTAGATACATACATGAGTCTTGTATTAAAAATGAATATAAAAATTAAAATATTTTTTTCGATAATAACTTTATTCCATCTAGCGTATCCTTGTATATATTTCTTTGAACAATTATGAGAATCCTAAGGAAATGAAACATAATAAGTGTCATCTGAAATTATTAGTAATGGTAAGTATAGTGGAAGAAATAATGAATCAATTAGAATTATCATTATGGTAAGGTAAATATCTGAACATACATTCTATGTAATCAATAAACTGAGAAAGAAGTACGTAAACAATAAAGAAAGGTAAACAAATAAAAAAACTTTCCATTAAATCAATAAAATGATATTGAAATTCATACATATATTTTTTCATAGTGAAAATCTACATGATTATAAAAACTAAATCAAAATGAACGAAATTCTTAATTATTGGACGTTATGTCTAAGGAACATGAACACCTATACCATCAAGACCTTTAAAAAGGAAGTTTAACACTACAAGTAGAAAACCATTTAATTTAGACAACAAATTTTTCTCATGAGAACCTGTCAATGCATCAATGGTCTATATAAAGTCCTGGACCCACCCATCATTTCTTTTCCAAAATATTCCTCATATCAAGTAATTGATTTTATTTATAAAAAATATTTCTGATCAAATATCCATATTGAATAAAGAATATAGATTTTTCAATATTTCCCCATAAAATTAAATAAATTTAAAAGTAAAAAATTTATATAAAAATGATATATGTTATAGGAAATAATCACATCCATGATAAATAATGTGGATATTTATGGGAAATTTAATGTTCAATGGTCACTAGAAAGTGAATATTTCAAGGGGTTTACAAAAATGAATCGAGGAAGTGAATTTAAATAATATAATTATCCAAATCAATCATAAACCATATATTAGAATAATGAGGATGGTAACAATAAAAAATATCCCTTGTGGAATAAAATAAAGGGTTGTTATTGTTGATGAAATAAAAAGATCCTCAAAAACATTTTGGAGGAAAATATCCTTATCATTTTGAAAAAATATTTAAAATTCATTTTTATTTTAAAATTACTTTTAGAAAAATTTTATTTATAAATAATTTCCAAAAATTACAAAGTAATCTTCAAATAAACTAAGGCAGGTAATTCTGTACATGTCGTACAAGGCAAAAAGAAAATTCTTTTTTCATGGTAAAAAGGTTTGAAAAGTGACTTTTTTCGGAAGGAAATAAGAAGATTACATTGAAAATATTTGTGAAAGGAAAAAATTTTAATATATTCTTCAATAAATCTTTTCTGAAATGTCAAAAAAATTTATAACCTTTAAAAAAATAGGTTTTGAAGAAGAAAACCCTTTCTCCGACTATAGAGAGAAATGAAGTCGGGTTTTCTTAAAAACATTTTCTATAGAATTTAAAGTACCAAAGAGTAGAAAAATGACAATATTACTTGAAAAAAGTCATGAATAACTATTTTATAAGAAAATTAAATGTTTTATTAAACAATTATCAAATAGTTTCCTCCAATGGAAATCCATGTTTTAAAAATCCCTAATAAATGAGATTGTGAAGTAAACCCTTGAGAAGAACATAAAATTGAAGTGAGCATAATTAAATGAATATATTATGTGTATAAACTATAAGTACACACATAAGAGGTGTAAATACATAAATATATAGTCAAAGTAATTATAAAAAATAATATAATATTGATAACAATGAGGAAGTAATATAACCCAACGAAAAGGAATCGAGTGATGAAATATCTCTACCACTTGGTAACTTAAAGTTCAAATAAAATTAGATTAAATAATTCTAATTGAAACTAAAAATAACATTAATAATGAATTATTCATGATATTACAATTCAAAGTGGTAGAATGTACACCATGTATAGGAAATTAGGTGCACGATGATAAAGTATGCCTAAAATAATGGAAATTGAGACGAAGTCCCTTACTACATGAGTAACTTACGAATCATTAGATCCATGAAATAATAAAATCTATTAAAACATTTAATATCATTATATAAATTTAAATAATTATATAATAAGTTATAGAGAATTAGGTACACTATATAAAATTAATTGGGTGCATAATAATAATTAAGTCTCAATGGAATGTAAGTTGAGATGAAACCCCATACCTTGCTTTTCCTTTTGGGTGAACATCATTTAACATCATGTATAAGTATTTAAAACATGTTAATAAATTATAAAAGAATCATAATAATATTTATAATATCATA
Source organism: Viscum album (assembly GCA_963277665.1). NCBI lineage: Eukaryota > Viridiplantae > Streptophyta > Magnoliopsida > Santalales > Viscaceae > Viscum > Viscum album. The sequence continues at coordinate 20,991,482 of OY728142.1, forward strand.
TATGATCGTATTATAATATATTATTACCCATTTGTTAGTAATCATTAATTATTTTCACTAGTTCGGATGTTAATTACCTAGTTTTTCGAGTATTTTTTTACCTTTTATTTTTGTTCTTGTTGACCAGATCATGATTTCATCATCTCCATAATGTAAAACATTATTTAAATATCACAAATATATATATATATATATATATTCATTTAATATGTATTTAAAATAATCCATATATTTTGGGGATATAAAATGAAATGCACCGTTCATGGAAGCAATAGGTTGTACGTATGCATGAATGTTACTTACATTTCTTTATCATATAAAAAATGGGAAGTAAATGATATATATATATATATGTATGTTATAATTATATTATCATATTTATTTCATATATGTAACATTGGTTTATTTAATCCAACCTTTATACATTCCATGTTAAGAGTAAATGAATCCCATCATTTTGAGGTTGCGATAGTCCACACCTCCACAAACGATGTTATCATATTCCCACAAAATAGAAAGATGAATGTATGAGTTATATAATAATTAAATGAGAATAAAGAAATTATAAATATCATATATATCATATATAAACTATAAATATATCATTATATCCATCCTTGAAAGGTGGTAAATGGAATAACGAATGACATCAGTTTGCAAGGTGGTAATCTCTCAGACACACAAATGATTATTGTATATCCCATTTATGGATGTGTGTGAAATAGTATGTAAAAATCCTAGCATAAAAAAATATCATTATATTTAATATATTTATTTTATTAGATAATTATGATATAAAATTAATTGAATGGGTGGAGAAGTAAATGAATCAAAAGTGATCATTGAAGAACGTTTCCACTTATTTGGGTAACTTTTTTTGGTTTCTAAAAGAATACTACCTTGGTTTGATTTATACCCAAAGTGAGTATTCTAAGATTATTTTATTTATGTTTGGATTTTATTTGGGTAGATTTTGGAGAAACAAAATGTCTTGATATGTGTTAATAAGTGGAAGGGGTGAGTTCCTTTTTATAGTAGAGGAGGAGTGACATTCTAGTAATGTTTTGAAAAACGGAATTCAAACCATATTTTGCTATGTAAAGTGGATAAAATAATGATAACAATTATAAAAAAGTGAATATATGGTTGAACTGTGTCCATAAAAAATCTTTTTTACAGGTTTTTATTCCATTTTTCTATTAATTATGAGGTTTAGTCCTTTGTTACGCTAATTTTTCTCTTAATTACTGTAATTAATTTTAATTATTTTAATTAATATTTTTGGTAAAAAATAAGTTGAAATTATTATAAATTATAAATTATTATGATTACAAATGTTTAATACATTTTTCAAAATTAAAATCACAAAAGTGGTATAAATTAATTTAAAATTAATCCTAAAGATGGGATAATAAAACATGTTTTAAATGTAAAAATGTTCATAAGGTTGAAAAGCTTTTATATACAATTTCAATGTGAAATTGATTAAAATGACCTAAATTAGATTAATTGATTTATAATTGATATAGTTTGACTTTAAAACCAATTTTAAATATAATTTAACTCTATAAATAATTTACACAAAAAAAAACATTTTTCAATTAAAATTTAGTCTTTTTCACTATTCATCAAAAAATAAACTTCTAATAAAAATACTAAAAATTAACCACAAACTAATTTTTATGTTTCAATTTAAAAAATGAAATTTATTTTATCATATAAAATTTATAAAATTTCCAAAAAATGTATTTAAAATAGATTCTTCATTAAAAGGTAACAAAACTGCCTTCATAAAAAATATGTTTTTATGTGTAACATCGGGTTTGTTATTATATTATGCATATAAAATCAATTGGATGAATATAAAAAATATATTATTGAATATATAATATATATATATTTCATTAATATTATTCAATAATAGTAATTAATTTAATTTATTATGATAAAACACCTTTGGGAGCATAAAAAAATTTCCTTTATATTAAATTGGTTTTTATATTAGTTTCTAATTAATTGGTAAACTATAAATTCATTTTATATTTTTATAAAACATATATTTTCAAATTTTATTTAATATTATTAATAAATTATAATTTAATGGATAGGTTATATCTTATTACAATAAATAATAATGTTCTAATAATATATTGTTGTTTAGTAAAACTCGGTCTTGCGTGTAACGCAAGTCATTGAAAAAAGTAGTTGTTTCATATAACAAGGGATAACTTGGTATTTCATGAATTGCATGATATATAATATATAAAATTTATTTAAAATATTAAATATACTATAAATTCTTGATAGGTTACATTCCTTTCAACTTTTGGTGTTTCATGTCTTACACACTATCAAAAAAAAGTTATTATTTTAAAATTTTTGGGGTGTTACATTCTCCCCACCTTATAAAAAATGAGTCCTCAAAATTTAAACTTGATCTTGGTAATAAATTATTTGATATTTAAAAATTATTTTATTTAAATCCAACATCACAAGAAGGGTTGGTAAAATATCTTTTAGAAAAGAGAGAATGAGAAGTACCAAGGTCATATGGAACAACACATAACAAGGTATCTAAGTAGGCGAACAACATTGGAAAGTGAAGATATGGGCTTGGAAGAAAGGGAAAATAATTTTAGAAAGTGATTGATTTCATTGATCACAAATAAGGGAATGATCAATGTAAAGTTGAGGGTCTAAAATCCATAAATATATGATTATTTAAAAGACCAAAAAAATTAAGGTATTAGGATAACATTTTATTTTGGGATCATTTTTCTCAATGTTAAGTAATTATTTTACTAACTTAGAGAATAATAAATTATAATTACTTGATATATTTATATAATTTTTTTTTCATCCTTTGGGTTTTCTTCGATCAATTTCCTGTTTTATCCCTTTACTCTAAGAAATTAATACCCAAGAATTAATTTTTATGCCAAAAGTACTAAAATCCACTTTTAATAGATCATAACATACATCAAAGGATGAAAAGTATTTATGTATTTCTCTAAATAGTTTCCAAAACCAATATGTTTAATAAATTAATCTTTAATCCTCAAAAGTGATGCTATCAGTTCATCAGTAATATTTATTTTTTAAATTGTTTAGCTAAAAGCAACGAGACATTAACCAGGGCATCAAATAGGCTTTTGGTAGGTGAAAAAACCTTATCATCCTTAGAACAGGGGCTTAAGACCCACCAACTTTCCATATTTGATTCATTTTAACCCAGTATGAAAGTTATCTTTTTTCTAAAACCATATTAGTATATTTTCCACAATAAATATGATTGATATCCTTGAAATAAGTTTAATCACTAAATAGCCTTTTAACTAAGGTTTTCAATATAAACCCAATACATAAATACTTTATCCATTTATTTCCAAATAAGTAATTCCCTTGTCTAGGGTTTATCCTTTAGAATATGGAATTGAATTTGGTACTTCCCAAGTTCCCCACATTTAGGGCAGTGAACTATAAATGGATCATTAGGATGAGTTTTATTTCCTTCTATAATACTCTTCATTTTTATTCAGAAATTCATGGATTTATTGTCATGACCCATCCCCCGAGGCCCATTCTGTGACTGCCCCAAGCCCGCATTCCATAGGCTAGGGGTTGAAGACTAGCAATGGAAAGGCATATCCCTAAAATGGGAAGGCATTGCCTTTAATCCTGAAAATACACAGACCAGGAACACAATAAGAACAAACCACATAGTATAAATGTTGAAATTAAAAGTGTGAACTAATGTAAAATGGGCTAGAATACAAACCCAACTGAAAGAAAAATACAACAAAAAGGAAGACATCTCATAAGTTTATCTGCCAAGGATATTACCTGAAGGGTAGGCATAGCTCATCTCTATGGCTCTCCATGTTAACTGATCACCTCCGTGCACCGTCTGGTCATGAATCCTTAACCTCGTTCAAAGATTTCTGTCATCTGCACAAGACACAACAAGGTGCCGTTGAAGCCCATGTAGGGGTGAGTATAACAATACCTAGTAGGGACCCCAAGACCCCCTGAAGGTCTCCCAAAATTCATGAAAGGAAAAAAACACAAAGCATGATCCCAATCACAAAGCACAAGTAAAGAATCAGCTCAAACTAGGTATATAACTTAAATAATAAGAATAATTTCAATTATTCATAAAGCTAAATCAACATTATTCCATCAAGAAGTTCAACTACTGAACCATGAAAAATTAGTTCCAAAGCTGATCCACATAGGGTTATAAGTGACCAATCCACACAGGGTCATACATAACTAATCCACAATGGGCCGCTCTAAGGTTAGTCCTCATCAGGTCGTGCTACTACTGATCCACATAGGGTCGTAAGTCGTCGATCCACACAGGGTCGTAAGCTGTCAATCCACACAGGGTTGTAAGTCACTGATCCACGACATGCCGCTCTAAAGATGGTCCTTTTTGGGTCACGCTACTACTGATCCACATAGGGTCGTAATTCATCGATCTACACAGGTTTGTAAGCCATCAATCCACACAGGTTCGTAAGTTTCTAGTCCATGACAAACCACTCTAAAGCTAGTCCTCGCCGGGTTGTGCTACTGCTGATCCACATAGGGTCGTAAGTCATCAATCCACATAGGTGCATAATCTGTCAATCCACAAAGGGATGTAAGTCGTTGATCCATGATGAGCCACTCTAAATCTAGTCCTCGTTGGGTAACACCACTACTGATCTACATAGGGTTGTAAGTCATTGATACTGTTATACAAAGGGGTTTCTCTTCACTAGAAAACCAGCCAAAGGATTCCCATACTAGGTGTGCTTGAGTCCAAGAGGATCCGCTCCTCAAGCCATCGGTCATACCTCAACCACCACTAATCCCCAAGAAGAAGTAACCTAAAGAACCGCCATGTAATAAGGGTTCCAACGCAATAGATGACGCATCAATCAGACGTCAGTCTATAAGTTATAGGCATTTTAGTTCCGAGGGCTCAGTTGGATTTGAGTCTGATCCAACCCGGTCGTACTCCAACTTTCTCTAAACCCCAAGTGGAGTATCCCAAACGAACACCTTGTCCTAAGGGTTACAATGCTGCAAATGGTTTGTCAAACAGATGCCAAGTTTAAAAGATAAGCCCCTTTAAGCGAAACTGGGATAAAAAGGGTATAGGTTCGGTCCGACCTGGTTGGACCGACCCAACCCGTTCGGACCGACCCGACACAGTCTGTTGGGCCCGGCCCAGTTTGGCTGGTCTCGGGTCAAAGGGGCTGGGATACAGGCTCAGCCTATTTGCCATGGGCTCGGCCTGATGGGCCGCGGGATCGGCCCGGCCCACCCGGCTGGGCACAGCCTACCAGGCCGCTGGACCAACCCGGCCAGCTAGGTGGGCACGTGGGTCTGCTCCCCTCCTGAATGGACAATTTTTTTGTTTGGATATTCTATCAACAGTGCCAGTTGGCATCACTCCACCTTTTCGGTCTGTGTGGACCAATCAATGGCGGGACCCATGGGTGCAGGTCCACCCTTCGCCCACTACCGCTGCTCGGAGTTGCGGAACCTTCTCTGTAGCGCACCACCCGACTTCAATTCATCTAGTGATGGAAAACCGCCCCCTGTCTATCGTGACACCTTCGGGCATCGCTACCTCCTCGCGGTCAGTGCAAGCTGGCCACCGCCTCTTCTGGTTACCAGCGCCGCCAAGCCGGAGGAGCTTCCGCGGGCCTCTGGTGAAGCTTCAAAGGTCCGTTTCTCTTCCGACTATGCCTATAGGCATCCTGGGATGATTCCATCACTACGTGGATCCCAATTTTGTCTTTCCTCCATATTTTTTAGTCACTCATGAAGAATGCATCATATTGAATCAGCAGAGGGTCCGTGCCCTGTTTGGTTTGGCCTGTGCCCTCCACGATAGCGTTATAACATGAGAAGGATTTCAATAATCAACAAACTCTTAGTTTAACAACATAACCCCTACCTCAAATTTTTTGGACGATGTTGTAGATAAGGTATATGAACTCTCGTTCTAAGGTGTTCGTCATCGCCCATTGTTGTCTGGTTAGAATCCTCCAATAGTCATCGAAGCTCCTTTCTATGTTGGTAGAAGACATCACCAGCTCTTTGTCAGAGGTTCCTCTCATGAGTGACCAAAACCTATGCCCAATCATTGTTTAAATAGAAGAGAGGGAACCCCCACATTTCATTTCATTAATTCGGTTCATTAATGAACCACAATTAATGTTCCATTAATTCAATGAACATCACAATTACGAAACCTAAGGGTGATGTCATTAAATGACCTCCATTCAAGCCTGACGTTACACTACAGTCCCACCACCGTTGCTCAATAGTTACAAGGAAATAATAAAATAACTTTGGAGTTATTTTTTTGTAAAGTCTAAAAATTAACTTTTTCATCCGACCCTTTCCGGTCGAAGTTAAGCTTCGCCTAAGGGAATCCTGGCACTGAAAATTCAATGGTTTCTTCAGATTTTTAATCTATGCACCGATTCAAAATATAAAAAATTCTGCTCGCATGTTAACTTAACATACCTTAAAAAAAGTTCAAAAATTATTAACAATCACCATCGACCCACACTGGTCGGGGTTAGGCTCTGTATAAGGGGAACATTCTCTCATGAGATCAACAATACTCTCATATTTCTATTCCAAGTTACCATTTAGGAGTTATAAGTATTTGACAATAAAGTAATTGTTACTTAATTATTTTATTTACGGCCAAAAACAAACTTCCATCATTGGCCTACGCCGACTAATGTTAGGATCTTCCTAAGGAAATAATACCCTCAAAAGTTCAGTAGTGGTCTCAGATTTTTAATCCAAGTCACCATTCATGAGTTATAATAATTTTAAAAATAAAATAATTTTATTTAGTAATTTTATTTACAGTTATGTCATTTTCAGGTTTTCTCATTGGAGGCCTGCACTGACTAAACATAAGTCACACCTAGAGTAAAACTACCATCCTGAAGGTAGCAGTGCCCTTATATTTCTAATTTAGGCACCTGTTTAAGAGTTATTCCAATTTTCCAAGAAAACTACTCATGCGTTCTATTTAAAGCTTAACATTTTTCGACGGATCGTTCTGGGCACTCCGGGCCTCGAAATTACTTGCTGTTAATTTTTGTAGTCTTTTAATAATCCCAAATATTTTCAAATAAAATTTATACAGAATTTCTAGGTCTTTACATTCTCCCCACCTTATGGATTTATGTCCCCAAAATCCATAACAAAGGAAAATAAAACAAGTGGGGGTACTGAGCATGAATATGAGCCTTCCTCTCCCTCATGCTCTCCTGAAGATTTCTATGCTATCATAGAACGCGTATTAGAGGAATAAATTGTCCATGAAGGACCTATTATTTTCAATCCTATATCTCCATTGGGAGCTTTTCAAACATCACCCCATCATCAATACCCAACTTTCCATAGTCAATGACGTGCTATGGATCATGTACTCACCTCCTTAGTTACAACACATGGAAAATGTTATGCACCTGGTGCATCTTTGGGGGAAGAGCTAGGCGGTATGCCACCTTGAAAACTCTGCTGAGAATCTTCAAAGGTCTGATGAACCTTGTAGATATCTTGTTGCCCTGGACAAATCTCTGCAATCCTCATCGTGGTGAGACCCATAGGAATACATGACCTCCACTAGAACCATAAGAGTCTCTCTCTCCTATCGGCATAAGACTTCTGCCAACTCTATGCAGTCTTCATCCACTCCAAGATGATCTACACCTTCTCAGTGGTAGCTCGTATCAACTCTGGACCCATGAGTACTGACTCCCCTAGGTCTATCCAGCATAGAGGTGATCTTCATAGCCACTCATATAAGGACTCAAACGGTTCCATGCCAATGGTGGAGTGATAACTATTGCTATAAATAGACTCTACTAGTGGTAGGTGGTCTTTCCAACTGTGAGAAAAATCGAGGACACAAGCACAAATCATATTCTCTAAGGTCTGTATGGTCCGATCTGTCTGACCATCTGTCGGGGGGTAAAATCTATGCTCAAGCATGCTAGAACCTGATGCTCAGCTCTCACTTGCTAATAAATGAGGCATTGTGAAACAAACTCTTCCATCACTGTCTTCATCCCCGGAAACTAGTACTGACATCGGAGGTCCTGGTACCTCTTTCCACAATAGGATGTACCGACAAAGGGGATGTATGGGATTCCCGCAACACCTCCTCTCGTAACGTCACTAGTACCATAGTGAATGCTTTTAAAAGGGTGACATTCTCCCCACCTATCTAAAATTCATCAGGAGTATGTCATGATGATATATGACCACATCAGACTTCACAGTCAACATACACAAGCTATGCCTCCCTAACTTTCTGAAGGAGTATGGGAGTGACAGTCATAGACTAGAGGTAATTTTCTCCATCATCATCTATGAAGACTATCGACATCGCGGCTAGCTGCTCTTTCACCAACAAGTGTAGACCTGACCTCATGCTGAGTGCGTCTGATACTATGCTTACCTTACCAGAAGTGTAGACTATCTTCAAGTCATAGTCCTGGAAGGACTTATCCATCACTGTTGTCTCAGGTTCACTTCCTTTGGTGAGAAGATATACCCGAGACTCTTGTGATCAGAGTAGATAGTAAACCATTTTCCCAACTATACACTCAGCTCCCAGAGCTCTGCAGAAGCCATATGATATGCATTTGTAGGTATTGGTGTCATCCTTTGGTACAATCCAATGCAAAAGTCCCTCTCCATGTGGGGAGGTAATCCTGTAAATGTCATTTGAAATGATGTTCCCGCACTCTGACTCTACTATTGGGAACTGAAAACTCAAAACACCTGCTACCATGAGGGTACGGTTGTCCGACTCAAGAGTGATCGACTACACCCTCCTATGCATGAGTTTATACTGTGCTACCTGAGTTTCCTTTTTCACCGACCAAGGAAAACCCCATTCCAATGCTATAGATATACCACATCCTTTTGCCTAAAACTGTCAATATGAGCATGATCTGTGGATGACCAGTCCATACCCAAACTAACTTCATAAGGCCTCAACGCTTCCACCCAGAGGTTCCAACCGTAACTCTATCCTCAAGGGTTAGATCACATCATCATCATAGGTGTGATTATCGATTATCCTCCCTAGGTATCTCTAGACGTAAGGGTCAAGTCAACAGTTTAACCAGAAACTCTAGGTCTTGAACAAGATTCATAATGAGAATGAATGATTAGTACCTATGTATATTAATAAGAAAGATAGTAGTAGACATATACTATACCTTGAATCATTCCAGGAGCCCTTGGGTCACACTCCTTGATAGCATGCAGCTACTCCCTTCCCCTGTCCTCCATCTCCCTGAGCCTAGTGGGGGCCACATTGGGGTGGTGGTTGTAACATGTCGAAATGTATACCACCACCTACTACTCTCCTATCTCCTCTTGCATGTCTAATGACCTTCAGATTCTTCTATCCATATCACTTGATCTTCCCGAAACATTTTACACATCCAAGTCTTTGAGACGGATGTAAGTTTCCTACTTTCCCACTACTGACACTAACTGCCTGTATTTTCTTATCCAAATAATTTTCAATCACAAAGGTTCTCTCTATAACTCTAACATAAGTAGGAATGCATAGAGGAATAGTACTAGCTCGTATGTCCCTAAAAAAACTCGCCAAGAGGTCTGAGACCTAAATTACTAGTCATATATTATTCATCAAGTACCTAGAATGGTAGATATGCCTCTATGAATACTCAGATACCGACAAGTTGTCCTGTCGAAGCTGTAGAAGCTCTTAGGAACAGATATCCCTTATATTTTTATGCCAGGAGACCTCTTCTATATGAAAGTTTCTCAAGCTATGTCCATGGAAAAGTCACCTCATCGTAAGATAGGAGTAATCTGAACACTACTATCACCCTGCTAATCCATGTAGAATGCTCACTGCCAGGACCGCCATCTGATCTTATGGTTCCCTATCTAGATGGAAACTCAGTCACCACCTTAATCCAGTCCTTAGCTACTTGTGAGTTAGGATCTCCTCATAACCTAAGGGGTATCTGTCACTGAAACTCATCTAAGGAACTGATCCTACATGTGTCCTCTACCGATAACACCGATAGTAACTTCTAACCAACAAGAAATGGTATTTCTAGGACACCGCCCAAAGGTACCATCTTGGGAAAAAATCCTTGTACTGAAGCCTCATCACTCTGTAGACCATCCTCATGGTCACATATTCGAATCCTGGCTGACTTGCTGTGTGGAGGAATTTTGAAAGAGAATCAAGATGAACCATGGTCAATAAGTTATACCTGGTGAGATGAATCAAAAGAGATGAATAGAAAAACATTTTCAAAACACATGCTACTAGTGTTTTTGTGTACCGAGTCAGAAAATAGAATTCAGGGTCTTGGTGTATGGATATGTCAGTCGCCGCACCAACACTGGACTCCCTGGATTGTAATCCAAAATCAAGGCACTTAACACTATTGCTCCATTGAAAACACAGACTCTTAGTTCTTCTGGTAGAACTACCACTTTGATACCACTTTGTCATGACCTGTCCCCCGGGGCCCATGTCGTGACTACCCCAAGCCCACCTTCCATGTCTAGGGGTTGGCGACTAGCACCAGAAAGGAATATCCCTAAAACGGGAACAAATTGCCTTTAATCCTACAAACACACAGGCCAGGAACACAACAAGAACAAACCACATAGTATAACTGCTAAAAGTAAAAGTGTGAACTAAAGAAGAATGGGCCAGAATACAAACAAAACTAAAAGAAAAATACAGTGTAAAGGAGAAACAGCTCCTAAGGTCATATGTTAAGGATCCTACCTGAAGGGTAGGTACAACTCATCACTGCGTCTCTCCACATCAACCAGTCACCTCCGTGCACCATCTGGTCCTGACTCCCTAACCTCGATCAAAGTTGTATGTAGTCTTCACAAGACACAACAAGGTGTGGGTGAATCCTGTGCACGGGTGAGTATAATAATACCCATTAGGGACCGCGAGCCCCCCGAAGGTCTCCTAGAATTTCATAAAAGAAAAAAACAAAAATCTTTATCCCAATCACAAATCACAAGTAAAGAATCAGCTCAAACTAGGAATATAACTTAAAGAACAGGGATAATGTTGATTATTCGTAAAGCTAAATCAACATTATTCCATTGAGAAGTTCCACAGCTGAACCACAAAGAAGTCATTCCAAAGCCAATCCATGCAGGGTCATAAGTCACTGATCCACATAGGGTCATTGGACACTGATCCATGATGGTCCGATCTAAGGCTAGTCCTCATTGGGCCATGCTACTACTAATCCACAGAGGGTAATAAGTCATTGATCCACACAGGGTTGTTAGCCATCGATCCACACAGGGTCGTAAGTCACTGAACCATGATGGGCCGCTCAAAAGCTGGCTCCCATCAGGTCGCGATACTAATGATCCACATAGGGTCATAAGTCATCGATCCACATAGGGTCGTAAGAAATAAATCCACACTGATTCATAAGTTTCTAATCCACGACGGGCCGCTCTAAAGATGGTCCTCGTCATGTCTCACTACTTCTGATCCACATAGGGTCATAAGTCATCGATCTGTACAGGGTCGTAATCCATAGATCCACTCACAGTTGTAACACCCCAAGCTTCCATGGTATTCTTCTCTTTGAATAATACCGTAGCGTGTGTTGTACGCAACTTCGAGTTCTAACACACACCACAACCAATCAAACTAGCCGTTATGAATTGTAATACGCATTTTTTGAAATTTTATACATTTTATCTTTCAAAATTGACTTCATTTTTGGATTCAGAATATTGAAATTATCTTAGGGTGAATTTTTGGTACTATTCTGTTAACTTTCATATTTTGATGAATAGTGAAAATTAATAAATTTTAATTAAAAACAACTTTTTTAATCGAAATAATTAATAGTGATAAATAATTATTTTGAGTGGTTTTAAATTATATTTAGAATATATTTTTACAATTTAATACAATTTTGGTCATTGGACATAATTTCATATTTAAGCCGGACATAAAAAAGTGTCAATCTTTTGATAGTTATTGTTTCTTAAAAACACGCTTTTTGTTTTGACAACGGGAATTAATTTTAAATTAATAAATGAAACTTATATGTTTTGAATTTGGTAAAATAGAATTCATTATTGAATTCGGAATATCAAAATTATCTTAGGGTAAACTTTTGGTATTTTTCTGAAAACATTTAATTTTTAATGAATAGTAAAAAACACTAAGTTATAGTTTAAAACTGAATTTTTACTTAAATAATTATTTATTTTATTTAAATTATTTAATATCAAAATAGATACATAATATCTATATAAGTTAAATTTAATTCATTGGAGTTGGTTTATAATAATTTTAGATATATAAAAATTTTATTGAACTTTTCACCGTCTTTTACCCACCTCCTAGGAGCTTTTGCAAATTCACATAAAACTCAATTTTACCACTTCTGTGATCTGAATTTTGAAAATCTGAGAAACACAGTTAATATCAAGGAGTAAAATGTGGTTCAATGAGTTGAAAATAATTTTTGGTGAATAATAACTTTTTACTTTTATTTACCACGATTAAAAGTAAATAGGGTAATTAAGGGTAAAAATGATATTAATATTACCCTCACACATGTCCTAATTCTATTGGAAAAGTTTATCTCGACAAAAAACAACCTTATAAATAAAATATTATCATTTAGGTCCACTTGGATTAGATTAGGACATTTATTATTATTTAATTCAAAGAAGAGTTAAAAGAGTTAAAATCAAAGTTTAATAACTAAAACATTTTTAATATGGGGTTTTACATAAGATATATTTGATTATAAATATTCATTATAAAGCTAAAAATATTTACTATATAATGGTATTTTATTTATAATTTTTAGACATTAAATAAATAAACTTATTTATGACACAATGATGATGCAATAATTACCATATTCATGAAAGAATCAAATAAATGGTATTATAAATATTAAAATAAATATAATTTCAAAGTTTTAATGACATTGAAGAATTTTATAGGTGAATATGACATGTTATTATTGATTAAATGTATTGTTTTTTAAGTAATCAGGTTTTTATTATTTTAACAAAAAACAAATACCAAATAGTGTCAAAATTGACATAAAATAGTGTTTAAAACAAATATTATATTATTAATAGATATAATGGTCCTAAAAATCTATGGTTCGGCCAAAAGACTTATATAATAATATATGTGACATTAATGAACTAATTATGGTTCTATTGGCTGTATATAGTAAGTTTATTAACCATATAGTGTAAGAATACATGAAGACACGGTAAAAGTTAAATTATTTAACTTAGAGTTAAATCTAAATGATAATGTTAAAATGGTAACCTAAACTTGTCTAAAACCTATTGGTTGAGTTGTTTTTGACCTATCCCCACCTGAGACTTTAAATAATCAACTTTGGATACATTAGAAACCGAATATGAATTTATTATAAAATAATATTTTAAGTTTTTCCTAAGGTGCCCCTCACCCCTCTTATAAAAGGGAACTCCCCCTTCTGTCTAATTCACACCTTCTAAGACATTTGGATCGGCCAAAACCTTCCCAAATACCCTCTAAAATATCCCCCTTAATCCTAGAGGCCTTAGTTTTATCAGAAATCCAACCTAAGGAGCACTTTTTATCAAATCAAAAGGAAGAACTCGAAGAAGAGGTAATGATTTCACCACCCTATTCCAAGTTCCTTTCTTCTTCCACTTCCTTTTTGTTTGTTGTATCCATTATAAAATAATAAATCTAGTATATTATATATACTGTGATGTTTTTATAATAATGGTACAACCAAATTAATTATTTTATCCACCCTTTAAATGACAAGTCACCATATGTGCGTACGTACGACTTACCGTCTCCCCGTTGTGGTGTAACTGTTATTCAATACATTATTATTTTGATGGGTATAATAATGATGTGTATTTTATGTAAATAATAAATATAACAAGATAATGATTCTGTATATATTATATACCATCCAATTATATATTATATTAATATCAAAAGAATGATATTTTCGCTCGTGCGTACGTACGGATTACCGTCTCCACGAAGCGATGAGATTCATTTCCAAGTTCACCATTCATCGACGATTATAAAAATATATATTACTAATAAGTATGTAATATATGAAATAATAATTCTACTGAATATATATATATTTATATATATAATTATTTATGTACTTACATATATCTTATTCACTTACTTCCGTTCAATACTATATGAAAACGGAAACAACGTTTATGCGTACGTACAGACTACCGTCTCCATAAACGGTGTTTTCCATTTCATATATACATCTATTATAAATTTTTATATTCTAATATATATGATAAATAAATCATTTTTTATATTATGGAAGTATTTGAATCATGATCTAAGTGATACAATCAAGAGTAACAAGTTAAAACACGTACGATAAAGAAAGTGATTATTACCCGAAATATTAATATAACATGGAAATTATTATTAAATGGGTAGTATAAAGTCATAAATGAATAATGTATGATATAATAAATATTAATATGGTTCTGGTATAATTTAATAACATACTATAGTCTTCATACAGGAGGCTAAACGTACCCTCAACTAAAGGAAAGTGCAAGGTAAGGGGTTTTCATCTCACTCCTTATTCCCATGAGATTCGTACCATATTGCCACAATTACCTTTTGTGTGGTGCATGGACTTTCAATAATTGTATTCTTTGTGTAATACACTTTAATTTATGTTTATCTACATATTCATTGTATGATACCTCTTTTAGGGGTGTATGTTTCATAAGTTACCAAATTGGTACGTGTTTATTTCACAATCTCTTCATTATCCAAGGTTGTTTATATGTAATTATCTACTGGTACCTCTTTATCATCCACATCCATGTTTCATAAAAATGTATTTTCAAAACATTCTTACTATTTTACAAAATATGGGTTAAATTAATTTATACCCTTGTTTGACTTTTTATAATAAGTTTATAAAGGAATCTTTCCGTCATTTTCCACAAAAGGTCATTTTTAACCTTTTCGACAGAATTAAGGCAAGAATGTATTTTTTTAACTTATACGGTGGGTGAAGCTAGTTTACACCATTATAAAATCTTTGAAGCTTCCCTTACAAGCTTATAAGAATATTTTCAAAGTAAATGTTTTCTTTTATAATTATGTGAATTTTAAATGTTTTAAAAAAAGAGATATTTCTCTCAAATAGTTTTGATTTCATCTATGTCAACATCCTTTGATAAATTTTACACTTGTTTGAAGTTGATTTATTATGATAAAAATCATACATATTGTATTTAAGGTTTTGTGATATGTTTGACTATGGATGAGTCATTTTTATGCCATTAATGGATTATGATTAATGTTTTGGCATTTCGTATGCTAGTTTTAATACGAATGTTTATGTTATATTTCATCCTCTTATTAAGATGAATGTGTTGGAATAGTATGTTTCGGGTTGGGGACCAGTAAAAGTAAGCCCTCCGGGTTGGGTTCTGGTTACAGCAGACCCTCCGGGTTGGTGTCCGGTTAGTAGAGGCACTCCGGGTTGGTGTCCGATTATTAGAGGCACTCCGGGTTGGTGTTTGGTTATTAGATGCACTCAGGGTTGGTGTCTGGTTATTAGAGGCACTACGGGTTGGTGTCTGGTTATTAGAGGCACTCCAGGTTGGTGTACGGTTATTAAAGGCACTCCAGGTTGGAGTCCGGTTACAGAGCCTCTCCGGGTTGGGTTTCAGTTACAGTTATCCCTTAGGTCTTGGCATGAGGCCTTGACATAGAAATTAAAGTTTGGAATTATGCATTCCATCATTATTAAAGTTGTTATTGATATTGCATGTGATTATTCAAATAGTAGAATATCCATGTGAATAATTAAATGGAATTATTTCATTTTATTTCTGCCCTATTATGCTGTAGGTTAAAGTTTAAAAGTCTTTTTTTAGTTTTATACATTGCGTTAAATGTTTATGCTTATTTTTGAATGTTTTCACTGTATTTCTTACACTTAATGAGCATTTGAGATCACCCCTTTCTATGTTTTATTTTCCCAGGATTCCAAGAAGTGTATTGTGATTGATATACATGGTTAATATAAGGGAATAATGGAATTCATAAAAGATTATTTATGATATTTTGTATGTAATGTAACATTCATGTATGTAATCTATTTTCCAAGACTGCTAAACTGATCGGTCCTTCGGGACTTGATTCCTTGTAATCATGACAATGTATTAAAATAATGCACCGACTCTGGGTAACAGGGGTCGGGGTGTTACATGGTCGTAAGTCACTGATCCATGAAAGGCTGTTCTTAAGTTGTTCCTCATCAGTTTGAGCTACTACAGATCCACACAGGGTCATAAGTCACTGATGCCAATCTACAAAGGGGTTTCTATTCACTAGACAACCAACCACATGATTCTTGCCCTAGGTGCGGTTGAGTCTGGGAGGATCCACTCCTCAAGCCATTTATCTTACCTCAACTACCAGGAATCCCCATTAAGAAGTAACCTAAATAACCTCCATGTTATAAGGGTTCTAATTCAATAGATGACACGTCAATCAGATGACCGGTCTGTAAGTTATAAGCATTTTAGTACCGAGGACCTATTTGGATTTGAGTCCAATCCAACCTGGTTGAATAAAAGTTACTCTTTTAGAATTTACAGGGTGTTACATAAAATCTAAAATCAAGTAATTCATACTAATTAGATATATTTCTCCCACTTTTATTTTAGAATATCAAAAAAAATCCTCAATTACCAATTACCCAGGTTTTCCATATAGGAAACCATCGATGTTCACCAGAATTCATCTAACAAATAAATCATACTAGTGATCCAATAATGAGTTTCTATAAAATTACTGATATCATTATTCCATTGAGATTGACATATCAAAAAATCTTAAATCACCTAAAAACCACTACTCATGAGACTAGTTTTATATAACTTAAAAAACCTAACCCACAAGCCTCACTCTAGGGTCTAAAGACATCATGGTTCATTATGCCACTAGTATAAAACATTTCAGACTATTCATCATAACATCAACCTATCATTAAAATATTAAGATACTATAGAAACAAAACTCTTAACTCACACTAATAATACCAGAAAAAATCATTTAATTTATCATTAAATCACTTAATGTTATATTACTATTCAATACACACCTTAAAGCAGAGAACACTCAACACTACCTTGTGATGATTTCATTCAAGCCCACAAAAAACTTTGTACCACCTTATGAAAAATCCTACAAAACTTTTATAGATGTTCCAAATCACCATAATTAAGACACTATTTAACCCTTCTCTTCCCTCTATATTCTCCTTCAACATGTACAAGTTTCACATTAAAATGGTAATCTCACTAGGTGTTAACACTAAATGATATATATATCACCTATACTCAATTATCTATAGATGAATGATTCTCAGAAATTGATATTATATAAATGGTTTTTTGTTAGATGATAATTCAATAATGACCCATCAATAATGATCCCTTATAAATCATTCTAAACCCAATATCATTCACTATTCAACACACCCCAAAGATACATTTACCATACATATACATTAATATCAGGTGCTAAAAGTTGATTTAAACATTTTAATCCCAAAATATCATTTCCCCCCCAAAAGTACTCACATAAATTTCATATCATATTCCTTACTTCCAATACACAATCACTATTAAAAAATTTAAATCCAAACAAGGATACAATCTAAGTATAATTTACAATACAACTTCTTTCCTCCATACTTCAGAATGATTCATAACCTCAAGATATCACAACGAGTTCCTAATTCTTTTCAATAAAAAACCTCACTTTCAAATACACCACCACTTTATAACTAACATAAATCATATAATTTTCATACTATTTACATCTGAATGAAAATAACTATGTTCATTGAATCATGCCTAACTCAATCCATTTTATCATACATACCACATATGATGCCTTTAGAAACATTCAATTTCTTTTATGAAAAATATAATCAATAATTTTAATTCCCATAATGTAACATCCTGAACTGGATGACACTAAATCGGTGCTCCAATTCATTTAACCACAAGGCCTCAAGCATGCCTCCTCATATTCCTGAGGCTTCCGACTAGCATCAAGGGACTAGGGTGTGATAGTGGGGAGACCATGACCATATATCAGATTAATAAAACAATGGAAATAACCAAATAACATCCATAATAGTAATAACTAGAGTGTGGATGAAATAAATAAATAGAAATAGAAGCATGTTGTAATGATGAATGAAATCCCATAAAATCCCAAACATCTATGCCATACATACAACACTGGTCACCCACTAGGCACACCATACATTTATGAGTACATAGAGGAAACTAAAATAAAGTATAGGTCTTTACTACAAACTCCTAGAAAGACCACATACAAGGTCTCCCAGACACTGCCAAGATACACCATCCCAATCAAAATAATCTACATGTGAACCTTTTCTCAAGCATGAAAACCTAGGCCTTAGCTCTATTCATTATGCGATCTGTTCTCTACTTAAAAAGTATAAATAAGATCTTCATTCACCCTGAGGTTCACATAGAGGGTTGAGAAATAATATTAGTTGGACACCCTAATGAATAACATATAAATATTCCATTTTAAGTTATTTCTCATGAAATATGGTTAACCTAGATGAGACACAACCGAATAATAAAGTTAAAAATAACATAAAAAGGAACATAGTCAACCCCCAAGTCTCTAATCTCTATCGACCATATCTACTTCTACCTAAGTTAGAATATCCTTGGGCCTATTCCATCACATCCTTATAAATATACATATAAATATAAATATATTATTATATGTATATACATGACAATGACCTTACCTTGAGACATCAGACTAAGATGTACATGAATAATATCATAATAAACTCAACAAGTATTCATTTATAAGATCCTTGATGTTTTCAACTAGACATCTTGTGACTAGGGATCTGAGTTAGAAGTGATACCACTCAAGCTACTAATCATTAAGTTGATCTTTGGGTCCATAATCCGGATCGATAATACATGCTTCATCATGTTCTAGAAATTTCTCTAAACATGATACATCACTACAGGGGGATACATGTCTTAACCCTAGGTTAACTCACAATCATCTCCTATAACTATAATGAAGGATTGCAAGTAATATCTGGATATCCTTTAAAAATTTATATTTTACTTATATAAATAATACCAAGACCCAAGATACATAACCAAGTCATCCATGTATGATGATGACAAAAATGAATTAAATAATTCCTTTTCCATATGAGTCCATCCAAGTAATTACAACATGGGAATCCAAGTATTACTTAAGGCATGCATAATCTATTTTATCTATGAATCCTTCTATGGATTTTCTATATAGGAATCCATGTATCAATCCTAGCATAATTTAATTAATCTTCCATGTGATTCCATCCAAAGAATTCCTATATGTTAATCTAAGTATCACTCTTGGAATAACATAATTCATCTACCCTATGAGTTCTCCCATGGAATTCCTATATTGGAATACAAGAATAACTCATGGAATAATATAATTCATCTTCCCTATAAGCCTATACAAGGAATTAGTATATAGGAATCCAAGTATCACTCCTAGAATAAAATATTTCATCTTCCCTATGAGTCTTTCAAAGGAATTCCTACATGGGAATCTAAGTATCACTCATGTAATAACTTAATTCACCTACCCTATGAGTCCATCCATGGAATTATTACATGGGAATCCAAGTATCTCTACTAGAATATTATAATTCATCTTCTCTATGATAATTTCCAAGGAATTAATACATTCGAATCCAAGTATCACTCCTGGTATAAAATTATTAATGTTCCCTATGAGTTCATCCATGGAATTACTACATTGTAATCCAAGTATCACTCTTGGTATAATATAAATTCATCTTCCCTACGAGTCTGTCCAAGGAATTACTACATGGGAATCCAAGTATCAC
Organism: Viscum album; assembly: GCA_963277665.1. Taxonomy (NCBI): domain Eukaryota; kingdom Viridiplantae; phylum Streptophyta; class Magnoliopsida; order Santalales; family Viscaceae; genus Viscum; species Viscum album. The sequence continues at coordinate 21,011,530 of OY728142.1, forward strand.
TCCCAGAATAACATAATTCATCTTTCATATGATTCCATCCAAGGAATTCCTGTATGGTAATCCAAGTATCATTCCTGGAATAACATAATTCATCTGATCCCAAGAAGTACCTCTAGAAATCCCAAAGATATAAATGAAAAGGATCATATGAAAGATCCAAAGAAATATATATGGACATCTGAAGAATGGAATTTTCATTGTATTAGGCTCATCATCTATAAAAAAGGAATCAAATTTAGTAATCATTTCTAAATTAGTAGTAAAAATGTGTATGCATAAATAAAAGAGTGGGGGTGGTCACATGCCTAAACCCACCACTTCTTCCTCAACCTCAAAAGATTAAAATTTTGGTACAGGTTCAAAGATTACACATGATACTATCTCTACCCAAACCCCAATGCAATATCTTAGGCTTGGTCAATACCAGGGTAGCCACTGGGCCCCTCAAATCAAAATACTATGGAGGTATCCTACTTGAGATCCACAAAGTCTACACATAAGAGAATACATCCTACTCAGGATCCTCAATAGTGAATGTAAAATGAAGAATAGTACATAGGATCCTCCAGCGGTACGTAAACAGAGGCATCCTACATAGGATCCTTAGTAAGAGTAAATAGGTAGAGGTTTTTTTCATTATATTTTCTAGGTCATCATGTTAGAAAATGAATTCTATAATGTAACCTTGGTAACAATTATTAGATAGAGGAATCCTACATGGGATCCTCAGAAAGAACTAATCTCACAAAATCCTATAACAAAAGAGAACATATTTCTATGTATATGTACTCAATGGAAGTGCTAGAAAAGCATCCATCAGGAGAGATACCTCATGTATCATCATAGAGAAAAGGTTCTCACTCTTAAGAGATAATAAAATTTGATTACTGGAGGAAGAATAACTCCATTTAGAAACACCCAAAATGCCTCATAGGAGTCTTTAAATTACTTTAAGAGTAGTACTATCAATATATATGTGAAAATTCACTCAAAATTGAAAACTCATGCATCAATTATGATATATGGTCATAATGATATGTAAACCCTCAAAAGGTTATCAAGGGAGGAGTACACGTCGTGTATACCCTGGTACACAGTGTGTAACCTCCAAACTCAACTAGAAAATGTACTTCACCCAAACATGGTATGAAAAACCCAATTATATGACATGTAAGTTAGGTACAAAAAATGTACCCTGCCTGTGGTACCAACCCATGTACCTCAAAGGACATATCTGTGTGCTTTTATAGGCTACGAACCTTTACATGGTGTGTGACCCACATAAGGTCTAGCCATGTACTCTACATGGCCATGTGCTCCAATAGGGGCTGTCTAGCCATGTACTTGTGAACATGATCGAGTCTCAATACATGGCATATATACCCTATACACAATGTGTAATTATAAAAGGTCATTTTCCCTTAAATGGAAGAACACATAACATGTGTTCTTGAGCTACACACTATGTGATCAGGATTTATGAATGTGAAACTCTTCAAATCAGCTAGAAACCCCCATTTTCTATTCAAATGGTATATATCGACCCACATAGGGTCCTAAGTAGTCATAATAATGCCATAAAAAATCTATAAATCTATGGGGATTTATGAATAAAATAAAAAATATCCAACCTTTTGGGTGGAATCTTCTGAATCCTCACCCGTTTCAGAAACACAAGGCCACCACATGACGATTTGACTCCTTTGGAGATTCATGTAAGAACCTCCATTCATTTCTATCTCTCTTTATATCTCTCATCATATCCCTTTCTTTATTGGTTTCATGAATTAGGAACCCCACAAGGCATACAAATAAGGTATGGGAGGAGAAGAAGCAAAGAGAAGAAAAATAAAAGGGTGAAAAAGAAAAGGGAAAAGAAAAAGGGGACCAGCCTGACCCTAGTTCCCTACATGATTTTATGTATCTCCTAGAAAAAACCCCATTCATGACTCAATAGTGGAGACAAAATCTCAATACAAAACTCCTTTCAAAAGATATAGTCAGATGAACATGCATGAATAAATTAATATCAAATTAATTAAATATTAAATATCAAATATTCTACTAAAATTATAATGACTCATAATTCCACTAGACCCATGTCCAAGTGTGAAAACCCTATTATAGGACCAATGGAGTGTTCAAAAAAATTATTCACGGTAATATTATAGAGAAAAATGATTTTTTACCCCTTATAAGAATCTAAAAGAAAAGATTCAAATTTCTACTCAAATTTCTAGTCCGGAAAGGAATGGGTCATTACAACCTCCCCACCATAAAAATTTTCATCCACAAGAATCCAAGGTGGGAAAACTAGAAACCATGCTCTCATCTTGATCATCTACACAACAACACTATCTTTATTATCCAATAACCATTCTCACAACATCAAAAAATCTCGTACATGAGAGATACTTATCTATAACCAATATGGTACTCCCCACCACAAGAGCATCCTTATCATCACCTCAAAAACCATGCATCAATATAAAAATCCCATAATCTATACATTACAAAATTAGACTAAAAATGAGGGTCACCACCCTCAAAAAAACAATGGTGATATCCACACCATATAGATTAACTTATACTACTCCTCATGTGCACCCTAAATAGGTACCTTTCTCAAACCAGGAAACATATTTAAGAAGAAAAGAATCTCAGGGTAGATATGAATCTCTCTTACCATAGTTAGGAATATTTCAATATTGAGCATGGTCATATCAAACTAGGAGTATACTAATATTCCATCAAAAGGCATGTATATCTCTCCTGAGACACACTTACATAAAATGGGCTATATATTCCTTTAACCAAATCCTAACACCACATCTCCTAAAAATGAAGGTACATATTTATCCATGGGTAAGCCATCTTGTGGTACCTGATTCATTTCCTATGTCTCATCTACCATAGAGGGTTATTCATCATTTAACCAAAACTCCCAAGAAACAATTCCCATGAAAATTATTTAAAACCATCAGTTATTAGCTCACATGCATAGAATCAATGATTTATGATTTAAATTTTTTCATGTGAAATAAGTGTGTACATTCATCACCCGACTCATACTCCAGTGAGTTGTATGCTATTAAAACCAAGATGAAAATTCTATATGACATTTTAGTCTCAAAAATCTAGAATCTCCCTTGGAACTTTTTAAAATCAGACACCTCAATTGATCCAAAATTGATTCCATGATCGCTTATCACACGACATCATTATTTTCATGATCACATAACTGTTCTCTTACTACATTAACAACAACAGAAACACCAGTCAATAGGGCCAGGAAACCGAATATCCTTTCCAACATAAGCCAGTCCGAGAAAACAAGCACCCCAGATACTTTTTTAGAAATAAAAGGCATCAATAAGACTACATTGCCAAACCTAAGAACTAACCATGAATTGGTCTCAAAAAAGAGTGTACGAAAAAGATCATTTCCTAAAAAGGAATCCATATACCTAGGATAACCACCCTCTTGTTGGTTACTCTTTATCAAATAGAAAGTTGACCTATAGGTGACTAATTCAAAACTAGGGGCCTTTAGGTCTTCCAATTAGGCCTGCTAATTAAGTTTCACAATATGGTAACTAGATCTAACAACCTATCAAAAAGATCAAACCTCTCAAGGGGAGGTAAGGATAAAAACAATCTATGAGTGTCAAAAATTTCAACGTAGAATACATGGGCTTGATCCTTTTAGAGAATAATTATAAATATCTACCCCTTGGAGGTCACGATGGCAATTTGGAAGAGATACTAAACTAACACTCACTAGGAATCCTTATATGATAATAACCCTCGAGGTCTAGTTCACAATAAATTCTAGGTTTCTATCAGAATCATACAATGTGACCCAACTAGAACACCTTAAATTAAAGGATACATCCATAAAGGGTATACTAGAAAAGAACCAACTTCCGATACTGACCTATATGATCAGTACCATAATCCCATTGTTTGGTTATCCAGAATTCCATTCTAATATATGCAATAAAAACACAATATAGACTATTCATGAAAATTTATATAAATGAACCTAAAAATCAATAGCCTACAAGGGGTCCGCCAGATGGGAATCATGCACTATTGACTTACTAGGGTCTCTACACCTTCTGTGCATAAGGATTGATTCATCATCATCACCATTAAACATATCATCATAAATCTATACAGGCTTCAATTAGATGAAAATATATACAAGTCTAATCAATAGAGTAGAATACTGCCAAGAACCTATGTAGGAAAACACCATTTATGTTTTTTATGAAAATTTAAAAAAATCATACATCTTCAATAATAATCACACACTAAATCCCTATCACATGTAAATCCAACATTCAAAATATGATGCATGAGACACCTATTTCCTTTTCCAGCCAAGAGTCAAAATCCATCACTGGACTCTTACTAGTGTGAAAAGAGATATAAATCCATAATAAATAATAATATCTACACAACACATGCATATCTCAAATAAATAAATCATACACAAATATAACATCTCAAATTAAAACAACAATCTCATATCTCTGGAAACTTGAACTTGTTACTGGAATAAGTGTTCTTGATGCGCTTGTCCAATATCTATCACAAGGTTTGACACATTATTAATAGTATTGTCTAACATATCCAAAATAGTAGTACAATATGAATGGAACACAGTTGCTACCAATTTATAACATCTCGAACTTAAATCCACTAAACTGGTGCCTCGAGCCAGTTTGGCACAATTCATAAAGCGTGCCTCCCTATACACCAGAGGCTTCTGACTAGAAGCGAGGTCATAGGGTGTGATAGCGGGGAGACTATTCCCTCATATTAGAGAAATAAATAAATATATATAACCAGATAACATCCATAATAGTAATAATCATAATTCATAAGAAATAAATAAACTAAAATAGGATCATTCTGTATTAATAATGGAAATTTTATAAAATTATGAACAACCATTTCATACATAAAACAGTGATCGCCCACTAGGGTGACGATACATGAATTAGTATAAAAAGGAAACCAAAATAATGTATAGGGATATACTACTAACTCCAAGACAGACTACATACCCAATCTCCAGAACACTACTGAGATGCACTATCCCGATCATGAGAATCCACATGAACAACTTTTCTTGATCATGCAACCCTAGGCCTCTGCCCTATCCATCATGTAATCTTTTATCTAACTGAAAAGAAGACATAAGTTTTTTCACACACACCAGTGTGCACGTATAGGGGTGAGAAATAATCTCTGTAGTCCACCCTAATAATGGAATTATAAATCTTCTATCATACATTCATGATCATTCAATACTCTCATCCTAGATGAGACATAAATGAATAATATATATAGAAGTAACATAAAAATAAACATAGTTGATCCTCAGGTCCATGATTCCTATCAACTATATCTGCTTCAACTTATGTTGGAATATCCCAGGTCCTATTCCATCACTTACATCTATATATATATATGACCATAATTATATATGTATATATATACATGAAAATTAAATTAACCTGAGACATCATACGAAGGTGTCTATGATCAATATCATAATAAACACAAACCTGTAGTCGATCTTAGGATCCTAGATCTAGAAGACTAGACATCCTATGACTAGGTCTCTGATCTAGATATGACACCCTTCATGCCATATATTATTAATTCAATCCTTCGTTCTATAATCTCGATTGACAATACCTAAATTGGATAGTGCCAAAAATGTATTTGTGCAAGCTACATCAACACATGGGGATACAAGTCCAAGAGATGGGTTCACCCGTACTCACCTATAATAAAAATATTGATCGATTCTAGGTAATATATGGATATCGTATAAAAATATTTATTTTACTTATATAAATAAAAGAAGGAACTATGATACATAACAAATATTTCCATGTATGAGGATGATAAACAAGAATTAAATAATCCATTTTACCTTTGAGTCCATCCAAGGAATTCCTAAGTGGGAATCAAAGTATCACTCATGGAGTGTATAATTCATCTACTGTAGGAGTTCCCCCATCGAATTTCTATATGGTAATACAAGTATCACTCATGGGAAAAATAATTCATCTTCCCTATGAGTCTATTCAAGGAATTCCTATATGGGAATATAAGTATCTCCCATTGTATAACATAATTCATCTTCCCTATGAGTCTATCCATGAAATTCCTACATGAGAATCCATGTATAACTCTTGTAATAATATAACTCATCTTCCATATGAGTCTTTACAAGGAATTTCAACATGGGAATCCATGTATCACTCCTAAAATAACATAATTAATTTTCCATATGAGTATGTTCTAGGAATTCCTACAGGGGAATCCATGTATCACTCCTGGTATAACATAATTCATCTTCCCTATGAGCCCATCCTTGAAATTACTTAATGGTAATCCAAGCATCAATCTCAACATAATATAATTCATCTTCCCTATGAGTTTTACCATGGAATTTCTACATGTGAATCCAATTATCACTCCTGACATAAAATAATTCATCTTCCCTATGAGTCTCTATGTGTAATTCCTATATGGGAATCCAAGTATCACTCTTAGCATAATATAATTTGTCTTCCCTATAAGTCCATACAAGGAATTCCTAAATGAATCCAAGTATCACTTATGGAATAACATAATTTATCCTCCCTATAAGTCCATACAATGAATTCTGACATGGGAATCCATGAATCACTCTAAGTATAACATAATTGATATGATCCTAGGAAGTACCTCTGGGAATCCCAAAGATAAAAATGAAAGGGATCTAAAGATAGATCCTAGGAATTACATATGGGAATCCCAATAAAGTAATTCGAATCATTTGAGGATCATCAACCAAAAACTATGAAGCATCTCTTGTAATCATCTCCACATCATTAGTAAATATGTGAATGCATAAATAAAATAGTGAGGGTGGTCGAACACCTAAAACCACCAGTACCTCCTCCAACTCATGAGATTACAAGTTCTTTATGGGATCTAAGGTGACACCCATTTCCATATATAACAAAACCCCCAACACATTATCTCAGGTTCGATCAACTCTAGGGAAACCACTATGTACCTTAGATCAAAACACTAGAGGGGCATCATACTTGGGATCCTCAAAGTCTACACATAAGTGAAGGCATCCTACTGGGGACCCTCAGAAGTGAAAGTAAAAAAGAGGAATCCCACACAAGATCCAATAAATATACATAATAAATTTTATTCTATAAAGGATCCTCAAGAAGAGTAAATAGGTAGAGAGATCCAACATGGTATTACCTAGGCCAACATATAATTGAAGGCATGTTATAATGGACCTTTGATAACAACCATCAGGTAGATGCATCCTACATGAGCTCCTTAAAAAGAACTAGACTTATGGAATCCTAGTATTGAAGGGAACATGTCTCTAGGGAAATCTCCTCAAAAGAAGAGATAAAAAATAACTGATCAATAGAGATATCCCAAAGATACTGTCAGATCAAAGGGTCTCACTCTTAGGAGATAGCTGTATTCGTTTATTAGAGAAACAACCTTTTTTGTTTAATAAAACACCTGAAATGACAACTAGGACTCCTAAAATCACCTCAAGGGTAGTGGAATCATGATATATATATAAATTCTCTCAAAATGGTCAACTAATTTATCCTGTTCCCACTATGGGGTGTAAATAGATGAAAAACACTCAAAAGCGTAGCAAGGGAGGAGTAAATGGCGCGTATACCCTGGTACACTATGTGTAGTCTCGAAGCTCTACCTAGTTGTCTACTTCACAAGAAATTGGCATGTAAAACCCAAGTACATGGTTTGTAATTAAAATACATGACATGTACCCTACATGAGGTACCTACCTACGTACCTCACATGGCCTAGCCATGTCTTTTACCCAGTACTATACCTCTATATAGTGTGCAACACACATTGGGCCTGGACATGTACTCTACACGAACATGTGCCCCTACAAGGGATGAATTTCCTTGTAATTAGCTACATGGGTAAATATTAGTACATGTAATGTATACCCTATACATGGAATGTACTTATAAGAGTACATCTTCCTCGAATGGGAATAACACACAATGTGTGTTCCTGAACTACATGTCATATGGTTAGGATTTATAATCAGGGAACCCTTCAAATCAGCCTAAGACCCTTGGTTTCTCTTCAATTGGTATAGATTAACCCAAAAGGGGTCCTAAGAATACATAAATAGAAATTAAAACTAAAAATAGTTAAATATATACATATTTATAGCAAAAATTTAAAATAGTCCACCTTTGGGTGGAATCTGCCAAAGCATTGCCAGTTTCCACGATCCATGACTACCACATAATGATCTAAATCCTCCCGAGCTTAGAAATGGTACCTAACTTCCTCTAACTATTTCTATATATCTTTATATCCCTTTCTCTCATGTTATTGTGAAGGAGTAATCCTATAGGGTGTACGCGATAATCTAGGGGAGGATAAGAAAAAATGAAAAAGGGGCCCATGCCTGGCCCCGATGCCCAACATTATTTTATGCCTCAGCTAGGAAAAAACCTTTGTTCCAGACTCAATGGAGGATACATAATCTAAATATGAAGATTTATTAAAATTATATATCTAAACAAACATGAAAAAATAAATTAATATATAATTAATTAAAATATTAAATATTAATTATTCTGTAAAAATTTAAATGGCTTGAAATTCCACCAAAATCATATCTTAGGTTAAACACCATATTCTAGGTCCAACAGAGTGGTCATAAAAATTATGTTAGATCATTTTCTTGGATAAAATGACCATTTTACCCCTTAAAAGCATCTAAAATTAAAAATTCAAATTTGTACTCAAATGTATAGTCTAGAAAAACACAGGTCGTTACAAATAGAAACCCATAACCAATATCCTCATCAAATAAATTTCATAAAAAACCAATAAATAACATTAACTAGTAAATCCATACCACTCTTTATCTCAACTGATCTACAAAACTAGTAGTCATTCCCTATTATACTCATTTTCTACCACACTCAACTCATGATACCATGAGTCCCATATTACCATCACTAGGCACACTCACACACACCCAATATGATAAATAGAACAATGATCTAATTTGAAAATAAATTTTTTCACACATTAATTATACCTCACAATCACTATCTATGTTTTATATTCCCATAAATGCCTAAGTAAATCCATAAGACCACACTACCCACTTTAGGGTTCTCATTTATCCCAAGTAATAAAATGGCTCCAATACCTATGTTAGAGATTATTCTACACCGAATGCATCCACTTCCAATTTCAATCAATAACCAAGGCATCTAATTCCTAAACTACCCTCTCCAGGGCTGTTCCCACACCATATGAACATTTTCACACATGAGGTCATAATAAGTGTCGTAAACATTCCGAAAACCACCACTGTTGATTTTAACTAATTAATATACCCCTAATAAGTTCTTTAGTAATGTTCTAAATAAGTTATTTTTGAAATTTTAATTAACTAAAACCCTTTTTAAAAATGCATTTTCTAGTTACATATAGTCATGAATATGTTATGTAAACCTATTTTTCAAGTATGATGCAATTATGCAAGCCCTATTTTCACACCAAGCTAGGATTAAATAAATAAAATAAATACTTAAACTTCATTTTTTCCAAAATAACTAATTTATAATAAAAAAATAAAAACTCCCACAACCATAGAAACTTGTAATTTCATTATACATATGTTGTTATGGAGTAAGTACCACATCCATCCAAATATACAATCATATTATCTCTACATACCAAGAACAAATTAATAAAAAAATAAGGCTTTGATACCATATTATAACATCCCCCCAACTTAGGACCCAACCACATGGATTAAATTTGGTAAAATATACATGATCTTAAGTGAACCTCCCTATATTCCAGAGGCTATTGATTAACATAAAGGGTATAGTCCATATAACTAGAAGACTTCTCCCTCTATAACACAATCATCAATATTAATAAAAACATACACATTTATAAATAATGACATTATATTACATAGATATAATTAAAATTGAACAAAAAAATAATAATAATAACATATATCACTATGATATAATAAATGAACCAATGTCATGTTAAAAATTCACACATCAAAAGATATTGCTTATATGGGATGATCATTTACAAGGTATATATGTTGGAACCAAAAGTTAGTTTAGTGTTGGATTTTTTTTCAATCACTATAATCATAAAGTAAAAGTGAACTAAGATGATTTGGAAGTTATACAAGAAGTTATAAGGATGGAATATGTGAGAAGGATTTGGTATGATTTAGGATCTTATTTGGATTTTGTATGTTACTGAAGTGAATAAGTTCATAATTTAATGAATTAGAAGTTCATAAATTATATAAGAGAATCTAAAGACATTCTTAAAAGTAATACATGAGAACTATGAAGGTAGATCACATATTGACATGGAATATAAGGTTTCACAATGATGAGTATATGTGTTTAAATTTGGAAAAGTGTTTTAGAGGAGATACCTATATATGTAAGGGACAATCACCCCATATGTAAGTATATTACACAATATAGGAACATAATATATTATAGGAATGGCGTTTCATTTGATAAAATGGAATTTTATGAAATGAATGATGGTCATATCTCCATTCATGAGATTTCACCCTTTTTCATATGGAGTAGAAAGGTTTGACACACTATGGGATATATGGCCACACCATGAAGTAACAATTCAAAAATGTAGCTAAGTGTTTAAGAACAATGTGATACACACGGTTATTTAAAATATTACCTAAACATAATTTATAAAACATAACATATTCTTACTTTGACAATATTTTAAATGCTCTGTAATATAATGAAGTGAATATCCATGCTTTGATTCAATTAACACTAATTTTGGTGGCACTGGCAATTTGGATTTTCCTATGCCATGTAGGGGGATCAAACCAAAACCTTTAAATATCAAATTATAACCATTCCATGACATGGTGTTCATTTTGTGTAAGGAACATATTAGGTAGACTAACGAGAAGATGAGATTTTTTAATTTTATTATGTCATGCCACAATCAAAAGGATCATTCCAAATAAGTTATAATTTTCAGTATATCATAAAATATAACTAAAGGGTACACACCATGTAATATGGCCATAAAAAACAAGTATAATCTATAAATTTTTAACGCCAATCTATTTATCACTGAATTAAGTACTTTTGAACTAATACATATTGTCATACAATAACATATTTGGAGAATCAAGAAGATTGGGAGTTACACACTATGATTTTTGGCGAGTTAAATAGAAGACATTTATAGCATTTTTTGAATATAGAATGAAAATAATTCTACCAAGATAAATTCCATGTATTTTTATGGATAAATTTCTAGAATAACATTCAATGATGAATAGAGTTACACTATGATGAGATGATTTCCATAATATCTTTAGGTTTTGATTGGAAATTAAAAATAGAAAGATTAATCCAATATTTCTGGTTTGAATTTGTTTGATTATCACTTAATAAACACACTAAAATCATGTAGTACAACTATAAAATCTTAAAATAGTAGAGTAAGTAGAATTAATCCCAACCCTCAATTTAAGGGTTGGATATATGAATGATCTATAGAAACTTATTGTGGAAATTCTGGAAGAATATATAGAATTGAATATAATTTTCAGAAGAAGAGAGAAATCAAAATATATTTCTATATCAAAATCATGGGAGGGAAATAAGTAGGGACACATGGGGATTATATTGATGCATATAGTTTATCTAAGAGAGAAGGATTTAGAGAAGAAGAAGGAGTATGTTTGCTATACCTGGAAGAATAATGAGACAGAGTGTAACAAGATAATTCTAGTTTTAGAATTATCATGTAGATAAGAAGTTCTGCTATTGTGTATTATGGTAAATAGAGACTCAACCCTCAAATTAATGGGTTGATCTCATCAATACTTATAGTATTATTGGATTAAAATACATGGAGTTCATAAGATCCTGAAATAAGAAGTTATAATGCAACAAACGTCTCATGATTAATAGAGATAGAACTTTATGTCTATTAACTATTTAAGGTACCCTGGCCTAGATATATGGACCAAGGCTTAACCAAATTAATGAATATAGGAGAAGAAGAGGGATTGGTTCTTTAATCATTAGTGAGACTATCCATAACATTGTAAGGGTAGTTCTCCATAGCATAGAGTAACTGTGACCTAAAAATAATCATCCAATAAAAGTGAGTATAAAGGATTCTGGTACACTAACATATCTTTAGGTGTATTCTCATTGGATTATCCATTAGTGGTGAACTATGTAAAATCTATATATTCTATGTGATTTAATATCTATATCCATGTGTATAATTAAATGTGAATAGTAATGTGCGTGTGCGAGAGAGAAATATTTAATGTGTTCATACTATTATTGGTATAATATTAGTATAGTATAGGGGACTAAATAAAGAGAAACGTTTTCATTGGAATTCACCTTGATTCACCCCATACTAAATTTTCTTTTGGAAAACATAGTCCCAAAAGATGGTATAATAGGTAAATTGTTTTAACTTGAGGTTCAATATATAATTCTAATTTTGGATTTTTGTGCACATGAAATAAATTATATGCCCTTTATTTTCCAAAGGAACTAACTTTTCAATTGGAAATAATTAATGTTTATGTTCTTATAAGATTGTGGTAAGGTGATCATAGAGCATATCCTTTGAGATATTGATTTGGCTAAGAATAGTGAAAGGATAGATGATGCATGGAAAGAGAAGATCATATAAAATCATTGTCTAGTAAAGTATTCAATAAAACATATCATTATGATACTATATTTTATATATAGATGAATATGAAAATCATATTTCAGAAATTAATGGGAAAAAATAAGATTAAAAACACACCTCAAGATATGAATGGTTGTAAGGAGAAACCAGTGAACAAACCCGAAGAATGCTACATTATGTCAAAAGTAATGAATAAAAAGAAAAAGAAAAATATGAATACCAAGAATATGGACTCTTCAAATAGGGTGATAAATTATAAAATCATTTTTAAATCTAATTATAACAATATTTTGAAAGATTATTAAAAATATTAAAACTCATAATCACTACTTGAGATGGGAAAAAACATAGATACCAATGATGGCATGAAAACACTATCAAGTCATCAATTCAGGGGATGTTCATATAGTAACCAAAATAATACAGAATCTCTATATGAGAAGGTGGGTCAACTTGAAATTATTCATTAATTGGAATATTCATCCATAGAAGATATGTCTATAGATAATAATAGATTTATGAAAGTAGAGGTGCCCTTGAAAATTTATATAAAGATAATAGATGAAAAATGAAGGGATAAAGTGAATTACATACATAAATTTCATAATAAATATGAAATAAAATGGAAACATAGGAATTAATATCAATCATTTTCCATCTTAAGACAAAACATTATGAGATGAGAAAGTCCATAAATGAAGTTAAACAAAGGATGAAGAAGATGGATGCCCAATTTGAAGAGGAATATGTGAGAATCAAGGAACTTGAAGAGAGGTTTAGAACCTCTAATGTGAAGATGATCATACTTACAAAAATAGAATCATAATTGATGTCCATATATGTGGAAATATGGGATTAGTGATCAATAAAAAATTCTTTCCAAATCTTGAAGTACATTATCTTAGAGGAGATTAGATATAAAGTGCTACTATTGTTTAACATTATGGCACACCATGAGTGTGTGTTTAGAATCCCAATGGACCAAATAAGGAAGAAAACCTAGGACATCAACATATAAATTGATAAGTGACTATATGAGGTATTAATTTAATGTGATATATTTTATTTTAATTTACTATGGATATATAGAAAGACAATACTGTAGGAAAAGATAAAAATAATTCATAAAGAAATCCTTTATTCCATTGAAATACATTAAAATAATGTTCATCGAAAGAAAATATATTAAGATTTAAAATAGATTTACTATTTTAGTTGAAAAAATGGATCTAAAAAAATGGTTCAATAAACATCAATTATGTTATATTTATAACAACCCTCAAGGAGATAATGGGAGAAAATATGGAAGGAAAAGAAAGAAGCTATTCCTATTAAGAGAAAGAATACAGTTCTCTTAATTGAAGAGTTTACATGTTTAAAAATTTATAATATGAATCTTATGGATATTGGAGATGATATAAATGAGCTATGCATAAATGGTTTAAAAATCATACCACATGTCCAGAAGTAAAGGTTGATGGAAAATATATCATAGAGGAATCATGAATAAAGATGAACCAGTGTTGCATCAAAAGAAGAAACCTACACAAGTGGGATGAGTCACGAAATAGAAGATAATCCCGAGAAAAATAATATATTTTAATATAAAGAAAAAATTTGGAATGAGGTTTGTACAAGTGGTTTCATACAAAGAAAAACAACTATAATGTCTTAGAAGGAAGTTAGAATAAAAGGGTTGGTTAACCTTGATAAACTACATTCCTCACATTGAGAATTATTAGGAAGTACCCCTATCCAAATTTGTTTAAATGTTTCTAACTAATGTTTATTATGATGCATAATTAATGGGGATATATGATCTATGAGGTATGTATGTAGTGAAAAATGATAAATTTATTACTATGATCTAAAAGGTGATAAATGAAACAAGAGGATTAATAATTATTGAACTTAGTAATTGGTATCAAGAATACGAAAAAAATATAAGATTATGTCAAGGTCGTGATTTGAATCAAAAAATTGTGTCATGTAACCAAATAGGATTTAAATGTTGAACAGAGAAGATGAATTTTGAGATTAACAATTTCAAAATATATAGATCTAGATATAGAATTAAATTGGTGTCAAGAAATTATTTGATATATCTAGTGGTATCACGTCAAATTTGGTGATCAACAAGTGATATAAAAACATATCTGAAGTGGTATTGAATCAAAAAATACAAGGATAATATGGATTAATGGAAGAATAAATAATGATAATGTATTTTTTGTATATTTGTTCATTTAATAACAATTATTGAATCAACCGTTTTCTTTTAGGACACGAGAAGTTACTTGGAAGAATGTGGTATAAATAATAGGCGGAATCCCTATTCTGAAAATTATTTCAATACACAAATTCGTGATTTGAAGAAATTTAGGGGGAGTTAGTTATGGGAATAAAAAGACTATTTAACATAATCTAAGAAAACAAGAATCATTGTGAAGATAGGGTAAACATAGATATCAAGGGGTATAATAATTTTTCCACAAACAAGTGGTATAAATTGGTTCAAAATGTGGTGTGACTTGAACAATTGGTATTTTATAATTGATTTAATAGTGGGTTTTCATAAGTGTGATTGAGATCACCAGATGTGTTGAAAATAGAGAAAATGCAATGAACCCAACTCTAGTAACCTAGAGAATGTGTCTAATTTATTACATTGGTACAAGATACAAGGGATATTTCTACAAAGGATCGATCAATTTAGTGGTATTGGGAGACTTTGTACTTACATGATGTATTAGGACACTAGAAAAAAATTAAACATCGAATGAAAATATTTATTTCATCTTTGAAGATCATTTAAATATTCCTTCTTTATATTAGTGGGAATGGAAAAATAATAAGGGTTGATCTCAAATGACCAGTAAGGGAAAGTGTACAATGGAAGCTATCAAGAGTAGATAAGGCATAATAATATGGGATAGTGAAAATTAAACACATATTCCATTTAATAAATAACTTTATCCTGAAATACATCCATAGATGCTAGAAAACTAAAGGATAATGATAACTTAATTCTAACTAAAAAAATACACAATTCTATAAATTAAGGATCTTGATATCAGGGTCTCATCCAAGAAATAATGAATCTTATAGTAAAGGCCTTGGTCAAGACACTTTCATTGTATGGGTAGGTATATAGAAATTACCTAACTAATGCGGCCATATGTTTTGTCTCGTGAGACCTATCAATGCATTGGGGGATATCTGTAATTGATCTACACCCATCACTTGTATGTCAAATGCATTCCTTATATATTGAATGATTGATATTATATATAATCAATATGCCTTACTAATCAATAAGTATCTTTATTGTATTAAGAATACCGAACATCAATATTTCCCCATTAAATAAAATAAATAAGATTCCTTCAATTAACAATGTATATTGAAATGGTATATGGTTAATATAACACTGAATATATCCATGATATGGAAAATATGGACATGAAAGTGAAAAAAAATAATTTCCAATGAATAATGGAGAGTGATAGGGAACATGATCTCAAGAAATTGAATGATTAAAAAATATATTATAATCGTTACATAAGTAAAGGATGATAGAATATCATTAATTCAACAAAAAATGAAGGTTTTAAAAAAAGGAATAGATTTTGAGAATTATAGAGGATAATGTAATTGAAAAATTAAAAATAATATTCATTAATTTTTTTTAACTTTTTGTAAAAACAAATTTATAAATCATTTATAAAATTCTTTTCACCCTTTTGGAAAATAATGCCTTTTTATTTTAATATAAAAAATAAAAATTCAGAGAATAATGGATACATTATTTTATTTTAAAAGAAATAAAAATTATAGATGAATATAAATATAAAATAACATTCATGGTGGTAGGAAAATATGTTCACACCATATAGGCTAAAATAACATTCCTTTTACACTTTTGTTAAAACTCAAAATTGACTTGATTGATTTTTTTTAAATATACCTTTGAATTTTTTTTAAAGAAACTGAAAGGTAGTATAAAAATTACTTTTATATTTATTTAAAATTAGATAAAATATCCTTAAAATAATTTTAAAATATGGAATTGGAAGATATATATTACTGACAAAAAGATGAGAAATAAGGTCTGATTTTCTTAAAAATGTTATTTAGCACGTTTTGAGTACCAAAGAAAGGAATAGTTGGAATAAAAACCTGAAAAATATAGAACAATGTATATATGGTATAAGAAAAAAATAGAAAATAGTTCTTCCAATATAAATTTAAACATGAATAATCCCGAAAAAGAGTAAAATTATAAAATAAACTTTTACATCTTTAATAAGTTTTAAATAAAAAAACCTTAAAAGGTAAAACCTAAATTGAAACTTTAAATACCATGAATAAAGTGTAATTCAAGATATAATATTTCATAGGGTCATTATATTCACCATATAAAATAAATTAGGTGCATAATATAAAATAATTTTCAATTGAGTGAATTTGAGATGAAAAACCCTTACCTTTAATTCATACTTGGTCAGATACATTATATACTTATGAATAATCAATTCAAATTTATTTAAAACATTATTAAGAACATTTTTCATCTATATTTAATTATTAGTGGTTTTTTATACTCATTTTAATTTCATTCATTGAATAGTTCTTGTTTATATAGACCACTTAAGGTTTTTTGATCAATTATGACAAAATTAATTCAGTATATTTGTCACGACCCATCCTCAGGGCCCATGCCGTGACTACCCCAAGTCCTCCTTCCATAGGCCAAGGGCTGGCGACTAGCACCAAAGGCATAAATTCTGATAAAAAGGGAAGCCATTTCCTTTATGATAGTAAACAAACACAACGGATTATTCAAGATGAAGTAAGAACAAAGTAATACTAAACACAAAGTATGTGCTGAAAGGTAAATGGGCCAGAATACAAACCCAACTAAGAAGTACAATAAAACTGAAGTACAGTAAAGTAGCAACCATCGAGTCATCCTCCAGGAATCGCACCTGAAGGGTGGGTACAGATAGTCTCCTCAGTACCTCGGGTCTGTCTGTCCGCTCCGTGTACGTCCCGCCAAGTGGCCCACCTCTAGGTACCGTCTAGCTCCACAAGCCTCAACCACGATCAGTGTTTTCCGTCGTCTGCAACCAACACAACATAGTACGGGCATTGCCCATGCAGGGGTGAGTATAAGAATACTCAGTAGGGACCCTAAGACCCCCGAATTTCTCCCAGAATCCATGAAGAGTAAACCAGAAAGGAAAGATAAAATCATGCAGTATCAAAAAACTCTACTTAGGTATATGCCCATACATATACCTAAGTCATCAATATCAGTTCGGCTCCAACTCCCGAGCCCAAGAACAACCCGGTCCACATAGGAAAGAAGTCAATCACACTGATGGTAATGATTGAAAGTCAAGACTCAGCTCACACAGGTATAAATCTTTCGTAAAGTGATATAGATGATCAGATGCAGTCACTGATTCATCTAAGCTGGCGGACCCACGTAGGATACTACTCCAGCTAAGCTATCAGACCCACATAGGATACTAGACCAGCTAATCTGTCGAACCCATGTGTGATACTAGAATAGAAGTCAAACTGTCATACCCATAAAGGATACAAGAACAGTATTCATCACCATCGAACCCACGGAAGATTTCCAGTACGGTAGTCATTGTCGCCGAACCCATAGAGGATTCTAGTACGGTTGTCGTTATAGTCGCAGCCAGCTCTAGGGTTCCCGCAAATAGCATGATCGATTCTGGGAGGGTCCGCTCATTGTGCAATAGGGTTGATACATCAACAATCACGATGTCTAGAGTTTATGTATCCCGAAGTTTCGTCTCATCAATAGGAACCCAACGCGACAGACGGTGCGTCAATCGGACGCCCGGTCTGAGAGTTATTAGCATTTTTGCTCTGGGGGCCTGGTTGGAAATAAACTCATTCCAAACCCGTCCATTTTCCAAAGTTGTCCAGAACTCACATAGAGTATCTCAAAAATAACCTCCATGTCATGTGGATCCTGGTGCCGTAGAGGGCGCGTCGATCGGACGCGTGGTCTTCATGATATTCATCCTTAAGTGAAAATTGAGCCGACCTGTTAAGCCCAGTGGGCCGACGGGTCAGGTTAACCCAGTTTTGGCAGGTCTGACCCGGTAGGAGGTCAGACTGGCTCGATGAAACATGTGGCTCGGCCCAGGGGTCGCGGCCTGGCCCAGCCCGAGGGGGCACGTCCTGGGGCAGCGCGACCGCAGCTTGGCCCGAGGGGGCCGAGCGGTCGGAGGCGGGGGGGGGGGGGGGGGGTGCGGCCCCTCGACTTCCCGAACTGGTGGCGCCTCCCTACCTAACCGGCTGGCCGAAGCCGACCGGCCTTATTGGCACAAGAGGCCCGCACAGGCGGGCCGTGGTTCGTCCGGCGTGGCACCCTCCTAGCGCCGCGACTCTCCTCCGCCCAGCCGGCCGACGGGCCAACCGGTTCTTCCGCCAAAGCAGCCCACGGAATGCAGGCCGTGGTCTTCTGCAGTGCGGCGCCGTGGGACACCGCAGTTCATTCCTTCGGCCCAGACGGCTATGGCCGCCCGGTTCTTCCTCGGTCAAGCGGCCCGCGATTGTGGGCCGCAGTTCTTCTGCAGGCGGATGGTGCACGACCACCGCTTCTCCCATCGTCGTGTCTTCCAACGCGCCTCAAACACAAACAAGGAGACTACGGAGGGTTGTCAGGCCATGTGCGTTCAGCCCGCTCCCTCCGCATTAAGAGGTAGCAATTAGCCAAGGATAAACAAGGTTTCACAAAGAACAAAGAACAATTTTATTCAAATAAAATTGAATCAATCCACACAACCTTGGAAAAGATTCGTGGTAGTCGAGCATCATGGATGAGGGTGTCGATTCCGTCGTTTCCAGAAGAGAAAGTGTTGTCTTCTCTGTTGTCACAGAGAAAAGAAAAGAAGGAGTGTCATCATTCTTCGTGGAATTGACGTTCTTCGTCGAAGAGAGTATCGTTCTTCATCGAAGGCATTCTTCGTCGAAGAGGGTGGTGTTATTTCTTTGAGAGAAGGACACCCTTCTCTATTTCTCTAGAGTTCCCACGAAAATTCCAACACCACAAATTCTAAAATAAAATAGTAGCTATGCTATTATTTTATTCACACAAGGAATTCTAAATTCAAACAACTTAATTTAATTAATTTAAGAGTTATAATTCATTGATTAACATGTGTTGGAAAACATTAAAGATGGAGATAGGAAGAGGAAGAGTTTTCATAAATAATGGGGGGTTGTCACAATAAATGAAAAGGAGTTAATTGGGGGGGGGTTGAAGAGAGTTATGGGAGATGAAAAGGTTGGGGATCGTGTGGGCCCACCTCTCGAATATCCATGCATGGGATGTTGGGTGGGTGTGGGCCCCACCAATAACTTCCCATGGGAGGAAATAACTTCCATAGATATATAAAATTTTTCTAACAATTTTATTTAAATATTTCAAATTTCCCCAAAAATTAACTCTCAACCCGCATAAAACTCAACTGCGGTAAATATACCCTTAAGAAATTACCGGTGTTGCGAGTTTATCGCTGTCCTCAGATTTCAATTTTGAGCACCAGTTCAAAAGATTAAAAAACCCGCACGTATGTTTACTGAATGTAACAAAAAAAACTTCAAAAATTGATTCCGGGCACACCGTGCCTCGGAATTAAGTGCCGTCAGACACCACAGACTCGTAAAATTCCAAATAATTAAGAAAAAAAATTTCCTTGAAAATTTCGGGTCTTTACATTACTCCCACCTTAGGTATTTACATACCCATAAAGCTACATCACACACTAGGAAAACAAATGGGGATACTGAGCTCGCATCTGTGCCTCCTGCTCCCAAGTGCTCTCCTAGAGGTTCTCGTGCTGCCAGCGAATGCGCACCAGAGGAATCGACCATCCACATAGGACCCGCTCCTATTGATCCTCAATCTCCACCAGGAGCTCCGCAAACGTCTCCCCATCATCGATGTCAAACTCCCTATGATCGATGATGTGGGTCGAGTCGTGCACGTATCTCCTCAGCTGAGATACGTTGAAGATGTCATGCACCTGGTGCAACAGAGGTGGAAGGGCCAGACAGTAAGCCAACTCACCTACTCTGCTGAGGACCTGGAATGGTCTAATGAAACGCAGAGATCACTTTCTGCCCTAGACAAATATCTATAGACCTTGTCGAGGTGAGACCCATAAGAAAACATGGTCTCCATCCTCGAACTCCAGTGGTATCCATCTCCTATCAGCATAGGACTTTTGTCTGCTCTGTGCAGTCTTCATCTGCCCCTGGATGATCTGCACCTTCTTCATCGTAGCCTGAACCATCTCGGGTCCTACAAGTGCTGACTCCCCAGGGTCAGTCTAGCACAGAGGTGATCTTCAAGGTTGGTAGTACAACGCCTCATATGGTGCCATCCTGATGGTGGAGTGGTAGTTGTTGTTGTACGCAAACTCCACCAAGGGTAGGTGATCCTCACAGCTGCGACCAAAGTCAAGGAAACATGTACGAAGCATGTCCTCGAGTGTCTGAATGGTCCTCTTAGTCTGTCCGTCCATCTGAGGATGGAAGGTGGTGCTCAGACGTAGCTACGTCCCAAAGGCCTCCTGCAACCCCTTCCAATGCCGGAAAGTAAAGCGAGCATCTCGATCGGATACGATAGACGATGTCACACCGTGAAGCCATATGATCTCCTGAACGTAGAGGCATCCCAATCTCTCTACTGAGTCATGCTCTTCAATCGTTAGGAAGTGGGCCGACTTGGTGATTTGGTGTATGATCACCCAAATAGAGTCGTGTCCTCTGGATGTACGTGGAATCCCCATCACGAAATCCATGGATATCCCGTCCCACTTCCACTCCGGGACCTCTAAGGGCTGTACCAAGCCTACTGGGACCTGGTGCTCCGCCTTCAATTGCTGACAAGCGAGGCATCGTGAAAAAAACTTTGCTACAACCTTCTTTATACCTGTCCACCAGTGCTGTCGTCTAAGGTCCTAGTACATCTTCGCCACTCATGGATGTACCGCTAGAGGGGAAGTGTGAAACTCCCTCAACACCTCCTCCTGTAGTGCAACTGGTACCATAGTACGTCCCCTGAAGAGGATGGCGTGCTCCCCTCCTTTAGAAAATCCATCAGGCGCCTGCCCTGTGGATACCTGAGCACGCCACGTCTCACAGTGAACATCCCCACACTATGCATCTCTGACTCACTGAAGGAGTGGAGGAGTGACTGTTAGTGACTATAGAAAGGATTCTCCATCGCTATCCACAAAGGATAACTGTAACACGACTAGCCGCTCTGTCGCCTCTCCTAGTAGATGAATGCCCGATCTCTTGCTGAGAGCATCAGCTACAACGTTTCCATTCCCAGGAGTATAGACTATCTCAAATTCATAGTCCTGGAGGAACTCAATCCATTGCCACTATCTCAGGTTCAGGTCCTTCTGGAAGAAGATATACTTGAGAATCTGGTGGTCAGAGTAGACTGTAAAGCGCTCACCCATCAAATAGTGTCGCCACATCTTCAAGGAGAAGACCACTACTGCTAACTCCAGGTCATGGGTAGCATAGTTTTTCTCATGATGCCTCAAATTCCATGAACCATTGGAGATCACTTCTTGATCCTGCATTAGAACACACCCGAGTCCGGTCCCTGATGCATCGCAGTAAACTACGTACCCAATGCCCTCCTCCGGCAACCTCAAGATGGGCGCACTGGTCAACCTCTGTCTCAACTCCTGAAAGCACAACTGACATCTATATGACCACATGAAGGGTTTCCCCTTCTATATCAAGGATGAAAGCAGTGATGCAACTCTGGAGAAGTCCGGAACAAATCTCTGATAGTATCCTGCCAGACCCAGGAAACTCTGCACCTCTGTTACGCTCCTGGGTGGCTCCCAAGAAAGCACTGCCTCGATCTTCACAGGATCCACTAAAACTCCCACCTCTAAGATGAAATTCCCCAAGAAGTGTACCTCTTGAATCCAGAATTGACACTTCGAGTGCTTATCATAAAGCTGGTGCTCTCAGAGTGTATCCAGTACAACCCGCAAGTGGTAGGTGTGCTCCTCCACAGTAGTCGAGTATATCAGAATGTCGTCGATGAATACTACGAAAAAATGATCGAGGTAAGGCTGGAAGATCCTATTCATGAGACTCATGAACACTGCTGGAGTGTTGGTTATGCCTAAGGGCATAACCAAGAACTCTTAGTGGCCATAACGACACCTGAAGGCCGTCTTCTACACATCCTCGTCTCGAACTCTGAGCTAGTGATAGCCTGACACGAGGTATATCTTCGAGAACCATCTTTCTCCCTTGAGCTAATCGAAG
The DNA here is from genome assembly GCA_963277665.1 of Viscum album. Lineage (NCBI taxonomy): Eukaryota > Viridiplantae > Streptophyta > Magnoliopsida > Santalales > Viscaceae > Viscum > Viscum album. The sequence continues at coordinate 21,034,696 of OY728142.1, forward strand.
AGGTCGTCAATCCTCGGGAGTGGGTAATTGTTCTTCACGGTCACCTGATTCAGGTGAAGGTAGTCAACACACAGTAGTAAGCTCACATCTGCCTACTTGGCGAACAAAATCAGAGAAGCCCTGGGTCAAACACTGGGTCGGATGAATCCCTTTCCCTGCAAGTCCTCCAACTTTACCCATAGCTCACGAAGCTCGGTGGGAGCCATCCAATATGCTGGAGTAGATATCGGTGTTGTCCCATGGTACATGTCCATGTATAAGTCTACCTTTCTATGATGAGGTAGTCCTGGAACGTCGTCAATAAAAACATCTACATACTGATCCACCACAACAAAAAAACTCGGACTCCGCATATCGACTACTCCAAGGATGAGACTAGCCAACTGATGTGTGATCGGATACCCTCTCCTCTGTGTAAGTCCATCCTGTGCTGCTAAGGCACCCTTCTCACCGGTGAAGGTGAACCTAATCCCATCCGTGTGGATACACCGCACTTTTCACCTAATACAGTCGATCTGAGTATGGACTATAGACAACCCGTCCATACCCAAGATGACGTTGTAAGGCCTCGACACCGCTACAAGAAGATCCCAGCTGAAGCTCTCACCTCCTAGAGTAAGATCACACTGCCGGTACCAGTGTGTAATTGTCAAGTCTACTCCCATAGGAGTCTCTAGCCATTAGGATCGAGCCAATGGCTCTGACGGCATCTCCGAGCTCCAAACAAGGGCAACGACAATAATAGAATGACTCGAACCTATGTCTATCAGTACTACCAAAAGGGTGGAATCGACATAGATAGTACCTCGAATCATCTCAGGTGTGCCGTGGTCATAAGACTCCACTACCTGGAGATGAGCCTGCCTCTGTCCAGCAGCTCCCTGTGGTCGGGGTGGACCTCATAGTGGTGGTGGTGGTAGAGCCTCAAAGCATCGTCCACCACCCGCTGCTTGGCCAACTCCTCTACCTCGTCCGCCTGATCCCTGCGGACCACCACGGTCGAACCTCTGCCTCTACCTGGGAGGTCCCTCCACTGTTTGCTACTCGTCTGTACGGAGGGTTGGGAAGTCTCGAGCCATGCGACCATGCCCGCCGCATGCATACCATATCCTGCTCCTCGTATAGCTGGCTCGGTTCCATGTACCCCGCACAACCGAACCTGCATCCTGAGATCTCTCTCTTGGTGGCCTGGTCTGGTTGGACCTCTATGACATCTATCTACTACTGGCTACAGAAGACTCCGCTACGTGTCACCCAGGGGTAGGTCTCGCTGTTGGTGTTGGCTCAGTGAGGAAGCTCTTTACAAGAAGGGCTCGCTCTAGTACTCCCGCCTGCGTCGGGATGTTGGGGGAGATCATCGGAGCCCTGATCTCATGCCTGAGTCCCTGCTCAAAGGTTGGGGTCCTGAAGAATGGGTCACGTACCATGTCCGTGGAGTAGCGCGAGAGGTCAGTAAAACTCTCTAAGTACTGAGCTACTGTAATGCTGCCCTACCGCAGATGAAGTAACTCCTGGATGCGCACCGCACGGAGGGTGGCTAGAACAAACTCTGAGCAGAAGAGACTCTCGAAGTCTGTCTAAAGTAGAGATGCCTCATCGTGCACCTGAAGCATCAATATCCACCATATACCAGCTACTGCGTGCAGGAGACTCGCAGCAAGGATCACCATAAGATCAGCTGGTGTCCCTACTAATATGAAGACTCTGACAATAGCCTCCAGCCAATCCTCACACTAGTGCAGAAAACGTTTTTTACGTCACCATTTTTTACGTCGGTTATATAAAACCGACGTCATAATATGTAAAACGAGGTTTTTTACGTCGGTTATTTCTTAACTGACGTAAAAACCTGTGTTCGGTACACCTTTAACGTCGGTTATAAAAATAACCGACGTTATTAATCGCGCGCCTTCGTTTTTTACGTCGGTTATTTTTATAACCGACGTAAAAAACGCGGTTTTCGAAGGCCTTTTTACGTCGGTTATTGAATAACCGATGTAACAAACGCGGTTTTTGAAGGATTTGTTACGTCGGTTATAAAATAACCGACGTAAAAAAAGAATCCGCAGATGTTTTTGACGTCGGTTATGGAATAACCGACGTAAAAAACGCGTATTTTGAGCCCTTTATAACGTCGGTTATAAAATAACCGACGTAAAAAATGAATCGGAGGAAGGTTTTTACGTCGGTTATTGAAATAACCGACGTTATAAATGTTTTTAAAACAATTATCACGTCAGTTATTGAATAACCGACGTGATAACTCATTTAAAAATATACCCAGACCCGTGGATTGTCATTCGCGAGTTTACCTTCGACAGTCGCGACTCGTCTCTCTCGCGCGTAAACCCGAATCGGCTCGTCCATTTCGTTGGTTTAGATTCGTTTTGCGATCATCGTTTCTCATATTTAATCTCCTCGGATCAATCATCTAAACTCGTAGCACTCAGGTAATCCTCCCACTCGTTCGTTTTTTTCGCGGATAGTATATATATATATGTGTTGTGATTTTTTGTTGAAACTAGCTAAGATTCTTCGATTGCGAACCCTTTTAACTCGTTTTGGCACCATAATCTTATTTATCATCCCTAGATCTATTTGTTCGACTTGCAATATTGAGTAATTTTATGATTTCACTAATTTTTCATCGTTTTCTATAAATCCCCGAGAGGGTTGGGGCGTGTCCATTTGGATGGGTTGCCCTTTTACAGTTGTTACTACTTTATTCACACACAACCATGGCATAGGTGCATGGATTTGCGGTCGGGGGGAGTCCAGGGGGGTTTACAAGGGGGTGGGTGGGTGTGGGGGGCTGTCCAAGGGTGTGGGTGGGTGTTGGGGGGTGTCCAGGGGGGTGTCCAAGGGGGTAGGGGGTGGGGGTGGTGTTTAGGAGGGGTGGGGGGGCTGTCCAGAGGGTTGGGGGGTGTCCAGGGGGTGTCCAAGCAGGTCGGGGGTAGGGGGTTGTGTCCAGGAGGGGTGGGGGTGCTTTCTAGAGGGGTCGGGGGCTGTCCAGAGGGGTCGGGGGGTGTCCAGGGTGGTGTCCAAGGGGATGGGTGGGTGTGGGGGGCTGTCCAAGGGGGTGGAGGCCTGTCCAGAGGGGTCGGTGGGGTGTCCAGGGGGGTGTCCAAGGGGGTGGATGGGTGTGGGGGGCTGTCCAAGGGGGTGGATGGGTGTGGGGGACTGTTCAAGTGGGTGGCGGCCTCTCTAGAGGGTATTTGGGGTTGTCCGGGTGGGTGGGGGGGGGGGGGCTGCCCAGAGGGTTGGGGGATGTCCAGGGGGGTGTCCAAGGGGGTAGGGGGTGGGGGGTGGTGTCCAGGAGGGGTGGGGGGCTGTCCAGAGGGGTCGGGGGCTGTCCAGAGGGTTGGGGGGTGTCCAGGGGGGTGTCCAAGCAGGTCGGGGGTGGGGGGTTGTGTCCAGGAGGGGTGGGGGTGCTTTCTAGAGGGGTCAGGGGCTGTCCAGAGGGGTCGGGGGGTGTCCAGGGTGGTGTCCAAGGGGATGGGTGGGTGTGGGGGGCTGTCCAAGGGAGTGGCGGCCTGTCCAGAGGGGTCGGTGGGGTGTCCAGGGGGGTGTCCAAGGGGGTGGATGGGTGTGGGGGGCTGTCCAAGGGGGTGGATGGGTGTGGGGGGCTGTCCAAGTGGGTGGCGGCCTCTCCAGAGGGTATTTGGGGTTGTCCGGGTGGGTGGGGGGGCTGCCCAGAGGGTTGGGGGATGTCCAGTGGGGTGTCCAAGGGGGTAGGGGGTGGGGGGTGGTGTCCAGGATGGGTGGGGGGCTGTCCAGAGGGGTCGGGGGCTGTCCAGAGGGTTGGGGGTGTCCAGGGGGGTGTCCAAGCAGGTCGGGGGTGGGGGGTTGTGTCCAGGAGGGGTGGGGGTGCTTTCTAGAGGGGTCGGGGGCTGTCCAGAGGGGTCGGGGGGTGTCCAGGGTGGTGTCCAAGGGGATGGGTGGGTGTGGGGGGCTGTCCAAGGGGGTGGCGGCCTGTCCAGAGGGGTCGGTGGGGGTGTCCAGGGGGGTTTCCAAGGGGGTGGATGGGTGTGGGGGGCTGTCCAAGGGGGTGGATGGGTGTGGGGGGCAGTCCAAGTGGGTGGCGGCCTCTCCAGAGGGTATTTGGGGTTGTCCGGGTGGGTGGGGGGGCTGCCCAGAGGGTTGGGGGATGTCCAGGGGGGTGTCCAAGGAGGTAGGGGTGGGGGTGGTGTCCAGGAGGGGTGGGGGGCTGTCCAAAGGGGTCGGGGGGTGTCCAGGGGGGTTTACAAGGGGGTGGGTGGGTGTGGGGGGCTGTCCAAGGGTGTGGGTGGGCGTTGGGGGTGTCCAGGGGGGTGTCCAAGGGGGTAGGGGGTGGGGGTGGTGTTTAGAAGGGGTGGGGGGGCTGTCCAGAGGGTTGGGGGGTGTCCAGGGGGGTGTCCAAGCAGGTCGGGGGTGGGGGTTGTGTCCAGGAGGGGTGGGGGGCTGTCCAGAGGGGTCGGGGGGTGTCCAGGGGGGTTTACACATCGATTTTTTTTATATTTCAAAATTGTTTACATTCAAATTATGATTTTTTTCATATAAACATAAATTTGTATTATCTAAAAAATATATATATATTTGCTATTTGTTATAGGTAATAATGAGTCGAAGTTGGATTACGGCACATCGAATGAGCAATGAATATGAGGAAGGTGTTGATGCCTTTTTGGAATTTTCTAAACGAAATGTTCCAAGTAGTGACATTTTTTTCTGTCCATGCCTGAAATGTATGAATATGAAGAAGTTGAAAAGTAGAGAGATAAAAGATCATCTGATTTGTCATGGTTTCAATCCGAGTTACAACCCTTGGATTTGGCATGGCGAAACTGGACAGAATGTCACTGATGATAATGAATCGCAAGATGGTAACTCCGATGGAATTGAAGAAATGATTCGCGATATTGTAGCAGAACAAATTGAGATAGAACCGACAGTTGCACGTCTATATGGTGATGCCGAAAAACCATTATATCCTGGTTGTACATATTTTACGGTTTTGTCGGTGGTGTTAAGATTGATTAACCTGAAGGTGAAACATGGATGGAGTGACAGAAGTTTTACAGAGCTGCTACAATTGATGAAAGACATTCTTCCAAAAGATAACGATCTTCCAGATTCACATTATAAGGCCAAAAAAATATTATGCCCGATGGGATTGGGATACAGGAAAATAAATGCCTGTCCGAATGACTGCATTATATATAGGAAGGAATATGAATTTCTGAAAGAGTGTCCTAAATGTGGGACATCACGGTATAAGGTGAAAGAAAAATCACAAGCTGATGTAGAGATTACAAAGCTCCCTTCAAAGGTATTTTGGTATCTTTCTATAATTCCTCGTTTCAAACGTTTATTTGCTAATTCACATGATGCAAAAAGGTTAAGATGGCATGCTGATGAGCGGGTATGTGATGGAAAAATACGTCATCCAGCTGATTGTCCACAATGGAAGAAAATTGATGCCCAGTACCCTACATTTGGAAATGAAATTAGAAATCTGAGACTAGGCTTGTGCACAGATGGAATGAATCCATACCGAACCCTCAGTAGCACACATAGTTCATGGCCTGTTTTATTGGTAATTTACAACCTCTCTCCTGAAGTTTGTATGAAGCGCAAATATGTCATGTTGAGTATCATGATCTCTGGTCCAAAGCAACCCGGCAATGATATTGATGTATACTTGTCACCGCTGATTGATGATTTGAAACTGTTATGGGCTGATGGTATTAGGGTGTATGATTCTTATAAAATGGAATATTTTCAACTGCATGCAGTGCTTCTATTCACTATAAATGACTTCCCAGCATATGGAAATTTGTCTGGATACAGTGTTAAAGGGCATAAAGCATGTCCAATTTGCGAACAACAGACGTCATATTGTCAATTGCATCATGGGAGGAAAACAGTGTACATGGGTCATCGAAAGTTTTTTCCTATGGATCACCCTTATAGAAGACTAAAAAAGGCATTCAATGGCTCACAAGAATTTGATACTGCTCCTCAACCTTTATCCCCAGAATTGTATTTTGAGAGGGTGAAAAACCTTGATGTGACATTGGGAAAGACACAGAAATCTGGTAATGATAGACATATTTGGAAGAAAAGGTCAATATTTTTTGAGCTACCATATTGGAGGTATCATGAAGTCAAACATAATATTGATGTCATGCACGTGGAGAAGAATATCTGTGATTCTTTGATCGGAACATTGCTAGATATTAAAGGAAAGACAAAAGATGGGTTGAATGCAAGGTTAGACCTACTGTGAATGGGAATACGTTTGGAGTTAGCTCCCACTCCTAAAGGAAGACGAACATTTCTTCCCCCGGCTTGTCATACATTATCGAAGAGGGAGAAAAGTATCTTCTTTCAGTGTCTTCATGATATCAAAGTGCCTCAAGGTTATTCTTCAAATGTAAAATTTTTTGTCTCATTGAAAGACTTGAAGTTGATAGGTATGAAATCACATGATTGTCACGTCATGATGCAACAAATTCTACCAGTTGCACTGCGTGGAATATTGCCCATCCGTGTCAGAAAGACTATAATGAGGTTGTGTTATTTTTTCAATTCAATTTGCAACAAGGTGATTGATGTGAATGCTTTGAACATTTTGGAAAGGATGCAATTTTTATACTTTGTCATTTGGAAATGTATTTTCCTCCAACTTTTTTTGATATGATGGTGCATTTAATGATTCATCTGGTTCGAGAAATAAGGCTTTGTGGACCTGTATATCTTCGTTGGATGTATCCTTTTGAAAGGTATATGAAAATATTAAAGGGATATGTTAAAAATCCATATCGACCTGAAGCCTCCATTATTGAAAAGTATATTTCTGAGGAGGTAGCAGAGTTTTGTACGAGCTACTTGGCTATGGCGCAACACATAGGTTTGCCTCCATCTCGCCATGAACGGGTTAATAATGAGGGAAAGGGGATTCGTGGCTTGAAAGTCAAATCACTGTCAGCTGAACATATGAAGAAGTTAGAATCATACATCTTGAATAACATAGCTGATGTTCAACCGTATATCACATTGCATATTAATGAGTTGAAACAATGTCATCCAAAGAAGAAAGAAATGTGGATTTTGAATGAGCACAACAAAACTTTTTTGCCATGGTTTAAAAAGACCTTGCTTGGTAGATCAGATGTATCAGAGACATTAAAATGGATAATGGGTGGTCCATCTTTAAATGTGATAACATGGTCCGCTTATGACATTAATGGCTATACATTTCATACGAAAACTCAGGACAACAGAAGTGCAGTTCAGAATAGTGGTGTATTGGTGTTTGCAGAAGCAATGCATTTTTCGAGTGCTAAGGACAGAAACCCAATTTCGGCATCAAGTGCATATTATGGAGTGATTGAAGACATATGGGAGGCTGCTTACTTTAAAATTAAAGTTCCCGTTTTTAACTGTAAATGGTTTATCGGTAACAACAGTGTCAGACACGATGAATTTGGAATGACACTTGTTAATCTGAATAGATTGGAAGACACAGCTGATTCTTTTATAATGGCAACACATGCAAACAAATTTTCTATGTAGTAGATCAATCAGATATGCAGTGGGCTGTTGTTTTACAAGGGAAAAACCAATATGTTGGTGAGGATGAATTTGATGAAGATGCTGATTTATGTGAGATCCCTACTTCCATGGAAAGATTAACAGAACATAATGATGAGTATGTTGAAGACATGGTTTGTTCCATAAGGAACGATCACGACGAAGGAATTTGGGAAAACAATCCAACTGTACATTCCTAAAATTACAGGTAACACAAGTTTATTTCTTGTTTACATTTAGTTTTTTCATATAATGTTAGATACTGTAAATTTTTTACTTATTAAAACATGTATCAAACAAAACAATAAAAACCGTAAAGAGGAGAAGTCCTGGGCGCACCGGCTGGCCGGTGGTGGATTACCGGTTGGCCGGTGGTCCAGAACAAAGCTCTGTCTGGTCCACCGGCCGGCCGCTGGATCACCACCGGCCGGCCGGTGGACCAGACAGAGAGCCTTCCTCTCTGTCTGGAGCACCAGTGGCCGGCCGGTGCTGAGCCAGCGGCCGGCCGGTGGTCCAGACAGAGAGGAAGGCTCTCTGTCTGGTCCACCGGCCGGCCGGTGGTGATCCAGCGGCCGGCCGGTGGCACTAGGCAGTGGGCAAGTCTACTGCCTGGGTCCTCCGGCTGGCCGGTGAGCTCACACCGGCGGACCGGTGGACTCAGTGAGTCCACTTTTCAGCTTTCTTGGGCCAACTCCTTGGCAACCTTTTGCCTGTGTTTACCATGTTTATCATTGTTTAACATGCTTACCATATTACCAATGTTTACTATTATGTAATTTAGTACACTTTTCTATTTGTGAACTAATGTTTGTTTTTTTGATTTGAAGGAAAATGACAGATCAATCAGTTGATCAGCCACATGATTCTTGAGATGAGCATATTGGTCATACATCTGGGGAGGAACATTCACATGCTCCTATTACGAAAAAGAGTTCAAAGGTTGGTAAGCGTGGGTGCACACGTTTACCAAAATTATCACTTGCCCGTATGAAGGAGGAGAGGATAGTCGTGGAGTTTGATGATGATGATCTTCCTAGAGGTCCAAATGCTAAAGATTTTAAGGGTTTTGTAGCAACTCAGGCTAAGAGCAAAGTAAACATTCTCTATGATGATTGGAGAAGTGTGGATAAGGCGATAATTTCTCAGCTGTGGGAGACCATTTTGGTAAGATCTTTTGCTATTGTTTGACTGTTCTTTAAATGTTTCTAGTATATATAATATTTTTAACCTCTTTTTTATCAGATGACATTTGATATTCCTGACACTGGAGGAGTCAGGAAGAAATGCTTATCGTTGGCTGCTAGGAGATGGAGGGATTTCAAATCAACCCTCTCATCTGATTTCATTTATGGTCATAGGAGTCATGAGAATCCATGTCGTATATATCCTTTTATAGATGAAGACACATGGAGAAAATTTTTTGAAAGTAGAAGAAAAGAATCATTTTTGGTAAGGGCAATGTAAACTTTTATAAGCTTTCTTATATAAATGATCTTATTATTGTTTTGTTAATGATTACTTATTCTTAATTTACAGCAAACAAGGAAATCTCATCAAGAGATCCAATCTAAAAATGTATACCCTCATAGTTTATCTCGGGGAGGGTATGCATTATTGGAAGAACAAATGATGGCAGAAAAATTTCAACAACTAAGAGCTGAGTCTTCAAGCTCTGGAGAGGTGGCCCCTCCATCCCCTCCATCTAGACATGAGAAATGGAAAAGAGCTCGGAAGGGCAAAAAAGGACAATATCTTTCGGAAGAATCGAGACTCGTAGTTGAGAGGATTGTAAGATATCTATTTTATTTATTTGAGTTTACTATTTTCGTCATATATTTCCAATCATTATAGAAATGTTCAATTAATTATTACAGGACTCTCTTGAGGAGCAGAGTTCACAGGGGACATTTACACCATTTGGGAGGGAAGATATTTTATCTGTGGAATTGGGAAAGCCCGAACATCCTGGCCGTGTAAGAGGATATCCGGCAGGTGTATCGGTAAGAAAAGTGTTGCCACATTCCTCAACTTCTAACGTTGAGGGAGTTTATAAAAAAAAATAGAATCCTTGGAGGCTGAAGTCCATAATATTAATGCGACAATGGAGGACAAGATTAGAGCATCGATGCAGTTAATGTTTGCAGACTTGCAAAGACAATTTCAGGGTGCAGCTCCCACTCCACCTCTCCCAGTAGCTCCCACTCCCCCACCTCAGCCTGCGGACCCCATTTTTGATCCTCCTCCTCCGCCGCAGCTACCTACTTATTGTGAGTTGTATGTTGATGATCCTCAACATCATATAGTTGCATATGGGATGGTATATTGTATAGGAGATACAGTTCATCATCAACAGTTAGAGGTAGAGAATCAGAGGGTCACTGTACAGGATATTATAGATAGATCAGCTCGGATACCATTACCTACAGATGAGGTGACGACAGTTGGACATAGTATCAGCCATTTTTTACTTTGGCCATCCAGACTTCTTCGACTCATTACCATAGAGGTATGGATGTTATATCTTTTATTTTATATTTTTATTAATGTTTTATCATTTGAAAACTAATATATTTTTCAATTTATTTTTACAGGAATACTTCAAAGGTAAAGAAATACTGTATAGACAACAACAAAGACAGATAGCTATGACATCAGATGCAGATACTAGCAGTCTTGACAAATTGTCAAGATATTCAAATTTGTTGGCGGATCATTATGACATTACAATGGAAGCTCATGTCTGTGGACGTGAACTATGTGTGGGGATTATGAAAACTGATATCATGGAGTTTGTCACTGGAGATAAGTTGGGCATCAACGTGGTGGAAATTTTTATCATGTAAGTCTTAACACCTTTTCCTTGCGTTATATTTATTAAACATGTATACTTATGTCTGCTTTGTATTAGGTATCTGTATAAAATTTGTGAAAGGAATGAGCTGACAGATGTATATGGATTCGTGGACCCACAATTGATTTCCCCTGAATCATGTGCATTGGATGAGGAACAAAGAATGCTTTATATTGCTGATAGATTTGAAAAGAATGTAATCACACAGTGTTGGATGATGCCTTTTTGTGAGAGGTATGAAACACATCCCTCTAAAAGAGTTAATTATCTTTTAACATAAAAAACCACTAACGTTAAATTTCCTTTTATCAGGGATCATTGGATGTTAGGGGTTTTTTGCCCTAGGGAGAAAACACTTTATTGGATATGCTCTCTCCATGATGATGTGCGAGAAAGTTTTAAGAATATATTGGAATTGTAAGTTTCAATTTCACAATAGTTTTATATATTATAATGAATTTTAAATTTACCCCATTCGTATTATTTTCTAACAGGGCATGGGTCCACTTTCGAAAAAGCGCAAAGAAAAGGAATTTCAAGATCAAATATGTACATGCGAAGGTAAATATCCATTTATAATTTGTACATTTTGATTTATTACATAAAAATAATATATTGAATTTACACTCATTCAAACAGAAATGTCATGAGCAACAAGGCATCATCGAATGCGGATATTACATGTTAAGATTTATGTATGAAATAATAACAACTTGGACAGTTCTGAGTTTTGACCTGGTAAGATTTCCTCTTTCTCATAATATTTCAATTTGATTTATTCATTATACACGTTGACTACTATCCTTTTCCTTTGTAGCTTTTTGATGACCCTCAACCCTTTACTGCTGAAGATATCAAACACTTACAAGTGGAGTGGTCAAATTATTTTACAGGTTTGATTGACTTTTAGTTGTTTGTAATGTAAAATGTAATTTTGAATATTGTCAATGTAATTGTGTATTTCGTAGTCGTTTAGGTTGGATTTAGTTTTTTTTGAAGTTGACAGTGTAAGTTTTGAATGTTATATAAGTGAATGTTTAATTTTTCTCTACTTCTTGTTTTGGTCTACTGTTGATGGTTTTTCTGGTCTGGATTTTGGTATGGGGGGGAGAGGTTCCAAGGGGGTGGGTGGGTGTTTGGGGGGTGTCCAAGGGATATGGGAGGGGTGTCCAAGGTGTGTTTGGGGCTATCCTAGGGGTCGGGGGGGGGGGTGTAAATGAGGTGGGAGTTCTGTCCAAGGGGCCGGTTGGGTGTAAATGAGGGTGGGGGGCTGTCCAAGGGGTGGGGGGGTGTCCAAGGGGTGGGTGGGTGTCCAAGGGATATGGGATTGGTGTCCAAGGTGTCTGGGAGTTCTGTCCAAGGGGCCGGTTGGGTGTAAATGAGGGTGGGGGGGTGTCCAAGGGGTGGGGGGGTGTCCAAGGGGTGGGGGGGTGTCCAAGGGATATGGGAGGGGTGTCCAAGGGGTGTTTGGGGCTGTCCAAGGGCTCGGGGGGGGGGGGGGGTGTCCAGGGGTCGGGGGGGGGGGGTCCAAGGGGTCTGGGAGGGCTGTCAAGGTGTGTGGGGGGGTGTCTAATGGGTGTTTGAGGCTGTACTAGGGGTCTTGGGGGTGTAAATGAGGGTGGGGGGGCTGTCCAAGGGGTGGGGGGTGTCCAAGGGGTGGAGGGTGTCCAAGGGATATGGGAGGGGTGTCCAATGGGTGTTTGAGGCTGTACTAGGGGTCGTGGGGGTGTAAATGAGGGTGGGGGGGGGGCTGTCCAAGGGTTGGGGGGGTGTCCAAGGGTTGTGGTGGGGCTCCAATGTGGTGGGGGAGGGATGGCCAGGTTGTTAGGTGGGTATAGATGAGGGTGGGGTTCAGTTGGGGCTTGGGGGAGGGCTGGCATGGTTATTTTTGTTTGGTTTCTGGTTTCTTTTTGGTGAGAGCAGTGCAATTATTTAAAAAAAAAAAATTCTTTCACGTCGGTTATTTTATAACCGACGTGGTAAATAAATCGGTAGGGGTTTATCACGTCGGTTTTTTCTAGAACCGACGTGATAAACCGTTCCCGGGGATTTTATCATGTCGGTTCTTAATATAACCGACGTGCTAAAAGGCCTGGGAATCGATTTACCACGTCGGTTATTGGATAACCGACGTGCTAAAACGTTTCCCAGGCCTTTTTATCACGTCGGTTATTTAAGAAACCGACGTGATAATAGGCCAGGGGAAGGGTTTATCACGTCGGTTATGACATAACCGACGTGATAAACGATATCCCAGGAGTTTTATCACGTCGGTTTAGGGAATAACCGACGTGATAAAGCCCCCCCGCGCATATTTATCACGTCGGTTATTATATGAACCGACGTGATAACCACCGTGATGTTAGGGATATTACGTCGGGTTTTAAATAACTGACGTAAAAAACGTTATTTATAACGTCGTCCGTATTAACGTCGCCTAAAAACCGACGTAAATAATAAAAAATAACCGACGTAAAAAATGTTTTCTGCACTAGTGTCAGCTGCCTGAGGGTCCGTCTCTCCACGGAACCTGGGCAGCCTCTGTTGCTGAAACTCGTGCAATGCACTCCGGTGGTGTGCACTCTCTACTGCTGGGGCTGGTGGAATCGGTGGCTCAGCAAGTAGTGGTACCACTGGTGCCTCCACTGTGATGGGGCCCTGCACCAAGGCCTCGTCGCTTGGGAGGCTACCATCTCGTACGCGACTCGGAACCCTAGCCGACTACCTTGATGGGGCTATCCTGAAAAGTGACAGGTGCGACACGGTCAAAAAAGTATACCTGGTGAGCTGACATAAAGTATTCATAAAGAAATTTTTTGAAACACACATACAATCAGTGTTTTCGTGCACCGTGTCGGAAATCAGAGGTCAGGGTCCTGGTGTATGGATACGTCGGCCGCCGCACCAACACTGGAATCCCTGGACTGAAAACCACACCCAATACTCTTAGCATTATTGCTTCACAGAAAGAAATGATCAGATTCCTGAGTTCTGCGATAGAACCGACTCCTCTGATACCAATTTATCACGACCCATCCTCAGGGCCCATGCCGTGACTACCCCAAGCCCACCTTCCATTGGCCAGGGGCTGGCGACTAGCACCAAAGGCGTAAATCATGATAAAAGGGAAGTCATTGCCATTATGATAGTAAACAAACACAACAGAGTATGCAACATGAAGTAAGCACTAAGTAATACTAAACACAAATTAAGTGTTGAAAGGTAAATGGGCCAGAATACAAACCCAACTAAGAAGTACTGTACAACTGCAGTAAAATAAAGCAGCAACAACTGAGTCATCCTCTAGGAATCCCACCTGAAGGGTGGGTACAAATAGTCTCCTCAGTACCTCAGGTCCGTCCGTCCGCTCCGTGTACATCATGCCAAGTGTTCCACCTCCGGGTACCGTCCAGCTCCACAAACCTCAACCACGATCAGAGCTGTCTGTCTTCTGCAACCAACACAACGTAGTGCGGGCATTGCCCGTGCAGGGGTGAGTATAACAATACTCAGTAGGGACCCCGAGACCCCTGAAGGTCACCCAGAATCCATGAAGGGTAAACCACAAAGGAAGGATACAATCACAAAGTATCAACCAACTCTACTTAGGTATATTCCATACATACACCTAAGTCATCAATCTTAGTTCGGCTCCAACTCCCGATCCCAAGAACTACCCGGTCCACAGAAGAAATAAGTCAATCACACCGATGGTAATTATTGAAAGTCAAGACTCAGATCACACAATTATACATCTTTCGTAAAGTGATAGAGATGATCAGATGCAGTCACTGATTCATCTAAGCTGGCGGACCCATGTAGGATACTAGTCCAGCTAAGCTGTCGGACCCACGTAGGATACTAGACCAGCTACTCTGTCGGACCCACGTAGGATACTAGAACATAAGTAAAACTGTTAGACCCACATAGGATACAAGAATAGAAGTAATCACCATCGAACTGACAGAGGATTTATAGTACGGTAGTCGTTGTCACCAAACCCACAGAGGATTCCAGTATTGTAGTTGTTGCAGTCATAGCCAGCTCTAGGGTTCCTGCACACAGCACACTCGATTCTAGGAGGGTCCGCTCCTCAAGAAAAGGGTTCGATACATCAACTATCATGAAGTCCAGAGTTGATGTATCCTGAAGTTCCGTCTCATCAAAAGGAACCCAACGCGACAGACGGTGTGTCAATGAGACGCCCGGTCTGAGAGTTATTAGCATTTTTGCTCCGGGGTCCCGGTTGGAAATACAGTCGTTCCAAACCCGACCATTTTCCAAAGTTGTCCAGAACTCACATAGAGTATTGAAAAAAGTACCTCCACGTCATGAGTGTCCTAGTGCCGCAGACAACGCGTCGATCGAACGCGCGGTCTTCATGATATTCATCCTTAAGTGAAAATGTGCCCGACCAGTTAAGCCCAGTGGGCCGACGGGTCGGGTTAACCCAGTTTTGGTGGGTCCGACCCGCTAGGGGGTCAGACCGGCCCGATGAAACGTGTGGCTCGGCCCAAGGTGCGCGACCCGGCCTGGAGCGGCCCTACTGGTCGCCGCCCAGCTGCGGCTCGGCCCGAGGGGGCCGAGCGGTCCGAGGCGGGGGGGGGGGGGGTGTGGCCCCTGGCTACCCGAACCAGCAGTGCCGCCCTCCCTAACCGGCCGGCCGAAGCCGGTCAGCCTTCTTGGCGTAAGAGGCCCGAATGGCCAGGCTGCTGTTCATTCGCTGCGGCGCCCTCCTAGCGTCACGATTCTTCATGGAATTGATGTTCTTCGTCGAAGAGAGTGTCGTTCTTCGTCGAAGGCATTCTTTGTCGAAGAGGGTGGTGTTATTTCTTTGAGAGAAGGACACCCTTCTCTATTTCTACAGAGTTCCCAAAAAAATTCCAACACCACAAATGCCAAAATAAAATAGTATCTAAGCTATTATTTTATTCACATAAGGAATTCAAAATTCAAACAACTTAATTTAATTAATTGAAGAGTTAGAATTCATTGATTAACATGTGTTGGAAAACATTAAATAGGGAGAGATGAAGAGTAAGAGTTATCATAAATAATGTGGGGTTGTCACAATAAAGGAAAAGGAGTTAATTGGGGGGGGGGGGGTTTGAAGAGAGTTATGGGAGATGAAAGGTTGGGAATCGTGTGGGCCCCACCTCTCAAATATCCACACATGGGAAGTTGGGTGGGTGTGGGCCCCACCAATAACTTCCCGTGGGAGGAAATAACTTCCATAGATATATAAAATTATTTTAATAATTTTATTTAACTATTTCCAATTTCCCCAAAAATTAACTCTCAATCCGCATAAAACGCAACTACGGTAAAGGCCCCCTTAAGCAATTACCAGCTCTGCGAGTTCATCGGTGTTCTCGTATTTCAATTCCGAGCACCGGTTCAAAATATAGAAAAAACCACACGTTTATTTACTGAACGTACCTAAACAAAACTTCAGAAATTGATTCCGGGCACACCAGGCCTCAGAATCAAGTGCCGTCAAGAGCCACAGACTCGTAAAATTCAAAGAGTTAATAAATAAAATTTCCTTGAAAATTCCGGATCTTTACAATATTTACCATGGTTAAATGGGTTATAAAGTGGTTCCATAATATATTGAATTATAATAATATCATAAATATAATTTATTTTTCATTATGTAAAATTTAAGAATCATTTATTCATGATGGTAATAGAAAAATGAATCATATCACTTCTTAGTGGTGGTAGTCCGTACATATGCACAAATACCATTATCATTCTCCAAAAGATGGGAGGGTAAGAAATTAGATGATAAGTATATTTAAAAAATAATTGTTATGTCAAAAATATAATATATATTCCTTAATTTCATCTTTATAACCATCTAATTAAAGTGGTAATAAAAAAAATTACACCATAGCGTGGAGATGATAGGTTGTACATATACATGAGTGATGTTTCCATTTTCTATAGGATGAAAATGAGATAAAAAATAGATATAAAATTAACATAATAAAATATCATTATGATTAATATACTTATTTAAATAGTTATTTAATATTTTTAGGAGGTTTAAGAAGAAATGAAATTGAAAAAGATATCTATGAACATATACCTCTTCTTTTGGAAACCACTTTTGGCTTACAACTTAAGCATTATTTAGGTTGTATTTTGGTGAGACCTGGACATATAGGTTGTGGGGGTACGGGGGGGGGGGGGGGGGGGTTATTGGAAGGTATTTTTTTAGGTTGTTTTTTATATAAGTTTCTAAAGTAGTGTGTATAATAGGGAATAGGGGTGCCCTTTTATAAGTGAGGTGGGTGTAAAACTTGTAAATACTTATATTCATTATTAAATAATATATGTATTACCGTAGTCAATTGGAACCAAATTATTTTAGCTTAAAATATGATAAGTGTAATTTAAAAATAAAACTAACCAATTATATTTAATAAATTCTTTTAGGTTATATTAATGCCTTATCCCTTTATTTTTAACCCTTTTAACTCCTTTTACCCATAATTGAACTTGAAAATATTTACCATGGTTACTATTACTCATGAAAAAAAATTAATGTGACCATATTAACTAATATTAATTATGATGATTTTAAATATTTAATCCATTTTAAAATATTCAATTTCTATAATTAGTAAAATTTACTTCTAATATATGTTCATAAAAGAAATGACTGCTGTTTGTTGAAAATTACTTGTTTTAAGCCTAAAAAATATTTTTTAAAAAATAAAGTATAATATTGATTGTAATAGAATTAATTATATTATGTTTACTGAAATGGGAATTATTTTTATTTAAAACCAAATCAAAAAATAACCATGTGGATACTTGAGTAATAAAGAAGTACCAAAAACAATTTTTATTTGAATAAAAACATTACTTAGTTTTCCAAAATGTTCAGCATAGATTTATAAGTTAAAAATATTATTTTCATATGAATTATATGAAATATTGAATATATATTTGGTCTATAAACAAATTTTATAAAAATTTCATGTTATTATTATATCATTATAATGTCATAAATGTGACAGTACTTATAAAATTGGTATTTTTCATTATTCATGTAAAACATTTACCATTTTTGAAAAACTGAAAAATTTACTCGAAGAAAATTTCCCTTTACTAAAATAAAAAATGAATTTAATTTTATCAAATATCTAAATTTGTTATAAAACAATTATAATATCCACGCACAAATGCATAAAAATATTTTTTAGATAAAAAATATTATGGAAGCATAAAAAGAATTTAATCTCACTACTTTATTAGTAAAAAAATTTAGATTATAAAAATAAATCATACTATTAATTTTTTTGGGAAAAATATCTAATTTTTAACATCAAATTATTTTATCTTCATTTATAATAAATTAATAATCAATTTATGAATGATTATTAATTAGTCTATATATATAAAAAAGAATTTTTTCAATAAATTTAATACTCAAAATAAGAGAGCTTCTAAATGAAACATTTATAATATAAAGAATACATGAAATTATAGAAAAATAACCCATTTTAACTCTATATATTCTTAACCTTACACAATTTACTACTAGAAAAATCCTCTATACCCACGGTTTTGAAAAACACAGTGGGTATAGGGGTCTATTCTGAACTTATACCCACGGTTTTCCCAAAACCATGTGTATGGGTCTCAGTTCAAGACCTATATAAACAGTTCTCTTGTAAAACCATCTATATAGGTATGGGTGATAAATCTTATACCCACGGTTTAAGAAACTATTTTTATATGTTTCCCATGTGAACGTAGGGAATTTTTTTCCATGGGAATAAAAAAATTAGGGTAGGAAAATGCTATACTGATGGTTTTCCCTCCTATACCCACACTTTAGATAAATATATTTTGATAAATATAGATTTATATATACATAAGCTATGTAGGTGGGTTGGTAAGGCACTGTTTGTTGGTAGAGGAGGCCACATACTCAAAATTCGCAACTGCCTTTTATCTAATACTGATGATTTGTATTAATTTATTTAACTAAATGTAGATATATATAAACATAAGTCCAGTAGCTAGAGTGGTTAGTCATTGGTTTCTATAAAAGGAGATCATGAGATAAAATCTCGGCGCAAGATTTTTTTCTAATACAGACCATTCATATTAATATATTAGGTAAATGTGGATATATACGTGCACATAAGTTAAACCGATTGAGTGGTGAGATGTTGAGTATTGGAGGAGCAAGTTGCGGGATTGAAACCTGAGCGTTTTCTTGATTTTTTGTAAACAAATTATATACATGGTTTTCAAACCGTGTGTATAAGGATGTGAAATAGTAAAAAAAATATACCTATGGTTTGGAAAACCATGTGTATAGGTTATGGATCTATTCTGACTCCTGAAATGCCCACAGTTACCAAAACTATGAGTATATTCTATACCCACGGTTTTGGTGTCTATACCCACAATTTTGAACCATGGGTATAGGTCATTTTTTCAGTAGTGGTATATTTCTTATCATTTAAAAATGGATACTTAGTTCTTAGTAATTAATAAATATACCAATAAAAATTTTATACATATATTTCATAAGGTGATTTATCTTATTCGTACATTCTAATCCATAGGATAGGTTATAATGATCATATTAAAATAATAATATTTATATAGCGTATCACAGTTTGTTTAAGCTCGATGTTTCATGTTTCATAAGAAATTTTAAATAATATTCATAAACTAAAATCACAGGGTGTTACAGAAAACCAAAAGCTACTAAAATTTAAGTTAGTATGTGAGAGACATGTAAACCTTTAGATTTTTTGCTTAAACTATTGTTTCTTACACCAATTTCAAAATCATTAGGCTTAAAGAAATTTTTAAAAAAATCATTTCAAAATGGAAATTTCACTTGCTGAAAGTGTTTAAATAAGAATGGATACATAGAAAGGATATGGTTAAGATATTGGAAAATGATAATCCAGAATTGTTTTATTTGATAATTCTAACCAATACTGATGTGGAAAAAATAAGAATTTTGTTTCTATAAATAGGAATCAAAATTTGGTAAAATATCCAAAGGGTCAACAAACAAGGACATAGAAGATCATAATTGTGTGAACATGAGGCATGAATTGAAAATTACATTAACTAATAATTATTTAAAATATTTTAAAACAAACCGGTGGTCTTGGAGAAAACTTTCAAAAGGTTGTAAGGTTCAAAAAATGTGGATGTCAATGAGTGGAATGAAATGGGTTAATAATAAGTGCATGAGAAAAGGGGGATAAAAATATAACCAATATTAATTTTCATAATTCAAGGAACCATGTTCCCTAATAACGAATTTTTGTAGAAATGTTTGATTGGATGAATGGGGGTAGATTTAAGAAGGTACCCTTATAGAATTCTATGGGGTGGGGTATGAGACACATGATATGGATCTAAAGACCCTTTTAATATTTAGGTTAAATGGGGAGGAAACCAAGGAATAATTAGAGCATATTATTGGAGGTATATGATGTATTTTATAAAGGATATATTTATGATTGTATAGAAAAAAATACAAAGGCGGAGAATTTTTAAGCCAAAAGTGTCTTTTGTATTGGATTTCTTATCAATCAATATAATCGTGAAGTAATAGTTAATGAATAAGATCAGGAATTTATACAAGAATTTATGAACCTAGAATATGTGAGAAGGACTTGGTAATATCCAGGAGTTTCTTTGGATGTTTTATATTTCAAAAGTGGATAAGTCTAGAAGTTAATGAAGTGGAAGTCTAAGAATTTAAAAAGGTAATTTAAAGAAATTTAGAAAAGGATAGTAGTATATATTTTGAGGAAGATCACATCACGTTGGGGAATGAAGGTCACTTCATTTAGAGTATATAAGTTTGAATTTTCAATGTTCTGAAGAAGATCTCCCTGTATACATAAGGGTTAGTTGAACAATACATATAGATATTACTGATGTGTCATTTAGTGAATAGATACATAATTGGGAAAATGGAATAGTCCATAAATGAATAAGTTTCTTCTCTCCATGCATGAAATTTTACTTGTTATCATATGAAAATTAAAGGTTTTCCATACTATGGAATATATGGCCGCACCATGAATTATAAATTAAGAAATGTGGTTATGTATTGAAGAACACTATGATATGAATGGTTGTTGAAAATATTATATAAATTTTATCAATGAAACATAAATGATTCTTAATTTTCCAATATTTGTAAAATTTATCACACTATGAAGATAATAGAGAGACTATAAAGAGTTTGAGGTATATTTTAGTGGTACTTTCAATTTGGAGTTTCAAACACCATAAAGGCTGATCACACTAAAATCTGTCAATAGAAAAGGAGAATCACATTATTAAATGGTGTTCACATCATGTGAGAATAATTCTGGTTATAATTATGAGAGGGTATACTTTCTAAAATAAAAAAACTGAATAATTAATAAGGAGGATCATGCCTCATAAGGTAATATTTTGAGTATATTGTAAAATATGATTGAATGTGATATGCTATGTCATTTATCCATGAAAAAAAATTAAAATCCTTGAATTTTTATCCCTAGTATTATTATCACCAAAATAAGTATTTTCACCATGATAATGATTTTCACACTATAACATGTTAGAAGAATTAAGAAGATTGAGAGTTTCATGATGTAATATTCAATGAGTTAAATTGAATATATTTATAGGATTTCATAGATTTTACTATTTACTAAAAATCATTTCATGAATAATAATTCCACACTATGTTTAGGATGAAGTTATAGAAGACCACTCTATAATGAAGGGAGTCACATAGTGATGAGGTGGTTTACAGGATACCTAGTGATATTGATTAGAAATTAAAATGTGAAATATTTGGCTGAGATTTCAGGTTTGATATAGTTTTATTGGAACTTAATAACCACACTAAAATTATTTGGAACACCTGGAAATATTCCTGAAGATTAGAGGAAGGATATTTAATCAAAATCCTTAGTTTAACTATTATAATTCAGGGCAGATCTATATAAATTGACTGTGGTATCTTGGAAAGAAGATATAAAATTGAATATATGTTTTATAATAAGATATGTAAAATTGAAAACTTGAAGCATATTTCTAAATCATAATATGATATGGGGAATATAGAGATCCATAAGAGAATTTTATTGATGCATTTGGTTCATTTAGAAGAAAATGATCTAGATAATAAGATGAAATAGTATCACCACTATACCTAAAAGAAGAATTAGATAAAGTGAAACAAAACAATTGTAGTTATGTAATTATCGTCATTTAGAGAATAAGGGTCATTACTATATATTTTGGTAGAAAAATAATTAACTTTTTTACTGAGCTTTTAATCTCATCAAGCCTTAAAGGATTTTAGAAGTAGTATACAAGGAGTTAAAAGGAGTATCAAATTAAGAGTTTTGATGAAATTGGTGTCTCATGTTGAACAGAGATATACCTTCATGTCTATAAACTAGTTAAGAGATCCTCATGCCTATAAACTGATAAAGAAATCGCCTAATTAGTTCATGGAGGATGAGAAGAAGGAGTAGTCCTTGGATCATCAGTGAGACTTTCCAAAACATTGTTAGGGCAGTGAGCCTTGGAATTAAGTGACTGTGTCATAAAAACAACCACCCACCAACATTGAGTATATAAGATTCTGGTACCACAACTCATCACTATGTTTATTATCCTTGTATTATTCCTTAGTGATGAACCAAGTAAAATTCCTATCTTTAATTTTCTTCACTTTCGGCATTTTTTACATTCAGTTTGATCAATGAATCAAGAGATAGAGAGAGAGATAGAGATTGAAGTTGTTTCTACTAACATGGGACTAAATGAAGAGAAATGTTTTAATTGGTGTTCTACATGATTAAAACCCCTATTTGGGTGACTCAAAAAAACTTGGTCCCAAAAATATCCAAATAATAAAAAAAGTAAATACAGGGAGACACTACTATAAAAGTCATCAACAATGCCTCAAAACTATTTCCCCATCTCTATTAAGCTACTCCATCTCACTTACCTATCAACAAAACCTTTCTCTAAATTCTATCTCAAAATATTAGGTTTACACATCCACCAAGGTACTTGTATAGAGTGTGAGTATTAAATTCATAAGGAAACCACTCACATGGTCACCAAGACAACTTGTAATATATATATATATATGAGTACATGAAAAATATGATAAAAAAAGTAATGGAACTCATTATACAACATCCAAGTAAATTTTTTATATTCTAAATATATTAAAATTAAGCTTAACTATACCTTAGTTGTCTAGTTCCATTAACACACACTTGTTATAAACCATACCATAGGGTTCCATGATACAAGGGTTAACCCCTTTCTCATAGTAGCATCACATTGTGGGGTGACATGACTTAAGTGTAGGTCCCCTTGTCTTTGTAACCATCCATAGTAGGGGTACCACAATAAAGTTCCACCCTTTTATTATAACCACTATTCATACTATAGGGTAACACAATATATATTCCATCCCATTTTCTTATTAAAAATCCACACTATAGGGTTAAATGATACATAGGACACCCCTTGTCATAATAACATCCCACTAAATTGTTCCATCATATATGTGAAGTACCCTTTTAGTAGAAACATCCACACCTTGGGGTGATACAATACATGTGTTGATCCATTATTCATATTAAAAACTTACACCATATCAAACTAAAGTCATGGATAATGATAAAAAACACATGACATTTCACATCCCAACATCATAACCCTCATCTATACACTAACACATCTTATGAGTCCAATGTATCAATCATAGTCCTCGAATAATAACAATAACAAACCATATCATGTCTCACATTACACTCTAATCATATTTTTTCTATCCTAGACATGGATCATTATTCTCAACGACCTTCTATCAGATGATTAAAAATATCATATACTATAACCCATCATTCAAATAATCTGAATCTCAAGACAAACTAATTTTCAACAATCAAATATCTATATTTCCCATGAAAATTAAATCACCTAATCACATATGACCATACCTAGTCTCATACCATTTTCTGATCACATTAATGGTGATTTCATAGCTCTTAGGATCCATATCTGTCTCTTCCACCTTTTAATCCCTCATGGTGAACCATTCATTGATTGTTAAACCTATTAGTAAAATTTTGGTAGACCATAATCTATGGCCATTATATATTACAAGAGGCCCCTCATAAGTCATATCATGCTAGTCTCTCAGATAATCTATAAGGTGAAACACAAAAATCCCTTATACCATCCTTACTACCTTTACAGACATTAGAAAACTATGAAAACCTATTTTAGAATGATCAAGCAACTAATACAAACTCACTAAACCCACCTACATAACGACAATAGACTATCACATGACCCATATGTTTTTATCTTGTGCTAGAAAACTCATTTTGAGTCCATAAAATACAATTAGATCATAGGTCATAAATTAACATGACCACCAAGTGATCCTAAAGTTTATATATCATGTGTTAAATTCTTATTCTAGTCCAACATGTTCTACCTATGATTTTTTATAGTTCCAAACCCTCATGGTTCTTATTCAGACATCCCTTTCTCAATAACCCTTAATTTTATAAAAAACTAAAAATGAAAAATAAAATTAATTGTGTAATAAATTATGGTACACCTGTTTTGTAACTATAGGATTTAACCCATCCAATACTGTGCTAAAATTTGTACTCAATCATTTGATGTCATAAAACCTATCAAAACTCACCAAACCAGATATTTATAATATCATTACACCAAACACAAAAATTAATTATATATTTAGGGGTGAATATTATAAGACTTACCTCTATAAGTCTAATGAAACTAATGATGGTTCAATGAAACATTGAACAAGAATACAAGAGTAAGAATAAAAGAAGGAAATATTTGACACCAAAGGGAGATCCTCTAATTAGTTTACCCAAAGTTGGGGAGAATGTATTTTATAAAATCTTACCCCTAATTACCAAAATTCCCACACTTAAAATTATTTATGGGGGGGGGGTCAGGATTTCCACAAGAAGTCTGGTGGCCCTTACCAGACTCCTAGTGAGACCACCATGATCTTAGTGGTAGATAAGTGTCTCTATGCCACTACCCAACACACAAAAACTAAATTTTATAAATATTAAAATTTTGATGGTTTCTTATTCATCCCACTAAACCCATTATTTACACAATAGGATAATTAAATCTGGTCATTTATACCCATATTTTTACTTATAAATAATCCATTTAAATATCACAAAACATTCGGTAATACTAATCCTCAAGTTTGAATTTTTAAAATTTAAAATTATATCGGATTAAAACCCCATAGAAATCTATCATTTTTTGATTCCACAAACCATGATAATTTCAAGCATTATAGAGGGTTCAAAACCTAGTGGTATTAATATGGGTAAGGAATTAATGGGATGTTTTCGAAATATGCCATGACAGTGAGCACCCCTTCCACTAGATGTTGGGAATTAGAAGTGCACCAAGTCTTAATGATCTATCCTATCAATTACTTGTATCATGTTGGGGGGGATTTTTTTAAATATTCATTATTCCCCATAATATTTAAATTAAATAAATATGAATGATCAATTCATAATTTTAGTATTATAGGAGAACTATATAATTCTCTATTGAACCAATCTTTTTTCGAGTCTAGAATTTCTAAAAAAGATTTTTTATAGTGGTACATACAAGTGGATTTTTATTGTTATTCCTTTATATTGACGTATTATTTATCTTCTATCAATTATTTTTATACATTTTTTTAACATATTACCTCAACTAAAATTATCCTTTATCTTGAATCCTTCTTCTTCATTATTATATCAACTAATTCTTAATGCTTTGATACTTTGGTACTTTTATAATTCTTGGTTTATGATAAATTCCTTTAGATAAAGTCACTATAAATTAATCTCATGTTTACTACAAGACTTTATCAAAACAACAATTATATTGACATGGAATACATTTCAATTTCACTTTTATGTTATCCATATAGTTCATTGTTACATTGGTAATTTACCAATTCATGTTTCATTATTTCCTTTATCAATATTCACCTTTTTATAAGATTTCTTAAACTCTAATATTGTATTGAGGTACACTAAAAATATTTCACCTATATCCCTTTTTAAATAACTTTTTAGGATAAATCCAAACTCATCTTAGTTGGAACCATCATCCACTTCTACTTAGATAATATAAAAAAACCATATGTTTTAAAAAACATTCCAAACCATATAACATAATTACAAAAAACATTTAAAAATCACATATTACTTCTATCTTATAATATAAAACACTTTGTAGAAAAAAATAATTACCGCTTAGAATCAAGAAAACATTTGTTTAGCTTGACTACCTGAATTTATTCCTTTAGATCATTTAGGTAAAAAATTTATCATCTCAATCATTGGGAACAAAACATATGTCTTCTATTATAGGATAAAAACATATAGTTTTTTAATAATATATTTTTAGCAACCAACACATATATTTTGTTAACCCAAGAACATATTCCAAAATAGAACACATGACAACCACCTCTTCCTAGGATATACCTCATTGTCCAATATAAGTTATAATCAATTAAGGATTTTCAAATAGAATGTATCCCTCCAAGAATAACTTATATAACTATACAAAGTTCCTTTTAACCTTAATAGTTCATTTGATCCCACCAAGTATATAAAATGTGGTTGGATTGAAACATAATAAAACAAAAAACATAACATATATAATTCCAAAATATAACATATTCTTTAACTAAAAAAACATATCTTAAAAAAAATTTGTATTAGAGAACAAATTTCTATTTATGCATTATATAAAATTTACCTCTATAGAGTATTTCTATGGGTTTTTAAAAAATTATTATTTTTATAATTTCAAGAGGAATGTTTTGTATGAAATTAGTTAGGGGTGAAATATTGGAGAGATACCTCAAGGAATTGACATAGGATTACTAAAGAGTTATATTTGAATAATTTTAACGCTTTTGCGGATTTTAAAGAAAGAAATTTTTTATTTATGTTTGGTGAGATATTTTCTCCCCCCACTATTTTAAACACAAATTCATGACAGGATAATTCTCATGTTTTAGGTATGTGATTAAAGGATAATTGTTTTAACAGTATTTGACTTACATTAATGATATTTTATTTAGACTTAAATATTCATCATTCATCTTATATAATTTCTTTTCACATGATCATTGTTAATAAAAATAGGAATTAAAATTAAATATGTAAACTATGTGATCTATGTTTTTTCATGGTAATTGAATAGACTGTGATTATCTATGTTTAAATACGATATTAGATAACATTATTACTACATTAATTCATCATCTTGAAAAAATATTGATGTGATATGATGGTTAAAGAACAAATATCATATCGTGAATTTATTTAGAACTAATTCCTATGATAATTAATTATTTTTTAAATTATGTTAGATATATTGAATTATGATCTTGGATATTGCACCCTTAGAACTGACATTCTATAAAAAAATTATTTATTTTTAAATAATATTTTAAATAGTTTAATAAAAAATTAGTCAAAATTTAAATTCTTAACTTTTTAATAAACTTATTATATTTGGGATCACTCTTCTATGAGGGATCAATACTAAAATATCATTTATATGATACGTTAGTAGTTTTTTAGTTAATTAAATTCCCAAACATGGGACCCTATATTGTTGTATCACTTGGCCTTAAATGTTCCTCCTTGAATGCCATAAGTTTTCAGTTTGTGGAATGGGTGTGATCCATATAATGGGGAGACTATACCCTTAATATTATAACCATAATTCATAAAAAACTACAGTCTAAATAATATCATAGTGGAAGAGATAATAACAAACCATATGAATAATATTAAAAGTTGTTAAATATTCAAAACCATGTTATACAGTTTCATTTGTGGCATACAGATATATAGATTTATACAAATCCCCATGGATTTTCATATATACAATAAAAAATTTAACCAATTATAAAAATATGATAATATTAAAGTGGAAGTAATAATAAAAAACAATATAAATAACATCAACAGATGATAAATATCTCACACCATGATATGAAGTTTCATCATTGGTATACACATATAGAAATCTATATAAAGCACTATTTATTAACATATATACAATAACAAAATTTAATATATTGGAAAAAATGACTCAAGACCAATTTCTTCCTAGTTCTCTATGCTCTAATCTTCCCATAAGTTATCAAAAACCACCATCACCTACTATAAGACCTTTATCTTGACTAAGTCACAAGACATATTGTTTTCACATCCAGCAGGGATCACATGTGGTGTGTGAGTCTAAAGATCTAGTAGGATATCATCATTAGTCTTATACTATATCCTTCAATACACTATGCATGCATGCAATATGATTCCATAATATTTCTTGAAATAAATAATTAATTCTAGTAATCAAGTATAATGACTCAAAACTCATAAAAATGTTATAAAAAATTCATATAGAAATAATATAACATTAAACACCAAAGATATTACGGTACAATGTGTATGAGAAATTAGTTATATAATAAAACATTTTAAAACATAACTATGTAAACATCTATTTTAATCTTCATAATAAGCTCCTAGAACCCATGGTTCTCATATCAGCACATCTGCACCTCGAGGGACATATATAAAAAGTGGGTGAGCTAAAATCTCAGTAAGGGTATAATAATAATAAGCATGATGAACATAATCATGATGAGATATCGTATGAGTTATTGATCATTACAGGGATTTTAATGTAATATAATGATACATCATCACATAAAAACATAGAATAAGAGTAATGATATCAGATGTACATGGTATTAATAAAAAATTATAATTAATATAAAATATTTCATCATTATCATATATTAAACCTCATTTATAAGACATCATAACATAATGTTCTAGGCTAACTCCTCATGCACCATACATATAATCTCTTGAGATATAATCAACACCAAGTTGATTTGCAGGATATATAATTCTAGAACCACTGATCATATCATAAAATGTATATGTATATGCATGTTACATAGAATAAAATATTTGAAATATATATTAAATAAAAAACCATGACATGGTGAGGGTCAAAATGTCATGGTTTTTATCTCATGGTTCTTGAAACCGTTCCATAGTGTTTATATTTGAATGATATTGGATATAATTTGGAAAAAATTTCTAGGATTATCATCATAATTTTATCACATTGACACATCATGGTATGATGTGTTAATAAATTATTTATTATTAAATGTGTTTGAGAATCATTTATTTAATTATATGGTTGTTGTAAAAGTTACATCTATGAGAATGAAAAGGTTTTTCATTCAATAAAATATAAAACATTAGTCACAAACATGATCATTTATTTAATGATGGACGCATATAAATTAGAGGTTGAGGAAATCATTAGTTTATATTGTTGATTATTCATATAATTGAATCCATCTCAAGTACTTTCTA
This sequence comes from Viscum album, assembly GCA_963277665.1. Taxonomy (NCBI): domain Eukaryota; kingdom Viridiplantae; phylum Streptophyta; class Magnoliopsida; order Santalales; family Viscaceae; genus Viscum; species Viscum album. The sequence continues at coordinate 21,063,640 of OY728142.1, forward strand.
TTTATTTTACTTAAAGGAAAAGATGTTAGTGTAAATTTTAAGGAGGAAAGATACTATCAAATCATTCAATGATTTTAGTGGTTTTGGGAGACCTTTAATGGTAAGAAACCATTGATTATTTCTGTGGTAACTTGATTAAACTTGCTATTGGGAAATATTAAACATGTACAATCAAGTAAACCTTTTTATTTAAATTTTTGTCTTTTTGATTTATGTCATGGTAAATCTTTTTTGTTGGTTTTGTGCATTACTTCTACAATTTATAGCCATAAAGTATTGGGATTTGGAACCACTGATCACCATAAATTAAACAAACTAAAGATTCAAGTGAAGAAAAAATATTTTGAAACTTGTAAAACTAGATGATACTTACATCATAGATATAATAGAGCATAGGAAAACAAACTACACCCTAAATCACCACACTGATTCAACTCTCTATCTCACACTCAAACAAAAAAATCACAAAAAAATCAAGTAAAATAAATACAATAAGAAAAGGGAAAAAATATTTATGCGGTTTAGACATTAGTATCACATATATAATAGAAAAATTCTTATTTCTTAGATTTCATCAAAGTTACAAGATTACAATAACAATCGGAAATTAATATTGAATATTATATTATCACACCAATTTTAATCGACTAACATATATAAAGTCATTCCACCATATATTTATAGTGTAATACAACCATTTAATCGGTTCCACCTACCTACGATACTTATGGGGGACACACCAATGATCATGGTAACCTTTTATTGCCTGTATGTGGCACTTCCATGACTGTTAACTTCTATTGAACTGTGAAATTTTCTCTTTCATATCACTCCAAAAGACCTTTATATAATTCCTTGGCTAATAAAAATCCAAAATAACCTTTACATAACCTTAACAAAGACCTTTACATATACCATAGTTTTTTCATTCCATAATTTAGAATATGACCACCTACATTGATTAGTTTTAGATCTCAAATTTTATACCAATTCCTTTTCTGGACATCCACTAAAAATCTCTAATTTAAATACTTATTTTTGGAAAAAAACATGACAAACACCAACACAAAGGTAAATTCAGGTAATTACAACTTCCCCATGAACATTTATTGTCTCCACCACCTTCAAGTCACCATAGTCCCACTATGAAACAATATTTATTCAGAATTTCCTAGACTAAAACCTTAGTAAACATATCATCCATATTCTTTGTTCTGTAAATCATTCAATACTCCAGCATTTAATCCTCCAGTATATTCTAGATGAAATGATATTTTAGGTCAATGTGCTTTATCTATGAGTGAAATAAAAGCTTTTTTATCCGAATAAATTACAATATGATTATTAAAGAATAACATTCTACTTTCCTAACTTCTTCCAAACTATGATAATAGTCCGTTCATCCATATCTATTATTTACCTACTTATGAAATGAACACATGTTCATATTTTATTATGGGAATAACTACTACTATCTGATACCATGATATAAATCTTATGGATATTCCTCTAAATGAAAACACCAAGTCCATAGAACTTGTTTTTTTTCATATCCCCTCAAATGTATAAATCCACATAACTCCACAACAGATCATCTATTAAAAAACACAGGGCTATATCTTTTGATCCTTTGAGATATAGAAGAATCCACTTAATAGCTTCCGATTATTCCTTTTTATAATTATCTATAAACTTACTAATAAATCCCATTGAAAATGAAATTTCCAAACTTGTACATACCATGGAGAGAATCAAATTTACTATCACTAATGAAAAAAACTATTACCATATAATTAGCTTAATTTTTTTCCAATTATTTCTCTTTGGATAATTTGAATTTTTTGATGATTGGGGTAAAAAATGACTTAGATACGGTCATTCTAATTATCATGATGAGATTTAAGATGTACTCCTTATGAGGAAAAAAACTTCCAATATTCCTATCTATGTTAATCCACATCCCTATAACTTTGTTGTATTACCAAATTTATTTAATAAAAAACTATCCAAAAATCAAAATACATCTATTTAATTAATTTAATACACAGAACTTCCAAAATCATGTCATCCACATATAAGATAAGGATAATAAAAATCACATCCTATAACACCTTCTAATAGAAACATTTATCTGAGTTACTCAGGATGAACCCCTTATCATTTATAAATGCATCAAACTTCTGATTCTATTTCCTTAGTTCTTGTTTCAATCCATAAATACTTCTCTTCATTGTATTTTCTTTATTTTTTTTTATCAATGAGACCATATGGCTGATTTATATAAATTTACACATCTAATTTACTATGAAGGAATTATTTTTTCATATCCATTTGTTCTATATTAAATCTTTCTGAGACAACTATACTCAACACTATCTAAATATTTTTATGCTTGATAATAAGTGAGAAAATTTTATATAATTCCACTTCTTCCTTCCACTAAAATCATGTGAAAACCAATCCAATATTTTACTTTTTCTAATATCACCTTCTTGTTTCAAAAATAAGACCCATTTTCTACAACTCTTTCTTCCCCTAGGGTAATTCCCGTAGATCCAATTTTTTGTTTTCATGAAACAAATCATATTAAAATTTTATAGATAAATTTAAATTTCTAGAATTATTAAGACTAGTTGATTCTTCTAGGCTTATTCTATCTCCTCCATATATAAGAAGCAAGTAAATCAAATTAGTTTTGAAACTATATTTCTATCATCTAATGTTAGAAGATCTCTACTATTAAACCGAGGGTTATACTTTTTAAAAAACCAATAATTTTATAACTTCAACTTCCATAGTTCTACCGAATGATTCTATAGTTATTTAGCTCCCTATTATATCTTATGAACATACTAAATCCTACAGTCATTCCATTATCCCTAATTTTTTAGAACTTTTAAACTTACAAAACTTCATTGTAGGTCAACATGGATATGGTTAGTTGATTATTTTTTCTCAAATCCATTTTCACAAAGTTACTATCTTTCCAAAAGATCTTATCATTTAAGAGAACATTCTAGATTCTAATAGTATTATGATTTTCATTATCCCATATCTAGAAACCAAATGTTTCATCACCATATCCCATAATAAAACATTATTGAGGCTTATCTTTGAATTTTTATCGATTATTTGAATCAACATAGATACATGATAAACTTATGAAAACTTTATGGAGGTCAGATTTCACTTGTTTGTTTTAATAAATAACATTCTAGAATCAACTAACCCATCAGTGTGGATGAACTCCTATTAACACGGTATTCTGTGTAGTTAACTAATTTTCCAAAATTTTCATGGACATTTCATAATGTTTCCTCATTTTCCTCACATTCTCAACCAACATATAATTCATCTACTATACTATACTATTCTACTTTAGTGTTCTATGTATAAACTTATCAATCTCTATTCTTTTTATCCATCAAAACCTTAAGAAATCCATGCTACTATATTCTCCACCATTATAGGACCTTAAGCATTTAATATTTCTCCAAGTCTCTTTTTTCAGGATGGCCTTCCATCAACCAAAAAATTTCACCACCTCATAATTTTCATAAGGACACAAAAACATATTTTCTAATTGAATCATTGATGAAATTAACAAATTATAAATACCCACCATGAGAAAATTTAGGTGTAGGACCCCCAAAATCAGTGTTCTTGAGTTCTAAATTATGAAATTTAGGTTTAATTACTTTTATATTAAATGAAACCTTTCTCTTATTTCTAAGTAAAAAACTCTGAAAAGATCCAAAATTTGTGTGACCAAGATTCAGTATAACTTTGGTAAAAAATAATTACATGTTCTTCTCACTAAGGTTCCCTAAACAATAATTCCATACCTTTATATTTTGGGAGTTTTCGTGTCAAAATTTTTTCTCTATCTGAACTTCTTGTGGATATAACATTTTTTGTTTTCCACCACTGGACTCGACTATTTAACCTAGGGTAATCTTCCACACTCTCTTTGTAATTCTTATTCCAAACCCCATTTTATCCATCCAACTAATGTAAAATAAGTTTTTTCGTAAACTTGTAAAGTGTTAAACTCCCTTTAACTTATGGAAGCATCAATTTATCATTTTAACATTAACATATCACTTACCTAGGAACTTAAAAGATTCATTATTGGGTAGATGGACCATATCAAAACTTTAGGATACATAATTCACCATTTATCCTTTATCAGTCATAGAATGGAATGAATCACTAGAATAAATGATCTATGATTTAAAATAAATATTAACACATATAAAGAAATTGGAATTACCTTAAACTATACAATTTATGAAACTTAAAATAATAGAGGAAACCATTTTATAATTTACCCTATAACCCATATAATATATCTTCATGTTCCCCCTCTTCTTATGATGGAAACATATGGGTCTTGATCCACTAGATTTACATAAAAATATTTTTCTTTATCTATCCTTTGATTTATTATGACCTTTTAATTGAGTAGAATGACCTACACCTTCTGCACTATATGATATTATAGTAATTGAATATAATTCCATTTATCTAAGTTATTTATTTATAATGATATCACTAATAACCTAATTTTTTTTAGATTTCCCATATGAATTACTTACAGTTGTTACCATTAAATAACATGATTTTGGTAGTGAAGATGGTATAAATAGAGCCCAAAAAACTTCCTAAAAATTTAATTTAACAAATTAAAGATGACTTTGAATCATGTTGTAGACAGTCACATGATTTTCCATTGGTGTCCCATCAAACATGATTATACTAGGTAACCTCGATATCTTAAAAAAATGTTCATAAAAATTGACTTCTTATAACAACCCCAACTATAGTAACCAAGAGTCAGGGTCTAGTTTTTTACATAAACATCAAATATAAGGGATCAACTCATGAAGGATCAACGAGTTTTGTAGTCTTGAATAACTAGATAGAAACATGCTTCTAATTTTACATTGGAAATAGATATAAATACATATTGAATGTAAATATTCTTCATCATTGAAATATTTTAAACATTCCTTCTTCATATCCAAAAAAAATTAAATAAAATAAGGATGAGATCATACTCAAGGTAATGGTTAGTTATAATGGAATATATGATGAGTAAATAAGGAATAATGAGAATGGAAATGTAAAAAATTGGGAACACATTCCTATTAATGAATAACTATGAAATAAAATAAATCCATGGATAATATCAATGAAATAATATCATGGATGATAATAACTAAATTATAAATGAATTAAAAGAATAATGTTGGACTTCAGGATACCAAACATCAAGATATACTTACCAACAAGTATTTTTTACAAAATAGTCTCAACTATGGGTAGGTATACACAAAAAACCCATTTAATAAGGATATCGAATTTTTTTGTCTCATGAGACATGTCGATTTATCAAGGGGATATATAATTCCATCCCCTACCCATCACTTAATTTATAATTCATTACTCATATATTAGATAATAAATTTAATTCATAAATAGTAATCATTATCAACTAATATTCATGTTGAGTAAATGATACAAAATATCAATATTTCTCTGGTAAATTTGATAAATTTAATTAATAATCACTATATATAGAAATAGTATATTATGTAATATATAAGAATATCCATGATATAAAGAATATTTATATTTAAGATAAATATAATTTCCAATGAAATATGATCATAATAAAGTTAATTTTTCAAGATAATTTTAATTAACAAATAACTAATAAGAGATAAAATATGTCTATAAATTAATTATAAATATAGGTTTTGAAATAAATTCATTTCCTTTAGAGAATAAAATAAAATTGAAGTGAAACATTAAAATAATTTTTTATTAAAATTTTTTATTTTTAAAACCATTTATAAATCATAGAATAATCTAAATATTTTAAAACTATTATGGAGTAGAGAATGTCTATTAACACTGTATATGTTAAAAAGTAACATTCCATTTGAAATTTTATAAAGAAATTGGAAAATGAACCTTTCAGAAAAACATTAGATAGAAATCTTCCAAACCTTATAAAAAGAAAAAGATAACATAAACTTACTTAATAAATAATTTAATTAAATAAAAATTAATTTTATAAAACAATTTTTAAAAATTATGGACAAGGAAGAAACTTATACCTGATAAAAAAGAAAATTAAGTTTAGTGTTTATTTTAAATATTTCTTTACTTAATATAAGTGAAAATGAGGGTAAATGTTGGAATAAAACATGGAAAATCCTTAAATATCTATAGCATAGTGAAATAGATGGTGTTTATGAAGAATATATTATAATACTCCTTCAAAAAAAATAATATAAACAATCCCAGAAAAATGAAATTGTTACATATTTGGTAATATTAAATTGTAACCCCTTGAAAGAGTAAACTTGAATTTAAATATTAATCACCATGAATAAATATATATTCATGTTAAATCATTTTTTAGTATATACCCAAAACAAAAGTAAATAGGTGCATAATACCAAATATGTTTCAATGAAGTGGAAATTGAGAAGAAATCCCTTACATTGGCCATATCATTGATGTGAGAATTAATCAATATAGTGATTTTGTGTAAAAAATGTAAATCCAAAAAAAGAATAAGTGTAAATACAATATAATACAATAAAATTTCATTTCACACATAATAATGACATAAAATAGTCAGTGAAGTATAAGTTTAACTAAATTAATGGAAATTGAATTAAGAAACCACATAACTCATGCTTACACATTGTTGAACATGATTTTACCTCCTGTATAATGGTTATGAACTTTTTATTAATTTATAATAAATACACTCATAATTATAATATCATATATGATCCACTTATAAAATGTTATCACGATTTAGTCAACAATATCCCATTATTATCAATCTTTAAAGTGTTAACTACTAAGTTTTATCATGTATGTTTGGTCATGAATATTCTAATTATTATGCATAGGTTATAGATTAATCATTCAAAGAATTATATTAATGTTATAAATATTATATTTATTAATTATATATATATATATATATATATATTAGAATGATTATTTAATAGTGGATATTAAGAATGAATCACATCACTTCATGGATATGGTAAGCCGTACATACACATGGGAAATGTTATCATTTTTAATGGGTAAAAGGGTAAGAAATTGGATGATATATTAAATCAAAATCATCAATATTATTTCATAAGAGTCATATATATATATATATTAATTTTTTCTATCATTATGACTATCCATTTGAGGCAGTGATTGAAAAAAATTACATCGATTCGGGTGACGGTAGTCTACTTTACACCTGAGAAATGGTTTTATTTCCCATTTTATAGAGAATAAGATGGATATATATAACTAAATAAAAATAATAACATCTACGTATATGGTAGATATTTTATCTATTATATTGTATTTTTTGGGAGATAATTGATTTTGGTAAAAGAATATTTAAATAGAAAGAGCCTGGATAAGATGATTACCTTCTCTTAGAGAAACCTCCTTTAGATGTCTTCCTAAGGACCCCATGGTTGGTCATTTGGTAATACCAACACCAATATAATGCATATAAGGATGTTGGGGAGATATTTTTTAGGTTTTTTAAGATTAATGGATCAAGAGGTGTGATGAAGTGAGGGGAGGAGGTGCCCATTTATAATTACGGTGAGTGACAAACTTATAATTTATCAATGTTTAAAAACATTATTAAGTAATTTTCTTATAATAATGGATCCAAAATGAATCATATTATAAAGAGACAATGGTAAGGTAAAATAAAACCATCCAATGAGGATTAAATAATTTTTTGGTCATTTTAACCCTTATATTTTGGTTTAACCCCTTCATTAACCTTTTTTAACCTTAACTGTGATATCAAATATTTCAATATTAAATGGTTATAATATTACTCATAATATAAAAATTGGATCATAAATTTCCATGTGATGAAATTTTCAACCATTTATAATCCATCTTGTTAGATTTAAATATTTTATGGTTTTAAAATAAATCCATAAAATATTATTTTTCATAAAATATCATTAATATCACTTTTATACTATTAATATAATTTGAATTTAAGGAGATTATGATTTCAAATGAATTAAAATATAATATAAGGACCCGAGCTTAAAACATTTCATAATCTTGAATTAAATGAATAATTCCCATTGGGGACCTTTTTAGATTTATTGTTTTAGAGAATTAGGCCATAACTATTACATTACATCCCAAAAAATTACAAAGTAGACACTTCTACTCCGAAACCATTTTTTTTCATTAAATAAAAACTCTTAAAAAAAGTCATGTCGAGTTCTATATTTTAGATAGCATTACTTTTCCTTGATCTCGTCCTTGACCCTATTCCTCTTTATGTCCTATGAAAAACATTTCAAAACTTGGGATGAGCATAAAAATCTAAGTAAGGGATACACAAAGAAGGAAAACTGTTAGTTTTTCAAAACAACAAGTAAAACATGAATACTTTATCATAATGAATAATTTTCACCTTTTTGAAGTAGTAAATACTCTTCATTGAATAAAAGATCATTTATTACCCTTTTGTAACCAAAATATTACCATAAAACCCATAGAAAGAACACATAACATATAAAGGTAACTTGGGACATAAACGTACTTAAATGAAATAACAATATGGTCGACTTCCATACATATCACTAAATGGAATATCCATACGACTGACTTCCTTACCCAATGCATTGGAGGTTATAAAGTAACCACCCGTCCTGTTTTATCACGGCACCACCCGTCATTTGGTTAATCATGTAACCACCCATAAAATGTCCAAGTACCATTATAAAATCATATCACATAAAATATTCCAAATATAAACATTTCACTATTAACATTTCATTTTTAATAAAAAATATATCATTTCATGATATCGACAAAATCAATGCTTTATCAAACAATTTTCCAAACCATTTAATAAAAAGATATTTGAATAAATGTGTCCCATGCCACTTTGAATCTTTTAGAGGAATTAACATAATAAAAAATTAATGTCTGTATATAAATAAATCCTTAAAACCATTTTTAAAACATGGACATTAATGAATAATATTTAGAAGAATAAATCTTTAAATCTTTTAAAACGATGTTTTAGTTAAAGAGTCTTGTAACACTTGACAAACACTTGACTAAAAATAATTAATGAATAAAATAAAACAAAACTTATAATATCACGAGAATAGGATATTAATGATATAATAATATCTCAAAGGGAAGTATATACACCATATAAAAGTTAATTGGTGTATAACAATAAATAAGTCTCAATGGAATGTAGATTGAAATGAAATCCCTCACAAAGAAGGTATCCTTAGATTGAGGATAAATCAATGACATAATTATGTTTGAAAAATAAGAATAAACCCAACATAAGTGGATATTAAATGTAAAAAAAATCATATTTTATTCACAATATTTATAACATGACATAATCAAGAAGTATAAGTTTAACCCAAAGAATTGAAATTGGGTAATGAAGTTCCCTTCTAGAAATTCGACAGCCTAATAGTGTCACTTTAAAATTATTAAAATGAGTTGGTGAGAGGGAAAAGGGTATCTCATCACTTGGAAATAAAATTTACATCAATAAGGATATATAAGAATATATCCCAACACAAGAAGATGTAAATTAAAAGACATGGCAAAAAGAAGTCCTTTAAAAAGAATATGGTGAATGGTTCCCTTACTGATTTGGTATCTTATGAAAGATAAAACCCATGAAAGAAAGGTATTAAAATGAAGATGTAAATACCCATAAATTTAATTATATTACAAAAATAATACAATCATGGTTAGTACATACCCCACACAAATGGAAATAGTGGAAAATATAGCCTGAATCACACGGGAATAAAAAGTGAGATGAAAAAACCTTACCATATAGAAATCAATTGATTCACATGAAAAAAATAATAACCACTAAATTATTCACATAATATCATTAATATAAAGATAATAATGATAATATATATCAAATGGAAGTAAAAAATACACCACATGCAAGAAATAGGTGGAGAACAATTGAAATCTCACAGACATGAAAGTGAGATAAGAATTCCTTACCACATGTCCGACTTGACTCGCACGTATGTTCCTTGTTCTTCTTTAATAATAAACATAAGTTAATTTATACTTAATTAAGAATATTTTTCAAGTTTAATATTCCTTTTATATCACTTATTACCTTTCTGTAGAAATTAGTTAATTATTTGAGTTCATATTGGAAATTTTGTCGATGTTCGGAACTTGAGTAAGAAATGAACTTGTTATAATTATAAATTGTCAAAGTGGTCAAAATTACATTATCTACAGAATCATATTTATCATTTAGATGTCATATATATTATATATATCATATATATCCAGTATATATATGTGTTTATAATATTTCATAACATCTGGAGATAAGAAATGAAATGCACCGTTCAGGGACACGGTAATCCGTACGTACACATGAACGCTAATCTCATTTATATTTCATATTTTAATGGAATGAAAATATAATGATACATAGGTATATTATAATTACAGTATAATATATATGTTATATATATTACATAATTTTATAAATTCTATCCTTTATACATTCCATGTATGGCATGAATGAGTCATATCATTTTGAGGGTGTGATAGTCCGCACTTCCTCAAATGAAATTATCGCGTTTACCCATTATGGAAACCATAAAGGTATGATATAAATGATAAATATAGAAGAATTTAAACAATATAAATATAATATATATCACATATAAATAATGTTCCAACAGAATGGCCACTGTGAGAGGCGGTAGGAGATAATTGAACAATCATCATTTCGTGAGGTAGTAGTTCACCGTCCATAGAAATAGTATGTTCTTTACCAATTAGATGAAGGTGTGTGTAAGTGTAGATAAAATAATTATCATAAAACATCCTAGTATATTTATGATACTAGTTTTTTTAAAATAAGGGAATAAAAAGAGTTTAGGGGGTTGGAGAAGTAAAATAATACAAAAGAACTTAAGAGAAGCCATTACCTTTAAATCGGGTAACTCCCTTTGGTTTGAACCAAAAGGGTTTCATGAAGTTCTTTAGGCCTAAGGTATAGATTCTAAAATGAATAGAGGGATATTGGGAGATTATTGGAGTAGATGTTGGATGAGACAAGAGCTTGAGAAGTGTGAGAAATGGGTAGGAAGTGGGGGATTTTTATAAGGGAGAGGAGGGGCTCTTTTGGAATGTTTGAAAATATTATTTTATTATATAATGATTTTCGGTTTCTAAAGGTCCAAAAATCATTAAAGTCTAATATAATGTGGCCCATTTTCGAAATAAAATCATAAAATAATAATTGGACAAGTTTTGAATATTTTTTTTAATTTTTATCTTCTTATTTATTTAAATCATTGATTAATGACGTAAACACTACATCATCATTGTGTCATAAATAATTTTATTTATTTGATGTCTAAAAAATTATAAAAAAAATAAAATGATGCAGGAAATATTTTTATATTTCTAATTAATATTCATAGTCAAATATATCAATTATATAACCCCACATTAAAATTGTTTTAGTAAAACAATACATGTTTATGACATTTTTATTTTTACTTTAAATAAAAAGTTATTAATGTCATAATCTTACCCAAGTGGATCCATGGTGTCCCAAAATTGACCCATGGATTTTATTAGTGGGCCATGACTCATAAAATAAGGTTATAACAAGTGTAAAGGTGATTTTATATTATTATAATATTATTTTTACCTTAAATTACATTAATTACCTTTAATCGTGGTTCATAAAAGTCAAAAGTTACTATTCATAAAAATTATTTTCATCCCATTGAACCATATTTTACTTACTAATAACAACCATGTATGTCTTATTTTTGAAATTCAATTCACAGAAGTGGTAAAATTACGTTTTATACAAATTTGGAAAAGCACTTAGAAGGTGGTTAAAAAGACGTCAAAAAGTTCAATAGAATTTTATATATCTAAAATTATTATAAAATGACTCCAATGAATTAAATTGTATTAATATATGTATTATGTATCTATTTTGAATTTAAAAAAAATTTGAATTCCAAAATAATTAATTAAATAAAAAGTTGGTTTGAAACAACAACGAAGTGTTTTTCACTATTCATCAAAAATTGAAATTTTTCAGCAAAATACCAAAAATTCACTCTAAGCTAAATTTGATATTCCAAATTCAAAAATGAGGTATATTTTACCAAATTCAAAACATAGATATTTCATTAATTAATTTTATAATTAATTACCGTCGTCAATACAAAGTGTATTTTTAAGAAATAATAACCATCAAAAGATTGATACTTGTTAATGCCCAATTTCAAATTCAAATTACTTACAATATCCAAAATTGGATTAAATGGTAAAAATATAATCTATTTACACTTTAAAACCAATTAAAAATATAATCTAACCATATAAATAAATTAGATTAAAAGGAGGTTTTGAATTAAAATACAACATTTTTTCACTATTCATTAAAAAATGAACATTATTAGAAAAATATCAATATTTCATCCAAAGTAAATTTTGATGTCCCGATTATAAGAATGAAAATTATTTTGTCAAATAGAACATTTAAAAGTGATAAAAACTATATTTAAAAAGGGTTATTCATCAAAATGAGGTAAATCGACCTTTTAAAGAATATTAGAGTATTTATGCTTAAAATCAGATTCTTTCTTATTTTATGCCTATAAAATTTATTAGATAAATGAAAAAACATTTAACACATATGTGTAATCATATTTTAGTTAGTTCTGTTCATTCCCACCAATACAACGAATAGGCATTAACTACCATTTAAAATAATAATATTATATTAATTTTTTCAATATAACTCAATGTTGTGTGCAACGTAAGATTTCAAAGAAACCCGTTGTTGTGTATCGGGTATGCCATCGAACATAGCATCCCCTTTAAAGTAAAATTAATATTTAAGTCACAAATATTAATAAATATGAAAATTTATTATTCTTTATTTACCTAGGATGTTACATCCTTCCCCACTTTTTGGAATTGCGTCCTCACAATTTTAAAAAATTCGGCTCCCAAACTTCATTGAAAGTCCCAAATCAGAAAAAGAGTTAAAAAACTATCACTTTAAAAGAAATAAAAAAAGTACAAAAGTCACCTGAGATTTCCCATACTAGGATTCCATGTAGGAAAACATGGATATGGAAGAGAAACAAACCATAAAGGTCTAATGGATAGTAATAGAAAACTTGATTAGGAGAAAGTTAATCACTAGAAAATCACAAACTTGTGATTGGTTAAACAGTCTTTGGTTCCCCAATAAGAAAAGATAACATACAATGCTTTTGTTTTAAGTTACTTTTCATTGAGGAATCTATTTATGATCTTAACTAAAAACATAAGGAAACATACTTACTTTTCATGTAGACTTTCATACTTTACTATATTTCTAACACAAACTCATATTTTATCCAAACAATGAGTATTTAGGATGACTTGTTCTCATTGAAATTTCTATAATCAACATTTAGAGAATCACATAATCCAAAAAAGATAGACTATATATTTTTCATGTCTTTAGACCTTAACCAAAACCAAAATGGTTAGTGCGAGATCAGATAATACCCAAAAAAGAAAATCTTTTACAAAAAGAAAAACTACTCTTAATCTCCAAAATTTGTCAAAAAAAAACCCAAAGTTCAACAAAGACCATTCAATAAAAAGTTGTCCATAAAATTCTTCCAAGTAATCCAAACTATTATTGAAACCCAAATCTCAGAAATATTTAATCACATAGTCTTCCAAGATAAATCTTAACATTTATATCCAAATAACATCAGTTACTCTTTAGGTCTCATATTGAAAAGTTGTTAACCTAATCACATATTCTCTATGATAGGTTAATAATTTACATAGATAACCCAAAATCAACTTATTCTTGATTCATAAAACCATATAACTAAAAAGAATTAGTCATACTAACCAAAGACATTATATAGTCCAGTGGTAGCTGATAAATCCCAGTCTCACTTTGCTTGTGGGTTCGATTACCACTGCTTTGTCCAATGCGACGGGTTGTCACGCAGTCTGTGTGTTGTCCTCTTTCAAAAATTATATAATTTTATAACATTCCCCAAAAGAGATAAATTCATAAAAAATAACCATAACATAATTTAACAACAAAGGTTATCTAATAACTTTCATTTTTCACCCCAAAATGTATTAACCTCTAATTTCCTCAAATTCAAGGATCATATAAAACCAAATGGTTCTTTATAACTATATCCACAAAAGAAAAGATAATTATTTCCTGAATAAAATTTTCATATATAAAACTTCAGGGTTTCACATACTATAAAAAGTCTTCAAATATAATCCCATCATCAAAAGAGCCTTAATACTTTTAAGAATTTTACCATCCTAAAATCTACCATAACTCTTGATTCCCTTATATGTTTACTTCTTACTCATTCAACATTCTTCATGATCAATTAACCATTACTTTACATCTTATTCTGAAATAATTATTTCCTACAAAGAAAATCATGAATCATATCCTAATATTCAATAATATCAAAACATCTGTTAAGAATTAATCCATACCTTTCATTGGTCATTTTCAGTTTCTTCATCCTCAATTAGGAAGGTATTAGGTATTGGTAAACAAATATTTGTACGATCTTGGTGATCCCATTCACGAAACTTCTTCGTAAAACATCTCTTTTTATAATGACCATGTGAACCACATTTAAAACATTCAATTGGTCCCTCAAAAAGAACTTCTTTCCCTTTCCAAGAGTCAACTGGAAGCTTCCTTTTTCCATGGAAGTTTCTTTCTTTATGAACTTCATTTCCACATCTATAGCATGTTCCCGTCCCTTTGAAACATTTTCCTTGGTGTTTTTTCCCACATCCTTGACACATAGGTTTTTGAACATACTTACCTTTATGGTTATTACCTGAACATCTGTAGGGATTTATTTCTCGCATATATTTTGCCTTATAAAAAACACTATAGTTCAGGTGGTCAATCATGACTTTAGATAGTTGGTTGAGAATAACCACAAGAGTTATCATTGCAGCTCCCATATCATTAAGTTGCTCGTTCAGAAAACTGTCACAGTTATTTTCACATTCAGTATTACTTTGGTGCCTGCTAGATCCATCCATTGACTAAAACCAAAAAGATCAGTGTGAGTATATCAGTAAAA
This sequence comes from Viscum album, assembly GCA_963277665.1. NCBI lineage: Eukaryota > Viridiplantae > Streptophyta > Magnoliopsida > Santalales > Viscaceae > Viscum > Viscum album. Next base: position 21,078,855 of record OY728142.1, read on the forward strand.
TCATCATATATTATCTTATAAGGATGGTAAACACTAAAACATAACTTTTCATGTTTTCTTAAACTCATTCGATTTATCTAAAATAAAACTATGAATTTTTACAATATGATAACCATTATTTTTATGTCACTTATGATTAAATAACACCCTAACCTCTAAAGTTATCTAAACCAACCTCTGATACCAACAATAAGGACCTGAACTTAAAATATTTCATAATATTGAATTAAATGAATAATTCACATTGATGATCTTTTCGGGTTTATATTTTTAGATAATTAGGCCTTAAGTATTACATTACATCCCAAAAATTACAAAGTAGACACTTCTACTATGAAACCATTTTTTTCATAAAATAAAAACTCTTAAAAAAAAATTCATGTCTTGTTCCATATTTTAGATAGCATTACTTTTCCTTGATCTCATCCTTGACCCTATTCCTCTTTATATCCTGTGTAAAACCTTTTAAAACATGGGATGAGAATAAAAAGCTCAGTAATGGATAAAAAAAGGAAAACTGTTAGTTTTTCAAAACAACAAGTAAAATATGAATAATTTACCATAAGTAATACTTTTCACCTTTATAAAGTAGTAAATACTCTTCATCAAATAAAAGATAATTACTTACCCTTTTGTAACCAAAAGATTACCATAAAACCCATAGAAAGAACACATAACATATAAAGGTAACTTGAGACATAAACATACTTAAATGGAATAACCATATGATCTACTTCCACACATATCACTAAATAGGATATCCATACGGCTAACTTCTATACCCAATGCATTGGAGGTTATAATGTAACCACCTGTCTAGGTTTATCATGGCACCACCTATCATTTGGTTAATCACGTAACCAACCGTTAAATGTCCAAGTACCATTATGAAATCATAGCACATAAAATATAGAAAATATAAACATTTCACTATTAAAATTTCATTTGAAATCAAAATATATCATTTTAAGATATCGACAAAATCAATGCTTTATCAAACCATTTTCAAAACCATTATTAAAGAGATTTTTGAATCAAAGTGTCCCATACCACTTTGAAGCTTTTAAAGGAATTAACATAATAAAACATTAATTTCTATATATAAATAAATCCTTAAAGCCATTTTTAAAACAAGGACATTAATGAATAATATTTATAGGAATAAATCATTAAATATTTTAAAACGATGTTTTAGTTAAAGAGTCTTGTAACACTTCACAAACACTTGACTAAACATAATTAAAGAATAAAATAAAAAAAATTATAATATCATGAGAATTAGGATATTAATGATATAATAATATTTCAAAGGGAAGTATATACACTATATAAAAGTTAATTGGTGTATAACAACAAATAAGCCTCAATGGAATGTAGATTGAAACGAAATCCCTTACAAAGAAGGTATCCTTAGATTAAGGATAAATCAATGACATAATTATGAGTGAAAAATTAGAATACACCCAATATAAGTTGATATTAACTGTAAAAAAATCATATTTCGTTCACACATATTTTTAGCACAACATAATCAAGAAGTAGAAGTTTTACCCAAAGAATTGAAATTGGGTAAAGAAGTTCCCTTATAGAAATTCAACAGCCTAAAGACGTCAATTTAAAATTCATAAAATGATTTTTTGAGATAGAAAAGGGTATATCATCACTTGGAAATAAAATTTACATCAATAAGGATATATAATAACATTTCCCAATTGAAGAAGATGCAAAATAAAAGACATAATCGAAACAAGTCTTTTAAAAAGAATAGGGTGAAAGGTTCCCTTACCGATTTGGTATCTTACGAAAGATACACCACCTGAAAGAAAGATCTTACAATGAAGATGTAAATACCCATAAATTAAATTATATTAAAAAAATAATACAATCATAGGAAGTACATACACCACACAAAAGGAAATAGTGTCAAATATAGCATTAATCTCAGGGGAATAAAAAGTGACATGAAAAACCCTTACCACATAGCAATCAATTGAGTCGTGTGAAAAATAATTAATAACCACGAAATGATTCAAAAAAAATTAATATAAATAGAATAATGATAATATATATCAAATTAAAGTAAAAAATACACCGCATGCAAGAAATAAGTGGCGAACAATTGAAATCTCATGGACTTGAATGTGAGATAAGAATCCCTTACCACTTGTCTTACTTGACTTGCTCGTATGTTCCTTGTTATTCCTGAATAATTAACTTAAGTTAATTTCTACTTGATTGAAAATATTTTTCAAGTTTATTATTCCTTTTATACCACTTATTACCTTTCTGTAACAATTATTTAATTATTTGAGTTCATATTGGACATTTTGTCGATGTTCAGAATTTGAGTCAAACATGAACTTGTTATAGTTATAAATTGTCCATGTGGTCAAAAGTACATTATCTATAGAATGATATTAATAATTTATATGTCATATATATCATATATATCCAGTATATATATGTATTTATAATATTATATAACATTTATAGATAAGTAATGAAATGCACCGTTCATGAAGACGGTAATCCGTACGTACGCATGAACGCTACTTTCATTTATATTTCATATTTTAATGAAATGAAAACATAATGATACATATGTATATTATAATATATATGTTATATATGTTACATAAGATCATAAATTCAATCATTAATATGTTCCACGTATGGCATGAATGAGTCATATCATTTTGAGGGGGCCGTAGTTCGTAGTTCCTCAAATGATATTATCGCGTATACCCATTATAGAAAGCATATAGGTATTCTATAAATAAAAAATACAGAAGAATTGAAACAATATAAATATAATATATATCATATATAAATAATTTTTCATCATAATGTCCACCATGATAGGCAGTAAGAGATAATTAAACAATCATCATTTCGTGAGGCAGTAGTTCGCCGTCCATAGAAACGGTATGTTCTTTACCCATTACATAGAGGTGTGTGTAAGTATAGCTCTAATAAATCTCCTAAAAAAATACTAGTATATTGAGGATACTGTTTTTTTATAAAATAAAAGAATAAAAAAAGTTTAGGGGGTTGGAGAAGTAAAATAACACAAAAGAACTTAAGAGAAGACATTACCTTTAAATCGGACAACTCCCTTTGGTTTGAACTAAAAGGGTTTCTTGAAGTGCTTTATGCCTAAGTTAAAGCTTCTAGGATGAAGAGAGGGATCTACGGAGCTTATTGGGGTAGATTTTGGATGATCCAAGGTCCTGAGACGTGTGAGAAATGTTTATGAAGTGGGGGTTTTTATATGGGAGAGGAGGGGATGTTTTAGAAAGTTTGAAAATATTATATTTTTATATAATTATTTTCTGTTTATAAAGGTCCAAAAATCATTAACATCAAAGATAAGGAGGCCCATGTTCGAAATAAATTTATCCAATAATAATTGGACAAGTTTTTGATATTGTTTTAATTTTTATCTTCTTATTTATTTAAATCATTCATTAATGACGTAAACACTGCATCATCATTGTGTCATAAATAATTTAATTTATTTGATGTCTAAAAATTATAAAAAAAACATGATGTAGGAATTTTTTTTAGATTTATAAAGAATATTTATAGTCAAATATATCAATTATATTACCCCACATTAAAATTGGTTTAGTAAAACAATACATGTTTATAAGTTTTTTATTTTTTACTTTAAATAAAAAGTTATTAATGTCATTATCTTACCCAAGTGGCTCCATGGGGTCCCAAAATTGACCCATGGCTTGTATGTTTCAGCCATGACTCATAAATTAATTTTAGGACAAGTTTCAAGGTAATTTTATATAATTATAATATTATTTTAACATTAAATTACCATAATTACCTTTAATCGCATTTAATAAAAGTCAAAAGTTACTATTCATAAAAAAATTATTGTAACATCACGGCCTGACTCACCATCAAACCAGTGGCCGGACTGGTCACCACATGGCCTCAATCGCGTCTCCCCGTATGCCAGAGGCTACCGACTAGTAGTGAGGGTCTTAGGAGGTGATAGTGGGGAGACTATACCCTCATATCAGAGTAACACAATAGTATCTCAGAGTAAATAACATCCAATTACGGAAGCAGTACTAGATAAACAATGAACGAACAACAGCGGAAGACAAATAGTGATCATTTTCATAAAAGGTGGTCAAATCCATTTTACATGATACATGGATGATGAATGATACAATGTGAAAAGAAGAAACAATACACCATGCTTACAATTCAATGTAAAAGAATAAAGAAAAGACGGCAAGGCCCAACGGGCGTTCTCCTGAGCATCCTGAGATCCCGCTCGATCCTTTGCTCATATCCCTAGGCACAAGCAACATATCAACCAACCTAGGTCCTGCAAACAAGAAAGGTCTACTCGAGTAACCTAGTGCAATGGCAGCCCGAGTTGGGTGTGAGATATAAATCTTAGTAGGCCGGCACCACCGGTGTCTAACCTAATCCAGAAAGTGTGTTTTTAATTAAAACAGTAAGCATGTGTAGCCGGATTCAATAAAAAGAACAAAAAAATGGAATAACAACAATCGTCTAGGTTTCCCAAGGAAACCTGACAGCTATACCAGCTTCGGCTCGTAGCTGGGATATCAATCTAATCATTCCACTACAGTTACACATGTAAAATTATAAAAGATGGCGTGGGGTAAGCATGCCTCCCACCCATCAGCTGAAGATAGCGGGCACAAGGTATGAATGCGTCTCGTCCCTATAGGTCAACTGGAAAGGGGTATGAATGCCTCCCTTCCATCATTTGTGATTAGTGGGCACGAGGTACAAATGCCTCTCATACCTATCAGTCAACTGGAAAGGGGTATGAATGCCTCCCTTCCATAAACATATAGATAATAGCGGGCACGAGGTAAGAATGCCTATCGTCCCTATAAGTCAACTGGAAAGGGGTATAAATTCATCCCTTCCATACATGTATAGAGATCACATCTAGTGTGGGGTAGACATGCCTCCCACCCATACTCAAGTAAGCTGGCGTGGGGTATGCATGCCTCCCATCCATAATCATTCAAAGTAGATGGTATAGGGTATGAATTCCTCCCATCCATAATCGCTCATAATCGTTATCACAGTTGCGTTAGAATGCATAAGGCAGTATATCTTATGCATTTCAAATATAAATACCACATTCATAATCTACACATTCATCATTAGTTTTATATCACAAAGCATAAGGCAGTACATCCTATGCATTTCAAACGACACATAAGGCATTACATCTTATGCGCTCAAACTAACCATATCAAACTCACGACCCAACCCATTCAACTATGTCATTCAGTGCACATTCCCTATTCAAAGTCATTTTATCCAATTTTCCTAAACATGGAAAATTGGGCAAAGGTTCCACATGAGGGTCATTACATCTAGTTGCCTAAACCTAGCAGGATGATTAATAATGCAAGCATCATAGTCATTGCACCTAGTTTCCACCATCTCATTTAATCCATTCTAATAAAAATTCATTTAATCCCCTTATCTCAAGGTAAATTATAGTCCAAGGGTTTAAGTGAAAAGTGAGGCGTTATGGAAATATAGCATTTACCAACTTGGGAAAATTCAACAAAGAAGAAACAAGTAGCCAAACATACCATTCAGTAATCATCACAAAGGCAAGACAAAGCAGGAAAGCATAAATGTCTACTTCCTACTTTTTATCTTGGATACATCGCACCTATGATCGAGGGGTTTTATTATTTAATCGTTAGTTTAGTGACCAACAACCTCTTTTATCTTGTTCCTGCAGTTCACACGGTTTTCATGGAATCATTTACTCAATACTAACATGCAGAATTAAAGTACTAAGGCAGTGCATAAATTAACTCATTTAAACTTCACTTTAAATCAAAAGGCAGGAGAGGGACCCTACCTTAAGGTGGATCCATCCGTCCACTCCGGCTCTTGGCTCTTTCTAACTAAAGTTGCTGCTGCTGCTCCCCCATGGGGAATTTGTGATTTCACTTACATATAAGGACACCTAGCCTCTATGCACATGCTACGCATGGCCAGGAGAGTGCGCAAGAGGATCCTTACACATATGCTTATACACATAAGCCTGTCTCCTCTCACCTGCCCAGACACTTTTATATATTCAATGGGGACAACTAGCCTCGTACGAGTATATTTGCTACCATGCATAAATATATGCATATCGAGGGAACCCACATACATATAAATATGTACCTATTCCTACGCAGGCGATTCGCCTAGACTTTGGTGACCTGAAAGCATGCCAAAACATCCAATGCTTGCAAACCCAAGCTGGCAGTTCGAAATCACTGCAAACCGCTAAGCCTTTGGCGGCAGACCTCGAATCTCACCCAAAGGAGTCCTAACGGACCCTTCGCATCAACCTAGAACAAGATAAACAAGGTATAACGTGAAATAAAAAACCAATCCCCAACCTAGGGTTCGACCGAACAAGATTAGGGTGAGGGAGAAGCCCAAAATCGTCCAAGGAAGGAGAGGAAAGGAGGGGAGTGACCTACCATGGAGATTTGAAGAAGAAATCGCCAAGAATGGAGGAGGAATCGCCGGTCTAAGGGAGGCCGTAAGATGAGGGGGTCGCACGACGAAGGGGGAGCTTCCTGGGCTACATGCGGGTATGGAGAGAGAGGAAGTGAGGGAGTGTTTAGTTTAGGTTTTATTTTTATTTTCTTTTAAAACCATTGAAAATATCCCAAAAACCCTAAACATGTCATGACGCACGGTTTATCCCTCACGGTTTTCCAAACCGTGCGCAAACCGTGCGGAACCCCACTGGACACCCAGGGCACCACGCACGGGCTGGCCGCATGGTTTGAGGGAACCGTGCGCAGGCCATGCGGACTCCTCTGCCTCCCTATTTTAGGCTGCACGGTTTGGGCCGTACGGTTTGGGAGGCCATGCGCCAACTGTGCGCCTTCTGTCATTCCTTTAAAAACCAGCACCCTTCAGGTACGACGCACCCGAAACACCTCCAGACACTCAGGGACCTCCTTGGACCTTCGCCCAATCCTAGAAACATTAAAAGGAGGGGTTCAAAGCATCAGAACCTCGTTCTGGAGCCCGATTCTAAAAACGACTGGTTCAGTAATTGAAAAAGTTCAATTTCCCCAACTTTTTAACCTGGTTCGAAACGCGGGTCATTACAATTATTTTAATCCCATTGAACCAAATTTTACTTACTAATGACATAAATGTTTGTCAGATTTTTGGAATTCAATTTATAGAAGCAGTAAAATTACGTTTTATACAAATTTGGAAAGGCACTTAAAAGGTGGGTAAAAAGACGTTAAAAAGTTCAATAGAATTTTATATATCTAATCTTATTATAAAATGACTCCAGTAAATTACATTGTATTAATATAGATATTATGTATCTATTTTTACTTTAAAAAAATTTAAATTTAAAAATATTTATTTAAATAAAAAGTTGGTGTTAAACAATAACATAGTGTTTTTTTACTATTCATTAAAAATTTAAAGTTTTCAGAAAAACACTAAAAATTCACTATAAGATAAATTTGATATTCCGAATTCAAAAATGATGTCTATTTTAAAAAATTCAAAACATAGAAGTTTCATTAATTAATTTTTTAATTAATTCTTGTCTTCAAAACAAAAAGTGTGTTTTTAAGAAATAATAACCATCAAAAGATTGATACTTGTTAATGTCCAATTTCAAAGTGAAATTACTTCCAATGGCCAACATTTGATTAAATGGTAAAAATATAATCTATTGAAACTTTAAAACCAATTAAAAAGATAATATAACCATATAAATAATTTAGATTAAAAGGCGGTTTTGAATTAAAATACAATATTTTTTCACTATTCATTAAAAAATCAACATTATCAGAAAAATATCAAAATTTCATCCAAAGTAAATTTTGATGTCCCGATTCTAAAGATAAAAATTATTTTGTCAAATATAACATATAAAAGTGACAAAAACTAGATTTAAAAAGGGTTCTCCATCAAAAGGTGGTAAATCGACCCTTCAAATAAAATTAGAGTATTTATGCTTAAAATTGGATTCTTTCTTTTTTTATGCCTCTAAAATTTATTGTATAAATGTAAAAACATTTAGCACACATGTATAATCATATTTTAGTTAGTTCTGTTCATTCCCACAAATACAACGACTAGGTGTTAACTACCATTTAAAATAATAATATTATATTATTATTTTTCAGTATAACTCAATGCTGTGTGCAACATAAGATTTCAAAGAAACCCGTTGTTGCATATTGGGTCAACCATCGAAGATAGCATTCCCTTTAAAGTAAAATTAATATTTAATTCATAAATATAAATAAATATGAAAATGTCTTATTCTTTATTTACCTAGGATGTTATGTATAATCTCTTTAAATATAAATTATACACTATTATTAACCATAAAATTAATGTTATTCCATATCTTATCCAAAAATATTACTTTGTATTTTTATTATCATTTACTTTGATTTTTCTACTTCTTTCACAAGCATCATGTTAGCATTGTATATGATTTGAAGGAAATTATACCCTTACTAAAAAATAAAAAAATAAAAATAAATAAATAAATTAATGATGGTAAAAATAAAATTTTATGTTCATTCATAACATATTCTTATCCTTATGTGAATATATAAAATAATTCAAAATTATGAGATGGACATTTCAGGATTTGTTTACCTAAAATAATATAAATGACATTATTAAGGGAAACAACACTGAAATTAAATATATTCTATTTAAGTATGTATTTTGTTTAATTTATCCCATAAAATAAAATAAGGGAAAGTTTTGGGTTGACATTGAGACCTTATCTCATAGTTTTATCTATGTTTTACCCATTTTACCCTTATCGAGGAGAAAAATACTTACCATAGTTACTATTTACAATGACAAAAATTAAAAGGTAAATATTTAACAAATTTGAACACCCTGATTCCAAATATTTTATCCATTTATCAATATTCAATCTCTATAAGTTTAAAAAATAAATTGTAATATAAATTCATACTACTCAACGAAAAAGAGGTTTAAGTAAAAAATGTGTTTTTAAGTACAAAAAGTTACCTATATCAATATCATGAATATCAATTATTCAAATAGAATTAATTAGATTATAATAAATAAAATATATCATATTCCACTTTAAAATTAAATCCAAAATATAATTGAAATTTTAAATTACTTGATTGAATGAAAATAAATGAGAATATTTGACAATCGATATTTTTCACTATTCACTAAAAATCAATAATTTCAAAAAATAAAAATAAAATAAACCTAAGATAATTTTGACATTATGAATTAATTTTGTTTTTAATTTTTTAAAATACATTTTATTGAAGTGGTATAAATTAATTATAATTTCCACACACAAAATGCAATAAATTCATTTTGGTAGAAAATGAATTTTTGAGACATAAAATGAATTCACAAAAAATTGAGTTATTATTTAATAATAATTAATCAATAAATTTGTATTTAGTAGGAATAATATATGTTTATTTCATGATATTTTTACTCATATTAATACCCAAAAATTCAATGGATTGGTTATTATGGCCTCCTTTAAATGAAAATAGTTTTATAATATTTCTTAATCTACTTAATGCTAAGTGTTTCATGTTAAGAGATCTATCGATCCTATAATTCTTTTGAACTAACATTTTGGGTCGTTACATCCACACAAATAAAAATTTCCAACAAAATTTTATCTTTTTCATCAAAGGTTCATTATAAAAAAACTACTTTATAAAAAACCCACATTATATAAATGGATAATAAAACATATTTTAAAAAGGGAATATGTGAAGGATAAATATTACCTGGAATAACACATAATTAGATTTGAAGATAAGGATAACATTGGTCAGAATTTAAAATATAGACATGGAGGAGAAAAAAACCATCCAATGACTAATAGAGAGTGATATAGTACATGGTCATGATAAAGTTAATGACCACAAAACCACAAATCAGTGAGGGGTGAAAAGGCCACAAATTCATAAAAAATGAAGGTAAAAGGATGATATTTTTATTTTAAGATCCTTTTCTTAAATTTTATGGATTTTTAATATCAAGACACAAAGCAGGATAAAATTTACATACTTTCTTTCCTTCCATTTCATAAACATAATTTTATTCTTTGGGTTTTCATTAATGAATTTCCATTTTATCTCTTATTCCAAGAAATGGATATTCAAGAAGAACTTGTCAATCCCAAATCACTAAAATGAACATTTAATGGATCATATGATCCATTAAATAATGAAAAAATATTCATTGTTTCTCTAAATATTTAATAGAACCAAAATGGTTAGCACAAGCTATCCAATGGAAATAGATATAATACATTAATCTCTAAAACCTCAACATTAACCCCCAAAGAGAAACATAATCCATTATATAAATAATTTAACCTTATAACTCCTTTAAAATATTTTTGAAAAAATTTAAAACCCAAAAAACCAAATTATTTTATCAAACATTTCTCCATAGGAATCATAAAGTATATCATAATGTCACACAATAGACATGTGAATACCTTGATCATATATTGTCTTAAAAGAAAATAATAACCAAATCACCATAAAAACTAAATGAAAATATAAATGATTCAAAAATTAATACAATCCTTATTCCTAAAAATAAAATCAAAGATAATTTAATATATTATATAAATCCAAAAATTTAATAAACTTTATCAAATATGAACTTCATCAAATCACTAATCCATTTCAAGGTTACCAATACTATCCAATTAAATTCATAAATTTCAATAATCAATTTATCCTAAATAAACATTTTTAACACAATATTAATCAAATATTAAGGTTTATCTATCCCTCAATCACGTGTTTTCCGAAAAATATATACCCATACCATTAAGTCACTTTTCTATGTTATTAGTACCATTCAACATATGTTTCAAAATGCTTAATAGAAAACTTCAACTATATATTTCTTATGTGTCTCAAGATTCTTATATCTATAATATCACATTTCTCAAATCCCAATAAATAAATAATTCAATTATTCAACTTTAATGATCAATATATCATAGGCCATTAGTCTAGGAGTTATCTCTTGGATTAGGGCATTGACTCAAATAATCCCTTTTTCCCCACACATAAGAAATTGAAATATAAATGGTAACTTAAGATTAACTTCATATCACTCCATCAAGATCCTCATTTTTCCTTGAAAATTACACGCCCTATGAAGTTATTTTACACACCAAAAACATCTTTCCATTCCTTTGATACATTTCAATAGGATCCTCTTCCCATATTCTCTACATGAAGGAAGTTGAATATTCTTCCCTCCATGGTCTTAATGAAACACTATATATTTATTAGGCATGTCAAGAAAATAAATCATGTTGTGATTTTTAATCATATAATGATGTATTTGATTAGGTATAATCAAAAGGATTTTCATTACATATACCATATTATTTGGTTTCTCATGAGGAAAATCATTCAATTGTTTGTCACACTCAGAATTATCACGATTCCTCCTAGTTCTAACCATTTGATATAACAAAAAAAGTTTTAGTAATAATAATCATAATGCGGAATCATATAATCATGAAAAATCATTAATAGGATGTCTAAATAATAACACCTTTTTTTCAATCTAGACCATCTTAAGTTTAACCTAAGTTATTCATGATCATCATTTATTAAAATCCTTTATAATGGCCTGCAAAGGAAATATGAATTAATATAATCAAATCCCTTAGGAATGTCAAACCAGGTTATTAGTAAGGTAATAATCACCATGCACAAGAATGATGGTTGAGATATACTCAACCAACTCCTTTTGGGGTTATTACCCCTATATTGATGTGTTCCAAAACCATGTCCACTTGTAGTATACATACATGGATGTATTTCTTGAAAAATCACATAATCTATACCTTACCAATACATTTATGATATTTTTCTAAAATTAGACATATCCATGAGGTATTTAATAGGGTTATATTTCTTAATTTATGTTTTACTAAATCTAGTTCCTAAGGTTTCTATTAAACTTGCTCCAATACCAACTATAAAAAACCCAAATCCAGTAACCTAGAGAAGGTGTTTAGTTTATTACATTTACATAAGATACAATATATCACATAATATTTGCATGATTAGACTTGTATTCTTGATGAACCTGGTATAAACATGATTCCAATTTTATATTTGAAATAAAATAAGAATAAACAGTGAAAGTAAATATTATTCATCCGTAAACTAATTCAATGATTAAGTATTGATATCCCTAGGAAATGAAACAAAATAAGTGTGAGATTAAATTCTCAGTAATGGTTACATATAATAGAATATATCATGAGTAAATAAGGTATGATCAATATGGAAAGGCAAATAATTGAAAACACATGCCATTTAATCAATAACATGATCATTAAATGCATAGATGGATAATATGAATGTAATAAGAGGAAGTATAATAATAACTAAATTATCAATGAATTAAATGCATAAATTTGGGCATTATGATATTAGAAATCATGATAAATTTATCATTAAGGCCTCATACCAAGAAAGTCTGAACTGTGGATATGTATACACCAAAAACCCATTTATAAGGTCACCCAACTAGTTTATCACATAATACATGTTGATTCATCAACGGGAAATATAATTCTTGGACCCAAATATTATTTCATCTCTAATTCATTCATCTTATATTGAATAATAAATTTAATTTATAAAAAATAATCCTCAATAATAAATATCTATAGGGAGTAAAGGATATATAATGTAAATATTTCCCTAGTTAATTAAATAAATTTCATAGAAAAACTCTATATATATATATATGGTATAAAACATATTCATGATACAAATAACATAGATATTTAAAATAAATGTTACTTCTAATGAAAATTATCACATAAAAATGAATATTTCAAGAGAAAGATAATAACCACAATTTTAATAAGTGATTAAAGATGAATATAAATTCATCAGAAATATAGTTGTTTTAATAAATTCTTCTATTTTTGTAAATAAAATAAAATTGAAGTGAAATAGTAAAATAAGGTTTAATTAAATATTTTTATCTATAAAACCGTTGAAAATATGTAGAAGAAGCTAAATATCATAAAATAGTTATGGCGGTGGGAAAGTATGTTTAATCCATATACATTAAAAAGAAATACTCTTTTGAGTTTTTATAAAGAAAGTTGAAAAATGAACCTTTCAGAAAAACAATGTAAAGATTAATTTTATACCTTTTAAAAATTCATAGACTAAATATAATCTTCTTAATAAATGATTTGAGAAAATAAAAAGTACTTTTTTTAAAACAATTTTGAAAAAATACGTACATAAAGAAAAATATATCCAATCAAAAAGAGAAATTAGATCAATTTTTATTTTAAACATTTATTTTCTAGATTCAAGTGAAAAAGAGAGGAAAATTTGTATAAAAATTATTAAACTGTATAATTATCTATAAGGTAGGAAAATAAATGGAGTTTATCAATGATATATTCTAAAATTTCTTAAAAATAAAATCAATACTAGAAAAATTATATTTTAAAATAGATTATTACATATTTTGTAATTTTTTAATTGTAATCCTTTGAAATAGTAAACTAAAATTGAAATTTTAATAATCAGGAATAAATTTTTATTCATTGTTAATACATAAAATGGGAAGTTTATACACCATATAAAAGTAAATTAGTTCATAATACGAAATATGTCTTAATGGAGTGGAAATTGAGATGAAATATATTATGAAGATTTTATCATTGATGCGAGAATTAATCAATGAAGTGATTATGTGTAACACATGTAAATGAATTCCAAAAAAATTCATATAAAATATAATAAAATCAGAGGTCTTTTACACATAATTATGGCATAAAATAATTAATGAATTCGAAGTATAACCCAATGAATGGAAATTGAGATAATAAACCCCTTACCTCACAATTCCAATTTATTGAAAATGATTTGAACTCTTTAATAACGGTTTAAAACTTGTTATTAATTTATAATAGAACCATATTGATTTATTTTATATCATATATGATCCAATTATAACATCTTATCATATGTTCATCAACAATCATCATTATTATCATTATTTTGGGTCCTAACTGCTTAGTTTTCTCATGTATATTTTATCATAAATTTTATAGTTCTCTTGAATAGGTTATAGTTTAATCATAAAAATAATGACATTAATGTTATAAATTTTATATTTATTCATTAGATAAAATTTTAAAAGCATTATTTGATGGTGGATATAGAAAATGAATCACATCGCTTTGGGGAGATGGTAACCAATATGTACGCACGAGCGATGTTATCATTTTTTAAATAGGTGGGAGAGTATAGAATTACATGATATATTAAATTTATAGAATCAATATTATTTCATAATTCTAATATAAATTCAATAGTTCTATCATTATAACTTTCTATGTGATGCAGTGATGGAGAAAATTTACATCAACTCATGAGGTGGTAGTCCACCGCACACATGTGCAATGGTTATACTTCCCATTTTACAGAGAAGGATATGGATAGATATTATTCCATAAACATAATAAAATATTTGTATGTTGGGTATATTGGTGTTATTATATTGTAATTTTTAGGAAAAAATTGAATGTGGTAAAAAAAGAAGTAAAATAGAAAGAGCTTGGTTAAGACGATTGCCTTCTATTAGAGAAATCCCCTTTTGATCTCTTCTTTAGGACTATAGGGTTATAATTTTGGGAATAAAAACACCTATATAATGTAGATAGGGATTTTCGGGTATATTGTTTAGTATATTTTTGATAAATAGATCAAGAGGTGTGAATAAGTGAGGGTAGTAGGCACCCTTTTATAATTGAGGGAGTGACACACTTGTAAATTTTCAATGTTATAAAATATTATTAACGCACTTTCTTAGTAAAATGGGTCAAAAATGACTCATATTCTATGTAGATATGGATAAGATAAAAATAACACCAATAAAGGAGTTTTAGTCTTGTTTTTATGTCATTTTAACCCTTATATTTTGGTTTAACCCTTTTGTTAACCATATTTAACCTTAACTGTGGTAACAAAATTTTTAATCTTAAAGGGATATAATTTTATTTATAAGGTATAAATTGAATAATAAATAGAAAATGGATGAATTTTTAGACCATTTATTATCCTAATTGTCCTATTAAAATATTTTTATGATTTTTATTAATTTAATAAAATATTTTTTTCATAAAATATAATTAATTTCATTTTTGACACGATTCATTTAATTTTTCTAAAAAGATATCAAGATAAAAAATAATTAGAACATATAATATTTAACAATAAATTATATGATTTATTAACTATAATTTTTTTGTGATACTATAAATCATCCAAAAGATATTACTTTTAATATTTTTAAAATCATTTAATTTTATTTTTTCACTGCTTATACAAGCACCATGTTAGCATCGTATAAGATTTTAAGGTAATTATGCCATTATTAAAAACTAAAAATAAACAAATAATGTTACAATATACTTTTATATTAATTTATAACATTTTATTATCCCAATGCAAACATATAAATGAAATTAAAAGCAAGAGAGTGACATTTTGTGTCTTTCCTTACTTAAAATAATATAAATATCTTTATCAAGGGATAATGAAACCAAAATAACATATATCTACATTTGGTATGGATATGGTCTAATTTATACCATAAAATGAAATAATAGAAATTATTGAGTTGATTTTGAGTCCTTGAATTATAGTTTTAACCATATTGTACCCATTTTACCCTTAATTAGGTGACAAATACTAACCATCGTTACTATTCATAATGAAAAAACTAAAGGTGACCTATTTTATAAAATTTAACATCATAATTATAAATATATCATAAAACATAATGAAAAATATCTAAAAATGAATTTTTAGAATAAAAATTAACTTATTCCAAAATCATGAATATTACTGATTCAAATGGAATTAATTAGATTATTCTAGATAAAATGAATTATATTTAGTTTTAAGATCAAATTCTTAAAATAATGAGACTTTTAAATTGCTTTATTTATTTAAAATAAATTAGAGTAGCGAAAAATTAGTATTTATCACTATTCACTAAAAATGGATCATTTTAGAAAAATCTTAATATTTCACCAAAACTTCATTTTGATATTATGATTTAAAAAATGATGTTCATGTTATAATATACATGTTCTAAAAGTGGTAAAAATTAATTTTAATTTATACAAACAAAAGTCAATAAAATCATTTTTGAGAAAAAGAATTTTTGGAACATAAAATGACTTCACTAAAAACTAAGTACTTATTTCCTGAGAATTCATAAATACATTTGTAATGAGTTGGAGAATTATACATATATTTCATAATGCAGTTTCTCATATTAATACTTACCAATTAAATAGCTAGGTTATAATGGTCTCATTTGAATAATACTATTTTTTATAATATATCTCAGTCCGCTTGATGCTCGGTGTTGCACATTAAGAATGCTATCAAACTTATTATTATTTTAAACAAAATTTTTGGGGGTGTTACACTTCTCATAAATTTTCTCAATAGCATTCATATGATATACTATTGTGTGTAGAGATCATAATTTATAAGAAACATTGTATGCTAATGACATGTAAATCAATCCATGTTACATTATATTCAAACTGTTCATTTTTTCTTGTTTCTAATGATTTTGGTTTGACCCTTTATAATGAAACATAAAGGTCCTTTTAAATAAAAAAATTAATTTATCTACATACACAAGAACCCAAAGTTCATCTTATCAAACCTATAAATTTTTCACCTTTACTTCTTCTTAAACTATACCTCCTGAATCATTTAACTCCCATAGAATTGAAAAATAGAAAAAAAAGAAATTTACCCTAGAATCTACTCATGATTATGTTATCGAGCCTTATTGAACTACAAGAGCTAATACCACTTGTTTAGATTTGGAACCACTGATCACTGGAAGTTTAACCACTGAAATTTTCGAGTGTGGAACAAATATATAGAAGAATCCTTAATTAGAAGAACCCCACGACAATGATATATCAAAACCTAAAGAGATAAAGTGCACCCTAAATCCCCACACCAGGTTTATATACTCTTTCATAGTAAGAGAAAACACATTTTACAAAAAATAAACATTCATGTCGAATAATGTAAAGAGGAAATAATTAATTAAGATTTATGTGGTACGATCGTTAGTCCTATATTTATGGGATAAGATTGTTTCTTTATTTTATTTAAGGGAATTTACAAGAATAAAATCACTATAAGAAATTAAAATTCGATATTAGATTATCACAACACTTCCAACTAAACAAAACATGTATTAGTTATCCACCCCACCTTTAAATGGGGTCTATCCAGTCAATCGGTTCCTCCTTCCTTCAAAATGGGGGGGGGGGGACCATTGGTAATGGTAACCACCGATTTCTTATATGTTCCTCCTCTATCACCACTAATTTCTAGTAAATAGTGGAAGTCACTTTTTTGTATTATTTTGAAGACACTTATTTAAGTAATTTTCCATAAACCATCAGGAAGAAACTTTTCATAACCTTAGAAAAGACCTTTATGTATGATGTAACTACCACACACCATCATCTAAAACCAATTCATTTGCAATAACTAGTTATAGATCTCAACTTTCAAACCACTACATCCACCATGGGTCTGATCAGAACAAAATATATTTTCCAGAGTATCTTTTTTTAAAAATTTTGAATCATAAATTTAAATATAATTCACCTTTTCAAATATAGACATATCCTAAAAACCTTTAAGTGGTATCTAAGAAATATTTTGGAAAAATTAATAAGTTGAAAATCAAAAAACTGATAATAGTTTGGGGTTTTCTTAGAACCATGGTCGCAGTTATAAAAAACAGCATAGTTTATAAATTTTTCTAAATAAGCATAATGGTTTATAACAATTCATCATAGTTTATAGTAACCTTTTGAAAAAAATCATGTTTTTAGAAATTTACAATGTTTTATTATCATAAAATAGTGAATCATTTTAATTTTTTTTGAGAATAATGAGAGATTTAACAAAAGGAAAATACTTCTTTATTAAATAAAAAAAATTTATAGATGTCTAAATAAAGAATCATTAAAAAAGTCCCTTTTCTAGTAAGAGAAGAGATCATTGGATACATCATTGAGTAATTTTATCTTAGGATAAATGATCCCTTTATTAGCTAGTCCATAATTCAGGTAATTCAATTCATGATATGTATGATTAATGATGTAATTTATGGAGTAAATAGAGTCCACATTGTGTTTATCGGCTATGTTTTTAAAAAAAATTAAAAAATATTTTTCTCAAAATATTTCACGGTCCCATTCCAAATCAATATAACTTTGGCTTTTATCAAAATTGATTTTACTAGAATTTATACTTGTATACAGTTTTTGTTTCTCATGTTAAATATTTGAATTTCAAATTTATTATTCAGTACTTAATTAAATATTTATTTATATGAAAAATTTATATTATTAATAGTGTATTATTTAGATTAATTTTTTAAACCACTTATTATAATATTCATGCCATCTATATATTAGTTATGTTCTAGGTAAAAGTTAAAAAAATATATTTTTTAACTCATAAAATGTTTTTTTATTGCAGTTATAAATTAAATAACAATTGTGGATTTCTATTTATGAATATTAAGTGTTGGAGTTATATTATAGTTAAGTTCTCTATTGAGTATTGATCTAAATTTAGTGGGAAATTGGGATGAGATTCTCATTTTCTAAGGTATTAGGCTCTGTATAGAAATGAAAGGTTTGGCTACTAGTCTCTCCATGATTTATTTTGTTGGGATTTTGGTTTCTTATGACTCTAAGACATTACATGAAATTGTTTTATATACCTTATAAATGGTAAGAATTTATATATGTATATATATAATTCATTTTTATTATTGGGTAAGTAACAAGAATCACGAGTTATATAATTTTTTATACATTAATATATTTAGGACATATTAATTCGGTTAAAGGAATAAGATTAAAATTCTAAATTGATAGAAGCTTATATATATACAAGGATTCTATGATATGTAAAAATTATGTAGGATTAAATATTTATAAATGATATTAATATTATTCCCATAAAAATGGTGAGACTAAGAAATATTTTAAAGTTTTAAATGTTCTATTCCTTTCAATGAAAACACTTGCCCATACCTTGACAATTTTTATGAGTGTTCCTAACCATTAGGTTCCCATAATATTTATTGTGTAATGTAAGTAGTTTATAGGAAACCCTAACCATTAGGTGCCTATATCTAATGTGATATTTTTATTATGTTTAGGTGGGTGACCCCAACATTTAGGTTTATAAAGGAATAAAGTTTTGAAAATACATATTATAAATTGGAAATATAGTTTTCCACATAACTATTCATGACTCAAATGTGATATAATTGAAATTATTTTATACCAAATATATTTATAGATTAAGTTCCAATATTAACTATCTTAATTAATGAATAAATATGTATTTCCCACACTAAATGGATATGATATATGATTTCATTATTTTTTGTGGGTGTATATTCAATAAAATCTCGTATTTAAATAATGTAAAACTTGTTACTCACCCAAATATATGTCTTCTTGTGGAAATGAATTTCACTACTTATGATACAATGTTATTGGACAATAAATTTCTATAAAAAATTATTGCTAATAAACATAGACTAAAAAATAGGAGAGTGTTGTGAATGGAGAAACAAATATATGTTTTGTAAATGGGGAAAATTTTATACATTGGAAGTTAGAACTTATGATCTAAGTATAATTGGAAGATTATTTTTTGAATTTAAAAATTATGAATATCTTTTAGTTATAAATAGAAATTTTAATTTTATATCTTATTTATGTTATGTTGAAGCTATAATTTTTTTTTCATGGAAAAGTCACAAAAATATTATAGGGTATAATTATATAAGTTTCAGGATTGAAACTAGATAAAGTAACGGGTAGTCGAACTCATGTAGTCTAGAAGCAGAATCTGAAGTTGAATTTAAAGTTTGAGAAATAATAAATAATGGTAACAATTGAATTTAGAGGATGGGAGTTTGAAAGAAGCTCTGGACTTGTGTAGTAATTACTCCAAAGATATGTAAGAATATATTTATGTTCTTCTCAAAGGGATACATAGGATTATTCAATAGGGAATAAAAAATTAATTAACAATATTTCATTAGTTTCTAAGAATCATAATTTAAGGTGGTTCTAAGGCTGGTAAACTACCGATGGATTTTATCAGATGGAGGAACTCCCCTTAAAATCAGAAAACCATGGGATTCTACCACACAGTTAGGAAGGCGATGGGACTAAGGACAACCTACAAGGATAATATATAAATAGTACCAATGGGATTAATTTTTCCATATCAATATTTTGTAATAATTATCTATCATTAGTAATAAAAAAACATAAATGTTTATATTATAGAATAAGATAAATTTCCCAACTATGTATATCCCCTATGTTGTTTCACGAAGAATGTTTGAAATTTTTTTCTTTCACCATTGTGTTTATTCATGAAGGACTACTCAGATGATCAAGGTGATTCTGCATTAGGTATTTGATCTTAGCTTCCTAGTTAGGACATTGAAATTCAGTGCGGTTGAATTATGAATCTTGAAACCTTATCTTGAAGTATATTTTCTAAAGGGAGTTGAGAATTTGGGTCCTTATCATTAAAAGTGGTATCATATATTCTTTTTATACTTTAATTATTTATCTTTCCTTAGAATTAATTTTTTTGTGGGAGTTTATTGATTTGAAATGAATAGTTTTGTAAGAAGGAAACGTTTTAATTAATCAATTTGATAGAACATAGTTCATATTTTGAAGAATATAGATGAAAGACTATCAGTATCATTAGGTTCTTGAGATTTTATTGAAGGGTATCAAACTAGAAGAAATATAAAAAGAAAATTGAAAATACTCAACTTGAAATAACTTGGGAAAATTTATGTTATATTGACCCCTAACATGGACTTTAATATCCAAGAGGTATGTTTAACCACTAACTTAATGGTGAATCTTGTGATCATGTATGAGAAACCTTCCACCATGAGAAACGTGTTCATGATTTGGTGAATATTAGGAATGAATATGTTATAAGGAAACGTTGTGTCAGATCATTTTAATGACTGCAACATGATTTAGATTAAACTCAAATTAGTGAAGTTGGAGTTTTCTGAAGGCATGTGGTACTTACTTATTCTTTTATTTCTTCCATAGTCTTAGGATTTTACAGTAACTAATATAATTAATTCATGAAAAAAGAATAACATGGTGTTATAAGATATCTGGGATCTTTTTCTAAATTATGATATCCAGAAGTAATTCAAGAGTGCTACTAGAATTTATTATATTTCAAAAAGTAATAAACATGATTCTTGGAAAGAAAACTAAATTTTGAAGAGGGTAAAGAGAAAAGATATACTATCCAAGAAAAATCATTTGGGGCTAAACCCATATACCGACATTGTAGGAATTAAGGAAACATAAAAAAAATATTTCATGGATAAAAGATTAAATTATGAAAATTTAACTTTTAGAAGTTATTTTGAAAACACCATGACGGATGAAGAAATAAATTTGTTATTAATAATTTCCAACCCATTGGATTCATAGATTATTGATTATAGGACATCATTTCACTCAACATTTGAGAGCAGAAGCATGATGAATTTTATTTCTAGAAGACTCACTAAGGTATATCTTTTGGGTAATGTAACTATTAAGATATCTAGAAATAGTGATGTGAATTTATGAAAAAATAGTAGGTACTTGTTCTAGTTACAATGGGGTAGATATATTTTAGTGGTAAGGAAGAATTTTAAAATCAATTTAATATCTAGGTGATATTGGTTTTTATACGTTTTTTATGAAAGGATTGTGGAAGAAAACATTTGGTTCCATGGAGGTGGATGAATTTATAAAATATATAATATTGTATCTTACTAAGAGTTTAAAAGATACATTTTTTTTAAAAACAACAACTTCAAGAAAGTTGAGGTTATGATATGATCATCTAGGAAAGATGTTTGAGAAAAGGAAAGATTCCTTGTTGAAAAGGGAATACTAAAACTCAATTTTATATTGTAAGGAACATGTATAGAGTTCATTATTGGGAAGAATAAAAAGGATTATTTAATTATGGAAGGAATAATTAAAAATTAATTGAATTTGAAGTAAGTACATACAAATTTATGGGGTCCAACTATAGTTCATTCTCATAAAGGGTCATTGTATTATCTTACCATCGTTAATGATGTCATATAAAAAGGTGTGCCTGTTATTTATTAAAAATAATTATAAATTATTTTTATCCTTCACTAGATGGAGATATATGGTACAAAGAGAGAAAGGTTAAAAAATTATGTGATTTAGGTCTGATTATTATGGGGAGTATAAAATTAAGGAGTTCCAAAAAAATTCCAGAATAATGGAATTGTTTTGAGAAGAAACATCTATGAAAAATGGATCAAAATGGGGTCTTAGAGTGGATGAAATAGATATTATGTGTGAGAGATATATTTATGTTAATTAAATTTTTTCCAAGGAGTTTTATAGAGAATTAATTAATTTTTTAGTATCCCTTATAAACAGAAGTCCTTCTATCCCACTAAGGTTGGAGATCCTAGAATAAAGGTGGACTATAATAATTTTTGATGTATACCACCTCAATATGTTTATTTGTATTTTCTATTTTTATTATATAAAGAGGGATTAATTATCAAATAAGTCCCAAGAATGTTTATTTATAGGTTATGGTAGTGAAGAATTTGTATTTTCTCTTTGGGATATTTTCCTCCATTAGGTTATCTGAAGTTGAAATTCTCACTTCAATGAAGTGATCCTGTAGAAGGATTAAAACCCTATGAAATATGAAATAGAGAATAAAAAAATGTCTAATGAAAAGGTTTATTTGAATATAAGTCCAAACAACATGAGTTTTTTGGAAGCACTCAAGTTTTGGATAAACCTGTTAGCCTGAAAGTTGTGGATATAGATGTAGGTTTTATTTTAGTGGTTTATTCAAGGCTTGACATATCAAAAGGATTTGGGATCACTGAACCTCAAAAAAGAGTTCCCAATGAAGCAGTATCAAAAGGATAAAAACCTCAATAATTGAGGGATTTTACTATAGTCCTAAACCAAGTTAAAAGGTTTGGATTTGAATTATATTATATAATTTTTATGGATGGAGTAGAGTTAAAAATTATGGATGATGTGGAAAATATTAATGATGAAAAATAGTTGGATTTAGCGATAAAGGGAAAAATAAAGTCCTTAAAAACATTTGGAATATGATATCTTTCAAAACACCCATTGAGAAAGGTAATATTATAGATAAAATGGATCTTTTAGATAAATTAATAATGAAATCGTAGGAATACGCCTATGGAAAAGTTAGTTTTGAAGGGGTTTCTACAAAAAATAGTGGAATTTAGTAAAATTTTATATTCGGTTTTTATGAACTATGTGATCTAGATGATTCTTGGAATGGTCTAAAAATAAGGCATACATCTTGAAAGATTATATGTGAAGGATTTTTTTCTACTTGAATATTTAGAGGAGAATATTTATATGCATCAAATAAAAGGATTCTAATAATCTTGAAAAAACGTAGTGTGATAGATCAAAAAAAGTTCTTATGGTAAGAAGAAATAATCCAGATAGTATAAATGAAAGTTTGATTCCATTATGGTATAAGAAATGTTCAGAAAAATAGCTATAGTTCATTTTTACTATCATAAGGTGTTTAGTGATGGGATCTTCATTATAAATCTCTTATATGTAGATGAAATTATATTGGTGGGTTGAAACAAGAAATATATTAAAGTGATTTTGATTTATCTATAAGATTTGAGATGAAGGATATCACGGTAGCCAACTATATTTTGGGTATGAGGATCTATAAGGATTGGAATCTTGGAACTTTGATATTGTCATAGTTAGATCATATCTCGAAGATAGTGAGATGGTTTAAAATTCCTAGATCCAAACCTATCCCTACCTCATTAGTTGGATATTTCAAACTATCCAATGAGAAGTAAACATAATTATAACATGAGTCTATAAACATAGAAAAGGTTTTTAATGCCTTATTGTTTTGAATTTTGATTTATTCCATGACTTATACAAGGATATGCATTACTCAAGAAGTGACAATAGTTATTAGGTTCATGGAAAATCATGGGAAGGAGTAATGGGAAGTAATAAATTGAATACATTATAATATAGAAGGTTTATAATCAGTAGAATTATGTTTTAGAGTTGATTATCTATCATAAGGGTATGTTGACTTAAAATTTAGAAGTGATGCAGACAATTGGATAAGTATCATGAGCTTTGTGTTCACCTATGGAGGAATGAGAGAATTGTCATGAAATGTAAAATATATTATTCATTTAAAGTTTATTTATAGTCTAGTGTACACCCTTGGTTGTCTCTCAAAGATATCTAGAGTTTTAAAGTGTGTATTTTTAATAAAAATTACTAAAAGTGGGGGGGGGGTTCAAATACAGTTTTAAAACTAAAAAAGTATTAACTAAAGAGTTTAGTAGTTGATGAAGGCAGGTGGGGATTTTAGATTTATGAGATAATGAAGTCATTTAAAGTTCACTGCACAACTTGTATTGTTCTTTATTTTGAAAATTTCACATGGTTTCATGGAATAATTTGGCTGAGGGTTTCGAAGATCGTGATTCCCCTCTTTCCTATTAAAACAATGCATAAAGAACCAACCCTTAACACAAGAATTGTGGTTTCAATGTTTGGATCTCAAGAATAGAACAAGGGATACCAAAGAATACTGAAATCATATGTATGTGTACGATAAAGAGGAATCATGTATTGTGCAATCCGAACAACCCAAGTTTCCCACATAGATATCATCCTAATCAATATTGAAATGAAAAATGTTTCACATAATTAAACCAAATTAATGAATTAAAAGGAGAAGCATGTTAATATAAAACATAAGTGAAATTATTCAAACACAAATTACACAAAAATAGTAGAATAAGAAGTGTTGCAACACCCTCCCAAGTATTTCTAACTTCCTAAAAATAATTATCTATTATTTAGCTTGACATCAAGAGGAAGAGGAGGCTTGGGTGGGACTTAGGATTCATCCCTGACCCCCTATGTGGATAGGAGCCTCTAGAAAATTTAAGATGACGAGAAGAATAATTTGGGTATCCAAAGTAACATAAATTTTCTCCCATATCTAACATGAAATCAGGGCGCCCAAGGTTCCAATTTATAGGCCAAATGGAAGGTGGTTTTAGTCACCTAGATTTTATAAAACCACTTATCACATAGTTTTTGGCATTCAAACAGTCTTATCTCAATTTTTAAAAAACTAAAAAAACTTTCCCCACATATAGAATATCATTAAAAAAAATTTGGCATTATTTGGAGGCCAATATCTAGAGATATGGATAAAATACCAAAACTCGCTTGTGACTTCGATCAAAATCATTTTCCTGGACTGATTAGTTTGGTTGGTCCCCTTAATGGCTGAATTGTTGTTAGTTATATACATAAGAATCGTATCCCACTAAATTTTGTATCATACCACAAAATTTAAGTCCAATTTAATTCATGGATTATGTGATGTATCCATTTGATTCCACATGTGTTCATATAATCTTGTACATTTTATCTAATTTATATTTAACTTCACTATGGACCCTCCAAATAAACTTCACCTACAATGATAACATTAAAATAAGGTAAATATACATTTTTAATAGTGATAAAAATTAAATTATTGAATATAATGTAAAGTGAAATTTGTTATAATAATTAGAATTTACAATACAAAATCAGGTTAATATAGTGGTGTAAAGGTGAAATAAAATAGTGAATCTAGGTTTGATCACACCCCCACACCTAAACATTTCCACTCCTGGGAAAAGTCAAATTTCCAAAAATTATACATGGAGATATTCCCAGCTTCATGAATATTTAACGTTCAATGAAAATTTAATCCCTGATAGCAATGTGATCAAAGAAAAAATCACACCAAGGAGTTATACTCAGTGATCATGGAAACAATATTTCTCATAAATTATATCAGAATGAAATTTAAGGAGATGAATGATACCAATTTCATCAAATAATACAAAAATTCAACAATTTTACTTACTCCACATGTGTGTGTGTGAAAACCATTACATGCTATTCTTTCTTCTTTCCATCCGGTAAATATAAATTATTTTAAAAAATTTCTACTTAAATTATTTTATCAACCAAACCTTCCCTACATCCATTATAATAAAATATCAAGACCCATTCACTTAATAATCCTCATAAGTCAAACCTTAATCTCCTGATCTAGATATCCCCATATGTTGACATTTCATCACTCCAAGCATTTATTATTATTATTATTATTATTAATTTTGAACTTGGAAAAAATCCCACACTCATCACTCAACCCTTGTTTGATCTCCTCAAAATACTAATCATAATAGTTATAAAAAGATCAAAGTTTGAGGATAATTTTTTTACCTACCCAATAAACAACCCATATTTCTCTGTTTTTATATTGTTTTTTGACTTTAAGGGTTTAAAATAGTCGAATCATAGGTACACACTCAAAGGTAAATCTTAATAGTAATGAAAAATATTGGATAAATAATAGACATATGGAAAAATCATTTTGGAAATATGATAAATATTAACCTAACTTATATTTACCTTCTATTAAGTAAGAGTAATTCACACTTCATATTTGGGTGAAAATAGGTGTAGAGATATTAAGTGACAAGATTTTTCCACAAACCACTAACAGAAAGAGTACCATTATTCTCAACATTTTCAAAATTATGCAACCAATTATATCATAAAAATAAGCAACTTGGAAAAAAAAAGTTCACACCTCAATGTTAAATTCATGCTAAAGAAGAAATTACATCAGAGAAAAAATATATTAAAACAACTTGAAATAGGGGAATTACTCATGAATTTTCAATAATTTCCATGATTAAGTGGGAATAAAAAATGATTATTCCATAACAAAAGTGAAGGGGAAAATGAAGTGGGGTGATAATAATACTTTTTAGCATGTGAAAAATAGAAATAGAATAAAGATGATGAAAATTCCTAAATAATCCAGGAATGTACCCAATCCCCACACCTAGAGTATGTTGTGTCATAACTATAATAAAAAAGAATGTTGGAAGGAAGGATAAAACCCAATGGGTGTCATTCATAGGTTACTTCTTGAACTTGGAGTTCCTTCATTATGGACTCTAGAATGGCTTTGTGAGAGTGCTTCATACACTTCCCATTGACAATGAAGGTTTGTTTTGTTTATTTATTTTAAACCAGAACAACACCAAATGGATAAATATTAGTATCAGTTTATGGGCCAAACTAGTGGAAAAGAAGCTTAAATTGACAACACTTTGGAATTTAATTGAAAATAAAGACCTTTTCATAATGTGAAATTGATGATAAAGGATTAGGTGGTCATGGGAAGCCTTGGCTTGATCATTATAAATCAAAGAGTTCATATATGAATCTGTACTCATTTTCTCCAACTCTGAATCTGAAGCTTCGTTTGAGCACCTACACAAGAAAGATTAGAATTTATTGGCCTAGTGGTCTCAGTTCTCTATCTCAATAGGGAGGTGAAAACTCTTTCCAAATACAATCTAATAGGGTGACATTCCAGTGTGGATTTTAAAGGTAGTATGTTAAGCCCATAATGAATCATCAAGTCTAAGACTACAATCTTTTCTATTAGGTTGAAACGTTTTTTTCAAGAATTTGTTTTACCTCTCTTTTTGAAACCTCAGATTGACTATTGGTTTGTTGGTGATATACAGTAGACACTTGATGCTCGACCATATACTGATGAAAAAGTTATTTCATTATTCAGTTTTGTAATTTCCAACTCATATCAGAGATGATGAACCTAGGTAATCTAAACCTATACAAAATTTGGGATCTCAAAAATTATAGAACTGTGTTGGAATCATCTATCCAAGTGGATCATTCCTCTACCCATTTTACACAAAATCAAATACCATAAGAATGTACATATTGCTAAAGGAATTGGCAAATAGACCCATAAAGTTAATTCCCCAAACATCAAAAATGTCATGGAAGAAAAAGTGTTGTTGTCAAATTTCATTTCCTTTAGAGAATTTCCCTAATCTTTGGCAATGAGTAAAATATTTATAGAATTATTGGGAATCCTGATATAATCATTGAAGAAATAGACCATAATGGAGGACCTTGAAGGAGGTTTGTTGGGGACAAAAGTGGACCCCACTTCCAAGAGGGTGGAAGAACCTAAGTAGAGACTAAATCTCGCTATCTAGAACACAACATCCAAGAACATGATCACAACATGTGTTAAAAATGTAGGATTCATCCTAAATTTACAAAAAAGATTCGTGTTTTAGATGACTAGTTTGGTTTTTATTAAAATCAATAGGAATGCAAGATGCTACCAAATTATTTAAAATTTCTATATACTAAGGAATAACATATTTATCTCAATACAATTGCTCATCTGAAAACATGTCATTTATTAGAATATAAGTGGATGAGTCAATGTTTTTGCATGGAAGGATCCTACTGATATGGTTATCCACCACATTATCTGCTTTTTTATCCTATTTTCTATATTATATTCATAAAGTAGGATAATATAGAGAATGAGAAGTGGTTTGAATTCTATTTTCTTAAGGAGATACTGAAGGGCTTCATGGTATGAGAATATAATTACTTTGGACCCTAAAAGGTATGACCTGAATTTATCCAAGGAAAACACAACAGAAAATAATTATTTTTAAGTTGTGGTTTAGTTTTCATGGGTGGGGTTTAGTGTGTGTGAGGAATAGGCAATGAAATGAGGAGCTTGATCGAACTGTTGTGATTAGACTACCCCAAATTCATAGTTATAGGTATCACACATGAGATCAAATGGTATATCCCAATGAGGGGGTTGGATTAACAGGGGTGATGTGATACACCATTTCAATTTCATAAAAAATTCCTCACAGTATTTTTCAAAAACATATTCCTTTTCTTTTTTGAGTAAGCGGTACAGAGGAATTGAAATCTTACTAAATTCATGAATGAAACGATGATAAAATCCAGCATGACCTATGAAATACCACACATCCTGTGATTTTTTTGGAAAGTTATAGAATAAAGGACATCCAATTTTGATTTATCCACTTAGATACCATGACATAAAATGACATTTTTAGGTATTATACCTTGTCTCACAATGTAATATAATTTATCATAATTTAATATGGGATTCTTTTCAATACATTGATCTATGATAAAACAAATACTACATAAATAGTAATCAAAAGAGGAACCATATACCATGAAATAATCCATGAAAACTTCTATGAAATTCTTTATGTAATATGAAAAAATAAGAACCATTTATCACTCAAAAGAAACTAGAGAATTTCATGAACCAAATGGAATCCTCTTATATGAAAATGTGCCAAGGTGAAAGTAAAGTTTTTAATTTTCTAATCCTGAAAGGAAATATGGTTATGAAGGTATCTAGAAAACCCTTCAAGAAAATAGTAGTGGGACTTCCATGCTAGACTCTTTAGCATCCGACCAATGAATGGGAATGGTAATTTTTTTTCATAGTGTGTTATTTTAGTCATTGATAATATATAAATACATGCTAACTATTCTTCACACTGGTTGGAACCAATTCAACATATTCATTTTTATTACTATTTGACCAGTTTTCTTAGGAACTACCTACACTGGACTGGCCAATTTTCTTTCAAATATGGGATAAATGATTTTTGTAGCCAATAATTTCATTACCTTCTTTTTAACAGCATCTAGGTGGTTTTGGTTTATTCAATGTTGTACCTTCCTAACTGGTTTAGCCTCATAATTTAACAATATATGTTGTGTACAAATTGATGGTCTAATATTGGGAATGTCAGAAAGTGTCCATTCCAATGCTTGTTCATTCCCCCCAAAAGCTCAAGTAGTCATAATTCTTGTTCTAGAGGGATTGAACTAGAAATTATTATAGGTATCTTTCTTCCATTCTCATGATATGAATATTTCAAATTTTGAGGTATTGGTTTAAGTTCCAAATTAGGGGGATTTTTAATTGATGGAAGTGAATGAAAAAGTGAGTGGTCATTGATCTCATCTAAATGATAAAAGGTAACATCCTTAGCTTAGAAATAATATTTTACAAGCTTATAAATATCATCAATGTTCATGGGATCCTCATTTCTTAATAAATAATAAATTAATGAACAAGCATGACATTTTTATAAATTGATACAACATTAAATGCATGACCAATTACCTAGCATGTGTATCAATGATGAAAACTCAGAAAAGGGATCATTGGAAAGAAAATAAGTCTTTTAAAGGTAAGGGAGTACATCAATATAATTAAATAAAAGTGATAAAAGTTCTTCTGAGGGGTGCTTCATTGCATCAAGGATGTTGAAGTGGAAAATGTCACCACAAAAATCGATATATAATGTGCCATTATTGACATTAATTATGCTTTTGGAAGTTTTCAAGAAAGGCCTACCCAATATTATTGGGGCATGTCCATTCACCATATCATGTTCTATTTTATAAACATAAAAATCAATAGGTAAAATTAAAATTTTCACCCTCACAATAATATCCACGAACACACCAGTGGGGTGTACGTTACTCCAGTTCTCCTGCTGAAAAAATATTCTTATGGCAATCAATTACCCAATCATTAATGAATATAAAATGGAGTGAGGCATAATATTTATAAAAGAACCCAAATCTGAAATATCATTGGAAAATAAATACTCCTTAATGGTACATGGAATTGATAATGTTCCAATATTGTTTCATTTTATCAAAATTGATGGCTAATAAATGCAGATATGTTCCTCCGCATGATAAAATTTTCATCATATCTAAGTCACCTTTGGTGTGTACACATGTCCTTTAGAAACATATCATATCATTTAATTTTCTTCACGACATCAATAAAGGGGATGTTAAATTGAATTTTTTGAATGTTTTAATGATTTATTTATCAAGTTTAGTTTCTTTTTTCCCCTTGGTTGGATGTCTCTTTGGGTAAATGGAAGAGAAATGGTTTGTCTTGATGGTTCATCAAATGAAACTCTCTTTCCTTTGGTAGGTCCTCTTTTAGGAAAAGGTCTTTACTCTCTTGGACCATTTTCATTGGGGGGATATTGGTTTCCTCAGGAGGGGATAAATATAATGGAGGGGTCATTTCGATTTTAAGTTTTGTTCCACTCCAAAGGGTGATGGAAGTAACATTTCACTTGTCCCTAGGGTTGAGTAGTGGTTGAGAAGGTAGATTACCTAACCCATAATTTATGGAGGGGATTTTTGGAATGTCCATTGTGGTGGTTGGGGATTTTTGGGTGGTGGTGGTGGATGACTACTCTGTCCCAATTGGTTCCATGGTTTCTAAGGTTGGTTTGAATACACCCTTTTCCTATAGGCTTGATCTTCCTTCCACCCAAGGTTGGATGGATAGTATGGTTCTTTCCTAATGGGTTAGTTATAGGAGTGGCCTTAAAATATTTCCTCACAACCCTCAAAAGTTTCTCTCAATTGAGAGAATTTGTTAGAATTGTGGGTACTGATGGCATAGATACCTCAAATAATTAGAGGAGAAGTTCTATATTTTCCTTATGAAAGAGAATGTTTTCGGATAAGGGTACTTACCTATTCAAACTTCGTGTCCACTTTATTTTCAAATTCAGAACATTGCACCTTCTGGACCCCTCAAATTGAACATTGGACCTTGATCTGAACTGTTGTGTGTTTTTCCCCATGTTCCCAATGAGGGTCCTTGCAGCGATTGAGGTTCTTTCAACTAGAACACCCCATGAAGTAGCACCAATCATGTTATAATCAATAGGAATTAAACCTTCATAAAAATATTTTACTCAAAATTTATCACTTATTTGGTGGTGTGGAAATCTTGAACATAAAATATTAAATTGTTCCCAATATTCATGTAATGTTTCCCCTTGCGTTTTCCTTATTCCATAGATTTCATTCCTTATATTTATAGTTTGAGAGGATAAGAAATATTTTTCATGAAAAAGGGGTTTCATGTCCACCCTGCCTCTGACAAGGGAGTTAACATAAAATAACCAATCTTTTGTAGTGTATTCTAATGAGAAAGGGAATTACCTAAGGTTTACCTATTATTCATCCACATAAATAGGTTTTAATGTTGAAGAAATACTGTGGAATTATTTTAAGTGATTATATGGGTATTCTTCATTGAGTCCATGGAATCTTGGTAATAAGTGAATTAAACCAGATTAGAGTTCAAAATTAGGTTATTCACCTTGTATTTGAATGTATATGGTATGTATATCTACATCAAGAGAGGTTAATTATTTTAATTTCCTATTATTTTTATCCATATTATGAAATTTTATTTCAGTTTTGATTTTGGTTCTATAATAGGAAGATTGATCAAGAATATCTTCAATATTTTGTGTGTCCTCTTTAAAGGGATCGATTGGTGCTTCTTGGTGCTGATGATGCAAGATCCTCTCTGATTCATGTTCTAAAGGAAATAGTTCATTTGATGAAGATCACATCATGCACAATCCCTAAAAAAGCACGTTTTTATAAAAATAACTTAAAAAATAATGAATAAATTAATCACACAAATATATACAAAATACACAATGTTTTTTTTATAAAAAACACATTAAAAACCAAAGATATCCTCAGCAACGATGCTAAAATTTGACAGCTTTTCCATGACCCATCAAAATTTATTATGCTTTTAAAGTTTATTTTTTGTCTAAGGAATACCCCATTTCATCTCTAAAGGATATTTGGAGTTTTAAAGTGTGTATTTTAAATAATAACCACTAAAAGATGAGGTGGTTTCAAAAAATAGTTTTAAAAATAAAATAACTTAATTAAATAGTTTAATAGTTTACATAAGAAGGTTCTGATTTTAGATTTATGAGAGAAGTAATTATTTTAAGTTCTCTACACATCTTGGATAGTCCATTGTTTTGAAAATTTCACATGGTTTAGTAGAATCCTTGGTTGAGGGTTTTCAAGTTCTTGATTTCCCTCTTTACTATTAAAATAATACCTAAAGAACCAACCCTTAACATAAAAATTGTGTTCTCAAGGTTTGGATGATAAGAATAGAAAAAGTGATAAGAAATCATACTAAAATATTATATATATGTGAGAGGAATAATATTATTGTTTTATCCAATTGAAACAACCCAATATTCCCACTTAAATCTCAACCTAATCAGTGTTGAAATGAAAAGTGATTCACTTAATTAAACCAAAAAAATGGATTCATAGGGGAATCACATTAAGATAAAACATAAGTAAACTAATTCACACATAAATTATGCCAAACCAGTTTAATAACAAGTGTTGAAACTCCCTTCCATGTATGTGTAGCTCCATCAAAATGATCATCCAAATTTTATATCGCCATTGAGAGGAGGTTGAGGCTCGGGAGGAACTTCACCTTTATCATTTACCCCTATGAGGATAGGATCCTCCAGAACATATAATATAATGATAGGAATCATTTGGTCTCTAAAATGGTAGATACATTCTTCCTAGTCAAACTTGAAAATTGAGTTCCCGATGTTCCAATTTATAGGCAAAGTTGAAGGTGGTTTTTTTCACCAAAATTTTTTAAAACCACTTGACACATGGTTAATTTGAATCCATATAGTATTACATAGATTTTTACAAAACTAATTTTTTTTACCCACATCTTGAATATCTTCACAAAAAAATTGGTTTCATTTGGAGACCTAAATCTCAATATATATATATATATATATATGAAATACATAACCTCAAATTTGACTTTGAGTAAAATATTATTCTTGGATAGGGCAGTTCTGTTTGGACCCTTTGGCCCACCAAATCACATATAACTAGAGTGAAAACATCAAAAAAGTTACATTACACTTTTTAATAGTGATAAAAATTAAACGATTTAATCAAACATGAAGTGAAATATATTATAATAATTGGAATTTACAATAAAAAATATTTTTAATACAGTGGTTGAAAGGAGAAATAAAATAGTGTATCATGTTGTGATCAAAGAACTTTGATAAGATGGATGTAAAGACACTAATCAATAATTTCATTATCAACCATGAAAGTATAGTATGGTTCCACAATGGACTTAAGGAAATATATGATATTTCTAAAGGGTTTGTTGGAGGATATTGGAATGATTTAATGGAGTGATGTATTATTTTATGATAGTTATAATGATATTAATACTGTAAAGAATATATTGTTTAAATCATGGAAAAAACAAAATAAACTAAAATATAACTTCATTAAAAATCTTTTGGAAGAAGAAGTGATAGAACTATAAAAGATAGTCGAAATTCAAAATATTCCCAATATGATAATGAAGGTTGTAGTTTAATACAGTCTAAGGTAGTGTTGTACCTCAATGGGATTTGTGTGACCGAGAAAAAAATAATGGAGACACATTAATTATTGTTGTGAAAGAAAGGAATTATAGAAAACCAAAGTGATTTGAAGAATTGTTAGTGAATCCAATAAAATAATTCTCAAGTAGAAAATTTTTAGGTTAATGATATGCTAATTTTTTAGCTATGTATTTGAAATTATTGAACGAGTGATTTTAAAAATTTAAAGACCAAAAGAAAATGAAGGCATGTAAATCAGAACTTGGGGAGTCTAGAAGTGGTAACTAAAGATAATGTTGATGTTGGATCAAGTCAAAACGGTGGTAAAAACTAGATTTAGAGGATGGGAGTTTGGAAAAATCTCTAAACTCACATTGTAATAACATTTAAAATATATAAGAATTACTCTACATTTTTCTCAAAGGGATTCATAGGATTATTTGAGAGGGTTTCAAAAGATAAATCAGTTACCTTATACTATTCATTGATAATCAAGAGTTGAGGCAGTGCTTGGGATGGAAAACTATCAGTGGATTTGATCGGATATTGGACCTTTCATTAAGATCAAAAAGTGGTGGGAGTATACCATAGAGATCAGAAGGTGGTGGCGCTAAGGTGGAACAGCTAGACTAGTCAATAAATAGGATTACATGGATCACATATTGTGTATTGATATCTTGTAGTCATTCTCTTCTTTTCATAATAAGAGAACCATTGTTATTCTATGGAAGATGATTATATTTTGAATCATTTAAATATTTTATGTTGTTTCATGTTTGGTGGTTTCTCTTTGTTTCTCCTAATTTTGTGTGTTTTTTAAGGCCCTCTATGGTGATCAAGGAAATTAAACATGAGACATTAGAGATTAGTTACCTTATTTAGAAGTTGAAATCAAGTGACACTAAAATTTAAATATTATGAAATTTTTATATAAGTGAGGTTCTATATGGGGTTTTAGAATTTGGGTCCTCAAGTATATAATTTGGATAAGAAAGGATTTTTATTCATGATTAAAAACAAGATTTATTATATATACATGAATGGTATATTTTATGCTATTGGGATTTTGGTGAATGGTTTCTACAATATAGATATGGATAATCCTATCTATAAATTTCAAGATCATAAAGTGATGTTTGATTCCGCAACCAATTTGATTTGACATTGTTTCCTTGGTCATATAAATGAGTAACACATTTCAAGACACCATAGAGATAGATTAATGGAATGATCTGAATATAAATCATTTTAAATTTGAAAATATTTTTTATGTGGTAATATATCTGTAAAAATTTTACTAGAAAATTTGAAAGGTCCAGTGGACTATTAGATCTTATACATTGTGATGTATATGAACTAGTGAGTACTCAATCAAGTGGTGGGAATAGTTACTTTATAACAAATATTGATGAATCAAGTGAACATGTTTATGTGATTCATATGACATAGAAGCTTAAAACCACTAAAAAGCTCAATGATTTAAGAAATGAAGTTAAGAAAAAAACTAATAAAATGCATTAATATTCATTAATAAGATCAGGATGATGAGTACTTGAGCCATAATTTTTCTAATCATCTAAAATATTGATGAATTATTTCAAAACACATTCACCCTAGAAAATTATAATTCTATGGTTTGTTTTAGAGGAGTAATCATACCTTTTTGGACATGGTTTTATCAATAATGAATTAGTGTGGATTTATTTTATCATTTTGGTGATATTATTTGTGTCACACATGGGTTTTTTAATTCCCCTTTTATTCTGGTATGAGTTTGGTGCTAGGGTAGTCTCTTAGGAACCGGGTGTGATAGGTTTGGATTTTTGGTGTATTCATCCCTTTTATCCTTGGATTAGCTTTACCCCTTGAGTTTCTTTTGAGTTTTTAGAGAAAAATGTGAGTTTTTGGGTGGAAATACTAGGCACATGGTTGGCGGATGGTTAGTAGTAATTGTGTGCCCAACCTAAGAAATTGTGCTATAGGAGACAAAACATACTGTAAGGCCTCCGCAGAGCCATGCGCCTTGGAATAGGTAAGCATGTGGCTATGTCTACTTAGGAAGAGGTGGTTGCATGGTTTGGAAAACAATGTAGACTAACCATGTAGTCATATCAACTCATTAAAATTACTTTCCCTCTTTTTATCTCTCCTCAATTTTAACTCCTTTACCCCCCTTTCTCTACCCCCTTGGACTCCCCAACCCTAGGAACGCCTCCCTCCATATTCTCCTCTCATTGGGATTCTATTATTGGGAATTTTTTGGGTGGATCCTTTAACATATCTCATGTACGTCCTCTTCTCCCTTTTTTCTATTCTTTTAGGGTTTCCCTATTCCCATTTCAGGGCTTCAGTTTTCCCGCAGGTATGGGGTATTATTTAGGGTGTTAATCTGGGGGTTTTGGGTTTGATATTCTTGATTAGGGTTTCTTTTTTCCTCTCTATGGTGTGGTTGAGTTGTGGATGTGATTTCTATCCATTTTCCATAAGGTTCTTCATGAGAGGTAGGTGGTTCTATGCCCTAACATTATTATTTTGATTTAATTTTTTTTTGAGTTTATAAATATGTTATTTGGTTTGATTATGTGGTGAGAATGGTGTTTTGAAGCGATTGGTGTGTTTATAGATTGGAAATGATCTCTAATAAACGAAATGTCTATGTTTTTCATGTGTTATAATGCAATGTTTCAAAAAATGGGTTTAGGGGTTGTTAGGAAGGTTAGAAGAGTATTTTTAAAGGAACTTGAGGTGTGTGTAAGTTTAAATGGGAATTTTCAATGGAAAATAGATCAGTTTAGGCTTGTTAGCCTTGTCATTTATTTTTGAGTATAAATTGTGAAATGTTTGAATGATGAAAATCTTGTTTTAAAAATGCATTTAGAGTACAAGTGGATTTATTAAGGGGTTGGACCATTGACTTGGTTGGTTTCAATTGTGTTATTTTCTTATGTTATGAAAGGGAAATTTAGGAATTATGTCAGTAAGGTTATGGTATTAAAAGTGGGGTCTTTTTTGTGTGTGTGTAAAATGTTAAATGGGTTGTTTTATGAAGAAGTCTTATCCCCTTGAAATGTTTGGACTTTATTATGAGAGTAGTGGTATGAGTGACGTGTGAACTTTAACTCGAGCATAAGGTAATACCAGGTATCTATGAGGGAAGACTAGAACTATTATTCTAGTGATATAGAAGTGTCTTGTACCAATTTTACTTATCTGGATTGACACTTACAACACTAACTAAACTATGATGATGATTGATCACCACTGGAATTTTGGATGTTCCTCCTCTATAGGGGTTTGTTCACGAGGATGCTGGCGGTTGTGGTTACTATAACACCTTTTATCAAGGCATGAGGTTCTAGGTTCCCACTCGAGTTAGATTAAACCTATGGGATTTACCCATGGTGCTCTATTATCTATGATGTGGTTCCATATTTCAGAATATGGAGGACCACTTGAGTGTCTGGGTTATTTATAAAATCCCTTTCTCATTTAAGCTATTTTTTGTGAATTTTTTTCCGTCAGAGTGTTCATTTTTTAAATGATTACCTAATAAATTTTTTTCTTAGAAGTGTTTTTGAAGCATAAATTTAGATGAGAATGTTATATTATCTTTTAATGTTATATCATGGAACTTATTTCTTAGGTGGAATCCTTCTGGTATTTGGCTAACACCCTACATACACCCTTGGTTGTATGTAGATCTTGTCATGGGTTTATTCTAAGTAAAGATTTGATGTTCAATGATCATAGTGTGAGTTGTTAGTGGTACTCTCTCGTGGTTTTGGTGGTGGCGGCTTGAGGATATGGTCCCTCATGTGGATAAAGTGTTGGGTTGGGGTTTTTAGCTTTATTTAGTGTAGTCCTTTTTAGGGTTTATGCTTAAAGTGTAAACATTAATTCTGAAAATTATTAACGGATTTTTTGGTTGTGTAATTTCAGTTTTGTCATGTTAAATGTTGTTTTTTTACATGTATGAAATTGGGTGAAATATTTCCCAAACATGTTATTACAACCCAGAAACTATTTTCCAGCTTGGGGGGATCATGAACACCCCTCGAGTCATGCTGCAGACCGGGTCGAGCGCCGGGTCAGATGGTGACCCAGCTTGGTTCATGAAAAAATGTTATCAGAGGAGGTTGTCTCTTTTGGGTCATGTTCCTTTAGGAAGTGTTAGGGTAAACTAGAGATAAGGTTGTCAGAACTTTATGTTCTGGTTATGAGTAAGGTTCTTGGACATCACACCTCATAGTAGGACTTGAGTTACCATGGGAAGTCTGGATTCATCTGAGTCCTTTGATCCTTATGGTTATCCATTGTTTGTGAAAATAAAAATAGAGTTGGGTCAATGGTATCAGTGAGCTCATAGGGCCTGGAAAGCCATGTGGAACCGATGAAATTTCTATAGAATATTCTCCTTGATGGTGGAGTGATTGGTGTATGTCCTCCAACCATTTTTCCAAGTCACCCGCCGATACTAATTTCCTCTTTCATTGTCTTGTATCCCTTTGGGTTTTGATAAAATAATTTGAAAACCCTTGTTGAAAAAATTATGAAACTTGATTTTAAAGTGGAAATGGTTTTATTTTGAAAAGGGTGAAAAATGGATTTTCAAGTTTTTTTGAATAAATCTTTGGAAAAGTGGAATTTTGTGAAATAGTTTTGACAGAATGAATTTAATTTACCAAGATTGGATTTTCATAACCTAAACATGTGGTTTATTGAAATAATTTGTTTTGTAATCATAAATTATGTTAAAATAGGGTTTAGATAAATCTATTTTAAATGGGGTTTCATAAACTATTGGATAGTATTTTTAATGGAATGAAATGTTTTGATGATGATGTGTAAGAGTTGAAAACGAGTTTTGTTTGAATAGATGCTGTTTTTATGAAAAAGTGTCATAAAAATCAGAATGCATTTTGATTTTTATGGCTATTAGGTTATGAAAATAATCATTAAATAATTATCAAAATGTAAAGGTGAGTTGAATGTTTTTTTTGGAAAGAAGAAGAGTTTTTCTCTAACATTAAGTATCACTGTGAGTTGTCACATGCATAGGATATGTATGGTAAGTGAATGGGTGCCCGGTTTGGCACGAGAAAAATGCATATGAGATTCTCTATGGGATACCATTGGTGAATGTGCAACACACCAATCCAATTGTATCTTCAAATTTGTTTTTAAAGAAAAAGGTATGGTGTGTCTATTCATATTTTGGGAATATTGTCATGGGGTGTTTTGGGGTTTGAATACCCCCTTTGTTTGAAATATGTTTTGATTTTTTATTATATCATTAAATTGGGTTGAAGTGTTTGTTAGTGGTATTTTTTCAAGAATTGTTTAGGGAAGCCTTTTTGGTGGTTCACCTCATGTGTTCAGTTCTAGTTTGTGGCATGTTTTGGAAAATGGATTTGTTTTATTTGTTCATTGGTTTTTCTTATTGGCTAATGTATGAATCGATAAAGAAGTTAACACATGATTGAAGTATGACCATAAGCAATTTATCATTTGAAGGTCTTATAGTTGATCGACACAAGGACTCTATCCATGAATTTTGAAATACAAGCCTTATTCCTTTTTATATCAGTTAAGTGAGTCCTCTTGCTATGATATAGTAGATGTGAGAGGAGTTAAGGGAAGTTTTTATTTCATTTAGTTGGTGTGTCTGAAGAACCTTACTAGAAATGTTGAGGGGAATCGCAGTGAGAAAAGGTGAGAAATCAAGAGTTTGCGGTGTTAGTTATAATCTTTAAGGGTATTTGGGTATTTCGTTTCTCTCTTTTAAGAAGGGATTCATACTAGACCTCCACATTATCATATCTAGTCATAAGAGGATTCTATGGCCATTTCCAGTAATTGTGTGCCATTTGGGACTCGGTTTAATGTCCCCCTCCTTATAAGGTTTCTATCAGTCACAATGGTCATTTTCGGTGAAACCTTACAGTGTCATCTTCTCTCCCATCTGCGAGGTTGGAGGATGTGTAATTTTTTTCAAGAACCCCTATTTTGATAGAAGTGTGTTTCCTTTTAGAAAATCTAAAATTCCACCATATTAGAGGAAGGTGTCTTCTATGCTTCTTTCCTCATGATGGTTCTCATTCAAAGTAAAAAGGGGTAATGCATTTACACCATCTAAACCCTTATCATGGTGAATTTATTGTGTGGAAGTAAGTGGATGTCGAGGTGTGTTGTGTATGATGGTGTTGTTTTAGTGGTGGTATAGTCACTTGTTTCAACAGAAAAAGAAGTTCTGTTCGAGGGTATTAACGCCTGACTGAGTGGAAGGAGATGCTTTAATCACCAGATCTCTATCCTTAGGTCTCAAAGTGATGTTGTCACATAGTTAGGAGCCCCAGGAGTGTTAGGGATCCCTATCTAATATTTGTCACCAGTGTTGGAAATAAAGATAATTCAAATCGCCTTCTATAGCTATTTCATTTCATGTGGTCTTGTGTGGTGAAAAGGGGCATGGGGAATTTGTTCCTCAATGTTGTGATCAATTCAGGTGGGATATTTCCTCCTTGGTTGTAAAGAGGTGGTCTGTTTTTTCATCCTTAACTTTAGTGCTCATTCCCTTATGGGTTTGGGCCTCTATGTGGTTGTTCATATTGAGCCAACCCTGGTAGTCGATCTCAATTATTTTTGAGGTCATCAGAGAAAGGTAATCCCCCGCAGGATTATTAGACTGTGTTAAGTTTCCCATTGGTTTTAGAGTTTCTTTTGTCAGTCCCCTTTCCACGGGGATTGGGTTTTTGTGGGGTTTCTTGCATCAGTGTATTGTGATCGTTTAAGCTGTGTAGTTATTATGGTTGGGAGACCCACTGTGGGTCTCACTGGGTTACTTATGATCTAATTTGGTATTAGCCACTTCCTTATAGTGGGGAGACCATTCGTACCTCCGCATGATAGTCTCCCAGTTTCTTCTCAGGTGTTAGGGTATTTCTTATGGTGGGGAGTTCATTATGTCCTTCTTGAGTTAGATATTTAGCATTTTTCCTAGTGATGGCTTGGAAATAGGTAGTCTTGTTTGGATCTATCTAACCCCCATCATTCTTTTTGAGTAAATGTTGGAATTGGGGCACACCCAAAAGTTTTTTTAAAGCAATGTGGTGGTAGTTCTATTCAAATTCATTGTTTGTTTCATGTAAATTTCACGAGACTTGTTTGGTGGGGTTTATAGTGTTTTGTTTTGGGATGTGGTTTGATTATGTTTTCCCATTCCAGGAAAGTAGTATAATTTTTCCTTGTTGAGGTCTGGGGTGTTTTGGATCAAGGGGTTGGATTGAGTGTGGTGAAAGTTTCCTTTCTTTTGATCAATAAACTAGAGGCTTTTTTTGCTTTTGGGGGTGGGCGACTCTTACAATAAAGTCTATTTTAGTCTCCCGGGTTCGACTCATGAACCTATTTTTTTAGATAGTAGCATTTTTCTTCATCTTTCCATTTTTCATTCATTGGGAATCTCCTTGTGTTGAAAATAAGTACCACTTATCTCTAAAGAATCAACTTTGGGATGGATTTACGGGGGTAGAAAATGTTATGGGGTGGAGAAATGTCACACCTGAGTTTTTGAATTCCCCTTTTATTCTGATTATAGTTCAGTCCTAGGGTAGTCTATCAGGAACCGAGTGTGATGAGTTTGGTTTTTTGGATATTTCTTCCATTTTATATTGGTTCTAGATCTCCCCCTTGAGTTTACTTTGATTTTTTTGAGAAAAATGTGAGTTTTTAGGTTGGACAGACTAGGCGCACGGTTGGCACATGGTTAGTAGTAGTCGTGCACCCAACCCAAGAAATCGTGCTCTAGGAGACAAGACCTACCAAATGGCCTTTGCATTACCATGATACTTATACCAGGTAATTTTGTGGATGGGTCTCCTAAGGAAGAGGTAGTGAAACAGTCTCTGCACGATTTTCCAAACCGTGCGAACTAACCGTGTGATCATGACAGCTTATTAAAAATGATTTCTGTCTTTTTCTCTCTCCCTGATTTTAACCCATTTTGGCCCCCTTGCTCAACCCTCTCAGAATCCCTAGCCCTAGGCTTGCCTCCCTCCATCTCATCCTCTCCTTGGTCTTCGATTCATGGGTGTTTTTGGTTTCTATCCTTCAAAATATTTCATTTAATTCCTCTTCTATCTTTTTTTCCTCTCCTTTTAGGGTTTCCCTCTACTCTTGTGGGGGTTTCGGTTTTCCAATGGGTATGGGGTTTGATTTAGGATTTTAATCTGGGTTTTTTTTTGGGTTTTTTCTTATTTATTAGCATTTCTTATTTTCTCGTTGTGGTATGGTTGAGTTGAGGATGAGATTTTGCACGATTTTTCAGAAGATTATTCCTAATAGGTAGGTGGTTCTGTGCCCTAACATTATTAGATAGATTTAATATGTTTTTTTTGAGTTTATAAATGAGTTCTTTAGATTGATTATGTGGTGTGAATGGTGTTTTGAAGTGATTAGTGTGTTTATAGGTTGGAAATTAACTCTTAAAAATGATATGGCTATGTTTTGTGGGTGTTATAATGAAATGTTGTCAAGAACCGTCCTAGTGGGGGCCACGCTGCGACTCCCCAAGCCCACCTCCAATAGGCCAGGGGCTGGTGACTAGCACCAAGCATGCATATCACTAACATGGGAGGCATTTCCTAAGAACCTGTACTCACACACAGATATTGAAGCCCACAAATGCTAAAAAGTAAAAACCACTAAAGAACAAAATGCATGCATATGACTAAACCCAACCAAAAGAGTACAACTGAAGTAAAGTGAGGAAAGTAAACTGTGATAGAATACAAGCCCACCCAGAACAAGAGTATGCAAACTAAAAAGTCCAACCTCTAAGAAAAAGGAGGTATTGGGACTTCTTCTCATAACCATAGGAACACCTCGACCTATAAGGAACTAAGAAAGCCCGGTTCGGTCCTGGTCTACCCTAGACTCCATCAAAAGGCCGCTCGTCTTCACAAGACATGACATGTGTAGGAAAATCCCATGTAGGGGTGAGTATAACAATACTCAGTAGGGGACCATGAAAACCACAGAGCAATACATAGAGTAAAGGTACTGTCATCTCAACACAACATATGTCTACTGAACATACAACAAGAGAATCACATCCAGATAT
The DNA here is from genome assembly GCA_963277665.1 of Viscum album. Classification (NCBI taxonomy): domain Eukaryota; kingdom Viridiplantae; phylum Streptophyta; class Magnoliopsida; order Santalales; family Viscaceae; genus Viscum; species Viscum album. The sequence continues at coordinate 21,122,494 of OY728142.1, forward strand.
AATCAATACCTAGACACATAGTCTAGAGAAAAATCAGAACGACCCTCTAACCACACTAGGCATTTAATTCAGTGACTCCACGAAGCACTGATCTGGGTGAACTCACTCATTGAGTCTGATATCTCTAATGATGTACGTTTGAGAATTATTGTCATTTAAGAAAATACACGAGAGAGATAGATGCACTGATAGATATAAAGAGATAAAAAATACATTCATTCTTGGAGAACACACTTTTGAGTGGGAAAAGATCATGATACACAGACGAAGACCACTTCTAGGGCCTTGGTGGATACCACAACTCATCTAGATTCACCTACTATGTAGAGGATCAGTGTCTTGTAGGATTGGTTAGATCGATACCTGACTCTACCTAGGGTTAATAATTGATATAGGATCTCTCTCTGAGCCTCTCATAGGGATACTTGATTCAATCTCAGAATTTCCTACTGAAGGGATCATACCCCTATTGAAGGAAATGATACCTGATCTTCAGGGGAACGAGAAAAGGGGCACTAACCCAAACGAAACTTGTTCAAGAAATGGTGGACAAGAGGACCAATCCATGTACTAAGAAGTACACGATGTGTAAAAGGGTCACACACCATGTCCTCTGGCCTCAAGTGCTTCCCATGTACAACGACCCATGTCGTAAGGATTTTCATGTAGAATAAGGTATACACTGAGTGTTAGAGAGTGACACACTGTGCTCCGCTACCTAGGGAGGACTCCACGTATGCTGGCCAGTGCCCATACATAGCTTCAACCCATGTGTCCCAGACCATGTACTAGTACACGGGGTAGTCCGCATATTTGGCCTTGTCTAACGGTGTGGTGGAGTATATGTCATGTACTCCACCCTGTGTCCATTTATCTTCCAAGATACATGTTGAGTCTGAGTAAGGACACACATTCCATGTGAGGATGGTCACATGCTATGTTAGTTCTTCCTGTCGCCTGGAACTCTAGCTATCACTGGGTGTGGTCTATATGCCATGTCTTCCTGGGAGCATGCTGTGTTCTTCACCGTGTAAAGAGCACAAACCCTAGCTACTGCCATGCCGATCCCACATAGTGTGTTCTTTTGAGAACATGCCATTTTCATTGGGATTTTCCAAAAATGTTACACTCATTGTTCCGCCCCTCAGGGAATTGCCCATTCGTCAATCCGGTCGTCTAATCGATACAAAACTACAAGGTTGAGATCTCCCCGACACCATGAAGATTCTTTCGTTGGTTTCAGACCTCCAATCGGCCCCAAAAACATGTATTTATCCACCCACATGAAGAACGATCGAAGAATGATCTCCCTTGATACGAGCTGATTCATCATCCTTCATCACTGTCGCACCTACAGTAGGTCGTCGTAATGTTTGATCTCCAATTTGGGATCACTGCATCGAGAAAAAAGTATGCAATGATCCGTTGTTCATCTCCCCATGAAGAACAGAAATAACATGGGGCGGGGAGAGGAGAAATGAACAAAAAAAGGAGGACTGCACCTCCACCGTCATTCATCACAACATCAATCCGCTCCCATTAATAGGTTTAATTGATTAATCAAAACAAAAACTTCAACAATTATCATTGAAACCAATTACCAAATCAAAATCCCAAAATTAACTGAAATTAACACCCTCCTGCAAGAACGCACGATCTGCGGATCAACCTGTTTGTGGGTTAATCTGCATTCATCATTTAATCCAAGAACATGGAAAAGAATAATCGCAATAAAAAACCCCTACCTCAATTCAGTTGAAGAACAATTGCTGTGTTGTGTCTGTTGTCGAGGTTCGTCGAATCTAAGATGCGTCGATCGATCGTGCCGTCGGCATCCACCAATGGGTTATCCTATGAAGCTCTAATGGAAATCCTCAATTCATAGGGTTATGCGGATAAACCTATGAAATTTTCATATGCATGTATTAAAAGTGTAGGATTAGGTCATTGTGTTTAAGGAAACATCTAAAATAAAATAAATTAATAATTAATTTTATTTCCTTTAAAATGTCCAAAAACTAACTTTTTTAGTCGACCCACGCCGGTTGATGTGAAGCCCTGCCTAAGGTAAAGTCGATGTTATGAACGCAACAGTGCCCTTAGATTTCTGATCTGAGCACCTGCTTAAAAGTTATTCCACTTTTTTAGGAAAAATGCTCCCACATGTTATTTAGAGATTAAATTATTTCAATCATTTATTCTGGGAACATCGGGCCTCAGAATCATACGCCGTCACAAATCTTGGTCTTGTAATAATTCCACATAATATTTAAAAATAGTACACAGAAAATATGGGACATCACTTTCTCCAAACCTTAGGGATTTACATCCCTGAAAATCCAAAACAAAAGGATTCTTAAATAGATGTGGGTACTGCACACGAATTTGTGCCTCCCGCTCCCACATTCTCTCATGAAGATTCCAATGTTGTCGTCAGACACACACTAGGAGAATTTATCACCCATGAAGGATCCTCTACTGTCAATCCTCGATCTTTATTTGGTACTCTGTGAAGGTCACTCCATCCTATATGTCCAACTCGCCCCAGTTGATGATGTGTGATGGGTCATGCATATACCTCCTCAGTTGTGACACATGGAAGACATCATGTACCCAGTGCAACTATGGTGGTAGAGCAAGGTGATATTCCACCTCTCTAACTATGAGTAGTATATGAAAAGGGCCGATGAACCTCAAAGACAACTTTTCGCCCTAATGAAATCTCCACAACCCTTGTCGAGATGAGACTCGAAAGAAGACCTGGTCCCCATACTTGGACTCCAGAGGTCTCTATCATCTGTCAGCATAAGACTTATGCCGGCTCTATGCAGTTTTCATCCAATCATGGATGATCTGCACATTATCGGTGGTAGCTCGCACCAACTCTAGTCCCATGAGTGCTGACTCTCTGGGTTTGGTCGAGCAAAGAGATGACCGGAAGGGTCTCCCATATAAAGCCTCAAACGGTGTCATGCTAACGGTAGATTTGTATCTATTATTGTATACAAACTCCACCAGTGGTAGGTGATCCAACCAACTATGACAAAAGTCCAAGATACTAGCCCACATTATATCCTCTAGAACTTGAATAGTCCTCTCTGTCTCACCATCAGTTTGGGGATGGAATGCAATGCTCAAGTGTAGCTGAGTACCAAAGGCCTCCTACAATCCCTCCCACAACTGGGATGTGAATTAAAATTCTTGATCTAAGACTATCGTCGAAGGGATTCCATGAAGACGAACTATCTTCTGCATGTAGAGGCCTCCAAAGTACTCTACAGAACTCTGATCATTGATAGCTTGGAAGTGGGATTAATTGGTGAGTCAGTCAATGATCACCCAGATGGAATCGTGTCCCTTGGAAATTCAAGGTTATCCTATCACGAATTCCATCGTTATTCTATCCCACTTACACTATGGCACTTCCAGGGAGTGAGATAACCCCACTGGAACCTGGTGCATAACCTTCACATGTTGGCACATAAGGCATTGAGAGAGGAACTCAACTACTAGCTTCTTCATACTTGTCCACCAGAATTGATTCCAAATATCCTGGTACATTTTCACTACTCTAGGATGTAATGATAAGAGGGATTTATGAAAATACATCAGAAAATCCTCTCGTAATTCCATTTTTACAATTGTGTATCTTCTAAAAAGGACTATGTGCTCCCCACCTTGCAAATATCCATCAGGAGCATGTCTTGTGGATAATTGAGCACATAAAGTATCACACTCAAAAACCCTTAGCTGTGCCTCCCTGACTCGCTGTAAGAGTATAGGGGTGACAACCATCGGCTGGAGATAAGTTGGATCATCTCTATCCGTGAACGATAATTATCACAAGGCCAAATTCTCCAATACCTCTCTTAGTAGTTGCGGACTCGATCTCCTATTGAGAGCATCTGCCACAACATTTCCCTTCATAAGAGTTTAGATGATATAAAACTCATAATCCTAGAGGAACTCTAGCCATTGTCTCTACCTCAGATTCAGATTCTTCTTAGAGAAGATGCACTTGAGGATTTTTTGGTTAGAGTAGATGATAAACCGTTTACCCATCAGGTAGTGTCGCCACATATTCAATGCGAAGACTACCGCTTCCAATTCAAGATCATGGGTTGCAAAGCTCTACTCGTGCGGCCTTAGATGACGTGAACCATAAGCATTCACCACTTGTCTCTGCATTAGGACATAGAAAAGCCTGGTCCCTGATGTTTCACAAAAAACTACATACTTGACACCCACTTCTAGAAATCTCAAGATCGGTGATCTCATCAAACTCTTCCTCAACTGCTAGAAAGCCTTCTAGAACTTCTCTATCTATATGAAAGGATACCCCTTTCGGGTCAAGGCTATCATCAGGGATGATATCTGGGAGAAATCAAGGATAAATCTCTGGTAGTATCTTGCCATCCCACGGAAACTACACACCTATATCAGGTTCTAGGGTGTCTCCCATGCTAACATAGCCTCGACCATGGCTGGGTCCACTGTTATTCCATATTCTGAGATAACATGTCCCAGAAAGTGGACCTCCTGTATCTAAAACTAGCACTTCGAGAGATTCTTATAAAGATGTTTCTCTCGGGGTATATGTAGAACCATCTGTAGGTGTATTTCATGCTCCTCCTATGACGCTTAGTACACAAGGATGTCATCGATTAAGACCACTACGAACCGGTATAAGTACGACTAGAAGATACAGTTCATAAGTCCCATGAACACTACATGGGTGTTTTTCAAGCTGAAGTGCATCACCAAGTACTCGTAGTGACCATAGTGGCATCTGAAATCCGACTTCAGTATATCCTCATCCTGTACTCATAACTGGTGGTAACCCAACCTAAGGTCATCATTAGAGAAACAACATGCACCTATCAGCTGATCGAAGAGGTCTTCGATCCTTGATAATGGATAATTGTTCTTTACCGTTACCCAGTTCAGGCTTCAGTAATCCACGCACAACCTCAAACTTCTATCTTCCTTCTTGGAAAAAAACACTTGGGCAGCCCAAGGTGAAACATTTGGTCTTATAAATCCCTTACTCTACAAATCCTCCAACTGCACCCTCATCTCGTGAAGCTCTGTGAGAGCCATTCGATAGACAGGTGAGGATATCAGTATCATCCCGGGGTGTAAGTCGATATAGAAGTCAGTCATCCCGGTGAGGAGGTAATCTCAGAACATATTCTGGATAGATGTCATTATACTCCGCCACTACTACATGGAAGTGGAAGCTCACATCATCTGCTGCTTCGAGGGTAAGGCTAGCCAAATCATGAGGGATTGGCTGCACCCTCATCTTCATGATCCCATTCGGTGTTTCCTGGGGTTCTCTTTCCCTAATAATGGGAAACCTCATTCCATTGCTGCGAACACACCGCACTCTTCGCATAAACTAGTCAATCTGGGCATGGACTGAAGATAGCCAATCCATACTGAGAATAACTTTTTAAGGATTTGACGCTTCCACCATGAGGTTCCAACGAAAACTCTCATCTCCAAGAGAAAGATCACACTGTCTAAAAAGATTCTTGATCATCGAGTCTCCTCCCATAGGTGTCTCTAAGTGTATGGGTGAGGTCAATAGATCTATAAGAATCTCAAGGTTTCTCATAAGACATGTGGCGAGGAAGGAATGACTGGAACCTGTGTATATATGTATGGTATCTAAGGTAGAAAAGACACAAATTGTACCTTGGATCATACCTGGAGTCCCTGGGTTGTATTCCTTGACTACATGCATGTAGAGACCCGAAGCCTGACGTACATGGAAATTACTTTACTTTTTCGGAATACTTAGTACATAACAAAAAGAGACACACAAGGATCGTAATAGTTTAGTGTCTTTGGAAACTTGGAATATAATCTTCTAACCGTGGTGAAAGATCTTCAACAACTCCCATAACGATCTTCCCCTTTTTGTTTCCTTACCTAAAACCTTTCTTTATTTCCTGAGGAAAATAAAACATAAAAAGGGTGAGCTCAAATGCTCAGTAATGGAAAACATAGATAACATAAAATAATCCATAAACATTTGAAAGCAAAAACTTGAACATGAAATTTAAACATCAAAATCTTGAGCAAAGACATAAATCGTGGAAGTACGTAAGGTATATATCATAATGGAACATCAACCATGATAAAATATAAAGGGAATAAAACATGTAATTGTGGAAACCATTCAGAACTTGTTATGATTTCCATAGTAGCCAAGGCATTGATGCGAAGACCATCTTAGTGGACAAAGTCCCTTTCTGAATCGAGTTCACTCCTCGTTTCAGTCCTGTAATACTCAACCAGATTAACTTACCGTTCCATCCATGTCTATATCATGAGATATAAATCTTTACCCAATGCATTGGAGGGAGATATAGGTCCCACCCATCTCATAATGAAATCATTCTTACTTGTGCCACAAAATAAACATACATCATTCATAATAACCCAATGAATAAAATGGGGTTCATAAACATCATCCCATCATCACATAAATTCATATAAACTAAATGGATATCATTTCATAATAAGATAACTGAAACCATGTAAATCATAGAGACATGATACTTGAAACATACACATATGAAATAATGTCATCTTAGTTGAAAAATGGTTTTGATAAAACACTTGAAATGAATTCTTGAGGAAAATATCCTTTCTTCTTCAAAAATCAATTTCTTTTCACAAAACATCATGCAATTTTAAAAGAAAGATATTTTATTGAAAATAGTCATGAAATATTTTTGAGGAAGCTTCATGAAAATAAGGCTTTATAAAACCGTAAAAATCCTTTCATGCCGTATAAGTTAAAAAAACATTCTTCTCGTACTTTTACCGGAAAAGTCAAAAAAGTACCTCTTAAAAGAAAGATTCCTTCCATACGATGTGGTAAAAGTAGAAAAGGGTAAAAATTTCTTTAAACATACATGGAAGGAAAGTAAAAATTTTATGAAAACATTTTGAGAACATATGGACATGGATAATAAACATAACCCCCAGTAAATACTTACGAATAAACAATCTCGGATAAGAATGAGATTGGAATAATTATCCCTTACCTTATCTCCGATATGCTTTGTATATATCTGAACCTCCTGTATAATGATTTAAATAATGTCATTGAATTATTACAGAATCATATTAATTGTTTTATATCATATATGGTTCACTTAGGTATTTATATTACCCGGTCATTTGTCAATTCCATGTTAAAGTAGTGTTTTGGGTAAAATTGTTTCTTTTATCGTACGTGTTTGGACTTGTTGTTCTTGATATTATTATTAATTATATCATGATTTAATTACTTCCAGAATGTAAATAATGATTTATATAATATATATATTCACAATATACATATATATAATAGATCGATAAATGGAAATAAATACACCGTTCATGGAGATGGTAGGTCGTACGTACACATGAACACTGTTTTAGTTTCCTTATTGAATTGAATGGAATTAAGTATATGACATACATATTTATATAAATAAATCCAGTAGCATTATTATGTAATATATTTCATTATTAATTTATAATCATTCATGAATGGTTAACATGGAGAATGAATCTCATCGCGTTGTGGAAACGGTATTCCGTACATACGCACGAGCGATGATATCGTTCCCATGATCGTGGAATTGTATTGGAGTGTATGTATACTACTTCAGAATCAATATCACTTTAAAATAATTATATATAGTTATTATTTACACCATTATACCCATCCAAGTAAGGTGGTGGTGGAAAATAGATTACACCACGGCGTGGAGACGGTATTCCGTACGTACGCACGCGCGGTGATTTCGTTTTCCGTAGGATGGATAGATGGTGAAATAGGGTTGTTTCATAATTATAATAACATATCAGTATATTATTGATACTGATGTTATTACTTCATAAATAAACAACTAAAGAAGAATAAGTGGAAGAAGAAATAAAGTTGAAAGAATTGGTAATGGACATTACCTCTTCTTTGAAGCGCCTCTTTGAGACCTCCCTTTAGGGCACTAAAATTGGTCATTGAAAAAGACCAGGACCTCTACGATGTTTCTAGGGAAGTGGAGAAGAGAATTTTTCAGGGGTTGGACGAGCTTGAAGGCTCAAAGTGGTGTGAGTAAGAGAGGGAGGAGGTGCCCTTTTATAAGGGAGGAGAGGGGCACCTTTGGAAAAACTAAAAATATTATTTTATTATAAAGTCATATTCAGTTTTTAATAGCTCCAAATTAATTTATTTTTAAACTATGGTGGGGATGGGTCGAAATACTCTCATCCAATAGAATTTATACCAGTTTAGGTATCTATTTTAACCTTATCATTTAGATTTAACTTTAAGTTAGATAATTTTACTTTTACCGTGTCTTCTTGTTTTCTTACACTATAAGGTTAATAAACTTACAATAACAAGCCTAACGAACCCCAAGTTGTTTATTATTAATATATATAACTTAATCTAAGTCATTTGGCCGAACCTTATATTTTTAGGATTAAAATAACAATTAATAATATAATATTTGTTTTAAAAACTATTTTATGTCAATTTTGACAGTATTTGGTAATTGATTTTTGTAAAAATCATAAAAGTAAGATTAGTTAGAAAAAAGTTAATTAAATAAATACTAACATGTCATATTAACATATAAAATTATTGTAACTCATAAAAAGTCTCAAATTATATTTATTTGGGTATTTATAACATCAATTATGTAAATATTTCATTAATAAGATAATTACTGCATCATCATTGTCACATAAATAAATTAAATTATTTAATGTCTAAAAATTACAAATAAAATATCATTATGCCAGAAATATTTTTATATTTCTAATTAAAATTTATAGTCAAATTTATCTTATGTATAACCCCATATTAAAATTTTTTTACTTATTAAACTTTGATTTTTACTATTTTAACCCTTATTTAAATAAATTAATATTAAATGTCCTAATCTAATCCAAGTGGGCCTAAATGGTCATATTTTATTCCTAAGGTTGTTTTTCGACGAATTACACTTATCCAATAGAATTAGGAAATGTGTTAGGGTAATAATAATTTCATTTTTACCCTTAATTACCCTATTTACTTTCAACCGTGGTAAAAAAAAGTAAAAAGTTACTATTCACCAAAAATTATTTTCATCTCATTAAACCACATTTTACTTACTATCATCAACCGTGTCTCTCGGATTTTTGAAATTCCACTCACAGAAGTGGTAAAATTATGTTTTATGTGAATTTGGAAATTCTCCTAGGAGGTGGGTAAAAGACGGTCAAAAGTTCAATATAATTTTTATATATCTAAAATTGTTATAAAATGACTCTAATGAATTACATTGAAATTATATAGGTATTATGTATAAATTTTGACCTAAAATAAATTTAAATAAAAGAAATAATTATTTAAATAAAAAGTCGGTTTTTAAATAGTAACCTGGTGTTTTCACTATTCATTAAAAATTGAATGTTTTCAGAAAGATACCAAAATTTCACCCTAGGATATTTTTGATATTCTGAATCCAAAAATGAAGTCCATTTTGAAAGATGAAATTTAAAAAATTTAAAAAAGTGTTTATTACTATTCATAAGGGCTAGTTTTAATAATATTTTAATAGCGTATCGTTGTTCAGTGAAACTCGGTATTACGTACAACACACGCTATCAAGGAAGGTCGCGATTGTGTGTAATGCAAGCCAAGTTAGGGTTGCGTGTTGTGCAATACTCCTTGGTTGTTTCGTTATAACAGAATCCAACCATTTTTTCATTTATACATTGAATATATATATATATATACTCAATGTTGCGTAGAATGAATATTATCAAACAAACTTGAAATTTTGTGTAACACAATCTAAGAATAGTGTTGCGTATACTTCAAGCTAATACGGTGTTGCGTATAGCACATGATAATATTGTTGTAGCATAAAACACATGACATCAAATAAATTAAAAAGAATACTTATCATAAAATATCGGGTTGTTACATTCTACCCCCCTTAAAATGAATTTCGTCCTCGAAATTTTTCGTGGTTATAAATCGTTTACTATTCATAGAAACCCACATCGTAAAAAGGAATACTAAAAATTAATTTTAAAAACTAAAGTATGAAATGTAACGATTACCCAAAGTAACTCATCACTGGGTTTCCATATAGGATAACATAGGTGAAAATATGGATATGGAAGAAAAATATAACCATCAAGTTCTGATGGAGAGTGGAAGAGAACATGGATATGAAAAAGCCAACAATCACAAATCTATAGATTTGTGATGATCTAAGGTACCATCTGATTCATCAGATATAAGAGCGCTAGGACAACATTTTTGGTTTTCAAAATCATTTCCCTAAAGTTGAAAAATTTGAATTAGAAGAAATACTTGCTCGATTTTGGTACAATATCACTATTGTTCATGCTTTGAATAATTTCCACTTCATCTCTTAAAGGAATGATGTTGAATTTTTTATTCTTGAAGTGTTAATAGATCATGTGATAGAATGATGGGTCATTCCATTTGTTTCAAACAAAAGGTTAGCAAAAGTTATCAAATATACATAAGTCCATCTACGGCGAGGTTAATCATATACGATTCCAAAAATGAACTTATATTTCATATATCATACCACTTAATAAAATAAAACTAGTTTCTACTATCCAGGGACTTCCTGTAGGCCAGTGGTAGGCGATAAAGGCCAATCGCACTTCAGTTGTGGGTTCGATTCCCTATAGCCTTGTCCGACGCGATGGGCTGTCGCCCGTCTTGCAGGTTATCCTTTTTCTAAAACTAAATTACTATACCATCCCATCAATAATATCGAAAAAACTTATATCCTTAAACAATACTAACTTATGTCCAACATAATCCATTCCAATCTTTAGGCTTATCTATAATACTGCAGTCCACTCTTATAATATAGTGAAAACGATTACCAGAGATTTCATATAACAAGAATGTTAATACCATCGTTGATCCCCATATATCATAAGATATGTCTTGTTGGTCACATTCCAAACATTTTAAGGCCTTAATCATGTATTATCTTGAAAAATGAATACCCATTGAATCTTAGTGAAAACATGAGTTCTGTCAAAAGTTAACTCTTTCCCCATACCAAAACCCCAAAATTCTATATACTCAAACCATGATATAACTATTTCCTTATATCAGTCATGAGCTCATGAATACTGTCAAACATTTCATTTTCTCCTTATCCCTTCATTATGCGCATATCATCTTCTTTCCAAAAATATCTCAATCACTTTCCATGGTTACCGTTACCATAAAATTATTGAAAACCACAATAGACCAATACATAAATATTCCAATATTTCATGATACTATATACAACATTATTTTGGAATCCCATTACATAAACACTTAATAATTCCACCACATCGTTGTCATATTCAACATCACCAATAGTGATCGCATGTTACTTCCCTTTGTCCTTTGCCTTAAGTGGTTGCTCATGTCGATCATAATTAACCCTTGTATTAGGGAATTGATTAGCATAATGCCCTATTTCATTGCACTTGAAGCATTAAAGTGTTAGTGGTGCGTTCTCTGTAGCCTTTTATTTATTCACACCATTAGCAACCCTTTTTCCATTACTTCGACACTCAGCTGCTCGATGACCTTCTTTTCCACACATAAAACATTTTCTAGTCCCTTTAAGACAATATCCACCATGCTTCTTTGCACAATTTGAGCATAAGGAAACATTCATCTTCTTTTCACCATTATTCTGAGATTTCTCCTTGAACTCCATCTTTAGTTTCTTGTCAAAACCTTGAGATGGATATGTAACACCAACTTCCATTTCTACCTTAATAGCACAACGCACAATTTCTTCATAGCTATTGAAGTATCTTATAGCTAATGCCCTTTGAAGATTTGTTTTTAAGCCACTGAAGAATCGATCAACTTTACTTTCAGGTTGGATGATAAAGCCAGATGCATACCTTGCAGGCCTTGTAAAATTCGCTTTGTATATACCAACAGATTGATCATCCTTTTGCTTTATTTCAAGAAACTCCTTCTCCATATTTGTTCGAAGAATACGAGGGAAGTACTTATTGAAAAATAAGTTCTTGAACTCATCCCATTCCATGCACTCAATTTCATCTCTTGGCCTCGTATTCTTGATAAGATTCCACCATTGATCAGCTTCACCTTCCAAATGATATACTGCTAAGATGACTTTATCATGTCCAGAACATTGAAGAACTGAAAATATCTTTTCAGTGATACTGATCCATTGTTCAGCAACAAGTGGATCAGAAGACCCACTGAAAGAAGGTGGACATTGCCTCATGAAGGACTCAATAGAATATTGTTCCCTTCTCTGCTCATTTGGAAGTCCTGAATGATTCATAGCTTGCGTAAGTATAGCAATAAGATTTTTCACTACATCTCCCATAACATTTGTTTTTTCAGGAGGAAAATCATTGCATTGTCCATTATATTGATCAACACGGTTCCTTCGGGTTCCAGCCATCGTCTAAAATCCAAAAAGAATAGTGTGAGAGGCAAAAATTACGCTAGGGAAAACAACATAATAATGGGGGAGATCTTTCAATATCTAACATCTTAGGTTTAATTGTAAGATGGTTAGTGCAATTCTAGGACTACAACCTATATGTATACATAACCTTAGAGACATCCCTAGACATACCTTAGAAATATCTCAACGGATTTCACTAACGTTTTCGCATCCTAGTTTCCAAAGGTTGACTAAACCTTTCCTCTGATACCAACTATAGAGAACCGAAGCCTGATGTACATGGACATTACATTACTATTACGGAATACTTAGTACATAACAAAAATAGACACACAAGGACTGTAATATTTTAGTGTCTTTGGAAACTCAGAATATAATCTTCTAATTGTGGTGAAAGATCTTCAACAACTCCCATAACGATCTCCCCATTTTTGTTTACTTACCTAAAACCTTTATTTATTTCCTGAGGAAAATAAAACATAAAAAGGGTGAGCTCAAATGCTCAGTAAGGGAAAACATAGAGAACATAAAACAATCCATAAACATTTGAAATCAAAAACTTGAACATGAAATTTAAGCATCAAAATCTTGAGCAAAGACATAAATCGTGGAAGTACGTAAGGCATATATCATAATGGAACATCAACCATGATAAAATATAATGGGAATAAAACATGTAATTGTGGAAACCATTCAGCACTTGTTATGTTTTCCATAGTAGCCAAGGCATTGCTGCCAAGACCATCTTAGTGGACAAAGTCCCTTTCTGAATCAAGTTCACTCCTCGTTTCAGTCTTGTAATACTGAACCAGATTAACTAACCGTTCCAACCATGTCTATCTCATGAGATATAAATCTTTACCCAATGCATTAGAAGGAGATATAGGTCCCACCCATCTCATAATGAAATCATTCTTACGTGTGCCACAAAATAAACATACATCATTCATAATAACCCAACGAAACAAATGGGTTTCATAAACATCATCCCATCATCACATAAATTCATATAAAATAAATGGATATCATTTCATAATAAGATAAGTGAAACCATGTAAATCATAGAGACATGATACTTGAAACATAAACATATGAAATAATGTCATCTTAGTTGAAAAATGGTTTTGATAAAACACTTTAAATGAATTCTTGAGGAAAATATCCTTTCTTCTTCAAAATCAATTTCTTTTCACAAAACGTCATGAAATTTTAAAAGAAAGAGATTTTGTTGAAAATAGTCATGAAATATTTTAGAGGAATATTCATGAAAATAAGGCTTTATAAAACCGTAAAAATCCTTTCATGTCGTATAAGTTAAAAAACATTCTTCTCATACTTTTGCCGGAAAAGTCAAAAAAGTACCTCGTAAAAGAAAGATTCCTTCCATACGATGTGGTAAAAGTAGAAAAGGGTAAAAATTTCTTTAAACATACAAGGAAGGAAAGTAAACATTTTATGAAAATATTTTGGGAACATATGGACATGGAAAATAAACATAACCCCCAGTAAATACTTACGAATAAACAATCTCGAATAAGAATGAGATTGGAATAATTATCCCTTACCTTATGTCTGATATGCTTCATATGTATCCAAACCTCCTGTATAATGATTTAAATAATGTCATTGAATTATTACAGAATCATATTCATTGTTTTATATCAAATATGGTTCACTTAGGTATTTATATTACCCATTCATTTGTCAATTCCATGTTAAAGTAGTGTTTTGGGTAAAATTGTTTCTTTTATCGTACGTGTTTGGACTTGTTGTTCTTGATATTATTATTACTTATATCATGATTTAATTATTTCCAGAATTTAAAGCATGATTTATGTATAATATATATTCACAATATACATATATATAATAGATTGATAAATGGAAATAAATACACCGTTCATGGAGACGGTAGGCCGTACGTACGCATGAACGCTGTTTTCGTTTCCTTATTGAATTCAATGGAATTAAGTATATGAAATACACATATATATATATATACATAAATCCAGTAGCATTATTATGTAATATATTTCATTATTACTTTATAATCATTCATGAATGGTTAACATGGAGAGTGAATCTCATCGCGTCGTGGAGACGGTATTCCGTACGTACGCACGAGCGATGATATCATTCCCATGATCATGGAATTGTATTTGAGTGTATGTATACTATTTAAGAATCAATATCACTTTACAATAATTATATATAGTTATTATTTACACCATTATAACCATCTAAGTAGGGTGGTGGTGGAAAATAGATTACACCACGGCGTGGAGACGGTATTCCGTACGTACGCACGCGCGGTGATTTCGTTTTCCGTAGGATGGATAGATGGTGAAATAGGGTTGTTTCATAATTATAATAAAATATCGGTATATTATTGATACTGATGTTATTACTTCATAATGAAACAACTAATGAAGAAGAAGTGGAAGAAGAAATAAAGTTGAAAGAATCGGTAATGGACATTACCTCTTCTTTGAAGCGCCTCTTTGAGACATCCTCTTAGGGAACTAAAATTGGTCATTGAAGAAGACCAGGACCTCTATGATGTTTCTAGGGAAGTGGAGAAGAGAATTTGGGAGGTTTTGGCCGATCTTGAAGGCTCAAAGTGGTGTGAGGAAGAGAGGGAGGAGGTGCCCTTTTATAAGGGAGGAGAGGGGCACCTTTGGAAAAACTAAAAATATTATTTTATTATAAATTCATATTCAGTTTTTAATAGCTCCAAATTAATTTATTTATAAGATAAGGTGGGGATGAGTTGAAATAATCTCATCCAATAGAATTTAGACCAGTTTAGGTATCTATTTTAACATTACCATTTAGATTTAACTTTAAGTTAGATAATTTAACTTTTACCGTGTCTTCTTGTTTTCTTACACTATAAGGTTAATAAGCTTACCATAATAAAACAAAAGAACCCCAAGTTGTTTATTATTAATATATATAACTTTATCTAAGTCATTTTTCCAAACTTTAGATTTTTAGGAATAAAATAACAATTAATAATATAATATTTGTTTTAAAAACTATTTTATGTCAATTTTGACACTATTTGGTAATTGATTTCTGTAAAAATCATAAAAGAAATATTGGTTCGAAAAAAGTTAATTAAATCAATACTAACATGTCATATTAACATAGAAAATTATTGGAATTCATAAAAAGTTTCAAATTATATTTATTTGGGTATTTATAACATCGATTATGTCAATATTTCTTTAATAAGGTAATTACTACATCATAATTGTGTCATAAATAAATTAAATTATTTAATGTCTAAAAATTACAAATAAACTATCATTATGTAGGAAATATTTTTATTTTTCTAATTAATATTTATAGTCAAATTTATCTTATGTATAACTCCATATTAAAAATGATTTACTTATTAAACTTTGATTTTAACTATTTTAACCCTTCCTTAAATAAATTAATATTAAATGTCCTAATCTAATAAAAGTGGGATTAAATGGCCATATTTTATTCCTAAGGTTGTTTTTGGTCGAATTACACTTATCCAATAGAATTAGGACATGTGTTACGGTAATAATAATTTCATTTTTACCCTTAATTACCCTATTTACTTTTAACTGTGGTAAAAAAAAGTAAAAAGTTACTATTAACCAAAAATTATTTTCATCTCATTGAACGACATTTCACTTACTGTCATCAACTGTGTCTCTCGTATTTTTGAAATTCCACCCACAGAAGCGATAAAATTATGTTTTATGTGAATTTGGAAATTCTCCTAGGAGGTGGGTAAAAGATGGTCAAAAGTTCAATAAAATTTTTATATATCGAAAATTATTATAAAATGACTCTAATGAATTTAATTGAACTTATATAGGTATTATGTATCAATTTTGACCTAAAATAAATTTAAATAAAATAAATAATTATTTAAATAAGAAGTCGGGTTTTAAATAGTAATCCAGTGTTTTCACTATTCATTAAAAATTGAAAGTTTTCAGAAAAATACCAAAAATTCACCATAGGATAATTTCGATATTCCAAATCCTAAAATGAAGTCCATTTTGAAAGATGAAATTTAAAAAATTTAAAAAAGTGTTTATTACTATTCATAAGGGCTAGTTTTAATAATATTTTAATAGCATATTGTTGTTTAGTGAAACTCGGTATTGCGTACAACACACGCTATCGAGGAAGGTCGCGATTATGTGTAATGCAACCCAAGTTAGGGTTGTGTGTTGTGAAAGCCTCCTTTGTTGTTTCGTTATAACAGAATCCAACCATTTTTTCATTTATACATTGAATATATATATATATACTCAATGTTGCGTAGAATGACTATTATCAAACGAACTTGAAATTGTGTTTAACACAATCTAAGAATTGTGTTGTGTATACTGCAAGCTAATAAGGTGTTGCATATATCACACGATAATCATGTTGTAGCATAAAACAGATGACATTAAATAAATTAAAAATAATACTTATAATAAAATATCGGGTTGTTACAAAGCAGCTGTCCTCGTCCCTATCCCCCAACTCCCTAAGCGTAGTGCAGAACTCCTAGGGGTGTTGGTGGAAGTAGATAAAAGTTTATGCCACCACCTGCAGCTCTCCCTGCTCCTCTGCCACATCCACTGCCTAGTGGGTCTGCCTGCTCCACTCTATTCTTCTTTCTCAGTGGTCCAACCATGGCCTCTCTATCAGCATCTTGACAGGTTGGATAGTCTCTAACAAGATGTCCTATAAAGTTGAACAAGTAGCATCACGTCTCCCTAGGATGACTGGATCCATCCTGAGAGCCCTGGATTGTTGATACCCTGTCTTGGGTCCTCTTGTGATTTCTCCCTCATCATGATCCCTATGTCTAATGTCAGCTCCCTGCTGCCAAGGTCTCTGCACCTGTCTACCTACTGCTGACGGCCACATGATGTCTCTGCTCAGCCAAGAAGCTCTTGATCACCAAGGATTGCTCAAGAACTCCAACATAAGTCAAAAGGCATAGAGGCATGAAATTAGCTCAGATGTCCCATCATAGACCTCACTCAAAGGTCTGAGCTCTGAATTACTGATCCCTGACCATATCCATCGAGTACTTGGCGAGGTTGGTGAACCTGGATGAATTGTCATCCACCGTTAATCTACCCTACTGAAGCTGGAGAAGATCCTGGATATACACTGATCTAAGCGTAACTAGACATAACTCCTCCAGAAATATTCACTCAAACTCCTTCCATGAAAGAGTCTCCTCATCATGAGTCTATGTGGTCAAACTCCATCATCGTCCCGGTAAACCCTGAAGAAGGATTACCCCTCGGACCACAATCTGGTCTGCTGGTATCCTCACAAGAAATAAAAATTTGGTCACCACCTCAATTGAGTCCTCAGCCACCTGAGGGTTGGGATCACCTCAGAACCTGAGGGGTATCTGTCTTTGTAACTCAATGACCACGCTCAGCCTGCACTCCTCATCTTTCAGTACTATAGGTACCACGTGCTTCTCTACTTGTGGTAGTACAGAAGGTTCACCACCTAGAGGTAACGCTTGGGGAACTGGTCCCTATATCAAAGCCTTGTCACTAATGGGGTCATCCTTGTGATCGAGCTACTAAATCCTTGTAGGTATGCATCATAGAGGCATCCTATAAAGAAATAAGATGTACCATGGTTAATGAGTATATCTGGATAGCTGACACAAAGGACATGGAATACTCCACCCATTCCTATATGATAGATGTACCATTATTTTATTTCCCTGAAACTAGTGTTTTCATGTACCTAGTCAAAAGGAAAATTATTAGAGTCATGGTGTATGGATATGTCGGCCGCCTGCACAAAAAATGGATTCCCTGGCCTGAAATCTGAACTCGGAACACTTGACACAGTTTCCCCAAACCAATATCACAGACTCTTAGTCCTAAGGGAGAACCGATGACCTCTTGAACCACGATGTCCCAACCAGTCCTAGTGGGTCCCATGCCACGACTCCCCATGCTCGCCTCCAATAAGCCAAGGGCTGGTGATTGTCACCTAGTAGGCATATCTCTAACATGGGAGGCATTTCCTAAGTACCTGTACACCCAAACACACATCTCCAAGACCAAAAATGATGAAAATTAAAAACTACTAAGGATCAAAATGCATGAATATGAATAAAACCAACCAACATAGTACAATGAAAGTTAAGTGGATAATGTAAACTAGACTAGAATCAAGCCCACCAAAAATAAGAGTATGCAAACTACAATTTCCAACCTTTAATAAAAAGGACGTACTAGGACTACTTCTCATGGCCATAAGAACACGTCGGCCTATAAGGAACTCAGAAAGCCTAGTATGGTCTTGGTTCTCCCTGGACTCCATCAAAAGTCCACTTGTATTTACAAGAAATGACATGTACGAGAAAAGTTCATGCATGGGTGTGTATAATAATATACAACAGGGGACTCTAAAAACCACAAAGAAAAAAAAGTAAAGGTATAGTCAGCTCTACACAACATATTTCTATAGAACATAGCGCAAGAGAAACACATCCAGATATACTCTAAACCCAGACCCGTATTCTAAATACCAATCACAACAACCACATACCCACACTAGGGATTAAATTTAGTGATTCCACAAAGCACTCATCTGGGATAACTCACTCCAAGAGTCTTATAGCTCTGATGAAGTTCATCCGAGAAGTACTATTTTTTGAGAAAAGCCACGAGAGAGATACATGCTTTGATAGATCTTAAGAGAGAACATGCACACTCATTCTGAAAGAACACAGTCATGAGTGGGAATATATCACAATACACAGATGAGGATAACTCCCAGGGCCTTTCCGGATACCACGACTCATCTAGATTCACCTACTAAGTAGAGAATCAACATCTTGTAGTATTAGTTACATCGATAGCTGACTCTACCTAGGGTCAATAATTTATAGAGGATCTCGCTCTGGGCCTCATAGAGGGATACCTGACTCTATCTCGGAAAGTCTTGCTGAAGGGATCATACTCCTATGGACGTAAACGATACCTGAACTTTAGGGGAACGAGAAAAGGGGAACTAGCCCAAATGAAACATGTATAAGGAACAATGGACAAGAGGATCAAGCCATGTATTGAGAATTACATGGTGTGTAGGAGGGTCACATGCTATGTCCTCTGACCCTAGGTATTGCCTTTGTACAATGACTTGCTTCATAAGGCATGTCATGTAGAATAAGGTATACATGATGTGTAAGAGAGTGACACACCGTGTTATGCTACCTAGGGAGGACTCCGTGTACGCTATCCATGTTCCTGTACACAGCTTCATCCCATGTGTCCCATACCGTGTACTGGTACATGATGTAGTCCATGTATCTAGCTGTGTCTGGCCGTGTGGTGGATTACATGTAGTGTACTCCACCCCGTGTCTGTGTATCATCCGAGATACATGATGAGTCTGTGCAAGGACCCACAACCTAGGTGAAGATGGTCACACGCCATGTTAGTGATTCCCATCACCCAGAACTCCAGCAGCCATTGGGTGGGGTCCACACGCCATGTATTCCCAGGAGCACACCATTTTCTTCTCTGTTTGTAGTGTGAAAACCCTAGACACCACCATGCTGACCCCACACATCATGTTCTTCAGAGAAAAAGCTATGTTCTTCGGAGAACATAGCATGTTATTCATGATTTTTCATAACACCACATTCTTCATTCCACCCCCAAAGAATTTCTCATTCATTGATCTGTCCACTTGATCAATGAGAAACTCTAAGGTTGATGTTGCCCTGATAGCATGGAGATTCTTCCATTAGTTTCAGACCTCTGATCGACCCCGAAAACATGTATCGATCCACCCGCATGAAGAATGCTCAATGAACGATCTCCCTCGATCTAATATGATTTGTCATCCGCCAACATTGTCGCGCCTTCACTAGGTTTTCATGATGTCTGATCTTTGATTTGGGATCGTTGTGTTGCGAAACAGGCTCACCATGATCTGTTGTTCATCACCCCCACAAGGAACACGATGAATGCATGGAGAGGAGAGAAGAAATCAACTAACAAAGGAGGAACAAACCTCCACCATTTTTCATCACGAAGTCTATCCGCTCTCGTTAATAGGTTTAATATGCAAATCAAAATTAAAATTTCAACAATTGTCATTGAAACCATTTCCTAGATCAAAATCCAAAAATAAATGGTAATTAACTCCCTCTCGCAAGAACACACAATCCGTGGATCAACATGTTTGTGGGTTGATCTACGTTCATCATTTAATCCAAGAACAAGGAAAAGAAGAATCAAAATAACAAACCCCAACCTCGATTTGGTTGAATAATGATTGTCGCTTCGTGTCCGTTGTCGAGGTTCGTCGAATCCATGATGCGTCGATCGATCACGTCGTCATCGTCTGCCAATGGGTTCTCACTTGAAGCTTCAATGGAAATCCTCAATTCGTAGGGTGATGCAGCTAACCCTGCAAAATATCCATAAACAAGTATTAATAGGGGAGGATTAGGTCACTGCATTTAAAGAAACATTTAAAATAAAATAAATCATTAATTTATTTTATTTCCTTTAAAACATCTAAAAACAAACTTTTGCAGTCAACCCGTGCCGGTTGATGTTAGACCCTGCCTAAGGTGAAGTCACTGTTCTAAATTCAACCATTCCCTTAGAATTATAATTTGGGAACCTATTTAAAATTTATTATACTTTTTCAGGAAAAATGCTCCTACTGGCTATTTAGAGTTATTTCCAACATTTATTCCGAGCACTCCTAGCCTCAAAATCACATGACATTGTAAAGAATGGTCTTGTAATAATTCCATATAAGATTTAAAAATAATACATGGAAAATCGATGTCATTTCAAATGTTTCAAAAAAGGGTTTTAGGGGTTGTTTCGAAGGTTTGAATAGAGATTTTAATGGCACTTGACGTGCATGTATGTTTAAATGGAGGGTTTCAATGGAAAATGGATCATTTTTCGATTTTTATCTATATTATGTATTTTGAGTATAAATTTTGAAATGTTTGAATCATGAAAATATTGTTTTAGAAATGGTATTAGAGTAAAAGTAGGTTTTTATGGGGCTTGTCCCATTGACTTGGTTGGTTTCAATTGTATGATTTTCTTATGTTATGAAAAAGAAATTTGGGAATTTTGTGAGTAATGGTTAAGGTATTTAAACTGGGTTTTTGTTTTGTGTGTGTAAAATGGTAAATGGGTTATTTTATAAAGAAAGGTGATCCCCATGAATTTTTTGGCCATTGTTGTGAGAGTGGTGGTATGTGTGGCATGTGAACTTTAACTTGAGCACAAGGGAATCCCAGGTATCTAGGTGGGAGAACTAGAACTAGTACTCTATTGAAATAGAAGTGGATTGTCATGGTTTCAATTTGCTGGATTGACAAATAAAATACTAACTAATATGTGATGATGGTTGATCACCACTATAATTTTTGATTTTTTTACTCTATAGTGGCTCGTGCATTATGAAGTTGATGGTTTTGGTTACTATACTACCTTTCACTAAGGTACAAGGTTCTAGGGTCCCACTCAAGCTAGATTAACCCTAGGGGATTTACCCACAGTTCTCTACTATCTATGATGTGGGTCAATTAGTCAGCATACGGAGGACCACTTGTGTAACACCCTGAGATTTTTTGAAAAATATTCTTTTTAATTTCATTGATATCTGGTGTTTTGCGCTACACCAAAAGGAGCTTGCACTACACGCATCCCTGACTTGGCTTGAATTACACGCAATCACAACCTTCCACGATAGTGTGTGTTGTACACACTACTGAGTTTCACTAAACAATGATATGTTATATAAACTAGCCGTTATGAATAGTAATACCCAATTTTTGAAATTTTATAAATTTTATCTTTCTAAATGGACTTCATTTTTTGGATTTGGAATATCGAAATTAGCCTAGGGTGAATTTTTGGTGTTTTTTTGAAAACTTTCAATTTTTGATGAATAGTGAAAACACTAGGTTACTATTTAAAAAGATACTTTTTATTTAAATAATTATTTATTTTATTTAAATTTATTTTAGGTTAAAATTGATACATAATACCTATATAAGTTCAATGTAATTCATCGGAGTCATTTTATAATAATTTTAGACATATAATTTTTTTTGAACTTTTCACTTTCTTTTACCCACCTCCTAGGAGAGTTTGAAAATTTACATAAAACTTAATTTTACCACTTCTGTGAGTGGAATTTAGAAAATCCAAGAGAAACGGTTAATATCAAGGAGTAAAATGTGGTTCAATAAGATAAAACTAATTTTTGGTGAATAGTAACTTTTTACTTTTATTTACCGCGGTTAAAAGTAAATAGGGTAATTAAGGGTAAAAATGATATTATTATTACCCTAACACAGATCCTAATTCTATTGGATAAGTTTAATTAGACCAAAAAGAACATTAGGAATGAAATATTACCCTTTAGGCCCACTTGGATTAGATTAGGACATTTAATATTACTTTATTTAAAGAAGAATTAAAATAGTTAAAATCAAAGTTTAATAACTACAACATTTTTAATATAGGGTTATAGATAAGATAAATTCAATTATAAATATTCATTAGAAATATAAAAATATTTCCTACATAATTATATTTTATTTATAATTTTTAAACATTAAAAAATTTAATTTATTTACGACACAATGATGATGTAGTAATTACCTTATTAATTAAATATTAACATAATTGATGTTATAAATACCCAAATAAATGTAAGTTTATACTTTTTATGAATTAAACTAATTTTATAGGTTAATTTTACATGTTATTATATATTTAATTAACTTTTTTAGAACTAATAATGCTGTTATGATTTTCAAAAAAATCATGTACTAAAGAGTGTCAAAATTGACATAAAATAGTTTTTAAAACAAATATTATATTATTAATTGTTAGTTTATTCCTAAAAATCTAAGGTTCGGCCAAATAACTTAGATAAGGATATATATATTAATAATTAATCCATTGGGGTTCTTTTGGCTTGTTAAAGTAAGTTTATTAACTATATAGTGCAAGAAAACGAAAAGACACGGTAAAAGTTAAATTATTTAACATTGAGTTAAATCTAAATGATAAGGATACAATAGTAACCTAAACTTGTCTAAAACCAATTGGTTGATAGGATTTAGACCCATACACACCTTAGACTCGAAATAAATCAATTTGGATCTATTAAAAACCGAATATTACTTTATTATAAAATAATATTTTATGTTTTTTCAAAGGTGCCCCTCTCCTCCTTTATAAAAAGGGCACCCCTTCCCTCTTCTCTTCACACCCTTTTGATCCTTGAAGCTCGTCCAAACCCTACCCATTTCTCTTCTCCACTTCCCTAGCAACATTCTGGAGGTTATTTTCTTCACAAAAGACCAACTCTACTTCCTTAAGAGGAAACTTAAAGGAGGTGCGTCGAAAAAGAGGTAATCTCTTCTTCCGATTTTCTCAAGTTTCTTTCTTCTTCTACTTCTTATTCTTTAGTTGTATAATTATAAATTAATAAAATAGGTATTAATTATATACTAATATGTTATTATAAATATGAAACAATCTAATTTCATCTTCTATCCATCCTATGGAAACGAAATCACAGCGCGTGCGTACGTACGGAATACCGTCTCCACGCCGTGGTGTAATCTGTTTTCCACCACCACCTTACTTGGATGGGTATAATGGTGTAAATAAATAACTATATATGATTATTTTAATGTGATATTTATTCTGAAATATTATACATACACTTCAATACAATTCCAAGATCATGGGAATTATATCACCGCTCGTGCGTACGTACGGACTACCGTCTCCACGACACGATGAGATTCATTCTCCATGTTAACCATTCATGAATGATTATAAAGTATATATAATGAATAATAATGAAATATATGACATAATAATGATACTGGATTTATGTATATATATATTTATGTCATTTACTTAATTCTATTCAATTCAATAAGTAAACGAAAACAACGTTCATGCGTACGGTGTATTTCATTCCATTTATCGATCGATCATATATATATATGTATATGCTGAATATATATTATATATAAATCATGTTTTACATTCTGTAATAATGTAAATCAGGATATAAGTAATAATATCACGAACAAAAAGTTGAAACATGTACAATAAATGAAACGATTTTACCCAAAACACTACTTTAACATGGAATTTACAAAAGAATGGGTAATATAAAGTAATAAGTGAACCATATATGATAACATAACAATGAATATGATTCTTTAATAAATAAATGACATTATTTAAATCATTATTGAGGAGGTTCGGATACATATGAAGCATATCAGACATAAGGTAAGGGATAACTATTCCAATATCGTTCTTATCAGAGATTGTTATTCGTAAGTATTTACTGGGGTTATTGTTATTATCCATGCCCATGTTTTCTAAAAAAGTTTTCATGTATGTTTTAAGACCTTTTTACCCATTTTTTTAAATTTACCACATGTTATGAAAGGAATATTACTTTTTTTTACCACACAAATAACTTTTTCACTTTTCCGGCAAAAGTACGAGAAGAATGTTTTTTAACTTATAAGGAATGAAAGGATTTTTACGGTTTCATATCGCCTAATTTTCAAGAAGCTTCCTCTAAATGTTTTCATGTTTATTTTCAATAAAATCATTTTATTTTAAAATTTTGTGTCATTTTGTGAAAAGAAAATGATTTTTAAGGAGAAAGGATATTTTCCTCAAGAATTCATTTCAAGTGTTTTATCAAAACTATTTTCCATCTAAGATGACATTATTTAGCATGTTTATGTTTCAAGTATAATGTCCCTATTATTTACATGGTTTTATTTTTATGATGAAATGATATCCATTTCTTTTATATGGATTATGTTATGATGGGATGATGTTTATGAAACCCATTTTATTCGTTGGGTTATTATGAATGATGTATGTTTATTTTGTGGCACAAGTAAGAATGATTTCATTATGAGATGTTTGAGACCTATATCTCCCTCGAATGCATTGGGTAAAGATTTATATCTCATTATATAGACATGGATGGAACAATAAGTTAATCCGGTTCAGTGTTACAGGACCGGAACAAGGAGTGAACTCGATTTAGAAAGGGACTTTGTCCACTAAGATAGTCTTGGCAGCAATGCCTTGGCTACTATGGAGATGATATCATGTTCTTAATGGTTGGACACAATTAAATTTTTTATTACCATTAAATTTTATCATCAATGATGTTCCTTTATGATAAATTCCTTACGTACTTCCATGATTTATGTCTTTTCTCAATATTTTGATGTTTAGATTTTATGTTCAAGTTTTTACATTCAAATGTTTATGGATTGTTTTATGTTCCCTATGTTTTCCCTTACTGAGCATTTGAGATCACCCTTTTTATGTTTTCTTCTCCCCAGGATATAAATAAAGGTTTTAGGTAAGAAAAAAAGGGGAAGATCCTTATTGGAGATGTTGAAGATCTTTCCCCATGATTAGAAGATTATGTTTCGAGTTTCCAAAGAAACTAAACTATTACAGTCCATTGGTGTCTATTTTTGTTATGTATTAAGTATTACACAAAAGTAATGTAATGTCTATGTATGTCAAGATTTGGGTCTCTACAACTTGAGTGTGTATTCTATTTATAAAATCCCTTTTTCATTTAATCTTGTGTTTGTGAAATGGTTTTCCTTTAGTGTGTTCCTTTTTAAATTTTTACCTAATAAATGTTTTTCTTAGAAGTGTTTTTTTAATCTTGAATTTATATGATCATGTTAGATTATCTCTTAATGTTATAACATGGAACCACTTTTGTGGGTGGCATACTATTGGGATTTGGATCACACCCTATAGACACCCTTGTGTGTATGTAGGTCTTATTATGTGTTTATTCCAAGTTATTCTAGGATGTTGAGTGATCATGGTGTGGGTTGTTAGTGATCCTCTATTGTGGGTTTGATGGTAGGGGGTTGAGTATATAGTCCCACATGTGGCATTGAGGTTTGGGTTTGAGTTTTTATATTTATGTTTTGTAGTCCTTTTTAGGGTTTTTGGTCAAAGTGTAAACATTAATTCTAATAATTTTTAAGGGATTATTTGGTTGTGCAATTTCAGTTTTGGGATAGTAAAAGTTTATTGTTTTTTAAATGTATGAAATTGGGTGAAATAATTCCCAAAAAATGTTATTGATACCAAGAGACTAGTTTCTATCTTGGGGGTTTATGAATTCCACTCAGGACATTTCACAGACCGTGTTGAGTGTTGGGTTGGTTAGTGACCCTGCCAGGCTCATGATAATTTGGAAGCATCATCTTTCATACATAACCATATTCTATCCATGGAATTCATAAAAAAACATTATATGAGATATGAAATGGGATTTTTCCTAATTTTTATTTTATGAGGATTTATTATTTTGAGTTATATATATGATATTCATATTTAGACAAACATTTCCATAAATTAGAGAAATATCATTTTTATTGGTTATCCTAAATATATTTTAGGATATTTATTCTATAATCTCACTGAACCGAAAGTGTTTGTGTCTAGAAATAGGGTTTTTATTGAGGAGGATTAAATTTTTTATGGTGTTAATGGAAGGAAATTTTAAATTTTTAGAAGTTCAACAATAATAAATAGAAAATATTACTAAGATAGAAATTAAGATTGTTTTATAAGGGGTTATAGAAAAATAACTGACTCCAGTTACAAAAAAACCTCAAAGGTATGATAGTATTCTAATATATATGGATTTCTTATAAAAAATAATAATGAATTAATATTCATAGGTTATTAAAATAGTACCTAACATGAGTTCATTGAGAGTTATGATTATGAGAAATGGTTAGAGTCCATGAGATATATGATTGGACTAATTCCCACTAAACATGTTTTGAAAATGGTGGAAGCTTTTAAATGTTTGATAAATATAGGTTACTAGTGGGTTTTCCATAAGAAATGTCAAGGATGGAAGATTGTTTACCTATAAATCTTTCTTGGTTGAAAATGGTTTTAAAAAAATCATGGTTTTGACCATAAAGAAAAATTTTATACAATTTCAATGATACAAGTGTATTAAAATATTTATTTTTCATAATAGGTCATTATGATATTGAGATATAAAATTGGATGTTAAAACTTTATTAATTAACATGGATTTAGTTACATATATCTATATGATACAACTTGAATGTTTGAATGTTACAAATGAGTTTTTTATGGTTTTAATGTTTCAATGGACCATTTATGGACTAAAGAAAGATTCTCAAAATTGAAACATCATGTTTGAGGATGTGATAAAAGTGTTTAGTTTCATTAAAAAATAGATGGTTCTTCTATTTAAAATATTTTTAGTGGGAGTGATGTAATATTTCAAGTGTTGTATTTGAATGATGTACTAATTATCTAAAATAATATAAAAACTTTATACCCTATAAAGGTATAGTTGTGAAAATGATTCTTGATAAAAGACATAGGTGAAATATCCTTCATAGTGGGAATGAATATATATAAAGATATATCAAAGAGGTTTCTTTTAATAAGTCAAAACATATATATTATTAAAGTACAAAACATGGATAACTTGAAAAACTGCATGAATTAATATTTACCATTTTTAAATAGAATAATTCTTTCAAATACTCAATGTCCTTCTAAATATTTATAGATGGGAGACAAGGATAAGATTTCCTATATAAACACCACAATATCTATCATGTATAACTTGTTTCCTACCCATATTTATGTCTCTTATGATTTGATCATAACAAGTATGTATTAATTAAATCCTGTAAGAGTTATTAGATTTCTATTAAGAATATCCTTAAGAAATTATTATGAAATAATGATATATTCTTGGTATTTGGTGGTAAAAAATGATCTCATTTTAAGGGGTTAAAATGATTCTAGTTTTCAAATTGAAAAGTTTAATATGAAATCTCAATTTATTTTCATTTTTTTCCTCTACTATGGAAATCTCAATTAAAATATTTCCAAACAAGAAGCCATGGTGGATTCGATAGTAGAGGAAGAGTGTGTCGTTATACATGATACTATGAAAGAAGCTATTTGGATAAAGAATTTTTTCACTAAATATGGGGTAGTTCCTATAACTGAGGGTGAAATTGAGTTATATTACGAAAATAAGGTAGATATTACTGAAGTCAAGGAACTTATATCTCACTAGTGGTCCAAAGAAATCATTTTTAAAAACCTTATTATCTAAGAAATAATTGAGAGTTGTGATATAAAGATATATTGGGTAGATATAGGGGATTATATAGAAGATCCATTATAAAATTATTTAATACAAAAATAATATTAGGTTCTTGTAAAGTATTTGGGTATTATATTCATATGAAACTATATATAATGGTTTTTATCAAAAGAAAATGAATTTTTTTTATAATAAAGGTAATATCAATTTTTTTATTCATTCATGTGTGTTGTGTATATTATATGAATAGTGGAATGATAAAATCCCATCAAAGAACATATTTGAGTTATCCTGAATTGATGTTAATCATAGAGTATTATAGTTTTTGGAGATATGTTAAGATTAATATGAGTATGATCTTATATATGATACAGAGTAGATTCATGAGATAATAAGTGTATAATTATTATTAAAACTATCCCATGAAAGTGTATTATATAGAATTTCATATGGCCATTAATATACTTAGTGGTGTAGGATTCATATGAATCCATATTAACATAGGTTTAGAAGATACATATAAAGTAAATATTTATACTTTGATTCATTTCTTAAATGATCCTTGAGGATGGGTTAATAAAGGCATGGTTGGATATATTGGTGAGCATGAAATTGGTTGAGTTTAACCAAAATTTTATTTTTATACACATATAAAAAGTGATAAAACTAATCCATCAATTGAATTAGACTATAATAATAGATTTTAAATCTTAATTGAGAGACATGTAATATGATCAAGTAATTGGATGGATGAAATGTGATGTATTCACACAAGTTGGCCAGTATTTTTATAGGAATCATGAATTTATGAGTTTTCCTATCTTATATTGACATGTTTCATGTCATGTGTCCAGTTGATGTCATGGAAAATGGATTATATAAGAATGAATATAATTTATAGAGATATATATTCTGGTAAAAATGTTCATATAGATATTTAATTGTGTTTGATCAAGATCACACCATACCCCTTTTTAGATTGATTAGAAATGAAATTTTGTAAGAGGTTTCCCTTTTCTTATAACTATGGATTGGGTTATTAATAAATTTTTCCATGATACAAAGGATTATATGGTTATAAAATTGGTTCCAGAATTAGGATTAATTTTTCTAGAAAGTGAGTGTTTAAATTTTTGGAGGGTTTATATGATAGTGATTTTTAGTCTTACATATATAATAGAAATAGACATGTGCATGTGTTCCTATGTGGTGGGGGGGGGGTGTCAAAACAATAATTAGAGTATATATATAATTTAATACATAGAGTATGGTGGAC
The DNA here is from genome assembly GCA_963277665.1 of Viscum album. Taxonomy (NCBI): domain Eukaryota; kingdom Viridiplantae; phylum Streptophyta; class Magnoliopsida; order Santalales; family Viscaceae; genus Viscum; species Viscum album. The sequence goes on from OY728142.1 coordinate 21,152,494, forward strand.
ATAAGATATAAAAATTCCATCTAAAAAAAGAATTATATTGGTTTTATAAGTGATACAAAATTGAAATATACCAGTAGGATGAAATAGATTTACAGTGGTGTATTAACTTAATAATATATACTTCACACTTCAAAAAGTAAAATTATAGAAATATACTAAGAATCAATCCTAATACAAGTGAAAAAACCTTCTTTCTTTTTCCATATGAAAGAAAATCCTGATTACAACCCATTAATTTTCCTATCTAGATACATGAACCCCAACATTTTGCCTTTTTCAACTTGGATACATGAATCCAAAATATCATTTTTTGGATAAGGAAGAACCATACATATACCTTTTATTTAGGATGGAATAACTAGTGTGTGTGATTACGTGTTAACTGATGTGAATACAATATAACTCATTATAATTAATCTTGAATATATCAAAATAGTATAACAATAAAATTAAAAGATATTGGTGCTAGTGTAGAACAATTGAAGAATCTTCCCTTGAAGATCTCTTAAACAATGAAGAAATCATGAAAACCAAAATTTATCAATCCAATTTAAATTAAAATAATATTGTTTAAATAATTAATATCACTATATTATTTATATTTTGATTCCTTGACCATATTTATGAAATATATTCCAAATAATTATCTCAACATGAAATAATCTTATGAAACTATATAATTACTTATGTGGGATCTTTATCACTATGAGAGATTGTGGCATGTTAATGCCAATTCTCTTCTTTAATAATCACTACAAATGGTTTTCATTGTGATTTTAGGATGTTTAATTTGATCACTCCATCTATCAAAATCAAATTAAAACATCATTTAATAGTATCTTCACATGGCCTGATCATGAAATATTGTAAATTTGATTGAGTAATGATCATAGGTGACTCAGAATTAATTCTATATTTTTTTCAAATATAAATAAATTTATTAATAAAAACCATTGATAAAACATGTATTTTAAAATAAACTTCATATTGGATATATGAATCCATAATAAAACATAGGATTTAGTACACTGTAATAATCTATTCTTTATTCAAAATTCTCTTTATCTCTCTATATACATCGAATTAAATGCACTTTGATAAATTGACTTTTCTTCCTGAATTAAATCATGGTATAATATTTTTATTGCAAATGGTCCTAATGTTAACCTTTGATATGGTGTTTCATTATTAGTGATATATATATAATCTTATTTTTTGGGATATATTATTTGATAATAGATGTGAATATTATGGATGGTATTAGATAGAGCCTAATGAAGCATGATATGTTGTTTCCCCATTAAGAGTTGATTCTCCCCAACCAAATTTGTAATAAATTAGGTTACTGATGAATCCTATTTAGGATAATATTATAGATCACTACTCTACACATGAAATAAGTGGAGAATAATGCTTGAAGGAACTTTGGGAACAAGATAGTAATAAAATTATTTTTTTGTTGCACACCAGTAAAATTCCATTAATGCTTCTTAAAATTTTTATAAAATAATTTCAATTTTTAGATAGTATTGGAGTTCTTTGGAATGGATGGAATTTATTTTCCAATACAATGTGAACTCTATTTTATAGGAATGGAAGCACCAATTCATACAAGGCATCATACCCCTTGTAATTGGGTTGATTCCTTTCTGAAAATAGAATATAATTTCCAAATTTAATTATATCCATCTGATTGCACCCAATTGATTAAGTTGTAGAGATTTAACCATCTAGAAAATATATATTTCTTTTAGTGAATAGACATTTTAATTCCAAAACACCCTTCCCATTTATAAAAATCAATATTAAAAACCCTTTAAAATTCTAGCAACCCCCTCCATTTTATAATATTTAAAAACACCTTTTTAAAATCAATCTTCATACTCTCAGGATAAGAAATTTTATAAGTAAAGTTATATATTTATTGTAACATTAAATAGTAGATATAAATCAATGTCAAATATAAAAATATGTGGAACCTACCTTGAACATGAAATTCATTCTATCAATAAGATTCATCCTATAAAAGTCCATTATAAGTTACTGGTTCTTCATCTACTCCTAGACACCATTATGGCTATGTGTCACAAATATTTTCATGAATATTTGAGAGGAAAATTCATAATATCTTTAGATAATACCCACTATTACATTCACATAGGTAAATTGAAATGTGTTCCCATATTCCAACACTTATTTTATATATTTGGTTCATTAAGAGTTTTCAACCCACCCACATTTTCTCATGGGAACCAAAGACTATTTTTCTGGGATGTAATATACTTTTTGTGTTTCCTTCATACATATGATGGATTTTCCTACATTTAAATTACATTTGAGAAGTTATCACATGTTAGGTTAATTTCCCATCATAGGTGATTTTTAATGACTTTAAACCCATCGCTAAGGAAGTTTTATATATGAACTCCCTTCAAAGTCCCTTTTTTGTTAATCCTCAAAATTTTGGATTGATCTAACAAAGTTCACAGTATGATAAAATCCTATATAAACTCCCTCACATATATATTTTTAAGACTAATATGCCTCTATTTTACAATTTAAGTATTTCTATATACCCTAACTAGCATTTCTTGAAAATAAAATTATATAAAAAATGGATACATTGGAACAATCCACAATGGTAGATCCAATAAAATAGTTCTAATACATTCTATTTATTCTCTATTAGCTGCTAAAGAAAAAAACTAAGAAGAGATTATAGAGTTTATTATATAAGTTTTATCTTCAATCCCCAAGATATCACTCCACCTATAACTATAAACACCCAACCACTCATAAAAGAGTGATATTCCATATTTGTAATCCATCATTCTTAATAATATCCTTCCAACACACTTGGGTTTCCACTATAACATATACAGTAATCCATAGTATCCATAATATATTTGAGTACACTTTTAAATACATTACATTATTCATAACCCATATTACTTGTATACTAGCTCAAATTTCCAACATCATATGAAATATCAGGTCTTGTGTATTTCATAGAATACAAGAGACAACCGATAAACCTTGAACATTCTAGTTGAGAAACTACCATACTAGGATTTGGTAGAATCCTACTCCCAGAAGCATTTTGGGAAGAAATTAGTAAATAAATAAAATTTTTAACCTATTTTAGAACTTTTTAATACAATTAAATTGAGAAATAAGAATTAAATCTTTATTTAAAAAAAGTTATTCGAAACATAAAATTATCTTCACCAATTTCATTTATACCAATGTTTCTAGATAAAATAGTCTTATCCGTATTTACTTGACTTATATTAGTTCCAAATACTAGAATGTCATTAATATATTAAAAAATAACTATAAAATGGTTATTATGGAACCTAATTTAAACACATTTATTAGATTGGTTAACTATAAAACCATTTTATTAAATTATTGATTTAAATTTCTTATTCCATTATTTACGATCTTATTTTAAACAATATAGTGAAAGTGACAATTTACAAACTTTCTTTTATTTATTAGGTAGTATGAATCCTTTAGGTTGTCCCATAGATATTTATTAATATAATTCACCTTTTCAGAATACTATTTAACATCTATTTTGTGAATATATAAATTATATTTGAAATATGGAGCATGAATAATTATAATCAAATCAGTCATATACATAAGAGAATAAGTGTCAAAATAATCAATTCCTTCCATTTTTGTAACCCCATTTTCTACCAATCTTGATTTATATTTTTCAATTTCAAGATTGAATTTCCTTTTTATTTTAAATACCCACCTACAAACTATTGGTTGTGAACTATGAGGATGATAAACTAAAATACAAGTATTTTTCTTAGTTATAGAGTTCACTTAATTATTAATAGATTTCTTTCAAAGAGATTCATCAAGATATATCATCACTTATTTTAATGTTTTTGGATAAGAATCTATATTGATAAAAACTAATGTTTTTTAACAATACTATCATTATTTACTTCAATACGTACATATAGAAATCATATCAATATGTCTTGGTTATCCTAGGTTATTTACTTATACAAACCTCCTCGAAAGTTTCTTTTTGAGATACAATTTTATTTGAGCAAGATTACACTTTTATTTGAGCTATACTACTCTATTTAGACTTTCATAATTAACAAGGTAAACATTTATTCATCAAAGATATCATCTCTTAATTCTATAATTGTATGAAAAGATACTAAATTATTATAATATACAACCATGAGTATATAATATTTTCAATGTTTTGTATATCCATGTAATATGATATCAATACCTAATTTATCTAAATTTTCCTTTTAGGTTCTGGTACTCTTATTTTTTTTAAAATCCCAAATATTTAAATAATTTTGGTTTATTTTATTATGATTCTATAATTCATAAGGATTCATAGCACCCCCATTTTTGGAACCCTATTTTATACATGAAACGTAGTCAATAATGCCTCTCCCTAAAATCCTTTTGAGAGATTCGAGATAGAAGTCAATGAATTGAAAATTTCCCTCAATAATATTTTATTTATCTCAAATAAAACATTTTTCTTGAGGTGTATTGGGAGTTTTCACATCATGTATCATCCCTAGGAATTCAAACAAAGAATGACTATAATATTCTCCTCCCTTATCAGATCTGAGGCATTTAATAAGAATCCCACATTTGTTTTCAAAATTATTTTTATAGATAATAAATTTATGTGTAACTTAATTATTAGAATTTGATATAAATATATATATAATAATGTAGAATAATAATCAATAAAAGTGACAATTTTTTATTATTACGTTTAGTGGGATTAATATTCAAATCACATATATCATTACATTTTAATTAAAACAAATTAATTTTACTTTGTATTATCAGAAATGGTTACCTAACTATTTTATTTTTCATTAAAGTCACTCATTTAGGATAATTTTTATGCATGAAAGGTAATAATTCAACTATTTACATGATATAAATTTTCATAAAATTTATGTGACCTAAACTATTATTATATAAACTAAAAGACTCTAGCATGTAAGTAAAAAACAATATTTTTATTTATTTTAAATAATCCATTGTACACGTGACCCTTTATAATAAGATCCCACATTTGCATGGAAAAAATATATCCACCTCAAATACAAGCTTAAACCGATGCTTGTTTAATAAGAACCTTAAGGATAAGTTCATATGATATTTGGGAATATATAAGACTCATTTAAAGTGAAAGTATTTCTTGAGATAAACTAGAGATCAACCACACTCTTCCCTTTAAAATTTATTATTGTAGAGTTCCCCATGTAGAGAGAAGTACCATTTTGATTGATTTAATCATATTAAAGAGATACTTTTGTACACATGTATCATGTATCACAAAAATCAATCTAATAAGAAGACTTATCCTTGATTACATTCACATCTAAGATAATGGCCATAAATTTATATGTTAATGTGTTATTTCCATATTTATTCTTATGGAGTTGTACATATCATTTGAAGTGTTCCATATTTCCATAAAAGAATGGATGTTTTGCCTCTTTGAGAACTCAGAAGGATATAATCCCTTCTCTATGAGGACATTGGATCCATTATTCTTAGGCTCATTTTCCTCCTCATATTTTTTATAATCATCTTCAATTTATAGGTATTTTAAAAACTCATTGATGGAAATATATTCCTTATAATTTTTTATAGAATGTTTTATATTCTTCCCTGAAGGGGGATATTATCGATGATATATGTGATAATGGTGTAATTATCTATGTTAATCTTGTTTTTTCTCTATGTTTTGAAAGATTAATTTTATTTCATAAAATTTCTCTATAATAGATCTATTATCTACCATGTTTTATGTAATAAAATTTATTACTTGGAATTTATTTCTCATCAAATCCTTGATGAATTATTTTTTCTCCAAGGCATCCAATATTTTCTTTATGGTTAGAAGATACTAATATATATAACAGTGGTCATTGAGTAAAGCTTTGAGTATGCATCCTTGACACACGAGATCATATTTTTCCAATCTTTTCCTTGCAGGATAAACATGAAGTGTATCATCTTTGTATGTGAGGGGCTTCAAATTTGATAGCGTGTACACCATATTACGAGTCACAATTAGTAATTGTATCTTATTTTTGCACCTATTGAAATTGTTTCCATTGAATTTATCCACCTTCATTGAATTTATTATGATTTCAAAATAATTGTTTATAAAAATATACTCTTAAAATTATTGGGAATATATTAGTGAATACTAGATATCAAACTTATTTTATGGTTGTAGATGGGGCACATCAAGGCATGTTGTGTTCTCACTCTCACTAAGAGTTGATTACCCCCACCAAATATGTAGTAAAAGGGTATTCTGGTGAATCCTGTTTATGATATAATAGCATTTTACTATATGAAACCTGTACTAAGTGGAGAATAAATCTTGAAGGATCTTTTGAAACAAGATAATGAAAAGATGATTTTGTTGTTAGGGAGCAATAAAATTACATTGATTCTTATTGAAGGATTTTAAATGAATCTCGATTTATGGGATGGATTGGAGATCTTGGGAATGGTTGTAATTTATTTTCCCATCTAATTGAAACATTATTTTATTAGCATGGAGGCACCCATTCACATAAGGCATCATACCCCTTGTAATTGGGTTGATACCATTTCTATAAAGACACATCTTTTTTAGATTTAATCATATCCTTCTAATTTCATCTTTATGTAAAAAGATGTGTCCAACACAACAAATCCTTACCTTTATAAAAATATAAATTGAGAAATATTTTAAATATTTTAAAAACTATTAAAAATTTCCACATTATTATACCGTGAACAGATTTTTTTATTTTTAATGATACCCATAATGAAAACATAAAAGAACTCACAATGGTGTTATATCATCATAATACATATGAGTGCATTCTATTAAGATTTCTATATGATTGTTTGTTTATAAAGACTAATTTAAAATCATTGTATGTGATATTATTATCGTAGTAGAACTATTTCATCTTCCATCCTTGATATTTTGTATTATTATAACTATTCACTTTGAATATTTTTTTTATGAATTGATGTTAGGTGTTAAATTATGAATTAAAAATGATAAAAAACACAACTCAGATATTATAGAAAATAGTTTCAAAAATAAAAAAAGATAGAGGAAAATAGAGGAACATGATTTTTAGTGCATTGAACTAGGGTTTTTTTTCTATTTCATATATTCATATGATATTTGGATCAATTTTTTATATGTTTTATGGGTTAAGGTGATATCATCCCCTCTTCACTATATACTTCATGAATTGTATGTTTTGGGATTATATATTCTATGTTCATTGTGAAGGAACAGTGAATTAAACTTATAATGCAATCCAAAGATCCGTCAGGAACAATATTTTCCTTGTGAAAATCTTTGAGCAAACATAAATAACAAAATTATATTTATGAATATTTCCAACCATGTGATGCTGGTGTTGATATGCTCTTGTAATAGTTCAATATTCTTATACATAGTGTGTTATACAAATAAGGATATTTTGAATTTCCCATTTATATAATGAGTTTCTCATGAATTTATAAAAAGTATAAATAATGGTTTCATTCAATATAAAAAAATCAACTAAAATTTGACATTAATGAAAAAATAATATAACAATAAGTTTCCGTAAAAAAAATAAACTATATAACACTTAAATAAAACATGTAAATAAAAAATATAATTTCATTTAATGATGTTGATAAATCATAATTCATGTATTTTAATATAACGAATAGATACATGTAATATATTTAATGATATGATATATCATAATATAGTAAAAACACCTAAATAAGGTGAATCATATTAGGTTTGAGTAAATATAGCAATAAGAGAGTGGTTTAAAATAAATTAAACCCATGAAATAATAAACTCCAAAAAAATCATGTCTAAATTAGTTTTGATGGATTCAAAATTAGTTGATAAATTTTTCACAAAGTCTATAAGGCGTTAATATAAGTGATATATTCTTATAAATATGCACTAAAGAAAAAACAACAACATTGAGAGGGTCATCAAACCATGGTTTGTGTCTTCTAATGGTTCTTGAAACCATATCAATGTGTTCATATTTAAATGATATAGGGTATCATTCGATCAACATTTATATGATTATTATCAATATTATTCATTTTATTGACACATCAAGTTATATTTTGTAGGTTTATTATTAATTATTAAATGTTTTTAATAATCACTTAATAAATATGGTGGATGCTATAAGGGTTATAATTTTGGAAATCCAAAGGTTTGTATTTTATAATATATGAAATGTTAAAATATAACATTATTCATTTTTCAATGAAGGAGTCTTAGAAAATAGAGTTTATGGACCTCATTCTAGACACTGGTGATTATTTCTATAGTTGAAGATATATTAATTCCTTCCTGTTCATTTTTCTTATAGGAGAAGGTTCTAACTATATTTAAATGATAAAGGGTCCTACTAAAGTGTTTGATGATTCTAGTTTCAAGTGGATACCTTTGGATACATGAACTCACTAGTTGATAGTAAGGGAACTTGATCAAACTCACTATTTGAAATAATTATACTTTGGTATTAAATTATTATCATTTAAATTTTTTCATTTTATCTTATTGATTTCTATCCTAACAGAACGTTTTTTTAAGTTTTTTACTTTAATTCCATCATGTATAGGCATTGATATTATTGGAATGGTGGATCGTGATTCATTGAATGATGTTGGGTTATGTGAATATGGCCTATACTAAACACAGATGCATAAAATCTCATGGTAGGACCTTAAAAGTGAGATACCCGGGGGTTATAGGGGGTAGCATCCACCAGGATAATGGTTTAGGGGTCGACATGGATATTGTTTAATTATGGCATTTACTGATTCAAGTGACATATTAGTTTGAATTTACCAACATGGTTACTATAGTAACTTGGTATATTGTATAGATATGTAACTATTGAAATACATGTCATTATAGAACCAAATTACTTTAAGAAATCATCTTTGAGATATGATTTTTTGACAGTGAATGTGCCCTATAAATATCTCCCCAAATTAGTGAAATTGTTCCACCTCTTTATGGACATATGGAGTATTTCTGAACCATATAAATCCTTGTGTTCATATTCACATTATTCTTCATATTCTTATTTATTTTTCTCTTGTTTAATATTATTTTGAAATCATATTACATTAGTGATCACAAAAATTATATATTAACTATAATTATATATTTATTTTAAAAAAGATGAAGATCATATTTCTCAATTTGAATGATGGATATATAAGGAGGAAATGTAAATATAAATTACTTTTTTGGATATGACATTAGATTGTAGATAATAAAAATAAAATTTCAAATTTATTAGAAGAATATTCAATTTCCACTTATGGGTGTAAATGTAATTGAGGTGGAAAAGACCAAGTGGAAGTTACTATATCCTATCGATATGTTTTGGGTTTTGTGTATCTTATATTATAAGGAACACAGTGTTTTATGTCAAGGATGAGATGAGGATGGCTTGGTTGAAAAAAGAATTTGTAAATATTTATGATAATCAATATTTGTAAAAAATATACTAAAGGTGATGGTTATTTAATATAAAGAAAATTTAGTGGAATCATTTTAATGATTACATAAATGAATTCAACACTATAATGAGATAGTTAACATTGATAGAAATTATGATAAATGATGAGTTATGAGAACTATATTTATAGTCCTTATTACCAGACATTTATAAATCCAGTGTAATATTCATGGAAAATTATTTAAGGAATAAAAAAATTATGTTGAATGATATACATGATGTTATACTTAGTGAGGATATTATGAGAAAAGAGTTATGCTAATTATAATGTTTTTCTATGAAAATTGAATAAAGAGGTAGATATATGAAACATGATAATTATATATGATGATAAAAATAAATAGAAAAACCAAGACAAGGTGAAGTGAACTCATATAACCTAATGGAGTTATGATAACAAAGGACATGTTAAGAAGGAGTCCAAGGAGAAAAGGAAGGCTCCTAGAATAAATTTAGAAAAAATATCAACTAAAGAAACAAATTATGTTTCACTATTGAGTGTGGATAGTCCCATGAAGCCATGTATTTTAAACTCTGTAGAATTATTCCATTCCGTATCATTGGATTTTTTTTAATATTTATGTTTCTTAAAATTTTGGAAAGGTATATCTTACTGATGATGATTCCTTGTAGATTATTGAATTGGGTGATGCATATATAAAAAACAAGTGTGGTTATTTTTTTATTTTGGAGAATGTGTGATATATTATTGGATCAAGAAAGAATGTTATTTATATTAGGTGGACTAATGATGTAAAATTTAAAACCATTTTAATTAGTAATTGATAAAAATATTCCAAGGTATCTATGGTGATAACTCAGTGATTGAATAATGTAACATTATAGAATATGATTGTCAATTACATAGACATGGTTATAATAATAAATTATTTCAGGGATTCAAAACTGTGGCATTGTAGGTTAGGACACTTGAGTGAGAAGGGGATGAAGGTTCTTGAAATAAAAGGAATAATACTGGAGCTTAATTCAGTGGAAGTTTATCTATATAATTATTTTATCTTTATAATATAAAATAATAATTCTATAACAAAAGTATGTAGAACACCAAAGAATGAAAAGACAGACTTGGTCAACACTGATGTTTTGTAGCCTAAACCAATACATTACATTAGAGGGTCACTATATTATGTTTCATTTATCAATTAATCAATAAGGTATGTATGAGTTTCTTTTTTTAAAATAAATATTAGGTGTCTGATGTGTTTCAATTGTCTAATAATCTCATAGAGAAAAATTTTGTTTCAAAACTAAAATTCTTGAGGTTTGATAACAAAGGAGAATATGATAGTAAATATTTTAGGGAATTCTATACTAATAATAGAATTTTTTTAGGAGAAGAATATTCGAGTTACACTATAATATAATGGTATGATTATGTGAATGAATATGATATTAAATGAACATTCTTGGAGTATGGAGTTTCACTTGGGGTTGCCGAAGATATTATGGTAAGAGGTAGTGAATATGGAAGTGTAACATAACAATAGATGTCCATTTGTACATGCCACACCCCAAGGTTATTTTCAGGCATGGATTATCTTATTTATTCATTTTTATTCTTTCCCTTATTCTCCAGGTGTTTTTATTCTAAAACTTTATGAAATTAGGGAACAAAGGGTTTCACATAGTCGATGTAATGCCACATTAATTATTACTCGAATAACATCCAAGCAAAGGTCGTATCATGACCTCATACACACCTCCCCTTAAAAAAGGATAACAACTATTAGTGAGGTCCTAACACAGTCATGAGGAGACTATGAACTCCAAATTAAATATCAAGGGTCATTCCCAAATATACCAAAAACTCATCATGAACTATCCATATATCAAAAATCTAAAAAATAAAAATGTATAAAATAGGGATCCCCATAAGACCCCAAAATCCAGAATAGAAATATGTAAAATATATAAAATATGTATTAATTTAAAAAATAGTAAAAAACAAATTCCATGGATTCATATATAAATAAAATAGAACACTGGTCAGTACATTTGAAACAAAACCAAAAGTAAATACATAAAACACTAGACAAAATCATATAATTTAACCATCTAAATCCTCAACCTTCACAACCAAATAGATTTACACCATATATCTTTCTCTAAGTCACACTCTTGTCCTATAATAAAGATGGAAGGCCGAACTATATATATCAAAATTTATTCCATATATGTGGGTAGGGGTGAGTCCAAGGACCTAATAGAAATCCCCAATTCCTTGACAACACTGAGAGCTATTGGGATCTCATGGATTCTCATGAAATACTTATATAAGGTGTGTAGTCAGGTCTATGCAATACACCCACCTAGAAACATAACAAAAAATATAAATACTATAGCACATGACAGGTCATCATGTATTTTGTAGGCCACAAAAACACTTAACCATAACTTCTTCGGCTCCATATTATAAGGAAGAAAGTCACCATATACTATAAATCAAATCCATAACCTAAGATATAGGGTGCTAAGTCATGTTTAAACTCAACCCATAATCAATGATACAGGGTAGGGTGTTATGAAAAGTCACAAACACAACCCAAAGGAACATGGTAGGGTGTCCTCAAGCCTAAAAACATCCCTTCTCAGTCAAGGGAGGTCACACATAATGTATTCATCATGTCCTGGTAAAAACAAAAAGATTCTAGGAAAGAATTTATCCAAACCTAGACTCACGACCTAATGGAACAAGGCATAATCATATTTCTACAAGCCTTGAACCATGTATTCTTAGTCATGGGAGGTCTATTATCCCAGTTTCACTTTATTTCATGGACCACCCCTCTCATGGGTGTTCCTCTACCCAAGCCAGTTTACCCATGTAAAGAACTATTGTCTTAAACCAATCATACTGATGGTAAGGTCATAATACCACAACTTATACCTTCTCACTTAATGAAATGTTAGTCCACATGACCCCTCTCTAACACTAGATTCTTTTCCTATTTAGAAATGTGAAACACACATAGGGCCCATAGCCCGTCACGCAACTCTCAATGTTATCACCAGGGATCTAGTCCCTTGAGACCTAGTCTTATATCTCAAACACATTTAAAAAACACATCTACATTCTAATGGGTCTATCACTTCCATCTGGATCAACAAACCACTTTGATACCAAAATCATAGTTCTCATATGGATACCCACATAACACACATCATCATGCATCAATAGAAATCACAAGTAATAAAAAATTTATAGCACAGTAAGAAAAAAAGATTTGGAAAATAAGTAATCTCCCACATGAATTCAAACAAACCAAACCAACTAAATCGATCCCTTATGTATTCCTTTAAAAATAGTCAAAATCATTTTTAAAACCATTTCAAAATGAATAACATGCCATCCTACTCACACAAGGCCCTAGGCTAAAATACCACTAATGGTTTTTTACGAACCCCTTTCCCATTTTTAATTTCAATTTCAAAACCCATTTCACAGTTCTTCAGTTTTCTTTTGAAATTCCATTTTAAACTGGGCTATTTTTAAAAAAAATTAAAAATTAAACCTATTATTCATTAAATTCCGGTGAATTACACTACACAATTCATAAGAAGGTCCACTAGCACACATTCAACCAAGATGACAACATCAAACCATTTAGAAATCTATGTGGTCCATGTTGAATATTAGGCTAATGTGAGACCACCCAACCCTATGAAAAAATCACAGAAGTCATGTAATATGTTTAAAGATAATACTAATCATCACAAACAAGCATAAAATCACCAAATAAATAAGATTCATAGTAATTTTAAGATCACATACCGCAAACGATATTCCTATAAATAATCTCAATCTTTTACCAAACTCAACTAAGAAAATTGTATCCCATCTTTCATAAAAACATTCTCAAATTAGTAATTTAATTATATAAAACCAAAAACCAAAACACTAAACTCACCAGGAAACCTCATGGAAATATAACCATGAACAATAGGTTATTTTCCACTCCTGAAACACCTCCATACCTAATACACACAAAATCTGAAAATTAAAAATTTTAATAAAATTTTATTTTTACTCAAAATTTCTAGAAAACTCTAAATAAAATAATCATAAAATATACCTTAAAGAAAATGTATAACAACAACTTGAATAGGAATATTCGGGACATCATATATGGTACCCACAAAAAATACACATCATGTGAGATTATTTATCCAGGATATAATTTAACTATTCCTCTAAATCTAAAACACTCCATGATTATATGTATATATATATATTCTTTAAAAAACTTATAGTATTCAACAAGTTGTTTTATGCACAACTAAGTGTCAAAATGAACTGTGATATCGTAAAATATTATAAAATAGCCATTGGAATGGTGGGTATGAAAAGTATTATTCACATTATAAAAAATACGTATAAAGGTTAATTTTTAATAAATATTTACTCAGTCTTCAATAAATTTATTTTTTCCATAAAAATATGTTTTCCTCAAAATTTCTTTTTATTACATTTTGTGCACAAAAATTGTTATTAATTTCAAAAAAATTCGAAATTTTTATTTTAGGAAATTAAGATACTTATATAAATTATTATTTAAATATATTCTTCGGGTGAATTTTTTACATTTTTCTAAAAATATTTTTTTAAGAGAATAGTAAAAAAACACAAATTTATAAAATTGTTACTTTTTAAATGAAATAAATTAATTTAAAAGTGTCATTTTGTTTTTAATTTTATAAAAAATTAATATAATTAATATTTAATTATAAATAATTTTAATAAATATATAATAATGATCATTATACTTTTTTTTGTAAAAATTAATTTTTAGGTTTAAAAACACATTTTTTTAAAAACATTTTTTATCATGTTTTGTTGGTTTGTTTTTAAATTAAAATATTTAAATTATATAAATTAAATTTCATAAAATTTGATCCATAATTGGAATCAAAATTTTCATATTTATTAATGATTCCACATTCATTTTGTATCATTTTGAATTGTAACCAAGGTAAAAATTCTATACAACGGTAAATGATAAAATATATTATCAAGGGGGTTAATAAAAAACATAAATGATAATATTAATTAATTTTTTTTATAAATCCTATTATATCAATATATTTTGATCTTATCTCTTCATCCATTTGAAAATAGTATAATCACATTTCTTGAGTAAGATGTTATTATATATTAATATTTTTAAAAATTTATAGTGTGTCATTTCCCTCCCTTATAAGAGGAACAACCTATCCTAATTTTTTTAAAACCCAATGAGCCTTATATATTGGAAAATAAATAAAAAAGTAACTCCATAATATACTGACCCATGACCTATATGTATGTTTTTTTATCAAAATACCAATATTGTAAGGATTGAGGTGTAAGCTGAAGGAGGTTGTCCATAGAAAAGGCATATCTCTTAATCGAGTGTCTTTATTTTGTTTATTTTTATACCTCCTAAAATTTTTTCTAAACAGGATGATATAATAACATGATTATCTTGAATATATTGATATTATATTATTTTTATTTTTCAAACTTTACTATTTTCATTCTTCATCAAATGGGGAAAAAGAGTGTCATTTGTGCAGGCGTGTGAACTACTGCCTCACGAAGCGATGCATTTTATTTTTAATCACCACCATTAATTTTTGTTTATTATGATGGATTTAATGTTTATATATTATATTTATGACATAATTATTATTTTATAATTATAATATCTTATATACATTCTCACCTTTCCATTCATTGGAACACGACAATGTCACTCATGTGTACATGTGGACTACAACCTATACAAAGTGATGTGATTCATTTTTTACTTTATAATTTACATGGATGGTAATAAAGATATATTTAATAAAAATATGTGATATATATGATATAATAATGATTCTATACATTTCAATTGATATTTAACCTTCTTTCATTTTATCCATCGAAAAGTGGAAACATCACTTGAACGTATGTACGGACTACCATCTCCATGAAGTGATGTAATTTTTTTTAATTAATTATTTATGTTAATGGTTTTAAATTGTATATAATGAATAAATATGATACTTATGTAATTATTTATATTCTTAATATGATTAAACCATGATTTAGGTGCAATTAATGGAACCATGAAACCAAAACATTCATGGAAAACATACAAGTTTCACATAAATGTCCATTTTAAAGAATAATTTTTAATAACATGATAATTGGATATTATAATGGAATGGTAAAAATTAATTTATGTATGAACATGGTTCTATAATAAATTAATAATAAATCTATATTTATTTTACATGATATTTTAACACAAACAAAATAAGATGTTACTTGAGGTAAGGTTTTTTGTTACAATCTCATTTCTTTTAGGGATTGTCTATGCTAAATTACCATTGAGAAAAATTATATGAATATTGTACTTTAACCCCTATAAGTTTTATCAAAATATATTAATTACTAAAATTATTATTAATTAGTACATTTTTCATCACTTTTGTACTTAAATTGTTTTAGAAATTATTTTTAAAGAAAATTCTATCTTATTTCTTTTTTAGTCGATGCACATTTTCTTCTATGTCCATGATATTAAAAATTGTTTAATGGATGTTTTTAACTATAAAAGTAATTTTTTAAAAGGTCATTTTCATTTCCTTTTTATTTATTTAAAAAAATTTAAATGTAATATTTTTAAATAAAGTTTTTCAAAACAAGTTATTTTTAACTTTTTCAAAAGAATGAAAAGAATTTTCTCTTTTAATATATAAGGTATAAGTAGATTTCCCACCATCATGATCATTATTTTCATTAAAGATTAATTTATATGTTTTAATGGTTATTTTCAATGAAAATAATTTTATCAATACTCTTAAAAAATTTAATTAAAATTTTATCAAAAGAAAAGGATATTTTTATTTATGTTTTAAATGAAATGTACGAATGTTTTTTAAAAATGTAATTATCATCTATGTAAACATCCTTTAAGTATTTTTATGATAAAATATGGTTGTTATATTTGATTCCATCCAATTTAATTGTTTGGATGTATTATGATGATTATGATTTATGGACGAATCTATGAAACCCATTTCATATCACATGTTAATTAAGTTATGATGAAACCTTTATGAAACTCATTTCTTTTACATGGGTTATTCTATGATGAAATTATGAAATGTTTATGAAAACTATACAATTTCAATGGTTCAGGATATTATGATATGATAAATGAATTTTGTTCTTATGGCACATATATATATATATATGTGGTTTTCATTATTTAATAGGAAGGCCAAGAATTATATAATCCTCCAATGTATTGGGTGAAGATGTGTATATAATGAGATAATAAATACAAGAATGGGGAGTGAAACTTGTTTATTAAGGGGCTTTGTCCAAATAGATAGCCTTAGGAGTGAAACTTTACTAAGGAAATTATGGAATGAGGCATGCACCCAACCCACTATGAGAATATCATTTGGGATACATGACTTAGAAAATAAATTTATATTTTTATGTGTATGCCAAAAAAATTTGTCTTATTCCTGTGATATGTTCTTATGGATCAAGATCAATTAATGATGATTTTAAACACTTATGACGTAAATATTTTTTTTTATAAAAAACCATATTCCATTATTTATGATTAATTATCTTTGACTAAGTAGGTATGGTTATTGAAATTTAAGATCATGTTATCATACCCTCACGCTTATTTTATGCTCACTTATGATCATGGATTGATATCTCCTATGTTAAATATTACTAAGCATCTGAGATCACCCTTTCTTATATTACTTTCTACCACAGTTTAAAAATAATGGTATTATATAATAAATAAATAATAAGGTTATTATGAGATAAGAACCTTGTGGGATATATTGATGATATTTTATGAAATATGTTTATTATGTATATAGTCTCAACAAAAAACCTTAACATTCCTCCAGCATGTATTTTTATAAAATGCATTGAATATTTATCTAAAATGATTTAATATTAATATACATTATTCTCAGGCCTCATGAGCTTGTATCAATGTGAGGTTTAGTTATTTTTGGAGATTATGATTATATGAATTTTTTGAAAAAAATGGGGTAAATATAAGTACAACATATCAGCAACACCCTGACCCAGGTTACCCAGAGTCGATGCATTATTTTGTTACATTGTCATGATCACAAGAAATAAAATACCAAAGGACCGATCAGTTAATTTTCCATGGAGATACTAGATACAAACATAATTTTTATATTACATCCTAAAATGAAAAACAACACAATGATCTTATTTTAAAACTATAATATCACTTAGACTATCCCTACTGGTTAATCATAATAAACTTCTTCACATCCTAGGAAAAATGAAGCATAAGAAGTGGGTGAACTCATATGCTCAGTAAAGATAAAAAATATAGTAGAAAATATCATAAATACACATAAACTTTTAAAGGAAAGGTATAAAACTAAAAAAATCCCTGTAAACATAATATTCAGCATAATATGGAAATAATAAATAAAATAATTACATTTACAAATGCACATGGATATTCTAATAGTCGAATAATCACATGAAATATCAATAACTAAACTCGTAATGAGGAAGTTCATAATACATGATATCATAGCCATACTATCAAGGCCTCGTGCCACGACCATTACTATATAGGACCCCAGGGCACCCTGAGAGGGGAGGGGTGAATCAGGGTGAAAAACTTTTCTTTTTAAAATGAGGATCTTGTTCCCATGTTTGTAGGAACTAGTTAAACCTGTATGAAGAATATGATATGTAATGAAACATTCACAGGCAAAGATATGACAAAACAAATTTCACTTGGTTCACCGCTAAGGGCTATGTTCAAGGAGCATATACCGGCAAGTTGTCGGGCGTACCAAATTCCATTATTCTTCACTAGTTGTGGATTACAAATGTTCGAGCATAGTAAATATGTCCCAGGCTCACTACCTTTACAATTGTTCAGGGATAGCTCACTGTGTCCCTCAGGTCACTCCCGTTGACTCCCCCTGGATCACTGCCGTTGGTGAAATCCCTCTCAGTTTATAGACGTGAAGGTCTCTTCATCATTGCTCAATGAATGCATCCTCTGCATTATGTAGATGATCTGTTGAAGTCCAACTATCACCCATGAACTGATCTATAACTTTCGTGCAGAACCAAGACAACCGGAAAGCCTCAACATCACCTGGCGCGCAACTCCAAGGCGGTGCACAACTTTCAAGGACAGCGCACAAGTCATAACTGTCGTGCTAGTCCACCTCAACACTTGCATGATTCAGTCTTCTTTAAATCCAAACTTGTGCGAACCAAATTCTTTTTTAAACTCAAGACAATTTTGAAACCTAATGGAAACCTATCGCGCAACTTCAACTCTGGCGTGCAAGTATCACCAAATCACTTGCGCAACTACTGGACGGGCTACAAACAACTGTCGCGCTGCTCCACCTTGCGCGAACCATCAACACTTGCACGACTTCAACACCTATGCGACGGGAGCTCTAAATTTCTTCAAGTCCAAAGTTCATCTTGAATGAGGATGGGTTGTCCTCTATTTATAGGCATTTGGATACCCTGCGCGGCGGTGCACAAGTCTCCCCTCGATGTGCATGTCTCGGCGCGCAACCCTTCTGTCCTCCTAGACACTTGCATGAACAACTTACAAACTTGGGCACCCCTATTTAATTTTACATATTTTGATGATCAAAACACGATGGTCAATTGGCGGGCAACTTTCCAATCCTCTAAGGTACCGGTGCGCAAGTCCTTCCACGGCGCGCAAGTCACTTGCCTGACCAAACCAATACTTGTGCGACCCTCTTTCCTTTTCCATATTTTCATGTTCTTATTCTGAAAAACATCAGGCGCACAAGTTTCCAAGCCTCCAAGGCCTCGGTGCACAAGTCACTTTGTCAAAAACACATTTCTTCAAATTTCAATTTTTGAGGCCCAAAAATTTGGCAAACACTGGGAAAAAACCCCATCTTCAATACTGTTGTCTGCTTGAACTGTATGATCACTTTGCTGGTACACGTTCTGAACGTCCACTGAGTATTAACAACAAACACAAATCATACTCCAATTCATGTACAGAACATCCATGGTTCCAACATACCAAACTGTCAAGGCCATATGCCAAGACACTAGTTTGTCTCGTGATTTCTATCGATGCATCGAGGGGCAATAGAGGGCCCCGCCCATCGCTTACTAAGTAAAATGTATTCCTCTTATAAAAGGGGTGAAAAATAACATAAATATTCATATTAAAACTACCATAAGAATTGTTAATACTTTAACCATAAACCATGAATAGTATAAAAATAGCACAATTATATTCAAACATATCATAAACATTTCAATACAATATGGAGGATTCTATCATAATAAATCAACCACAACCAAACATAAATTCCAAAAAAGGATTTTGACATAGATTAAAATACGCTAATACTTTTATTAAAACTCTTAAAGTGAAATATCCATTTTTTACTTTTAAATCATTTAAAAGTCACAAAATTATAGAAGAAAAAATTTCTTTTTAAAATAAACTTGTAATATTGTAAGGGAATATTCAAAATGTTAAGGCATCCTAATGGTGGAAAATATCCACTCACACCATATAAGTTAAAAAAACATTCTGTCCATAATTTCATGAAAAGGTCATAAAGTACGTTATTTAGAAAAAGAAGGAAATATTCCTTTAAAAATATTTTGTAAAATGTAAATCAAGGGTAAAAATTAATTTAAACAATTGTTGACAATATTTTGAATTAAATTTTAAGAAACATTGAAATGGATGATAAGGATGTCCCAGTAGATACCTACCTATAAGCAATCTTGAATAATAAATAGATTATTAAATTAACCCTTACCTTATACTTTCCTTTAGTAGAGGTGATTTAGAATCATATATAATGGTTAAAACATGTTATTAAATTATACCAAGACCATATCCATATTTATTATATCATATATGATACTCTTATAACATTTTGGTAATAAAATTTCATTATTACCGTTGTTTCAGGTGTTAACTACATCATTTTTTCATTCCAATTTCAACATGTAAGTCAAGTTTTTTATAAATATTATCTATTTTATACATATAAATACTGAAATTAAGTTCATAATTATTATTTTTACTCATCATATAAATTTTATAATCATTCTTCAATGGTTAACATGAAGAATGAATTTCACCGCATTGTGGAGACGGTAGGCCGTACGTACGCATGAGCGATAATATCATTTCATTGATGGTTAAATGGTATGGAATCAGATGGTATATTATTTATAATGAATAATTGTACTTTTATATTCATTATTTATATTAATTATATCCTTCTTTATAACCATCCAAATAATGTAGTGTTGAATAACAAATTACACCACGACGTGGAGACGGTAAGCAGTACGTACGCACATATGGTGATATTGTTATTTGTATGATGGATAAAATGTAGAATATGGTTGTAAAATAATTATAATATCATAAATGTATATGTAATATACTTTATTTAATATTTTTATTTGGAAAAAACATATAAATATGAAGTAGAATAAGAAAAGAACTTTGAAAGAGTTGATGAAACAATTACCTCTTTTTCAAGGGTCTCCTTTTGGTTTTCGCAAAAGGACTCCATAGGCTGGATTCCTTCCCAAAGTGTGGACTAAAGGATGAAGTGAGATAATTTTATAGGAAATATGGGAAGGTTTTGGTAGATATAAAGGTATTTAGATGAGTTAATTAAAGAGAAGTAAGGGCACCCTTTTGTAAGAGAGGTGCGGGGCACTTTTGGAAGATCATAAAATATTAATTTATTATAAATTTATTTTCTGTTTAAAATAGATCCAAAGAAATTTATTTCTTTTATAAGATGGGGATGTGTTTAAATACTTTCATAAAATGTTTTTAGACCAGTTTATGTCACAAAATTAACCTTATCTTTTGTCTTTAACCTTTAGTTAAACAGTTTAACTCTTACCACGTCTTCTCGTTTTTCTACACTATAGGGTTAATATAGTTTCTATAAAAAGAAAAAAACCCCATTTAGATAAATTATAACATATTTAACAATATAATAGTAATTTGGAAGAAACTTATATTTTTATGAATTTTATATCATTTAATTAAATATTATTTTTTTCAAAGTATCATTTATGTCAATTTTGATACTATTCAAAATTTTTATTTTAATAAATATTAAACCAACATAATATCTTCAAAAAATTACTTATAATATGTCTATAACATATAGATTATACTTATAAAATTATTTTATGTCATTAATTAAGTAAGTAATATTTATTTTAATATTTTTAATAACAATTATTTGATATCTCAATTAATTAAACAATTAATGCATCATCATTATGTCTCCATTTAATTTAATTATTTAAAGTATAAAAATTATAAATAAATTTTATTTATGCAGAAAATTTTATTATATTTATAAAGACTATTTATATTTGACCATATGACCTATATAACCTCTTATTAAAAATTGAATAATTATTAAAATTCGAATATGACATTTTTAACTCTTCTTTAAATAAAATATAATAAATATACTAATCTAAGACAAGTGGCTTAAAAAATATCATAATTTTGAACTAAGGATGATTTTGGTCCAAAATAACTTATACAATGAAATTAGTACAAGTGTTTGGGTAATATTAATTTTATCTTTAATTACCCTATTTACTTTTATCTGTGGTAAATAAAATCCAAATGTTACTATTCACCAAAAATTATTTTTATCTCATTAGAAAAAATTTATAATATTTATCAAAACAATGTGAATAAGTTTTTCTAAATTCAATTCATGGAAGCCATAAAATTAGATTTAATGCAAATCCCATATATGTGGGTAGAAGGCGGGTAAAAGAGACATTCAAAAGTTTAATAAATTTTTATATCTAATTATATTATAAAATGATTCCAATGAACTACACTGGATTAATATATATATATATATATATCTATTATTTATCTATTTTTACATTAAAATAAATTTACAATTAAAAAAATTATTTAAATTAAATTTTTTTTAACAACAATGCAGTATTTTTCACTATTTATCAAAAATTGAAACTTTTCAAAAAAATTAACACAATTTTACACAGAGCTAATATTAACATTATGAATTAAAAAATGAAGTAAAATTTGAAAAATAAAATTTAATAATTTAATAATTTGGGTAATACTATTCATAACTGATTTTTAAACATCTATTTTGAACGGTCATGGTGCGCTCGAACTCGATGTTGCATGCAGCATAAGCTATTGAATTATTTAATTGGAAGCATACCGTGGAAGCTTGGGGTGTTACAATATCATATTGAAGCTTTGTTAAATTAGTTATTATGTGGTTTTCATATAAAATACTTCCCTATATACATGATGGAAATTAGATGTAGTTGCGGGACAAATACACATGGGGATAAAAACTATTAAAGGGGTGGATTTGGTATTAACTCGACCATCACTGATGTACAATGTGGTGGCCTAAGAATGAAAACATGTATAAACAATACAAAATGATATTCTTGGGTTAATTCAAAATTTCTTTACGAACCACTATGATGGGTTTGAATATATTCTGAGTGTGAATAACCCTGGTTAAACCTAAGATATTATAGATTAAAAAGAAAGAGTCCCGATTTAGACATCCCATGAATTATTTTCTAATAATTACATGATTACTCATTATGATTATTGTTTATCACACTATGATTTTTAGTTCTAGTCAGTGGTTAGATCTATGAGTAATCATGTTAATACTAAATATGATAAATAAAGAAATGACTGTCCTTATAAAAAACTAAATGAAATGGAAGATCGAATGCCAAAACTTGTAATTTTTCTGAATGAGCTATCCTTATATATAATTAAAAATCTCAAATTGGGTGAGTTTATTAACACACATAATAATAGAAAAATAGAGTTTCATGGGAGTTCATTTGATGAATATCACATAAGAATGAAGATTAATCTTCATACATGTTGAGAATATGGTAAAATCACTCAGGAAAATGTCTCATAGGAATGAGAAGCTCATTTATGTGTAGAAAATAAGTGAATATAACAATTAATTTACATGGGAAAATAAAGAGCCTTATAGAGTGAAATAATGTACATCCTAAAGAACCATTTATTTTTTAATGTCTTAATATTGTAAATTTTGGAATTATTTGTGTCAATTCCCTAATCCAAGGGATATATCTGTGATAAAAGAAGATCCTATGTTATGTAAATCATTGATGTGGATCATTATGGATAAGGAAAACTTATATTCTACTCTAGAGTTGGGGATGCCATGTTATTTTTTTTGGAATATGCTATTTAAAAATATTTTTATTCTTCTTTTAGTGGAATTTGATATGAATATGAGATTTTATTATCTCTCTCTACATAGATCATTTGTAAATTTCTAGAATAAGTAAATCACATTTGATATATAAAATCAAACTATTATTGTATTTTAATGTGGGGATGGATATGGAATTCCAATGGATGTTACTTCCATTTAATGGGTCATACTGCATATTAATGGTCCATATTTATCAGAAATGGTTTGGAAGAAACTAAACATAAAAAATATTCCTATTTTTCAAGATTCTGCTGATGTATTTTTTCAAATATTAACCTAGTTTTCCCCAGAATCATGACGTTGAGTTTTCAATAAAACTCATACCTAGTGCTAATATTATTTCAATGAATCCATATATAATGAACTAGATTGAGTTGTGGGAATTGAAGAAGAATCTCTTGGAGAATCTTGATGAGGGATTTATACACCCTAATAAGTGACTATTCAGAATAATTGTTCTTTTTAGAAGGAATAAATACGGGTTAATGAATTTTTTATTGATTATCAAGAACTAAACAAGATCACTATTATGAAAATGTATCATTTACCTTGAATTGATGAATTGTTTGATCAAAAGCTTCGATCTCAATCCTTCTCCATGATTGAGTTTTTTTCTTAATATCATCAATTAAGGGTCAATATGGAGGATATCACCAAGACAACCTTCCATATGAAGTATGATCATTATGAATTTATAGTGATACTATTTGGATGTACTAATTATCGGACCACTTCTTGGATTTAATTAATATAGTCTTTATATATTACCTCAATTCGTTTGTGGTGGTCTTTATTGATTGTATTCTTATATATTTTAAGAGTTAGGAATATCATAAAGATCATTTGAAGATTTTTTTGAACACCTTATGGAAATAAAATATTCAGACTAAAGTTAGAGAGTTTGAATTATTTTTAAAAAAAGTTTCATTTTTGGGTGATAAAATCTCAGGTGAGTATATATCGATGGATCATTCAACGACTTATGTAATTGAGCAATGGCCAAGACCAACTGTGGTAATTAAGATCCATATTTATCCAAGGTTAGATGAACACTATCAGTGCTTTATGAGGGATTTATCATAGATATATAATTCAATAACCAATTAGACTCAAAATTGAATGAATTTTCTTTGGATAGATAGATGTGAGGAAAATTTCAAAGAGCTAAAAAGATGGTTGTATAGTTAACCCATTTTTACACAACCCTATAATGGAGAAGGGTTTTTGATCTATTTTTATGAATAACAGAAAGGAACTAGGATGCATCTTCATAATGAATTATATAATGATATCATATTCCTCACTCTAATCGAAAATTCATGATAAAACATACCCAACTCATGATTTGGAGTTGGAAACAGTATTTTTTACATTGAAAATATAGAGGTATTATCTTTATGGTGAAATATGTGATATATATATATATATTTATCATAAAACCCTGAATTATATATTCACACCAAAATATTTGAATATTAACCAAATTATATTGTTATAATTGATTAAATATAACGACGTTAGAATAAAATACCGCCCTGGGAAGCTGAACAAGGTGGATGATTCTCTAAGTAAGAAAGAACATGCTAGATTGTACATTATATGGATTGAAATAGATCCAATATTTGTGAATTAATAGAAGATAGATCTTGAAATCATGATAAAAGGGGACATATCATATTTTTCTCAGATGAATTCTCAACCATCCATCCATGTGAGCATTAAATAGGCATAGATGGAGAATGTATAATTATAGAAGAAGGTGAGAAATGTTCTTGGATACAACCATGATAGTTATGGAATTATAAGGTTTCGGAAAAAAGTATCTTTCATGTTAATACCATAATTTAAAGAGCTATTGGATAAATCACATAGTTCATTATTCTATAATCATTGTAAATGTATGAATATGTATAGATATCTGAAAGAGAATTTCTGCTAGAATAATATAAAAAGGGATATTTCCTGTTATGTATCTCTATGCCTAGTATAACAACAAGTTTAGGATAAGATATATATGTATAACAATATCTTAAAACTATTATACACACTATAATGGAAATGGGAAGACATTACCATCGATTTTATCATTGGACTCCCCAAAACATGTAAAGAGAAAAGTGTTATTTGGGTTGTAATCAATCAAATTATGAAATAAAAACATCTAATATCCAAGATAAAATATTTATCTCTTAATAATATTTCTAGGATATATAGTAAAGAATTGGTAATGTTTCATGAAGTAACATCTTTAATTATATCTTATTGGGATCCGTGGATTACCTTGAAGTTATAGATACGTCTTCAACAAGCATTTAATATAGAGTAAAATTTAGAACTTTATATCATCCCCAGAAAGATGGTAATTACAATAGTACTATTAAAACCCTAGAGGATATGTTGTGATCATATTTTATGAATTTTAAGAGTTTTTGGGATCAACACCTTCCTTTGGTAGAATATTATTAAAACAATAGATTCTACTCGAGAATTCAGATGTCTTCTTATAAAGCCCTTTATGGTAGGGTGTGGAAAACACCAAAATGTTTGGATAAAGTTTGAGAATGAAAACTATTGGTACATGAGAAATATTAAGAAATTTCAAAGAAGGTTAGATCTATTTAGCATCATATCAAATTATATTAGAGTCTTTAGAATAGTTATTTTATCAATCATCATTGAGATATAGAATTTATAGATAGCGAGAGGTTAATCCTATTAATTTAGTCATGGATGAAGATTATGATATATTGATAGTAGGGAAATATGATCCTTATATATATTGATACCTTCATGATTCTTTATTAGACTGGGATGATTACATATCATTTGGTACTTCCACTGAACCACTCTAAAGTTCACGATGTGTTCTACATATATCTTTTGAGGTTGTACATAAATGATCCTTCACATGCAATAAACTCAAAATCCATATTTCTAGAGAATAATATTTCCTATGAATAAAAACTAGTTGAAATATTATTTCATTAAGATAATATTCTACATAACAATATTAGTCACATAGTTAAAGTTCTTTTGAGGAATCACAAATATGAAGAAGATACATGGGAACCCAAAGATGTAATGAGGCAGAAGTTCCCCCATTTTTTTATATTGGAGTAATTTAATTTCTAGGGAAAATTAATTTTAAGGTGGGTATATTGTTACATCGTGAGATTTTATATATGTATTTTCCTATGAAAAAAACTTGAAGTATCTGATATCTTATTTTACACACAACCTTAAGTTTAAATGTATTGTGATAGAGTATAATATTATAACCTACCTATTAAAATGAGGGTTATTGATAGTATTATAAACATTATGAGAAATATGTATTAATTTTAATTTGTATTTAATAATTACTCTATCTCCAGTAATGTCATTTTTTCTTCAAAAATATATTTTCCACAAAAATTGTTTTAATTGAATTTTATGTGTGGAAACTATAAATAATTTCTAAAATTTTTATAAATTATATTTGAGTAAATAAATTCAATTTGGGAAATTATCATTTTGATATTTTATTAGGATTAATTTTTGGTATTTTTCTAGAAATATTTTTTTTAATTTAATAATAAAAATACTAAATTTTGTAACACCCTAACGCTAGTTACCTAGAGTTGGGGAATTATTTTATTATATTTGAATGATCATAAGAAATAAAATCCCAAAGGACTGATCAGTTTAGTAACATTGGAGGTACTAGATAGAAACATAAGTTTTTTATTAAATCTGGAAATGAAAAACATCATATTATTCCCTTTGAAAACTCTCATATCCCTTATACTATCCCAAAAAGTCAATCATAATATACTTATTTTCATCCTCATAAAAATTAAGGAATAAAAAAGAGGTGACTTGAGATTCTCAGTAAAGATAAACAATATAGTGGAAGCTATCATAAAAAATCATAAAAGTTTTAAGGAAATGTATAAAACTAAAACACAAGCCTTCTAAAAAAATGTTTTGGATAATATGGAATTAATAAATCAAATATTTACATTTAAACATTCACATGTATATTATTCTAGTCAAATAATGACTTCAAATATCAATAAATAAATTCATAATGAGGAAATTTATAATGCCAGTCATCATAACCATACTATCAAGGCCTCTTCCCAAGACCATTTCTATACAATCAAGGCCTTTTTCAACGACACTAGATTGTCTTATGAAACCTACTAATGAATCAAGGGGATATAGAGGGCCCCACCCATCACTTAATAAGTCCAATTCATTCCTCTTATGAAAAGTGTGAAACATAATATAAATATTCGTATTAAAACTAGCATATGAAATGTAAATACTTCAACCATAAACCATGGATGGTATAAAAATAGCATATTTACGGTCAAGAATAACATAAAATATTCAATACAATATGGAATATTGTATCATAATAAATCAACCTCAATCAAGAATAAAATCCAATAATGGATTTTGACATAGATGAAAATACTCTAATAAATTTATCAAAACACTTTAAGAGAAATATCATTTTTTTACTTTGAAATCATTTAAAAGACACAAAATTAGAGAATAAATTTTTTATTGAATATAACCTTGTAATATTGTAAGGGAAGATTCAAAATGTTAAGGTATTATAATTGTAGAAAATATCCACTCGTACCGTATAAGTTAACCAACATTCTTTACATAATTTGTTGAAAAGGTCATAAAGTACCTCATTCAGAAAACAGTGGAAAGATTCAATTCAAAAAATTTTGTAAAAATTAATAAATGAGTAAAAATTACTTTAAAAAATTGATGATAATATTTTTAATTACATTTTAAGAAACATTAACATGGATGATAGGGATTTCCTAGTAGATACATACATACAAGCAATCTCAAATAATAAAGAGATTGTGAAATTAACCCTTACCTTATACTTTCTATTAGTTGATGGTGAGTTAGACTCAAGTATAATGGTTAAAAAATGTTATTAAATTATTTCAGGACTATATACAAATTTATCAAACCATATATTATTCTATTATATCACTTTGGTAATAATATTTTAGTATTACCATTGTTTCAGGTGTTAACTACTTCGTTTTCCCATTCTTGTTCTATCTTGTAAGTCATGTTTTTTATGAATATGAAATATTTTATTCACATAAAGAATGATATTAAGTTCATAATTATTATTTTTACTCATCAAATAAATTTTATAATCATTCTTGAATGGTTAACATGGATACTGATTTTCACCACATCATGGAGATGGTAGGCTGTACGTACGCACGAGCGACAATATCATTGCCTTGATGGTTAAATGGTATGATATTGGATGGTATATTAATTATAAAGAATAATTATCATGTTATATTAATTTTTATGTCTATTATAAACATCCTTATAACCATAAAAATAAATTAGTATTGAATAACAAATTACACACTGGCGTGGAGACAACAAGCTGTATGTACGCATGCATGGTGATATTGTTATTTGTATGATCAATAAAATGAGGAATATTGTTTTACGATGATTATATTAACATAAAATTATTTTTATGACATTGTATTTAATATTTTGATGTGGAAACAACATATAAAGAGGAAGTAGAAGCATAAAATAAATTTGAAAGTGGTGATAAATCAATTACCTCTTTTTCTGGTGTCTCCTTTTGGTTTGCACAGAAAGACACCATAGGCTGGATTTATACCTAACATGTGGCCTA
This sequence comes from Viscum album, assembly GCA_963277665.1. NCBI lineage: Eukaryota > Viridiplantae > Streptophyta > Magnoliopsida > Santalales > Viscaceae > Viscum > Viscum album. The sequence continues at coordinate 21,182,140 of OY728142.1, forward strand.
TTGGATGAAGTTAGGGAAGTGGGGAGTATAAACTTTTAGGTTTTGGCTTAAATAAATGGCTTTATATGAGTCAATAAAAGAGAAGGAAGGGTTCCCTTTTATAAGAGAGGTGAAGGGAACTTTTGTAAGATCACAAAATATTAATTGATTATAAATTTATTTTCGGTTTCAAATAGCTAAAAAGTTATTTATTTAGAGTATATGAAGATTATGGATCTAAATAATCTCATATAATTATTTTTATAAAAGTTTTGGTCACAACATTAACCTTATCTTTTGAGTTTAACCCTTAGTTAAACAGTTTAACTCTTACCGTGTCTTCTTGTATTTTGACACTATGAGGTGAATATAGTTACTATAAAATGAAAAAATAACCCCGATTGGATAATTTATGACATATTTAACACTAATCTATTTATTTTTCTTAACTTGATATTTTCATGAATTTTTTAACATGTAATTAAAAATTATTTATTTTAAAGTATAATTTATGTCAATTTTGATACTATTCAAAATTTTCATTTTAAAAAATATCATCCCAAAATGATAACTTCAAAAACTAAAATACTTATAATATGCCACTAAAATGTATATTATATCTATAAAATTATTTAATATCAATAATTATGTCAAATATTGTTTATTTTAATATTTTTAATAACATTTATTTAATAATTCAAATAATTAAACAATTACTACATCATCATTGTTTCACCATTTAATTTAATTATTTAATGTCTAAAAACTATAAATAAATTATAATGAAGTATATAAATTTCTTATATTTCTAAACACTATTTATAGTAAACTATATCACCTATGTAACCTCATATTAAAAATTCAATAGTTATTAAACATTTAATATGACATATTTAACTATTCTTTAAATAAAATTTAATAAATATCATAATCTAAAACAAGTGGCTTAAAAAATTCATAATTTTTACTGAAGGTTGTTTTTGGTAGAAATATAGTTATGCAATGAAAATAGGACAAGCGTTAGGGTGATATTATATTATTATAATATTAATTTTACCTTTAAATACCCTGTTTAAATTTAACCATGGTAAATAAAATCCAAAATTTATTATTCACCATAAATTATATTGATCTTATTAGAACAAATTTTTCATACTTATTATATACATTTATGTCCCTTTTTCTAAATTCAATACATAAAAGTGATAAAATTACTTTTAATCCAAATCTCATAGATGTGGCTAGAAAGCGGGTAAAAGAGACATTCAAAAGTTTAATAATTTTTTTATCTAATTATGTTATAAAATGATTCCAATGAACTATATTGGATTAATATTTGTATTATTTTCCAATCTTTACCTTAAAATAAATTCAAATTAAAAGAATTATTTAAATTAAATAGTCGATTTTTAACAATAATGCAGTATATTTCACTATTCATCAAAAATTGAATCTTTTTAGAAAATTACCAAAATTTCACCCTAAGATAATTTTGATATTCTGAATTCAAAAAATGATATATATTTTAAAAAATAAACATTATAAATCACATAATGTTTTAATACTATTCAAAACTGATTTTTTAAACAGTAAGTTTGAAAGGTCATGGTGCGCTCGAACTTGATGTTGCATTAAGTGCAAGCTATTGAATTATTTAAAAAGAAGCATACCATACAAGCTTCAGGTGTTACATTCTTCCCTATTTCAAATAATTTCATCCTCTAAATTTCTAGAATATCACTTCATAGAAAGATTCATGTGGTTCTTCATCATATGTTCTTTAGGTTCCCATGTCACCTCTTCCATTTTATGGTTTCTCCCAAGACCTATTACCAGAGAAGTCATCCGATTTCTCTACTATTGTTCTCCAGTTTCATGAATCTTGATAGGATAATCACAATAAGACAGATCGGGTTATAGGTCTATTTCATGAGAGGTGAGTTCATGTGTTGGTTCTAGCATGTATTTCCTTAACATTAATACATGGAACATATCATGAACTTTGGAGAGACTTGGTGGAATTTTCAAATGGTAAGCAACAACTCCAATTATTTATAGGATTTCAAAAGGTATGATATACCCATGACTTAATTTAACCTTATTACGGAATTGTATAACACCCTTCCATAGAGATACCTTCAAGAAGACATGATCTCTCACTTGAAATTCCAAATCCTTCCTTCAGTTATCAACATAGTTCTTTTACTTATTGTGAGATATTTTTATATGTGTCTATATAGTTTTTACCTTTTACATCATTTCTTTAAAAATTTCTATGCCTATGAGTTTTATTTCACCAACATTATCTCAATAAGTTGGTGTACATCATCTCTTTCCATATAACGCTACATATGGTTCCATCTATATACATGAATGGAAGCTATTGTTATAGAAAAATTATTCACGAGGTAAATACTATTCCCACATACCTTTAATGTCAGGATAGAAAGATCTCAACTGGTATTTAAAGGTTTGAATAGTAATTTCTTATTGTCCATCCATTTTAGGGTGGTAGGATGTGCTTAAGAAAAGCTCAGTATCTAGGGACTTATGAAGAATTATCTATAATTGTGATGTAAAATGGGGTTCATAGTCAGAAAAAATCGATAGTTTAATACCATAAATATTAAAACTTCATTAATATACAGTATTTATAAATATTCAAATGGTAAATCTTTTCTTATATAAAGAAAATGTGCTGATTTGGTAAGACGATCAATAATAACCCATATCACATCACTTCTTCTGGGAGTCTTTGGTATCCTAATGAAAAATACCATTATAATATCATCCCATTTCCACATAGGTATAAAAAAAGGTTTTATGAAACCCTTAGGATGTTTTCTTCTGGACTTCACTTATTGAAAAACCAAACATCTCGACACATAATCAGAAATCTCCTTCTTCATATTGTCCCACCAAAAATGTTCCTTCAAATATCTACACATCTTAGTGCAACCATGGTGAATAGGGAAATTGGAGCTATGAGAGTCATCAAATAATTTCCTTTCTAGATCAGGCACAATAGGAACACAAATCATCTTCCCAAATTTTGAATGTACCATCTTCAAATACGATGTCAATCAGTTTCCCATCATTCAAAAATTTAATTTTCTTTCGAAATCCCTCATCATCAGACTGAGAACTTATTATCCTTTCAAGTAAATAAGGTTTTTCAACCATTTAAAAAAGATGTGATGTTTCACCTTCCATGATAATTCTCATATCCATTTTTACTAGAACCATAAACATAGGATCCCTTTGAAATCTCATTTTATTTATACATCCATGGCCTTTTCTACTAAATTCATCCACCACCTCTTCTTCTTTCCCTAAGTGGTAGTGTATTATGATTTCACAATCCTTTAGTATCCCAAGCCCCATCCTTTGTCTCATGTTGAGTTGTTTCTATGAAAAAATATATTTCAAACTCTTTTGATCAGTATATATCTCACATCTTTCATGAAAGAGATAGTGGCTCCATATCTTCAAAGCAAAGATTACTTCTTCTAACTCCAGATCATTAGTTGGGCAGTTTTTTTCATGAATTTTTAATTGCCTTGATGCATAATTTATAACCCTATCATTATACATAAGGATAAATCTGAGTCCTTCTCTTGATGCATAAATATAAATCCCAAACCCATCATTCCTAGATGGTAAAGTCAAGACATGAGAATTGACTAATATTCTATTAAATTATTCAAAACAATCTTTACACTCTTTTTTCAAAATGAATTTATCCACTTTATGTGTGATCTTGGTTAATGGGTTTGAAAATCGGGAAAAATATTGGATGAAATGCAGATAACAATATGGTAATCTGGTAAAAATTCATACCTCAGTTATACTCATCGGTGCTGGAAATTATTGGATTGATTTTGTTTTTATAGGATTAATAGAGATTCAATATTTGGAAACAATATGACCAATAGAATAAATATCATGAAGCTAGAATTTACACTTTCTAAACGTCCCATACAATTCATTTCTTCTAAGAGTCTTCAAAAACAATCCATAAGTGGTTCCTGTAGTATTTGTAGATTTTAGATTATATTAAGATATCATCAATAAATACTATGAAAAAATCATCAAGATATTCCTTGAACACTATGTTCATTAGATCCAATAAAACAGAGGGTATATTAGTCAATCCAAATGGCATTATCGTAAATTATTAATGACCACACCTCATTCATAATTCTATATTTTGAATATCTTCCCTTTTTACACAAAATTTATGATATCCTGAATGAAGGTCAATTATCAAAAAATATTGATCTCCATGAAGTTGATCAAATAAATCATCAATGCGATGTAGGAGATACTTGTTCTTTATTGTAATTGCATTTATTTCTCTATTGTCAATGCATAACCTCATTTATCCATCTTTCTTAATAAAAAAAAGAACTGGGGATCCCCATGGAGAAACACTAGGGTGAAAAAATACCTTATTACTCAACTACTCTAGTTGTTTCTTCATCTCTACTAATTCCACTGTTTCCATTATATAAGGATTATTTGATATTGGTATTGCATCAGGGATTAAATCAATAGAAAAATCAACTTCACGCTCTGGGGGGTATCCGGGTAAATATTTGGGGAAAACATCAATATATTTATTTATAATATGTAAATCCTAAATTTGAATATTTATTTCTTCATATATAGATGTTATTTCCTCTTCCACCAAGAATCTCATTCAGAAAATCTACTGGGGGTGGATTTTGAAAAGAACTAGGTTATGAAGTTTCTTCTTTAAAGATAATGGATTCTTTATCATCATCAAAAATCGTAACTTCCCTCTTCTGGAAATAAATTTTTGCATAATATTTTGATAGACAATACATACCGAGGATTTTATCAAAGTTGAGAATAGGTATGATAATAATTTCAGTATATAATGAATGTTTACAAGCCATAACGGGAACTGCCTAACACATATTTGTTGCAATGATACATCCCTTAAGGGGTTTTACTGATAGCTCCCTTGTTAAAGTGAATTATAAATATGTACTTTTTAAAGAAAAATAGGAAGATATAAAGGAATGTGATGATCCTAAATCAAATAAATATTTTCCTAAATTTTATGAGATGATTATAGTACCTGCCACAACATCATTATGAGTTTCAACCTCAGTAGTTGTGATTTAAAAAGCTTGGCCTTTCTCCCTTGTACTTTTCTGAAGAAGGTTTACTTGTCTCTTAGGAAAATAATTTGCATAATTCCCCATTTAATTACAATTGTAGCATTGAACATTGAAAACCTCTTTCTTCCCCTTACAATAACAGGCTTTGTTGCCTTTTTCTCCACACATGTAACAAACTTCCATCCTCTTTAGGCATGTTCCATGGTATTTCTTCCCACAATTACTACATGGTGGAAATTAATCTTTCCACTTCTTCCCCTTATTTCCTTTCATAGAGTGTTCAGTGGCCCTCTTCTTCTCTTCATTCCCATTAAAGTCATAAGACTTATAGAATTACTTTTCTGTCTTGATAGCACATGAGACTATATCTTTGTACGATGAGAAAGATTATGATACCAATTCCCATATGAGGAACGATTTTAACCCATAAAATAATTGATCAATCTATCTTCTTGGGTTACATATGTTGTCTTCAGAATGCCCTATGTACCTTGAGAAGTTAGCCTCATACTTTGAAACATTCTCATCCTCTTTTTTCCTTAGACTCAGAAATTTCCTTTCCTTATCATCTCATTGTTCTCATGGAATGTATTTTTCTAGGAAAAGATCTGTAAACTCCATCCATTCCATAGTTGATACTTCTTCATCCTCCTTCATGTTTCGAATTATTGACCACCATTGATCTACATCTCCTAAGAGATGATAAAGTACCATGATAAACTTTTCCCTTTAGTTACTCCCCTAAGAAAGAAATATTTTCTATATGGAAGTTATCCATTGATAAGCTACAAAAGGATTTATAGTCCCATTTAATGTTGGAGGTTTCTATCTCATGAAGTGGTCTAACATTTATCATCCGTGTTGTGGATCTGGGTGGTCCATATGGGTAAGGTTATTATTCATAACCTAAGCCAACTATCCCAGTATGGTTATAAGCTATTCTGCACCAGTTTTATCACCAGCTCTATTATAATTATCTTTTATAGGAGGGAAATCCCTACATGGATTATGTGCATTGACACAATTTCCATTTATTCTACTAGGGTCCATTTTTAAACAATTTCATAAACTAGATTAGGTTATGAATCATAATGAATAATTCCAAACTAGTAAAATACTTAACATAAATAGAAAAATTTATGCATATCCAATCCATAATCATAAAAATGGTTTATTTTAGGACATAGTTAATCATAAATCCTTCATAATGGTTTGTAAAGAAAATAGGAATTATCCTAAGCATATTCCCTCAATGTGTAAAACTAGGTGCATAGTAAGTCCCGTTGTTGTGTACCGGGTTACCCTGAGTCAAGCCTCGAACACCTTGTCAGAGTTATTACTCTTAATTACATCTATTATATGTCCCCAAACTAAAACATTACATAATCTTGAGTTAAGTCAAGAATTCCCATTAACCATATTTTCAGGTTTAGAGTTTTAGAGAATTACGCCATAACTATTACATTACATCTCAAAAATTAAGAAGTATACACTTCGTCTCTATCTAATTTTTTTGACAAAAATAAAAATCCTTAAAATAAAAAAGTAATTCTTTTCTTGATATAAGTATTCTTGAATTATTCCTTTCTCTTACAATTCCTTATACCCTATGAAAAACATTTCAGAAAATTGGGATAAGAAAAAAAAGCTGTGTAAGGAATATAGAATACTGAAAGAAAAAATTAGTCCATCAATACATACAAACTAATGAAATAATACTTTTCAATCATAAAAAATAATCTCTTTAACAAACCTCATGAAATGACAAGATTTATGAATAACATGTAGAAATCATAATTCCTAAAGGTAGGTTGTGATATCCATAAAATACTTGCATTGTAGATTTTACACCTACATAGGGAGTTATATTTGGAATACCCATTATAGTATATTCCCTAAATTTATTAGGAGAAAAATTAACATTTACATCCATCATGTTACCCAATGAATTGTATATCTTTCTTGGGCTCACCCACCCTAGGTTTATCAAGGAACCACTTGTATTTGGTTTATCACGTAACCACCCATCAAATGTCGAAGTACCATTATATAATAATAAAACATAAAATATTGATGTTATCAACATTTCACTCATCAAACACAATAAATCAATTCAATATATTTAAATATTAAATACATTTCCAAAACCATTTATAACATTTAATAAATTTATTTTTGAAACAATGTGTCCCATACCACTTTGAAAATTTTAAAGGAATAAACATTTTAAAACATTAATGGCCATATAAATAAATCCTGAAATTTTTTTTTAAAACATAGAAATTAATGATAAAGAGTTAGAAGAAAAAATATTTAAAACATTTAAATTAATGTTTTAGTTAAAGGGTCCCTTAACACTTGAGAAAATACCTGAATAAAAAATTATCATAGAATAAAATTAATAAAAGATTATAATATCACAAGAATACAAAGATTCATGATATAATATGTCAAATGAAAGTATATAAACCAAATAAAATTGAATTGGTGTATAACAACAGATAAGTCTCAATGGAATGTGAATTGAGATTAAATCCCTAACAAAGATCGTATCCATAGATTAAGAATAAATAAATGAAATAATTATGTGTGAAAAATATAAATACACCCAATATAAGTGGATATTAAGTGTAAAACAATCATAGGTCATTCTGACCTATAATTGGAAAAACTAAACCAATGACATGTATATTTAACTCAATAAATGGGGATTGAGCTAATATCTCCCTTACAAAGTTCGTATAAATGACATATGAATTTATAAATAGGGTGATTATGTGTTGAAAAAGTATATTAACACCAAGGGAAGTGGGAATTAAAACATAAATAAATAAACAATAATTCCACACATAATCAAGTCATAATATAATCAATTAAGTATGCGTAAAATCCATAGAGTGGAAATTGAGTATAGAAAATCCCTTACGAAAATTTGACAGCCTAACAACGTCACTTAAAAACATAGGAAATAAGTTCATGATAGAGATAAGGGTCTCTAAACACTTTTACATAAAATTTATAGCAATAATAATTTATAAGAACATATCCCAAAATAATAAAATGGAAATTAAAATAAATAACATAAATGAATTCTTTGACTAAAAGAGGTGGGTGAAAGGTTCCCTTACCTTGTGTCTGAATCATCATGTATGTTCTTTATTATTCCTAAATAATAAACTTAATATAATTAATAATTTATTTATAAAATTTTTAAATTTTATTATCACTTATTACCATGTTATAAACATTACATAATTATTTAAGTTAATATCGGTCATTTTGCCAATATTCGGTACTTTAGTACAAACTGAACATGTTATAATTACAAATTGTTCATGTGGTCAAAAATACATTAGCTCCAGAATGATATTCATGATTTAAATATCATATATATACAGTATATATATATATATTTATAATATTACATAACATTTGGAGATAATAAATTAAATTCACCGTTCATGGAGACGGTAAGCCATACGTACACATGCACACTATTTTCATTTCTTTTTCATATTTAAAGGAATGAAATCTAAATGATACATAGGTATATTATAATTCCAGTATAATATAATATTTTATATACATTACATAATTTCATTAATGAAATACTTTATACATTCCATGTATGGAATGAATGAGTCATATCACTTTGAGGGGTGGCAATCCACACTTACTCAAATGAGATTATTGTATTTACACATTATGGAAAGCATAAAGGTATTCTTTAAATAAAGAAAAAATAATAATTAAGAAAAAATAAATAATATATATCATATATAAATATAGTGTCATCATAATGGACACCATGAGAGGTGCTAGGGGAAAATTGAACAATCATCATTTCGTGAGGCAATAGTTCTCTATCCACAGAAACAATATGTTCATATCCATTAGATGTAGGTGTGTGTAAGTGTAGTTCAAATAATTATCATAAAAACATCCTATTATATTTAGGATTTTGGTGTTGTTATGTAATCAATGAATAATAATATAATAGGGAGAGAAGAATTAAAGTAATGGAAAAGAACTTTAGAGAAGACACTACCTTTTAAAATGTGTAACTCCCTATGGTTTGAGACAAAAAGGATTTCTTGAATTTCCTTCTTCCAAATGTAAAGAATCTAAAAGTATGGGAGGGATGTTGGGAGCATATTTGGGAAGAATTTGTACGAGCCAAGGGGCTTGAGAGTTGTTATTAAATGGATAGAGGTGATGCCTTTTTATAAGAGGAAGAAGGGTCACTTTTGGAAGGTATTGAGATATTATTTTATTAGAAAATGATTTTAGGTTTAAAAAGATACCAAAGAAATTTATTTGAAATATAAGATGCTTTTGGGTCGAAAACCCCCCAAAAATTGGTTTTAGACATGTCTAGGGCTCAAATTTAACCTTATCTTTTAGCTTTAACCATTTGTTAACTAATTTAACTCTTACCATGTCTTCTTGTATATTCATACTATATGGTTAATATAGTTACTATAAAATTACAATATAACTTAAATTGATTCATTAATGACACTTTTAACAATATATAAGTCATTTTTCTAAATCATGTTTTTTAAAGACTATTATTTCATTAATAAAATAGTATTTGTTTTAAAAACTCATTTATGCCAATTTTTATACATTCATATCATAACTTTTTAAAAATCCACAACAACTTAATTGTTTAGAGAAAACTTCTTTAATTAAATTATAACAAGTCATAATAATACATAAAATTTTTGGATGGCATAAAAAGTTTTAAAATAAATTTATTTTAATATTTATTATCTCATTTATTTAAATCATTCATTAATAAGGTAATCACTACATCATCATTTTGTCATATATATATATATATATGATGTATAAAAATTATAAATAAACTACCATGATGTATTAAATATTTTTATATTTATAATTACTATTTATAGTCAAAGATATCACTCATATAACCCATATAAAAATTGTTTTAATGAAATATACATGCTTATGTTACATTTTTCTTTACTTTAAATTAAATCTTATAAAATGTCATTTTCACATCCAAGTGGCTATATGGGGTCTCAAAATCCACCCAAGGAAGCCCATTGTAGGATATAACTCATAAAATAGGATTAGGATATGTGTTATGGTAGTTTAATATTATTATAATATTTTTTACCCTTATTTATCAGATTTACCATTTAACCATGATAAATAAAATAATTACTAAAGTTACTATTCATAATTTCTAAAAATAAAAGACACCTATTTACATAATTTGAACCTCATGATTCCAAATGTGGAATCCATTTTTAAAAATTAAAAGCACAGATGTTTCAGTAATTAATTTAAAATTAATCCCCATTGGTAAAACCATAAAGCGAGTTTTTAAGAAGTAATTACTATCAAAAGATTGACATGTCTTTATATCCAATTTAAAAGTGAAATTACTTACAATGACCAAAATTGGATTAAATGATAAAAATATAATCCTATTACACTTTAAATCCGATTAAAATTAAAATCTATCTATATAAATAAATTAGATGAAAAGGAATGTTTGACTATAATGTGGAATTTTTAAATATTCATTAAAAATGAACTTTATCAAAAAATTACCAAATATTTATCCCAAGTAAATTTTGATTTATTGATTCTAAATAAGAAGTTAATTTTTCAAATAAAACATATAAGGGTGTCAAAAAATACATTTAAAAAAGGTTCACCATCATAAGGTGGTAAAACGACCTTTTAAAAAATATTAGAGTATTTCATGCATAAAATCAGATTCGTTCTTATTTTACTCCTCTAAAATTTATTGGATAAAACTAAACACATTTATAAAACATGAATAACCATGTTTTAGTTGTTTCTCTGCATTACTGCTAATAAAAAAATCTAGGCATTAACTATCATTTAAAATAATTACATTATTATATTATTTTTTGGTATAAATCAAAGTTGTGTGCAACGTAAGATTTCAAAGAAACTCGTTGTTGCGTGTTGAGTACACTATCAGAAAAATCATCCATTTTAATGTAAAAATAATATCTTATTAATAAATGTTAAAATAAATAAAAAAAGTATTATTATATAAATACCTGGGTCATTACATCTTTTCCAGAACCACGTCCACTTGTAGTATCCAGACAAGGATCTATTTTCTATGAATACCCACATAATCTCTACATTAACAGAATTATAAGATGTTTTTATATATTTATCCTCAAATTCTATCTTAGGGAAATGTTCTCTAATCATGGTTTTTATAAATCTAGTTTCTAAGATTTGTACTAAACTTCCTTTGATATCTACTGTAACACCCTAACACCAGTTACCCAAAGTTGGTGCATTCTTTTATTACATTCACATGTTCATAAGAAATCAAATCTTGAAAGACCGATCAGTTTAGTAGCCTTGTAGATACAAGATTCAAACATATGTTTTTTATTACATACGAAAATAAAAAACAACATATTACCCCATTTGAAAACTCTTATATCCCATAGACTATCCTTAGAGGTCAATCATAATACACTTTTTCACATCCTGGAAAAAATGAAACATAAGAAAGCACCGAGCTAAGATTATTAGTAAGGATAAACAATATAGGGGAAGCTATCATAAATAAACATAAATTTTTTTAGGAAAGTTATAAAACTAAAACACATGCCTTTTAAACATAACCTTCATCATGATATAGAATGAATAAATCATATAATTCTATCTAAAAATTAACATGTATATTCTACTATTAAAATAATCACATTAAATATCAATAACTAAATTCATAATGAGAAAATTAATAATGCCAGACATCATAACCATACCATCAGGGCCTCATGAGAAGATCATATCCATACCGACATGGCCTTTTTCCAAGATACTAATTTGTCTCATTAATCCTACCAATGCATTGAGGGATATATAAGGCCCTTCCCATCACTTACTAAGTCCAATGCATTCCGCTTATGAAAAGGGGGAAAATAACATAAACATTTATATTATAACTAGCATACAAAATGTTAATACTTTAACCATAAACCATGAATCATAAAAAAATAACACATCCATAGTCAAACATATCATAAAAACATAAATAAAATATGGAATGCTGTATCATAATAAATCAAAATCAATCAAGCATAAAATCCAACAAATGATGTTGAAACAGATGAAAATACTCTAATAAATTTATGAAAAATCATTAAGAGAAATATCTTTTTTAACATTGAAATAATGTAAAAGCGACACAATTATAGAAGAAAACATTTATTTTTAAAATAACCTTATAATATTGTATGGTAATCTTCAAAATTTTAATTCATAATAAAGAGGAAAATAGCCACTTGTGCCATATAAGTTACAAAACATTCTCTCCTTAATTTTTCGAAAAGGTCACAAAGTACATTTTTTTGGAAAATGACTGAAAGATTCCTTTAAAAACATTTTGTAAAAAGTAAAACATGGGTAAATATGACTCTAAAAAACTATTTATAATATTTTGAATTATAGTTTAAGAAATATGAACATGGATGATAAGAATTTTCCAGTAGATACTTACTTATAAGCAGTCTCGAATAATAAAGAGATTGCGAAATTAACCCTCAACTTATACTTTCCTTTAGTTGAGAGTGAGTTAGAATCCTATATAATGGAAAAACATGTTATTAAATTATAATTAGACAATATCCATAATTATTATATCATATATGATCCCCTTATATCATTTTGGTAATAATATTTCAATATTACTGTTGTTTCGGGTGTTAACTACTTCATTTTCCCATTCTTATTTTGTTATGTTAGTCATATTTTTTATGAATATGATATATTTTATTCATATAAATAATTAAATTTAGTTCGTAATTATTATTTTTACTCATCATATAAATTTTATAATCATTCTTGAATGGTTAACGTGAAGAATGAATCTCACCGCATCGTGGAAACGGTATACAGAAGAAACGATATCATTCCTTTGATGATAAAATGGTATAAAATTGTTTAATATATTAATTATAAAGAATCATTATCATGTTATATTCATTATTTATATCCATTATACTAATAATTATATGCATCAAAATAAATTAGTGTTTAATAACAAATTACACCATAGCGTGGAGACGGTAAGCCATATGTACATATGCATGGTGATATTGTTATTCCTATGACAGATGAAATGACGAATATGGTTGTACCATGACTATAATAACATAACAGTATATCCAAGATAATGTATTTATTATTTTTATTTTAGGACAACATAAAAATATGAATTAGATGAAGAAAATAACTTTGAATGAGGCGATAAAACAATTACCCCTTTTCTCAGTGTCTCCTTTTGGTCTGCATAAAAGGACTCAATAGGTTGTATTTCTACCCAAAGTGTGATCCATAGGATAAACTTAGGGATTTGGGAGGATAAATGGTTATTTTTTGGCCAAAATTATGTGCTATAGATGATTGAATCAAAGAGAAGGAAGTGTGCCCTTTTATAAGAGTGGTGAGGGATACTTTTGAAAGATCGTAGAATTTTAATTTATTACAAATTTATTTTTGGTTCAGAATAACTACAAAGAGATTTAAGTATAATATAAGATGATTATGGGTGTAAATCCACTTAGAAAATATTTATATACAAGTTTAGGTCACAAAATTAACACTATCTTTTGGGTGTAATCTTTAGTTAAACAGTTTAACTCTTAATGTGTCTTCTTGGTTTTTTACACTATAGAGTTAATATAGTTTCTATAAAATTTCAAAAGAACCCAAATTGGATCATTTATAAAATATTTTAAACTATAATAGTTATTTGGAAGAACAGGTGTTTTTTATTAATTTTATATCATCTAAATAAATATTATTTATTTTAGAGTATCATTTGTGTCGATTTTGATACTATTCAAAATTTTCATTTTAAAAAATATTAAACCAACATGATATCTCCAAAAATTACATCTAATATGTCTATAACATATCTATTATACTTATAAAATTCATGGATGACATTAATTAAGAAAATAATATATATTTTAATATTTTTAACAACATTTATTTGATATCTCAATTAATTAAACAATTATTGCATCTTCATTGTGTCAGCATTTACTTTTATTTTTTAATGTCTAAAATTTATAAATAAATTATAATGCTGTAGATAAATTTATTTTATTTATAAATACTATTTATATTCGACCATATAACCTCTATATCTTCATATTAAAAATACAATAATTATTAAAATTTGAATATGAAATTTTAAACTCTTCTTTAAATAAAATATAATAAATATACTAATCTAAGACAAGTGGCATAAAAAATATCATAAATTTTACCTAAGGATGATTTTGGTCTAAAATAACTTATACAATGAAATTAGTTGAAGTTTTTGGGTAATAATATTTATTTATAATATTAATTTTACCTTTAATTACCCTATTTACTTTTATCTATGGTAAATAAAATCCAAATGTTACTATTCAACAAACATTATTTTAATATTATTAGACAATCTTTTTAATATTTTTTAAAACTGTATATATAATTTTTTCAAAATTCAATTCTCATAAGTGGTAAAATTACGTTTAATGAAAATCCTGTATATGTGGGTAGAAGGCGGGTAAGAGAGACATTCAAAAGTTTAATAAATTATTATATCTAATTCTATTATAAAATGATTCCAATGAACTATATTGGATTAATATATGTATTATTTATCTATATTTTATTTAATATAAATTTACAATAAAATAATTATTTAAATGAAATAGTATGTTTTTAACAACAATGCAGTATATTTCACAATTTATCAAAAATTGGAACATTTCAAAAAAAATTACCACAATTTTACCCGGAGCTAATATTGAAATTATGAATTAAAAATGAAGTCTAATTTGAAAAATAAAATTTATAAATTTCATAATTTGTGTAATACTATTCATATCTACTTTTTAAAAATCTATTTTTAAAGGTCATGGTTCACTCGAACTCGATGTTGCGTGCAGCGCAAGTTATTGAATTATTTAAAAGGAAGCGTACCGTGGATGCTTGGGGTGTTAAAATATCATCCTGAAGCTTTGGTAAATTAGTTATTATGTGGTTTTTATATAAAATAATTCCCTATATAGATGATGGAAAATAGATGTAGCTGCGGGACAAATACAGTTGGGGATAAAAACTATTAAAGGGGTGGATTTGGTATTAACTTGACCATCGCCGATGCACAATGAGGGGGCCTAAGAATGAAAACATGGAGAGACACTACAAAAGGATATTCTTGGGTTAATTCACATTTTACTTACGAACCATTATTATGGATTTGAATATATTCTAAGTGTGAATGACCTTGGTTAAACCTAATATGTTATAGATTAAAAAGAAAGAGTCATGATTTAGACATCCCGTGAATGATTTTTTCATAATTACATGAGTACACATTATTGTTATTGTTTATGACACTATGATTTTTATTTTTATTTAGTGGTTATAACTAAGAGTAATCATGTTTATACTGAATATGATAAATAACAAAGTGATTGTCCTTATAAGAAACTAAATGAAATGGGAGATCGAATGCCAAACCTTGTAATTTTTTCGAATGAGCTATCTCTATAGATAATTAAAATTATCAAATTGGTTGAGTTTCCTAACACACATAATAATTGAAAAATAGAGTTTCACGGGAGTTCATTTCATGAAGATCACAGAGGAAAGAAGATTAATCTTCATACATGTTGAGAATATGGTAAAATCACTCAGGAAAATGACTCAAAGGAATGAGAAGCTCTTTTATGTGTAGAAAAGAAGGGAATATAACAAGTAATTTATATGGGAAAATAAAGAGCTTTATGGAGTGAAATAATGTGCATCTTAAAGAACCATTTATACCACACTATAGATTTTGGGATGTCATGTTTTTTTTGGAATATTATATTTTAAAATATAATTATTCTTCTTTTAAAGGAATTTGATATAAATATGAGAATTTATTAGCTCTCTCTAAATAGATCATTTGTAAATTTCTAGAATAAGGAAATCATATTTGATATATCAAATCAAAATATGACTATATTTTAATGTGGGGATAGAAATGGAATTCCAATGGAAGTTACTTCCATTTAATGGTTCTTAATACATATTCATGGGCCATATTTATCAAAAATGGTTTTAAAGAAACTAAACATAGAAAATATAATTATTTTTTAGTATTCTACTGAAGTATTTTTTTAAATATTAACCTAGTTTCCCCCCTAAATCATGACATTGAGTTTTCAATAGACTCATACCTAGTGAAAATATTTTTCAATGACTCCATATATAATGGACTAGATTGAGTTTTGGGAATTGAATAAGAATATCATGGAGAATCTCGATGAGGGATTTAAACGCCCTAATATGTCACCATAGGGAACAATTATTATTTTTAATAGGAATAATGATGCATTAACGATTTTTTTTATTGATTATCGAGAATTAAACCAGCTCACTATTATGAAAATGTATCATTTACCTGGCATTGATGAATTGTTTGATCAAATTCTTGGATCTTAATACTTCTCCATGATTGAGTTTTTTTCCTCATATCATCAATTAAGGGTCAATAAGGAGGATATCACCAAGACATCCTTCTATATGAGGTATGATCATTATGAATTTATAGTGATACTATTTGGAATTACTAATTCTCTAACCATATTCATGGATTTAATTAATATAGTCTTTAGATATTACCTTAATTTATTTGTGGTGGTCTTCATAGATTATATTCTTAAATATATATTAAGAGTTAGGAATATCATAACGATCATTTGAAGATTTTTTTGATGACCTTATAGAAATAAAATCTACAGACTAAAGTTATAGTGTTTGAATTATTGTTACAAAAAGTTTCATTATTGGGTGATATAATATCAGTTGGGGGTATATCTATGGATCATTCAATGACTTAAGTTATTGACCAATGGTAAATACCAACCATGGTAACTAAGATCCATATTTCTCCTAGGTTGGATGAACACTATCAGTGATTTATGAGGGATTTATCATAGATATATAATCCAATAACCAATTAGACTCAAAATAGAGATAATTTCCAGTGGATAGATAGATGTGAGGAAAATTTCAAAGAGCTAAAAAGATGGTTGTACATTTCACCAATTTTTACAAAACACTATAATGGAGAAGGGTTTGTGATCTATTGTTATGCATAATATAATGGAACTAGGATGCATCTCCATAATGAATTATATAATGATATCTTATTCCTCATTCTAATTGAAAATTCACGAGAAAACATACCTTATTCATGATTTGGAGTTGGAAAGAGTAATTTTTACATTGAATATATAGAGGTATAATCTTTATGGTTAAATATTTGATATATATATATATTCATCATAAACCCTTCAAGGATATATTAACACCGAAATATTTTAATATACACTAAATTATATAGTTATAATTGATTAAAGATAATGAATTCGGAATAAACTAGCGCCCTGGGAAGGTGAACAAGTTGGATGATCCTCTGAGTAATAAAAAACATGATAAATTTTCCATTATATGTATTGAAAGAGATCCAATATTTATGGATTCATAGAAGATAGATATTGAGATCATGATGAAAGGGGACATGTCATGTCTTTCTCAGATGAGTGCTCAACTATCACTACTAAAAAAATAGGCAAGGGAAGCACCACCTTATATCAGCGCTATGTAAAAAACCGCTAATAAAGAAACCCTGTATCAGCGCTAAAATTTTAGCGCTGATACTAGGAATATTTATCATCACTTTTCTAACGCTGATAAACGGATTCTTTATCAGCACTAGAAAAGCACTGCAAAAGATTCCCAGTGCCAGTGCTAAAATTTTAGTGCTGATACAGGGTAACCTTTATTAGCGCTAAAAAAACTGATAAAGAGAACCTTTATCAGCACTAGAAAAGCGCTGATAAAGAAGGCCTTTATAAGCACAAAAAATGTTATCACTCATACAGGAAGGATTTATCAGCACTTTTTTAGTGCTGATAAAGGTAGCCTTTATCAGCACTTTTTTAGCACTGATAAAACCATAGTCCCATATTTTATAAAATCAGTCACACAGTGTAGTCGATTTATCATAACCTAAAGCTCTTGCAGAACTATAACCATGCAAATCCCCTCCGTTGCCCCTCGATCTTCGCGTTGCCGAACCTCCGCCCCCCCGATCTTTTCATTGCCCGACCTCCACCGCCCCCGATCTTCGCATTGCCGGACCTCCACCACTATACCTTCTCCTAATCCCCCCCGAACCCCTTCGGTAGATCCTCCTCCTTGAAAACCCTACTTATACTCCTCTTCGCTCGACCCTACTCCCCGTGAACCCTACTCCTCCATTTCTCTTCGGTTGGCAGATCCTCCCGTGCACCTCCTCCCGTGCACTTCCTCTTCTGAAAGTTTTCAAGTGGGTGGTAAGTGATTCAATGCTTTTACATTATTATATGATTTTTATATGCTTTCTTAGTTTCATGAATGTGTTCTATGGATTACTTTTTTGGTATGAAATATTTTTTGGAAAGGTTTTGATATCCACATGTAAGGAATTTTTTTTCTAAAGGAATGTTTTTATGTTTCATGTTCTCTTTCTTGAGGTGTCTCTTAAATATATTTTATGTCTTGTGTGAAAGGTGTGAAATGAAATGTGTTTTCAAAGATAATTAATGGTTTGAATGTGGATTTTAAAAGAGAAATTCATTTTTGTTGCATGTTGTATTTTTTTTGAACCTGATATGTGTCTTTGAATTGTGAATGTGATTTGAAACATGTTATAAAATGGATATTATGTGAGTATGAATTTGAAAGGGGATTTTCGAATGGAAATGGTTGGATTCCAAAGCATTATTTCATGGAAGCATTGAAGATTTACATCTCGTACAGACATTAAACCCACTTGAAGAGGGTTTTACATGTTTTTACTACCCTATATAGTGGAATGGAATCATAAATATTGACAGGTACCAAATCATAGTAATATTATTCAATAACAATGGGATCCTAGAAACATGTATTAGGAACGAACAACTTCATGCATTGGATTAATCTCCATTAGGAACTGATGTGGGTCATGCGAAAGTGAGAGGAACCATTTCTATTTATTTCTCTTTAGTGTATGTTTTATTTGATATCGGTTCCCATCATTATTTCATATCAAACCTCAATACAGGACTACTAAAACTTATAATAGAGTTCATGGCTTATGTGATAGAGATTGTAACATCTCTTTAGACAAAGAGGGAGTAAGGTCTTTGATTCCCCTCTCATGATTTCTCTTTTTCATAGATTTAGATCATATGATATTTTTTGGTTCTTAAAATGATTCCCCTATATGTAATTCTCATAATGCACTAACTAATTTCTAATAATTATTTGATTTCATATTATCAATGGTGGGTATCCTTCACTTCCCCCGATGGGGAATTACATGTTTTCTATAGAGAACTAGACCTGAGGTCTTGTCGAGCTAGACCTCTTCTTCCAGAGTTGAGTGTGATGATATCCTTTTATGCCATTGAACTAGAGTAGGAAGCCTATTATAGTGAACTTCCCCTAGTATCTATTGAATTTCAAAAAGTGTTTCCATTAGTCTTTTTTGGTCTACCACTAGAGAGTGAGGTTGAGATTTATGTGTGACTATATACTTATTATATTTTCTTATTATTTCTTACACACCACCACTTGAGTCGAGTAACCTGATTGAAATCCATATGGGTACTTTGGTTCTGATTTGGATATGGTTTTTTATGTGTTTGTGACGTATATGTGTGGATATATGGGTATTTTGGCATGATGATATTGAATGTAGGGAAGCGACCTAGGAGTGGTAGATGTATCATTCTTGATTATTCTTGTGTTTGGAATGGGGTGATTTGAGGAAACTATAATGAATCTAAAGTAATTATATTTAATTAATTCCATATTTTAGAGATTATGAGAATCCTTTCTTTACTTATAGAGTTGGAAACTAGTTTTAATCCATATGTATTTTAGGTTGGTGAGGTATAAAAGGATTGACTAGTTGACCATAGAAGGGTTGAACCAATAGAGAAGGATGAGCCATAGAGGATGATGTCGTGTGAGTTTTACCATCTATGAAACAAGTTATTATCCTCACGAACCCCTTTGTGTTTGGAAACTGTGTTGATTTTTATGGGGGGTCTATCCTGGTTCTGTTGATTTTGAAATCTTTTTTAGAAATGGTTTGGCTGTATTAATCTCTATTTTTATAAGGAAGTGGTTCTCTTCTACTATATTTTGAAGGCTTGTTTTGTTTACTTGAACCATAAATACTAATATTTGAGATTCAAATAGGATGGAGATGAAAAAATATTGGATGTATGCTAATCATTTGACAATAGAGTATGAGAATGGAATGAAAGAGTTCATCAAGTTTGCAAAAGATCAAACAAAGGATCCTTGTCAAATCCTTTGTCCATGTTTACATTGTTGTTATTCCAGACTACTTACTCTAGAGGAGTTGGAATAACATTTGATATGTCATGGAATAGATTATAGTTATAAATGCTAGAATAAACATGGGGAAAAAGTGAATGTAGCTACTGGATGGGATAAAACTGTGTTTTATGGATCATCGGATATGACTACAAATATGGATAATGAAGAAGACCATATGGAGTATGTGATTACAAATGTCAATGATGATGAATATCATATTGAGTAAATGACAAAGACAATTGAAGATTAACTCTCTGATTGGCCAAAATTGTTTTAGAAGTTAAAGAGTTGTGCAAAGATGCCATTGTATGATGGTTTCACTAAATATACAGCACTGTCAGATGTACTGAAGTTGTATAAATTGAAATTAGGCAATGAATGGAGTGGTGTCAGTTTTATATAACTACTTGATCTATTGAATGACATGATCCCAGAAGATAATGATCTCCCAAGTCGGACATATAAAGCTAAAAGAATGCTACGCTCGATGGGTATGATTTCTGAAAGAATACATGCTTTCCCGAAAGACTGTATATTGTTTCTCAAGGAGAACAAATCACTTACAGAATACCCAAAGTGTGGTGCTTCTCGATACAAGAAAGATTAATCCAATCCTACGAAAGTTATATGGTAATTTACAATCATTCCAAGGTTTATGCATCCATATGGAAGTGAAGAAACTACAAAAAAAATTGTCGCAAAATGTAGATAAAGGAAATAAAGATGGGAAATTACATCATCCGGCCGACTCTCCTCAATGGAGGAAAATTGATCATGAGTATCCTGAATTTGGAAAAGAACAGAGAAACCTTTATCTTGCATTATCTACAGTTGGAGTGAATCATTTTGGTTTTCAAACAAGAACTCATAGTACATGGCCTGTTATGTTGGTAAATTATAACTTTCCACCCTGGTTATGCATGAAGAGAAAATTCATCATGTTATCTATGCTTATATTAGGACCAAAACAACCAAGTAACGATATTGATGTTTATCTGGCTCCTTTGATCGAGGATTGGAAGATATTATGGGATTCATGTGTTATGTTGTATGATACTTATAAAAGTGAATAATTTGCATTGAGAGCGATGTTATATGGGACAATAAATGATTTCCCTACTTATGGAAATTTTTCAGGCTATAGCATTAAAGGAACATAAGGTGTCCCATGTGTGAAGAAGATACAAAATCAATTAGGTTGAAACATTCATCGAAATCTATGTTTCTAGAACATTTTAGATTTCTACCTCATCGGCATAAGTACCGATCTTGGATGACATCATTCAATGGAAGTTAAGAACAATGCACAACACCATATCTACTAATAGGTGATAAACTGTTTGAGAAAGTAAAAGATGTGAACACAGTTTTTGGTAAACCATTTTCAAAAAACCTTATTAAAATCGGTTGGAAAAAGAGATCGGTTTTTTTTAAATTACAATACTAGAATTGTTTGTACGTCAGACATTTTCTTGATGTGATGCATGTGGAAAAAAACGTATGTGATAGTTTTATTGGAAAGTTGCTAAATGCCCCTAAAAAAACAAAGGATGGAACTAAGGCAAGGTTGGACATGGTTGACATGGGAATACAAGAAGAGTTGGCTCTTGTGAAGGGTGAAAATTGAATGTTTCTTCCTCCATCTACTTATACTCTTTCTAGGGAGGAGAGATATCAGTTTTGTAACTTCTTCAATGTTTTAATGGTTCCATAGGGATATTCATCAAATATAAAGAACATTGTTTCAATGAATGATTTGAAGTTAAAAGGTTTGAAATCACATGACTGCCATGTTTTGATGCAAGAACTAATTTGTTGGGAAAAAATCCCTCAAGGTAACATTGAAGTATTTTTGGGTTGGTTGTGTTTGTTGACAAAGAAGGTTTTCATGGATATTTGTTGAGTTCCCGAGAAGTTGTTGACAATCAATGTTGACAAAGAATGATGACAAAGGAAAGGATGATCTGGAGGCGGTACAAAGGGTAGTACAAGGTGGCACCGTTTCCCAGTGTTTGCCAAATTTTTGGGGTCCAAAATTTGGATTTTGGGGAGTATCGCGAAAAGTGGATTTCCATGAAGATCATAATTTAATATGGCAAAGGCATGAATTTCGCGAAGATAGGATGGATGGATTGGATTTCGCGAAGGCCAGAAAAATGGAGGTGGTGATACTTCGCGATTACGTCAAAGCTTCGCGAACGGCAGAGTTGAAGTGCATCGCGGTGGTGAAGGGCTTGGCGAGGTAGCTTCACGGCGAAGGTGCGAAGGTATGTTGACGATGATTCTTCGCGAGTACGTCAAGCTTCGCGAAGAGCAGAGGCTGAAGCGCATCGCGGCAGAGAAGGGCTTCGCGAGGGAGCTTCGTAGCGAAGTCGTGAAGGTATGTTGACGGTGATTCTTCGCGACTACGTCAAGCTTCGCGAACGGCAAATTGCCATGGTGCTTCGCGATTTGGACAGAATTCCAGCGGAATCTTTGGAGCTTCACGATTTGAGATGACGGGGCGTTGAGTTCGCGTGGAAGGGTCGAGGGTCGGTGGAATCGCCTATAAATAGAGGCCGACCCCCTCGAGAGAAGCATAGAGAATTTTCAGAGAAAATCCATTACTCTCGGTTCGCAGAGGTGGTTCGCGAAGACAGTGTGCTTCGCGAAAGGGGAGCTTCGCGGTGGCTATTCTAGCTCCGCGAAAGGCGTGTGCCCCGCGTTGGCTCAGTGACCTTTACGGAGAGGCAGGAGCTCCGCAACGACCTAAGCATTACGAAGGTCTGTGCATCGCGAGAGTGCTTCGCGATAGAGCTTCGCGAAAAGGCAGGAGCTTCGCGAAGGCTTGTTGAGCTTCGTGAAATTGGGAGCCTAGCGAAGTTAAGTTCTTTGCGAAGGTCTTTCCAAAGGTAGTTTGCCTAGTGGATAGTGGCAAAGGGGTATTCATATACGGGTGAAAGTTGAACTTCAACAGAGCACCTACATTCAGAGAAAGATGAATTCCTTAATGGAAATGAAGAGACCTACAGGTCTATAAACTGTGAGTGAATCCCTTCACAGAGCAGTGAGCTTAGGAAGAGGAAGAAAGTGATCCTCTCCACTGGCAGTGAGCCAGAGAGAGAGAAACAGGGAGTGACCCATGGGAAAGTAGTGAGCTGACCCTAAACATTGTAAAGGCAGTGAGCCTGGGCATAAAAGTGATCTGGCCCGAACTTTGTATCCATAGCTAGTGAAGTTTAGTGGAATTGGTACGACTGACAACATGTCGGCGTATGCTCCTTGGATGTAGCCCAGTGAGGGTGAACCAAGTAAAAATCTCGGCGTCTGCCTGCTAATTTTCCTGCATTGCATTTAAAGAATCATCATCAGATAAAGAAGAAAGTAAGTGATCATAACATACACACAAGTGCAAACAAAGTGACCCTTGTAAGAAAGAGGTCAAGATCTAGTGGGGTAGGAAGAACTTTCAAAAAGAATATCCATACCCGGATTCAACCCCCCTCTCAGGGTATATAGTCCCCTATTGGACCTAACAATTGGTATCAGAGCGATAAGTTGCTTTAATCAGATTTGTTTGCTCCGACTTGGTGTAGTCCATCTGTGTGTTTAAAGAATCAGTCTTCTCTTATCTCGGTGAGCCATGGCAAAGGGAAAAACATCCAAGAATAAGCAGAAGTCAGGTGGTATTCCTCAGTGTGGAAGTGTGTATAGAAAAAGTGTGATTCAATTAAAAGAATCAAACAGCTTACTGAAGGAAGGTCTGGATGAATCTGATAGGGAAAAGATTGATTCACTCAAGCATGATGCAGGAATGAGTGAAGTACATGAACTTCAAAGTGATATTGAAACAAGTAATGATGGGAAGAAAGAATTGAAGGAAGAATAGATATGCAAGCTGAGTTAGAGGCAGCTCTTGAAGAGATAGATATTTGGAGATCCAAAACCAAGAAAGCTAACAAAGTGGTTCGCGATGCCAAACTCTATATGCAGCAGCAGGAAGAAGAGAAGTCTGAGTTGATGAATAAAATTGAGAAACTCAAGTTATCAGCACCAGAGAACTCAGAATCAGTTGGTGAGTATAAGCTTAAGATTGAAGAACAGAAAATGGAGATCGATGGCTTGAATAGAAAAGTGAGAGATCAAGTCAAGTGCATCGAAGAACCTGATATTCCAAGTGACATTGGAAACACCGAAGAAGTCAAATCTAAAGATATTCAGATCCAAGAACTGGAAACTGAGATCAACAAGCTAAGAAGTTTGAATCAAAGGCTTATTGATGTAACTACTGATATGAGGGAGAAAAATGATTCTCAAGATGAAGAACTGCGAAAGAGATCGACAAAGGTTGAAAAATCAAAAGCTGATGTCAAGGGAAAGAATCTGAACACAGATGAAATTCAGAATCTCAATGCCAGAAATAATGATCTAGCTACACAGTTGTCTAAACAAGTTCAAAAGAGTCAAAGGCTCCAACAAGATAATGAATCTATCTCTGAATCAGTTTCTCAAGAAAAATTGAAAGTAAAGGAGCAAAGTGGTATGGTAGAAAATCTCACACAAGAATTGGAAGATGAGATGAGTCATGGAAAGAATCTCAGAAGGGAATTCAATGCCTAACTTAAATCAAGTGATATGAAGATTCAGAAGTTGGAAGAAGAGCTAGAATCAGTAAAGAAGGAAGTGGAGAAATCCAATGCTAAAGGAATGCCAAAAATGAAGGATGCCTTACACTTGCTATTTGATCATCCTTCGACAAGTGATGATAAAATGAAGAACAGATATGCTATTTCTGAAGAGAAACAATAGAAAATTTTCTCAGCTCAAAGACCAGCAAGTTTCGGAAAAGCTGGTATTGGATTTGATGAATCACCTCCCATGTATGATAAGAAGAGAGCCGTGAACAGTTCCAGGAGTGGAGAAAACCCTGTAGGTGCTGGAGATAGGCCAAAGAGGTCAGTTACAAAAATAAGTGATGACATATGCTATTTCTGCGGGATTCATGGTCACACATCAAGCTTCTGTTCAGAGGCTCTAGAATACATTTCAGGCTGTGAAAACAGAAACCTTAACAAATCTGAGAATAAGAAGATGCATCATGAGAAATCAGAGAGAAGAGTTTCTCTGAGGAAAGCATCCGTTAGATGCTATTACTGTGGAAGAACGGGACACACCATGAGTATGTGTCAGGAATCTCAAGAGCCCTATGTCAGAAGTAGAACTCAAGGTGCATCAGAATCTCGACATTGAAATGACGAAACGAGCAAGAAGAACGCAAGGAAGGAAAAGGAACTCGAAAAGATATTCTTGACTCCAGTGATGCATAATCAGAAATTCTACACTGGGAGACAACATGGTAAGGAGAAGAATAGGCTTAGAGCCTCAGGGGAGTCACATGGAGATGAAAGAAAGGTGTATCAGTCACCTCCTCTGTCATACTCACAACAGATCTCAAGAAGAGAATGTGAACAAACATGGAAGATTAAGGGGAGATCTACTCTAGTTGTGATAAAGAATAATAAACGTTTAATGGAGGACTCACCACCAGTGAAAAAGAGTGTGGTGACTCAGACATATGATAAAAGAAAGATGAACAAAGAATGTAATGAAAAATTCGCATGTCATGTTCCACAGCAGAAAAAGGAGGAAGGTTCAAGATCCCTGCAATGGTGGAAGAAGCAAGGGAAGATGAAAAGCAAGGAGATTCTTACTCAGAGAAATAATCAAGGAAAATGGAAATTTAGAAGAACCTAAAATAAGGAAATGTGTACTAGTGGGTCTATACCCCAAGTGATGAGAAAGGTTGGGCCTACAGAATCTACATATCAGAAAAAGGCTTAGCATGTGGGTAATGAATGCTTAATCATATGGCCAGAGCAGTTGAAGTTGGCCAGGCCGCTGGAAGAAGCAAAAAAGGAGTGTGATGCACTCCAAGAAAGAATCAAAGGGTTGACCCATCAGGATCAACCAATAACCTCATCATGAGGATTCGAGAAATCCCCCTCTCCCTATATATATAAATTCTATTAACTGATGATTCATGTGTTTCAGGTTTTAGGGAGATATGATCCATGGGGTAGTGGAATCTAAGGATGAAAAGTGGAGAAGTGATATGCACTAGAGTTTAAATTGATTCAAATAAGGTAGAAGAATTGAAAATGAAAGGGAGAAACTGAGAACAATTAGAAGTGATTGTGTTATTAGCTTTATCTCTTGTTTCCTACACTGAGTTCCAACTCAGTAGGCTCAGAGATTTGGTTAATGGCTCGATGTTGAGTGTCAGATTAGTATAAACGGTGCACGTGGAGAAGAATGGTTATGGATCTCTACCATTGGGCCTAAGAGATAGAAGTGTTGTGTAACACATGGGGGATAATTCTATATCCAAATCATATTCAAGAGCCATCAATGCAAAAATTGGATGAATCAGCTCAGACATTCCCTATCGAGGGAAGAAAGAAACACATAGAGAAGCAGCAATAATCATGCATCTCATGCTTTTCTTTGTTATCTAACAATATGGTATCAGCTGACTATTTTCAGGATACCAAGAAGCTGCAAGAGAAAATCAAAGGTGTCTCAACAAAAATCCGAGAGAATAAGTTTGAAGGAAATGACGTCATTAAACAATGACATAGAGAAAAGTTTTCTGTTGAAAGTGTTGAAGTGGTATGAGACTCAGGGAGAGCAGAAGTGGCTGAAGTTGATTCAGAAGAAGATACAGATGGTGAGTACAATGAAGTTAAATCCTTATCTGCACAAAAGCCAGAGAGTCGAGCTAAAATTGACAAGAAGAATATCATCAGTGACCAGTGAGCTCCACTTCAGACAAGAATAATGAAGTCACTGCACCATATGTCTTTCCTATCTCAGGTAGAGACGAAATGCTTAGCTGATGTAGCTGAAGATGAAAACTGGGTTCAGGCTATGAATGAAGAGCTTGACCAGATTGAGAATAACCAAACATGTGAGAATTCTTTTGAGGCCAGCAGATAAGAATGTCATTGGGACTAAATGGATCCTTCATAACAAGATGAATGAAGATGGCACAGTGATTTGGAACAAAGCATGACTGATGTGCAAAGGAGACTCCCAGATAGAGGGAATAGATGGTGATGAGACATTTGCACCGATTGCAAGGCAGGAGACAATCTGATTATTCCTAGCCATTGTAGGGCAAAGAAAGTTCAAAGAGTTCCAGATGGATGTAAAGACTGCATTTTTAAATGAGTTTCTGGAATAAGAGGTGTACATTGAGCTTCCAGATGGTTTTCTCATTCATGAGGATGAGAACAAAGTTTGCAGGCTGAAGAACGCGTTACATGGGATGAAACAAGCACCAAGAGCATGGTACTGAAGGCTATATCAGTATTTGAAGAATCTTGGTTTTCAGCGTTACACAAGGCAGGAATGACACATTCATTTCTCAATACAAATATGCCAAGGATCCTTTGGAATGATTTGGAATGGAAAATTTCAAGGAGATGGAGACTCCAGTTACTACCTGGATGAAATCATCAAAAGATGATAGTGGCAGAGTAGTTAATTTCACAGAATATAGGCAAATCATTGGAAGTCTATTGTACTTAACCGCAATAAGTCCTGATATTGTTTTCGCCACATGCCAAGCAGCGAGATATCAGAGTAATCCAAAGGAAAGCCACATGATTTCAGTGAAAAGAATACTTTGGTATATCTAGGGCACAATGGATTTTGGCTTGACATATACTGATAAATCCCAAACAAAGTCATTGGGCTATACTGATGCAGACTGGGCCGGTTCAGCGGATGATAGGAAATCAATGTCAGGTGGTGCAATCTATCTTGGTGGATTGTGTATTTCTTTGATAAGTAAGAATAATGATTGCATTTCATTGAGAACCGCAGAAGCTGAGTATATTGCGGCCACTCAAGCGTGCACACAATTATTGTGGATGAAGCAACAACTTGAAGATATGGGAGTTGAAGTGAAGTCTCCAATCGGAATCCAGTGCGACAACTCAAGTACTATAAATCTTAGAAAAAATCTCGTCCATCACTCAAAGACAAAGCACATTGAGATAAAGTATCATTTTTTCAAGGAGAAGGTTGATCAGGGACTCGTGAAGTTGGAGTATGTGCCTACAGAGCTACAGGTTACAGACATTCTGACAAATGCCTTACCCAAGGAAGCATTTGAGAGGCATCAACTGGTTCTGGGAGTTCAGTCGATTCCCCGCACTTGAAATAGTGTTGTTGTGGGACCCCCCCTCTCTCCCCGAGGTATGATGTGTTTTTACCTAATGTGCTGATATGTGTTCTCTACTATGTTACAGGCTCCAAAGGAGTAACCTTTGGGTTCATTGACAAAGGGGGAGAAAATAGTGATTGTTAAAGGGGGAGAAAATAGTGATTGGGAGACAGTGTGGCTATTTGAGAAATCATGACAGATACGGGGAGACGCTGATAGGTGGAGCAGCCAAAAAGGGGGAGTAATGAGAAAGGGGGAGAGTATTATATCTGAAGATGCTTGAAGTGATCGATCAAAGGATAGATATCACAACAGCTGAGGATCGTGATAAAATCAGAACAGTGGTGTTGGAATGGTGTGAGACAATGTCCAGATTTCACCAATTTGTATCAGTGTGGTTCAACAATTGGTATCAATTTAAGAATTGGTATCAGGGTGGAATCGACAATTGGGGTCTGACATGAAGTGATTCATTGATGAACTTTTCATACTACTCTTGTTTCTCACGCCGAGCATTGCTCATGTGGGCTTAGAGTACATGTTAATTGATTCCTTGAACGCTATCATAATCGCAAGAGGCGAATGGTGGTAGTGACTGGAAGAAGACTCAGTGAGGTATCAAAGTGCAGAAAATCATTCTCAGCAGAGTTGTGAAGAGTTGTCAACAAATCCAAAGGGGGAGATTGTTGGGAAAAAATCCTTCAAGGTAACATTGAAGTATTTTTGGGTTGGTTGTGTTTTTTGACAAAGAAGGTTTTCATGGATATTTGTCAAGTTCCCAAGAAGTTTTTGACAATCAATGTTGACAAAGAACGATGACAAAGGACGATCTGGAGGCAGTACAAAAGAGCAGTACAAGGTGGCGCCGTTTCCCAGTGTTTGCCAAATTTTTGGGGTCCAAAATTTAGATTTTGGCGAGCATCGCGAAAAGTGGATTTCCATGAAGATCATAATTTAATATGGAAAAGGCATGAATTTTTAGAAGATAGGATGGATGGATTGGATTTCGCGAAGGCTATAAAAATGGAGGCGGTGATGCTTCGCGATTACGTCAAAGCTTCGCGAATGGCAGAGTTGAAGCGCAGCGCGGTGGTGAAGGGCTTGGTGAGGGAGCTTCACGGAGAAGGCGTGAAGGTATGTTGACGATGATTATTCGTGAGTACGCTAAGCTTTGGGAACAACAGAGGCTGAAGCGCATCGCGGTGGAGAAGGGCTTCGCGAGGGAGCTTCGCGGTGAAGTCGCGAAGGTATGTTGACGGTGATTCTTCGCGACTACTTCAAGCTTCGTGAATATAAAATTTCCGTGGTGCTTTGCGATTTGGACAGAATTCTGGTGGAATCTTTGGAGCTTCGCGATTTGAGATGACGGGGCATTGACTTCGCGCGGAAGGGTCGAGGGTCAGTGGAATCGCCTATAAATAGAGGCGGACCCCCTCGAGAGAAGCAGAGAGAATTTTCAGAGAAAATCCATTACTCTCGGTTCGCAGAGGTGGTTCGCGAAGGTAGTGTGGTTCGCGAAAGGGGAGCTTCGTGGTGGCTATTCTAGCTCCACGAAAGGCGTGTGCCCCGCATTGGCTTAGTGAGCTTCATGGAGAGGCAGGAGCTCCGCGACGGCCTAAGCATTGCGAAGGTCTGTGCATCGCGATAGTGCTTCACGATAGAGCTTCGCGAAAAGGCAGGAGCTTCGCAAAGGCTTGTTGAGCTTCGCGAAATTGGGAGCCTAGCGAAGTTAAGTGCTTTGCGAAGGTCTTTCCAAAGGTAGTTTGCCCAGTGGATAGTGGAAAAGGGGTATTCATCTACGGGTGAAAGTTGAACTTCAACAGAGAATCTACATACAGAGAAAGATGCATTCTTTAATGGAAATGAAAAGACCTATAGGTCTATAAACTGGGAGTGAATCCCTTCACAGAGCAGTGAGCTTATGAAGAGGAAGAAGGTGATCCTCTCCACCGGCAGTGAGCCAGAGAGAGAGAAATAGGGAGTGACCCTTGGGAAAGCAGTGAGCTGACCCTAAACATTGTGAAGGCAGTGAGCCTGGGCATAGAAGTGATCTGGACCGAACTTTGTATCCACAGCTAGTGAAGTTTAGTGGAATTGGTACGACCGACAACTTGTCGGCGTATGCTCCTTGGACGTAGACTAGTGAGGGTGAACCAAGTAAAAATCTCTGCCTCTGCCTGCTAATTTGCCTACATTGCATTTAAAGCATCATCAGCAGATAAAGAAGAAAGAAAGTGATCATAACATACACACAAGTGCAAACAAAGTGACCCTTGTAACAAAGAGGTCAAGATCCAGTGGGGCAGGAAAAACTTTCAAAAAGAATATCCATACCCTGATTCACCCCCCCTCTCAGAGTATATAGTCCCCTATTGGCCCTAACATAATTCCTATATCTTTACGATGCATTTTTCCCAAGAATGTTCATCATATGTTAACTAAACTTTGTTTCTATTTCAAGTCTATACGTAGAAAATTTTTAGACCCGGCGAAATTTCCAGCTATGGAAAAAAATTGTAATCATATTATGTGAATTAGAAATGTTCTTCCCGCCAACATTCTTTGATATGATGGTTCATTTGATGATTCACTTGGTGAGAGAGATTCAACTTTGTGGTCCTATGCACTATATATGGATGTATCCTGTTGAACGGTATATGAAGATTTTGAAAGGGTATGTCTAAAATCAAAGTTATCCAGAGGGTTGTATAGTGGAGAGATATATTGTTGAGAAAGATATTGAATTTTGTACTAAATACCTATCTAATTTGGAAAGCATTGGTCTCCCGAAATCTCATCACATTGGATGCATTGAGGGTGAGGGAATTTCTAGAAGAGATGTTGGGACAATCAGTATTACAGATCGGGAGTAGGACCACCATTATGTTTTTCATAATAGTTGGGAGGTTGCTCCATATATTTAAACTCACAATGAAATTCATAAGTAGTTGAATCCATCAAGGGATGAAAAATGGTTATCAAATACACGTAATTACCAGTTTATAGGATGGTTTCAGGACCATATTTTTAACCAGTTGGATGAAAATCCGAATTCAATTTCAGAAATACTTCGATGGTTAGCCGCCAGACCAAGTGTGTGTGTATTATCTTACAGTGGTTATGTAATTACTGGTTATACATTTTATATAGATGAAAATGATGAAGATAGTACCATGAAAAACAGTGGAGTTACACTAGTGGCTGAAGCGATGAATGTTTCTAGTAGTATGGACAAAAATCTAATTTATGAAAATATGTCATATCTTGGAATCATCAAACTGATATGGGAGTTAGATTATACAACATCCCAATTGCCTATTTTTCAATGCAAATGGGTTGATAACAACAGTGGTGTTAAAATAGATGAATGGGGATTTGTGAAAGTTTATTTTAGTAAAGAAGGGTAAAAAGACGTACAGTTTATAAGGGCATCACAAGCGGTACATGTTTTTTATATTCTAGATCCTACAAACTGAAAGTAGTCGATTATTCTGTTATCGTCCAATACTACTGAAGGGTCCAATGAAAATTCAGTTGAGGACGATCCTTTCAGTGGTACGTCGCAATCATTTGACAACAATCCCAATGTAGATGATGTTTTGTCTGTTAGAGGATACCACAATGAAGGGATTTGGATAATTGATAAAGGTGTCAAATCCCTCCAACCTTTGAAGAAAATAAATAGAGTTCAATAAATAGGTTATATTTTGTTTGTAATATAGATCTTATTATCTCATGTTATTATATTTTCATTACTCAATTTATGTAATCTAAATTAACAGTTCAACTACTTTTGAAAATAATGACTTATGCACATTCTGGTGCTCCTAACCCTAAGGTTGAACAAGTCTCTCAAGCTTCTGCTGCTGTGGTTGCTGCTGCTCCTACTGTGGCTACTCACAGTGCAAAGCAATAACAAGTTTCTAAACCTGTTGTTTCTCTTAGTGTTCAGGTCCAACAAACATCATCACATGCCATTTCTACCATTTTATATGAACATATAAATGATGTTGATATCGATGAAATGGTCGGGAATGAAGGACTGATGTCATAGAAAACACAGGTGCATCGTAGTTTGACGGTGTTAGCCAAAGTTCTTAAGGTGAAAAGCCAAGGCATAAAATTTGATATCAGATGGAATACATGAGACCAAAATGTGAATCTAAAAAGGCTATCTTTAGTAGTTATGTTGGAGTTTTCACTCGGTAACACATGTCGATTGACATAGATTCATGGCACCATGTTGTGTCCAGGCTAAAGGCTGTGATCTGAGAAGAAATTATGGAAACATTATTAATTTATTTCATTAATTTACTAATAAATAAAAGAATGAAACAATGTCTTACTCTTCTGAATCTATTGCAGAGTACATTTATAGTAGATGATTCACACAAGGATTATGTACTAAAGCTTACAGGAATGATTCGTCGAGTTTTTCAAACTATTTTAACAAGATTTCACCTAAATGATTCTAAAGGTAAAATAAACCCGCACTCACCCATTGTCTACAGTCACCTGATATCTCAAGAAGCATGGGATGAATTTATTGGCTGTTGTGGGGATGAGAAGTTTTATGTACATTGTGGGTGATAATACATTGTTTGAGGTTACATGTATTCATCACTTTGATTGTAAATATTTCATTTATGAAACAACAAATCTGTACTGAAAATAAGTAACATGCATCAAAACCAACATACCCCTATCGTAAAGCAAGGATGGGGTATGCTTCACTAGAAAAGAAAATGTTACATATTTAAAATTTAAATTAATATTGTTAGGTGCCAATAAAAAACATCATAATTATCTTTTTACGTTTATATGTAGATTGATGAGTCTAAAACCAAATACAATTCCATCCCATGTCATATGCTATGGATGAAGGAACATGTGAATAAGGAAGTGAAGCTAGTAGATGAGAACACACAAAAAGTGTGGGAAATATGTGTAAGTATGACACGGCGATAAAAAGATTTGTTTTAAATTTCTATTACATAAAAATAATCAGTTATTTTTCTATATCTGACAGTCATAGGAATCAGCTACTCATGTAGCGGGTGCATACCTATTATCGATGGATTTGAAGCAGACAGAACAATATGGTCTTGATAGAGGTGCGGGGTTTGGGGTGACACCCCGAGTATATTTTTAGAAGAAGAAAAAACAGATGATAGAGAAGAAAAATTGAAACAAATGTGAAAAATACTAGCAACCCTTGAAGAACGATTGCAATGGCAGGGAGAGTTTATAGAAACTTTTATGGGTGGGAAGCAAGGAGAAGACACAACTCAAGAACAACCAGCGCATGAAGATCCCCCCCACCCCCACTAGCTTTGAGGCGAACCATTCCCCTCAAAGAGCTATCTTAGCCTTGGTAATCAATATTGTAATAATTATTGTCATGAAATTTGAATCATAAAAACACTGATACTTTTACTGTACTGATCTTCTATAAGGTGATAATGATTGTGATTTATATTTGTTAACACCCACCTATCACATTGTAGCGAGGGCTATATTGTTCAACATCCTAGATGACACGCCGCATAATAGACCACTTTTGAAAGATCATCTAAAAGTGATGATTACTGTAGCTTATGAGCCAAATGCAGAGCTACTTATTCCACTTGATAATGATGATATTCATATGGTTGAAAAGGCTATTGGGATTCATTACATGGACATCACAACTTGTAAGAGTACATGTAGACAAAGAGGTATTTATTTCCTTTTTTTCAAGCTAAACCTTTAACAATTAATGAAAAAATGTTATGAACCAATGAATGTTATTATAGATGGAGAAACGGAAGGGGGTGACAAACGTCGGTTCAAAACCATCTAAATGATCAACCAACCGATCCCAAGGAGCTATTTAAAGCACAATAAAACCACCTGTTATCTATCCAAATTTACTATCATTAAAGACTCATGTGGATACGAAGATAAGAGGTGGTAGTAGTCATATATTGGGTTTCGAAGAGAATATATACGGAGAGGAAAGTCAAGATTTCCTTTCTGCTAAAAATGTAAATGAGATCCTTGAAAATGGTAGGCTAGGTGTCACAGTTGTAAATATATATATGAGGTATGTTTTCATGAATTGATTTTCTAAAAGCTTATCTAATGTGAAAATTTTGACAAAATTTATTTTATATTGTTGACAAATGTATATATGAAAAACAGTTCAAGTAATTTTATCATGATCCAAAATTAGGATTTGTTAGTCCTCATACCACATTAACACATCTAACAAAATTAGATCCATCAAAAAATAATGAAATAGTGAATGTCTTGCCGAAAACATTTGGAAGAAAGATTACAGATGACAGACTCTTCCTAATACCAACCTTGCAGGGGTAAAACTCTACGATTAAAGCATATCAATTATATTTTCACTTATTTTATTACTTATTCATTTTTGTGCTTTTAGGAAACATTGGATGATAGTTGTGGTGAACTTGGATACTCTAAATATTTATTTTCTGGATTCCAAGCAATGATATCCATAAAACCGACCACACATGATGAAGTCTGTGAATCTGTAAGACACAACATCCTACATTTTAGGTCTAAACATCAAGTAATATAATTTATATTATCTTTTACTGAGGATTTTTTTATGATAGGGTGGTGTATTATTATCGTTAAAAAAAATGAATAAGGACAGGGGCTAAGCATAAGGAGGCGAGAAAGTACTACGTCTGTACAAATATAAGGGTATATATAATAAAATTTTACAATCCAGACACATCTCAACACAAGTTACTTATTCTACTAAGGAATAATTTTTTTTCAGTATCCAAAACAAACAAACGATAATGATTGTGGTTATTATGTTTGTAAATTTATGAAAGAGATTGTTTTTCATCAACAAACTATCATCCCTAAAGAGGTATTTTTAAAAACAACTAATAGTTCATTTAATTTATTTATTAATTCATTATTTTTATATTTTTCAGTACTACTCTGACTGAAGAAAATCCTCATACTCACAAGACGATATAAATTTGTTCAGAAACGAGTGGGCCTCATACATGATAGAAGATTGTACACAAATAGAATGAAGATATGACTTGGGGACGTGTACAATTGGTGGTCATTTTTGAGAGGGGTTTAGGGGATAAAAAGATGAAACATTATTGTATGTAAATGTTTTTTGGAAAATTGTAATTGTTATTAAACAAAACATCATTTATTTAATGAGTAATTTTCCCATTTTAACAGATGATATGCACCAGCAACATGCAATAATGATGAACCACTCAAAGTGTCTATCTTTTGTTCAAAATGGATATAATTTTAAGTGAAAACAACAACTGACCTACAAAAATCTGACCAAATGAATTTTGATTGTCTTGATCCTTTACGAGAATGATCCATAGGTCCTTTGTGATGTGTACGAGTCATCCCAGTCTCAATCTAAGGTACGGTGTGACTGATATCACTCAAAGGGTCTCTCATTTGATTAAAATGGACAAAATTTTAAGTGAAAACAACAACTGACCTACGGAAATCTTACCAAACGCATTCATATTGTGTTTATCCTATAGGATAACGATCCATGGGTCATTTTTGACATGTATGAGTCAACCCCACCTCAATATGAGGCCCGCTGTGGCCGGTATCACAGAAAGTGTCTCTCATTGTTTTTAAAATGGACACAATTTTAAGTGAAAACAACAACTGACATAAGGAAATCCAACCAAACACATTCATATTGTGTTGATTCATTAGGATAATGATCCATGGGTGTGTTGGGGATGTGTATGAGTCAACCCCGCCTCAATCCGAGGCACGGTATAGCCGGTATCACTCAAAGTGTCTCTCTTTTGTTTAAAATGGGCACAATTTTATCTGAAAACAACAACTGACCTTCGAAAATATGAAAAAACGCATTAATATTGTCTTGATCCTTTACGATAATGGTACATGGGTCCTTTGTGACATGTAAGAGTCAACTCAGACTCAATATGAGGCATGGTGTGACCGGTATCACTCAAATGGTCTCTCGTTTGTTTAAAATAGACACAATTTTATGTGAAAACAACAACTAACCTATGAAAATATAACCAAACGCATTCATATTGTGTTGATCCTATAGGATAAATATCCATGGGTATTTTTCTATGTGTATTAGTTAACCCCACCTCAATATGAGGCTCGTTGTGGCCGGTATCACTCAAAGTGTCTCTCATTTTTTAAAAATGGACACAATTTTAAGTGAAAACAACAACTGACAAATGGAAATCCAACCAAACACATTCTGATTGTGTTTATCCTTTAAGAGAATGACCCATGGGTGTTTTGGGGATGTGTACGAGTCAAACCCACCTCAATATAAGGCATGGTTTAGCCGGTATCAATCAAAGTGTCTCTCTTTTTTTAAAATGGACACAATTTTAAGTGAAAACTACAACTGACCAACGGAAATTCAACCAAACACATTTTGATTGTCTTGATCCTTTACAAGATTTATCCATGGGTCCTTTGTGATGTTTAAAAGTCAACGTGACCTCAATTTGAGGCACGACGTGACTGGTATAACTCAAATGGTCTCCCATTTGTTTAAAATGGACACAATTTTTAGTGAAAACAACAACTGACCTACAGAAATATGACCAAATGAATTCAGATTGTGTTGATACTATAGGAGAATTATCCATGGGTACTTTTCGATGTCTATGAGTCAACCCTGCCGCAATCTAAGGCCCTTTGAGGCCGCTATCACTCAAACTGTCTCTCATTTTTTTAAAATGGACACAATTTTAAGTGAAAACAACAACTAACATACGAAAATCTGACCAAACACATTCGGATTGTGTTGATCCTTTAAGAGAAAGATCCATGGGTGAATTTTGGTCATGTATGAGTCAACTCCGCCTCAATCTGAGGCACGATTTAGCCGGTATCACTCAAATCGTCTCTCTTTCTTCTAAAATGGATGCAATTTTAAGTGAAAATAACAACTAACCTACGGAAATCAAACCAAATGAATTCAGATTGTGTTGATCATATAATATAATGATTTATGGGTCCTTTTAAACGCGTATGAGTCAACCCCACTTCAATCTGAGGCACTATTTAGCTGGTATCACTCAAAGTGTCTCTCTTTTGTTTAAAATGGACACAATTTTAAGTGAAAACAACAACTTACCTATGAAAATCCGACCAGACACATTTATATTGTCTTGATTCTATAGGGTAACGTTCCATGGGTCCTTTGAGAAGTGTACAAGTCAACCCCGCCTCAATCCGGGGCACGGTTTGGCCGAAATCACTCAAGGTGTCTCTCTTTTGTTTAAAATGGACACAATTTTAAGTGAAAACCACAAATGACCTATGAAAATTCGACCAAAAGAATTTATATTGTCTTGATCTTATAGGATAACAATCCATGGGTCATTTTTGACATGTATGAGTCAACTCTTCCTCAATACGAGGCATGGTGTGGCCGGTATCACTCAATGTGTCTCTCTATTGTTTAAAATGGAAACAATTTTAAGTAAAAACAACAACTGACAGATATAAATCCAACCAAACACATTCGGAATGTATTTATATTTTAGTAGAATGATACATGGGTCTTTTTTGATCTGTACGAGTCAACCTTGCCTCAATGGGAGGCACGATGTGGCCGATATTACTAAAAGGGTCTCTGTTTTGTTTAAAATGGGCACAATTTTAAGTGAAAACAACAACTGACCTAATAAAATCTAACCAATTGCATTCGGATTGTCTTGATCATATAGGATAATGATACATGGGTCCTTTGTGACGTGTATGAGTCAACCCCGCTTCTATCCAAGGCATGGTGTGGCCGATATCACTCAAAGTGTCTCTCTTTTGTTTAAAATGGATACAATTTTAAGTGAAAACAACAACTAACCTACATAAATTCGACCAAATGCATTCAGATTGTATTGATCCATTAGAAGAAAGATACATGTGTCATTTGAGACATGTATAAGTCAACCCCATGTCAATCCGAGGCCCGGTGTGGCCGGTATCACTCAAAGTGTCTCTCTTTTGTTTAAAATGGACACAATTTTAAGTGAAAACAACAACTGACCTACGAAAATTTGACCAAACGCATTAATATTGTCTTGATCCTATAGGATAAAAATTCATAGGTGGTTTTGGATGTGTAAGAGTCAACCCCGCCTCAATATGAGGCACAGTGTGGCCGGTATCACTCAAAGTGTCTCTCTTTTGTTTAAAATGGACACAATTTTGAGTGAAAACAACAACTGACCTATGGAAATCCAACCAAAAACATTCTGATTGTATTGATCTTTTAGGAGAACGATCCATAGAAACTTTTTGATATATACTAGTCAACCCTGCCTCAATCTGAGGCCCAGTGGGGCCAGTATCACTTAATGGGTCTCTCTTTTGTTTAAAATGGACGTATTTTTAATTGAAAACAACAACTGACGTACAAAAATCTCACCAAACGCTTTTGTATTGTATTTATCCTTTAGGAGAATGATCCATGGGTCCTTTGAGACGTGTAAAAGATAACCTTGTCTCAATTCAAGTCATGTTGTTGCCGGTATCACTCAATGTGTCTCTCTTTTGTTTAAAATGGACATAATTTTAATTGAAAACAACAACTGATGTACAAAAATCCAAAAAAAAGCATTTGTATTGTATTGATTCTTTAAGAGAACGATCCATGGGTGCTTTGGGGACCTGTACAAGTCAACCCCATCTCAATCCAAGGCACGGTTTTGCTGGTATCACTCAAAGTGTCTCTCTTTTGTTTAAAATGGACACAATTTTAAGTGAAAACAATAACTAACCAATTGAAATCTTACCAAATGCATTTGGATTGTGTTGATACTATAGTAGAATGATCCATGTGTTCTTTGCGATGTGTACGAGTCAACCCCACATCAACTTGAGGCATGGTTTATCCGGTATCACTCAAAGTGTCTCTCTTTTGTTTAAAATGGACACCATTTTAAGTGAAAACAACGACTGACCTATAAAAATCAAACCAAAAACATTCGGATTGTCTTGATAATATAGGATAATTACCCATGGGGCCTTTGTGATGTGTACGAGTGAACCCAACCTCAATCATAGGCACAGTGCGGCCGGTATAACTCAAAGTGTCTGTCTTTTGTTTAAAATGGGAACAATTTTAAGTGAAAACAATAACTGACCTACGGAAATCTGACCAAACACATTTAGATTGTATTTATCCATTAGTAAAATTATCCATGGGTATTTTGTGATGTGTAAGAGTCAACCCGACCTCAATATGAGGCATGGTATGGCGGATATCACCAAAAGGGTCTCTCATTTGTTTAAAATGGACACAATTTTATGTGAAAACAATAACTGACGTATGGAAATATGACCAAAGGAATTCAGATTGTGTTGATCCTATAGGATAATGATCCATGGGTCGTTTGAGACGTGTACAAGTCAACCTATCCTTAATCCAAGGAACGGTGTGGCTGGAATCACTCAAAGTGTTTCACTTTTGTTTAAAATGGACATAGTTTTTAGTGAAAAAAACAACTGACCTACGACCTGGACAACCCCACCCCTCTGGACACCCACAAGCCCGTGGAAAGCCCCCTCAACCCCCTGAACACCCGCACCCCCTGGACACACCCATGGATAGCCCACCCACCTCAGACAGCCCCCAACCCCCCCCGGACACCCCACCCCCTAGACAACCACCGACACCCTGGACGGCACCCCCACCCCTCCTTGACACCACCCCACCTCCAGGATACACCCACCTCCTTGGACAACCCCCACCCATGGAAGACCACCCCACCCTCACGGACACCATCCCACCCCCCTTGGACATCCCCACCAACCTTCTGGAAAGCCCCCCCGACACACTGGACTCCAGCCCACCCCCTGGACACCCCACAGAGAGCCCCCCCCCAACCAGGACACCCCCCTCCTTGGACACCACCCCATCCCCTGGACACCCCCAACATCCTAGACCACCCCCAACCCCCTGGACTCCCCCACCCCCAGACACCCCAATCCCTCTGTATATCCCCATCCCACCCTCCTGGACACCACCCCACCCCCTTGGACAACCCGACCAACCCCCTAGACAGTCCTCAACCCCCCGGACACCCCCAACCTTCTAGACCGCCCCAACCCCCTGGACACCCCCACCCCGGACACCCCAATCCCTCTGGATATCCCCATCCCACCCTCCTGGACACCACCCCACCCCCTTGGACAACCCGACCAACCCCCCAGATCGTCCTCAACCCCGCGGACACCCCCACCCCTTGGAAAGCCCCCCGAAACTCTGGACACCAGCCCACCCCCTAGACACCCCCATGGACATCCACCCCTCACATGGACACCCCACCCCCTGGACACCCCCACCCTCATTGGACAACCCCCAACATCCTCGACCCCCCACCCTCCATGGAAACCCCTTTCCCCCTGGACACCCCCATCCCCCTAGACACCCCCTACCCCCCTTGGACAGCC
This sequence comes from Viscum album, assembly GCA_963277665.1. Lineage (NCBI taxonomy): Eukaryota > Viridiplantae > Streptophyta > Magnoliopsida > Santalales > Viscaceae > Viscum > Viscum album. Next base: position 21,223,420 of record OY728142.1, read on the forward strand.
ACCCCAAACCCCTGAACATCCCCCAACCCCCTCATTTCTGAATTGAATTCATTATATACTTAATTAATGTATGAATTGTGTGTTAATGGTGTACAAGTATATTTAGTGTATGGATATACTTGGTATAATTAGCTTATGATTTATGTGTTAATTTTTTATTGATATACTTGGTCTAATTAGCTTATTGAGATGCTGAATTTTTTGTAGGTGTTTGGCTGTGTTGCTGCCGATTGTTTTGTAGAAGCAGACAAGGCTTTTATCAATGCTTTTTTAGTGCTGATAAAGGGAGCCTTTATTAGTTCTAAAAAATCACTCATAAACTACACCTTTATCAGTTCTAAAAAAGCACTGATAAAGGATCCGTTTATTAGTGGTAAAAGAGTGATGATAAAACACACATTTTTCAATGCTCTTTTAGCACTGATAAAGGTATTTTTTATTAGTGCCTTTTTAGCACTGATAAAGGTATTTTTTATTAGTGCCTTTTTAGCACTGATAAAGTCCGCCTTTATAAGTTCGTTTTTAGCACTGAAAAAGGTTTCCTTTATGAGAGATTTTTTAGCACTGATAAAGTACCCCTTTAATAGCGCTTATAAAGCACAGATAAAGGGGACCCCCCCTTATCAGCATTGAGATTTACAACACTTTTTTACCACTGATAAATACCGTTTTTTGTAGTAGTGAATCCATCCATGGGATCATTAAATAGGAATATATGGAGAATGTATAATAATAGAAGAAGTTGAGAAATGTTATTGGATACAAGCATTATAGTTATTGAATTATAAGGTTTAGGAAATGAGAATGTTTAAGTTAATACCATACTTGAAGGATCTATTGGATGAATCATATAGTTCATCATTCTCTATTCATCATAAATGTGTGAATATATATAGAGATCTGAAAGAGTATTTTGGGGGAATAACATAAAAAGGGATATTTCAAATTATGTATCTCAATTATTGGTATAAAAATAAGTTCTAGATAAGATATGTAAGTATAATGATATGTTAAAAACATTATCCATACCATAATGGAAATGGGAAAAAATTACCATGGATTTCATCATTGGACTCCCAAAAACATCTAAAGATAACAATGTTATTTGGGTTGTAATCAATAAAATTATGAGATAAACCTATTTAATATCCAAGATATAATGTTTATCTCCTAATAAGATTTCCATGATATAAACTAAAGAAGTGGTAAGGTTTCATGAATTACCATATTCTATTATATCTGATAAGGATCTGATTTTTACCTTGATGTTATAGATAATTCTTCAACAACCATTTGATACAAAGTTAGAATTTAGCACTGCATATCATCCTTAGAAATATGGTTAATTTAAGAGAACTATTAAAACCCTATAGGATATTTTGTGATCATATTTTATGAATTTTAAAAGTTTTTGGGATCAAAAACATCCTTTGAAAGAATATTCTTATAACAATAGATTGTACTCGAGAGTTCAGATGTCTTCTTATGAATCCCTTTATGGTAGGGTGTGTAAAAATTAAAAATGTTTGGATAATGTTAGAGAATGAAAAATATTGGTATATGAGATATCTTATGAAACTTTAAAGAAGGTTAGATTCGTTTATAATCATATCGAAGTATCTTAGAGTAGATGGAATAATTATTTTAACAATGATCAGTGAGATATTGAATTTATATTTATTGAGAAGTTAATTCTATGAATTTAGTCATGGATGAATATTATGATATTTTTATAGAAGGGAAATAAAATCCTTAGATATATTTATCCCTTCACGATTCTTGATTATATTGGGATGATTACATATCATTTGGTACTTCTAGTGAACTGTTCTAAAGTTCACGATGTGTTCCACGTATCTCTATTGAGGTAGTGCATAACTGATCCTTCACATGAAATAAAATCATAATACATATTTTTGTAGAATGATATTTTCTATGAATAAAAAATAGTTAAAATCTTATTTTATTGAGATAATTTTCTACATAACAAGACTAGTCACCTAGTTAATGTTTTTTTGAAGATTTATAAATCTGTTGAAGATACATGGGAACCCAAGGATGTAATGAGGTAGAAGTGTCATCATTTTTTTATATTTGAGTGATGTAATTTCTAGGAAAAATTCATTTTAAGGTGGGTATATTCCTACATCATGAGATTTTATATATGTATTTTCCTTTGAAAAAAAAACATATAGTATCTGATATCTTATTTTACACACAACCTCATGTTTAAATGTACTGTGATATAGTATACTATTATAAACTTCCAATTATAATATATCTTATTAATAGTATTATCCAAATTATGAGAAATATTTATAAAGTTTAATTCATATAAAAAAATTACTCCATCTTTAGTGAAGTTGTTTTTTTCTTCAAAAATATATTTTCCATAAAATTGTTTTAACTAAATTTTATGTGTGGAAATTACAAATAATTTCTACCATTTTTAGAAATTTTATAGGATTAAATAAGTAAAATTTTGGAAATTATCATTTTGTTATTGTATTAGGGTGAATTTTTAGGATTTTTTTAGGAAAAATTTATTTTTAATTTAATAATAAAAATACAGAATTGTGTAAAACTGTAATTTTTTCATTAAATCTGGTAATTTAAAGGTATCATTTATTCATTTTATCATAAATTAATTTTATTATACTTTAATTATAGTTAATATAATAATTTATATAGTAATTATAATTATACTTTATTTGGGTATAAGTTTTTTTCTTTAAAAACACAAATATCTAAAAACCATTTTTCATCGCATTTTGCAAGTATGTTTTTAAATTTAAATATAACACTTATAGAAATTGAATTTTATAAAATTTAATCAATAATTTGAATCCAAATTTTCATAATTGTTTTAATTATTCCACTTTTATTTTGTGTTATTAGGTATAATAACCAAGCTAAAAATGCAATAACATGGTAATGGTTAAAATTGATTAATGGGGGGGGGGTTAAAACTAAAACGATAAGGGTTAAATTTATATATATACTTGTCTAAATAATATTTCATCTCTATATTTCAATCATATATATTACTTCCTTTAAAAATATTCTATTTTAGAGCCACATGGCTTGAGTAAAACATTAATACATTTTAATCATTTGAAAAATTCAATGTGTGTCTGCTCTCTCCCTTATAAAAAGACACCGCCTCTACTCTCTTCTAAAAAATTCATGAGACTTAAAAATAATTTAATCCATAGAAAAATATGTTCCTAAAATCCCTATTTATGATATATAGGTCTTTTTTTATCTAAATACCGACCTTATAATACTTATGGTTTTAAATAAATGAGGTTGTCCAGAGAAGAGGTGCATATATTAACAAGGTGTTTTTATTTTACAACTTATTATATCTAATTTAATTATATTATGCCCATGATGATATAATTAAAATATTTTCTATCATATAATGAAATGTTATCGGGTTGATGGTGCAACCTTTATTAATATCCTTCTCCATCGAATGCGAAGAAACATTATTTGTGCGCAGGTATGAAATTTTGCCTCATGAAGTGATGTATTTCATTTTTCATCACCGCGATTCGTGTTTGGTTATTATGATGGAATTAATTTTTAGATATTATATTTATGAAATAATTATGTTTCTTTAATGATAATACTATATCTAAATTCTTACCATTACATCTCTTGGAAATGATAATGTTTCTCATCTATACGTGTGGACTACCACCTCGATGAAGGGATGTGATTAATTTTTCATTTTCTCTTTACATGGATGATAATAATGATATATTTAATGAATATATATGGTATTTATGATATGATAATTAATTTTATGGTGAATTATCATTTACCTTTCTTTAACTCTATCCATCGAAATGTGGAAACATCACTCATGCATACGTATGAACTACTATCTCAACAAAGTGATGTAATTCATTTTCCTTCACTGCATTATGTAAATGGTTATAAAATTTTATATAATGAATAAATATGATACTTATGTAATTATTAATATTTTGGATATGATTGAATAATGTTGTAAGTACTAGATTCATCGAACTGAAACATACATGGAAAACAAAACAATTTTCACTTGAATGTGCATTTTTAGGAACAATTGTTAAAAAAGGTTATTTTAGAACTATTATGGAATCGAACATAGTATGTTATATATGAATAAGGTTTTTTAATAAAAATATATTAAATATTTATTTATTATATAGGATATTTTAATGTTTTTGAAGCAAGACAGGGCTTGAGGTAAATGTTTATGTTACAATCTCATTTATTTTAAGAATTGCCTATGATAAATTTCCATTTAGAGAAATTATATAGATCTTATACTTTAAGAAATATATATTTTTATAAACTATTTATTAATTCATATTTTATGTATTAGTACCATTTCCAGCTCATGGGTACTTGAAATGATCTAGAAAATGTTTTCAAATAAATTTTTACATTATTTATTTTACCTGATGAATGTTTTCTTCTATCTCCACGGTCTTGAAAATTTTATTATAGAATTTTTACCTGTATATGATTTTTTTAAAAAAATTAGTTTTCATTACCTTTTACATTATTTATTAAATTTTAAAATGATTATTTTTTATGACAAAATTTCTGAAAAAAGTTTCTTTGAATTTTAGAAAAAGTGTGAAAATAATGTTCCCTTTTTTATGTATATGGTATGAATGGTTTTTTTTCACCATCTTAACTATTCTTTGATTTGAAGATTATTTTATATGTTTTTGTGGTTATTTTATATTACAATCATTTTCTCAGTATTCTAGGATTTTTTTTTTAAATTTCCAAATAAAATAATATTTTTTTCATGTTTTCAATAAAATGTTAAAACGTTTCTTTAAAAGTATTTTTTATATATGTATACATAATTTATAGATTTTTATTCTTTAGTTAGGATATGATATTATGATACCATCAAATTTATTTCTTTGGGTGGATGTTGATTATGATGATTTAAATATTATTCTATGAAACCAGTTTCTTTCTCATGTGTTGATTAAATTACGATGAACCCTTTATGAATCTTGTTTCATTTATATGCATTATGCTATAATGAAATGATTAAATGCTTATTTAATCTATTTAATTTCTATAGTTTATGTTATAATTATATGATTAATGTCTTATGATCTTATGGTACACGTATTCATGATTGTTATTATTTTATGGGTGGGATTGAAATTATATAACCCTTAAGTGAATTAGGTAACTATGGATATATCATGGGAAAATAGGGACTGGAATTGAGAGTGAGACTAGTTCAGTTAGGGAATCCATCTAGTAAGACAATCATGGGAGTAGACCTTGATTATGGAACTGATGGAATGGTGAGTGAACCCAATCCACTATGATATTATTGTCAGCGATCTTTATCTAATGAAATTATTTTCTATGCTTATGTGTATGCCAGAAACTTATGTATTATGATTATGATATGTTCTCATGGCTCATGATCGATTAGTGAGGATTCTACACACTTATGACTTATGAATTTTATTATGAAAAAGAATTTTTCCATAATTTGTGATCAATAGTTATTTAATTATTGGTTATTTTTATTGTATTTTATGATCATGTTCTTATAATATTATGCTTATATTTTTCCCACTTATGAAGATTGATCATTATCTCATATGTTTACCCTTATGGAGCATATGATCTCATGATTTTTTATGTCTCCCTATACCCCAAGTTTTGAAGAATGGTATTAAACAAGAAATTTATAATAAGGGTACTATGGGAGAAGAACCTTGAGAGTGATATTGTCAATATTTTAAGAAATAGGTTGATTATGTTTCTATCCTCCAAATAAACTAATCCATCATGCTCCTCATGAATGTATTGTTATGAAATTTAATGAATATTCATCTAAAATGATGTAATATTTATGTATATTATATATATATTTCCTCAAAATCCCAAGATAGTGAATCAAAATTAGTAATTGAAAAGTATAGGGAATAAAGGAGTGAAGTGAGATGAACCTACATTGAATCCAAAATTCTAATCACTCCTAAATCATCAAAAACCAAGGATAGAATGAAATGGGGAAGGGGTTTGACCTCCCCTATTCTCACCCAATTAGAAAGAAGAAACCCCAAGGTGTTTATAATTTAAAATCCACTCATCCATTTTTTATAGAAACCCAGTATGAACTAGGCCATGACGTGGCCACTATGGTGGCAACATGGCCTACCTAAGTAAAGAGGCCTTCTATTTTCTTTGATTTTTTATGGAGTGATCAACCTATTCATTGATTTAATGACTGATGCTGCTATTTTTTAGAACCTTGGTCACTCCAAACAAACCAAGATATACACCCGATCACCCTTTACACCTCTCAATCCTTAAACCAAGTCCATAAAAATCTATTAAATACATTAAATTTATCAAAATCCATGTTTGAGTCCAAATTTGTAAAATAACCCATGGTATAATACAAAAATTAAAACTTTCTCTAAACATTATAACTCATAATGACACAAGTCATTACAATATCCCCACCGTAAGAAATATTGTCCCTAAGAAGTTGTGTATGTCCGGTTCCTATGAACCCTTCCCTACCTTGGTCTTTAAACCACCACTATCTCGCTACATTAAATCACCAATCACTGAGTGGTCTTTCACTATGAAACTCCAAACATCAATCCTAGATACACCTACTTCTCCTAAAAAACACCATTTTGATCCTTAAACAACCTCAAACATGTCCTAAAAAATTCCCCTAATTCATTTTATAACTTAGAGCATCTAATTATATGAAAAACCCCAATCAATCCATCTCTGGTTGACTTTCCCCAAAAGTGCTCAACCTCACCCACTAACACATCACCAATATGACTCATTCTAAAATCAAAATTCCACCATACCAAGCCCATTTCCATTAAAAAGACATTATAAAACACCACACATGAATCCCAAACTAGTTTTATCCACTCACTCACATCCTATAACTACTTAAATCATCTATTGACTAGTTCCACTGAATCCATAACTAGTTTGAAAAGATAGTCATGCAACCCAAATCAATTTGATGTTCCCCAAAATAAGATTATCCTTCATTTCACCCCACCGAACCAAACATATGAGCTCTACCACTTATATCATGTACATTACTAAGTACAATTACTGGACGTGACCACTCGCTCATAACAGAGTGCCAACCCATAACACTGACCATAGAACACCTAGACAATGATCAAACATACCATTCAATCCCAAAACACAAATGATTAACCTATCACCATGATTATGGTGCTCCCCACTATAAGAATCAGGTACCAATGGACTATTACAACTAATGGTTCTCCCTTATAAAGGAATCAATTGTAGAAAACATGTACCCAATAGTCCAACATATGAAATCATTAAAATCCTCTCATGGTGTATAATACTTGAAATCACTAAAATCACATTTGACTACACAATACCATTGTAAAAAATCCACACACAATCTCTCTTTAATAACCCCCCACAAAGAATCTATGAAATACGCTCGAAACACACAACCATGCTCTAGACACTTACAACTAACCACCGAAAAAAATAAAGCTTGATCTATAAAATAACCAACTAATATTACCCTAATCTAACCAAAATAATTCCAAACCTTCCAATAATTCATGGTTTTTTCCAATATACTTGTCCCATAATACAAGAACACAATTCAAGTATCCATGTCACTCTCAACCAAAAACACAAAAATCCAAATAGACCTGTTTTACAAAGGTATTGGTTGTCCATTTTGAAACTAATTCAAATAACTTAAAAAAAACCAAAACTCACTAGAGTTTTTAAAATAGACCTTCATATGAAAGGGTTTTCATGAATACCAAAATCAAAAAAATAGAATCCTAGCTTATCCCTTTCCCAAAAACCATTCCCATTTCCAAAATCCATTTTGAAATAAAATTTCCGAAACCATTTACCTTAGATTTTCACTAAACTAGAAATATCAACCCATTTCAAAATCAAAAGCCCCAAAAGACATTTCAAAAAAAACCAAATTTAAAAACCATTTACGAAATACCTTGTTCCACCAACTGTAACACCCCGACCCCAGTTAGCCAGAGTCGGTGCATTATTATATAACATTGGAATGATCACAATAAAGATCAAATCTCGAAAGACCGATTGGTTTAGTAGCCTTGGAAACACTAGATATATTCATAATGTTTTACATTACATCATGAAGTGAAAAACTACTACAACAACATATTGTCTCCATAATCCACACTATTATCCACTCATAATATCCCTGCAGGTCATTCATAATTTACTTCTTCACTTCCTGGGAAAAATAAAACATAGAAAATGGGCTAGCTCAAATGCCCAGTAAGGATAACAATATAGCGTAAAATTTCATAAATAAGAATAAACATTTAAGGAAATGTATAACTAAAAAGAAGCCTTTTAAACTTGAACTTAAACATATTATGGCAAATATAAAATGAAATAATTCCATTTACTTATTCACATGGATATTCTACTGATCGAATAATCACATGCAATATCAATAACCACTTTCATAATGATGGAATGCATAATTCCATACTATCATAACCACATAGCCAAGGCCTTGTGCCAAGACTACAAATAAGATTTTGCCAAGGCCTTGTGCCAAGACACTAGTTTGTCTCATGAGACCTACCGATGCATCGAAGAGCTATAGTGAGCTCCACCCGTTACATATTAAGTCCAATGCATTCCCATATGAAAAGGTTTAAACATAACATAAACATTCGTATTAAAAATAGCATACGAAATGTCAATACTTTCACCACAAACTATGAATGGTATAAAAATAGCATATCCACAGTCAGACATATCACAAAACCTTCAATACAATATAGAAGTTTTGTATCATAATATATCAACTTCAAATAAGCGTAAAATACATCAAAGGATATTGACATAGATGAAATCAAAACTCTTTTTATAGAAATATCTCTTTCTATTTTGAAATCATTTAAGAGTCTTATATTTATGAAGTAAAACATTTTCTTTGAAAATATTCTTATAAGCTTGTAAGGGAAGCTTCCACGATTTTATAACGGTAGAAAATAGCCGCACCCTCCGTATAAGTTAAAAAACATTCTTACCTTAATTCTGTCGAAAAAGGTTAAAAAGAACCTTGTTTGGAAAATGACGGAAATATTCCTTTATAAAACTCTTATAAAAATTCAAACAAGGGTATAAATGACTTTAAACCATATTTTTTTAATAGTAAAAATGTTTTGAAATACATTTTTAAGAAACATGGATGTGGATGATAAAGAGATCCCAGAAGATTATTACGTATAAACAACCTCGGATAATGAAGAGATTGTGAAATTAACCCTTACCTTGTACTTTTCCTTGGTTGGGGTAGGTTAAACTTCTGTATAATGGTAAAATAATTGTTATTAAATTATACAATAATCATATACATTAATATGATATCATATATGATCTTTTAACGTTGATTTGTTAATAATATCTTAGTATTATCGTTGTTTCGGGTGTTAACTTACTCGTTTTCTTTTATATGTTTTGTTACTTAAGACATGTTTATAATGGATAGGTTGTATATTATTCATATCCAGAATGATATAAAGTCCTTAAACATCATTTTTAAATCATCAAATGATAATTATACTTGAATGGATACGATGGAGAATGAATCTCATCGCGTTCGTGGAGACGGTAGTCCGTACGTACGCACGAGCGACAATATCATTCTTTTGATATTAAAATAATATATAAATGGATGGTATATCATATATACAGAATCATTAACATGTCATATTTATTATTTACATGAGTTACACATCCTTATTATACCCATCCAAATAATAATATATTGAATAACAATTACACCACGACGTGGAGATGGTAAGCCGTATGTACGCACGTATGGTGACATGTTATTCAAAGGGTGGATAGAATACTGAATATGGTTGTACCATATTTATAATAACATAACAGTATATATATGATACTGGATTTATTATTTTAGAATGGTAATAACAAAGGAAGAAGAAGTGGAAGAAGAAAGGAACTTGGAAAAGGGGTGGTGAAAACATTACCTCTTCTTCGGGTTCTTCCTTTTGATTTGATCAAAAGGGCTCCTTAGGTTGGATTTATGATCAAACTAAGGCCTCTAGGTTGTATTGAGGGAGGTTGGGAGAGTATTTGGGCAGAGTTTGGCCGAACCAAAAGGCTTTTAAGGTGTGAAGAAATGAGAAGGAGGAGTTCCCTTTTATATGAGGGGTGGGGGGCACCTTTGGAAAAGCTAGAAATATTAATTTATAATAAATTCATATTCGATTTCTAATGGATCCAAAGTGGATTATTTAAATTTTAAGGTGGGGATGGGTAGAAAACCACTAAACCAATAGAATTTAGACAGTTTTGGGTACTTATATTAACCTTATCTTTAAGTATTAACTCTAAGTTAATTAGTTTCACTTTTACAATGTCTCTTTGTATTTTTATATTATATGGTTAATAAACTTACTATATACATCCCAGAGACCCCCAAGTGGTCCATTAATGATAAACCTATTATTATATAAGTCTCTTTGCTGAACCTTATATTTTTTAGGAATTTAATATCAATTAATAATATAATATTTGTTTTAAAAACTCTTTTATGTCAATTTTGAAACTATTCAATAGTTGATTTTTGTGAAACTCATAACAGAATTATTAATTTGAAATAAGTTAATTAAATCAATCTTAATATGTCATATTATCCTAGAAAAGTATTTTAATTCCTTAAAAGTCTAAAATTATATTTATTTGGGTATTTATAACATCAATTATTTTAAATTTTCACTATTATGGTAATTACTGCATCATCATTGTGTCATAAATAAATTAACTTATGTAATCTATAAAAATTTTAAATAAAATATCATTATGTATTAAATCTTTTTAAATTTCTAATGAATATTTATAGTCTAAAATCCAACATATATAACCCTATGTAAAAATTGTTTTTCTAAAAGATATATGCTTGTGTCATTTTTGTATTCATTTTAACTTAATTAAAATTAAGTGTCCCTATCACCTACAAGTGGCTCCATGTGGTCCCAAAATCGACCCAAAGATGCCTATGGTCGAACATGTATCAAAAAATATTTCTAGGACACGTTTTAGGGTAATTTAGTATTATTATAATATTATTTTTAACCCTTATTTATCGGATTTACCCTTAACCATGGTAAATAAAATATTTACCGATGTAATTATTCAAAATGTCTAAAAATAAAAGATACCTATTTACAAAATTTGAACATCCTGATTCCAAATATGGAATCCATTTTTCCAAATTCAAAACACAGAAGTGGCAAAAATTAATTTAAAATCAATTCCCATTGTTAAAACAAAAAGCGTGTTTTTAAGAGATAATAACTATCAAAAGATTGACACTTATTTATGTCTGGTTTAATTGTAAAATTATGTCCAATGAACAACATTGTATTAAATGGTAAAAATATATTCTAAATATACTTTAAAACCACTCAAATTCATAATTTATCACTATTAATTATTTTGATTAAAAAAAGTTGTTTTTAATTAAAATTTAGTAATTTTCACTATTCATCAAAATATTAAAGTTATCCGAAAAGTACCAAAATCTCACCTTAGGATAAATTCGATATTCCAAATCCAAAAATGAAGTCCATTTTTAAATATAAAATATATATAATTTCAAAAAGTAGGTATTACTATTCATAACGGCTAGTTTGATTGGTTATGGTGTGTTAGAACTCGGTGTTGCGTACAACACACGCTATCACATTATTCAAAGAGAAGTGTACCGTAGAAGCTTGGGGTGTTACAATAATTTCATTAATAATAACTAGTCCCAATTTTATGTATGATAAATAGTATGGAAATGTAAAGGGATAAATATAATTCCCCCATAACTGCAAAAAAATCTATAACATACTAACAAAAAAGGGAATGTAGTTAAGATGAAACAGTTGGAATCATCTTTGTTACAACTTTCACAACTAAGATCCACCCACCATTGGTCCACCAAGTATTCCATCAAAAGTCCCATAGTCTACATAAGACATGATATGCTTGGGAATATCTCATATAGGAGTGAGTATTATCATACCCATATGTTCTTCCTAAAATTACCAAACATAAGCATCGAGAAAGAAGGATTAATTTATAAAGAAAAATGTTTTGAGGATAAACAATATAACCTTGATTTGTTCAATGGAAGACACCAAGTCTCAATGTGAGGTCACAACCTCACTCTTATCTTACAAATTTTTTCAAGGCTCATGGGTAACATTAATCTCATAAAACTCACTTATCAGGTATGCTGATGGAACTCATCCAAGTGGTCATACTCATCATGATTTTCCAGAAAAAAGTATATATAAACTAAAAATATGTTGATACACTTGCATAGACCAGTAGGAATTTTGGTGGAGGGAACACTCCTTACTATTGTGCTCCATGTTTATGGGAGAACAACTCTAATAGAGGACCTGTTGTAACATCCCAGGTAAATAAAGAATAAAGCATTTTCATATTTATTAATATTTATGAATTAAATATTAATTTTACTTTAAAGGGGTTTCTATGTTCGATAGCGTTCCTGATACACAACAATGAATTTCTTTGAAATCTTACGTTGCACACTAGTAATAAAATAATATTATTTTAAATGGTAGTTAACACGTAGCCGTTGTATTGGCGGGAATGAATAAAAATAACTAAAATATGAATATATATTTTTGTTAACTGTTTTTACGTTTATCCAATAATGGAAAAAGGCTTAAAATACGAAAAGAATTAAATTTTAGGCACAGATACTCTAATATTCACTAAAAGGTCGAACTATCGCCTTTTGAAGGAGAACCCTATTTAAATATTGTTTTGGTCACTCTTATACATTCTATTGGACCAAATAAAATTCTTCTTTAGAATCCGGACATCAAAATTTACATTGTGTAAATTTTTGGTATTTTTTTGATAAAGTTCATTTTTTAATGAATTGTGAAAAATGTTGTATTTTAATTCAAAAACTCTTTTTAATCTAATTTATTTATAGTATTATATTATCTTTTGAATTTGTTTTAAAATGAAATTAGAATATATTTTTACCGTTTAATACAATAGTGGTCTTTGAAATTAATTTCCCCTTGAAATTGGATTTAAACTAGTGTCAATCTTTTGATACATATTGTTTCATAAAAACACACTATTTGTTTTGACAGTGGGAATTAATTATTAAATTAATTAATGTAACTTATATGTTTTGAATTTTGTAAAATAGACATCATTTTTGAATTCGGAATATCAAATATAGCTTAGGGTGAAGTTTTCGTATTTTTCTGAAAAGCTTCAATTTTTGATGAATAGTGAGACCACTAAGTGGTACCTAAAAAAACTGATTTTTCATTTAAATGAAATTTTACCACCTCTGGGTTTTGAATTTCAAAAATACGACATACATGGTTGTAATTAAGAATTAAAATGTGGTTCAATGAGATTAAATCAATTTTTTTTGGTGAATAGTAACTTTTAATTTTTAATCGCAATTAGAGGTAATTAGTGTAGTTTAAGGTAAAAATAATGTTTTAATAAAATGAAATTACCTAGAAACATGTCCTAACCTTATTGGATGTGTCATGGCCGACCAATAAAATCCATGGGTCGACTTGGGGACCCCATGGAGCCACTTTGGTAGGAAAATGACATTAATAACTTTTTATTTAAAGTTAAAATGAAAATGTCACAAACATGAGTTATTTTAGTAAAAAAAAATTTAAATGGGGTTATATAAGTCATATTTTTGACTATAAATATTCATTATAAATCTAAAAATATTTCCTACATCATGATATTTTTTTATAATTTTTATAAATTAAATAAATTAAATTATTTACGATACCATGATGATGCAACGATTATCTCATTATTTAACGATTTAAATAAAAAGAAAAGATAATGTAAAATATAAGACCTACACATGTCATAAACCTATTGGATGGGTGGATTTCGAACTCTTATCACCGTATCCTAGAAATATATAATTTTGGGACCTTTTAAAACTGCAAAGCAATTTATAATAAAGTAACCTTTTATAACTTTCCAAGAGTGCCCCTCCTCTCCTCTTATAAAAGGCCCCCACTTCTACCACCTTACCCACACCTCTAAAACCTTTGTCTCAGCCGACCCCTGCCCATTTTGTCTCTCCACATACCTCTCTTACTCATAGAAGCCTCAATTTGGGCAGAAGTCTTCCCAAGGAAGCATTTGAGCTCAAATCAAAAAGAGTTACCCGTTTTAAAGGTAGTGTTTTTTCTTGTGTTCTTATGTTTTATTTTGCTTCTCCAACCCCCTAAACTCTTTTTATTCTTTTATTTTGTAACAAAACCAGTATATTAAATATTCTAGGATGTTTTTATAAGAAGGATTCTAGATACACTTACACACACCTTCATCTAATGGTTAAAGAGCATACTGTTTCCGTGGATGTCGAATTTCTGCCTCACGAAACGATGATTGTTCAATATTCTTCTAACACCTTCAAAGGTGGCCATTAAGATGACAATATATTTATATATGATATATAATATGATTATGCTTTACTTAAGCTTCTGTATTTTTCATTTATGGAATACTTTTATGGTTTCCATTATGGGTAAACGCGATATCTTCATTTTAAGAAGTGCGGACTACCGCCCCGTCAAAGTGATTTGATTCGTTAACACCATATGTGGTACATATAAAGGATAAATTTAATGATATTATATATTATATTATATTGGAATTATGATATACCTTTATATCATTATGATTTCACTCCATTGAGTAAGAAATAGAAATGAAAGTAGCGTTCATGCGTATGCGGCGACAATGACTTTTCCGCCGCTGTGACCATTGTTTGAGTTTCGGGTTCCTCTACAAGCCATACCTTTTTTTAAATGAAAAATAAATACCATGTTTTAATTTTATTTTATTTTGGTATTGAAAATGGTTTTCATAATGTTTTTATTATATCAATGTCTTGTGTTGATATCTTGTGATTGAAATGTGGAAATGTTATGTTTCCTTTATGCATGTTTTATGTGATATGATTATGTTATGGTTCTTGGGCATTGTTATGAAGACGGGTGGTTCTGTGATAAAATAAGGGCGGGTGAGCCCGATATAGCTCTCCAATGCATTGGGTAATGCGAAGGAGTTAAACGTTAAGGTTTCTCCGAAGATATTTAGGGAATATACTGTGATGGGTATTCCAAACATAACCAAGAGGGTTAATCCCTACGTAAGAATGTTATGAATGCCTCAAGTTACCTTTATGTCTTATGATTTCTATGATTTATTCATGATTTGATGGGGTATGTTAAATTGATTATGTTTTATGTGTAATGTATGATTTCATACATGGAATAATGTTTTCATTTCGTACTTTTATATCCCTTACTGAGCTTTTTATTCTCATCCCAAGTTTTTGAAATGTTTTTCACGGGTCAAGGGAATGGTACATGATATGATGATAGTGTCAAGGAAGTGTCATGAAAGAATCCATGTTTTATTTTAAATATGTTTCTGTTGATGAGAAAAATGAATACTATCTTTTCTTATAACCACTTTGTTTAAATGTGGGATGTAATGCATGTTTTATGGTCTAATTATCTAAAACTCTAAACCTGAAAATATCCTCAAGGTGTATTCTAGAAATATCTCAAGATTAAGTAATGTTTAAGGCTGGGGACTTATAGTTGGTATCAGAGGTCATTTTAGATAACTTTAGGAGTTATAATTCTATTAAATGATTATCCAAAAATATATTTTTTAATGGTCAAATTGAAATGATATAGCATTTGAAGATTACCATGTTGCTTCGCCTAAGATATTTTTGTGTTAAGAATGGTTTTTCATAGAGGAAGCAAAAAAACTTTTCTCGGAGGCATACAGAGGGAAATGACCTTTCAAAACAGCATCCTGAGATGGTCAGAATCAGAACTAAACCGTTTGTTTCAGTGATGGCTCAGTTGACTTAGGTAAAAAATGTTGGTTGTTTTTATTGATGATATTTGTTGTTTTCTAAAAGTAAAGAGGAGCATGAATGGAATTTAAGGGTTATTTTGAAAACCATAAAAGAAAATAAATTGTATGGGAAATTCAACAAGTGTGAGTTTTGGTTGCAAAAAATATCATTCCTTGGTCATATTGTTTCTAAAGATGGGATAACTATTGATCCCCCAAAAACAAAGGTTGTGGAAGAATGACCAAGACCCACAAATGTAACTAAGATTCGTAGCTTCCTTGGTTTGGCAGGGTATTAGCGAAGGCTTGTTAGAAATTTTTCACGGTTATCTAGTCCAATGACTAAGCTAACTCGGAAGGGTGTTAAGTTTATCTGGACAAAAGAATGTGATGATTGTTTTCAGGAACTGAAAAGAAGATTGGTGAATGCTCCTGTTTTGGAACTACCTTCTAGGAATGGGGAGTTTGTTATCTACAGTGATGCTTCATTGAAAGGACTTGGTTGCGTATTAATGCAAAATGACCAGGTAATTTCTTTTGCTTCACGACAGTTGAAAACTCATGAGGTAAATTACCCTACACATGATTTGGAATTATCTGATGTTGTTTTCTCTTTAAAAATTTGGAGGCATCATTTGAATGGATTAAAGTGTGAAATATATACCTATCACAAAAGATTAAAGTATATATTCACTCAGAAATAATTGAACATGAGACAGAGGAGATGGATATAATTAATCAAGGATTATGATTGTACAATTCATTACCATCTGGGAAAAGAAAATAAAGTGGATGATGCTTTGAGTTGAAAAAGTAACGCTTCATTAACAATGTTGCATTTGAAACGTGATCCTTTGGTTAAGGATTTGATGAACATTGGCATAGAAGTTGTTGGTGCAGGATGTCCTTCTGTTTTGTTTCAGGTATCAGTGAAATCTTCTCTATCTGACAAAATTAAGCAAGCAGAGAAGCAAGACAATGAGTTGCAGAAAAAGGTAGATCTAGTTCAAAAGGGTAAGTTACCTGAATTAAACATTGATAATGATTTTGTTTTGAGATTTGGGAAGATATTGTGTGTGCCTTGTGATTAACAGTTGAAGAGAGAGTTATTATGTGAAGCTCATAGTTCTCCGTTTTCAGTTCATCCAGGTAGTACTTAGATGTACAGAGATCTTCAGGAGTATTACTGGTGGGATGGAATGAAAAGGGATATTGCTGATTTTACTGTGAAGTGTTTGACACGTCAACAGGTTAAAGAAGAGTGGCAGTTACCGAAAGGGATGCTTCAGCCTTTACCAGTACCAGAATGGAAATGGGAGAATATATCCATGGACTTCATTGTGGGATTTCCGAAGACACCTCGAGGTAATTATGCAATCTGGGTTATTATTGATCGCTTGACTAAATCTGCTCATTTAATTGCTATACGAGATACTTTTTACCTTGATCAACTTTCCCATTTGTATCTTAAAGAGATAGTCAGGTTACATGGAGTTCCTCTCTCCATTGTATCTGATCGTGATCCCAGGTTTACTTCTAACTTTTGGAAGGGACCTCGGAAGTCATTGGTTACTGAATTAAATTTTAGTACTACTTTTTTTCCTCAATCAAATGGGTAGTTAGAACGAACGATTCAGACATTGGAGGATATGCTACGTGCTTGTTCGATGGATTATCAGGGAAGTTGGGACCAACATCTTTAATTGGTTGAGTTTTCTTATAATTACAGTTTTCATTCCAGTATACAGATGGCTCCATTTGAGGAATTATATGGTAAACGGTGTCGAACTCCAGCTTTTTGGGATGAAGTTGGTGAAAGGAAGCTGATGGGACCAGAATTGGTGGAAGAGATGGCAGAAAAAGTTCAGTTGATTCAGAAACACATGAGAACAGCACAGAGCAGGCAGAAGAGTTATGCGGATAATCGGAGGAAGGATCGATCTTTCGAGGTAGGTGATCATGTTTTTCTCAAAGTTTCACCGTGGAAAAGTGTGATGCGATTTGGTAAGAAAGGAAAGCTAAGTCCAAGGTTCATTGGACCATATAAAATTCTGGAGAGAGTTGGATCAGTTGCTTACCGAGCGGCTTTACCTCCGAGTTTATCTCAGGTACACAATGTTTTTCATGTTTCGATGTTGAGAGAGTATATGCCAGATCCATCTCATGTTTTGAGCCCAGAGGTATTTTAGTAGGAAGACAATCTGTCTTGTGAAGAACAACCAGTCCAGATTCTTGACCGTATAGAGCAAGTGTTGAAGAATAAGGTAATTCACCAGGTAAAGTTTTTATGGAAAAATCATATGGTTGAAGAGGCAACATGGGAATCTGAAAATGCTATGAGGGATAAATACCCCCCCTTATTTTGAATGTGAATAAAATTGCAAGGACGCAATTCCCAAAAGGGGGAAGGATGTAACATCCCAGGTAAATAAAGAATAAAGCATTTTCATATTTATTAATATTTACGAATTAAATATTAATTTTACTTTAAAGGGGTTTCTATTATCGAAAGCGTGCCCGATACGTAACAACGAGTTTCTTTGAAATCTTACGTTGCACACTAGTAATAAAATAATATTATTTTAAATGGCAGTTAACACGTATCTGTTGTATTGGCGGGAATGAATAGAAATTACTAAAATATGATTATATATGTTTGTTAACTGTTTATACGTTTATCCAATAAAGGATAAAGGCTTAAAATACGAATAGAATTCAATTTTAGGCACAGATACTCTAATATTCACTAAAAGGTCGAACTATCACCTTTTGATGGCGAACCCTCTTTAAATATAGTTTTGGTCACTCTTATACATTCTATTGGACCAAATAAAATTCTTATTTAGAATCGGGACATCAAAATTTACTTTGTGTAGATTTTTGGTATTTTTCCGATAAAGTTCATTTTTTAATGAATAGTGAAAAATGTTGTATTTTAATTTAAAACCTCTTTTTAATCTAATTTATTTATATGATTAGATTATATTTTGAATTGGTTTTAAAGTGAAATTAGAATATATTTTTACCATTTAATCAAATAGTGGTCATTGGAATTAATTTCACCTTGAAATTGGACTTAAACTAGTGTCAATCTTTTGATACTTATTGTTTCATAAAAACACGCTATTAGTTTTGACAGTGGGAATTAATTATTAAATTAATTAATGTAACTTATATGTTTTGAATTTTTTAAAATAGAAATCATTTTTGAATTCGGAATATCAAATATAGTTTAGGGTGAAGTTTTGGTATTTTTCTGAAAAGCTTCAATTTTTGATGAATAGTGAAACCACTAAGTGGTACTTAAAAAAACTGATTTTTCGTTTAAATGAAAATTTACCACCTTTGTGTTTTGAATTTCAAAAATCCAACATACATGGTTGTCATTAAGAAGTAAAATGTGGTTCAATGGGATTAAAATAATTTTTTGGTGAATAGTAACTTTTAAGTTTTAACCGCAATTAGAGGTAATTAGTGTAGTTTAAAGTAAAAATAATGTTTTAATAATATGAAATGACATAGACACATGTCCTACCCTTATTGTATGTGTCATGGCCAACCAAGAAAATCCATAGGTTGACTTGGGGACCTCATGGATCCACTTTGTTAGGAAAATGACATTAATAACTTTTTATTTAAAGTTAAAATGAAAATGTCACAAACATGATTTGTTTTACTAAAACAATTTTTAAATGGGATTATACAAGTCATAATTTGGACTATAAATATTCATAAGAAATCTAAAAATATTTCCTACATCATTATATATTTTTTATAATTTTTAGACATAAAATAAATTAAATTATTTATGACACCATGATGATGTAGCGATTACCTCATTATTTAACGATTAAATTAAAATGAAAAGATAATGTAAAATATAAGACCTAACACATGTCAAAAACCTATTGGATGGGTAGATTTCGAACTATTATCACCTTATATTCTAAATATATAATTTTGGGACCTTTTAAATCTGAAAAGCATTTTATAATAAAGTAACCTTTTATAACTTTCCAAGAGTGCCCCTCCTCTCCTCTTATAAAAGGCCCCCACCTCTACCACATTACCCACACCTCTAAAGCCTTTGGATCGGACAACCCCTGCCCATTTTGTCTCTTCACATCCCTCTCTTACTTCTAGAAGCCTCACTTTTGGCATAAGTCTTCCCAAGGAAGCCCTTGAGCTCAAATCAAAAAGAGTTACCCGTTTTAAAGGTAGTGTTTTCTCTTGTTTTCTTATGTTTTATTTTGCTTCTCCAACCCCCTAAACTCTTTTTATTCTTTTCTTTTGTAACAACACCAGCATCTTCAATATAATAGGATTTTGTTATAATAAGCATTGTAGGTACACTTACACACACCTTCATCTAATGGTTAAAGATCATATTGTTTCCGTGGATGGCAAATTTCTGCCTCACGAAACAATGATTGTTCAATATTCTTCTAACACCTTCAAAGGTGGCCATTACGATGACACTATATTTATATATGATATATAATATGTTTATGTTTTACTTAAGCTTCTGTATTTTTCATTTATGGCATTCCTTTATGGTTTCCATTATGGGTAAACGCGATATCTTCATTTTAGGAAGTACGGACTACCGCCCCCTCAAAGTGATTTGATTCATCAACACCATATGTGGTACATATAAAGGATAAATTTAATGATATTATATATGATATTATACTATAATTATGATATACCTTTATATCATTATGATTTCACTCCATTAAGTAAGAATTAGAAATGAAAGTAGCGTTCATGCGTACGTACGGGTTACCGTCTCCATGAACGGTGGATTTCATTTCTTACCTCTAAATGATTATGAAATATTATAAATTCATGTATATATTAGATATATATGATATATATGATATCTACATCATGAATATAATTCTTGATATAATGGATATTTTACCACATGAACAACTTTGAATTATAAAGAGTTTATTTTTGACTCAAGTAACAAATATCGACAAAATGACCGTTATTAACTTAAATGATTACATAATGTTCATAAAATGGTAATAAGTGATATAAAAGGAATAATGAACATGAAAAAGGTTTTTAAGAAAGTATAAATTAACTCAAGTTTATTATTCAGGATGTTAAAGAATGATCGAGTCAAGTCGGACCCGAGTTATGGGACCTCGTCTCAATCTCCTTTCATTGAGGCATATTTTGTTTTATACACAACCTTATTTTATACGGTGTATAAAAACCTTTGACTTTTTCATTTATCCAAAAGGACTCGTTTTATATGAAGCATTTTACTAAATGACAAAAGGGAATGTTTTTGTCGTACGTATGCGGCAACAATGACTTCTCCGCCACCGTGACCATTATTTGAGTTTTGGGTTCCTCTACAAGCCATACCTTTTTTTAAATGAAAAATAAATACCATGTTTTACTTTTCTTTTATTTTGGTATTGAAAATGGTTTTCATAATGTTTTTATTATATCAATGAGTTGTGTTGATATCTTGTGATTGAAATGTGGAAATGTTATGTTTCCTTTATGCATGTTTTATGTGATATGATTATGTTATGGTTATTGGGCATTGTTATGAAGACTGGTGGTTCTGTGATAAACTAAGGACGGGTGTGCCCGATATAGCTCTCCAATGCATTGTGTAACGCGAAGGAGTTAATCGTTAATGTTTCTTCGAAAAGATTTACGGAATATACTATGATGGGTATTCCAAATGTTACCAAGAGGGTTACTCCCTACGTAAGAATGTTATGAATGCCTCAAGTTACCTTTATGTCTTATGATTTCTATGATTTATTCATGATCTGATGAGGTATGTTAAAGTGATTATGTTTTATGAGTAAATTATGATTTCATACATGGACTTATGTATTCATTTCGTACTTTTATATCCCTTACTGAGCTTTTTATGCTCATCCCAAGTTTTTGAAATGTTTTTCACTGGTCAAGGGAATGGTACATGATATGATGATAGTTTCAAGGAAGTGTCAAGAAATAATCCATGTTTTATTTTAAATATGTTTCTGTTGATGGGAAAAATGAATACAATCTTTTATTGTAACCACTTTGTTTAAATGTGGGATGTAATGCATGTTTTATGGTCTAATTATCTAAAACTCTAAAACTGAAAAGATTATCAAGGTGTATTCTTGAAATATCTCAAGATTAAGTAATGTTTAAGGTTGGGGCCTTATAGTTGGTATTAGAGGTTGGTTTAGATAAATTTAGTTATAATTCTATTAAATGATTATCCAAAAATATTTTTTTAATGGTCAAATTGAAATGATATAGAATTTTAAGATTACCATGTTGCTTCGCCTAAGATATTTCCGTGTTAATAATGGGTTTTCATAGAGGAAAAATAACCACTTTTCTGGGAAGGCATACAGAGGGAAATGACCTTTCAAAACAGTATCCTGAGATGGTCAGAATCAGAACTAAACAGTTTGTTGTAGTGATGGCTTAGTTGACTCAGGTGAAAAATGTTGGTTGTTTTTATTGATGATATTTTGGTGTTTTCTAAAAGTAAAGAGGAGCATGAAAGAAATTTAAGGGTTATTTTTCAAACCTTAAAAGAAAATAAATTGTATGGGAAATTCAGCAAGTGTGAGTTTTGGTTGCAACAAATTTCTTTCCTTGGTCATATTGTTTCTCAAGATGGGATAACTGTTGATCCTACAAAAAAAAGGTTGTGGAAGAATGGACAAGAACCAAAAATGTAACTGAGATTCGTAGCATCCTTGGTTTGACAGGCTATTACCGAAGGTTTGTTAGAAATTTTTCATGGTTATCTAGTCCAATGACTAAGCTAACTCAGAAGGGTGTTATGTTTATCTGGACAAAATAATGTGATGATTGTTTTCAGGAACTGAAAAGAAGAATGGTGAATGCTCTTGTTTTGGCACTACCTTCCGAGAATGGGGATTTTGTTTTCTACATTGATGCTTCATTTAAAGGACTTGGTTGCATCTTAATATAGAATGACCATGTAATTGATTATGCTTCACGACAGTTGATAACTCATGAGGTAAATTACCCTACACATGATTTGGAATTAGCTGTTGTTGTTTTCGCTTTAAAATTTTTGCGACATAATTTGAATGGATTAAAGTGTGAAATATATACTGATCACAAAAGTTTAAATTATATATTCACTCAGAAAGAATTCAACATGATACAGAGGAGATGGCTAGAATTAATCAAGGATTATGATTGTACAATTCATTACCATCTGGGAAAAGTAAATAAAGTGGCTGATGCTTTGAGTCGAAAAAGTAATGCTTCATTAACAATGTTGTGTTTGAAACGTGATCCTTTGGTTAAGGAATTGATAAAATTTGGAATAGAAGTTGTCGGTGTAGGATTTACTTCTGTTTTGTTTCAGGTATCAGTGAAATCTTCTCTATCAGACAGAATTAAGCAAGCACAAAAGCAAGATAGTGAGTTGCAGAAAAATGTAGAGCTGGTTCAGAAGGGTAAGTTACCTGAATTCAACATTGATAATGATTTTGTTTTGAGATTTGGGAAGAGATTGTGTGTGCCTTGTGATTCACAGTTGAAGAGAGAGTTGTTATTTGAAGCTCATAGTTCTCCATTTTCAGTTCATCTAGGCAGTACTAAGATGTACAGAGATCTTTGAAAGTATTACTGGTGGGATGGAATGAAAATGGATATTGCTGATTTTACTGTGAAGT
Organism: Viscum album; assembly: GCA_963277665.1. NCBI lineage: Eukaryota > Viridiplantae > Streptophyta > Magnoliopsida > Santalales > Viscaceae > Viscum > Viscum album. The sequence goes on from OY728142.1 coordinate 21,247,125, forward strand.
GTTTGATATGTCAATAGGTTAAAGCAGAGTGACAGTTACCGAAAGGGATGCTTCAGCCTTTACTAGTACCAGAATGGAAATGGGAGAATATATCCATGGACTTCGTTGTGGGATTGCCGAAGACACCTCGAGGTAATAATGCAATCTGGGTTATTGTTGATCTCTTGACTAAATCTGCTCATTTTCTTGCTATATGAGATACTTTTTACCTAGATCAATTTCCCCTTTTTATCATAAAGAGATAGTCAGGTTACATGGAGTTTCTCTCTCCATTGTATCGGATCGTGATCCCAGGTTTACTTCTATCTTTTGGAAGGGCCTTCAGAAGTCATTGGGTACTGAGTTAAATTTTAGTACATCTTTTCATCCTCAATCAGATGGGCAGTCAAAACGAACGATTTAGACTTTGGAGGATATTCTACATGCTTTTTCGATGGATTATCAGGGAAGTTGGGAGCATCATCTTTCTTTGGTTGAGTTTTCTTATAATAACAGTTTTCATTCCAGTATACAGATGGCTCCACTTAAGGCATTATATGGTAAACGGTGTCGAACTACAACTTTTTGGGATGAAGTGGGTGAAAGAAAGCTGATGGGACCAGAATTGGTGGAAGAGATGGCAGAAAAAGTTCAGTTGATTCAGAAACACATGAGAACAGCACAGAGCAGGCAGAAGAGTTATGCGGATAACCGGAGGAAGGATCGATCTTTCGAGGTAGGTGATCATGTTTTTCTCAAATTTTCACCGTGGAAAAGTGTGATGCGATTTGGTAAGAAAGGAAAGCTGAGTCCAAGGTTCATTGGACCATATGAAATTCTGGAGAGAGTTGGATCAGTTTCTTACCGAGTGTCTTTACCTCCGAGTTTATCTCAGGTACACAATGTTTTTCATGTTTTGATGTTGAGAAAGTATATGCCAGATCCATCTCATGTTTTGAGCCCAGAGGTAGTTCAGTTGGAAGAGAATCTCTCTTATGAAGAACAAACAGTCCAGATTCTTGACCATAGAGAGCAAATTTTGCGGAATAAGGTAATTCACCAGGTAAAGGTTTTATGGAAAAACCATATGGTTGAAGAGGCAACATGGGAATCTGAAAATGCTATGATGGATAAATACCCCCACTTATTTTGAAAGTGAATAAAATTATGAGGACACAATTCCCAAAAGGGGGGAAGGATGTAACATCCCAGGTAAATAAAGAATAAAACATTTTCATATTTATTAATATTTACGAATTAAATATCAATTTTACTTTAAAGGGGTTTCTATGGTCAATAGCGTGCCCGATATGCAATAACTAGTTTGTTTGAAATCTTACGTTGCACACTAGTAATAAAATAATATTATTTTAAATGGTAGTTAACACGTAGTCATTGTATTGGCGGGAATTAATAGAAATAGCTCAAATATTATTATATATGTTTGTTAACTATTTTTACGTTTATCCAATAAAGGATAAATGCTTAAAATACGAAAGGAATTCAATTTTAGGGATAGATACTCTAATATTCACTAAAAGGACGAACTATCGCTTTTTGATGGATAACCCTCATTAAATATAATTTTGGTCACTCTTATACATTCTATTGGACCAAATAAAATTCTTCTTTATAATTGGGACATCAAAATTTACATTGTGTAAATTTTTGGTATTTTTCCGATAAAGTTCATTTTTTTATGAATAGTGAAAAATGTTGTATTTTAATTCAAAACCTCTTTTTAATCTAATTTATTTATATGATTATATTATCTTTTGAATTGGTTTTAAAGTTAAATTAGAATATATTTTTACCATTTAATCCAATACAGGTCGTTGGAATTAATTTCACCTTGAAATTGGACTTAAACTAGTGTCAATCTTTTGATACATATTGTTTCATAAAAACACGCTATTTGTTTTGACAGCGAGAATTAATTATTAAATTAATTAATGTAACTTATATATTTTGAATTTTTTAAAATAGACATCATTTTTGAATTCGGAATATCAAATATAGCTTGGGGTGAAGTTTTGGTATTTTTTGAAAAGCTTCAATTTTTGATGAATAGTGAAACTACTAAGTGGTACTTAAAAAACTGATTTTTCAGTTAAATGAAAATTTACCAACTCTGTGTTTTGAGTTTCAAAAATCCGACATACATGGTTTTCATTAAGAATTAAAATTTGGTTCAATGGGATTAAAATAATTTTTCGGTGAATAGTAACTTTTAAGTTTTAATCGCAATTAGAGGTAATTAGTGTAGTTTAAGGTAAAAATAATATTTTAATAATATTAAATGACCTAGAAACATGTCCTACCCTTATTGGATGTGTCATGGCCGACCAAGAAAATCCGTGGGTCGACTTGGGGATCCCATGGTGCCACTTTGGTAGGAAAATGACATTAATAACTTTTTATTTAAAGTTAAAATGAAAATGTCACAAACATGAGTTGTTTTACTAAAACAATTTTTAAATGGGGTTATAAAAGTCATATTTTTTACTATAAATATTCATTATAAAGCTAAAACTATTTCCTAAATCATGATATTTGTTTTATAATTTTTAGACATTAAATAAATTAAATTATTTATGACACCATGATGATGCAGCGATTACCTCATTATTTAACGATTTAAATAAAATGAAAAGATATTGTAAAATCTAAGACCTATACATGTCAAAAACCTATCGGATGGGTGTATTTAGAACTATTATCACCTTATCCTCGAAATATATAATTTTGGTACCTTTTAAATCCGAAAATCATTTTATAATAAAGTAACCTTTTATAACTTTCCATGAGTGCCCCTCCTCTCCTCTTATAAAAGGCCCCCACCTCTACCACCTTACCCACATCTCTCAAGCCTTTGGCTCGGCCAAACCCTGCCCATTTTGTCTCTCCACATCCATCTCTTACTCATATAAGCCTCACTTTGGGCAGAAGTCTTCCCAAGGAAGCCTTTGAGCTCAAATCAAAAACAGTTACCCGTTTTAAAGGTAGTGTTTTCTCTTGTGTTCTTATGTTTTATTTTGCTTCTCCAACCCCCTAAAATCTTTTTATTATTTTATTTTGTAACAACAACAGTATATTAAATATACTACTATGTTTTTATAAGAAGTATTCAAGCTACACTTACACACACCTTCATCTAATGGTAAAAGAGCATAATGTTTTCGTGGATGGAGAATTTCTGCCTCACGAAACGATGATTGTTCAATATTCTTCTAACACCTTCAAAGGTGGCCCTTAAGATGACACTATATTTATATATGATATATAATATGTTTATGTTTCACTTAAGCTTCTGTATTTTTCATTTATGACATACCTTTATGGTTTCCATTATGGGTAAACACGATATCCTCATTTTAAGAAGTGCTGACTACCGCCCCCTCAAAGTGATTTGATTCGTTAACGCCATATGTGGTACGTATAAAGGATAAATTTAATGATATTATATATGATATTATATTGGAATTTTGAAACACCTTTATATCATTATGATTTTACTCCATTAAGTAAGAAATAGAAATGAAAGTAGCGTTTATGCGTATATACGACTTACCTTCTCCATGAACGGTGCATTTCATTTCATACCTCTAAATGATTATGTAATATTATAAATGCATGTATATACTGGATATATATGATATATATGATATCTACATCATGAATATAATTCTTGATATAATGGATATTTTACCACATGAACAACTGGTAATTATAAAGAGTTTATTTTTGACTCAAGTACCAAATATCGAAAAAACGACCGTTATTAACATAAATGATTACATAATGTTCATAACATGGTAATAAGTGATATATAAGGAATAATTAACTTTAAAAAAGTTCTTAAGAAATTATAAATTAAACCAAGTTTATTATTCAGGACATTAAAGAATGATCGAGTCAAGTCGGACCCGAGGTATGGGACTTCGTCTCAATCTCCTTTCATTGAGGCATATTTGTTTTATACACAACCTTATTTTATACGGTGTATAAACCCCTTTTACTTTTAAATTTATCCAAAAGGAATCTTTTTATACAAAGTGTTTTACTAAACGACAAAAGAGAATGTTTTTGTCGTATGTATGCGGCGACAACGACTTATCCACCGCCGTGACCATTATTTGAGTTTCAGATTCCTCTACAAGCCATACCTTTTTTTTAAATGAACAATAAATACCATGTTTTAATTTTATTTTATTTTGGTATTGAAAATGGTTTTAATAATGTTTTTATTATATCAATGTGTTGTATTGATATCTTGTGATTGAAATGTGGAAATGTTATGTTTCCTTTATGCATGTTTTATGTGATACGATTATGTTATGATTCCTGGGCATTGTTATGAAGACGGGTGGTTCTTTGGTAAACTAAGGGTGGGTGATCCCGATATAGCTCTCCAATTCATTGGGTAACGTGAAGGAGTTAAACATTAAGGTTTCTCCGAAGAGATTTAGGGAATATACTATGATGGGTATTCCAAACGTAACCAAGAGGGTTATTCCCTATGTAAGAATGTTATAAATGACTCAAGTTACCTTTATGTATTATGATTTCTATGATTTATTCATGATTTGATGAGGTATGTTAAAGTGATTATGTTTTATGAGTAAAGTATGATTTCATACATGTACTATTGTTTTCATTTCGTATTTTTATATCCCTTTCTGAGCTTTTTATGCTCATCCCAAGTTTTTGAATTTTTTTCACAGGTCAATGGAATGGTACATGATATGATGATAGTGTCAAGGAAGTGTCAAGAAAGAATCCATGTTTTATTTTAAATATGTTTTCATTGATGGGAAAAATGAATACTATCTTTTATTGTAACCACTTTGTTTAAATGTGGGATGTAATGCATGTTTTGTTGTCAAATTCTCTAAAACTCTAAACCTGAAAAGATCCTCAAGGAGTATTCTTGAAATATCTCAAGATTAAGTAATGTTTAAGGCTAGGGCCTTATAGTTGGTATCAGAGGTCGGTTTAGATAACTTTAGGAGTTAGAATTCTATTAAATGATTATCCAAAAATAATTTTTTTAATGGTCAAATTGAAATGACACAGAATTTGAAGATTACCATGTTGTTTCGCCTAATATATTTCTGTGTTAAGAATGGGTTTTCATAGATGAAACAGAACAACTTTTCTGGGAAGGCATACAGAGGGAAATGACCTTTTAAAACAGTATCCTGAGATGGTCAGAATCAGAACTAACCATTTTTTTACAGTGATGGCTCAGTTGACTCAGGTGAAAAATGTTGGTTGTTTTTATTGATGATATTTTGGTGTTTTCTAAAAGTAAAGAGGAGCATGAAAGACATTTAAGGGTTATTTTTCAAACCTTAAAAGAAAATAAATTGTATAGTAAATTCAGAAAATGTGAGTTTTGGTTGCAACAAATTTATTTCCTTGGTCATATTGTTTCAAAAGATGGGATAACTGTTGATCCTGCAAAAACAACGGTTGTGGAATAATGGCCAAGACCCACAAATGTAACTGAGATTCGTTGCTTCCTTGGTTTGGAAGGCTATTACTGAAGGTTTGTTAGAAATTTTTCACGGTTATCTAGTCCAATGACTAAGATAACTCGGAAGTGTGTTAAGTTTATCTGGACAAAAGAATGTGATGATTGTTTTCAGGAACTGAAAAGAAGATTGGTGAATGCTCCTGTTTTGGCACTACCTTATAGGAATGGGGAGTTTGTTATCTACAATGATGCTTCATTGAAAGGACTTGGTTGCATATTAATGCAGAATGACCTGGTAATTGCTTATGCTTCACGACATTTGAAAACTCATGAGGTAAATTACCCTACACATGATTTGGAATTAGCTGCTGTTGTTTTCACTTTAAAAATTTGAAGGCATCATTTGTATGGATTAAAGTGTGAAATATATACCGATCACAAAATATTAAAGTATATATTCACTTAGAAAGAATTGAACATGATAAAGAGGAGATGGCTAGAATTAATCAAGGATTATGATTGTACAATTCATTACCATCCGAGAAAAGAAAATAAAGTGGCTAATTCTTTGAGTTGAAAAAGTAATGCTTAATTAACAATGTTGCATTTTAAATGTGATCCTTTGGTTAAGGATTTGATGAAATTTTTCATAGAAGTTGTTGGTGTAGGAGGTCCTTCTGTTTTGTTTCAGGTATCAGTGAGATCTTCTCTATCAGATAAAATTAAGCAAGCACAGAATCAAGACAGTGAGTTGTGGAAAAAGGTAGAGCTGGTTCAGAAGGGTAAGTTACCTGAATTCAACATTGATAATGATTTTTTTTGTGATTTGGGAAGAGATCGTGTGTGCCTTGTGATTCACAGTTTAAGAGAGAGTTGTTATGTGAAGCTCATAGTTCTCTGTTTTCAGTTCATCCAGGCAGTACTAAGATGTATAGAGATCTTCGAGAGTATTACTGGTGGGACGGAATGAAAAGGGTTATTGATGATATTACTATGAAGTGTTTGACATGTCAACAGGTTAAAGCAGAGCAGCAGTTACCAAAAGGGATGATTCAGCCTTTACCAGTACCAGAATGGAAATGGGAGAATATATCCATGGACTTCGTTGTGGGATTGCCGAAGACACCTTGAGGTAATAATGCAATCTGAGTTATTGTTGATTGCTTGACTAAATCTACTCATTTCCTTACTATACGAGATACTTTTTCCCTAGATCAACTTTTCCATTTGTATCTTAAAGATATAGTCAGGTTACATGGAGTTCCTCTATCCATTGTATCTGATCGTGATCCCAGGTTTACTTCTAAATTTTGGAAGGGCCTTCAGAAGCCGTTGGGTACTGAATTAAATTTTAGTACAACTTTTCATCCTCAATAAGATGGGAAGTCAAAAATAACGATTCAGAATTTGGAGGATATGCTACATGATTTTTCTATGGATTATCAGGGAAGTTGGGGCCAACATATTTCTTTGGTTGATTTTTCTTATAATAACAGTTTTCATTCTAGTATACAGATGGCTCCATTTCAGGCATTATATGGTAAATGGTGTCAAACTCCATCTTTTTGGGATAAAGTGGGTGAAAGGAAGCTGATGGGACCAGAATTGGTGGAAGAGATGGCAGAAAAAGTTCAATTGATTCAGAAACACATGAGAACAGCACAGAGCAAGCAGAAGAGTTATGCGGATAACCGGAGGAAGGATCGATCTTTCGAAGTAGGTGATCATATTTTTCTCAAAGTTTCACTGTGGAAAAGTGTGATGTGATTTGGTAAGAAAAGAAATCGGAGTCCAAGGTTCATTGGACCATATGAAATTATGGAGTGATATGGATCAGTTGCTTACCGAGTAGCTTTACCTCCGATTTTATCTCAGGTACACAATGTTTTTCATGTTTCGATGTTGAGAAAATATATGCCAGATCCATCTGATGTTTTGAGCCCAGAGGTAGTTCAGTTGGAAGATAATATCTCTTATGAAGAACAACCAGTCCAGATTCTTGACCATAGAGAGCAAGTGTTGTGGAATAAGGTAATTCACCATGTAAAGGTTTTATGAAAAAACCATATGGTTGAAGAGGCAACATGGGAATCTTAAAAGGCTATGAGGGATAAATACCCCCACTTATTTTGAAAGTGAATAAAATTTTGAGGATGCAATTACCAAAAGGGGGGAAGGATGTAACATCCCAGGTAAATAAAGAATAAAGAATTTTCATATTTATTAATATTTACGAATTAAATATTAATTTTTCATTAAAGAGGTTTCTATGTTCTATAGCATGCCCAATACGCAACAACGAGTTTCTTTGAAATCTTACATTGCACACTAGTAATAAAATAATATTATTTTAAATAGTAGTTAACATGTAGTCGTTGTATTGGTGGGAATGAATAGAAATAACTAAATTATGATTATATATGTTTGTTAACTGTTTTTACGTTTATCCAATAAAGGATAAAGGCTTAAAATACTTAAAGAATTCAATTTTAGGCATAGATACTCTAATATTCACTAAAAGGTCGAACTATTGCCTTTTGATGGAGAACCCTCTTTAAATATAGTTTTGGTCACTCTTATACATTCTATTGGACCAAATAAAATTTTTCTTTATAATCGGGACATCAAAATTTACTTTGTGTAAATTTTTGGTATTTTTTCCGATAAAGTTCATTTTTTAATGAATAGTGAAAATGTTGTATTTTAATTCAAAACCACTTTTTAATCTAATTTATTTATATGATTAGATTATCTTTTGAATTGGTTTTAAATTGAAATTAGAATATATTTTTACCATTTAATCTAATAGTGGTCGTTGGAATAAATTTCACCTTGAAATTGGACTTAAACTAGTGTCAATCTTTTGATACATATTTTTTCATAAAAACACGCAATTTGTTTTGACATCGGGAATTAATTATTAAATTAATTAATGTAACTTATATGTTTTGAATTTTTTAAAATAGACATAATTTTTGAATTCGGAATATCAAATATAGCTTAGTGTGAAGTTTTGGTATTTTTATGAAAAGCTTCAATTTTTGATGAATAGTGAAACCACTAAGTGGTACTTAAAAAAAATTATTTTTCGTTTAAATGAAATTTTACCACCTCTGTGTTTTGAATTTCAAAAATCCGACAAACATGGTTGTCATTAAGAAGTAAAATGTGGTTCAATGAGATTAAAATAAATATTTGGTGAATAGTAACTTTTATGTTTTAATCGCAATTAGAGGTAATTAGTGTAGTTTAAGGTAAAAATAATGATTTAATAATATGAAATGACCTAAAAACATGTCCTACCCTTATTTTATGTGTCATGGCCGACCAATAAAATCCATGGGTCGACTTGGGGACCCCATGGAGCCACTTTGGTAGGAAAATGAAATTAATAACTTTTTATTTAAAGTTAAAATGAAAATGTCACAAACATGAGTTGTTTTACTAAAACAATTTTTAAATGGGGTTATACAAGTTTTATTTTTGACTATAAATATTCATTAGAAAGATAAAAATATTTCCTACATCATGATATTTTTTTATAATTTTTAGACATTAAATAAATTAAATTATTTATGACACCATGATGATGCAGTGATTACCTCATTATTTAACGATTTAAATAAAATGAAACTATAATGTAAAATATAAGACCTAAACATGTCAAAAACCTATTGTATGGGTGGATTTATAACTCTTATCACCTTATCCTCGAAATATATAATTTTGGGACCTTTTAAAGTCGAAAATGATTTTATAATAATGTAACCTTTTATAACTTTCCAAGAGTGACCCTCCTCTCCTCTTATAAAAGGTCCCCACCTCTACCACCTTACCCACACCTCTCAAGCCTTTGGCTCGGCCAAACCCTGCCCATTTTGTCTCTCCACATCCCTCTCTTACTTCTAGAAGACTCAATTGGGGCAGAAGTCTTTTCAAGGAAGCCTTTGAGCTCAAATCAAAAAGAGTTACCCGTTTTAAAGGTAGTGTTTTCTCTTGTGTTCTTATGTTTTATTTTGCTTCTCCAACCCCCTAAACACTTTTTATTCTTTTATTTTGTAACAAAACCAGTATATTCAATATACTATGATGTTTTTATAATAATTATTCGATCTACACTTACAAACACCTTCATCTTATGGTTAAAGAGCATACTGTTTCCGTGGATGGCGAATTTCTGCCTCACGAAACGAGGATTGTTCAATATTCTTCTAACACCTTCAAAGGTGGCCATTAAGATAACACTATATTTATATATGATATATAATATGTTTATTTTTTTACTTAAGATTCTGTATTTTTAATTTATGGCATACCTTTATGGTTTCCATTATGGGTAAACACGATATCTTCATTTTAGGAAGTGCGGACTACCGCCACCTCAAAGTGATTTGATTCGTTAACACCATATGTGGTATGTATAAAGGATAAATTTAATGATATTATATATTATATTATACTGGAATTATGATATACCTTTATATCATTATGATTTCACTCTATTAAGTAAGAAATATAAATGAAAGTAGCGTTCATGCGTACGTACGGCTTACCGTCTCCATGAACGGTGCATTTCATTTCTTACCACTAAATGATTATGTAGTATAATAAATGCATGTATATACTGGATATATATGATATATATGATATCTACATCATGAATATAATTCTTTATATAATTTATATTTTATCACATGAACAACTAGTAATTATAAAGAGTTTATTTTTGACTCAAGTACCAAATATCGACAAACCGACCGTTACTATCATAAATGATTACATAATGTTCATAACATGGTAATAAGTGATATAAAATAAATAATGAACATGAAAATGGTTCTTAAACAAGTATAAATTAACTCAAGTTTATTATTCAGGACATTAAAGAACGATCGAGTCAAGTCAGACCCGAGGTATGGGACTTCGTCTCAATCTCCTTTCATTGAGGCATATTTTGTTTTATACACAACCTTCTTTTATACTGTGTATAAACCCCTTTGACTTTTACATTTATCCAAAATAAATATTTTTATATGAAGCTTTTTACTAAATGACAAAAGGGAATGTTTTTGTTGTACGTATGCAGAGACAACGACTTCTCCACCACCGTGACCATTATTTGAGTTTCGGCTTCCTCTAAAAGCCATACATTTTTTAAATGAAAAATAAATACCATGTTATACTTTTCTTTTATTTTGGTATTGAAAATGGTTTTCATAATGTTTTTATTATATCAATGTGTTGTGTTGATATCTTGTGATTGAAATATGGAAATTTTATGTTTCCTTTATGCATGTTTTATGTTATACGATTATGTTATGGTTCTTTGGAATTATTATGAAGATGGGTGGTTCTGTGATAAACTAAGGGAGGGTGAGCCCGATATAGCTCTCCAATGCATTGGGTAACATGAAGGAGTTAAACATTAGGGTTTCTCCGAATAGATTTAGGGAATATACTGTGATGGGTAATCCAAACATAACCAACAGGGTTACTCCCTACGTAAGAATGTTATGAATGCCTCGGGTTACATTTATGTCTTATGATTTCTATGATTTATTCATGATTTTATGAGGCATGTTAAAGTGATTATGTTTTATGAGTAAAGTATGATTTCATACATGGACTAATGTTTTCATTTTGTACTTTTATAACCCTTACTGAGCTTTTTATACTCATCCCATGTTTTTGAAATGTTTTTCACAGGTCAAAGGAATGGTACATGATATGATGATAGTGTCAAGGAAGTTTCAAGAAAGAATCCAAGTTTTTTTAAATATGTTTCCGTTGATGGAAAAAATGAATACGTTCTTTTATTGTAACAACTTTGTTTAAATGTGGGATGTAATGCATGTTTTATGGTCTAATTCTCTAAAACCCTAAACCTGAAAAGATCCTCAAGGTGAATTCTTGAAATATCTCATGATTAAGAAATGTTTAAGGATGGGGCCTTATACCCGTACCCCATGGTAGCTTGATGATGGGGGAGTACTACTCCGTAGATAGAGGACACATACTATATATAGTGTGATGGAGTAGTGAATATACCTATATATAGGACATGTGGGACCCCTTCCCTGGTGATTCAGGGGAGTACTGACCTCAACATCGCTCTAATGGTCAAACCCAATCACTACCACTGGATAATCATCACTAAAGGAAGAATAGAACTTATATAACCTCACTTTATATATTCAATTACAAAACAAAGGACACTATAACATCCTACCTGGAGTTATAATCGAAATGTATTTCTCATGGGGGAAAAATCGAATCTTTATGAATTATATTTCCAAGGTAGAAGATTTTGGGGATATTACATGGTGTTTCCAAGAGATACATGGTGTTTTCTACTAAATCTAGTCCTTCCCATTTCCTATCTCCCTACACGACATGTCCTTTTCTAGATAAATGATGTGTTGGTAAGATACATGACATTTTGAGGTTGAGATGGCACTAGCAAAAGTTCTGACTACCCATGATCATTCATTTTCTAAATTATATAGGGTGTGTCTCAATACACATGATATGTAGGGTCATATAGCTTCCTAAAAATGTACTCATCGTACACACCAAGTTGGTTTTCTAATTTTCACATGGAACATGGGTATCCCATATGAAGTGTGATATTTAACTCCCTATGTTAACCATAGTCACAACTTATAGGGTTCCACAAGATTTGTGTTCTTCTAAACGACATAACATGTAGAGGATTATTTCATAGAAAATGTAGTCTATTCACACATCTTCACCCATTTCGTAGCCACCTTCATATCTAACAGGAATCTCACTGAAATTATTTGATATGGGTTGAATGAACCCACAATATCATCATTGGTCAAATTCTATCCACCAGTTTCTCAAAAAATTCCCATCAATGCACCTCTAAAGATATCCACTTGATCCAAGTCATGAAACCACCATCACCTATACCATCGATGAATTCCCATCGCCATTTCCATGCCTCTGTCACATCACTAGAACAAAAAACCAAATTTAATCATCTATTGAACCATAGAGATATTTCATAATGATCGTTTCCCAAAGTATAATTTAATCATTATCTAACCAAAATACTAATGAAGAAAGTTTTATAACTACGGAAGAAGGGAAATATACATCCAAGTGAGTGTTTAGTGAAGGTCGTGTTCATTTGGCCGTCATTAGAGGAATACATAGAACAAGGAGGAAAATAAAATAAAAAAAATCATTAAAAATTATAAGTCTCAAATTCCTATTTTTAGGAAGATATATAATCAATTAAAATTAAATAATTACAATCCACAAAATAAATTCTAAAGAATTAATTTGCGTTAATCCTTGAAAGAAGGAATGAGGAAACAATACAAAAAAAAAACACAAACTCAAGTTTAAATTGATCATTGATAAAGAAAAATTCCTATTTTTTTCATTGGTGAGATCCTAGAACTCTATTGATGATGAAAAACTCCATGTAATTTCGATCATCAATCTATACTCTCACCATTTCCCACCAACGCTTTTCTATATTGGACTCTTTATCTATATCCAGGGTCATGTGGCTAACCCAAGAGAGGATAAATAGTTTGTAATTAATATAGTTTTCTAGGTGACAAAAATTTATTAGAAAATAAATAAATAAATGAATGAATAAATTTAATTTTTTTATTTTACCCACTATTTCACTGGTGATTGTATTAAACCACAATGCCTGATGGAACACATGAACCTCATCTTGGTTGGTGAGGACTCATTAAGTGCATCCGAGATACCTAAGACCAAACCCAGATGGATGAAGTTTTCTAGGTTACTGTAGTAGTACTATATATATTACTATAGTAGGTACTATTTTAGGTACTATTTGGTATTGTAGTAGCATGGACTATTCGCCCATTTAGGCCTTCAGGCCACCAGTTTGGTCTTAGGTTCCTTCAAGGCCTTCAAGAAACTCAAGGCCCTTGGGACAGTAAGGATTTCGGGCCACCTCAAGGCCTTTAGGCCACCTCAAGTCATTTGGGCCATATGATTTGCAGATGTAACAGACTAACTTACAAGGAAAAAGTCCCTAGATGAGGATTCAGAGTAGGAACGTTCACCAGATCAGAGCTAATAATGCTTGGAGTTATAAAGGGGTATGAATTTTTCTTCAGTACTAGTCCTGTACATCCCTAAAAAGGACAACTAGCTAACCATTAATGCAATGGTGGAGTGTTTTTTGTGATGCAGATGCTAAGGAGGGACAGTTTCAAGTAGTCATTATCTAAGATGAATTCTTTTAAGATCTTCGGTTCCTGTAATATCATGGAGACTGTGGGCCATGTATGGGTTCCACTTAAACCCTTAAAAAGGGGAATAAAAAAAATTAATAAATAATTAATTCCTTCAAGCCATTCATGCACAATGTCCAATGCTAAAAAATATTATGCCCAACCTAGGGTCAAACCCATAACTCGTGTTTAATGGAGGTATCATTTTTCCCATAAAAGAACCCATTCTGGAGTTATCCCATTATTTTTGAAAAACTATTCATACCTGATATATTATATTTAATTTTTTTAATATATAAATTTCAAGTCTCCAAAACCCCTAGAACTCCTTGTTAGGCACCACACCAAACTCTAAATTTTTTATCTGAAATATTCCAAAGAGTCATGTTTTTGGAGTAGCTACATTCTCCCCACCTTTAAATATTTTCATCTTGAATAGTAATCATCCTTAGAAAGGTGAGAATACATAACTTTTATTTGGTTTTCCTGCTCCCATGAGCTCTCCTAGAGGTTCCCATGCTACCTACAAACACACACTATGGGGAAGACTCCCATGAGTGGTCTCCTCTTTTTGTCATAAGTATGCGGCAACAACGACTTCTCTGCCGCCATGACAATTATTTGAGTTTCGGCTTCCTCTATAAGCCATACCTTTTTTTAAATGAAAAATAAATACCTTGTTTTACTTTTCTTTTATTTTGGTATTGAAAATGGTTTTCATAATGTTTTTATTATATCAATGTGTTGTGTTTATATCTTGTGATTGAAATGTGGAAATTTTATGTTTCCTTTATGAATGTTTTATGTGATACGATTATGTTATGGTTCCTGGGCATTGTTATGAAGATGGGTGGTTCTGTGATAAACTAAGGGTGGGTGATCCTGATATATCTCTCCAATGCATTGGGTAACGTGAAGGAGTTAAACATTAAGGTTTCTCCGAAGAGATTTAGGGAATATACTGTGATGGGTATTCCAAACGTAACCAAGAGGGTTAATCCCTACGTAAGAATGTTATAAATGCCTCAAGTTACCTTTATGTATTATGATTTCTATGATTTATTCATGATTTGACGAGATATGTTAAAGTGATTATGTTTTATGAGTAAAGTATGATTTCATACATGGACTGTTGTTTTCATTTCGTACTTTTATATCCATTTTTGAGCTTTTTATGCTCATCCCAAGTTTTTGAAATGTTTTTCACAGGTCAAGGGAATGGTACATGATATGATGATAGTGTCAGGGAAGTGTCAAGAAAGAGTCCATGTTTTATTTTAAATATGTTTTCGTTGATGGGAAAAATGAATAATATCTTTTATTGCAACCACTTTGTTTAAATGTGTGATGTAAGGCATGTTTTATTGTCTAGTTCTCTAAAACTCTAATCCTGAAAAGATCCTCAAGGTGTATTCTTGAAATATCTCAAGATTAAGTAATGTTTAAGTCTAGGGCCTTATAGTTGGTATCAGAGGTCGGTTTAGATAACTTTAGGAGTTAGAATTCTATTAAATGATTATCCAAAAATAATTTTTCTATTGGTCAAATTGAAATGACACGGAATTTGAAGATTACCATGTTGCTTCGCCTAAGATATTTCTGTGTTAAGAATGGTTTTTCATATACGAAACAGAACAACTTTTCTGGGAATGCATACAGAGGGAAATGACCTTTTATAACAGTATCCTGAGATGGTCAGAATCAGAACTAAACATTTTGTTGCAGTGATGGCTCAGTTGACTCAGGTGAAAAATGTTGGTTGTTTTTATTGATGATATTTTGGTGTTTTCTAAAAGTAAAGAGTAGCATGAAAGACATTTAAGGGTTATTTTTCAAACCTTAAAAGAAAATAAATTGTATAGTAAATTCAGAAAGTGTGAGTTTTGGTTGCAACAAATTTCTTTCCTTGGACATATTTTTTCTAAAGATGGGATAACTGTTGATCCTGCAAAAACAACGCTTGTGGAAGAATGTCCAAGACCCACAAATGTAACTGAGATTCGTTGATTCCTTGGTTTGGAAGGCTGTTACCGAAGCTTTGTTAGAAATTTTTCACGGTTATCTAGTCCAATGACTAAGCTAACTCAGAAGTGTGTTAAGTTTATCTGGACAAAAGAATGTGATAATTGTTTTCAGGAACTGAAAAGAAGATTGGTGAATGCTCCTGTTTTGGCACTACCTTCGAGGAATGGGGAGTTTGTTATCTAGAGTGATTATTCATTGAAAGGACATGGTTGCATCTTAATGCAGAATGACCTGGTTATTTCTTATGCTTCACGACATTTGAAAACTCATGAGGTAAATTACCCTACACATGATTTGGAATTAGCTGCTATTGTTTTCGCTTTAAAAATTTGAAGGCATCATTTGTATGGATTAAAGTGTGAAATATATACCGATCAAAAAAGTTTAAAGTATATATTCACTCAGAAAGAATTGAACATGAGAAAGAGGAGATGGATAGAATTAATCAAGGATTATGATTGTACAATTAATTACCATCCGGGAAAAGAAAATAAAGTGGATGATGCTTTGAGTTGAAAAAGTAATGCTTCATTAACAATGTTGCGTTTGAAACGTGATCCTTTGGTTAAGGATTTGATGAAATTTGGCATAGAAGTTGTTGGTGCAGGATGTCCTTCTGTTTTGTTTCAGGTATCAGTGAAATCTTCTCTATCTGACAGAATTAAGCAAGCACAGAAGCAAGACAATGAGTTGCAGAAAAAGGTAGAGCTGGTTCAGAAGGGCAAGTTACTTGAATTCAACATTGATAATGATTTTTTTTGTGATTTGGGAAGAGATTGTGTGTTCCTTGTGATTCACAGTTTAAGAGAGAGTTGTTATGTGAAGCTCATAGTTCTCTGTTTTCAGTTCATCCAGGCAGTACTAAGATGTATAGAGATCTTCAGGAGTATTACTGGTGGGATGGAATGAAAAGGGTTATTGCTGATATTACTGTGAAGTGTTTGACATGTCAACAGGTTAAAGCAGAGCGGCAGTTACCGAAAGGGATGATTCAACCTTTACCAGTACCAGAATGGAAATGGGAGAATATATCCATGGACTTCGTTGTGGGATTGCCGAAGACACCTTGAGGTAATAATGCAATCTGGGTTATTGTTGATCACTCGACTAAATCTACTCATTTCCTTGCTATACGAGATAATTTTTCCCTAGATCAACTTTCCCGTTTGTATCTTAAAGAGATATTCAGGTTACATAGAGTTCCTATATCCATTGTATCTGATCGTGATCCCAGGATTACTTCTAATCTTTGGAAGGGCCTTCAGAAGTCGTTGGGTACTGAATTAAATTTTAGTACAGATTTTCATCCTCAATCAGACGGGCAGTCAGACCGAACGATTTAGACTTTGGAGGATATGCAACATGCTTGTTCTATGGATTATCAGGGAAGTTGGGGCCAACATATTTGTTTGGTTGATTTTTCTTATAATAACAGTTTTCATTCCAGTATACAGATGGCTCCATTTGAAACATTATATGGTAAACGGTGTCGAACTCCATCTTTTTGGGATAAAGTGGGTGAAAGGAAGTTGATGGGACCAGAATTGGTGGAAGAGATGGCAGAAAAAGTTCAGTTGATTCAGAAACACATGAGAACAGCACAGAGCAGGTAGAAGAGTTATGCGGATAACCGGAGGAAGGATCGATCTTTCGAGGTAGGTGATCATGTTTTTCTCAAATTTTCACCGTGGAAAAGTGTGACGCGATTTGGTAAGAAAGGAAAGCTGAGTCCAAGGTTCATTAGACCATATGAAATTATGGAGAGAGTTGGATTAGTTGCTTACCGAGTAGATTTACCTCCGATTTTATCTCAGGTACACAATGTTTTTCATGTTTCGATGTTGAGAAAATATATGCCAGATCCATCTCATGTTTTGAGCCCAGAGGTAGTTCAATTGGAAGATAATATCTCTTATGAAGAACAACCACTCCAGATTCTTGACCGTAGAGAGCAAGTGTTGTGGAATAAGGTAATTCACCAGGTAAAGGTTTTATGGAAAAACCATATGGTTAAAGAGGCAACAAGGGAATCATAAAATGCTATGAGGGATAAATACCCCCACTTATTTTGAAAGTGAATAAAATTCAAGGATGCAATTCCCAAAAGGGGGGAAGGATGTAACATCCCAGGTAAATAAAGAATAAAGCATTTTTATATTTATTAATATTTACGAATTAAATATTAATTTTTCATTAAAGGGGTTTCTATGTTCTATAGCATGCTCGATACGCAACAACGAGTTTCTTTGAAATCTTACGTTGCATACTAGTAATAAAATAATATTATTTTAAATGGTAGTTAACACGTAGCCGTTGTATTGGTGGGAATGAATAGAAATAACTAAATTATGATTATATATGTTTGTTAACTGTTTTTACGTTTATCCAATAAAGGATAAAGGTTTAAAATACTAAAAGAATTCAATTTTAGGTATAGATACTCTAATATTCACTAAAAGGTCGAACTATTGCCTTTTGATGGCGAACCCTCATTAAATATAGTTTTGGTCACACTTATACATTCTATTGGACCAAATAAAATTTTTATTTATAATCGGGACATCAAAATTTACTTTGTGTAAATTTTTGGTATTTTTTCCGATAAAGTTCATTTTTTAATGAATAGTGAAAAATGTTGTATTTTAATTCAAAACCTCTTTTTAATCTAATTTATTTATATGATTATATTATCTTTTGAATTGGTTTTAAAGTGAAATTAGAATATATTTTTACCATTTAATCCAATAGTGGTCGTTGGAATAAATTTCACCTTGAAATTGGACTTAAACTAGTGTCAATCTTTTGATACATATTGTTTCATAAAAACACGCTATTTGTTTTGACATCGGGAATTATTTATTAAATTAATTAATGTAACTTATATGTTTTGAATTTTGTAAAATAGACATCATTTTTGAATTTGGAATATCAAATATAGTTTAGGGTGAAGTTTTGGAATTTTTATGAAAAGCTTCAATTTTTGATGAATAGTGAAACCACTAAGTGGTACTTAAAAAACTGATTTTTCGTTTAAATGAAATTTTACCACCTCTGTGTTTTGAATTTCAAAAACCCGACATACATGGTTGTCATTAAGAAGTAAAATGTGGTTCAATGGGATTAAAATAAATTTTTGGTGAATAGTAACTTTTAAGTTTTAATCGCAATTAGAGGTAATTAGTGTAGTTTAATGTAAAAATAATGTTTTAATAATATGAAATGACCTAGAAAAATGTCCTACCCTTATTTGATGTGTCATGGCCGACCAAGACAATCCATGGGTCGACTTGGGGACCCCATGGAGCCACTTTGGTAGGAAAATGGCATTAATAACTTTTTATTTAACGTTAAAATGAAAATGTCACAAACATGAGTTGTTTTACTAAAAAACTTTTTAAATGGGGTTATACAAGTTATATTTTTGACTATAAATATTCATTATAAAGATAAAAATATTTCCTACATCATGATATTTTTTTATAATTTTTAGAAATTAAATAAATTAAATTATTTATGACACCATGATGATGCAGTGATTACCTCATTATTTAACGATTTAAATAAAATAAAACTATAATGTAAAATATAAGACCTACACATGTCAAAAACCTATTGGATGGGTGGATTTAGAACTCTTATCACCTTATCCACGAAATATATAATTTTGGGACCTTTTAATGTCGAAAATAATTTTATAATAAAGTAACCTTTTATAACATTCCAAGAGTGCCCTCCTCTCCTCTTATAAAAGGCCCCCACCTCTACCACCTTACCCACACCTCTCAAGCCTTTGGCTCGGCCAAAACCTGCCCATTTTGTCTCTCAACATCCCTATATTTCCCCTAGAAGTCTCAATTGGGGCAGAAGTCTTCCCAAGGAAGCCTTTGAGCTCAAATCAAAAAGATTTACCCGTTTTAAAGGTAGTGTTTTCTCTTGTGTTCTTATGTTTTATTTTGATTCTCCAACCCCCTAAACACTTTTTATTCTTTTATTTTGTAAAAACACCAGTATCTTCAATATACTATGATGTTTTTAGAAGAATGATTCGAGCTACACTTACACACACCTTCATCTAATGGTTAAAGAGCATACTGTTTCCGTGGATGGCGAATTTCTGCCTCACGAAACGATGATTGTTCAATATTCTTCTAACACCTTCAAAGTTGGATATTAAGATGACACTATATTTATATATGATATATAATATGTTTATGTTTTACTTAAGCTTATGTATTTTTCATTTATGGCATACCTTTATGGTTTCCATTATGGGTAAACACGATATCTTTATTTTAGGAAGTGCGGACTATCGCCCCCTCAAAGTGATTTGATTCGTTAACACCATATGTGGTACATATAAAGGATAAATTTAATGATTTTATATATTATATTATACTGGAATTATGATATACCTTTATATAATTATGATTTCACTCCATTAAGTAAGAAATATAAATGAAAGTAGCGTTCATGCGTACGTACGGCTTACCGTCTCCATGAACAGTGCATTTCATTTCTTACCTCTAAATGATTATGTAATATTATAAATGCATGTATATACTGGATATATATGATATATATGATATCTACATCATGAATATAATTCTTTATATAATGGATATTTTATCACATGAAAAACTTGTAATTATAAAGAGTTTATTTTTGACTCAAGTACCAAATATCGACAAAACGACCATTATTAACATAAATGATTACATAATGTTCATAACATGGTAATAAGTGATATAAAATGAATAATGAACTTTAAAAATGTTCTTAAACAAGTATAAATTAACTCAAGTTTATTATTCAGGACATTAAGGAATGATCGAGTCAAGTCGGACCCGAGGTATGAGACTTCGTCTCAATCTCCTTTCATTGAGGCATATTTTGTTTTATACACAACCTTCTTTTATACGGTGTATAAACCCCTTTTACTTTTACATTTATCCAAAAGGAATCTTTTTGTACGAAGCTTTTTACTAAATGAAAAAAGGGAATGTTTTTGTTGTACGTATACAGAGACAATGACTTCTCCACCGCCGTGACCATTATTTGAGTTTCGGCTTCCTCTAAAAGCCATACATTTTTTTTAAATGAAAAATAAATACCATGTTTTACTTTTCTATTATTTTTATATTGAAAATGGTTTTCATAATGTTTTTATTATATCAATGTGTTGTGTTGATATCTTGTGACTGAAATGTGGAAATGTTATGTTTCCTTTATGCATGTTTTATGTTATACGATTATGTTATGGTTCTTTGGAATTGTTATGAAGATGGGTGGTTATGTGATAAAATAAGGGCGGGTGAGCCCGATATAGCTCTCCAATGCATTGGGTAACATGAAGGAGTTAAACGTTAAGGTTTCTCCGAAGAGATTTAGGGAATATACTGTGATGGGTATTCCAAACGTAACCTAGAGGGTTACTCCCTACGTAAGAATGTTATGAATGCCTCAAGTTACCTTTATGTCTTATGATTTCTATGATTTATTCATGATTTGATGAGGTATGTTAAAGTGATTATGTTTTATGAGTAAAGTATGATTTCATACATGGACTAATGTTTTCATTTCGTACTTTTATATCCCTTACTGAGCTTTTTATACTCATCCCAAGTTTTTGAAATGTTTTTCACAGGTCAAAGGAATGGTACATGATATGATGATAGTTTCAAGGATGTGTCAAGAAAGAATCCATGTTTTTTTTAAATATGTTTCCGTTGATGGAAAAAATGAATACGTTCTTTTATTGTAACCACTTTGTTTAAATGTGGGATGTAATGCATGTTTTATGGTCTAATTCTCTAAAACTCTAAACCTAAAAAGATCCTCAATGTGAATTCTTGAAATATCTCAAGATTAAGAAATGTTTAAGGCTGGGGCCTTATACCCGTACCCCATGGTATCTTGATGATGGGGGAGTACTACTCTGTAGATAGAGGACACATACCATATATAGTGTGATGGAGTAGTGAATCTACCTATATATAGGATATGTGGGACCCCTTCCCTGGTGATTCAGGGGAGTACTGACCTCGACATCGCTCTGATTGTCAAACCCAATCACTACCACTAGATAAACATCACTGAAGGAATAATAGAACTTATATAACCTCACTTTATATATTAAATTACAAAACAAAGGACACTATAACATCCTACCTGGAGTTATAATCGAAATGTATTTATCGTGGGGGAAAAATCGAATCTCTATGAATTATATTTCCAAGGTAGAAGATTTTTTGGAGATTACAATGGGTTTCCAAGAGACACATGGTGTTTTCTACTAAATATAGTCCTTCCCATGTCCTATCTCCCTACACGACATGTCCTTTTCTAGATAAATGATGTGTTGGTAAGATACATGACATCTTAAGGTTGAGATGGCACTAGGAAAAGT
Organism: Viscum album; assembly: GCA_963277665.1. Taxonomy (NCBI): domain Eukaryota; kingdom Viridiplantae; phylum Streptophyta; class Magnoliopsida; order Santalales; family Viscaceae; genus Viscum; species Viscum album. The sequence goes on from OY728142.1 coordinate 21,269,260, forward strand.
TCTGACTACCCAGGATCATTCATTTTCTAAATTATATAGGGTGTGTCTCAATAAACATGATATGCAGGGTCACATAGCTTCCTAATAATGTACTCATCGTACACACCAAGTTGGTTTTCTAATTTTCACATGGAACATGGGTATCCCATATGAAGTGTGATATTTAACTCTCTATGTTAACCATAGTCACAACTTATAGGGTTCTACAAGATGTGTGTTCTTATAAACAACATAACATATAGAGGATTATTTCATAGAAAATGTAGTCTATTCACACATCTTCACCCATGTCGTATCCACCTTCATATCTAAAAGGAATCTCACTAAAATGATTTGATATGGGTTGAATGAACCCACAATATCACCGTTGGTCAAATTCTATCTACCAGTTTCTCAAAAAATTCCCATCAATGCACCTCTAAAGATACCCACTTGATCCAAGTCATGAAACCACCATCACCTATACCATCGATGAATTCCCATCTTCATTTCCATGCCTCTGTCACATCACTAGAACAAAAAACCAAATTTATTCATCTATTGAACCATAGAAATATTTCATAATGATCGTTTCCCAAAGTATAATTTAATCATTATCTAACCAAAATACTAATGAAGAAAGTTTTATAACTACGGAAGAAGGGAAATATACATCCAAGTTAGTGTTTAGTGAAGGTCGTGTTCATTTGGCCATCATTAGAGGAATCCACAGAACAAGGAGGATAATAAAATAAAAAAAATCATTAAAAATTATAAGTCTCAAATTCCTATTTTTAGGAAGATATATAATCAATTAAAATTAAATAATTACAATCAACAAATTAAATTCTAAAGAATTAATTTGCGTTAATCCTTGAAAGAAGGAATGAGGAAAAAATACAAAAAAACACAAACTCAAGTTTAAATTGGTCATTGATAAAGAAAAATTCCAATTTTTTTCATTGGTGAGATCCTAGAACTCTATTGATGATGAAAAACTCCATGTAATTTCGATCATCAATCTATACTCTTACCATTTCCCACCAACGCTTTTCAGTATTGGACTCTTCATCTATATCCAGGGTCATGTGGCTAACCCAAGAGAGGACAAATAGTTTTTAATTAATATAGTTTTCTAGGTGACAAATATTTATTAGAAAATAAATAAATAAATTAATGAATAAATTTATTTTTTTTATTTTACCCACTGTTTCACTGGTGATTGTATTAAACCACAATGCCTGATGGAACACATGAACCTCATCTTGGTTAGTGAGGAATCATTAATTGCATCCAAGATACCTAAGATCAATCCCAGATGGATGAAGTTTTCTTGGTTACTATAGTAGTACTATATAAATTACTATAGTAGGTACTGTTTTAGGTACTATTTGGTACTGTAGTAGCATGAACTATTCACCCATTTAGGCCTTCAGGCCACCAGTTTGGTCTTAGGTTCCTTCAAGGCCTTCAAGAAACTCAAGGCCCTTGGGACAGTAAGGCTTTCGGGCCACCTCAAGGCCTTTAGGCCACCTCAAGTCATTTGGGCCATATGAATTGCAGATGTAACAGACTAACTTACAAGAAAAAAGTCCCTAGATGAGGATTCAGAGTAGGAACATTCACCAGATCAGAGCTAATAATGCTTGGAGTAATGAGGGGGTATGAATTTTTCCTCAGTACTAGTCCTGTACATCCCTAAAAAGGACAAATAGCTAACCAGTCATGCAGTGGTGGAGTGTTTTTTGTGATGCAGATGCTAAGGAGGGACAATTTCAAGTAGTCATTATCTAAGATGTATTCTTTTAAGATCTTCGGTTCCTGTAATATCATGGAGACTATGGGACATGTATGGGTTCCAATTAAACCCTTAAAAAGGGGAATAAAAAAAATTAATAAATAATTAAGGCCTTCAAGACATTCATGCACAATGTCCAATGCTAACAAATATTACGCCCTGCCTAGGGTCAAACCAATAACTCGTGTTTAATGGAGGTATCATTTTTCCCATAAAAGAACCCATTCTGGAGTTATCCCATTATTTTTGAAAAACTATTCATACATGATATATTATATTTAATTTTTTTAATATATAAATATCAAGTCTCCAAAACCCCTAGAACTCCTTGTTAGGCACCCCACCAAACTCTAATTTTTTTTTCTAAAATATTCTAAAGAGTCATTTTTTTGGAGTAGCTACATTCTCCCCACCTTTAAAGATTTTCATCTTGAATAGTAATCATACTTAGAAAGGTGAGGATACATAACTTTTATTTGGTTTTTCTGCTCCCATGATCTCTCCTAGAGGTTCCCATGCTACCTACGAACACACACTATGGGGAAGTCTCCCTTGAGGGGTCTCCTCTTTTAAATCCTTGGCCACCTCTAAAAACCCCTAAAAGGTAACTCCATCCCTAATGTACATCTCATCCTAATCAATAATGTGAAATGATTCATTCATATATCTAACTGTTTATTGAAGCTCGGGTAAAGGAAAGGTATCCCTATTCTTTATTGATGCTTCTTGATACATTATTATGGGAATGCAGATTTGAATGTTTG